>OW618034.2:23169729-24493284 GCA_939531255.2 Thera britannica
CTTGGGGTAGCTAGGGATGAACTTTGATCATGGTGAACATTGCTTTTATTGCTATCTCAAGATCGTTTGTAATGGTCTGCAGATAGCTCAACTGTTTCTTTTTTTTTTGTTAATTTCGTAAATATTTGTATAAATTGTCAGTATCTTTGTGCAAAGAAATGTCAATCAGTTTACTTTTATTAAAATAAATAATAGTATGTTTTAAATCGAGTGTTGAAGTGGTCTTGACCTTGCTTTTATCTTGTGTCTAAATCTTTAAATAAAAACTTGTTTTGAACATAGATCTATATCTGCGAATCAAACTTGAATCATAATGATTGATCCTAATCAAAACTTGATGTAAAGATCGCGAGGTTTTATTTGTTGTTCCTCTTAAATCTTCAAACATGAGGTAATACCTAATATAAGAAATCGAAAACCCATGCGATTTTTATTTTATAAATCACCTTTTATAGTTTTTGACTGCAAGTTATTAAAAAATTGATAAAGCTGTTTAAAATGGTAAAGCTATTAAAAACATGTAAGGTATGCGAATATGTGCGAATTTCTGTCATGTTTAAATGAAATCCCGCTGCGTTCACACTTATCAAGGATACTGTCGTTTTCGTTTTAAGAATACGTTTCATTTATTCGAATGAAAACTTTGAAGGCAAAATACATTTTGACGTTTATGTGCAATGAAGTGTTGGTATTGTTGCAGCTATTTATGTTTTGCTAGCAGGGGTTCTGACAAATAGTTTTCATATAAGCTCCAACTTTTAGTATTTTTTTAGTTTGCCTGAATTTTGATAATTGGAATACCTCCTTAGTTTAGTATGTTCACACGAAAATACCGCTCATTGTTCCGTAAAAAAAACAAATAACATGTTACCAAACCGACCCAAAAAGCAAAAAAACCGTCCAATTGACGAAGCGTGTGTCTGATCGACACTAGATGACATTGCTGTACTGTGATTAATTGTCGCTACGATTGAAACGGCGGGACCCCCACTGCTTCTGGAATAGAATATTTAGAACCGAATAGGACCTTTTTAAGCGGGCGCCAACGGAAATACTTGTTATACAGTTATCTTGCGTAATTTCAATCAGTATTTTAATGGGTACAGCTGGTTATAAATCAAATGTTTTAATTATTGGAGGATTTAACTATCTTTGAACTTCGAGGTTCGGTCAATCTTTTGGATTCATATTATTTCGTGATAATCAGAACAATAGTTTTGTACAAACAGTTCATCAATTGAGCTGTATCGTTATAAGTTTCTTTGGGCAAATGATAAATTAAAACTTGCATATACTCTGAAGACTTGTTACTGCGATCACAAATAAATACACTTTGACAAACTTGGTCTGGCCAAGTTAACATGGTCCTTATGGAAAGTCTACCTTTAATAAGCAATAGTATTGTTTGGACTTCTTCATTATCGCTATCGGTTTGTCATTTTTATTGAAAGTAACTTGTACCTTCCGTAGGCAAGGTGAATTACAGGCTAGAAATTCACCTTTGACAAACTCCATAAGTCTAAAATTCCAATTAATCAACCAACTCAATTGAAACGAAAAACGAAGGACGAAAGCTTGTATCGTTAATCGAATAATTTTGATTGCGAGACCAAAATTAGAGTCATTACTTTATGAACCATAAAAAAGGAACATAAAGAATTTTTCTTTAAATTAAACTAATGATAAAATAAAACCTTGCCAAATTGGTAATAGCGATCACAAAGGCGGTAGAGTTCGAATATTTTGTAATCATTTGTTACAAGCCAGACATCGGTGATTCTAACAGTGAGACTAATTTTGTTACATTAGTTCCAAGGTGTGATGCATAATTTTGATGGATAGTTTTTAATAATCTAAATACAGCTTAGGTATTAGATTTTAGTAGGTAATTACCTATATCCTTGCTTTGAGGTTTTTGATAACAACATTCCATAATTAGAAAAAAATCTTAAAACTGTAAAATAATGGTGACTTCATCTCAAACTTTCAAGTACAATGATTTACTTGCTTCCAATCACACCTTGAAAAATTTTTTTGGACAATCGCCAGATACTATTTAGCCCCAAACTAAGCAGAGTAGAGTACTATGGGAACCAGATAATTGATACTAATATGTTTTTTTTTGTAAATGCATATTAGTAGGTACCTAATATAGAATCCAAATACTATACATGCGTAACATTACTAGATTAATAAGTTATTATGTAATAAAATAATTTTGTTAGTTGAAAAACAACTTGTAAAGCCTTACGGTGTGATTGAGCTACAAAAATCATGACTAAAATAAACTTATGCTAAGCGGAGTTGTAGTTCTGACCAAAATAAATTATCCATACCAACTTCAGTTTAACTAGGAATATCTACATTGAATCCAGTACTTTTGTCCACAGAAACTATTCTATCTGCGGCAATAAAACCCAAAACTAAACAACGTCAGTAGGGTGGTCTTTGCCATTATGTAAAGTACACGAGCCACTGCGAATAAAAGCGTAGTAACTGTTTGTTATTCTGCGGTGTTGCATGCAGGGTCACTGGTGGCTTAGGCCAAAGAGGAAGGCTTGACTACTTTGTATTTTTCGCTTCTTGGTGGAGACGGAAGTGATACTTGGCTGCTTGGCGATGTTTCATCCACTCATTGATGATTTTAGAGGCGTTGTCTACCTACATAAACCAAAGATTAGGGAGGGACAAGTTATATAATTTGTTTTCATCTACTCTAGTGTTGCTAGTAGGTTCCATAGCATACCTACGCCTGCTGCCACGGTATCTTCCAGAATATTCTTTAATCTCTTATTGTTTGATCTAGTTAAAGTGTTTATAAAAATGTCTGTTCTCTCAGCTCAATTGGTTGCCTCTGCTTTCTGCGCCGTAGGTCGTGGGTTTTGATACTCACCGAGAACAAATATTTGTGTGGTGAACACAGATGTTTGTGAGTGTTATGTAGTTATGTAGTTTGAGAAGTATGTAGGTATTTAAAAAGGTATTATACATAATATAAGCAATTATATCAGCTATCTGGTTCTCATAGTACAACCTCTGCTTAGTTTGGGGCTAAATAGTGTTGTGTGGATCGTCTACAATATTTATTTATTTATTAAAGTGAATGAGCTGTTCTGCCTCTCAACTTACAGCATGCAGGGTCACCAGTAACCCGAGAAACAGCTAATCAAAGAAGCAAAACAGGAATTTATTGTGTGCAGTGTACCGTACCTGGTTTATTGTGCGTTACTGTGAAGCAGCAATTACTTGTTCTTACACGGAGGAAGTGTGTTTTACTTTTTGCAAAGCTAAATGCCGAAGGCTTCCGAAGCTTCAGATTATTTACCGAACACTTAGCGGTAACTTGAAAGGCTTTGCGTAAAATGTTAGTAATGGTATGGGAAAGGCATTCGAAGTTGCAATAAAATCAACAGTCTTTAAATAATTAAAATTCTAGAAAACCAGCTAAATCAGAATTTTTTTTTTCAAACTAATTTTTGCAGTTTTTTTAGTTTTGGTATTTTCGTTACAATCATGTGTAATGTCCTATTCTTGTGGTGTACACTAAGAGTCTATCTATCAATTTTTTACATCATTTAGAGGATTTGGCAGTCGATCTATAGACCCGTTAAAATTATCATCTAAATGGTCCTAGTTTACTACGAATTTAAAGTTTTTGAAAAGTTTGATAACATTTTTTTTCTCAATTTATAAAGTTTGCTGAACTTAAACATAATTGGGAATCTTAAGGTGTTGTTACTCCAATCCTTTCCAGTTTCGTAGCAAACACAAAATACCAACCACCATTCAAAATAGGATCCAAACCGACCATTCGAATAAGCAATTTTCTCCTTGTAAAGTACATGCTCGTGAGTTCTAAACCGCGATCGAATCTCTTCCTTCGCGTGCGAACAAAAAAGCAAAATTACAGATGATTTGTTGAGATATCCTTATGGAAAGGCAATATTACGTGTGCTATGGGCAAACCGGGCTTTCAGACGTTACTGCCATCGAATGCATGTGCCGACCGTCAAATGCAGCCTTTTACGGTTGGTCGACTAGCTCTTGTATTAAACGAATTGGACTGTCAGCATGTCTGTAAGCCTGTTTTAAAATACAAAGTAAGCATTGGTTTTAAAACATAAATTCTTGAAAACAGTTCACATCTTTGTATATGTCCACTCAATTAGAAATATCAAAAATTTCACATTTCTTAAAATTGTACAACATCATCATCATCATCATCAGACTGAAGAAGTCCACTGCTGGACATAGGCCTCCTCACTGCTACACATTTCCAGGAAGAACGATTGTGAGCTGAAAATTGTACAACGCTGACCGTAAACATTATAAAGATCTTGTTAGGAGGTCTGTGGATAAATAAATAAATGTTATAGGCAACCCACACAAATCTAGCTCCAAATTAAGCAGAGCTTGTACTATGGGAACCGGATAAAAGATAATATTTATATTGTTTTTGTAAATACATACCTACTTGGAATATAATATAACACCCAGACAGGGAACAAACATCTGCGTTCACCACACAAATTTGTTTTCAGTGGAGATCAAACCCACGGTCAATGGCGCAGAAGGTAGAGAAAGCAAACCGACCTAAAGCCAGAAGTAGACTCAAACTCCTAAAAATGTATGGAGATGGTCTACGCCCAGCACAAGACTTCTTCAGTCTGATAATGAGTTAACCAACATTTTCATGAATAAAATTAGGCTATAGTACATTCTATGTAACTAAAACATTGTAGGCTCAAACAATTACATACCATTGAAAACATGTGACACCAAGCCGGCACATTATAGCATGTTATAGCACGTATCTTGTTGATACCATGTTGGGACAATCTGTCCCTTCAATGGAAACGTGTGGGTTGAAAGCATTGGTATTTAGTATAGAATTTACAAGTGCTAAGCCGAGAAATGCTTCTGGTTTATTGAGTACTATTCTCCGCCTTTGGTGTTGTTCATATGGATGTCATCATCATTATCATTTCAGACCGGTATCACCCATTTCTGGGTATAGGCCTCCTTCATATTTTGCCAGCCTCTCCTGTCCTGCGCTTTTCTTGTCCAGGTGTTTCCTGTGACCTTTACGATGTCGTCAACCCATCGCGCTTTCGGACATTCTAATACTATAAGCGCAAAAGATTGTAAGTATGTAAGTTTGGATTTGTAAGTGTTTGGAGTTTGTAAGTATGGATGCATGGATGTTTGTTACTCTTTCACGTAAAAACTAGTAAATGGATTTGAATGAAACTTTACAATAATATAGCTTATATATCAGAATAACACATAGGCTACAATTTATAAAGATATTGTAATGGAGAACGGATGTAAGTAACGGGAACAAAGCGAGCAAAGTCACGGGCGGCCGCTAGTGAGTAAATATGAATAACATATTAATTATACAATATTTCAAAGTAGCAGGCAGTAGAATTCAGGAGCAAGGCTGGCGTGGTACGAGCATGTTATGGGGAGGGATGAAAGACATGTGACTAGGAGAGTGATGAGTATGGATGTGGAAGAACCACGCATTAGTGATCACGAAGCTATTACATATATAAGACATCTTATATCTGGTAGATAGATTACATTGTGAAAGGCTAAAAAATGTTCTTGAACTTAGCGAAGGATTTGTACCCAGATAGAGATACAAATGGATGTCTTGATGAAACATACCAACCACAGAAGGCAGAGGAAGGAGGCCTAGCTAAGCTGTGCTCAGAATTAAAGTGGATTCAAATTTAGGATCGAATGAGACAGATAAACAATCGCGCAGGATTTCCTACTTCAAATAGTTAAATTACTCATACACTTGACCGCATTTCTTGTCGTGGACATCATCTATTACGTAATTTACTGGTTCTAATTGTTCAATTAGCTTTATTGCAGTTGACAGTGTCTGTTCAATTAATATTCGCTTTTGTCTCTGGTTTCAGACACAAACAAAAAAAATACGGGTTGCACTCCGGGAGTGCCGGCAGAAGTGAAAACTTGATTATTAACGTTGAGCATGTTTGATATTTTGGAATGGTTAGGGGGGGCTTGTTTGTTATTTGGCACGCTGTAACATACACGAACATTCGCGCAAGCGCCCTGCGCTGCCTAAACGAAACAGTAGGCCCAGGCATACATTTTCGCCGCGCCGTAGAGAGGGGATAGCTGTCTACTCTCCATCCGTCTTACGCTTTTTCGATCAGGTCACGTGTCCTGACGCGCTGACGCGAGTTTAAGATTTTATACCCATTACAGAAAAAGTGCTCAACGCCGCTAAAGAAGTTTTCACTTCAAAAAAAAGCAATTGACTGTGGTATTTAGAAGCCAAAACGATGACTGACAATTATATTTGCCTCTTCACTTGCCAACACATATTTGTAGCACGTGCTGAAAGAATGAGAGATTGTATATTTCATTATCTGAGGCAGTTTTGCAACACAGAATGTTTTTTATAAAACAAAAACATTTATTTACTTAGAGAAATTTACAAAATACACAACTAATAATTGAGCTATCTACAGACCGTTACAAACGATCTAGAGATAGCTCAACTGATCCAAGTCAGTGCTACACGGAAGCGTCCCTATTAAGACGCTGAATAGGAATGCTAATGCGCTGTGCCAGATACTCACTAGCTCTTGGGTCACGCGTCACCTGGATTAGTTGCCTAGAAAACATTTAAAAGCCTCCAAAAACTTATTGTTGTGTATAATTAAGAATTATGTTATATACAGTGAATAAAGCATGAGGAGTAAAATAGTTTATCAAAATATTGAAAAAGCAAAGTAATGAAATATTTTGATGCCAACAAATCGATAAACAATTTACTGAAACAATACACGAGGGAAATAAAATAGAAAGTCTGCATCACATTTCACAACAAAAATATTTGATGACTGTCGAAATAACATGCAAATAAATGTTCGGACGATCCGTGATCACATTAGTTTTTGAAAAACAAAGTTACCATTTACAACTCGTAACAAAGTAAAATGGCCTTTATTGCTTTAGCGTGTAAGCCATTTTGAAACTTATCAGTGGTATATAAAAAACTTGTGATCTAGTAATAATAATGACTACAAAATAGGCAGGTATCCACTTGTTCGTGGTATACTAAAATTATGCTCATTATAACACAAATTTCACCGATATGAAAACATTATGGGTATTGTGGCACAGTTTCCAATGGTTATTGTTTGATCTCTGATCTGAAATTGGCTACGAATTAAACTTATGAATTTTACTCAGTATTTTAATCTTTAGGCCTACCAAAAGCTCTGTCTGGCTCTCTCTCTGCTCCTAGTTTTGAGTCTGTGTGAGTATAAAGTGTGTGTGACGTGGTGACGTAGGATTTATTTCGTCAGCACTCACACAGACTCAAAACCACTTCAGACTCAAAACCACAACAGAGCCAGACAGAGCTTCTGTCTGGCTCTTGGCCTTGACCGTGGTAGGTCTACTTATTAGAGCAGTGATCCAAGCCTAAATTTCTATATCATTCCCAACCTTCGTACTTCGAAGGGCATAATTCGGTCGACAATCTTGATTATTGAAGTCAATTATCTATAGATAAATAAATATTGCAATACACAACCACTGTCTAGCCCTAAATTAAGCAGCCGGTCTACTCTTGAACCCGATTCCGATCCAAATCTTAAGTTTTGACGGAAATCCTATGGATTTTCTGTCAAAATTCCGTCAAAACTTAAAATTGGGATCGGAATCGCGTTCAAGGGTATACCGGCAGAGCTTACACTGGGGACCTGATAACTGGTGTAATACTTAAATACTTCTCTACTAGTCTATACAAATTCTGTTGCCAGAAGTTGGTCCTAGCCTTCACGAACTTCCTTCACCTTACTACAAATAGTTGAAATAGTATCATTGCATCTAGAACAGAATTCAATTTGGTGATATAAACAGCAACCAAGCAATCTCCATTAAACCCAGGCCTACAAGCACAGGCATAAGCCTATCGCACACGTGTTCTAGACGGTGTAACGTTCCATGGAGACAATAATTTAACGTCAAAGGCACTCGCATTCAGACCACAATTTAAGGCCAGTGCAATAAGGGAGGCAGTATTGTCTGCCAACTCTCGTGTTACACCATTCATGCTTTATGCACTCCTAGGGCCACCGTTCACTAACAGATAACGGACGTTACAAAATGGTTTTCGTAATCTTATAACATTTAAGGCTTGATCAGAAAACAATGCATGAGTGTGAATCGAGTCTCAAGCATCGAATTTTTAACAGTTTTCCATTTGAAAAGTCTCAACGAATGTATGCTTGAGGCTCAACTCAGGCTGCATACATCCCTGGGTCTACAAAGTCCCTAGGATTTTTGGGACATATATTTTTGGGATACACGATACATAGTAGTAAAAGTGCAGGAGAGCTGGGAAAGGAGGTTTTACATAAAAATACTAAAACTTTAAGAACTAAACCTAGTTTAAAAAAAAAAAAAAAAACTATTTCTCACAGAAGACGATTTGATAGGAGTTTTATATTTTACGATTTTACGCCAATAATTTTCATCTAAAGTTCATTATATCTAGAATATGGGTTTTAACGGCCGTTTAGTGGATTAGTAAACTTTAGTCCTAATCTAGTTATTGGATAGGCTTTTAGAACTTCTTTTGATAATGAATGTAGACCTACCGCATATTATACGGGTCCTTTAAAAACGTATTTATCGGCTAAAGCAAGCAAAGTTCGAAACCACTCACCATCATTGACGGCAACGGGCTTGCCACCATTACCCTCATAACATGTGGCATGGAATGGCATGGTCAATACGTGTGAAACTGACTAAACTGCAGATTCCCTCAAAAAGTGTTCCTTCTTTGTTCTTATTTTTCTTGTCGTGTCAATAGTTCTTTCAAACCAGTGGTGAAAGTATTCAAAGTGTGCCTATCGTGCTCTTAGCAAATACGTTTTCAAACTTTTTTGGTTCTAAAACATGCTGGTTTCCTCACAATGTTTTCACCGTTTGAGAGTACTGGCATAGTGCAGCTTTTTTTGGAAAGTATAAATCATTGGTGCACGATTAGATTCAGACCCACGACCTTAGGATTGAAAGGCGGGACCTTTACCAATAGACCACCAATGCTCTCAGTGCTCTCGTCCCCAGTTGACCCTAAAAAGGTAGCTATCTCAGAGTATCAAAATTCTTCATCATTTGAAAGCAATCATATAATATAAAATTACCGTATAATAATCTTAATTACGGCTATAAAATTACCGTAGCGTAGCAACAAAATAATCGGCAATTATAACTAAAAGTAAATTAATTGATACCTTTTCAGTTGCAAAGCCAAAGATTAATGTCTACCAATAATCGATATTCGGAGCCGTACCGCAAACCGATTGAACAATCGATTTTAAATCGTTCACTTAATTACGTAATTAATGTTGGAATACAGCGCACCAACTGTTTAATGCGCTTGCGTTCGCCACAAGCGTGATGCAGAACACATAAATACCACAACACGAAATCTCGGTTTCTGTTACAGCATGTTAAAAGGTAGCTGGATCACTTTTCCATGACATCCAATAAGCGCTCCAATAATAAACGATTCTTCTTCTTCCTAATTAATGGTCAATTTGTCTACTTGTGATGACGGCTGACAGAGGGGAATGGAAGACATGTTGTGCCGACTCCACATAAAGTGGGATAAGGGCAGGAATAAGAAGGTCAATTTGTCTACTTGTTCAACGCAGTTAGTTAAATTTATTTTTAGTTGACACAGATGACAGTAACAATATATTTATTATAGGCATTTTCTTGTACAATATCTAGCAATATTTCATAACTATTTTGTATATTGTTAGCTTAATTTCTCATATTGAAAGTTGTGTAAGATCTGTGACATCTGAATAAAACAAATTTTAATTTAGTTTACTTTAAAATAAAATTAGGTCTCACTTCACTTGAAAAGTGGTTCTACCCAGCTGTTTAAGCTGCTTCAGGAACTTTAATTTTATAAAAAGTGTGCACCTATAGTAACCAATATAATTATATTAAGAAATAGGTACCTACTAGGGCATGCTCCCGGGAAATATCAGTATCGAAAGTACCGGGAATTATCGCTGATTTTGAACTTTTCCAGTACCGGTTCTCCACGAAGGAATTCCCGATACTTTCGATACTGATGACAATGATCAATTATTGGTGTTTTCTAGTACGATATAAATAAATGACGATAAGAAACACTAGCTACGCGTTCAGTTACACTTTTCTGTATACATTGCTAGATATTTTGACAAATTACAAACCTATAATTTGCATTATTCAGATAATATCTCAACAATTTCGGACAAGTCAAACCGAAAATGACATGTTTAATTTTCCTGAATTGAAGATTGTTTAAGATGACAAAATCTGTTAGAAAAAGAACGAAAATAACATGAACGGCTTTCTTTACGAAAGATGGAAATGCTTTTACATTCAACTTACGCCTTGCTGATATTTCGCTATATCTTTGCTGAGCTGATTTAGTTAAATGACGTACATAGTTTGCTACTAACTGTTGATTTATTTGATGGATATTCGATTTAACTTTGATATAACCTAGTTGATTGTTGCGTGCACGCACAGAGAGTTTTAGTATTATATTAATTAAGAAATACGCAAAATAAATGAGCATATTTCGTGTAGGTATTTTGTGGTTGAGTGTGGGTTAATTTACGGTTCTGAATAATAATAGTTATTTGTTATACAAGAGCGCAAAGCTGCTTTTTAACCGCGTGCTCAATTTTGATGACCGAGCAAGCGATGGATTCTAAAATTTAACCACGAGCGAGTGGTTTAAAAGTTAGAATCCTAAGCGTTGGCGAAGGAATCAAAAGAGCACAAGGTGAAAAATCTTTGCACTCGAGTGCAACACGTAACTTTTCATCCCACCTCAGCGAGGAAATGCAAAAAAGAACATGGCGCGACTAAAAGTAACACACCAAAAAGGTTCCGAGTCTGAGTTTTCAACAAATTTAAAAAGGTTGTATGTTAAATTCGGCACCATGCAGGTAGAAGTAAATAGGTTTAATTATGTTTTGAATTCACAAATACACCAAGAAGGTTACGAGTGCGAGTTTTTAACAGATGAAAAAAGGTTGTATGATAAATTCGGCACCATGGAGGTAGAAGTAAATAGGCTGTGTATTCACAAACTTAGTGAACACGATATTCTAAATTCAAATTTACTTTATCCTCTAGCGGATAAAAACGGCTTTTGCAGTCAGATATTGAACAGCAAAAACACACTTTCAGAGCTGGTGGGATGAAAAGTGTTTTTTTCAGTAGTTTTTTTTTCATTGTACATCTATACGGTCAGTTCTATTAAAAAAATAAGTCAGTATCGAAAGTATCGAAATTCCCGGGAATTCCCGGTTCCGAACCCAGTATCGGGTGAAAATTCCCGGTTCTGAGAATGGTTCCGATACTGCATGCCCTAGTACCTACCTAGTTACTTATCGTAGAGAGCGCTGGTGGCCTAGTGGTAGTGGCCCCGCCTTCCGATCCTAAGGTCGTGGGTTCAAATCCAGTCGTGTACCAATGAGTTTTTCTGCCCAAAAATGTATGTACACTATGCCAGTGCTCTCAAACGGTGAAGGAAAACATCGTGAGGAAACCGGCATATCGTAGAACCTAAAAAGTTTGAAAATATGTGTCAAGTGCACGAAAGGAGCCTCTTCAAGGCGCACTTAAAATCCCTTCACCACACTTGGTTCGAAAGAATCAGTGACACGATAAGAAGAAGAAGAAGAAGACTTATCGTAAGAAGTATGCACCTAAAGTTAAAAACTGCAAACAATGCAATTTCGCAAAAGTAACGATAAATAAGAGCAAGATTAATAAAAATTGTAACTGAGTCGACTGGCATTAAAACGAAGCAAACAAAAGGGGACATTTCAATTTGGTACATTCTTGTGCAACTATTGTCCTTGCAATACAATTGATACAGTACGCGTCTTATGCACCCTGCACGTGAAAACTAGTTTTGATTCTTCCTCAGAGGCCGCTAAACTATTAGCGAATACTTTTTAGGGTTCCGTAGCCAAATGGCAAAAACGGAACCCTTATAGATTCGTCATGTCTAAAGTCATGTCATGTCATGTCGAAACCGTAAGAGCTAGACTGATGAAACTTGGTGAATAGATGTAATCTGTAAACCGCATTAAGATTTTTACACAAAAATAGAAAAAAAAACTATAAATTTTGGGGGTCCCCATACTTGAAACTGAAACTCAAAAAAGTTTTTTTCATCAAACCCATACGTGTGGGGTATCTATGAATAGGCCTTCAAAAATGATGTTGAGGTTTTGAATATTGTTTTTTTCTATACTGAATAGTTTGCGCGAGAGACACTTCCAAAGTGGTAAAAAGTTGCCCCCCCCCCTCTAACTTCTAAAATAAGAGAATGATAAAACTAAAAAAAATATATGTTGTACATTACTATGCAAACTTTCAACGATATTTGGTTTGAACGAGATCTAGCGAGTAGTTTTTTTTTATACGTCATAAATCGTAAACAGCACCAGCAACAGCACCTTTCGACGAACTACAAGAACCTTTATAATATGTTACTTGTTGCTACGGAACCCTTCATGGGCGAGTCCGACTCGCACTTGGCAGCTTTTTTACATAATTGATTCCCAATCTTTTTTAACTTAGTTTAAGTCTGTGAATGTAATATTATAAGTTAATAGTACAATAGGACTGGAATACCATGTAGGTAAAAGTCCCCAATAAATTAAAGAAAAAAAACCTCCATTTGTTGCCCTTTCGTGGTCTCGTGGAACATTCGTGGTAGCCTAGCTGGTTTAGTTTTTATAATGTTAGTTTTGTTACTAACACTTTCAAAATTAAGGTTTTTATGATCTGAAATAAATAAATTGAATTGTAACGTCTGGACAGAGAGAACCTAATTTAAAATAATGAAAACATCAAGTTAACTAAACAAATTGTATGATGACCCAATAATGTTAGCACGCAAATTATCCTCCATAGACCACAATGCTACCACAAACCGGAAATGGTGTTGGAATCCAAATTTTGATGAAAATGTTTACAGTACCTATTATCAACTCGAGTACTTACATTTTTTTTTACTGAAATAGTATTCAAGGAGTTTACTGGTAAAACGTTCGTTAAAAATAAAAATTATAAATAAATAATGTGGACAATCCACGAAACACTATCAAGCCCCAAATTAAGCAGAGCTTGTACTATGGGAACCAGAAAGCTGATAAAATAAATGAATAATGGGGACAATCCACAAAACACTATCTAGCAAATAAAATAACATAACATGACATACTTAATACAATACTATGATAATTATAATACTTGAATGTAGATATTATTTTTGTTAATACATACTTAGGATACCTACATTATCACATCCAGAAAGAGAAAAAACATCACCGCACAAAAATTTATTTTGTTCTCGGTGGGGATCGAACCTATAACCTACGGCGCAGAAGGCGTTCTAGTACCATCTAAGATGAGAGGCCAGACAATGAAATTACCGAAATGTTGATCCATTAGTTCCCATCATTGGTTTCACGGTAAAACGGCAATTCTTTGATAAAGCATGAATTTAAAGTTCATCATCAACATAAAGCAGTCCACTGCTGGACGAAGGTCTCTCCCAAGACACGCCACTGAGCCCGGTCTTCGGCTCTTCTCCAGTGCTTGGCTGCTACAATTCTGCTACGGTCACCCGTCGAATTTAAGTAAGCTCTACACTATTTTGTTAGAACTGATATTTGTGCAGCTTGCAGTATGTTAAAAAATTAAAATTTCAGCTAGTTACTAGGGTTGAACGTGTGCGTGGTCATAGTGCAAGGGAGTTGACGCGCACTGTAACAGAAAAGAAAACCGTTCGGATACATTTCAGTAATTAAGATCGAAGTTCTTTTCCAATAAGGTCTCAAACGTAAAATGTTTAGGTCCCGTCGAGTCGTAACTCTCGCAATTAAGTCGAATTAAAAATAAAGTTGAAAGAACCCCGAAGAGCGAACACTGTACCGTGGAGTTGCCAGTTTTCTTTTTAATTTAGGGTTATTAAATAAGAAAACTTTTATTATAGAATGTAATTTCTCGAAGTTTGGTTTTGACAGTTGATTTTCGTGACGAAGGTAGCCTTTTGCTTAGTGTTTCAGTAAGCTTCCGTAGGATTGTGGGTTATCAATCAAGAGGAACGTTCTACTTCATATTTTTCTTATGTTAAAACGTATCTGTTTTAAAAACTTTAAGTAAAGATTTGTTGCGAATTTGTTATGCATTCTAATTTAAGGGAATACCCTAACTCTTCTGAGTTTATTTGTCTTTACTTATGACGCGGCATTCAATATTGATATTCATTTATTTATTGCATACTATGCTAAATTTATATTAGCTTAGGTCTTATTGAGCTTTTAGGTGAACATGCACCCTGATGTAAGTGCCTACAAGTTGTGGTTGTTTTTAGGGTTCCGTAGCCAAATGGCAAAAACGGAACCCTTATAGATTCGTCATGTCTGTCTGTCTGTCTGTCTGTCTGTCTGTCTGTCTGTCTGTCCGTCCGTATGTCACAGCCATTTTTCTCCGAAACCGTAAAAGCTAGACTGATGAAACTTGGCGAATAGATGTATTCTGTGAACCGCATTAAGATTTTTACATAAAAATAAAAATAAAACTATAAATTTCGGGGGTCCCCATACTTGAAACTGAAACTCAAAAATTTTTTTTTCATCGAACCTATACGTGTGGGGTATCTATGAATAGGTCTTCAAAAATGATGTTGAGGTTTCTGATATAGTTTTTTTCTAAACTGAATAGTTTGCGCGAGAGACACTTCCAAAGTGGAAAAAAGTTGGTCCCCCCCCCTCTAACTTCTAAAGTAAGAGAATGATAATACTAAAAAAAATATATGTTGTACATTACTATGTAAACTTCCAACGATATTTGGTTTGAACGAGATCTGGTCAGTAGTTTTTTTTTTATACGTCATAAACCGTAAACCACAATTTACCTTTCGACGAACTACTAGAACCTTATTATGTTACATCAAGTAACATCTAAAAAGGTTCTTGTAGTTCGTCGTGCTACGGAACCCTTCATGGTCGAGTCCGACTCGCACTTGGCTGCTTTTTTTAAATTCAGTGTAATGCCATGCATGAAATATTTTTTACTGGTTTTATAGAGTTTATACTATACTTATGGAAATCACAAAGACTTTTATAATGTCCCAAAAGATAAGAGCCGAGTGGGATTAGATCCTGCGACCTGCCCCTTGGTACGGGCTGCGCTGACCGCTGCGCCATCGGATCCTAATTACACTTGACTAATATAGTAATACTTAGTAACTGCTCGGCACTAACGTGACCGTGGCTCCATCTACAAGTTTTACGTTACAGTCAACCTGGACGACAACTGCAGTTGCATTCAGTTGATGAAATCCCGGGGGCTCAAATCCCGCTCAGCACTTTTGGGAAATTATAAAAATCTATCATGCATAGATTTTGTCCTATGTTAATTATAATAATAAGTATATACAATAAATCATTCTAAAAAGTATCGTGCTCCTGGCAACCCTAGTTCAGCTGCTGATTAAACGCCATCTCGCGGACCCCATCAATAACAACAGTTTAATTAAACACTTTTATTTGCGCCCGAATGGTCGCGACTCGGGTTTAATTTGTTTTTTTCTTTAATAATTTTACTCGACATTGTTCTAAATAGGGTTGACGGTGAATGGAGTAAATGAGGGATTGGAATAAAGAAAGTGAAAGTCAAACAAAGACATGGCCCTGGAAATAAAATGGTTTTTAACATTTTGTGAAGTAAAACGACTTTATTATAATGAAATTTAATGAAAAATCGGTTTGAAAATTCAATTTGAACGGTGTAGACTAAGAATTGATTACAAAAGAAGTTTTTTCCAAAATTGTTTTACGCCTAAAAACTATGAATAAATTTCTTCAACATTTTTTTAATTAATATATTAATTAAAAGGTTTTTTTTGATTTAATTTTTTATATACAACAAGCTTAGGTATGCCCTAACCTGATGTAAAGTGGTGACCATTGCCTATAACAAAGCATTGCCTCGTAGGTCACGCATGTCAGTGAATAAGTTATTATCAGGAAAAAATATTTTTGATAATTCGTATTGGGTGTCTAAGGCCCGTATTTAGAAACAGTGTTTGAGTCTGTGTCAAGCCTCAAGCATAAATTTTTGTCGTTTTTCAATCGAGAGCTGTCAAAAATCTGTACAATTTTTGAATACGGGCCCTA
This sequence comes from Thera britannica, assembly GCA_939531255.2. Lineage (NCBI taxonomy): Eukaryota > Metazoa > Arthropoda > Insecta > Lepidoptera > Geometridae > Thera > Thera britannica. Next base: position 23,186,004 of record OW618034.2, read on the forward strand.
AAGTCTGTACACACAGAAAAAAATGGGTCAACAAAGTCACAATAAATGCATTGTCAGAAAATTCCTGTCGGAGCAACTAAATACTCTGTTACTTTAGCAGAAAGAGCTTTGTTGAGTTCAGCAACGTTTTTATTGTCCGCTGATTTTCCTTCATTTAATGTGCAAGGAACAATTCAGCTTTGTCCTTACATCAAAGTTAATAAAAAAATTGATTATATAACAATAAAACGTTTTAGGTGTGTCAATGTGAACATTGTTAATAAATCTAACAAAGTAACTATAGTCGTTGCATTTAACTACCATTTGACATGCAATAGATACGTTGCTGTAGTGAAAATGGAACGTTGCTAGCGTGTCAATGTGAACATTGTTAAAAAACGTAGCAAAGTAACTATAGTGGTGGCATTTGAGTACTTTTTGTCATACAATAAGTATGTTGCTGAGGTGAAAATGGAACGTTGCAAGTGTGTCAATGTGAACATTGTTAGTAAAGAAAACTAACAAAAAAGCTGCTTACTAAATTTAGAACTAGATGGCGTGACTAAAATTGTAACGATCCTAGAACGCGCTGACGAAAACGCACGGCGTTTCCTTATATTGTAGAAGTGGTTTTATGAAATTGTATTCAACGGATTAATGAATCCGATGAAGATTTGATATGACTGGAGTTGATCCGATGAATGCATCGGATCAACTTCGGTCTTATCAAATCTTCTTTTTTTACTCCTCACACTTGGGGTCTTTCGTACCTACTAGTTGTACATTTTTAGTCCTCCGTTTTCGAAATTAGTTCCGCTGACAAAAGAACCATTGCTGTAGTATCAAAACACGCCTTATTGATAAAATATAAACATTGTTGCAATGACAACTTGATCCATGACAATAAAAACATTGACGCACGGACTATACACCATGGTGGGCTCTCCCCTGTTAAAGTTTTATTGTTGGAACCAACAATATTTTTTTCTGAGTGTAACATCTTGAAATAGCTTCACGCGGACCAATTTATATTCTATTCTATTCTATTGATATTCATAAACCCCAGAAGTCCCACGATTTTATGACTTTGGGCACAAGATAGTGTATTTTAATATCTACAATAATTTATTATTAAAATTACAAATATTTATTGGTCCGGTTTTTATTGGCTCAGTTTTTAACTAGCTCGGGAGCAGGCACTTTAGCTGAACGTATTACACTTTACTCGTAGGGCACGTTCCTGACGTGCGTGACCTACGAGGCAATGGTTTGTTATAGGTTATGGTTACCAATTAACATTAGGTGGGCTTGTTCTATCAGCTAGTTGTATAAAAAAAAGGTTCTTTGATTCCCATAATAAAGATTTGGTTTATTTCTATTAACCTTCATAAACAACACAGCGTGTGTGAAATGTCCACAAAAATATATTTATTCATTGTTAAATGTTGATTTATAAATTAATACCAAACAACAAACAACAACAATTTTATCGAAAATAGCTGTATGCAAAATTTCAATAGCTAACTAGTTTAATTATTTTTGATGTTCACTACAATAAATTGTTTATTTCTAGCGGAAACATTCATACTCCATATTATTACCAGACTGATAACTTTAAAATTAACTGTTCATTTTACGACTCCAGCAGGAGTAGTAATAAAATGAAAGCTTAATTAGCTGAGTACTAATCTCGGTTGGATATCATTAATTATCATAAAAAATACATTACTTTACAACTAACTTGATAAGAAGGTTTGAACGGGTAACAAAATTAATTTCCTTTCACACAGTATATCGGACCATAATTCAATGATTCTTAAATTATTTCTAAAACGTACTGTTATTGGTGTTCTAATATGAAAATAATTTTCTCTCTTAGTATAATAATGTTTACGTTAAAATTCATAAAATAATTTTAATGAAACCTGATAAAATGTACAGCATAATAATTCTCATATCAAAATCCTAGCAACTCGTAATTTTATTTGTAACAAAAGCTTATTTTGGTTTATTCCCGCAAAATAAATGGAAAAATAGACGATCCGTACTACCGCAGTAAAAATTACGAAATCCGGCGGAAAATTCCAAAAAGCGCTGCATTTCCCTTAAAATTAAAGCCTTGTTTAAATTAAACGATCGTTAACTACAAAAAGGCCCGATTCTCACTGAGCTGAGGTAATATACATGTAAAAGTACACGCCGAAAGATACAAGCCAGCTGTTCCTTTTCCGCGTTCGCGTAAATACAACAAAACTTACATGTGGCACAATTTTTGACGTAAACAACGTCTTATAATTCGATGGAGCCGGGTGCACGCACGAAAAAACATGGCTCATGCGGCGTTACCTTGCGGTAAGGTGTTTCATTTAAGGCTTGAAGTGCAAGCGAGAGCGGTGAACGAGCGAACAAGAGGCACAATCGGCCTCCGCCTTCGGTATCGTTCGACATCTATCTCTCCTACTTGAGTGAGCGATGCGTCCACGTGGACAGCTGTATGACGTTTTCACGTTCAACTATCGTCATTAAACCGACTTTTCAGACAATCGTTTTTTTGTGTTTACTATGAATGTGGGGGGGTGGGGCTATGCCCAGCAGTGGACTTCTTCAAGCTGGTGATGATGATGGTTCGAGGTATAAGGAGAAATGATCACCAATCATGGCGGGTAGGTATATGACGCGTTGTCATAATATATATTTAATACTATTTTCGTATCTTATTTTTATATGCTGTGTTTAGGTACTTTATTATTTACTTTGAAGCGTAGCGTGTGCTGTCTTTGAAACTTTTGCTTTTGTTTTTGCCTACGTCTCACTAAGTAGAGTGGCACCACACTGGAACTTCACTGCTATTATTATTTTTGTTTTATAAAAGGATCATACAAAAATCGGTAGGAACCAAGCCGTTTGTTGCCTGTTCTTCTAGGCTTGGTCGCGTGGAACTGGCACCTAGACACACTTAGCTCTAAGACGTTTCAAAGTGATCCTTGTGATATTGAATAAATATATTTGACTTTGAGTGGACATCCGGCCTAAAGTGCTATCAAAAGCTATTGTCGCTATAATATCGCGTCAACACCGATATCGGATCAACGGTTATTTTATTATTATTCACATAAATTCATATAAAAAATTGAATACCTCTCTTTACAATGTATACGACGTATAAAATTGATAAGTTGAGAGTAATGCTTGTCGTTACTTATGGTCGTCGTGGACGTTTCCATAAAAATAAAACTCGTCCAGACTAAGTATAGTGTTATGGAGCTTAAATTTTTACGCTTTTCTGTAGTAAATTTTTTATTACATTTTAGTTTAGTGGTTAATAATAATAGTAATAGTATAAGTTGGTTTTGTGAGTATCACTTTGTGGTGTGTCACTTTAATAATTTTAAAGACATTCCAATTACAATGTTATTTTCCTACACCATCAGTGATTTATTAAACCAACATTTTTGTATCAAAACATAAAAAATAAAAAATATTTAGTATCAGTTAATCCGCTAATCTAATCTACGTAGCGGATTAATACTAAATATTTTTTATGTATAACAATGGAATTCTGCAGTAAAATAGCTGATGACAACCACAATGGCTCACCTGGCGTTAAGTGGTAGCCATCACCTATAATAAAGAATTGTTTCGTAGGTCACGCACGTGAAGAACGTGCCCTACGATGCACTGCTCTACATCCATCAACTTGGGATACAAATATTCAGCATCACGTGCCTGTAATTGCACCCATCAAACCGAAGCACAGCAATGCTGCTTCATGGCAGAAAATAGTAGTACTATACACAACTATACACAGTACATAATAATTATATACCAGTATAACATACACATACATACCTACTATAACACGTTATATTATTATAAATTTCAACACTTTTTTACCTTAAACCCTTTTTTGTAAAACTAAATTGATAAAATAGTGCTGCCCATATCCTGGTGTGTTCCTTTAGTGGCCTCTTTTGACGTCCACGATATCTAGGTGTTTAGGTTGGGAGACGGTGTATTATGTACCAGACCACAAACATGCTATAAATCTATTGTTACTGTTATTCAAATCACAAAAGATTTATATTCTCAAACATGCCAAATTAGGTATCTTGTTGGGTCAAATTATGGGCATTATTATCATGTTCTACGCCTCAAACTTTAGTAGAAAATAATTGGGTTATAAATTACATTTCTTAGCATGTTTATTATGAATACTTCTGTATAGGTTAGGTATGTAATATTGAGTTCGTTCAACGAGGTGCAACTCCCACACTTTAATAAAGAATCAGTTTTAATAATGTTAACTAGAGTTGGGCGTTTAAACGACAAGCATTCAAGTAAACAGACTTTTTTAGTTAAGCAATTAAACAAACTTACAATGACAGGTACGTTTCGTTTAGTGCTTTTTAGTTATCTGATAAAATTAAACTTTATTTTTTAAACCAAAAGGTTGCATCAAAAGTTGAAAAATGAGACCTAACAAAATTAAACGATGACAATTTATATACAATTACAATTTATATTGAAAATGTACAAACTTTTTGATATGTTCTGCTATTTGCTTTTAAAAGTGAGAAAATTTAAAAGTTTTGTATGTTTTGAATGAAAATGATTGATAAACAAATCATTGCTTAGCATTTAATAGTGTTATTGCTGTTAAGCAAAAAGCAGATAAGTGAAACAGCACAACTTACAAAAGTGTTGAATATAAAAAAGTGTAAGCATAAAGTTTGTTAGAAAGTTTAATCCGTTATTCACATTTCTAATGATAACAAGGTTGTAAAAAAAGCAGTCATATATCAAAAAGAGTAGGGTAACACTTAAATCATATAGGTTTTATAGGTTTTACTTTGTATATTAATGGTGTTAAGACAATTTACCCTACGGCATAACAATAGAGACTAGAGTTTTTTCTTTTTCAACATGGTAGACAAAATATATTACTGTCCACCCGATGGATAGTAGTTACCGTAGCCTAAGAACGCCTGTAATACTTAAAAATTATAAAACGACCTTTTTGTAGATACCCATACTGAAGTCCTTAGGGAAACCCACCACCAGAGCCCAAAATCTCACACCTGCCTCAGAGGGTGAGATTAAGGCTTTGGTGATCTAGTGAAAGCAATTCAACCTTTAGATCCTTAGTTCTTGGGTTCACCAACTTGAACAAATCCTGTCCATCCAAAGGTTGTCTGGAAGAGATCGCTCAAAGCGATAAAACCGTCCATTGTGCTTCGCTATAGTTTTAGTTTTTCGCTATGTATAATGTCCTATTCTTGTGGTGTACAATAAAGTGTTATCTATCTATCTATCTATCTAACACCAGTCCCAACAGTTACATGACTGTAATTATAACACCCAGTGTAAGAACGCTATGACTGGTGCAATAAGTGTACACCCTCTATATAAAACAATGATACTTTTCAAAGGCACCGTCAAACTTTCGTCAAAGTAGCTTGCACTCAAACCTGCAATAAAATTATTCGAATGAGCGTAGGTAAAGCACGTTAAAGCATAAGCTTGAGAAACTTTGAACCACAACTAAATTAAACATAGGTACTTGTACGCAATTCATAATACGAACTCGTAACGGGTGCGAGCTTCGGATGAAACCCCTACTGTAAACGACAGAACGACATCGAGTTCAAAAAAATGAAATACTAAATTGCATTGAAATATTTAGAAAATGTTAGCAATCTTTATGTAAAACGTCATGTAGAAGAGACGAAGAGTTTATAGATCCAATGAATCTTGACAATAATATATACAAAAGTTTGGAAAGAAACTATACCGATTTCTATAAATACCACAGTTATCTAACTGTTGTAATGATTAACATAAAAAAATACATTTTTTAAGAAACTAGAAAATTAAATAATAAACTTTCCACCTGTAGGTATTACAGGTAGAAAACAGAGTTCAGATCACCGACCGAATTGTTTTAATTTAATATAAATTTCACTGTTGTTATTGTCTTGAAACCATTTTTTTTTATAAAACTAGCTGATGGAAAGTATATAACCCAAAATGATGGAAAGCATATACCTATGGGCCGCCTGGTGCTAAGTGGTAACCATCGCTTATAACAAAGCAATACCTCGTAGGTCACACACGTCAGGAAAGTGAACCAATTTTGCGAGTTACCTACTTGTAGGTAAATAACTGGTAAAATTAGAGCAATAAATTGGAGCCAAAGCCGTGATGTCATAAGATCAATAAACATTTTTACTGAATAATTGGATACTATCTAGCTTTCGAGATTTCGAACCCATGGTTTTAAACAGCACGTATAACATGTACACCATAATAATTCCTAACACGGCATAGTACTTTCTCTTAATTGCCTTTTCACACAGGTACATCTGAAAAGTTAAGGTACGCATGTACCGATTTGGTTAAATTACTTGTTACCATTTTAGGATAATCTTCTATTACTCTGAATTAACCAAAATCAAATCCTTTCATTACGCTGATCTAAAATATAATCATTAACACGATCAAAAGAAGAAGACCAAGATAAAAGCGAAATTATTTTTACGATAAAACAAAACGTCTAGTGAAGCACAAAATATTTAATATTTTTTTACACGAGTATCCATAAATTGATAGTTTAAAATACCATGTTGAAAGTATTTATTGAAATAATCAAATGATTAGTTATGATGCAAGATCTCTAACAAAAAAAAACAATTACACTCCGGGAATGATTACGTGTGTGTCCCTCCCCGGCTGCCTGCAGGTGGAGAGACCCCAACTTTTGGCGAAGTTTGTCGATCTTTGCCGAAGAGGTATCGCGTGATGCGTGATGGTGACGAGCTCATTAGTTTTTTTCCACCTCAAAAATACCCCAAAAGTTCACCTTAAAAAACTTACCAGAAAAAATATACAACTATAATGTATGCTGCATACAAAAGAATTGTACATCATTAATATGGTCAAATAATAATAGCTATAATCGTTCGAATTATACAAATCATTAATCACTCGTTGCATCAAAATAACATTGAACACGTAGTTCCATGTAATGTCTTACTGTAACTATAAAAACGCCCATACACAACCCAGTAATTATCGACTGAGTACGCTAATGCGGTAATCCACGGAACACTGTCGACTAAGTCATCTGGGTAATATGCATTTAGAAAAAAATGTGCTCAACAAATCAACAAAATATACATAAAACTGTTAAGCTGTCTATAAACTGTTAGAAATAATATAGAGAGTAATCCACGGAACACTGTCGACTAAGTCATCTGGGTTAAATGCACTTACAAAAAAATTCACTCATTAGATACACAAAATATACATTAAATTGTTGAGCTATCTACAAACCGTTAAAAATTACGTAAAGATAGCTCAACTGATACAAATCAGTGCAATTTTGAAGCGATCTTAAACACTAGCTGCATTGCCACCTAAATTTTGTTCACGTATCAATGGATTCAAAATTGATTTCTTCAAATAACTAATTCAACCTAGTTAAACCTGTGTAAAATATCCACACATCCACAACATTTATTTATTTACCTATGTTTATTTTGACTTCATACTTGGATCCATATAAAAATGTAAAGCTATATACATATATGCATCGGCGCTTCATTGGACAGTGTACATAATGGTAATGCTTTGATGGGTTCATCGAAACTAAAGTACCGAATTCCAAGCCATTAATTACCATTTTTTCGGGTAATTTGTCAGCAGGTAACGTGAGTTTGGTCACTGAGAAACTTAAGGTTCATTCTGATTCCAAATAAAATAAATTGTGAATACGAAAAGTGCTACTAGAAAATGTTTTCATCAGTTTCTGAGTAAAAAAATCGGTTGTCTGTAAAGTCGGTTTACTGACGATAGTTGAACGTGACAACGTCATACACCTGTCCACGCGGACGCATCGCTCACTCAAGTAGGAGAGAGACAGATGTCGAACGCTGCCGAACGCGGAAGCCGTGCGTGCCTTTGTCGCTCGTTCCGAGCTCTTGCTTACACTTCAAGCCTTAAATGGAACGCCTCAGATCGAGGTAACGCCGCATGAGTTATCTTTTTTCGTGCGTGCAGCCGGCTCCATCGAATTATAAGGCGTTGTCACGTCAAAAAAAGTCCGTCATATAAAATTCTTACTTATTGGAAACTAAGTTAAGAAATCAAATAGTCGACCTATTTGGCCGCTTTTTTTATTATACACTAGCGGCCGCCAGCGGCTTCACTCGTCCCGTTCCCATTACGCCTCGTTTCTGTTACTTTTGTTGGTATAAAAAGTATTCATTGTGCTATTCCAGACTATATGTATATTTGTGCCAAACTTCATCCAGATCCGTTAAGCCGTTCTGGCGTTATTGGGTAACAAACATCCATCCATTTAAACAATCTTTTGCATTTATAATATTAGTGGGATTTTGATGGAAAAACTTTTTGCTACAAACATGCATTTTTACCTCATTTCAGATCCTTAGGTATATTAACCGCTAGATTATCATGAGATCTCTACTATCGGCGCAGTAATTACGGGTCTGTATCGCGACTTGGTCGGGATGCGCAAACGTCGGTAACAAGACAACATAATGATACGAAACGCCTTTTGTGTGTGTGTTTCGCCACCTGCCCAAACAGAATAGGTTGGGGATTGCCAGTTTTATCGACTATCGATGTTTTGGCATCACTAGAACTTAAAATTATGCAACCGTTCTTTAAGTCGCATTCATTCATCTCTCATTGTATTTAGCTTTTTCTTATAGCTTAACAAATTTTAAAGCGAGCTCACATTCATACCATGTCTTCTATTTTTATATTTTGCATATCATATTTATGTAGTGTGCATTAAATAATGTTGATCTTAATATCCAAATTCAACTAATCTTGATACTTACTTGAAATAGCTCCATAATTTTTAAACCAAAAATGAACCATCTTATAGTTTTTTCATACAAAGCTATCATGTATCAGTGATCTTAATTGCTATCGATGAAACTACTAACCATTATCACCCGACATAAACAGACACTATTATAATATGACAAAAAATAATGACCTGGCATTATACATGAGCGCAAAAATCACCGCATCCAAAGATAGAATTACAATAACTTCTTTTACATCGTGATACATGTTTTAGCGGGCGGTTTCAACTGTGAAATAGGATCATATGTTTGCCTGCTTGAATAAAATAGAATAAAAAAATATTCCTTTATTGCACACCATACAACTAACAATTTGACAAGTAACAGTTATCGCTGAAGAGCGATCTCTTGAATTCTTGTATACAGGTTTTCTGTTATCTACAAGCAGTGTTTTGGTTGATATACATAGAGAAAAATATACAATACTCACTCTGTCTCTATTACTATGTAATATCATTTATTTATACAAGTCTTTTGGTGCCTATGTATTTTAAATAGTTTTTCTGAAGTATTAATTACTTGTCTAACTGTATTTTAACACCTGTGGCTATTAAACATAAATTACAAAACACGCACAATAATATAGACATAATTTTTATACGTCGATGATATTCGGAACGCGTCAAAAAACTGCAGTGCAAAAAGTATCGATAAAAACACAGTGGGGTCGACATCCTTATAATGATGGCTTGTTAGCGGCTGTTAGCAATTCTGAAGCCTCGTAAGGAAAACAAGACTCATTTTGTGCATCGGAGGTGTGATTTTTGTACCTCGAGGAAGTGTTATGTAATTATTTAAAATCGATTCAGACAAAACCGATTACTTTTTTTTGTCTAGAGACGTGTCGTTTAAACTGGTCAATGACTGCGTAATTTAAGTCATCAGAAAAACCAATCGACTCAAGAGATGTAAGACTTTGCTGTTTTAGGCTTGTCACACATGGACCAGTAGGCCTGCCATGAGCTCTGTCTGGCTCTGTCTCTGGTTCTGGTTTTGTCGCTGTGGGAGTGCTCACCAGTGCATTATACTGTGTGTGTGACGTTTTGACGTAGGATTTATTTAGTCAACACTCACACAGGCTCAAAACCAGAAACAGAGCCAGGCAGAACTTATGGTAGCCCTACAAACAGTCGTCACGAGTCTTTAGAACCAGACTTTGAAATACAAAACTAGTTACTAGCACTGGACTACCTCTTGCTTGTGCATTGAGACCCCGAAATGTATGAAAAGTAATAAAATGTGAAAAGCTGTACGTGGTACAGACAATTAATAAAGTTTGGGTATGAAGTATACAAATAGGTCTGGTCGTACATCATGATGGAGGAGAAGAGCTCAAGACCGAGCTCAGTGGCGCGTCTTGGAAGAGACCTACATCCAGCAGTGGACTGATATAGGCTGATTAGGTACTGGCATGCTGCCAGTTACAACGTGGTTTGATCGTTAGAGAGTCCGTTGTGAACCTTCCTGTCATGGCTTTGGATGGCTTCAAATTTACTAATCAGTATATGATAATATGCAACGAATTCTTTCTGGCAGTTCAATATCAGACTGGTGTTAAACACCCAGTTGTCCAAGTCGATCGTAAATTTCTAATACAACGACTAATCCTGCTATTTACGAAGCAAGCTAAACATTTAACGTCAACCTTCTGACCAAACATAATTCAAAAGAGAACGTACGACACCGAACAGAGCCTTTTACAGCATACAGTACAGTATCCCCTTTCTTTGTAAAGCGATTTATGTCTGATTCATGAGTTTTGTTTACTTTTATAGACGCCCTGTAGAAATCTAAACTATAAATTAACCACAAGTCATAAGAGAATGGGCACACTAGCTCCGTATTTTCCCCTTCCTATAATGCTTTGGATATAAATTAGAAAGATTTATATGAGACATGGTAAATAGTCCAATGTTTTGGTTGGTGTCACTTAATTTGTACAAAATATTAGGTTATTTTCGAGTGAAATACGAAATTTAGAGCTGGAAAACGAAAACACGCACTACTTTCTCGACGTAATTGACCAATTTCATTTAAAATGTGGAAAATTTTGAAAGGGTTTGGTCAATACCCAAGCTTGTTAAACCGCTCGAAACCAAAATATTTTCTTTATTTTCAGATTTGTGCCTGAAGTTGCATTATATAATAAATTACATTTTGTTAAAGTGAAAAGTGACTGCTTTATTTAAAGTTACAATGTTTTTTTTTGGTTAGGACTCTTTAGCAGGTGTCAATTTTACAAGCTAAAATAGGCATATCAATACTTTTATTGAGCAAATTGTAGTGACAATGTATTTAATTGTGTGAGTCAGGATTTTTTATCGATTGTACAAATTAAGAATTGTACGAACTGCCCAGGGTTGGTCCCTGGGCAGTTCGTACAATTCTTAATTTGTTTTTTGTTTGTTTTTCTTATTCTAATGTAATCGTATTATGATAGCATTAGAACGTGACCTGGTTTTTTAGGGTTCCGTAGCCAAATGGCAAAAACGGAACCCTTATAGATTCGTCATGTCTGTCTGTCTGTCTGTCTGTCTGTCTGTCTGTCTGTCTGTCTGTCCGTCCGTATGTCACAGCCATTTTTCTCAGAAACCATAAGAGCTAGACTGATGAAACTTGGTGAGTAGATGTATTCTGTGAACCGCATTAAGATTTTAACACAAAAATAAAAAAAAACCTATAAATTTTGGTGGTCCCCATACTTGAAACTGAAACTCAAAAATTTTTTTTTCATCTATCCTATACGTGTGGGGTATCTATGAATAGGTCTTCAAAAATGATGTTGAGGTTTCTAACATCGTTTTTTTCTAAACTGAATAGTTTGCGCGAGAGACACTTCCAAAGTGGAAAAAAGTTGCCCCCCCCCCCTCTAACTTCTAAAATAAGTGACTGATAAAGCTAAAAAAAATATATGTTGTACATTACTATGGAAACTTTCAACGATATTTGGTTTGAACGAGATCTAGTCAGTAGTTTTTTTTTTATACGTCATAAATCGTAAACCGCAATTTACCTTTCGACGAACTACTAGAACTTCTAGAACTCTATGTTATATTACTTACTGCTACGGAACCCTTCATGGGCGAGTCCGACTCGCACTTGGCCGCTTTTCTATAAATTGTCTCATGTTTCAACCCCAAGTATTGATCTCGCCATAGCCTTCTGTGCCACTTGCAGCTAATTGTTTGAAGACAATAATAGTTAGCGGCCACGTCTCAGTTTTATATTATACTAGTGGCCGCCCACGGCTTCGCTCGCCCCGCAGCCGTTACGCCCCGTTGATTTCTCTTTTAAAAGCTTTTCCTCTTTTTATCTGCTTAGGGAAATAATTTTCCAATTTCTTTTCTTAGTGCACCCCTATGCTATAAAACGAACATACCCTCCAAGTTTCATGCTTCTAGGGCTTACGGTTTAGGCTGTGCGTTGATTGTCAGTCAGTCAGTCAGTAACGTAAGAGTTTTATATATTTAGATTCTTAAGGCTTTGGGATGTCTGTATATTATATTGGTGTAACTTCTCGCTTTCTATCCGAGCCGGATTCATCGGCTGACATCTAGAAAAGTAATTCTAGTCAAATAGATTATGTACCATTCCAAAAACACCCAAACACTGACAACTGAGACCATTAACAGTATTGCTCACAAATAGATCGTATTTTAGAAGCAATACAAGACTTTGATGACCAATAAAATACCCAAAATAATGTATACTGACATCTGTTAGTTTGATACTGTAAAATGTTTGTCTGTTTTTTCGTTAGATTTGATGTTGCAAACGTTCATTCCTAAAAATGCTCAATAAAAGCCTAATTTGTACTTCTAACAAACAAGAATTCGGTCACTAGATCCATTAAAAACCAGTTCTTAGTAAATGAAATAGGCAAACCCCTATGCTTTTTTCTGATATCTCCAACTATTTAGCTCCTAGAAACTTAGGATCAGAAGGTGAAGTCACTTCCACTAGTCCACCGGTGCTCATCATAATGTTTACTTTAGTGTTTTCCATTTTTGTTTGTTTTTGGTAATCACAACTTTTTTATTTACTACTCACTGCGAGTGGAACCACAGGATCGAACTAGTGGTCCATAACGACCCTCAAAACTGGTGTATGTGAATTAATAGGCCAAACCGTAAGAGCCATTGTACAATTTATTGTTTTATAACTCATTCTGACTATAAACTCTTTAATTGGAACTCTTCTACCACAGTTTGAGAGAACAGCTAGCACACTTTGTGTATTTTCTTTGTTCTTTTATGTGAAGTTCTTGCTTTCTTGTGTCGTTCTTGTATCATAGACTGGTTTCATTTTATATGATAAGGTAAATGTTTACATCATCTCCAAATATTTATTCCTAGGTTTTGAGCCCGTTTCATCCACCAACTTGCCGCAATCTTAACAAAGTCATCGGTCCATCCATGATAATCGATATTTATTTATTGACTGCAATATTTTTTTCTAAATGACAAACTATTACGCAAAACACCAATATCTATTGATTTGATTCAGTTTCTTTAACATTCATTAAAGTCAATTATTGACATTATCAGGAAGAACTGCTTCTTCTGTTCTAACAAGTCTGTACCTTTACGCTCTACGAACCCTTAATTTACAAGGGCAAGCACGGACAGTTTCAAGGTTTTTTTAATACACCCGATGTGGAATCTGAAGCAATTCGCTCCAACGCCGCCGCTAACAAGCGGGCATCATATAATTTGGAAGGAATGGCTACATTGTTAAAAAGGCAGCTGTCGTATTGCAACGTAACAATTTTCACTTTTAAAATAACAGTTCGTTGAAGGATAATCTTTTTAGAAGACAATTTACTGACTTGTTATAACTTATAACCGAATTCTGATCACCGTAATTTGTGAAGTTAATCGAGTAAATGTTATGAAATTGACCCTTCATTAGGTGTTATTAAATGAAAAGTTTCTTTTAAGTGAACACGCCGACACGATAGATTTCAAAAGAATCTGAACTTTAACAGTAGATTCCTGTTAATTAGACAAGACTGTTCAATTTTAATTAAATGATATCGTTTTGGAAACGTTTATGAAGATCATCTTATTTCAATTTGAAAGATTTTATGGGTATTTCCCTCGTTAAACACAAATGGATCAAGATTCTATCGTGTATTTAATAAGAAGTCAGGTTTACTGTTTTATTTCCCACTGATACTTTCTACTTTGTTTTATGTTTAGTGATTATTGAAGTGTTGTGAAATTATATACATTTGTGAATGAATGCGCTAGTCTTTAGAAACTTTAGAATAGATTAGGTGAAAGTTTAGATAGAGTTTATTACGAACTTTGTATAAAAAGTTTATTTTATCCCAAATTTTAGATTCGATGCATAATGTGCATTCTCTTGAGCATATTATTTCATCAGAAAATCACCTTAAACTTGTTGAACACATTAAGATACAATAGCTTTTTTTTTGTTGTTTTTAACTCAAACCTGGGGTATTGTAATTGTTACATACATTGTTTAAATAAAAAAAAACTTTCAAATAATCGATGCCGCGCTCGTGTCAGAATCTCGATTTTGTACCTTATAGATTGGCTATCTAACAAAACGTTTGGTTAAAGTAGTAAAACGATCAAAATACCGCAGTACTAGAATTTTAGTCATGCTCGTATGAGTTGGCGTTTGCAAAAACACTCCGTAAGGTAAAATATTCAGGCCAAAAGTCAGTCACGATCCTCGATGCTTCTCTATCTCCAGAATTCTTGGGACTTGTGTGCATGCTAAACATAATATCCGTCAAAGGACTTGGCATCCTTTACGCTACAGATGAACTTTTCTTAAAAAATATTTTCTTGCAAAATGGGTAAATCCTGTCGAAAAATATATTAATTTTATAATTATGAATACCAGGTAGTGAATATTTTTGTTATTTTTGTATTAAATACAAAACAAAAGCACGAGTCGAAACAAATGAAAGAAAAAAGTGAGAGCATTGAGACATCGGTAGCTTTACTTTAGTTATTAAATTGCGCTTCTTTTGTAAATAAATAGTATCGGAGCAAGCATTGTTTTTGAGTTGTAAAAGTGAAAACGAACTTGCCACGCAAATGAGAGCAAAAGTATTCATATGAATAATAAACCCCGGCTGCTGTTTAAGGGACCCTAAAAGCGAAACCCGTCATAATGCTCAACAAAACAAATTGTAGAAAACAAAAACTTAACGCAACAATAGTGTCGCTGTGAAACGCTCAGATAAAACAAGTGGACCGTAAAGTTACTGTGTTGTGAACATTGTTTATAAAACAATTCGGTAAACTGAGACATGAACAAAAGTTTTCGCCGAAATTCCGCGCCACCCTTTCGGCTTCCTTAAATTGTTATGGCGGTAATAAGCCCCAAGTGAACATGTGACTTTTATGGCCAACCAGTTCTCTAGAGTTTTTGGGAGAGCACATTTTGGGTCTGACACGATTACGGGTGCTGTAATTGTTGGCAGTAGAACAATGAAAGCGACATTATTTGACATATTGTACGAAGGACGAAGCAATTTGCTACTTTTTATTATCCACGTTTTGGTGGCTTTTGGGAAACAAGAGATAATAACCTTTTGAATTGGCACGACGAATATGACTTTCATAAACAAAAGGACAAAGTTAATTTCAATGATGAATTACTTTGGGATTCAGAGCAGTTTTTAATATTTTGACTCCTTGTTCAATTTGTGGCTTAAATTACTTTGTCAAGCTGTCTTTATATACTCCTTCGAGGAGTAAATGGAACAAACCTGCCAATTCAAAAACCACTTCTCAATAATTTATATCTTTATTCCAAACTCGTCTAAGGATTCCGCTGAATTGTCCCCAACCAGCTACTTAATTAATTACTTTCAATGAATCCTTCTTGAGACAAAGACGTTTCAAATTATGATATGAAATACTGAAAGCTAATTCTCATAATAAGACTGAGACGTCTTCTTAATTATTACCATTCGCTTCTGTCGTTAAACTCTTCATAACTTTAGACTTCAAAAGGACTCCACTGCAAAAATTAAATAGGCTTGCGTCTGTAATTCCCAGGCACGGAATTATTAATTTTTGATACATTCTTGAATATTCTTACAATGTTCCAAAAGTTAAGAGCCGAGCAAGATTCTTAATGACATTGAAGTACGAACAAATATAAGATCTAAATTCTAAATATTAATTTGAGGCATAGTCATGTCCATACTTTAATAAATACCAAAAAAACAGTTATTGCATGACAAACGAAACCTACGAGATACATAATCTCTATGTTTGAGCGTGCTTTTAAGTTTGGCATGCTCCTTCATGCCTCAACAAAAGGAATTCTAGCTACGAACCTTTTTGAAATTCTTGTACCATCACGCTTATTCCATTACTCTCTCAAAAGAGAAGTATGAAAATTTCGTTTGGAGAAATTAAAAAGTTACCTGTTCTTTAGATTAGGCTACTAACAAGTTAAATTTTCTTCGTCTTGTCCGGCATTAGGCGGAAGCGTGGCTTTTTGTGAAATATGCAAATTGAGTTTAAGATGTTAGGGATGATGGTTTTACAGAACATTTGCGCGAGGGAAAAGGTAACTGTATTTTTAAAGCATTTTAATTAAACGAGACGAAAAATTTGAATGGGAATAATTGAAAGAATGCCAACGGTCACATTGTTGAAAAGTCATCAATATAAAAGAGCCAAGTGAAATGCGTTCCTCGTTTACGGCCAACGTCAGCCATTTAATCAACGCATAATAAATCTAAAATCAACTGACCATGGAGGTTTTATCAGGCTGTATCTTTTTATATAGCTAAAAAGGCGTAGTCGTAGGGGCCGGCGCAAGCGAAGCATAACCTACGCTGGTTTTACTTATAACGAGCCTTCTAACTATTATTATGGCGTCATCGTGTCAGTCCCACATCACATCTACATCCGCCCAATATCGCATATTCACAATCTGTTCAATCGCACTTATTTCGACAAAGTCCTAGAGGAGAACAAATAAGATTGAAGAGGGACCTTATCTGATTGATGGGGGTTTAGGTAAGAAGGATTATAAATGACGGATAAATGATTTCTTGACAATTTAATGCCAGTGTGTGGTGTGCTTTTTGAATATGGGATTCGTTAGTAACAATTACGTAGCTATGGAGATAAGTAATGAGATATTTTTTGAAAGAGACACCTGCTGGTCAAAACAGTTTGTGTATTTATGGAAGTCAGTTAATGCGTTTTTAAGTAGATATCACTGTCTTGATTGATGAATTCTTTTTCAGGTTGGAGGAAGACAAGGGCTGGGAGCATAAAGTGATTTAAATTTGTTTATCTTAATAAAGATTAATGTGAGGGTTGTTCGTTTTCTATTTTTGGATTGGGCCATCGATCTAAATTACTTTACTATCTTCCCACTTGTTTGGATAACACGTTTTTATATTTGTTTTGTGTTTTCAAACTATGATTTAGAAGTAAAACTAAGTTGAAGCTATGATTTTGAGTATACACATCGTTTCTCAGCTAATCCTCTGAACCAAGACTTGCCCTACTCTCAAGAATAGTCAGTGTTATCTCTCTCACCAACGACGCGATTTGAATTCGAAGTAGGATCAGTTTCACCAACTTCTTTAGTATAATAGGCCATTATATTCTGACCGGATTATTGTAATCCGTATCGCTTTGGCTAAAGTAGACTATATTTTTTGAAGTTCCGAGCTGGAAGGCCGTTTTGGTAGTTCTATTTTCCGTTATACTCATGGGTATGTTAAGAAAACTAGAAACTTCTTACGAATTCAATAAAAATTTTGTGCATTTCGTTTTCAAAGAATAGAAAATGGAAGTCCATTTTATTGGTTGTTTTAGTTAATACTTATTGTTTCATCTTTAATGTCAGCCCCAAAATTCAAAGCAGCTTAGTAATATTATGTTTAATATGCCTTCTCCATAATGTTATACTAAGAAAATAACTAAATTAGAATTTATATCATTTTCATCATCAGCTTGAATACATAACAGTTCGATGTAAGGCTCCTATAAGATTTAGGAAAAAACTAATATTAGGGAATACACCCTAATATTAGTCTTTTCCTAAATCTCATCATCATTATCTGCTTAAGAAGTCCGCTGCTGGACATTCTATCTCCTTCACTTTCATAGTTGCTAATCATTGAGGGTGTCGCTATAGTCGCTACGCTTTAAAGGTTTATAATATATTTACCTACCTCTTAAACTCTTGAGCTTACATAACACAGCCTCCCACGACGTTACCTCCAAGGACATATAATTAACTAGAACAGCCAATGTAAGCAAATAGAAGCGTTTGACTAATTTAATTAGCTCTTTACTATTTAATTAGGTTTGTACACGCCTTGTCATTACGTGCTCAAGTAAACATCCGTAAAGGTGTTTAGTATTGTAGAAATTAGCTTTGTTGAAATTAGTTTTATCAGAGTGCTTAAAAAATTATTTGATTACTTCAAACAAAGTGGTTTTTTTGATTTTATTAAGCGAATGCCTTTTATCACCAACTTTTTTTTTCTATACGTATTTGAAAGCACCAGTGATTTTCACCTTGATCCAAGAGAGTAAATAAGGTAAATGGGGTTCTATCTTTTTAAACACATAAGAATTACAATTACAGTTGGTAGTAGTATTGGTTGCCTTCTGCGATGTAGAACGTGGACGAAGATGTTTGTTCTCTATCTGGGTGTTATATTGTATTCTAAGTATGTATTCTGAAAAAAAAGGTGTATACTTACATATTATATTATATAAGTAAGCTGGTTCCCAAAATATAAGCTCTGCTTAATTTGAGGCTAGTTAGTGTTGTGTGGATTGCCTGCATTTATCGATTTATTCCTGAACTACACGTTGACAAAAATATCTAACAGGCAGAAATACTTTTAGCTTAACATATCTAGCAAATAAACCAGTTCCATGTACCATAAATCACAAAATCTATATTCCGTGCACTGGACACCTGCGAAACTCAACATAACGAAACCCAATTAAATACATCTTGATTCAACTGATCATTACTGGTAAGCGCAGAGGTATAGTTCCACAACTGTTAATGAAAGAAGTTGAAACTTTTGTCGCATGAATTACCTTTTTACTTGTTTTAAAAACGATGCAAACTAGCACCAAAGTATTTTTACATAAACCGACTTTGCTTTTGTGGCAAACGAGGTAAACACTCTAGAAACTAAAAATTTACAGAGCAGCGCTTTATTGTATAAAATATAATTTACAAGGATAATCAATAACCTTAGTAAGAATATAATGCGCTCAAAGCGATTATTCTAGACAATTTTAATAATGGCTACGTTGTTTTTGTTACATTAAGCAAAATATTTTAGTAAATTTACAAAGACGTTTCAAATGTTTAGAACTACCAGTATCTACCAAAGCATTGCTTACAAAAAAATCGGTTATCTGTAAAGTCGGTTTACTGACGATAGTTGAACGTGCCAACGTCATACAGCTGTCCATGCGGACGCATCGCTCACTCAAGTAGGAGAGAGACAGACGTCGATCGCTTCCGAACGCAGAGGCCGGTTGTGCCTCTTTGTCGCTCGTTCCGCGCTCTCGCTTGCACTTCAAGCCTTAAATGGAACGCCTCAGAGCCAGGTAACGTCGCATGAGTCATGTTTTTTCGTGCGTGCAGCTGCTCCATCGAATTAAAAGACTTAGCACGTCAAAAATATAACAAGTTGTAAAGCTTGTTCTGTCGACTGTACTACTCGTTAGAGCTCCTTAGCCGAGGTGTCATGATATGAGTCAGTCATGATACAAAATGAAGAACAACGTGTTTCTAGGAGTATTTTAACGAGCTGAAATGCTCTGGATTCCTGTGGGGCCGAGTATTTGAATGTTCAATACTGTACCTTACTATTAGATGTATGTCGAAAAAAACATGTTTTAATGTGGTTTTCATGCTCCAGTGTATTCAATCAAACAGCTGGCTTACAGTGAGCTCCAAGTTATGATTGTCAAAGCTGACTCCCATAATACTTTCTTTTCTCTTTCTTTCACTTTGTTTTTTTTTTCTGTTTCTCTCTTAATTATAAATTTATCTCAATAAGAAAATTAAATGAATGTGTGTGTCAGCTAATCTGTAAACAATTTGACAGCCATAGCCCAAGTCTATGAAGCACCCGGTAGCCATGCAGTGTGAAAACTGACTCACACATTCAACCTTAGCAGAATAATTGTTAGCGGTAAAGCTAATCTTTTTACAGTTTTACAAGCTCTTGGTATCCCTACAGTGTCTATTCACTCTGTATATTTGTGTGCCACATGTTTTTTTTATAAATTAATATAAAAATTACTTAAAATAACATTTTGCTGTAACCGTACGCACAGTAAGTAACAACTTCAGTGCTAATTAAATTCAAGATGCCGTATTTACACCAAGTTGCAAAGTAACTTGAGCATAAAACACCCAATTACCTTCGGCATCACAACGTCACTATAAGAAACTACTGTTCATTAATTAAACCTTCACCCTCGTTATTATCAACACCTGTTCTTGAAAAGCATTTAATAATGACGTTAGTACAGAAAACTGGTTTAACAGTAGAAGTACTATTGTGACTTATAAGTCTTTATTCATTAAACAGAACCAGGGGCAATTCAATTTTACACAATTTAAGGAACACATAGTTTTAGAGTGTGGTTATCTATTAAGCACTACCGATACAGTTTTTTTTTTTCATTTTAATGCTTTGTGGTCACTTAACAGTTTAATAACAGTTTAAAGTAAAGATTCAGAAAGTTACTGTTTTTTATGCCATAGCTAGGAGCCGGGCCACCTGATGGAGAGCAGTCACCGTCGCCCATAGACACCTGATACACCAGAGATGGTGCTGATGCGCTGCTATCCTTTTGTTATTTGCATGCATAGTTTTTTTGTAGATTTAAACCAAAACTTCGCATAGGTATGTGCATCAGTGAGTAACTATGTGTTTGTAGGGACTTTGAACTCTTGACTGGACTATACAAGTGCAGATATACAGCGTTTGACAGCAGGATTTTATACGACCTTAAATCTTAGTTTTACTACTGCTTGTAAAACCATGATTACTGTGAGAGTGAAACAGCTGGGTGCGGTTGCGGTGTTGGCAGAACGTTAGTGTTCTACGGAAAGTATTAAAATACTTATAAGCTAGGTTTTAATTAAAAAGCCAAATCGATTATTCTAACAAAGCAGCTTAGCTTTTTTCTACATCTGTACCATTATATTCTGTGTACGCTTCGTCGACTTCTTTCAGCGTAAACTTATTGAAAGTAGCCACTTAAATGCCAGTATTTATCAAAAGTTGACAGAATTTTTTTTAAACCAATTTTGAGTCTTTTTCCGTCGAAAGGAAAATATTAAAAAAAATTGAACTATGCTTTTGAAAATATCATGGTTTTTAACACTATTTTTATGAAACAACGGTACAAACAAACACTATATTTACCATCAACCGTAATCATGGTGCATGCAACTGTGCCGAAATATCGGAAGTCAACTCAACAAAATTTAATCATGGTATATATCCCGTTGTTTCATAAAAATAGTGTTGAAATATGCTGTTATTGTTTTCTTATAAATCGAGGGCATGACTCTTTTCACTACTTTTTCCTAACTCTCGTGGTTCCAGACTTGGCCATCACCGTCCTTCTCAAAAAACCACCCTGTATAGTCAAGTCAAGAGATGTCATCTAGAGTTCAAAGTCCCTTCAAACACATATTTACACACACATATAGACACACCTATGTAAAGTTTTGATTTGAATCTGCAAAAATAAACCATAAATGCAAATAAACCTACTTTTTGGTTTATAGTTTTAAGTAAATGTGTCTCTCTTCTCTCAAAGCACTATCACCCTAACTCTCGTAGTTTCGGATATGGCCATCACCGCCCTTCTCAAAATACACCCTGTATACTTAATGCTAGTCAGATACTCTAGATTTATATTGAAAACGGCATCACAAAGGTCTTACTGCATTTGCTTTGACTAAATGCCGACAATCACTCGAAAGATACAATTAGAATATTCACGATTTGCTGTAGTGTTTACACTTTGCGTAACATTTCGCGCTTTTGTCGGTGTAATGTCAAAGTCATCGCATCGGATGAATGAAACATGGATCGCATAATCATTTGGTTTCAACCATGTTAAGCATGACTTATGAGTGCTCTTCGAACTTTCTTTAGAGAAAAGACACGGTCAACCAAACCTTCGATTGAACTTCATCGAGCCCTCATCTAGACAATGTATTGGTAGATAAATAAATAAATAGATACTGAAGATAATCCACACAACACTATCTAGCCCCAAATTAAGCCGAGCTTGGACTTTGGCTTGCACATGCTTTTTCATGTAAATACATACTTAGATTAGAATATACCACCCAGACAGAAAAAACATCTGCGTTCACCGCACGAATATTTGTTCTCAGTGAGGATCATACCCACGACCTACGGCGCAGAAAGCAGAGCTATTACTGTCAACTGAGCTAAGAAGTCAGGCAAATAGAATAGAACATAATTTTTGTCGTGACAACGTCTTATAGTTCGATGGAGCCGGCTGCACGCACGAAAAAACATGACGCCATGCGGCTTTACCTCGCTCTGAGGCGTTCCGTTTAAGGCTTGAAGTGCAAGCGAGAGCGCGGAACGAGCGACAAAGAGGCACAATCGGCCTCCGCGTTCGGCAGCGTTAAACATCTGTCTCTCTCCTGCTTGAGTGAGCGATGCGTCCGCGTGGACAGCTGTATGACGTTGTCACGTTCATCTATCGTCAGTAAACTGACTTTACAGATGACCGATTTTTTTTTTCTCTCGGTAAAAGGTCTTCAGTGTATCCTAGAAAAGCTGGATCTTGACAGTCATAGCGGTGGGAAAGGAATGCATACTGACTACAAAGCAGATGCCCAACCCGATGGTCAGAAGATATCACGCGTGGCAGTGGCTGGCAACAATGGGTGAAACTTGATCACGATCGGAAGCTTGATGTATTTAGGAGAATACTCGTGAGTGCTAACTGTTAGATGGATGAAATCAATTTCAATTTCAATAGCCTTTATTTACAATCTTATCATGCTAGTTTTTTAAAATAAGAAGTACTTCATAATCTATATGGTACCAGTAGTAAGGTTGTTTTGCTTTCCAACATAGGCTTCCCCCAAATTCTCAAATTCTTCTTGCAAGCGCACTTTCCTCCTCCAATATACCCCTACTGTCTCCTTGAAGTCGTCTACGGAATAGTCTGTGGCTCTTTTCTCTTCATGAGAAGAAGAAGAAAGGGATGGAATTAATTCTAGTGGCGGAATTAGTTCTTATGGTATTTCTGCAATGAAGCAGCATTGCTGTGTTTCGATTTGAAGGGCGTGGGTGCCGGTAAAGATAGATAGATAGATAGATAACACTTTATTGTACACAAGGATACATCACAAGTAACAGCGTAATAAAATAAAGTACAAAGGGCGGCCTTATCGCTGAAAGCGATTTCTTCCGGTAAAATTACTGGCTCGTGAGATGAACATTTGTACTGCCTCAAGTTGATGAACGCAGGGAAGTGCATCGTAGGGCGCGTTCCTAATGTGCGTGACCTACAAGGCAATGTTTTGTTATAGGCGATGGTTACCACTTAACATCAGGTGGGTCATATGCCATCAGGCCGTGGTCCATCAGAGAGTTGTATAAAAAAAGCTATATTTAATTTCAAAGGTTTTTGTATAGTCACTATTTCTTCACCCGTCTTCGCCAACCGTGAAAGAATCCTAAAGCCGTGTCATTTTATGGAGTGAGCTGATGTCCAGCAATGGGATATCATTTAGTTGATGGTCACGGCTGAACGTAAAGCTGTAAAGAAACCTTTTTCTATAGAAGCCGATTCACGAGGCGTCTGTACTGGTCAGGTAAACGCCACGATTGTCGTGTCCACTCAATAAATAGAGAACTTGCGTATTGCCTTATACGTCTAAAGCCCTGTCAGGCTTCTACCCAAACCCTAGTTTTCTTTGAAACTGACGCTGTAATAATGATGGCCTTTTATGCCTGCTGTTCCAGCAACACGGCTCGATTGAATGATAGCTGAATCCGTGTTCTGTTTTAAAAATTTTCAAACAAAAGTTGACAACTCACATTGAATTCAGCGATAGCTTGAGTAATTTGTGTTGCTAGAATTGCACCCCTGTTCTTAAAGCAATTTTTAAACATGTCCCCAGCAGATTTTTATTAGAAAAATATCTGTGAATTTACTTTAAACCAAGCGATTGTTTGCTATAATCATGCATTTTTACCTCGGGCTTTTATAACATAAATACATTTTTTTGCTAATAAACTCAAAGATTTCTGGCTACACCCACCCACTGGCTGAGTAATGCCTCTTCCTTTTTACGCTTTTCCAGTCTCTTTCAAGTCTCATCCATTCCCAGCACTCACAGCAAATCATCAGGAGTGCTGTTCATGTTTCTCAATATTGTCATTGATCGTTTTTCAACTCATATCATGGCCGTCATATGCTGGAACCAGGTTTTTAGGTGCAGAAGATTTAAAATCAGCTGCCAATGGAACCGCACCTGTGGAAACGTCGATTATGCTAAGTAGGACCTTTTTAACTAAACACCGAGCATTGGTGTTCAATTCAAAGATTCCTTTAGGTTTTGTTTTTTCAGACGGTTCTCTAAAGGGTCTTCAGATTTTTATTTTGATGCAAGTTTAGATAAGTTTATTGAAAAACGGATACGGGTTCCTAATTCTTTTATTGCATGTTAAAAAACAAAAATTTCAAATACGAAAAATACACAGTATAGTGTCACGATGTTTAACCCCAAACACAGTAATTACACGAGATCACCCAACACTACCTAGCATTTTATTTTACACCTTTATTGATCGTATTTTTAAACCTACAACGTACAAAATAGATTCGTACAAAACGTAAACCCTTTTAAAGTAAAACGACGTAAAAGATTAATGAATAGAAAGAGCATGCTCTATTTTGTAGGAGCTAATTATAGTGGTAATCCGAATCGATCCATTTACACGATTGCACAATCGGGTTCTCGATTACAAAACGACTTATTATAGAACTTGGAGGTTCTATTTGGGATAGAAAGTGTCGGGCGCGACCTAAATACGCGACTTTTATCCCTAAAGTTACACGCGACTTTCATCACTAAAGTTTTAGTGTTGGTTATTTTTACGATGATAATTTGTAATGTTTGCAAATGGTATCCAAATTTCAAACTAAGCAAAGATTAAAATATGTTGGTTTGGAGCTAGATGGCGTTTGGTATACACTAGTATTTTACAAAACAAATAAATAAGAAAATAAAAATGCTTAAGACTGAACTCTGTGGCGTGTGTATTAGCTTTTAACAATTAGGTATTCGGTACTCGTACCAAATATTAAGATTTGCTTAGTTTGGAACTGGATGGCGTTGAGTAGGGTATACACCAATATTTTACAAAATAGATTAATAATAAAACAAGACGTATGCATAACAATAGGTTCTGTGGCGTTTCACATTTTAAAACCGGCATTAAATAAATAAATAAATAAATATTGTGGACAAATCACACAACACTACCCAGCCCCAAACTAAGCAGCTTTATTATATTGATATTTATTGAAACATTGCGTTACCTACCTAACATTGGTATGTCAATTTGTTTTATAAAGATTGATTGATGCCTCCGGTTAATTGTTAGCTGGTTTTTTTGCTGTATCTGTCGAGTTGGTCGCGGCTGATAATAAGTGAGAAGCTCAACGATCGTCCGATTCTTTAATTACTTAGTGCGTTATCAGGATCGATACATCGTGAGTAATCTTTCTGATGTAATCGAATGCTAATGTAAAGTAAGTTTTATCTCGTTTAAATTGGCGAGCTTCTGTAAGCTTTTTACTTCCCAAGAAGATATTTAATCTTAGGAATTTACTTAAAAATTATCTTTAAGTCAACTATAAACTGCAATAATGCTTTTAGCTGCTTCAAGGTTTATTATAATTTGATTTAAAAGATAATTTTGTCAGTAAAAGTTTGGGGTCACTAGTTCAAAATTCATGTTATTGAGGTTATTATAATGTATTTGAAGGTTGTTCTAATCTGTCTGAGTTAATAATTAAAACTCGCAAAGTTTTATTAGAATTTAATATTTGAAACAAGATAATCTAAATTTGCAATTATTTTTAATTAAACGGCCCATTATTTTGTATCTATTTATTGCTACGTTCTTACAACTAATCACATTTTGATGACCTGACAATAACAAGCAATTTTTTACTGAGCCGTAGTTATTTCTAGGCTCAAGATTCTATATTGTATTAACTATTTTAATCTCTTTCTAGACCTAAAAAGCCTCCACCTTAGCTCTTATATTTGGACCAATTCTTGGTTTAAAGCAGTCAAGAGGTTAAAGAAACAAATAAACGAGTGAGTAAATAAGTACCAAACTTCCATTGAATAAGGCAACAGAGTTGTGCCAAACGGTATCCGGTACTTGTGCTGTCTCCCGGAGATTTAATGGGATTGTAACATGAACGAATTGCTATATAAACTAAACTGTATTGTTTTTAAACAATGTCGGAAAAATCTATCGTAAAAGATACACTTTATACGTACATAAAATTCAAACTAAGAATTTTACAATTATGTTGCACTGAACGTGTCATCTTTTTTGAAAGTTTTATGACAGCTTTAACAAAAATTACCACATACTATATTATATAGATAGACAGTAGATAGATAGATAGACAGATAACTCTTTCTCTTTAACTGTTCTTTACTCTCAATTAGGCAAGACTATGGGCAACCTTAACGCTGAGAGCAATCTCTTCCAGGCAACTTTGAAATGGAAAGAAAAAACGAACAGTGGTGATAACCATTGATTTTTATCAAGACAGAAAAAAACAGCTTCATCTTGGGTAAAATATAAATTATTTCTACTGATCACAACTGCTTTTTGCACAAAAGTCATTGTTATTTCATCTACAAAAGTACTTATTTGCTTCCAAAAATGACTACCATTTCAAACGATACTTAAAATCATTTAGCATACGTCAATCTAATGTTACAACTGTCAATCTCCCTAAGATAAGGTTAGAGATACGCCCGTGATTTTATGTCTGGATTATAAAATGTCAAAGACACCGGTATCACATTTGATTACATTATGACGTTTATTTTAATGGGAACTGATTTAATTAATTACAAATATGGTCTGTTATCTTTATTATGTCAATGGGACCTAACGTTGTGCGGGCGGACGTAGCATTTATTTTTATTTTTATCCGTTTAAGCTTAAGGTTTTATTCGGTCTGTCGTTTAAGTTTTTATAGCTTGTTATCACTATCGAAATCATCGTGGGCATTAATATGACTGTCATATTACTTTCTTGGGAGCTCCCCTAACCGGTTTTGTAGGGTTCGTTTGAGGGTATAAGGTATCATCAGCTTTGATACTGTCAATGTTTATTAATGAGTTTCACACCTTGTTCCACTTGTATATTGGAACTTTGCTATTTATTGTGTTAAATATTATCTTTTTCGTTTTATTTATGGTTGATAATTGGATGTGAACTGTTGAGTCTTCTTTATTAATTATTATTATGTTTATAGCTCACCGACATTTGGACTGGGACAGCTTCGGTCTTAATATCAATGGAGAGAAATTAACCCACTTGAGATTTGCCGATGACCTAATTATATTCGCATCAACAAACGAAGAACTCCAACAAATGCTAAGCCAGCTAGACTACGAGAGCCGAAAAGTAGGACTTACCATGAACACCGAAAAAACCAAAATAATGACAAACAACACACAAGAACCAATAAACATTAACAACCAGATTATCGAATACGTAAATGAGTACACTTATCTAGGCCAAATCATATCACCAACAGACTTAATGTCAAAAGAACTAGAAGTAAGGACAGCTAATGCGTGGAAAAGATACTGGTCGTTTAGGGAGATTATGAAAAACAAAGAAATGAACATGTACTTCAAGAGAAAACTCTACAACACCTGTATCCTCCCAGTTCTAACATACGGGTGCCAGACCTGGGCCTTAACAAAAGCTCATACCAAAAAGTTAGAAGTCTGTCAATCTGCCATGGAAAGAAGTATGCTCGGAAAAAGGAAATTAGACAAAATTAGAAACGAAACACTAAGGAAAAGAACAAAAATAGAAAATGTTACACTCAAAGTAAATACACTCAAATGGAGATGGACAGGACATACAGTAAGAGGAAAAGAGAAATGGAGCAAAATGTTGATGAATTGGTTCCCAATATACAACAAAAGAAAGAGGGGGCGACAATTTAAAAGATGGGAGGACCAGATAAAGTATACTGCAGGGAAAACATGGACGCGGATAGCGAGAGATAGAGAGAAGTGGAAGAGCTTGGAGGAGGCCTTTGCCAAAAAAGGGCAAACAGATAGTGACAGACAGTGTCGATGTCGTAGTGTAAAATAAAATTTAGTTATAAAAATACATCTGTAATTAAGGCTTAAAATAAATAAATAAAATAAAAATGTTTATAGCTTCTAACATAATCACAAGTTCGAAAATATGTGTCAAGTGCACACAAAATCCTTTCACCACACTTGGTTCGAATGAATCAGTGACATGATAAGAAAAAGAAGAATAATCATAAGTAAAATGAAATTGATTCTACGATAAAATCTGTCAATTTCAGAGCTATCTAACATGTACTAAGCTGTTGCCATCTTCTTGCCTTTATGCCACACTAAGTGAGGTCGGTACAAGAGATTTTTTTCTTCCACTCACTCACCTCTATCATTCGTCATCTTAGAGTGCTCACTTTCTTGCTCATGTCATGTTTGACATAGTCCAATTCATCTTTTCTTTGATCTTCTTCCCCATTCAGATTTTTAAGCTGTAGTAAATTAAAAATCAAGCCTCTAGCTAGTAAGGGTCAAAAAACAAGTGTTTCTAGACGAGAAATCAAATACTACAATAAATAACTTTGATACTCAACAGTGTTCCTTTGATGCATCACAAAATACCTTGGTCTGCGATATTTCATGCTAACCTTTGCTTGCTTCTTGCCCTCTGCCGTAGTGAATGTGATTATTCTGCGCCGTATCATGTTACTTATTCTCAGAGAAAATGTGTTTGAGAATAATGTTTTGAAGTTGTTGCGGCTGGTTTATTGAAAGCACAATCTTCTTCTTCTTAATTAATGACATCTGTCCATTTTGGATCAATTTTGCCAGTGTCGAGTGAGGATATAATTATTACTTATATAAAATAGTTTTTAGACAATTCAAGTCAGTCAATGGACAAGTTGGCCATAAGAATCAAATCAAAATGAACTATTCATGTGTCAAGGACAATTTTACCGTTTTACTTAAATAAAATAGGCTTTAGTCAAGTCAGTCAATAGAAAAATCATTGGTTTTGAAAAAAAAACAGCCACCATTTTTTTAAAACTTCTGATCTCAAGTGAAAAAGACTCCGTACTTCGGATGGCACCATGCTTACAGTAATGATAAGTTTCTCAAAATTGTAAGAGAATTTAGCTTCAAATCAAACTAAGAGAAAAGCTATCTAACTACATGCCGTCACATCCAATGCTCAAAACAGGAAGACGGTATTCAGTTGCGTGGTTTATGTTTGAAAAGAACAGCTGGGACACTTTATTCGGACACACGATATAAATATATAATAATATGATTATGATATTAAGGCTTATATCTGGCCTACATTATGGCGTACATCTAAGCGATCTGCAATGGCGACAGCGGTAAGTTACATATTTGCGTTATAGCGATACACTGATTGCCATCGCATAGTTATAAAACTACTAGAACAATAACTACAATATACCTCCAACCATCTTACGAATCAAATCAAAACACGTCCACTCACACTCACACGATCACTGCTTAGTTTTCAGAGTTGTTTTAACCAAAATAATAAGATCATGAGACCAACACGACTTCTTCTTCTTCTATCGTGTCAATGATACACACTAGACAATTCTTGAGTAGTATTTTGCCACCTCTACTGCATTGCCTGTGGCGTTGGCAAGGTCATGCATGACGTTCCAAAATCATTTGGTCGTTCGTTCGTTTTATTAGGATACATTACTTATAATATTATAAGTGTGTAAACTAATAAAAAAAAAAAATTTGGTCGTTCTTTTGTGTTCTTTAACATCCTGCTGCACTTATAACAAGAAAGAATCAGTTTTTTCTGGGTTTTATGCTCCTAGCCTATTCTTTTGTTTTCTTAAGGTGTTATTAATAATCCTGGCGTAGCGTTGGACTAGTTAATCCGTGTTTTGTCTCTTGCATTGACATGCAATTGTCAACTCGAGCAAATGTGACAAAACACGGATTAACTAGTCCAACGCTATGCCAGGATTATTAATAAGACCCCTAGTGTCTATGTTTGAAACTGAACTTTGTTTTTCAATCATCTTTGTTTTTCATCAAACTTTGTCAATCAGCCCAAAAATTTAGATAACCAGCTTTTCAAATTCAGCTGCCAGCATTTGCTCATCAGTTGGGATTCTCCTCAATCTACCAAACTTCCTCTTTGCAACATGTTAACCGTAGAATTTCTAAACTTGAGATGGTTCGATAATCTCCAGGGAATTATTAGGAAATTGTTATTCTGAAGCTTCATTTAAACTTTGCCGATGCAATAATCCTTTTGGAGTATGTTTTGTAATTAGAAGCTAATGGAAGGTGAGTCAGTAACAGATACAAGTAAGAACTAATTACGAGAGGTAAGTGAAGTTTAGCTATGATTAAGTGAACTCCATTTCAAAGTAATCATATCGCTGGTTAAATGCTAAACTGCCACATTCCAAAATATGTTTTTTTTCAGTAGAGCCATTTTAAAGTTTCAAAAGTTGTTTTTTTTTATAAATGAGCCTGTATTTCTTTTAATACCTAAGTTATTACCTACCAATCGACGCGTAATTTTAATTGGAATCAAAGTGCATTTATAGTTTTTCCGTAACTATAACCCAAAGCCTTAAAAAACTAGATAAGTTACTTTAGCATATAAAAATTAAGGCACATGTAAACAAAAAAATATCAATAAAGGACCTCATTTCATTAAAAAGTTATGATTTATTATTAGTTGATTACACTAAATCAACCTTTTTTAAAGTTTTGAATCACAAACTAGTAATATTATGCAATATAAATGTTACACAAACAACAAAGTTTTATAAAAATACAAATAAACCCATTTTTTTCAAATGAAAACCCAAAGAAAAATAATATTCCTATCAAAATAAAATGCAACTACTACCATAACCATAGTTTTAATCACATCTCTTTTCAATTTAAACATATTCCTGTAGGTCTACCACAGGCTTTGGCTGTCTGGCTCTCTCTCTGGCTCTGGTTTTGAGTTTGTGTGAGTGCTTACCAGTGTATTATACTGTATGTGTGACGTTTTAACGTAGGATTTATTTAGTCAACACTCACACATACTCAAAACCAGAACCAGAGGCGGAGCCAGGCAGAGCTTGTGGTAGGCCTACTGTTCTTGACGTATGATGTTTTCTATCAACTGTGGTTTATTTATTGTTCCTTTGCCTTTCAAATAACGTCTTTTTGTTCGCCACTTAGCGCATTTTGTAAACGCTTATAGGTCTCCAGCGATACAGGCTTCGTATTAGTCTATTGTGTATCTTGATTTTCGTAAAACTGAATTCTCTAATAAATAATTTGATATTTTTTGAACTGCTAGAGCCAAAGCTTCATAAACATCATAATTCCTTGGTTGAGCATGATTTGAAACCATGCTTAGTATTATTTGTGCTCTGCTATTCATTCTATGAAAATACAAATAAAGTAAATTAAATAAAGTTGTACAAGCAATTGGTTTTCTCAAAAAATATAGACGTTGTAAATAAATACTTTCTTCATTTGATTTACTTATATTTAAGTAACTTTTTGAAAACTAAAAACCCCGATAGGGATAATTTTCGAATTTGAGTGAGAATTTGTACAACTTTGTCTCATTTTATATACCCAGTGACGCTCGCTTCATCGAAATGAATTGAATTTCGTGTAGGTTTTATATGCAAAATAGACGCATTTTATATCATGTAACATAGCCTATGTTACAGTTTAAACAGTACCTAAAACCCTTTAAAAATATTTATAATAAGCACGTCATCTCAAACATTACATTAACGTCCTACAATAATGTTAGCCTTCACACAAAATTTGAAAAAAGTAAGATCAAGAAAAGTTTATCTTAAAAACTAAATTTTGGCTCCAAGAAATATGATTAAGTTCACGTAAAACTTATGTGCAAAGCAAACACATCTCAAAAATTAAACTTAGGCTCCAAGAAATATGATACAGTTCACGTAAAACTTATGTGCAAAGCAAACACATCTCAAAAATGTCACTTAAGCTCCAAGCAATATAATTAGATTCACGTAAAAGTTATGTACAAAACAATCGCATTTCAAAAATGTCATTGTTGAATATAAAAACGATGTAATTACAATAAGATTTCTCGTGCTAAGGTACCACATTTTAGAATGTGTTACCTTAGCACATAAAAATAATTATTATGTCTTGACGTTGATTTATATTCAAAAGGACCACATTTCGAAATAAGACACTTTTGAATATAAATCTTAGTTAACATAGCTTATTTTTTTGAGATACGGCACTCTAGCTTATAACTTGCATGCGATTCTGCCAACCACTCAACCACAACTCACAAAGTGGCTGCTTAGCTCTGAAATTTGGCGCCAAAGTGTATAAATGCTAAACAGTCATATCTGCTTTTTTGGTAGTTTTTAATGCGAAAATGAAAGGTGTCTTTTACTCATACTATGAAATGGCTATTTTAAACGCCTTTTTTGTAATAAAAACGATTTCCTAAATTTTTGAGATGTGGCAGTTTAGCATTTAACCAGCGATATTTAGTAACGAGTTATGTAAGCTATCTATATGGATGGATTTTACCTGCATAAATCAAGTTAAATTATATTATGCAAAAAAATAGTTGTTTTTGTTAATTTACTGCATTTTATCTCCAATTTTTAATAAAAAAAAATACTCTTCAAAAATAGTCTGTAGTAGTAGAGTCAGTCTCTAGTAGAGTATTATTATGATGTAATACCAAATTGTATATTTATTTAAAAATTCTTCTTCCTGCCCTTATCCCACTCTGAGTGGCGTCGGCACAACATCTCTTCCTCCTCCATTCCCTTTCTGTCGGCCATGCCATCTTTCACACAGTTTTCTTTGGTCTACCTCTGCTCACATATCCATCGACATCCGTACTCATCACTGTCCTATTTGCATGATACATTTATTTTTAAACCTTTCCCATTAGGAACGAAAAATAATTAATAAATAATAATAATAATAATAAATAAATAATGCAGACAATCCACACAACACTATCTAGCCCCAAACTAAGCAGGGCTTGTACTATGGGAAACAGGTAGCTGATATAAATACTTAAATACTTATTTTTTCTTTTTTGTAAATACATACATAGAATACAATATAACACCCAGACAGAGAACAAACATCTGTGTTCACCACACAAATATTTGTTCTCGGTGGGGATCGAACCCACGCCCTCCAGCGCAGAAGGCAGAGCTACTACCAACTGAGCTGTGAAGGCAGTCAATTACATAGTGTTTAGAGATATTTCAATTTTTTTGGGTTATCGGACTAAGTCACGGAGGTTGGAAACTCATTCCAATGGAGAGAAAATGAAATGAAGAATTACACCAAAACGTTTTTGTTTTATTTTTTGACGTCGGTTTTTTAAATACTTCTCTCAGGAAAACTAAATTGCTTGTACCAGCCAGCATTCACATACACAATTGCTGATTTCATCCTTATGATCAGACGCACAGAGCTTTTTTTGCAACGGAGTCTGTTGAAAGTAGCACAGGTATGACCTCGGTATCCTGGGAGCATGCTGATGAGACTTTGAGGTCAGGAACGGTTATATAACGTACGTGTAACTTATGAACCGTCTGCTTATAAATCAACTTAACTCTGAATAGTTCTGGACTGCAAGTTTAGAACTTAAAGCGATCTATAATACGCATCCAGCGTAGTTTATAGACAGAGCCTATTTATTTGCTTCTCTTGGGGTTGAGACTCTGGGTCCGTGGGGAACTGAGGCCTGTCTAGGCGACTGATCGAAGCGACGCGTGACCCAAAGGCTGGGGTATCTGACGCAGTGCATTAGTATTGCTATTCAGCGTGGCAATGCCGTCAGCATCTTGAAGATGCTTCTGTCTGGCACTTATTCGGATTCGTTGAGCTATATCTTGATCTTTTGTTGTATAAATAAGTGTTTATAGACATAATGTAACAATTATGGATTCATTGATGTTAGTGTAGAGCTTTTTATGCAGGGCTTGTCCGGGGAAGTACTACCACCATTCTTATTTCTGTCGTAAAGCAGCATTGCTGTGTTTCGGTTTGAAGGGTGTGTGTGCAGGTGAAATTACTGGCTCGTAAGGCTCGATATCTGTATTCCTCAAATTAATGGACAGGGCAGTGCGCATAGGACACGTTCCTGACGTGCGTGATCTGCGAGGCAATGCTTTGTTATATGTGATGGTTACCACTTAACATCAGGTGGGCCATAATTATGCTTGTTCTACAACCAGCCTAATGTATCTTTTTCGTATTTTCTTCATAATTTATTCAGCTTTCCCTTATAACTTAAACATTATCCTATTTCTAAAACTTGTTATTTACCGACTTGCGGGACTCTCTTGCCCTTCATTCACAATTCGTCTGCTACAACACGTTTAAAATAAACACCTAATGAACTGCAAGGGTACTAACTACTGATCTTATGGGAACTGGAAAATTATCTCAAGTAGCAAAATTAATTTTAACTATCACCATCATCACCAGTCTGTAGAAGTCTACTGGAGAAGTATGCTTGGCTTCTCCAATCGCAGCTTATTGCCTGTTTTTCCAGGCTTGATCGAGCAGAGCTGGAACTCAGACTCACCTAGCTTTCAGCCGTTTCAAAGTGATCCTTGTGATACTACTTGTAGGGGTTGTGGATAGGTGGTGGCTAGGTACGTAGCCACAAACTAAATAAAGAAGTTTGGAATTGGTTTTTCAATTATAGGTTTTAGAAATATCAAAAAATGTTTCTTCTCCATCCACAGGCTTACCACAATCTTAACAAAGTCTTATGCCCCCAGCAGCTAAGTTCTAGGTGCTACTTCAAGCAGATAGTTTCAAAACCTGGTAAAAGAAGCGTGTTAAAGAAAACACGTCCAGAAAAACGTTTTCAGACGGTTATAAATCTCCAGTAATTATTGCAGCATTTCATCAGAATAAATAAAACAATATCGCCTCTATGGCGTAAGGAATCAGGTGATCAATCCTTGCAAAATAAAACATCCACTGGCGTCGCTTGATAAAATACAACCCAGCAATCTTATCTTCATATAGAGAGCAGTAAAATTACGGGCCGCACGAAACATAAAGGCCAGTTTATCATCCACTTGGTAGGTTGTTTAAGCGGCAATGTATTGAAGATTGATAACCTCTGTTCTCGGTTTTTCTCTAGGAAATACTTTACGAGAGTTTAGTGGCTGTAGCGCGGTCTAGACTGGACAGTTTTTAATAAAGTGTTGTCATGG
Organism: Thera britannica; assembly: GCA_939531255.2. Lineage (NCBI taxonomy): Eukaryota > Metazoa > Arthropoda > Insecta > Lepidoptera > Geometridae > Thera > Thera britannica. The sequence continues at coordinate 23,221,492 of OW618034.2, forward strand.
AAAATATTGTAAATTTTTTAGCCGACTTCAACTAAACAAGGTTTCTCAATTCGATTGTGCTCCAGACTATATATCTGAAAGGTTTCTTCCAGATTAGTCCCATAGAAATTTCATCCCATGAATTGCTTGGTTTTTAAATTTTATGACGAGCAAGGGATTGTTACAATAAAAAAATGTGCTGATATAAAAAAAAAATCACATGGGCAAAAAAATTACTTAACTCAATTCATGAATCCTAATTTTGTTAGAAAAACAGATGTCAGTTTGAAGTAAACAGATAACGTTTTAATCAGTTTCTTTTTTAGGGTTCCGTAGCCAAATGGCAAAAACGGAACCCTTATAGATTCGTCATGTCTGTCTGTCTGTCTGTCTGTCTGTCTGTCTGTCTGTCTGTCTGTCTGTCCGGCCGAGTCACAGCCATTTTTCTCCGAAACCATAAGAGCTAGACTGATGAAACTTGGTGAGTAGATGTATTCTGTGAACCGCATTTAGGTTTTTACACAAAAATATAAAAAAAACTATAAATTTTGGGGGTCCCCATACTTGAAACTGAAACTCAAAAATGTTTTTTTCATCGAACCCATACGTGTGGGGTATCTATGGATAGGTCTTTAAAAGTTATGTTGAGGTTTCTAATATCGTTTTTTTCTATAACTATAAATTTTGGGGGTCCCCATACTTGAAACTGAAACTCAAAAATTTTTTTTTCATCGAACCCATACGTGTGGTATCTATGGATAGGTCTTCAAAAATGATGTTGAGTTTTCTAACATCGTTTTTTTCTAAACTGAATAGTTTGCGCGAGAGACACTTCCAAAGTGGAAAAAAGTTGGTCCCCCCCCCTCTAACTTCTAAAATAAGAGAATGATAAATCCAAAAAAAATATATGTTGTACATTACTATGCAAACTTCCAACGATATTTGGTTTGAACGAGATCTACTAAGTAGTTTTTTTTTTATACGTCATAAATCGTAAACCGCAATTTACCTTTCGACGAACTACAAAAACCTTTATATTATGTTAATTGATGCCACGGAACCCTTCATGGGCGAGTCCGACTCGCACTTGGCTGCTTTTTTTTATCTCAATTCAATCAATTAATGATAAAAATACTGCCCCATTTGATCTTATTCTTACTTGGGCAGTTCAGAGACATTTGTATTATTAACATCAAAGTTAACAAAACCAAACAACTTGTAACAAACATTCAGGAAACTAAATTGAGGTTAAAAGCTAGTGAGAATCAATGTTTTATGAACATGTCGATCATTGTGTCAATCTCGACTGAGAGCTATATTAGGAACCTTTGTGTAGACCAAAACTATTGAGTTACATGTGATATAAACAGTTCAATATTTCCGGAGCATTATAACCTTAGAATTTTCAAGTCAAGAGTGAACAAGTGGATTATAGCGTGCTTCACTTTAGGCTGCATTTTCACTTTTCATCAGGTGTGATGGCAGTCAAGCGTCTAGTTGTCAGCAATAAAAAAAGTTAGCCATGAATTTAAATATTAAAACAATTTTTTTTCTTTGTCACTAGCCTTAAAAATAATACAAGCAAATACTATGTACATTTTGAGCCTTGTTGGAGCAAAGTTCTTTTTGATAAACAAAAATAAGAATTAAAACCAAAATAATGATGTTGTTTTCGACGAATCGACGAAAAAATAAGGTATTTAAGATTTATTCAATTTATAAACGATAATATTAACAGTAATTCCAGCGATACTTATTATAATAGGCTAATATAAAATTTATAAGGAAAAAATATTTTGTTGACTGAAAGAAATGTTTTTCTCCTTTTCGTTTAGAATTAATAAAACGGAGTAAACAAGTCCAATATACTCGTAGCATATATAATCAAATAAGTAGCTTTTTAAGACACTGCTTGGCCTCTCAGCTCAGTTGGTAGTAGCTCCGCTTTCTGCGTCGTTGATCCCCACCGAGAACAAATATTTGTGTAATGACATCTGAGTTCACGTTCTTTTGTTTTCTGTCTGGGTGTTAATGTATTCTAAAAAAGTAATTACAAAAAATATGCATATAAGTACAAAACAAAATATCAGCCATGTGATTCTCATAGTACAAGCTCTGCTTAGTTTGAAGCTAGATAGTGTCTGATACATTGTCTATATACACAATTTATATAGTTACAAAAATAAATGTGTAATATTATTGCATCAGGCAAGTGTGAATGGAACTGCTGGAAAGGGAAGTTCTAGGCGCATGTAACTCGATCAGATCACAGACGTTTTAGAGAAAGGCCAGGTTAGGAGTACCCTAAACTGACGAGCATGTATGAAGAATGTTAGGCGAGTGAATGAAGCGAAAGAGGTGTGTCAGGATAGTAGCAAGTGAAAATCCGTGATCTCTGCCTACCTCCATAGCAATGAGGCGTGATTTTATGTATGAATGTATGTATCGACGTCTCGTGATAATAAAAATTTAAATGCACAACTCATCTCTCACGAAAATCGAAGTTGCCAAGAAACAACACAAAACTTTTCACATCAACACGAATATTGATGGTTCCCAATCACGTGGGTCCATTACGAGCCCTTCAGCTTTTGATAAGCATTTTGTCGTGAGCGAATGTGCCTGTTAACACGTAACAAGGTGTGAGTATCTTCACAAGTCATGATCATGTCTTAGCGAGTTATTCGCCGACCGCTGACCTCTCAGCACAACTAAAAAGCCCATCAGTTCATGAACACTCTTCGAAAACCAATCTAACGACTATGAAAATAGATGTGGTTTTTGGATAACGTACGAAAGTATTCGGTGGTGGTAATGTTGTACAAGACGTGTCGGCGAGCGATAATTTGTATGCCTCATTGTAGTATTATCTGTACGTGAGTAACGTATAACAAGTGTACAGGAAAACAGGTATGAACAAGGATATAAATGGGTCTGAATTATTGAGTTGAGGCGATTGTAATTATAGCTCTGGGCTTGAGAATTTGTAGTTTTGGAAGTTTCGCTTCGGACTTAAAGACTGTTGTTTGTTTTGAACATTGAGATAAATAACAAAACATAATATCGATGGGTTTAAGAGGATGAAGCGTACAAATAATTTGAGTTAGGTTTATTGATACTTTTTGGATTGCAGTTGGCCTGAGACTTAATGATAAAAAAAAATTGAGAAATCGATTTATGGCTGCTCTAAAGTCGATTTCTCAAGCTAGCTTGATTTTGAAGAAATTTCTATAAGACTAATCTGCCTTCCACATTAAAAATGGCAATGAAAATTAAAAACGGCTTCTAAATGAAGAATTTATGCGATAGCAAACATAAAAAAAATACAATCGAGTTGAGAACCACCTCCTCTTTTATTTGAAATCGGTTAGTGATTGCTGAAACATTAGTAAGACCATGTAAGAGGACCCTATGGAACTTTTGGGACAACTCCGAAGATAAAAAAACCAAATAGCTGATAATATTTATACCTACTTGTATACATTTTTTTTTAATACAATTATAACATCCAGACAGAGAACAAACAACTGTGTTCACCACAAAAATATTTCTTTTCAGTGGGAATCGAACCCTTCGCCCTCCAGCACCGAAGGCAGTGCCACTACCAACTGAGCTGTAAAGGCCGTCAAGTTATTAAAACTCCATCTATATTAACCAGAATATATCAGTTACTTCAATTATTTTATTTTTACGCAGATCTGCTGACCCATCAAAGGATTCAATCAGGTGGAATTGGAAGCAACTGGACACCAAGTAACACAAAAGTTCTTAGAGGTGCAAAGGAAGTGTCTTACATAATTCGACAATATAATTACAACAGTAGGACGTAGTAATGACGAGAGTACTGAAACAGGAATACAATTAGCTGGTTTCTTAACTAAGTGCCATTCGCTCACAATACACGGTGCAAAAGCGCGTCAGTAGCAAACGTCTACAAAGCGTTATAACGTTCTATGCAAAACCACAGGAATAGTGATCAGCTTGTTCACTTTCAAACAAATTAAATGTTTAAAACTTTGGTTTAACTAAAATGTTGAAACAGATCTCATCGGACATAATAACTAATAAGTACATGTTATTTATTAGGACTTCCAATTTTTTGTCTTAAGATACTCGTAGCACGCCAACGCATCGTTCAGCAGGTAGAAAATGCTTATAGCATTAAACTGTCCCTTTGTACTAATTTTATTTTTTATGTAATAAAAAATTGAATAAATAAATAATGAAGTCAGGCTTTTATTCAAAGTCAAAGGAATAAATTTGAAACTTGGTAAATCTAGGATTATAAAAGAACAGGAGTTTGGTCTAAGCTAAGCTTGTTTATCAGTAACGATATGTATGAGTATGTATGACATTTTGACTAAATACTTGATCACAATCCTTGAACGAAACTGGAACTGAGAGTTCTAGCTACCACTATGTTTCATCTAGAAATAAAAGTATGATGGCAAGTTAATAAAAGTTAAGTTAAGTTTGCTATTCAACGTGGGAATGCAGCCAGCGTTCTTGGCATCATGCCTCACGGATACCCACTTTTGTTAGAATTTTGGGGTCTTATTAATAATCCTAGCGTAGCGTTGGACTAGTTGATCCGTGTTTTGTCTCTTGCATTGACATGCAATTGTCAACTCGAGCAAATGTGACAAAAGACGATTTAACTACTCCAGCGTTGCGCCAGGATTATTAATAACACCCTTAGGGCCTTATTAATAATCCTGGCGTAGCGTTGGACTAGTTAATCCGTGTTTTGTCACATTTGTTCGAGTTGACAATTGCATGTCAATGCAAGAGACAAAACACGGATTAACTAGTCCAACGCTACGCCAGGATTATTAATAACACTCTGAAGGTTTAGTTCAATTTTTTTTTTTAATATTATGAATTTTTATTTTGTTATAGTTCAAATTAAACACATACAATGGTAACTGTTAAAAAAAAAATGTATAACTAAGTCCTTGTGCAGCTTAATTAATCAAAAATGTGTAGTATGTGTTTGGAATGAGCAGTTTATTCTATTTTAGCTGTGTTCAGCCGTTCTATCTCTACATTGCCTTTGTGGTGGAAAAGAGCACATTGAGCACCAACTTCTAGTGATTTCTATTTAGCCCTGAACTCTACACAGATATTAGACTTTTTATCAGACTTTCAGTAAGAGAGGCGCTCAATTTTGTACGTATTTTTAGGGTTTCGTAGCCAAATGGCAACCTTTATAGATTCGTCATGTCTGTCTGTCCGTCCGTATGTCACAGCCACTTGGCTCCGAAACTATAAGAGCTACACTGTTAATTTACATTCTATATTTGGCTGCAATTTAAATCCTATCAGATAGATCTTGTTTTAATAATGTTTGGGCTATGAACTTGATTCGATAACGTCAGATTATGGTGCTTAAACTATTCCGTAACAAAGCCAGTGTGTGATGTTGGTGTTGATGAAGCATTCGCGGTTAGACATCAAATTGTTGATGCTTGTTCAGACTGCTGATTGTACTTTGAGGCACTACTAAACTTCTAATATATTTTATGAACGTTGTTTAACGTTGTTACAAAATACCCCGAAAAAAAAATTCGAAGACTTGTCATTGGACGCTGTTTACCTAAAACGTTCCAATCCATATGAAACTTCATATGGATTGAAACGTCGCATTGATACTAAAATTTTATTCAGATAAAACCATTTATCACCTATTTTACTTAGTAATTGCCTAGTTTAATATAGTTTTTTTTATTCATAGTATTTTTTTTGTATGTTTTATGCGTTACTACGGTTCTTAAATTGTGTGAATAGACTCGGTATAAGGCCTTATTTGACCTCCTTTTGGATTTACGGGTAGTTTTGTAACACCCTATCTATGAGAAGATTATTTAGTAAGAAAAGTAAAAAGTAGGTAGAAAAAAGACACGAAAACACCAAGTCTTATAATGGAACACATATAAAACGCATGTAGATACGCGTTTGAGCGCATGTAGAGTGTGTTGTGGACCACAGAGCCAACATATCTAATGAAGTGTGTTCAAATAAATAACCATTTAATTCTGTGGTGAAAAATATAATGGTGAAACTATTTTCCAATTGCGGTTGAAGTGCGTCCGGCAAACTTTTGAAATATTTGACCAGTTTAAATTTAAATTGCATATTATTGGATGAAGAAAACTTAAAAAAAAACTCTTTTATTGTTTATTATGCCTAAACTAAGGACCAGTGTGTTAAGAGAGAAATGTGGTGTGAAAAGAGACGTACTGATGAGAATAGTTCTCAATACCAGGTATGCTAAGATGTTTTGGGCATGGATAGAAAATGGATGAAAAGAGATTAACAAAACAGGTGCATCAGACGAGTGTGAAGATCGCCCATTATTTTAGGCAAATAGTTTCAGTTCTCTATGAACCTACATATACTTTCAAAAATTTTTGTGAGCATTACTTACTTATTTATAGTATGTTCTATCTATCTATTCCCTTTATACTTAGTTAAAATAGGTGTAGTGGATAAATATACCTATGTACTACCTAAATGCTAATAGAAACATTTACTATTACTAATACTATGAAAACTTAAGGCCTGCGCACATCTAGACGATGGCGATGGCAATCAATGAAACACTGGCAAAATTTTCGCTGTCACGTTTCACCAATCGCCATCGCAGATTGCTTAGATGTGCACAAGCTTTACTATCTGTACTAAATGAGCTAGCTTGAACTAGGTCACTATGTAGATATACCGATTCAAACGCAGCCAAGCGTGCACTAAACTTCAGCGGCCTATAGATACCTACCACAAGTCTAAAGGTATGTTTTCTCATAACCATAACATAAATAAAGGCATTTACACACTCCATTAGGTAATTAAACAATCCTGTGCCAAACTGGCCAATAACATGTAGCCTGTTATATTATGCGCGTAGGGAACAAGTTACGGACGCGACTTTATTAGAAAAGTCGCGAGTTGTTGAGGCGCACATAAAACCCTTTCAACAAAATATAAATTATTTAATATTATTTTTATTTATTTTAAGTGTAAATATTTTGATATATAACTGGCGAACTTACAAGAAGAAGAAGAACACAAAATAAAAACTATTTGCAAAGGTACTGTGTCCAAACGGCCTCTTTTGCCTTTCGATTTGGTTTTTTCATCAAAAAAGTGATGGTCTAACAATATAACCTAGGTACATGATTTTGAGCTGTTATCTATACACATCCAAAAACTACAGTTTTACCTCGCAGAGCATGTGTGTCTACTCCTCAGTAGTCATTTACATCGTGTTATGTCGTAAAATAAAAAAAATGTTCGTCTACTTTATCTTTAGATATTAAGTCTTGTCCGACACTAGGCTTATAGTAAACATATTGTACTTTATATATGTATGCAATATACATACAATTAACAGATTGGCAATTCCGTTCTGTTAGAGCCGTCAGGGCAAGTGGTTAATTGCATCGTAGGTACATGTACAGAGACAATTAGTTAAGCACTGTGATTGGGTACTTTGGCTGGTTGAATACTACAATTGCGGTTACAGGTGAAATTAAATAAATATCATGGACCATCGACACAACACTATCTAGCTCCAAATTAAGCAGAACTAGTACTATGGGAACCAGAAATCTGATACTTGTATGCATATTTTGTGTAAACACGCTTAGAATACAATATAACACCCAAACAAAGAACAAACATCCGTGTTTACCATACAAAATATTTGTTCTTGGTGGGGATCGAACCCACGATCTGCAGCGTAAAAAGCAGAGCTACCAACTGAGCTGAGAAGCCAGTCAATAGATTTTTACTGATGTTATTTATTTTAGCCCTACGCACATTTAATCGCTCTGCGGTGGCGTCATCAGTGTATACAAACAAAATGCTTTACATTATACTCGTACATACAATGGCAACTGTAAATGCCACAAGCTAGCGTAATCGAATATACAAATTCAAAAGTCTATGACCAGATTTTAACCTTTAGAGGCTTACTAGACTTTATTTCCAGCAAAAAAACTCTTAGTCGTAGGTACTCCAGATTACACAATACCATAATATACCAATCTGTCTGATGAAGTCCACAACCGCACAAATGCCTTTATTTCCAAGAAAAACGATTACGAGACTTTATTCCGATTTCAGGCGATCTTTACAATATCGTAAGTCCAAACAGTAAATAAGGATAAACTAATGCCTTTACGAATATCCATGGTAAGTGATGTACGATGGTGCTAACAAGTGTCAACACTCCTGGGAAACGAGTGGAACTGGCTGGAAAGCAATGGACTGTAGCCATTGGAGTCAGGTTACCCACGAAGCTGTGAATACATTTTTGGAGAAGGTAATGTGGAAAGATTATGATGCATCTGTGAAAACCTGTAATAATATTTGTGGAAGAGCGGATAATTATATTCTAAAGAATTAATCCAAAATACTTATAATTATGATAGGTACTTTGGGATAATAGTTTTTTGAGTATCGACGTAAAAAAAATTTAGAATACTGAAAAAAAAAACAATTTAGTTCTACAAAGTTACTTGAAAGAACAGTGCTATTTTTTAGTTTTACCTCAAGGTTTTCGAAAGACGAACCATAGGACGTGTTTCCACATGATGAACCAATGAAATTGTAAAGCTTGCAAGAAAAACTGCGGATGGATAAGGAAAGCCTATGTCCAGCAATAGACGTCTTCAGTGATGAAAGTTTGATAATGCCTAATTTTTCTCCAAAATAATTTTGTTTGACTCCTCCAATTACGAAGACAGACTTCATCTTGGATTGTCCGATTAAGATCTGATTCATAGCTTCACGTCCCAAGACTCACAGGTAACTCTACCCGCCCCGGTGGCGATCTCCAAACCACTCTGCTGTTCACTGGTCAACTTTATTGATCAACTTCACTGACTCCGGAATTCGGTGACGTCATTAGATCAGCGATTGCCTCCGGTTATGAAGGCTTTTATTTGTTTTAGTCAGCATAATTGTAAGGTGTTTGGAGTTATGTGGATTTTTTTTACTTCTAGTCATCATTACGCCAGTCATGTCTGTTGACGTAACTCTTAGTTTCTTATTTTTAGTTTGTTTATAGTTTCTGCCTTAGAATGGCTTATTTTTCTTCTTCTCTTACGAGTAAAGACAGAACCTTCTCTTTGATCTCGATATTTCTTCTTCCCGAGCATAGTACAACGTAAAGCCTTGATGCTCGAGATGGTCAATGTCTTCATTATTCATTTTCGTCTTTTCGGTAGACAAAACATAGTCTCTATGCTCGTGACCGTAGAAATGTGAGTTATCTAATTTTGTCAGGGTAGTCAATATCATAAGCCTTTATACTGGTTCTATGCGTGGTTATTTTACAGTAATGAGAATAACTTACTAGAAAGAAAGAAAAATTTGTTTATTCAAGAACCACCATGCAATACTAGAAGAAAAAATAAATACAACAGACACTTATTATAACGAATAGAACATAGACCATGTTATATAATAATGAGCTAGTGGTGGCTAATAGACTAACTAATTGCATTACTTTGAAGAATAAAATATTATACAGCCAAACATAATTAAAGTAAGTCATGTGCATCGTCGATATTGATGATCAAAATTAAACGAGTATTCTTGGAAGATACTAACATCGTATTACAAGGAACTGTTGCAAAAATAAAATGGAACCTATGATTGTGTATGAACCAAAGATCGTAACACTTATATGATGCTTAGCACTGTGTCTTACAAATTAAACCTGATGGTTCTGATGATAACGGTGGTGATCAGCATAAGATTTTGCGCACATCCGCACACACTGCTGCGAACTTTGACAGCAATACACTGTACGCCATCACAGGTAATCTAGATGTGCACAAGGCTATACGCAAGAGACTAGTAGCCAGTATTACTTATACAAAAGTCTTAAAACAAAAAGAAATGTAAGGTTTCCTCTACGATGCGAAGTCAAAATGAGTCTATTTAGAAGGAGCACAATAAAATTTGAGAACGACATATTTTGCAGAGATTATAACAAAAACAAGAGTAGGCATAACGCAAGTACTTCATTACAAAAGGCTTACCTAATTCCAAAACCTGGGGCGTGAAAGGAGATTATATTTTTAGCTCCGGGGAAAATAAGTGCGCTATAAAAACATGAATTCAGATTAAGCACGCGCGTTTTACGCCATTTTGTACGAATAGCTACGAGGGTATCATTTTTTCTACATTATTTTTGAAGTAAGTAAACAGGCATTTACATCTATTCTAAATAATATACAGTATCGCCATTTTGTACCCCTGTCCTTTTTTACGTGGAGCAGGAATTACACGCAATGATTTTTTCTGGTTATATCAGCTATCAGCAGTCCTAATACAAGCTCTGTCTGGCTCTGTCTCTGACTCTGATTTTAAATCTGCCAGATAGAGCCACCCAACCAGCACCTAGGTCTATACCATCCTGACAGCTTAGTCGGCCTAAGCCACAGGAAACGCCGGTTTCGCTGGTTTCCTAATGATGTTTTCCTTTTACCATTTAAGACTTGTATTAACACATGCTCCTTTTTATCAAGCAAGTGGAACTGCGGGTAGTAAGTAATAAAGTACGTATCTACAACATTACCGATGCCTTTGTTAGTAGGTACCTTTATTGACCATGAATAAAATAAATAAAACGATAATGTGCACTAAAACGCAAACAGAGGATTCATATAGCAATTAATTGCACTGAAGTGGCAATTCAGTCAAGTGCATTTTAATTAGAGGTGATAAAAGGGTGGTTATGGTTGTACAAAGGAAATGAAATACATCTGCGAGTACGTTTGCTGTATGAATTGATTCTATAAATTTATTATATAAATATATATATAGAACGCGGAGGCCGATTGTGCCTCTTTGTCGCTCGTTCCGTGCTCTCGCTTGCACTTCAAGTCGTAAATGGAACGCCTCAGAGCAAGGTAACGCTGCATGAGTCATGTTTTTTCGTGGAGCCGGCTGCTCCATCGAATTATAAAACGTTTTCACGTCAAAAAGTTAGATTTATCTCAAGTTGCTCACCCTAGAGAATTAATAAATTCAACAAGAACCAAAATTGACTTCAACTTAATTGTAGAAGAGGGAATTTAAACTTTGGACGTTGCGGACGCTTTTCGCGTGACAAATGTATCCCTAGCCTCAAACTCAAAAAAGTGTAAAAACTGTAAAAAATACCACTGGTGAAGTAGCTTTTATTTTTTTTATCTACATGCTGATGCAGAACCAGCAGACGTCTCAGCTGATGATAAGCAGTAACCTTCAAGAGCAAAAACATTGCGTCGTAGGCCATGTAAGATAAGAATGTGCCCTAACAATATACTGTCTTCCGTCCATCAACTTGAGGCATTCAGATGCTATGCCTTGCCTGTAATTTCACCGGTACTGAAACACAGATAGGCATTTTCTATTATGTTGCTACATAAAAATAATTTACGTAACGAGTATAACAGGGGAAGTTTAAAAGTAGCGCCAGTGACAGAAAAAATAAGGAGCAATAGGCTGGCGTGGTAAGTCATGTTATGAGGAGGGATGAAAGTCATGTGACTAGAAGAGTGATGAGTATGGATGTGGATGGATATAGGTAGACCGAAGAAAACATGGACGAATTGTGCGAAAGATGACATGGATAAGATAGGAGTGAATTTAGAGATGACGGCTGACAGAGGAGAATGGAAGAGGAAGAGCATGTTGTGCTGACCCCACATTAAAGTGGAATAAAGCCAGGAAGAAGAAGAAAATTAAAATAATTTTATGCCGAAGTCAAAACGGCCGATACATGTAGGTATGCCTGTAGGGTGCAAATATTATTGTAATCGGCCTAAAAGGTCAAACTATATTTACGTTGTAATTAAAGATTATTTTCTCTTCGTTTATCGATCCAAGGTGATGCTTCAATAAGTGGATCGTCAAACCTGAATGACATGCTTGCGTAGTGATGTACCCTTTTTTTATCGATTATTCAACACCAAAACATCGTGAGGAAACCGGCATGTCGTTAAACAGAAAAGGTTCGAAAAATACGTCAAGTGCACGAAAGAAGCCTCTTTGAGGCGCACTCAAAATCCTTTAACCACAGAAGAGCAATTATTTAACTATAACAATATAATTTCACTTATCAATCATGCAATGTCTAATAGTTGTGGTCTCCCGGTTTTAGCGTTCCTAGTTATTTTATTAAATAGATCATAAAAAAACTAATAAGAAGTAAAAAAAATAGGCAATCCACGCAACACTACTCGTATCTAGCACCAAACTAAGCAGAGGTTGTATCATGAAATTCAGATATCTGATATAATACTGGATATATTTTCTCTAAATACACATACTTAGAATACAATATAACACCCAGACAGAAAACAAATATCTGTGTTCATTATTTGTTCTCAGTAAGGATCGAATCTACGAACTACAGCGCAGGTGGTAGATACTATATACCAACTGAGTTAAAAGGATTCAAAGGTATGCTTATCAATAGATATTGTCCGGTAGCGCTGTAAGAATTTTCAGACGATCACAAGCAATAACTCCATTCGAAAAAAAAACTTATCGATGGCAATAAAATGTGTCACATCCCTAAAACACGCCCGCGGACCCACTTGCACAAATTACACACCGCATCGTTCAGTTTACACCTATCACTCGTTTTGCAAAGTTATATGAATCATTATCGTCTTGAATTACGGTGAGGGCTCGTGAGCAGACGTTTACGTGGACGTGAGAAGTCACGCTCGGACTGATTACTATGTTGTAGACTTTCTACATCCTTGTTTCTTTTGGATTCAAGGTCGTTGGTTCTGGCATTTGATCAGGGAGGCCTTTGCAATTTATTGTTGTATGCATAAATGATAATTGATTGTCCTCTTACCTCAGTTGGTGGTAGCTCTGCTTTCCGAGCCGTAGGTCGTGGGTTCAATTCCCACCGAGAACAAATATTTGAGTGGTGAACGTAGATACATCTACTCGCCAAGTTTCATCAGTCATAGCTCTTATAGTTTCAGAGAAAAACGGCTGTGACATACGGACGGACAGACAGACAGACAGACATGACGAATCTATAAGGGTTCCGTTTTTGCCATTTGGCTACGGAACCCTAAAAAATGAAAAGTGGACATAGCGCAACCTCTGTTGAATCTAGTGCTACATAGTGTTGCGTGGAATGTTTACTTTATTTGTTTTTATTTATTTGCTCAGAAAAGAAACGAAACAGCCTCACTTTTTTTATACACAGGCACTGTCGTGCCGTTTCGTCGTGTCAGATCGTTTGGATCCTCAAGGCGCACTTAAGATCCTTTCACCACACGAGTTCAAAAGAACCAGAAATACGATAAGCAGAATATTATTTAGATATTAGACCTTTAATAATAATTCAATGTTTTCCTTGGTAGAGGACACGATAAGGTATGACTCTTCTTCTTCTTCTTATCGTGTCACTGGTTCTTTCTAACCAAGTGTGGTGAAAGGATTTTAAGTGCGCCTCAAAGAGGCTCCTTTCGTGCACTAAGGTATGACTAAATTAGCATCTTGGTTTATTATTTACCCATTTACCTATTCATGTACAGATGATGATAAAATTATTTATCTGGGTTATTTAATGTTCATTCACTACCGAAAAGCATTTCCATGTTCACTTTGTTGTTCCATTAGCAATTTGTATTTAAATAATTCATTTACTTGAATAGGTTTTGTCGGCCCGTTTAGACCAATACATTATTTTATTAGGCGTGTGTATTTTTACGTGTTTTTGTTTTTGAAGGAAAAAGCTGGAGCACCTTTTTTTTAGTGTAGGTGAAGTACCTACAGGTAGGTACTAAAGTCAGGTTCACCCAGCGGTATGGTATTAGATGACTATTTGAGAACTCTTTCTCTCTTATCGTGTCACTGATTCTTTCGAATCAAGTGTGGTGAAAGGATTTTAGGTACCACCTAAAACAGTTTCTTTCGTGCACTTGATACATATTTTCATACTAGTTAGATAGGTTTTACGACATGCCAGTTTCCTCACGATGTTTTCCTTCACCGATTGAGAGCACTGGCATAGTGTACATAAATTTTTGGACAAACTCATTGGTACACGACTGGATTTGAACCTACGACCTTAGGATCGGAAGGCGGTGCCGCTACCACTAAGCCATCAGCGTTCTTGCTCTCTATATGAGAACTAGAGCACGTTCACACAGGACATGCCTGGCGTGGTATTGCACTGCGCCTATCACTTTAATTACACCTGTGCTACTTGGCAGAATGCTAGTGCTCTCAAACGGTGAAGGAAAACATCGTGAGGAAACCCGTGGCTTAGTCAGCTCCGCACGTATTGACCATGTCTTTCCTGTGGATTAGGCCGACTAAGCTGTCAGGATGGTATAGGTGCTGGGCAAGCCTATTCCATCTAAAATCCTGTCCCAGGCACTATAGCGTCCCGTAAGTAGGGGCATGAGTAATCACCAGTTGCCCCTGACGCTATATAAATCATCTACAATAGATGCAAAGGCCTGTTTTTTTTTACTTGGCAGAATTAAATGATGGTACGTTAGCTGAACTCATTCAGAAAGAAGTGTCAGGCTCGTATTCAGAAACAGTGGTTGAGTCTGAGTCAAGCCTCAAGTACGCATGATGAGTAAGCCTGGATTTTTTGATAGTTCTCCATTGAAAAATGACAAAAATCTATGCTTGAGGCTCGACTCAGACTCAAACACCTCAAGTAGCAAAAGCTTCTAAAACCAAGGCATTTTATCACCAAACAGTGATATAGTATACAGTGATATATAAAACAGTACTGTTTTTGAATACGGGCCTCAGTGACTGATATGATAATTCTGGGTCTGGGGTGATGACAGCATACTGGATACCAAAAAAAGTAGACCTATACCGTAAACCATAATAGATACAAGACCAATATAACAGTCGTAGATACCAAAAAAAGGTTCTAGAATTGAAAGTAAAACTCTGTAGGAAAAACTCTTTCGTGATATTTTGGAATGTCACCTTATTCGTATAGGTTACCTTACCTGTGATTTTCCTTTTGTCAAAAGGAAATATTTTTGAGGGAAATATCCGGAAATATAATGCAAAAAATAATTTTCCTTGTGCTCATTTCATTATTAGCAAGCATCACAGGAGACTCCAGTAATATCACAGAAAATAAAATTCCATCAGGACTCTATCCTGGAAGAAATATGAACGAAGTCAAGAATAAGAATTTCTCGTCTACAACCTTTACTCAAGATGAAAATGAAAACCCTAATGATAATGAACTGAGAAAAGTTGATAGTGAAAATGGAGACGAACCCGAGAAAAGTACGGAACAAAATAAGAAAATAAGCCTTGAGGCGCTCAGAAAATCAAGAAACTCTGCTATAGGGACATCAAATCTCGGAATAGAATGCATTTCGTGCCACGGCAGTGGCCTTAAGACTTCAGATGAAAACTGCTACAAGGGTGCTCCGTAAGCTTACAGCATTTTTCTTCTTAAAATTGTAGCCTTGATAAGTTTCTGTCATACATGTCCTTCATATTTGAAGGAGTTTGCCGTAGTCACCACCCTTGACACAATTTATTGTGAGAGTAGTGCTTTATTACTACTACTACTGCTGCTTAATTTGTCAGCTGCCTGGAGAAATTGACCGCTGGACATTTACAAGAGTCCATATAATTCTAGGAAGAAGATTTTTTTGCCTTTTCCAGCAGCCGACGAGAATTTTCAGGTGGAGAGGCGTTGTTTATTTTCCTACTTGTCTTTTTACCAGTTATTACCTGATACCAAATATTTAAAAGACGTTATTCGATTGCTTTATTTTTATGATCTAAATTCATTGCAGAGCTAAAATCCAGAAATGTGCTGAAGTAGAGCAATGTTTTACCGAACTCCATCCGCAATACATTAAGAGGGGTTGTACGTTACCTTCGAGCATAAACAGAACATTTGTATGCAAATGTCCTTTATGTAACGACAAACCTTCAGAAGATTTAACCTATTACGAATATAGGACGATCAGCGATTGGGAGTACGATAATAAACGCCTCGAAGAGTCTGTGGTGGGCATGGATCTGCTCTGTAAGGTCTGTAGTACGAAAGGGGTGAATGCAGTTGCTGACAATAATTGCAAGCTTGGTAAAAAGTAAGTTTAAGCTTTTTAACGCCCATTGAAAAAACATAAATAGTACCTACTTATTAGTAATCAAATTACGGTCGCCTATTGTTTTTTGCCAATAAATCTCCATAGATCCTGTAGTATGTTTTTGTGTGGTGAACAATAAAGAGTTATCTATCTATTTAATTTGGGGCTATGGTTTTTATTATACGTTTCTATTGATTTATTAGACATACATAATAATATTATACCTACGCAGATATTTTGGTAAACAAAAAATATGAAAATACTTCAGAGCGCTAAATGGATAAAAAAAATATCTATGATCAAGTTTACTAAGTTGAGTTGGTGTATAACGAATACTTACCTAGGCTATTTTTCCAGTGCTGATTACATGCAATGTGGACATGAAGAAATGTGTTTCACCAACATTGACCACCAAATCGACTTTGTCTCCAGAGGATGCATCAGCAAGCCAGTCTACAATGCGTTATACTTATTTTGCAATGGCTCTAAGTGCAATAGCGAAGTATACTCCAATCCCCGAAAAAAACGATCACAGTTTCGTTTTCCAACCATTCCTAAGGCCAGAGCTTCTGCTTTTGCAAGAATAGAAGTGTTGAGCAAACATGTTCTGTTTTTATCTGTCCTCTTTGGCAAACTTTAAATGAATCCTTAAAATTGGCAGCAAAATTTTTGATTGACGGAAGAGTCAATATTGACAACTTTCAGGTTTGACACACAGACTTGACTGAGATGGAAAATAAACAGTAGGATCTTGGAAAAATATTCAGAAAACAATAACAAAATGAGATTACATCAGGAAGCTATTTTACTACTAGTTTTCATGACCATTGTCAAATGTGAGAACAATTCCAAAGCAGCAAGTAAAAGTAAGAATCCATTACCTTACTTCAGAAGACAAGTAGAAGGGTCGGAAAGTTCCACTTTAGAGCCATCAACAGACGATTTGAGTAGCAATTTAGTATCATTCCTTGTTAAAAACGTTAAAGAGATATTTGATGATATCAACGATGGAAATGAAGTTACACTGTCCACTTTTAGTTTTACTACTGATGATTTTAAGCCAAATCAATCTCTAATCAAAGAAGAAACAACACTGTCAACCGCTTCGATAGCTTATGAAAACTTATCTCTCACTACTTTGCTAGATCACAATCTCATTATGGACAAGGAAGATATTGAAAAGACATTAAGAAGTGAATTAATGCATCTTACTAAATCATTGAAAACTGATGAAAAGACTGATCAGAATCTCAATAAACTGGATGATGTAGTTTTGACATCGATAAGCTCATTGATTTTGGACACAACTGAGCGCAGTTATGAAAACGATCCCAAACGGTCCTGTATTTTTTGCGATAACATCGTTTTTGAAAACTGTGTTGAACCTCAAAATAAACTGTAAGTAAACTCTAATTTATTATGCGTCAAAAAAAATGGTTCTATTGGTTCAAATATTTGGAAATCTTTATTGATGTTTGAAGCTCGACCATACCGTAAAGGCCTGCGCACACCTAGGTCGCTGGCGTCGGCGATCAGTGAAACGCTGTCAAATTTGACAGCGATATTTGACTGCGTTTCACTGATCGCTATTGCCAGTGAACTAGGTGTGCGCAAACCTTTACGGTTACATCAATTTACAATTCCTGAATAGGATAGAACAGCGTTGAATGTAACTTTTTGCAGAGCAATCAAACGCACGGGTGACAACTAGTTCAGTTGGTTGCACTAGAATAGGTATATGCAGCCCGTTACTTTCAGGGTAGTGTCGCAGCATTGAATACGTAATTTGCAAAGTGCTAAAAAAAATTGCCCTTCAAATGCTTTTTGCAATGCTGCCACACAATTTTAAAGTTTGATTATTCAATTGTAACTGACTGTGCATAACTCTAAGAACGAGTTTAATAAATCAATAAATATTATGGATAATCCACATAACAATATCTAGCCTTAAACTAAGCAGAACTTGTTGGATGGGAACCAAGCTGACACAAATAATTTTGTTCTCGATGGGTTTCAAATCGAAATACGGCAGAGAAGACCAGTAATTGAGTCAGCACATTTTCTAATGACCCTACACTTAACATTTATTTGAATTCCAGAATACCATCGATCACGTGCGAGCGTGAAGGTGATCTCTGCTATTCGCAGCACACGCCTTTTGGTGTGATCGATCGTGGGTGCTTCAATGTAAATCACAACCTCACCACCTTTGTATGTTCCTGCAATTTATGCAATTACATATCTATTTCTGAGATGCCGTACATTTTCGCGAACAAGCAAGATTGGATCGATGATGTGATTGAGCTAACGCGTACGAAAAGTTTTAGAAAATCTGTGTTCAAAGATATGGCTTGCTTGCGGTGTGAAGTAAATACTACTACTAAAACGGGGGATATGTTGAACAGCGCAAATTGCTTGGAAGGGAATATGTAAGTTTTTCTTCGGATATTAAATTGTTTTCTATACGACAAGCTAAATCTTGAAAGTGTTGTCTGTCTTGTAGGACATGTGTCAAGAACGTGCCCTGCCCTGCCTCTATCTACTATTACTGGGTTAATATGTAAGAAAATGATTGTATTAGTCCGAGAGAGATAAATAAATAAATATTATAGACATACCAAATCTAGCCCCAAACTAAGCAGAGCTTGTACTATAGGAGCCAGATAGCTGATATAATACTTATTATATTTTTTTTATATCAAACACTATAATTATTGCAAACCCGTTGCGTATCCGAACAAATCCTGACTTACAGTTTCATGTATTACTTCTGCGTACGAAATTTTACCACAATATTTTAATTTATCTAAATCTTACACCAAAAAAAAAACACACGATTGCCATTTAACCACCACGAAATAATTTTGTTTCAGTGGCAACTTACCAATCCAAGATTGTGACGAAAACGAAATCTGTGCAGTACGAGCAGTACGAAGCGATGGCTACATCTGGCGCGGATGCGTGCAGGCTCCTCTTTACAACTACTGGTGGACGCTCTGTGACACTGACCTTTGTAACTACGACAATCTGGTGTCTATCTATGATTTCGTATCAGAAAAGTAATACAATAACAAGTTTAAATGACTGGCAAAGCAACGGCAATTCAAATTAAACAGGTATTTGTCATGTGTGTTACCTTATTTTATTTATTTTCCAAACGTTTCACTATGCCTATTTCCATCGTGAAACAGCATTGGCTAAAAAGTTCGAAAACATTTGTCAAGTGCACGAAAAGAGTCTTCTTTGAGGCGCACTTCCTATCACCACACTTGGTAAAAAAAGCCAGTGATAAGATAAGAAGAAGAAGAAAAATCATAATTGAATCAACTGGTGCTAGAGACACAAGAACATAAAAAGCTATGGGACTGACTATAGAGAGTTATTTGAACAAACAGTAGACAAAAAGTGTGTAACCATTCTTGTTTTTGAGTGATTGTCTAAGTTTTTGTATCTACGACTAGATTTTATGCTATTAATACTCTTATTTATGTAACAGTGAATTCGACCTCTGAGACTAAAATATTTATCATAAAGTAACTTTTTTATTTAATCTACTCTGTTTACAGATATGTTTGTTGAATAAATATTATTTTTGTCTGTGTATGCTATTCGTCTGTCTGATAACATTGACTATTAATATTGGGAGAATTACATTTCTTATTCAATAAACCTCCTAAGAGCATAAACAAACATTCTAGAGTTTCTTTGTGCATACTACTTAGATAGATTTTACTCCCAAAAGCTACGAGTAGATCTTGTTTTATTAAAAGCTTAGAAAGATACCAACATGGGATTGAAAAAGCTCAAGAAAACTGTAGACTAAATTGAACCTTATCAGGTAATATTTAAAGCTTCTTTTCCAGTCATAATTTGATTGAACTTCACGGTCACGGATCCTCTTTGAAAGATTCCACGTGGTGGAAACGACCAGGCTCTAAAACCCTGAGCCAGTGAGTTGGAACCGGCAGACGTATCGCGATTATACGTTTCGATGCATAAGATTAATCATTGATCGTAGATTTTAAAAGGGCTCATGGCATATTAAATCCTTAGAACTGTGAAATAATAAGTACTTAATATTTTGCTTAGCAGTAGTATTTTGTAAATTTAGAGCCTCTATGGGGGCAGATTTGAAATATTTTCTCACTTCCTTTGTCACTAAGTGAAGTGGCATACTAGAAATTCACTGCTATTATCATTATTTTTAATTTGTAAAAGGATCAATTAGAAAAACACGGTAGGAACCAAGCCGTGTGATGGTTGTTCTTATAGGCTTTATCGCGTGGAACTGGCACCTAGACTCACATTATCTTCAGGACGTTTGAAAGAAATCCTTGCGATATTACTAAATAAATACATTTTTGACTTTTGACTTTCACCTCACTGGCTTGAAAGAACTGACACGAAGAAGAAGTGCACACAGCAAAATCTGATCTGTTCAACTATAATAATGATTGGTAACCTTACTTACCATTTCTGGCAATTACTACAAGGTAGGTACTTGTCTAAGCTTAGTCTAGCTAGCCAGCGGCATTTTAAAATCCCATTAGTACTTAACTTACTTACATAACTCTGGAGAATTGAACATGAGATTATGAGACTTGAACCGCAAAGCTTAAGTTCTACATCTCATGTAATTATTATTTAAAAATCCAAGAGAAAATCTCAAAAACTCTTATGGAAATAACGTATCATCGTAAAACAGTGTGAAATCCCGAGTGGATGCAGCCTTCTTTCATGCAGCGAGCCCTCGGGAAAACGGAAATATGCAGAGTAGCAAGATGTTCCTTTTAAATAATTTTGTAGTAAAAATGATGTACGAGATATTTTTACAGTTTGCAGGGAAATTGAAGCATCCATGAAATTAAAGCGGTATTCTCTTTTTGCATTATAAGCCACGATACTACAACGGTTGATTTTTTTCTGGGTTCGTTATATCTTTTTCAAGGACACAGTAACTTTTAGAATTATACGGATCTGGCTTAAAAAGTTGACTAAGTTCATGTCCATTATTTTAACCTTTGTAAATAAAAATATAGTTAAAAAAACCTTAGGCTCGGTGGCCTTGTTCTGCTATTGCAGCTCTCAGGAAAAAAGTGGCACTCCTGGAATACAGACCGAAGTGAAATGTTGAAACATTACGTGTCTTGTCCTTCCCTGGCTGCCTGTGGGCCAGACCCCGACTTTTGGCGAAGTTTGCCGATCTTTAACGAATAGGTGTCGGTTACTGGACAGTGACGCGGTGATGGTGATGCAAGTTCATTAGTTTTCTTACCTCAAAAATGTTCAAGAACGAAAGAAGTAAAAAGAAAATTTCACTTCAAAAAATGAATCTTTAGTCTAAGAAAAGATTTATCTGAAATATTGGTTGTTAGCGTTTACTTTAAGTTAGTAGGCATACTTATTTAATTTATCTTTTGTTTAAACAGGTTTTTGTGAATCGGTTTTTGCAGTATATATAGAATAATATAGTATATATAGAATATTAAATCCTCCTATCATTAAAAAGTATGCACCTCATAGCTTTTAATACAAATTTTATCTAAATCGATTCTACTTTTGAGGCTCTACTTTCTCTGTCTTTTTTAAGAGTCAAGATCATTTAAGATCTATTCTATCTATCTTCAACATCTATTAAGTCTAGAATCCCGGCATTTCAAGTTTAAAACCCATTGAAATGAGCCGTAACACTACTATTTCCTACAAAAAATGCCGTCAAAAAGTCTATATTCCATTACCTGGCTCGATGCCCGGTCTGAAGTCCCTGGCTGTCTGCCAGATGAAATGTTTAGTTAGTTTTTAACTTGAACTGTGACCTCATCAAAGTCTGCTGGACGATTTTAGGGAAAATAAACTAAAGTGCAGTGTTCTTTCTGAGTTGGTAGTTTAGCGTTATTATTGTTCATGAACTTTTTTTTACGGCTTTGAATTTCATTATCAAAGAAAATTAGAGCTATGCATTGAACTGGTTGTTTATGTAGTAGGTAACAAATATTAGACATCGGCTAATTTTGGCTTCATAGATCGTAGTGTGCGTCAGTAAGAGATAGCGCTATACGAAAGCAAAAAAGCCGGTACTACCGTACTTATTATTTTGTATTGAAAATTGCTTGTTTTTTTATGGTTCGTTTTTTAAAACCATTCAAAGGAATCAATTTGTGACTCAACTGAATAGATGCCTTTTGACTTTCCAACGTATGTCTTTGGCTTCAGTGTGGTTAAATTGTTATGTTTTCAGTCTCAATCTACCCTTTGTACTTTAACCGTAATGCAAAGTTGGAATGACTTGTAATGACCGTATATATCTTTTTAATGAACTACTATTCCACTTCTAGTACGAATACTGTCACCCAGAAGCAGTTTTCTAGATATATGGCAGGTCTTTTATATAGGTAACTGACACAGATATAGATTATACTAGATACCGCAAGGGCATCGACAAGCTTGACACATTTTTGTGTCGCGTTGACAGTCTGACAATCTCAGTAGCTGTGCCTTGGGTAGGCGTAGGCGCCCAACTTTTTGACTTTCGGTTTGTGGTCGTCATTCGAGGACCTTTATTCTCTAACACAAAAGCTACCGAAAGTGCTTTCAATATTCTGAAAACAAGTGTGCCACATCCTAATGGTACCAAATGTTTCTGCTTTGCAACATAATTTATCAGCAAACGACTGAGTATACGAGTACCTATGTAAGTATACAACTCACAAAGGGGCGTCAGTTGCCCCTGACGCTAGGTGCAAAGACCTGTTTACTTTTTTTAAGGGGTAAATAGTAAAATGTACTCGTAATTTAGTGCATCTAGTTCAGTCTATGTCTGTGGTAACTGAATACTTTTAGGGGCCAACCTAAGTGAATTCCGCCATTAAATAAGCTAGATGGCTTCAAATAGTACTAACCTAAGCACTTTTATTCCAATCATATTTTTATTACCCACTACGTTTTAAGGTAACGTTACTTATATTATCCGCACAGGAAACCCTCCGATGAAGAAATATAATCATCAGAAGTATTATTGAAAATATCTTAGTTTGGTTGTGCTTCCGATGGGTATTGATTTGGATCAGTTGAGCAATCTGTAGATTGTTGGCCACGGTCTCTAGTCAGTTTGTTGGTTTAGTCTGGAACTGGAACCTATTAGTTGAGACTAACGTCTTAAAGCTAAGGTGAGCCTTTGCTTTAAGACGTTTTAAAGTGATCCTTGTGATTTTACTGGAAAAAACTTTGATTTGGATTTTGATTTTGAGTCAGTTGTTCATTATTATTTTGTTCATTTAATAAATATGTTAAGCTTCACAGAAAAATGGGTTCACGTGAACAAACAAGGTCGCAGACATCAAGCAAAAAGAGGTAAAGGTTCATCATTATCCTATCCTAGTTTCAACACCAATTTACAAGTTCAAATACAATTTGAAAATAAACAAAAAGTTATAATCACATCTAAAATAACACGATCATTGCTCGCCTTGCGTTTAATAACAGTGCTTGGCTTGAAGCGGATAGGACTGTAATAAGTGTGTAGGCTGCTGCATTCTAGGGATGTGACAAAGTCTTTTCGGAGTAAAATTTTGAACCTTACTAGTCCGAATTTTCATAGCTAATTAACATAGCGGTAAACTAGCTTTAAAGCAAATAAATGACAATATAATTTATTTGCTTGAAGTATGGTTCATTTACGCATGATAACTTGAATATAGATTCACACACTCGGCCAGAAAACCCAGCATGCAAGCACTATAAAAAAAAAAACAAATAAACGTGGAATAATTAGCGGAAATAACAAAAAATTGCCATGCCCAAGGAATGATAAATACGAGTATCCTTTAGATTTTTTGGTACGAAGTAGGTATTCACTAAAATGTCTTTCTGGATGCTGAGTTAGAGTTACGTCTAAATATGACATTGACTATGGTAAAGAAATATAATAAAAACGTGGTAAGAAAATAAATAGATAGAAGATAGAAAATACTTTATTGCACACAACACATTATAAAATACCTACGCTGTAAGGCAAAGTTATAGAATACAATTAACAAATTTTAATAAAATTCAAATGAATATAGGTATATAATAGCTTATGATGGCTAGATTATAAAATGGTATTGCATAAATAACTTCATCTGAAATCCATCGCGATTATTGTTAAAAAGTCTGTTTAAAATTTTGAATTCGGAGTCCAAATATCGTATTCTTTCTTATCGGAGTCCGAAAAGTAACGTCTCTACTGTCCGTACATGGCATAGCTTGAAATGCCTTAAGGCCCCTACGATTCTTTCAACACGTACCGTACTGTATGTTTAGTGTACAGCCAACGCCATCAAAGGCTTTGAGAGAAGGCTTTAGAATCGCTATCGTGTTGCGGTAAACGAGGTACTATTTAGCCAACGGCGAGGTTTTGTTGTCTAAGGTTTGGTTTAAACAAGAAAATTATAAGGGAGATTTGTGTTCAGAATTCTCGTTCAGGCTTGGTTGAAAGGTTGCTAGCCATCTTATACGTTGCTGCTTAGGTAAGAAAGTAGATGTTTTAAACAGACTTACTTTGTGTCTTAACATTGCTGAAAGGCTTCAGACAAATAGCAGCAAAGAATTAATTTGTATTTAAACGATTATTGTACTAAAAAAACATGAACCTTACTCATGCTCTTACTTGCAGGACGCGTTAGTGCCCAGTACAAGAGATTTTAGATAGGACTTTCTAGTAAGGCATCTTGTGTGAGTGAGTAATTAATTAACACAAATAAACTCACAACTAAACAAATATTTAATAATGAGTAAATTTGTTTTTTTTGGTACAGTTAGCATCAAAAGTAGATTGGCATTTTCTTAGATTAAAGTTTTGAAACTTATTTAAAGATCTGAGCTCCAACTGTTTGCAAGCCAAAGTTGCCAATATTTATGACAAATCCAAAGAAAAGGGGAATTCGGTTATTGTAATTGCCAATCTACTTTCAATACTGACTGTACTACAAGATATAAAGGGGTATTTTCCGTGTCAGATAAATCCTAAGGCCTAATTTGATATAGATTACTGTTAAATAAAAAATTAAATGACACATAAGAGGAAGATTATGGCAAATTTTTGACTTTTGAACCTTTAAAGATTCAAACAAAGACACGGGCGAAATCAAGTCTAGTTTATTTGTCAATATTACCAAATCATTTGATGTAGTACTCACAATTTTATGAAGCAAATAAAACCGTCCCTATTTATAAGGTTTCATTACACGAGCGAACTAAATTAAAGCTTGATTGATTTATTTGTCTGCAGTCGCCAATTTGCAAACGTTTGTACTTCAATTATGAGAGTTATGAAGTCTCGAAAAGTGTAATTTATTGGACTCTCTTTATTTGGTTGTTTCGAAGTGCTAATGAACGGCTACTCCACTTTTTGTTTCAGTCGCTTATTTTCACGCTTGCATTTCTTTTGCTTCGCTTTGCTTTTCCAATTTGAAGGTGCTAGGTCAATTATAGATTCAGTGCAAGTGAAATGAGGTAGTACAACATAATAGTAGCATTTCCATTTGAGGCTTGTTCTGATAAAATACTTCATTTCTACACCATAGATTTTTAGTAACAGTAGATACAATTTTAGAGTTACCATAAAAAGTTGAACGAGTTTTTGATGACATGATATCAAAAATACTTTGCTAAAAAACTGTGTTGATTCAAAACATGGTCCCAGACAATCCATTACAAGCTGCAGCCCTGTGTGGGCAGATTCCTTGCGGCCAAAGTATTTATTGCATAAAATACATGTTGAAAAGATGTCAAATTAATGAATGTCCAATGTAGTCTATTTAAACCTAGGCGTGCAATAATAAGACTTGCTTAAAAATTAAGTTATATGTGCGGCTATCATAAGAAGCCACTTCACTTAAGTTTCTTCACTTTCTTTTTTGAGCATTTATGTCCAGCAGGTTCACTTACCCCAGCTGTAAGTCGCTTATTTTCGTTTAAGCTGCATAAAGTGAGCTAGCTGGTTCTACCGTCGGTAACAGTGGTTCCTCTCGTTCATCGCTGACACCTTTTCGTTGTTCTGAATAAATGATGGCAGAGTTATTTATTGTTTGCTACATTAATTGGCTGTTTGTACTTTGTTCTTTAGCAGCTTTATTAATTAGAATATTTTCAGAATGTTTCAGAATATTACTAATTGACCAATGTTGATTTTTTTGTAATTGAAAAGTCAAACGTAAGGCATTTTTAAGATTTCGGGAACTCTTGGATGGAAAGTGCTCAGAAGAAGAAGAGAGAATTGTTCTTCCTGGAAATTTATTTTTGTAAGGCCCTATAAAAATAAATTAATTAATTTATTTCCGGCAGTAGGCTTCACAGGCCGATGACGATGTTATTAGTAAAAATGATATCTGCTTTTCGCTACAAAAATGGGTTTGTGATTTATGTTTGTCTGTGTTGCGTCTTGTTATTTTTTAAACAACCCCGTTATTTTTTAAATACCTCACTATTTGACAGTTTTTTAACTTAAATTTCGCAAGAAAAATTGAGTTAAACAACAGTCAAATATTTGATTGGTCGGTTATCCATTAGTCAAATCAGATCTGGTTATAAATAATGATGATAAATGATTTTAATAAAAATCTGTTCTAGAAACTATCTAATCTTACGGTAAATAATTACACAAAGACCAAATGGCTGGCAACTGTAACTCATAAACATTTTTAATGGCAATACCTTGAATATTCCAATATGGGAACAAACAAGACGCGTACAAGATAAAGCAATGCCGAAAGGAATACCGATTGATATCAATATAATTAAACCAGTATTTAAGAAATCCCACTATATTATCAGGAATGTGGATATGTCAGCGATGACAGTAACATATTGCTGACATAAAATCCCAAGATTCGGCTGATACGGCTGAAATAGTTGGTTTCCGCTCGAGAGGGTCTTCATCCTTCTCGGGTCCATAAAATGTGGAAAAATTATTTAGATAACGTTTCCCTCTGATCCATCAATGTCCGACTTTAGCACCTCTTTTATTTCTTAGATAAAAATGCGTAAACACATTGTAACATGAATAAAATTCACATAATGTTCTCATAGACATGTTACATGAATTCTCGTAAAAAGAAATGCTGTCGATCAATAAAGACGGTACTTCAACATTTTGAAATAACTTTAAAGCTGTTCTCTTATCAGAACAAGTTGTGCCGGATTCAAAAGCATATTTTATCCAAACATCATCTCACAAGATAAGATTACTTGTGTTTATGAGCGCATCAGTGAAAATAACATGCGTCAATGACTCAAAAGACCTGCTATTATCTGTCTTTTCTATATTTCTCACCATATCTTATGATATCTTATCAAAATTGTATTGTATAATTTGCATCAACTGTTATTTATTTATATTATATCTCATACGTGTCGCATAAGCTCTATGGACGCTCTATAGACACGGCTATGAGAGTTCCTGTCTGATTTTCAACTTAATGCACCCAATATTTATCAGTTCTTTTTAGGGTTCCGTAGCCAAATGGCAAAAACGGAACCCTTATAGATTCGTCATGTCTGTCTGTCTGTCTGTCTGTCTGTCTGTCTGTCCGACCGTGTCACAGCCATTTTTCTCCGAAACCATAAGAGCTACACTGATGAAACTTGGCGAGTAGATGTATTCTGTAAACCGCATTATGATTTTTACACAAAAATAGAAAAAAAACTATAAATTTTGGGGGTCCCCATACTTCAAACTGCAACTCAAAAAAAATTTTTTCGTCGAACCCATACGTGTGGGGTATCTATGAATAGGTCTTCAAAAATGATGTTGAGGTTTCTAATATCGTTTTTTTCTAAACTGAATAGTTTGCGCGAGAGACACTTCCAAAGTTGAAAAAAGTTGGTCCCCCCCCCTCTAACTTCTAAAATAAGGGAATGATAAAACTAAAAAAAATATATGTTGTACATTACTATGCAAACTTTCAACGATATTTGGTTTGAACGAGATCTAGCCAGTAGTTTTTTTTTATACGTCATAAATCGTAAACCGCAATTTACCTTTCGACGAACTACAAGAACCTGTTTCCTGTTTATTTTCTGTATATTATGTTACTTGATGCTACGGAACCCTTCATGGGCGAGTCCGACTCGCACTTGGCTGCTTTTTTTTCAAATTATTACTCATCATGTCCCAGCATTCCGGTATGTCGAAACATTATACCTATTAAAAACATACCTGTCACCTCAAAATCACTTAGAAGAGCTGATCCGATGACCTTTCTTTTTATCCACGACATTGATTATGGCCTATGGTCATTTTTACTCTGGTGTTAATGGATTGCCTTCAAGCTGTAACGGTACTCACAATCTATCATCACATCAACAAGGTTCAATTATATTGTTGTGACTTACGAGCACTTTCTGTTTCGCACTGGGTCATCTCGGTCGGTACTGGTGCTGGCTTTGTTTCGAGTGTCAAAACCCATCAATCAGGGTACAGTTGAAACCGCCGCCATACCACGCTGTGCCAAGCTGGAGTAAAGGTGGAGTCTGTAATAGACCGAGCCAGTACGCTACATTTAAGATTTCCGTGCGAAAAGTTACGAAAGGTGAGGTTACGTGATGACGAAGAACGTAGAGTGGGAAGAGAGTAATGCTTAAGACGATACGAAACCGAAGAGGATGAATGTTTGGATATCTTCGACATGACAGCTACATATAAAACATAATTCAAGAAAAGTTGAAGGAAGCCGGGGAAGAGGAAGGCCAAGAATAAGTAATACGTGAGCTAGATAAAAGAGAAGGTTAGTTTATAGAAGTCAAGGAGGCTGCATTTAAAACACTCAGTTGGAGAAAACTGTATCAAAACCCTGACAAGAACTAAGCTTTAAAAATATGTTTTTTGGATCCATACAGACGTTTACATTGTTAGCTGTAACCTAACTGTATAATAATGCTACTGTAATGTTTTTTACTATCCAATAAATTTCATAAATTTTAATTTTGACGAATTTAAATGCTACAAATCAGTCAAACAGAGCCTTTATATCAATTGATGAAACAGTTGAACCTGTAGACGAGTAATGTTCAACTTTGTGGCAATTTAATTCAATCAACGTGAAACTATTTAGGTTAGTGTGAAGATGCCACTTACATTCAATTTCAATTTAACACAACAATTTGCCTTTCATTTCGTTACCAATTTTTAAAATGATTGTACGTTTTCACTAGCATTAATACCTAGGTAAGGCCGACATTCTTCTTCTCAATTGCTTTTTAAAATTAAACCTCAATTTATTTAAAACTAAGGCGAATTCCACTAAAGACCTTTTACATTTGAGCTCTGTTTATAAAGATGATAGAAAGAAAGAAAGAAAGAAAAGCATTTTATTGGCCTACTCATATACACAAGAATACCTACCTACTTAAAAAATAAAAAATATAATCACATAAAAAATTATAAAAAAGAAATAATCATTAAAAGGATAGGCAGGTAGGCAGCTGTCTTTAGACACTACAGGTCAATTAGGCCCCGGCTCAGTATTTGTTAAAGGAAACCAAGAAGTTTAATGATCAAAGTGTTCACTGATTCATTCCACAAATGCCCAGATTTTTATTTAGATATACCTAACAGGTAATACAGGCCTTTCCGCTCAGTTGGTAGCTCTGTCTCATTCTGCGCGGTAGGTCGTGGGTTTGATCCCCACCGAGAACAAATATTTGTGTGGTGAACACAGACGTTTGTTCTGTCTGTTTAAAAGTATTATATCAGTTATCTGGTTTCTATAGTAAAAGCTCTGGCTTTATTTCGGGCTGGATAGTGTTGAGTGGATTGTCCGCAATTTTTTCAATCAAGTAGGTAAGTGCTTAAAAATTAATTATTAACGCGTTTCATTTCTTTTTCTCATGTGCTTTTTGTTCTGAACCAGTGTAGTGAAAGGAATTTAAAGCTTTTCTCCTAAAAAAGGCAAAGTTCAAAAGTTCTTGTCCCAAAACCGTTCAAAATGTTCATTCCATTCCAACGATTTCCAAATTCTTCCTCAGACACTTTTTTACAACGGCACATTACTAAAACATCAAAGGCGTCTGTCGTTTTCAAAACTATTTATGTGCCAATTACTATCTGGCCTGCCAAAATAATCGATGCCCCATTGTATGGAGACCAACCTGGCAGTGCCACTTTAGGGCCAACTTACACTTGCACTGAATATTTCAATGCCAGTGGTGACAGCAGAGTTATAAATGCCTCCGCTGAATCTTGGTGCTGGTGTGGACTGCAAAGTAAACTGTTCAGTGTGGTCTTCCACGGAGAATTAATAGTTAGTTAAAAAAAAGAAAAGACAGTAAAAAGTTTTTAACTAAATAAAATGTTACACAAAAAAACACAAACGATCTAGAGATAGCTCAACTGATCTAAATTAAAGTTGTTTTTCGTGTTTTTAATATGTTTAAAAAAATATATTGATAAAAACATTGATTGAAAACTTCCTTATTTCATATTGGTGAGTCCTCTGAAAAACTGAAGATCCCTACCCTGCGCGTGTCTGTGAATGCTAATTGAACGTTCTGTGAACGCACACCTAGGTCGCTGGCGATCGTGATCAGTGATTCACTGTCAAATTTGACAGCGATATTTGACAGCATTTTATTGATCGCCATCGCCAGCGACCTAGGTGTACGCAGACCTTTAGTTGTCTTAGCAAATTCAACGTTTTGATTTAGTCATTGCTTTTATTCGTCTTTTCATTTTTGCGATTAACATCTTGAGAGTGATTTGAAATTATTTCTACTACTAATTAGGTATTACCTCGCATCATCCCACCTACCCTCAATCCCGCCACTCTTCATAATCTTGTGCCACCAGTTGCCAGTCCCTCTCAAGTAATTGTGTTCTGTGCTCAAAAGTGTCCAACTCGTCTTGTCATCTCTTGCGTGGTTTACACCGCCTTTTTTTCCTCACCCCAAGTTACGGTGCGTATCTTCGTGATATACAAGCCTTTACAACATTGTAACGTTCGGAGACTGATTTACAATCGTATGTTAACAATGTAAACTAGAATGGCGTTTATTTTTATTAACCTCATTTATAGGCCATTTATACTGCCGTAAACTAACGTGAAATATAGCTACTTGATCATAAATTTGTGTTTAGAATTCATGTTTATTGTGTACTTAAAATGACATGGAGTAATCTTCTTTGTGCAACTCTTTCAATACTTAATGGGTTTTCGGACTTTTATGCAGAAGTTTCATTACCATGATCCCACTCTATAGACTGTTTAGAACAGTTATCATCATGTAGGTGATCATGATCGTCATCATCACAGCAATTATCATCATCACTATCTACCTCGGCGATCACCTCATCTTTACCCACTGCTGGATTTATACGCACTTCAATTTCTGCTAGTTTCCTTTGCACATCCCTTTTCTCAAGTGTTTAAGATTTTTTTTAATTTTGATAGTATAGAAATGTTTTCAGCCATTCCGAAATTTATCAACCACTTGGAATCGTCTTTCAGGATCAATCTAAACTAAATTCACAATTAATCCTTCAAGTATTAATTGGTTTGATCGCAAATGTGCAAAATAATAAGTTAAGTACATAAAGAGCTTCGTATTTAGGTAAATATTGAAGTGAACTTTAAAGAACTCGTCGCCTAACCGCATGCAATTTAATGTTGTGTTAAAGTGTTTGCCATCTCGTTAGAGACTTTTTCGTGCACATCAGAGAAACATAATATCAGTAGAACGGTCACATTTTTATACATATTCCGACAACATTTGGAAAAATGTAGCAAAAGTAACCACACTTTTGCAAAAAGTCTTCTTCTTCTTTTTAGCGTGTCACTTCTTTCGAAAAAGTGTGGTGAAAGGATTTTAAGTACGCCTAAAAGAGGCTCCTTTCGTGCAAAAAGTAAGCATGTTTAATTGCTAACCCAATTGATGATAAATCTTCAAAGACTTTGAGCATTTTGTCAAAACGGCAACAAAACAAGCCAAATTCTCACCATGCGCTGTAGGTACTTATCTGATAAGCAGTAGCCTCTGTTAATAAAAAAAATTGCCATTGCAGAAAGCCTACGATTTAACAGACCTGAGCAGACGGCCTGTTTCACAATCTTGTTTTGAAAATGGCTTCAAAATTTCATTCGATTCAAATGTTAATTCAGCGAACACAATTCTACTTCCATCAAATTCTTTCCACATATTCCCGCAAAATATTCCCAGGCGTTCCTCAAAACCACTAGATATCGTAGGTTTTTGTCGCCGCAGGCATACCACCGTCGTGTTAACAAATGCATTTTACAAGCTTCGAGGCAGATTCAAATGTTTTTTCTATATTCCTAAGCTTTAAAAATAGTTTTAAGGTTTTAGAATCTGGTTTAGGGAATCTTTATTGTTTTTGGGATATTTTTTTGGATGTTGCGGATTGAACACAATGGATGAACCCTGCTGGGAGGCTTTGGAGATTTCATTCAATTTACACTTTGAACATGAATCGAGACCGCTATCAAATTTTTCCATGTCTTTAAATCGCTAGCGGATATCCTAAAAAGTGCCAGTGAAATTACTGGCACGTGAGGCTGAATATCTGCATGCCATGCCTCCAGATGATGGACGCAGGGTAGTGCATCGTAGGGCACGTTCCTTACGTGCGTGACCTACGAGGCATTGCTTTGTTATAAGCGATGGTTACCACTAAACATCCGGTGGGTCATTATGCTTGTTCTTCTGCTACTCACATAAAAAAAATACGCATGGAGACGTACATATCTGCACGGAGTAAAAATCTGATAAAAATCAGAGAGACGTTCACAGGCGTTAAAAAAAGTTAAAAACTATGCGTAATAATAATAGTTTGAAAACTATGCGTCATAATTATTAAATTAGTGCTAATTTTGTCAAAAACAAGGACTATCATTTTTGATTCGACGAATAGCGTTATTTCGTAGATTTAACAACTTGAGTCTAAGCTCAATTCAATCGGATTTAAAAACTTCTGATCGTGAGTTACATAAGAAGTGTGTGCCGACACCGACACCAATTGTTTGTTTTGTTTCTATTCGCGTCTATTGGCTGAGATTAATGGCAAGTCCTCGAGTGCTAAATCAACGGGCCATAAAAAACACCTGTCGAGTATTTAATGGCGGAGTTTCCTAGTATCGGAGATCCGATCGGAAGGTCCTTCTTATGCCGGCATGGAGTGAGACTATTGTTATATTTATGCAGACATTTTACATGCATTACTCATCTGATAAATAGTCAATAAATAATGGCCCAACTATATTACTCATCATCAACATCATCAGCGCGAAAAAGTCCACTGCTGGATATAGGCCTCCCCTACACATTTCCAGGAAGAACGATTCTGAGCCCTTTCCATCCATCGACTTCCCGCGATCTTAACAATGTCGTCGGTCTATCTGGTGGGTGGGCACCCTACGTTTCGTCTTCCAGTTCGTGGTCACCATTCAAGAACCTTTGTTCCCCAACGGTAGTCTTAACGGTTGACAACTTTATTACTATAGAATGCTATGATATAATCTATATACCTTAGCCGCTACCACTGTCTCCAAACCTCGGCCTACCACTATGTTGCCTTACCATAAACAGGGTCCATGTGATTCTGACTGAGATCTAAGAGCTATGTAGAATGCTATGTGTTTGTAATAAATATGTATATTCAGTAATCTATTATTTTATTTTGTTGTGATTAATATTTCACACTTGTCTAGTGCTAGCCTACTTCTTCTTCTTCCTACTCTTACCCACTTTATGTGGGGTCGGCACAACATGTCTTCTTCCTCCATTTCCCTCTGTCAGCCGTCATCTCTGCATTCACTCCTCTCCTTTCCATGTCATTTTTCACACTGCTTAACATTTGCTTTGCTAGCCTACTACTGCTAAGAATAATAAACCGGTTTCCTCGCGATGTTTTCCTTCACCGTTTTAGAACGTACTTCTTTTCAGGAAACAGTTTGTTTATTGTTTATATTTGACGGTGCACTGTGCCAAGAGTCGTGAACAGCACACAGGCACACTTGTTATCCAACCCTGTATGTAATGGTTTTAGGGACAGAGTTTTTCAAAAACTAAGCCAATATTTTAAAGCTACCTTGTAAAATTTTACGATGTTTGTAAAGAACAAATAATTTTCAGTCTAGAAAATTTTCTTTTGTCTAATTTGTTTTGACAGGAAACAAAAAAAAAGTATAACTATATTATTCATTGTATTCAAAATAATGCATTTTTGGACCACGTTGTGATGAGTTAGTTTTTCGTGCGTTTCTTATTTCTTTTCTAGATTTTAAAACCCAAGTAAATATAAATACTTATTTTTGCCACTTTGTATGTAACGTATTGTTTTATGTTACCTACATGTTTCTATTTCTAGTATCTACACTCGCTAGCTGTAAACTGGAATTGCTTCATTAGGATATTTTTTTAGAATTTCCCTCTTAATTCATTTGAAATTTAATTATGTTTACTTTCAAGAAAACATCAATAAATGTTAATTAAATTTTCTCTACCTAAATTAAGATAATTATAATATACCATAACTCATATTTTCAAAGTTTAAAAATTGCGTAAATATTAGCTATGAAGTGATTCGAGTATAAAACTTGTGAGTGTCGCGGGTTCAAATCCCGCTCGGCTCTTAACTTTTGGGACATTATAAAAATCTTTGTGATTTTCTTAAGTGTAGTAAATACTATAAAATTAATAAAAAATTGTGAGTGTAGTTTCATAGTACAAACAAGTTTTGCTTAGTTTGGGGTTAAATCAAACTTTAGCTGTAATTTTGATTCAACAATCTTGCTATCTCAACCCATAAACCCATCATTTATGATCCCAATAATTATCCCTACAAGTAACTCTGCATTAATTATTAATACGGGCTTTATGAGATCTACAAGAGGACATTGTGGGCCCTTTAATCATCATAATACATTTATGTTGGGCGTAAATTAAATGTGCGGGTTACAAGACGTTGGAACTCCGCCCGGAGATATTACCGCCTTTAGATGAACAAATTCCACTAAAACGAGGTTTTAATGTAACGGTACCGTCAAATGACGCTGGTTAATGATGTTTCATCGGCACTGAAAAAGAGGAACTATAAGGGTACTTACTAATGATTCTAATAAACTGAATTTGAATTTGAAGGATTGCGATGTAGTTTCCAGGCACTGAAGACATCTCTTCTACTCAAGATTCGTGTGTCCTAAGGGGTAGTAAGTTGTTGGTTGCAAGCCCAAAAGTAACCATTTCAATGTATTACTTTGTATTCTTCCATCACTTCGCGTCATAGATTATGTTAATATGTGTTTTGTTTTGTTATTTGTCTAAAATGTTCGTGTTTCTTTTACTTACCGTGTGCCGTGTACCGTGTGGCATGTGCCGTCCTAAATAAATATGTTTTCTTTATTTTCTTTCTAACTGGTTTCTATATAATATTTACTTGTAACGTCTCACTAGCCTTGCGTACAACTTAGATGTCTTGTTATTTATTTATTTATGACTATTATGTGCCCTCCGGGTCCCACTGCTGGGCAAAGACCTCCCTCCATTCCCTCCAGACATCGTGATCCTGGACTACGCTTGTTCAGTCCGTCTGGAAACCATCAAGCTCGTCTCGCCATCTCCGTTTTGGTCTGCCTCGTCACCTTCTCGCTGGGCCAGGACCAATTGGTGGCTATCTTTGCCCACAGCTCACCTGGCATACGGCAGACATGACCAGCCCACCACTTAGATGTCCTAAAGCCTGGAATTGCAGAAAGTAATGTGACGTTATCATTATTTAAAAAACCAACCCTCCGAAATTAGGGGAATGTTTTGCTGGAGTTGTTTATTAAGATAGAGAACTCCAGGATTGCGGTAGTCTGAGAAAAATAATAGTCCTCAAACAAACAAAATTAAAGGCCCAAGCAGCGTTGATAGGCGTAGATCAGTGCATTTTAGGGCACGTGACCTATACCCGAGGCATTGGTTTGTTATAAGCTACTAATTACCATTTTGGTTGATCCATCAGCAAATATTAATTAAAAGAACGGAAGTAAGGCGTTGACTTCATAATTTGATGAAGTGACCCATAGCCATTATTTATTCAATTGAATCAAAATAATCACTTTAAAGCGGGTTTTTTTAAACAACTAGCTGATGGATTGCATATTGATTTTAATGGCAGCCATCGCCTATAAAAAAACAGTGCCCGGAAGGTCTCATTTGTTACGAACGTGCCCTACGAAAAGTTTAATGGTTAAAATGTCTGAGTCAATGTTTTAATTATTTACTTCAGATGCTGACTGTTCGATACAAAGTAAACAAAGCCATAGAAAAAAGCTAGGTTTCAATAAGTGATTTGGGGTAATTGTTATGTAAAATAAACAAAAACCCCAAAGCACTTATTTGTGGAACAGTACCCCAAGTCCCACTGCAATTACAACATTTCGTTACCAAATGTTGTTTTCGTTTCGCCTATTTGTCTCTGTCTATTGTATGGAGAAAAGATGAGACAACAACTCTAACTACGTAATGTATTTTTGCCGTCTCATATTTTCTCCATACAATAGATAGAGACAAATAGGCGAAACGAAAACAACATTTGGTAACGAAATGTGGTTGCCAAACTCCGACTTCGGGTACAGTTTATTGATACAACACTTACTATCTTTACTTAAGTCGTTCATTTAGTGAAGAATTCACTTAAGTGCAAAGATTTTCAGGTGAGCTCGAGATAATGATAGTTGAGGGGAGGACTCTTAACATGCTTCTTATAACAAGTGTTGCCAAGTGCGAGTATGGCCTAGGGCTTCAAAGTGTTCAGAACAAAATTATATCTGCAAACATAGGATTTGGATTTTAAATATTATTTATATTGTGCAGGGTAATACCAGACTAGGTAAGTACTATCGAAAACTTTGGGGGGTTAAAATGCTCATATTATATAAAAAAAAACTTTTTTGCGTTCTCAGTGTTGTTTCCTCAAAGTTATTCATATTGATGGGTACGTTTAACCCCTGAACTTATCAGGAGGTAGAAGCCTGGTAAGAACAAGTGACACAAAAGTTTTTGTGTCACTTGTTCTTTTAGACCAGTGCAATGTGGTGAAAGGATTATAAGTGTGCCTCAAAAAAGCATCTTTCGTGCGCTCAACACATATTTTAGAACTTTAATTCTACATGCTGGTTTACGAACGATGTTTTCCTTCACCGTTTGAGAGCACTGATAAAAGTGCACATACATTTTGACGTGACAACGTTTTATAATTCGATGGAGCCGGCTGCACGCACGAAAAAACATGACTCATGCGGCGTTACCTCGCTCTGCGGCGTTCCATTTAAGGCTTGAAGAGCAAGCGAGAGCGCAGAGCGAGCGACAAAGAGGCACAATCGGCCTCCGCGATCGACAGCGTTCAACATCTGTGTATTTTCTTATGACGTTATTACGTTCAACTATCGTTAGTAAACC
This sequence comes from Thera britannica, assembly GCA_939531255.2. Lineage (NCBI taxonomy): Eukaryota > Metazoa > Arthropoda > Insecta > Lepidoptera > Geometridae > Thera > Thera britannica. Next base: position 23,259,021 of record OW618034.2, read on the forward strand.
GACTTAACAGACAACCGATTTTTCGATAGACTCCCAGAACTCTTTGCACCCTAGGATCGGAAGGTGGGGCTGCTACCACTTGAGTGCTTGGTGCTTAGTGCTCTCTGCAGCCGGCAACTTATAATCGGTTTAGTGTGAACGTGCTCTTAGCTTAGGGTTACCTAATCACAGTCAGAACCCTAAAAAGCTTTTCAGCAAAATGAGCTGTAATGACAGCGAAAACCACTTTTATGTCCAATGTTTTTTTCTTCGATGCGTTTAAAGAAAGCGTTGGGAGAAGTTCTTTCAGAAAATTGTGGTAAGTGGTTTTTGTGACGTCTTAACTTTTTGCGTTTCCTACCGTTTCTTGGAGCAATTTCTAAAGGTACCGTGGAAGTTTCTAGCTTTCTATTTATGATACACAATGAATAATATAATTTATTCATTGTGTATCAAGGTTCTGTATTTTTAAAAGGTCATATAATACAAAAGTGTATCCTTTATTTTTCAGTTTTTACTCAGTACTCAGTGGCGCGTCTTGGGAGAGACCTACGTCTGACGACTAAATTAAAAAAAAGCAGCCAAGTGCGAGTCGGACTCGCCCATGAAGGGTTCCGTAGCATCAATTAACATAATTTATAGGTTTTTGTAGTTCGTCGAAAGGTAAATTGCGGCTTACGATTTATGACGTATAAAAAAAAAACTACTGACTAGATCTCGTTCAAACCAAATATCGTTGGAAGTTTGCATAGTAATGTACAACATATATTTTTTTTGGATTTATCATTCTCTTATTTTAGAAGTTAGAGGGGGGGGGACCAACTTTTTTCCACTTTGGAAGTGTCTCTCGCGCAAACTATTCCGTTTAGAAAAAAACGATATTAGAAACCTCAACATCATTTTTGAAGACCTATCCATAGATACCCCACACGTATGGGTTCAATGAAAAAAAAATTTTTGAGTTTCAGTTTCAAGTATGGGGAGCCCCAAAGTTATAGTTTTAGAAAAAAACGATATTAGAAACCTCAACATAATTTTTGAAGACCTATCCATAGATACCCCACACGTATGGGTTCGATGAAAAAAAATTTTTTGAGTTTCAGTTTCAAGTATGGGGACCCCCAAAATTTATAGTTTTTTTTCTATTTTTGTGTAAAAACCTTAATGCGGTTCACAAAATACATCTATTCACCAAGTTTCATCAGTCTAGCTCTTATGGTTTCGGAGAAATATGGCTGTGACACGGCCGGACAGACAGACAGACAGACAGACAGACAGACAGACAGACAGACAGACAGACAGACATGACGAATCTATAAGGGTTCCGTTTTTGCCATTTGGCTACGGAACCCTAAAAATCATATCAAAGTTCTAAACTTATTTTTCAAAGATCAAGATAAAACAATAGTGTAACCGTCTGCTACTTTTTTTACATACAAATAAAAAATATGAGCATTCAATTTTTTAGACGTGTCTTGACTCTTGAAGTAGGTATTTCAAAAACATTGACGTAAGTAGATGACAGCTACATTCATATTATTTACCTGCTCTAAAATATGCTATAGGTAACGCTGTGTGTGTCATGAAATTACGTTTTTATAAACGCTATTAGTCTGCCCTTCCTTTTGTCTCAATATTTTTATGCAAACTTGAAAGATAAAATTTCATTTTCAAGAAACAATGGGTGTTTGGTTGCCATATGAATGTAGATATCGAGCCCACAACCTACAAGACAAAAGGCAAAGGTTACTTCCAACTGAGCTGTGAAGCCAGTTATAACAACAATTTGTCAATCTGTTAACCAAAATTTAATAGAAATAATCATTTTTCATAAAACGAAACACGCTGCTAAACTCCAAACAAGTAATCCAACACAGATTACGAACTCGGGAATAACTGAAATAAATCATATTTCAACAAGAGTAGTCAAGTAGCGTTATCGACGAAAAACCATCACTTTGCCCGCAAACTCTGACTAGCCCTAGCTGGAGAGCTAGTTCTATCACTTTTGTGTGAAAAAATAGTAAATGTTTTGGTAAGAAAACTAGTTTGGAAAAAAAACTAGGTTAGGTAATTAAAACCTAGTGTGCCTCTATAGCAAAAGATTTGTTGATTACTATTCTTCATCAATACTTTCAGTAAATTTCTTGTTGGACCCGTTGAGAACTAAGATCTTGCAGGTCTTCAAAATGTTGTCTAGGCAACGGGTATCTGGCGCAGCGCATTACCATTGCTATTCAGTGTGGCAATGCCGCCAGCGTCTTGGGGACGCTTTCATCTGGCACTGATTTGGATTTTTTTGAGCCATCTCTAGATCGTTTGTAACGGTCTGCTGGAAGCTCAATTGTTTCTCGTGTATTTTGTTTTTGTAAATACTATATTACTTGCATTATTTCTATTCAATTAAAACATTTGTCGAATATTATATTTTCGTCTGCATTCGTGTAGTGACTCAGCTTTATCTCAACTTAACTATACTCAAACTTTCTGGCTTTCGAGCGCACAAAGTTAGTGTCTGTTTAGTTTAAGAGAGCCAGTTTGTGTCAGATGACTTTGGAAAGTACGTATTTTTGATACTAAGAAGTATATATTCTACGATAGGTGGGGATAAAATGTTTAACTTATAGCGCCTAAGTTTAGCTTCCAGGTGGCTTTGACGGTAGAGTTTTATGATATCAGTGATCGCTGTTTCTAGTTCGTAGTACTAACATCCTAGTGCAATACGCTCCAGTTCACGTTCTCAAGAGACTGCACAGCTGTCAAACCAGTTGTGACGCCACTTCACCGGACCAAACCATAATCGTAAAAGACCAAAACTACAAAACGTACGACGTACCTCCAACTACCCTCAATAAAAATCCTTGCAGTCTTGAGTAGGTTTCTAATAGGTTAGTTTCAAGAGGTCTTAAGAAATGTCTACCGTGCCTAGTAATAACAAAAAGCCTCAATTTAAGTCTAAGTTTTTATTATAAAAAGAAAGAAAAATAAAAGCACGATGTCTATTAGTAGCCAATTTTCTCATAAAGCTCTACTAACTGAATTTCCATACGACAAAGTCGTTCTACTTTCAACATAAAGGAGCTTAGCTTCACTTATGGCGTGTTCATAACATTAAAAAGTTTATCAAAGTCCCTAAACATGTTTTATCACAGAAGTTAGGAGTTTCCTTAGGCAAGAAAACAAGGTAATACTTTACAGAAGTGACACTCCGGAATAGGGAAAGTTGATTTTCTAATTTCTATTTTAAAAAGACAATGTAACTAAAAATGGCTATACGATGCTTAAGTTATCGTTTATCCTTTTTCTCCGAGTGCCAATGCCGTCAAATATTTTTTACAGAACCTTTTTCTTTTTGAAATAAAATTTAATTTCATACATGAAAGGATACAAAAAAATTAACTGATGTAAATTGGTTATCTAATCTATTCTGGTTACGTTCCTTATAAACGCCATAATATCGGCGAATTACATGCATAAACACAAGCACGTTGTCACAAAATACCATTTTTGAAAAACCTCACATTACTGTCTTTAGGGCAAGCCTTAGCAGAAAAATCATTCTCTAACTCAACATCCTGAGTGTTTGCAGAAAACTCCTTTGAGACCGGACGGTGTGCGACCACCTGCCAGATTGAACCTGACCCCAAGATGTTCGAGTGATTTAATGAGTTTCATTTCTATGCACTGTTATTATTGCTGACTGAGTCACGTAAGCTTGTGGTCGTCTGTGAACTCGTTAATGACGTGAAACAACTCTTGGCTAACAAAATGTTACTTAGAGGGCTTATGCACACGACACTTTCCTTGGGCTCCGTGTCCAAAGGGTGTTAAGCCTTTCATAGTTCTAATATACATGTCTTTGTAGTAAATGTATGGAAAACATCGTGCGGAAATCAGCGTGTTGTAGAACCTTAAAAGTTCGGAAGAGCTAGTGAAAAAGAGCTACCATTTTCACGTGAAAGAAAATAATCGCAAATAAAGAATAGTCGAGAACAAACATTAATATATAGTCCCTAGTAGAGCTCTTTGTTGCTCTTAGTTGAGCTTGCCCGGGAAAGTATGCCTGTTTCTGTCGTGAAGCAGCATCGCTGTGTTTCGGTTTAAAGGTGGATGCCGGTGAAATTACTGGCACGTGAGGCTGAACTGTGCGCCTCAAGTTGATGGACGCAGGGCAGTCTATCGTAGGGCACGTTCCTGACGAGCATGACCTACAAGGTAATGCTTTGTTATAGGCGATGGCTACCACTTAACATCAGGGATTTGTTTCATCGGCGAGTTGAAAAAAGATCACAAGAGTTTTTTCTTCATAAAAGTTACAAAACGCTGCCTGAAATACATTTCTGCAAACCAACGTAACAAAGACAAACAAAAGCGCAAAAAAAGAGTTGCAAATTAAAAGTATTATTCAGTCTGTTTTAAGACGTTTCGTTACAAATGTACAGATGGAAAGACAGTGACGTGAAAATAAGTTTTCACTGAGTTTACTCATGAATATTTATGTTGGGTTCCGCGGTCTGGAGTTTGAGCGTTTTGCACTTGATCAAACTTTAGTGTTATCAAAACTTGAACTGGACTTGCGATAATCATCATCATCATCACTAGCTGAGATTTTTTTATTCAATAACAGCTGAGTATAATAGGCCTCCCTAGAAAGAAGACATGAAAAATAGTTTTAGTCGAGTCAGCTATACCTATAAGTATAATAGCTGACTCGACTAAAACTATTTTTCAAGAAAAAGGAAGAAGACAAAAGAAGGAGAAAAAAAGTAGTTATATATACTTTTTTTTGACTGCCTTCACAGCTCAGCCGGTCTACTCTTGAACCATATTCCGATCCCAATCTTAAGTTTTGACGGAGTTTTGACAGAAATCCTATGGGTTTTCTGCCAAAATTCCGTCAAAACTTAAAAAATCGCGTTCAAGAGTAGACCGGCGGTTGTTAGTACCTCTGCTTTCCGCGATGGAGGGTACGCCCTCCACGCCCACGTCAACCCACGGGTTTGATCCCCATCGAGAACAAATATTTGCACACAGGATGTTTGATCTCTGTCTGGGTGTTATATTGTATTCCAAATAAGGTATTTACAAAAAAAAAATGCAGGCAAGTATTAGATTAGCCATCTGCTGGTTCCCATAGTACAAGCTCTGTTTAGTTTAGGGCTAGGTAGTGTGTTTGGATTGACCATTATAAAGTCTCAAAAGTTAAAAGCCAAGCGGGATTTGAACCTGCGACCTTCCTTGATACGGGGCTGCGCTGACCGCTGTGCCATCGCAGGTATAGGTAGGTGAGGTATATTAATCATGATTATATTGGTTTTAGTGTTTTAACGTCAAAAATACATCTTAGACCAATTTTATTTATTTTGAATCTCTCAAGCTTAATAAGATTTTATTTTTCTTTTCTTTTCAAGCATCTTTTTTATTTAACCTAATTTATCAAATTCTCTGATAGTTTTTTCTTTCACTTGAATTTATTAGCTCTTACATATATAAGTTTGGTACTTATAACTTTCTAGACATAAGTATTGTGCATGTCGAAATATAACGTTCAAAGGAAAATTTCAATTAAAGTAGGTAATTTATTTTCTAAGTAAGAGGTAAGTACACTTGGCATCATCAACTTATTTATTTTTAAATGAAATGAAAAAATTCTAATTTCCGTAACTCATGTCATTACAATGACGAAAGTCATGTGACTAAGAGAGTTATGAGTACCTATGGATGTAGATGGATATGTGAGCAGAGATAGACCAAAGAAAACATAGATGAACTGTGTGAAAGCAGACATGGATAAAAGAGGAGTGAATGCAGAGATGACGGATGACGGAATGGAGGAGGAAGTCATATTGTACCGACTCCACTTAAAGTGGGATAAGGGTAGAAAGAAGAAGATAATATTATATTTGGTTTACTTATCTTTCTAGCAAGTCGCAATAAGCAAAGCTTTGAATGTCCGGACACAACCCCTTTCATAAAAAAAACAGCATAATATTCCGGCATCATTTTATTTCATTTCAAAGGAAAGCAAAAAAATACGAATTTGTGACGCATCAATTTGTATTACGTATCTGTAATACAAAACCAAAGACAAAGTGTACTTAACAAGGGACCTGAATTTTGTTTGAAATTAGAGGCAAACACATTAGGTAGCATGTTTGTATAGGCCGTTAGGGCACATTTACATAATAATCCTGTTCACGGAGCTTGTTTACAGTATACCGGTAATAAACAGTAAAGTAATAAAGAAGCAAATAATTACTTGCATGGCCAACCTAGCTTTAAAACGCCGGTAAAATACCAAAACGTATTGAAATGGTTAAGATTTCAATGGTAAAAAATATAAAAGCAATTCAGAGTTATAGCAGAACCATTTTTGAAACTGGGCGATTAAATTAAGTGAAAAATATTTGCAAAGTTCTATAACAACCTGTTTTCTATGTAAATAAGTTTTAACCCCAAGCTTGTTTGATCCAAAGTAAAGTAAACCTCTACTAATATAAGGTATACAGCTAGTAATGATTACCAAATTTCTTCGAGTTTTACTCTTTTTTCTACTTCCTAACCACCCACATAATATACTTTTTTGCATACAACTAGCAGATGGAACAAAAATATGATCCACCTGACGTCAGTAACAAAATATTGCTTCATACATCACACCCGTAAGAAACGTGCCCTAAGATGGACTGTTCTGCGTCCATCAACCTGAGGCATGATTTTCAGCCTCACGTGCCAGAAATTTCACTCAGTCCCTTTTGCATAAAAAAAGATCACCGCTGTGTGTAAATACAGTTTGTGTGGTGTGTCGAAATATGAACGCGGACATTTCTAGTTCTGATGACTAAGTGAGGGTAGGTAGTTGCAACGGCGACTGCCTCCGCTTCTCGACGGTAAAGGCCTGCGCACATCTAGGCGATGGCGATGGCGGTCAGCTTAAACGCTGTCAAATATCGCTGTCATACGTGACAGCGCACCAACGCCATCGCCTAGATGTGCTCAGGCCTTAACTTCATTGAAGTCCAGTCGGCCCGCGAGGGTTGAAACATTAGTATGTCAATTTTTCACAATAGTCCTATTAATATTTTACAATGTCTTATAACTCTTACTAAATATTATACATTATACTAAGTACTAATATATTATTACGTTACGTTTGCAAATCAGAAAATTAACAGCTCAAAATTAAATATTCATCTAAATGAAAGAGATTCAAATTTTGTTTTTAAATTCGTTTAAAGTTTTGTCACTTCGTAAGGTAATTAAAATTACAAAATAGGTAATACAAAAAAACTCAAACCATGGGTCGGCTCTCACAAATTGCTCAGATTATCAGGCACTCAATTTGAACAAAATCGCAAAGATTAAGTTTGACATGTTGACCGATACCGGACCACACATTTTGTCTTTAATTAAAATTAAACCGTTTTATCAAAGTATGTTAGCTCAGGGCGGTACCAGACGCAGGAATATTATGACCCACCAAGTAACTTGAAACTTATTTTTATCGTGTCACTAGTACCTGTTTTCTTCTTTGTCTACTGGTACCAGTGTGGTGGAAGGATTTTAAGAGGCTCCTTTTGTGCACCTGACACACGTTTTCAAACTATTTAGGTTCTACGACATGCCGGTTTCCACGCGATGTTTTCATTTTCCGTTTTTGAGTACCAAGCATAGTGCACAAAATGTACATTTTTAGCCAGAAAAACCTTTCATACCCCGAAAAATTTGCATTTGCATTGAAAACAAAAACAACTCCATCTGTTGGTAAAATATATTTGGGCATCTTTATTGTAACCCATGAACTAAAAATTAACGTGCATTTTTGTATGGACTCTGAGTTCTTCTCTTGAGTATAGTGTTCCGTGCTTAAGTCTGGAATAGCCCTTATTCCCAGCGAGATAAAGATTAATGTTCTCCTGTCAAATAATTTACGGTGCTGATAGCGGAATCCTTCGGACCCTGGGAGCGTTTCAACTTAAATAACACTTGTATGCGGTTTAATGGCAAATTGCTGTTTTGATAAATTTCAAAGATAATATGGTAAAGAAACCAAACAGCACTAACAAAACAGCCGGTAATATTACAATCATAAACTTGAGGCTTAACATTTTGCCTCAAGTTGAAACACACAACAACACACTGCCATGCCTACATGGCAGTGTTGTAGGGCACGGTCTGATCTGATAAGCAAGGCTTTGTTGTTCATAAAAGTGATGGTTACTATTAAAAATAAGTTGGGTCATCTATTTACAAATTGCTTATGGCACAAGCATATGCCCCACCTGATACTAAGTAGTAACTTTTTTTACATATTTTAGGCTTGCATTTGAACGCAATCTATAAAAAAACCACCGCCTATAACAAAGCATTGCCTCGTAGGACCACGCACGTCAGGAACGTGCCCTATACGATGCACTGCCCTTCGTCCATCAAGTTGAGGCATCTCTATGTCTCAAGTTGATGTTTAGCCTCACGTGCCAGTAATTTTACCTGCACTCAAAATACAGCAAGCTTCGCGGCAGAAATAGGCATGGTGGAAGTGCTTCCCCGGACGAGCTCGTCTATGATTTGTTTCTTTATTAGTGTGGTCTAAGTATTAATACATTTTAGCACGAACTGTCTCAAAAGTTTTGGAACAAATAGGCATATGGTGCTTCTAAATGGTTGAAAGTTTAAGAAGTTTGTTTAGTGTTTGTTTGTAGAATAGAACCACAGCGCCTGTGACAATACTCAAGAAATTTCTTCTGCTTTGGTTAGACTTCAAAAGTAACAGATGCGTCGTATGATTAAATATTAATTTTCATGTTTCTTTTTCAACACCAGAAGAATCTATATAAATCAAAAGTACCTACTAGAGTTTTTTTTATCAACATTCACTGTGTCACAGTATGTATGTTATTAGGAGAATATAATTTTGATGTAAGTACACTTTTAATTATGTACCTACCCTTAGGTATTAAAAATGTATATTATACTGTTACAATAAACACAATATTTTAAAACAATTTAAAATTAATTAATGGTCACTTCCTTTTGACGCTGGTTTTAAAAGAAAAATACTGTCTTGTGCTTTTTGACGATAAGACCGCACATTGTACTTAAGTTTATAAGAAATTTGTCTAGTTTTCTTTTTATTCATTTGTATAGTGTACAATGAAGAGTTTTTACCTATCTATCTTTCTATGTAACGTCATATTTTCCTTTTGACTTTGATGAATACCGTCTTGGTCTGTACCAAATAAGTGGCAGGTTTTAGAGACCTAGCCGCATCTACTGTATTTTAGGCATCGTGTAATGAGCTTGAAGCTTATTTAACTTGTATTTAATATGAAAGACGTGTTTTGTCGAAGTTACACGTAACCAGTGAAGTTTTCAGTTTGGAATTTGAAATTGCTTTCGCTTCCTTTGAATTTGTTCCGATGTTGCGAAATTGTGAGTTTGATAGGACTTCTTTGCAGTTGCATGTTTTCTATTTGCTGTGTCGAATTGGTGTTGTTTGTGGAAAATTAACTGATGCCGCCAGCGTCTTGGGGACGTTTCCGTCCGCCATTGATTTGGACCAGTTGAGCTATCTCTAGATAATTTGTAGTGGTGTGAAGATAGCTCAACTGTTTCTTGTGTATTTGTATTTGTTTTTTCATTTTACTTTTAACTCTCATCAATATCAATATGTAATTTGTACATGTTGTAAATACTTGTATTAATTGTAAATTTCTTTGTGTAAATAAATTTGTTTTAATTTAAGTGTAAAGGGAAGTATCAAAGTAAATAATTACGTAACCGCAAGTGACAGTTGTGTAAGACAATGTCGCACCCCAAGATCGTCGCCATATGGATGAAGAGTAATAAAACGTGATAGTGATCGCGACAGTTGTTTCACGATTTAAATCTTTTGTTATTTTAGACCCTTTTACAATCATTTAGTATTTTTAAACGATGGTAAACATAATTTATCATCGTGTCACTTCAATACGACATTATAAAAAGTTTTAACCACTGTGTCTTTTTGTCTGGCTATGGAATAATCGAGAAAGATAAGTATACGTAGTAAAAAAACCGAATCCACGACTAGGTACTCCTAGTTTAGTTTTGTTTTTGTTAAATTAATTTTACTTCTTTTAGGTGTACCATACCATAATTAATATTATTATTAGTATGGGTGCACTATTGACAAATTCATCATCCGCACTTGGTGTGCGGACTGGTTTCCGCAAGTTGGCTGCTGGCAGGCCTTTTTTGCGTGACTCTTGACACGTTTTGTTCTAACTTTTGTAGGCTCTACGATATTTTTTTCTCCTGCGATGACAGGAAAACTCATTGGTACACGACTGAATTTGAACCCACGACGTTCGGATCGGAAGGTGAGGCCACTACCACTAGACATCCAGTGCTCTTTTTGTGCACTTAAAAAAGTTAAATTAATTCAACTTAATTAATCTTCTATATTGCTAAAGAATTTGCAAGTTAGCACTAGCCTCCAGGGAATGAAATCTATAAAAGTACAGAAACGAAGATTTTTGGTATTAAATCTATGGAGTTAATGAAGGATAGAGTAGCCTCGGGCGAGTCAGTTCCTTTTAAATTAAACGAGAATTCTGATCCCACTAATCGGAATATCATGTTTCAATTTCATTTTAAGATAAGCGGCTATTCAAGCCGTTGGTTTTTCAATCTTCATCGATTTTTGTGATACTTTTGCATCAGTTTTTTCGCACGAAATTTAAAATAATTTCGGGCTGGTTTATTAATTTTTCTTTTTCTTATTTATCAATGGAGATATTTTTCATCATAATTCCGGCTCCCAGACTAACTGAGCCTAATACTTACTTTTTTGTTTTTATCGTCATCATCATCATCAGCTCATACTTACACACTGTTTGGCATATTAAGAGAGGAGTCTCTCAGATGCCAATTTTGTCGGGTTTGGGCCCTGCATGGCGAAGATGTTAACCATTCATCGTGCTATTGGTCTATCAAGACTTCTTTTGCGTTTCTCAACTTCAGAGTCCTACTCCACCTACTATAATCAAATCTCAATCTTTTTTACTATACTTTTCCTTGAAGGACAAATAAGAAACGACAACAGAAAACGTCAGTAAAGCTATGCTAATCAGTCGTAGATGCTGATCTGTGGTTTCAAACTACTTGCAAATGTAAACTACACTAAAGGAATCCTTAATTTACTAACTCCCACTGCGCAAACCTACCACCGGTACAAAACTAATTACATGCTAATAAATATTCACAAGTTACAAAGGTATATGGTATCAACTACTATGGAAGTAGTGATAAATACAAAGAATGTGCCAAATGTATTATTTGGTGCTTCTTTTTCTGTAATAACTGTAGCTCTGCTCACATTACAAGTTGGTATTTTATCACCATTGTAATGTTTTCTCTCTAGACATAACATTTTGGGGAAAAAAACAAAACAAATCTATTTCTATTCTAATTGTTGTTATGGTTTCATAAAAGAATGATGAAAATAATCTCATAAAACACATACACTGGCCATAAATCTATATTAGGTCTAACACACCGAGTAAAAACAACGATATCAGATTTCTTGTTTTTTTCCGCCCACATTATTAATTACGATGACAGGTCAAGACGGCTGTCTTTGTTCTGAGACATTGCGGTCCAATGCCCTTTATAGTTTTCTGTAATCACATCAGCACATGTTTTTGCGGGAGCGCGACCGTGTCACAGAAATGACTGATGCCCATGTGTCAGCTACTTTTTGATCAAAGATGAGGTTGAGGCAGATAATTTACAAAAAAAATAGTTTTCGGTACAATTTTCAGATAGTTCAATAATATACTTTTGGCAGGACTACTTTATGAGAGCGTATCGTTGTAAAAGAGTACATCCAAACATACTTTGCACATAACGTTTGATTTCAGCGCGCACTTTTTAAATAATTTTTTTTCACTCGCAAACCTGTAGGTAGGTACTCGTACATCTTTGCATTCATCTTTGGTATGACAACCACCTTTGTTCTTACCTTCTTCATCTTTTCCGACAATTCGACGACTCTACGTATACTTTTTCTGAGAGCAATGTTCAAATAAAAATCATTTTTTCAATGACATCACAAGGATCACTTTAAACATCCTATAGAGCTAGGTGCCAGTTCCACGCGACTAAGCGTAGAAGAACAGGGAACAAACTACGGCTTCGTTCCTACCGTAGGTTTGTATGATCGATGTTCGTGACTTTTGTTCTCAATCATCTATACTCGGTACTCTATGACATCACAAACAAACCGACAGATTTGGAAGGGCGCTATCAACCGTGCAAAATGCTTCACACGTTGTGGTTCCGCCACATGTGGATTGTGGAATGAGAAAAAAGGCTTTGTGGATACCGAAGGCATTGTCTAACTTTTTGCAATAATTTAGAGAAATTTGTGGATGATGGCCTTTATATTTTTTAGTTCTTCAACTTCTGAATTCACTTGTTTGATGTTTTTGCTCAACGTGATGTAGATAATTTTAGTTTAATTTTTAGGGGGCTTAATTGCAGGTGTTCCTCATAGTCCACTGGTATGCACAAATTGCGCAAATCAGTTGTGCTCAAAGCTAAAAAATAAGCTAATCATAATCAGTATAATTTTTCTAGATGCAATTTAATAGTAACTATTTTAAACTGAAGGTAAAAGAGCCTTAAAGTTTCTAAAACTTACCTACCGCTCTGCTTTTGACGTAAAACTAAACTGAGGGTACTATTTCGAGTCAAGAATTATCCATTCTGAATTTAAGCATCAAGCCAGAAACATAAAATTTTTCAGGATCATTATTATAATCATTATCAGACTGAAGCAGTCTCCTGCTGGACATAGGCCTCCCGTACACATTTCCAGGAAGAACGATTCTGAGCCCTTTCCATCCATCGACTTCCCGCGATCCTAACAAGGTCGTTGGTCCATCTGGTTGACTCATTAGGGTGTATATTTAATCATTTTTACCTAGGGCTTGACCTTAACTATGCTGGGCATTAGCCCTTTCTTTGTTTGTGCCACGTTCTTATTTAGTCTCATTCAGGTAGGATCCATGATGCTTACAATGTCGTCAACCCTACTCATAGTCGGAAGCTACTTACTAATTAGCTATCATACGGATTAAGATCCATTTTATGTGGTAGCATAACATCTCCAGATAAAATATTATTTTGCTCAACTACTAAGTATGTAGGTTAAGCAAATTACAGCTCTAACTCATATCAAGTAAAGTTGAAACTAAGCATGCTGATATATAAAACAAAGCTATAACACTAATAGAAGATTTCTACGCGCAGATACTACCCGACCAAGTTTAAATATACTTGAAAATGTGAACCGTCTTAAGCAATGAAGGGTGTCTTCAAAGTGGTGATACTATGGCATCGAATAACAGATGAGTAAGTGTTAATCCACAAAACCTAAAAAATCCCTAAAAACGTGCCTTATTGTGCACTCTGTTGAGGAGATCTCAACTCTAAAATGCTATTTGCATACCGTGCCAGTCTTATATTAAATCATTGCTTAAACTGTCATGCTAGTGATGTCAAAGTTAATAATTTTTATTCCAAAAAATTCACACTAGGGTTTGGTTTACAAAATTTTACTGAAAAGATGCGTGTCAATAGGTGTGATTTTACTACAATTATGATGCCGTGTAACAAATACTGATAAATCCTCAAAAAACATGATTATTATTAACACTTTCGCTCCCGCGAACACTCACGTTGTGGAATAATCTCCTTGCTGAGGTTTTCCCTATGGACTTTACCATGGGGTTCTTCAGAAAGGGCGTTTTAAAATTGTAAAAGGGTCGGCATCGCGCTTGTGAGACCTCTGGTATTGCAGGCGTCCATAGATTACGGTAACCACTTTTCATCAGGTGGGCCGCCGTATTGTAATTGACAACAGGCAGAAAAAATATCGTAAGGTTTTCATTTTCAGGATGTTCTGTTTGAGACTTTTATTTTCCTTCAGCGGATTTTCAACAATCGAGTATTTTATGTATTTCATTTTAGGGATTCTGGTCTTTTATTACTTAGTAAGAAAGTATGTCGTGTTCGAACGGGTAACTAATTAATCCAATGAGCGACGCCTTTGCTCTAACGAGGATCGTCGCTCGTTTGGGCCCCTACCAGGGAAATTGTGTTTTTGAATCGATAAGGGTAAGCGTGAATTAAATTGGTTTAAAGTTACACTAAGATACTGTAATGAAGTGAATTTTGATGTAAACTGTAAATCAACTTTTGTCTTTCTTCAGCCTTTCGTAGTAAGTAAATCGAATATTTTAGCACAAAAAAAGGTGAGCACACAATATTTTATGTGTGTTACTTATATGTGGCGTACACTAGTACAGCTTTTACGAAATAGGTGTGCTTGAATATTATTATACCTAAATAACTTGCCAATGGAACAAACATAATGGCCCGCCTGATGTCAACCATCGCCTATAACTTTAGCTCAGCCTTGTAGGTCACGCATTTCCGCAGCGTGTCCTACGATGCACTGCCTTGCATCCATCAACTTGAGGCATACAAATAGCCTCACGTGCCAGTATTTTCACCGGCACTCACACCCTTCAAACCAAAGCACTACAATACTGCTTCATGGTAGAATGATAGTAGTAGGTACTTCACAAAGATACTACTGCTACTACTAGATAACTACAATACATAGTATGAAATTTAGTATAAACAGACTAGAAATGAAGGTTTTACTCTTGTAAGTAAATATTAACGGCAAATAAATAAGGTTAATTAATCGCATAAAAAACAAAGTTTGGTAAAAATAATGAGGTTAAGGTTAAAACAAGGTAAACAACAAGTTCATATAAACTACAATTGTGTTTTGATGATCATGAGAAAACTAACTCTGATTTATAGACAGAACCATAGCAAGTTTGAAATAGCTAGCTCATTCAGTACTGAAATAATACTTGCAGCAGGGTTTTAAAAGGAATAAACAAAAAACGTAAAGCCAAAGACTCAATATTACTCAATATTCTTCTTCTTCTTATCTTACCAATAGTTCTTTCGAACCAGTCAGTGTGGTGAATGGACTTGAAGTGCGTCTCAAAGACACTGCTTTCGTGCACTTGACACATCACGTTTTCAATCTTTAACTCAGTACTTAAATCACTTAGAGATCAGTCAGGTACTTTTATTTGCACAAAGACACTTACAAATAAACGAATATTTACAAAATATACAAGAAACAAATGAGCTATCTGCTAGTTACAAACGATCTAGAGATAACTCAACTTATCCAAATCAGTGCTTGACGAATTATTATTTTATTGACAACAACATTAGACAGAATTTGATGCTTCTTCTTCTTCTTATCGTGTCTGTCTATCGAACCCAGTGCAGTGAAAGGATTTTAAATGCGCCTCGAAGAAGCTCAAAAGAGGTGACTGTAAACACTCGTGTTAAAGTAAAAACCTACTAAATTACCACAAAAAAATATGATCAATATGGTAAGTGAGCTAACTGTTTAAGTAGTTACGAATGAAATAACAGTGAGAGATAAGCTCGCAATTGATATAGACGAGCTACCGTCAGTTTAAACAAATTGATTGATTGCAGCTCGATACCCTAGTCTACACCTTCTACACTTCGATTTATAGGATTCGATACTGTTCGTCTACGAAAAGTTTACGAATGCCGCGGTAGAGATACTATAAAGAGTTACTTTTTTTTTGAACGGCTTCACATTGGGAATCAATTATAGGGCAATTACTCGTACTTTGGAAGTCAGAATTAATTTCAATAAACATTAAAATATCTTCGTTCCTAGTCTAACAAAATTCATAAAAAAACGGTAATATGGACTGAAACACATGTTTCAGTCCATATTACCGTTTTAGGATAAATTATAAAAATATTTTTACGTGAGTATAGTGTTACCTATGTACTAAAACAAAGACAAGATATCTGCACAGAAATATCGGAAACAAAACAAAGAAATAAACCAAACAAAGAAATGATTTTAGCCTTACAGATGTTGCCAAAAAACTATCAAAAACTAAAAACTCCTTTACTCGCAGCTTTTAGAAAGAACTTATAGATAGCAATAAAGTTAATCACAAGTCGTCCAATTCGCTGAAATTAGCCTCACTTGTGCCTGCAAAGCTTCCACAGCAAGATCGTATAATAGACGTCGTTAGTTCCGATAGGGCCGGCGCTACTTTTTCAAGTCATTGAGTCAATCGTTTATCACGGGGCTGTTGTGTTAACTTTTACATCGGAGGAACAGGAAAACTGCGGAGTCTAGCCATTATTTTTCTTTCTGTTTAGTAAATACTTGCTATCTTGCCAATGCCATAGACAACGTAGTAGAGGTGGCAAAACATTACTTAAAAACTGTCTAGTGTGCCATTGACACGATAGAAGAAGTAGCTACTAACAGTTTGACTAAAGTAAAAGATGGACATATACCTACCTCAGCAAAAATATACAACGTCTAATCAGATTTCTCCTAAAGGGGGTTATAGTAGTCATCAATATGAATAGCTTTTTCTAAGGAACTAACACCGTAAAAGTGAAAAATACATCTCTTTTGGCTAGTTTGACAACAACTTTGTTCTTTTTTTTGAATATTTTCATTCAAAATGTCTCTATTATTTTTTATTTTCAATATTGAGAGCAACAAAAGCATTTTATAATAAACTAATATATAACAATATACTTTTTTTCGAATATATCCTTAACTTTGCTTTGGATTTATCTGCAAAGAATCTCCATCTATTCTCGGTTCTTGTTTGTTGGAGTCATCTCGGACGTCAGGCTCATTAGTTGAGGTAACTGGCCCAAATTTCAGCAGAGTCATTTGCCAAAATGTAACTTGGAAAAGATTAGTTTGGAAGTGCCACTTGCGAATTCATTGGTTGAAGAATTGAAAGAACATCAATCTAATTTGGGGATGCCAATCAGATGATTTACTTTAAGAAGTTACTCGTTAACTTCGGATAAAGAATGGATTAATTTGCTCCCAGATTTATCGAAAAATAATTCTTCCCTTTGGTTGAAAATTTGACACAGAAAGGACAGCATATAAGGATTAGAAATTGTTGTACCTAGTGAGGTTTTTAAACTACAATGGTGGTGATCCTGGCCACACAATCACGTATGCATAATTTAAACAATATAGGTTGTATAAGCATTCTTATGCATCTTCATATCAATGCAGTAAACATTCTATAAGTGACAATCATCAAGAACTTCAATTACCCGATTGACGAACATAAAGTCCTTATCTCAACGCAGTAAAGAACAAACTAGTCTACTACTTATCCCTGCTTATTCAGCGTAATTGATCTTAGATCCTGACTCGAGCATTCGCGATAAGCGAAATGTACGATTCATTCGGTCATTAATACTTTATCGAGCTCTGCTTTTATCTTTACTGCGCTTCCATGAAGAATTGATGACAAGTCTTTCGCTTTTTTTTATTAATTTTATAGTGTTTACTACACTTAAGGAAATCACAAAGATTTTTATAATGTCCCAAAAGTAAAAGTTAAAAGGTCGCGGGTTCAAATCCCGCTCGGCTCTTAACTTTTGGGACATTATAAAAAAGTCTTCCGCTATTAAAAATTGTAATTTTTTTTTCATAAATTCACCTTTTTTGCTATCTTTCATTTAAATTAATTCAACGTTGTTACAATCATCATCATCATTTCAGTCCGGTATCACCCACTGCTGGGTATAGGCCTCCTTCATGTTTTGCCAGCCTCCCCTGTCCTGCGCGTCTCTTGTCCAGGTGTTTCCTGCGACCTTCACGATGTCGTCGACCCCTCGCGCTTTCGGACGTCCAATTTCTTCGGCCCGACTTCGGCCACCATTCGGTCAAGGCCTTACTCCACCGACCATCACCACGTCTAGCAAGGTATCCTGCCCAACTCCACTTGAGATTTACCGCCCTGTCTCCGACGTCGTAAACTTTTGTACGACGTCGGATTTCAGTGTTGTTACAATAATTTAAAAAAATACATGCACATGAAATCTGTTAGAATCTCTACCTGTTCTGTAACTATCTACAGAGCTTATGTGTTTTCTGACTCTGAACTGTGAACTTGTGTTGATTATGAACTTCTTGTGTCTCTTTATCTTATTCAAAGGTCTAATAAACTTTTTTGTGCTCATAAAGTGCGGACGTTGTTTAATCTGCTACCTACAAGCTTACAGGTAAACATAGAAACGCAACTGCCAGACATCACACAGTACATAAACCATCACATTATGAAATCATAAAAAGAAACACTTCAAGCGGCAAAACTTAGGTAAATGTTGCGAATCTATAGAAGATATACCTACATAGTAAAATATTATCAGAAATACTTTGCTAAAAACATATAAGTACTAATAAATTGACCGTGATATAACTGATAACATAATAAAACTGATGATTTCAACGCTCGTTAGTAAGTTACTGACCAAAAAATCAATCATGTTTCATCTAGAGCAAAGAAAAAGACCAATAGAACATCGTCGAGATGCGTAAAACGTTATCAAAAACATTACATGAGCTTCCGAACTAATTAATTAGAGACGCTCCATCCCTTGATCCTATTCAGAAGTTCTGAGTTTTAAATAAGATGTATCTGTTTTCTGTCAAAACTCTCAGTTTGAATACATCGGACAGTAAGCCTGAATCTTATTAAGAAGTTTCTAAAGATACTTGCTTTCTCTGCATTTAATTTGTTAATTCTCTTGTAGAAGCTATTTTAGTACTATCTCATTAAAACAAACTCGGTTATAAAATTCCTAAAATCCAAATTCAATAAAATAATAATCATAAATAATATAGACAATCTACACAACACTATCTAGCCCCAACTAAGCAGAGCTTGTACTATGGGACATGAGATAGCTGATTATAGTACTTTTTATTTTTTATTAACCTATTTTGTCCCACTGCTGGGCAAAGGTCTCCCCCAAAGACTTCCAATTATCTCTCTCTCGAGTACTTATATATATTTTTTATAACTAAATACTTAGAATACAATATAACACCCAGACAGAGAATAAACATTTATGTTTACCACAAAAATATTTGTTTTCGGTGAGGATCGAACCCATGACCTACGGCTCAAAAGGCAGAGGTACTACCAACTGAGCTGAGAGGCCAATGTTCTTGGGCAGTCAACTGACACGACAGTTGTAATAAAGTACTAAAAGTAATTTATGAAGACATTGCCGTAGGAAAAACGAAAATGTTATTACTACCTAGTTAATTAATTGAGGTCGGCCTTGTCTTACATTTTATGCTTTTATTCACTACATTTAACTTACAAAATAATCATCCGCCTGGAGAAATCTACTGCTGGAAATAGATTGCCTTCAGGTAGGTAAGTAAAGTAAACAGGCGTTTGCATCTATTGTAGATGATTCATATAGCGTCAAAAGCAAGGTTTTTACTCATGCTCCTACTTACGGGACGCTATAGTGCCTCGGACAGGATATTAGATGAAATAGGCTTGTCCAGCACCTATACCATCCTGACAACTTAGTCAGCCTAACCCACAAGAAAGACATGGTCAATACGTGCGGAGTTGACTAAGCCGCGGGTTTCTTCACGATGATTTTCTTCACCGTTTGAGAGCACTAGCACTGTGTACATAATTTTTCGACTGAAAAACTTATTGGTACACGACTGGATTTGAACCCACGACCTTAAGATCGGATGGCGGGACCGCAGGTACAGGTAGGTAGAAACATCTGAGTTACGGAATTAATCAAGCTAGAGGAGCATTTTTTTACATTCTTTGCAATTTTTGGCACATAAAGCTTATAAAATAATTAGGTTTATAAATTGCAGAGAGGTATATAAGAAATTTTACCTTTTAGTAAAGTTCTAAATTCATATTGAAATTTCTATGTCCGTCTCTTTGCTTTGCATTTTTGCATAAATTCTCTTCAAACGCAAGGAATTTATATTTAAAATGCAAGGAAACAAATTTCAAATGTAACCTTACAAAAGCCATTCATGCGGGCTTCTATTCAGTTGCATCTGTTAGGTCAGCCAGCGTCTTAAATGGGGATCCATCAGTCATGTATAGATGTGACACTCCCTTTAACAAAACTAGGCTGGGTACGCATGACGTCATTATTCTATTTGAATAAGCAACGCAATACTCGCAATAATATAAATAAACGGAGGTTATGAGACTGGTTGACTTAAAGGCAAGAAATCAAAGCCTAAGTTAAAATTATTATTGCGAGAGGTCAAATGTTTGGATATTTGTGCCTTGATCACGCCCTAATACTGCAGCAATTTTTATGGAAGTTGAAATTTAAATAAGTATAGCCAACTTTTTATCCCTACAGGATCTACAAAGAGAAAACCAACGGGACATCTACATTAAATGTTTGAAGTCACAAGCCCCACGCGAAAAAAACTTCAATCAGTGTTTTTACAACTAAAAACCACACGGGAGTTTCAAATCTACACATTTCTATATTATCCAAATGTTGAATTTTCCTTTTAAGTTGTTGAACTCCGCAGCAACATCTAGCAGCCCCCGACTTGAGGAAGTGGCTCTTTGCCCGGATATTACCTAAACTTTAAAACAAAGAACATGGCTCCAGTTACAGATGAAACGATAAGGTTTAAATAGTTTATATTGTTAGGGCTTATGTAAGTACTTAATAAGTAGGTACAGTCCACCCAAAGTAGTTTTCTGAGTTGTTTTTCATCTTATTTTAACTTTATCATGCAAAGAATGTTCAAAAGAAATGACTTAATTACTGGTCGACGATGACGTGGGTAGTAGATGGCGCTACGGTGCACCGTGCATATCGACTCCTTAAACTTTTAATAAAAAATAATATAATCAAGCAATAAACGGGTGTTCTAAATGCTACAGCAACTAAATTAATAAACTAAGAGCTTGAGTAAATGTTTGCTTAACGAAATACGCAAAACTACTAACAATAAAGTGGAAAATAAAGTGACGACAGTGAACTCGATAATAACAATAAACAAAGTGATCGTGTGTATGTAAGGTGCAAAAGCTAAACTCTGTTTTCAATAAATATTAAATACATAAACTATCAGTGCAGTGTAAAGTGATTAAATCTGGACAAAAAGACCAAAATAACAGTTACCTTTCACTAAAAACAAAAGTTGACGGTGGCAAAACATTAATCAAACCCAGATAAAACAGAACTACCTGGCACCTAAAAATAATACGAGCGACCAAAACACTAAATTCGAGCATCGCTATAACGACTGCCTGGCCGTGCGTTAACATACGCCGACTGTTAAGTAATACACCTGAGTTCGCGTCTGGCCGACATACTTATAATTTTTGCATTCAAGTTTTTGTTTCTTGGACTAATATTTTATTTTGAACACACCTGGTTCGAAATAGCTCTTTTGTTCACAAAAGAGAACAACAAAATAAGTGACTATGGACGAGCTAATGCAGGCAATCATGGCAATTGGGAAACAACTCCAAGAGACCGACGCCAAACTCTCATCAAAAATGGATGTGTTAGATGGAAAACTAGTAAATTTCCAAAAACAAATTGAAGTAATAAAAACAAAACAAGAAAAACAAGAAGAACGTTTAGATTATCTTGAAAAAGAAATACGGGTTCGAAATTTAGTCATATTTGGCGTGCCAGAACAAGAACAATCTTACTCGGACCTAGAAAAAATAATCCTAAAAATTTTCTCGGAAGACCTGCAAGTAGAATGCTTTTCGAACGAACTTCAACACGTAAGACGCATCGGAAAAAAAAGAGAAAACCCTAGACCCATCAACGTGGGTCTTACTACTTACGGAAAAAAGGTTCTAGCAATGAAAAGTAGACACAATCTTGATAACACTAATTATTATATAAAAGAAGATTTCCCTCCAAAAGTCCTTCAGGAACGTAAGGACCTACAGGAGCAACTAAAAATAGAAACAGAAAAGGGAAATCAGGCCTTCATTAAATACAACAAATTAGTCGTTCGAGAGTCAAATACCACACAATATGACAAAGCCAGCTATGGAAAAACCACAAAAAAGAGAGCTCCACCTAGAGAACCAAGCCCAAGCACGAGTCGAACTGAAAGCAGTAGAGCAGCGAAAAAGAGCAGAATATATACCGAAAACAGAAATATAACGCACTATCTTTCGCTTCAAACAAAAGAACCAATTACCAAAACTAAGAACCACTTAAATGATCTATAGCAATCAGCACCGCCTTCTCCAAATTACCACAACGAAAACTTCCACACAAAAAAAAGCATCCCAATACGGCTGGTCACCGCGGGAGAGCTAGACCAAAACCCTCCAGTTCAAGAAAAGAAAATACCCAACCAGGGGCACAGGAAAACTTTATTTTCATAATATGTACCTACAATGCAAGATCGCTGTCCAGTCCATAAAAGAAAGAATTGTTAACACTAAAATCTGATACATAAAACATGACAAACCGCTGGAAAGGCCTGGAGGAGGCCTTTACCCGAGAGGGGTCCTAACAAAGAAATACTGCAAATAATAAATAAAAGAAAAAATATGTATGAAATAAATTAATGTTATATAAATATTATAAATAACAAGATTACAAATAAAAAATGAGAATATACAATTTTTAGAAATGCATGTGAAAATGAACTATAATTAAGTATGTGAATATTGTAAAATTGGAATAAATAGGCTTTTTTATTTTATTTTATTTTATTTATTACTGGTCGACGAATGAATCCATGATTGTGACGTCACCAACAAAAATTCAGCTTCTAAATTTAATCTATCTATTCTATCTTCTTATAAAATAAATTCGTGTTAGTTACTCTATTTATAACTCAAGAACGGCTGAATTGATTTGACTGAAAGTTGGTGGGCAGGTAGTTTAGCACCAGTAGTAAAATACAAAGACTTTTCATCTCGAAAAAATAATGGGAACAAGGAGAGTGAAGCCGCAGACGGCCGCTAGTTATCAATACAATCATAAACTTTATGCTTCGCTTTCATGTTACGTATTATATCAGTTTTCAAATTTACTCCGATTCTAAAACTCTATTTTAAAATATCGTTCCAATTTCGTTCTGTAGCTGAATATTATTTGAGCGTTACTCTGACGTCACGTGCATCTGATTCGGGTGGCCCTGGGGTCATTAATCATTGAGACAGTCTACGTGTTGACCCGTCCACGGTCCCGGTACGGAAATAGGGAACATTGTTTGTTAATAAGAAAATTGCTGGTAAATTTAATTTGGGTTTTTACGCTGGCTTGTGAAAACGTTTATTCGGAATATTTATGGTTTTTCTTCCGAGATTAGGCATGTTTAATTTTAGCATACAGTTTGTTTTATGAAGGTCAGTTTGTATAACCAAGACAAAATTCAAATCAAGCCGTGTCTAGATTTTGAATGTAACTATTGCAAGTTAAGTGCGTATACTTAGTTCAACTAATACCATAAACTTGCTTGATTTTGATGCTTGATTGAGGCGATGGCAATCAGTGATACTGTCAAATATCCGCTATCATATTTGACAGCGTTTCATCGATCACCATCGCAGATCGCTTGCCTATATGGCTTAAAATTTTGTTTTAAGAAAAAAATAAAGATATTAATAACATAAGTGAAGTTTAAAAAACTTGAGAAACCGGCTTCATGGCAAAACAGCAGAACCGATTATGATGAAGTGGTATTTTCATGTATGAAGTAGTACTAAGAAGAACCAATTAGGATCATTTGACTTTTCAGATAAAAAATGCTACAACAAAAAAAACTACCGAATTGAGAACCTCCTCCTTTTTATTTGAAGTCAGAATGACATTTTGATTTAGTTTGAATAATTTTTATCGAAAAATTACGTGGCTTTGATCAAAACTCTTTAGAAAGGTTGAAGTGTCACTGTCAAAAAAATCGGATACGGATACGGATTTCAGTTACAAAGCCCCTAAGCCCGGTGCAGTGTCACTCGACCTAAGCCCGATGTGTTGTATTATCTTACGACATAATTAGGCAAGAGTGTCGGAAATTGAAGAAGGGTGTAACTTGGGGACATTAGTATCCTTTTCAATGTCACTTTTTGTAATTAGTCATTTAAACTCGCACCTTTTCAGTGTTGAAGTAATTTTGTGTATTTTTTGCGTAAGACCATACCCAAGAACTGAAGAGAAATCATTATCTTTAATTTTAATAGATGTCACGTTACGCGATTTATTATAACACTCCACTGGTGATCTAGTGGTAGTGGCCCCGCCTTCCAATCCTACGATGCGGGTTCGAATCTTGTCGTGTAATGGATTTTTCTACACGAAACATTTGTATACACAATGCCTCAACCAGTGAAGGAAAAAAATCGTATGAAAACAAATATGGTAAAGTAAATCACAAAACGCAATGATAGCGCGATCTAGGATCGTTACACTTTTAGAGGCGACATCTAGTTCTGAATTGTGTAAACCAAAACAAAATAACATTGAAGAAGTTATTTAAGACTAAGTTATGTAAGTTTCAAATAAGTATATTATGAAAATAGCACTTAATTTTAGTTTAAAGCTAGCTGATGCTTTAATATCCGATATAAGCAAACATTACTCAATCTATAAACTTTATAGCATCTTCCATCATTATGGTCAACAGCAGATGCTCATGACATTCGGACGGTGCGGAAACGACGTCCGAACCGGATATTGGACAGTAAACTGCCTCTGTATCGGTTTGAATGTTCAGTGGAGCTTGATAGGGTTTTATACTACTTGATCGGTATCCAGTAAATTGTAAAGCTGCCTTTATTACGTCAGTCATCACTTTTTATGTGCTCATTCTCAAAAACACTTTTAGAACTGCCGCTGAAACTTAAAAGTGCTTCGCTG
Source organism: Thera britannica (assembly GCA_939531255.2). NCBI lineage: Eukaryota > Metazoa > Arthropoda > Insecta > Lepidoptera > Geometridae > Thera > Thera britannica. Next base: position 23,283,822 of record OW618034.2, read on the forward strand.
GAAAATGTTTAATACCATCAACTTGAACACATCCATCTGGCCATAGGTTTTATGAAGAAAAAATTTTTTTTTTAATTAATTAATAAAACCGTGGTTTACAAACTTACAATTATTAATTAAACGATATCTGCCACTTAAATAATTGTAAGTACATAAAGGTACATACCCACTAATCTTATTATAAATAAGTATTATAAATAAATAAAATAAATAAATATTGTGGACAATTCACACAACACCATCTAGACCCAAACTAAGAGAGCAGAGCTTGTACGATGGGAACCAGCTGATTATAATAATTGAATACATTTTTTTGACTCCGCTTTTAAACCAACTTCAAATAAAAAACAGGTCCTCAATTCAATTATAGTTTTTTATGCTAGTTACTGCATAACTCCGTAATTTATGAACTGATTTAGTAAATTCTTTTTTTAACTGAATGGTTGATTGTTACCGTTGAGACCAATCTGGAAGTATTTTTCTGGATTGGTCCCATCGATTAATAGTTTGGCTATAAAGTCAGTTTCAAGTTTGTTATACTTATTTTATAACAGCCAGATTGGTTACTAAAGTATTGGTATCTTGGCACTTTGAACGAAGGTACATGGTAAGTGATGAAGAGATCCTATTAAAAACCAAGACGGCCATACAAATACTTTAAGTTACAACTAAAATAAGCAATTATAATACTCAAGTCTAGATTTTTATATGAAGCATCATTTCTAGATGAAAACACGTCTAACCAAGTTTCTGCATACGGGCTTATTCATATTGAAAAAATCTAGGTTACATTTTATACCTGTACCCGAAGTCCGAGTTTTGCTACCACATTTCGTTACCAAATGTTGTTTTCGTTTCGTCTACGTGTCTCTGTCTTTTGTATGGAGATAAGATGAGACAGTAAAAATACGTTACGTAGTTCGAGTTGTTGTGTCATCATTTTCCATACAAAAGAGAGAGACACGTAGGTGAAACAAAAACAACATTTATTTTGGTAACTGTTGAAAATGAAATGTTGTAAATGCACTGGGACTTTGGGTACTGTTCTCAGTATTACGAATACAAACCAGAACTCAACAAATCCGGTTTCACAAATAATTCACAAGCTGTCCCTAAATATACATAAAATCAGTAAGTACCTACTATTTCCCGGATGGTCGAGCCGTGGACGGCTGTCCGCCAGGTAACATCCCCGGAACGGAACTAGAGCTATTTCTAGTTACCATTGAGAATTGAAAATTAGCTTAAAAGTTGGAATTATAGTGATGACAGATTTTATTTCTGGATTTTGCCAGGACTTTTTCTGATCTTTCTAAAACTGAAAGAACAAAGCTCTGTGAATCTATTTTGAGTGTAATTAATATAAGTAATTAAGATGCTTAATTTTTTTTCCAGAAAAAATACAAAATACAAACAATGTTTATTGTCTTTTAAATATACGACACAAAAAAAGCGGCCAAGTGCGAGTCGGACTCGCCCATGAAGGGTTCCGTAGCACGACGAACTACAAGAACCTTTATATTATGTTACTTGATGTAACATAATAAGGTTCTTGTAGTTCGTCGAAAGGTAAATTGCGGTTTACGGTTAATGACGTATAAAAAAAAAACTACTGACTAGATCTCGTTCAAACCAAATATCGTTGGAAGTTTGCATAGTAATGCACAACATATATTTTTTTTAGTATTATTATTCTCTTATTTTAGAAGTTAGAGGGGGGGGGACCAACTTTTTTCCACTTTGGAAGTGTCTCTCGCGCAAACTATTCAGTTTAGAAAAAAACGATGTTAGAAACCTCAACATCATTTTTGAAGACCTATTCATAGATACCCCACACGTATGGGTTCGATGAAAAAAAAAAATTGAGTTTCAGTTTCAAGTATGGGGACCCCCGAAATTTTAAGTTTTTTTTTTATTTTTATGTAAAAATCTTAATGCGGTTCACAGAATACATCTACTTGCCAAGTTTCATCAGTCTAGCTCTTACGGTTTCGGAGAAAAATGGCTGTGACATACGGACGGACAGACAGACAGACAGACAGACAGACAGACAGACATGACGAATCTATAAGGGTTCCGTTTTTGCCATTTGGCTACGGAACCCTAAAAAGGAAGACACATTACATATACTACATGTATATACATTTAACAGTTTGACAATAAGAGTAAGGCAAGACTTGGATGAGATTAGCACAAGACCGTCAACAGTGGCACATACAGAGAGAGGCCTATACCCAACAGTGGTTGAAGTCGATGATAAACCATGGAAGAAATAGGAAATAATCTTCGAATCAGTCAAAATTATTTAAAAGCTCAGAAATATAATCACCGAAAGATTTATTCTCATCTCATTTTGACCTGATTCCCATCTTGAATTCTATAATTCACTTCCAATTGTAAATCATTTCTAGCAACGAAGCCTGTCTGGACTATTCTAGCTAGATTTATGCACTAATTTTGCGCTAACTCGTCGAGCCGGACACCGCCCGCCAAATCCGCTGTCGGTTTTGGCACAGTGGCTTGCGGTTTGTGGTTTTAGTATAGCTTTGTTTAAATGCACGATGCAGGAGGTAACATTATTTTACTGAAAAATATACCATCTTACAATCTACACGCATCGGGCCGTATGCAGAATCAATGCTTTAGTCTGAGTCGTTAAATATTTGGACCATTCTCCATTGAAAAGTATCCAAAAATGCATGCACCCTTTTATCAGTTCGTAAATACCAAGACCCTTCCTTATTTACAAATAAGTAACAGATTAGCAAAAGAACTTAGCAGTTTATTTTTGGCTAGAAATTCAAATATACTAACTATTGTACCTATTGTAAATATATTTGAATTTCTAACCAAGATTAACCTAGTAGGTTCTTTTGCTTTACTAGGTTCTTAAGAACTACTGTTCCAGTTCAGTAGTTCACAAGAAAAGTGGAAGCAAAGCGCTTTGTGTAAAAGTTATATTCAACCTAATTTCGCTAGCTAAAGATTCATCACCAGTCTACTAAGTTTCTTTGGCTAGGCTTAGTATCGACTGACGGGAGTGAGTTATTAAATAACTTTGCGAACTTGTTTAGCGAGATTATCTTTCATATACAACTAAGAATCCGACCCATTCTATCGGCAAATATGATTAAACGAATAGAATTTCCCGTGACTCTGTTCGCTAGCTATTACCAAATAAACTTCAACCCTTGTTGTATCCCTTAAGGGGATGAGTTTTTGGAATCCCTTTCTCTATACTAAACCAGAAACATTCCCTCCAAATTCCATTGTTCTAATTTTATTGGTTTAGGCTGTATGCTGGTCAGTCAGTCAATAAAGTAGGAATTTTATATATATTTTAGATAGGGTAAGATTGTGTGGAAAATTTCAAATATTCGGAACTCCCGGAAGTATCCGGGATACTTAGCAAAGAATTCAAGATCCTGAGTCCATATTAGTGGCTGTGGGATCTTTAATAAAGGATAATCCAAATAACTCAGGCATTATTATCTTCTCGATATTAAAAGCCTTATGTAAAAAATGAGGGATTGGAAATATAGCAAAAGATTTTAAATGTCAGCCAAATAATAGTTACCATATACTTAGACAAGTGTATTGTAAATTGCCCTCCACCCAATAGGCTGACGACACTGTCAGACATTATCAAAATAGACAGACAAGAAATTATTCTTGGGTTCCGTTATCACACACACACACTATTCTAAAACGGCAAACAGAACTCCATGCGCCAGTAAAATAATTTGAAATTTAGAAATTGAGGTTCAAATGAGGCTTATGTCCAGAAGTGGACTTCTAGTGCGGTGAAGATGATAAATGATTAAAAAATAAGCTTTGTTTAACCTCAGACAAGTGAATTGTAAATTGCCCCCCACCCAAAGGGCTGACAACACTGTCAGAAATTATCAGACAGACGGAGAAGAAACTGATGGTCCTTGGCTTCTGCTACCAGACACTCAACTCTAAAAAGACACACATAACTATAAAAAGGTGGATTTTTTTTTGCCTTATACGTATAAATATAACAAATTTCATGCCTGAATTTGCATTCGACAATCCCCAAGTCCCTAATATGAGGTGATAAGACATTTTAACAATACCTACTGGCAGTTTTTCAAGAGTTCTCGAAACGGGTGTATTTACGACATTTTCCCTTTAATGGTACAACAGAACCACCTCTTGGGTATAGTTTGAGTTGCTAACGTTTGTATTGTAGCAATGGGACGTATAAAAAACGACAAACTTCAGAAGTGTTTGAGCAGACCAAACTTTTTTAATGTTCTTACAGTTACAACCAGTTTTATAATTTATGTTTTTTCTTTTATTTTGTTTAAAGGTTGTTATATTCTGGTTCGTAACAAAACTTAACAGTTTCTGATATTCTATTGGTATTCTTAGAAACGAGGTCAATCATGTTATTTTATTTTTCCTAACTACTACATGAATATTTTAGCAAATTAGTAAAGCACTATTCGGGTGTAAAAAAAAACATTTTCTAAAAACTGTATCAGGGTTGAAATAGTGGCAGACACTTTAGGTTACTTAGGTTTCAGGTGCAGAAACGCATCATATGGAAAATTAAACATAAGATACGATAGGATCTGTCTGTACTTAAGTACCAACCATACCTACATACAAACCGTTATAAGCAAATTCTGACAGTTTTTGCAGAGACCCATACTTAGCTCGCTCGGCCAAATAATTACTTTTTTAACACCATTGTACCACGTTTGGTGAAACACCTTAGTACCAAAGTTACACGTGATCAAATAAAACATCAGTAGGCCTGAGGACAAAATAAAACGGATCTATTCCCAAGAGGCTTTTATTTAGTGACTCTTCATTAACTTAGAGTGTTTACATAAATTAAGGTACCCGGGTGAGATCCAATCGAACCGCTTTGAAGTAGTTTACTTTAGATAGCACAACGAGCGTTATTATCTAACTCGTAGTCAAAATAACTGTTTTGAAAATTTCACCAATTTTTTTGTAGTAATAACTTTTATTTAAATTCTATAACTATCTATCTATCTATTACTAGGAAATTTGATTTGATTATATTTGTGGGGTAAACACAGATGTTTGTTCTCTGTCTGGGTATTATATTGTTCTATAAGTATATATTTACAAAAAAAAATATTACTTTTTAAACTTTCGCGATCATAACACATACTGAAACTATTACACGGGTATTTATCGCGTTAATTACCTTATTTTATTTATTTTCCCGACGTTTCGGCTATGTTGCAATGACCGTGAGAGTCAGCCCGCGACCACGGTTATTGCAACATAGCCGAAACGTCGGGAAAATAAATAAAATAAGGTAATTAACGCGATAAATACCCGTGTAATAGTTTCAGTAAAAAAAAATATTTAAATATAATATCAGCTATCTGGTACCTATCTTTTAAACTCTGCTTAGTTTGGAGCTAGATAGTGTTGTGTGAATTCTCCACAGTATTTATTTAGTTTTTATTAGAAGTTTTGTAAAATAAAGTGCTATTTCGTCATTCATGAAATTTTACTTTCACGTCTCTTACATTTCACCTGTCGATTAAGAAATGTTAAAAAGAAACATTAGTTCTACTAACGTCACGAATCCTGTGGAGAAAATGAATTGATCTTGAGAAGGCGCCTATCAAGAAAACTATTTGTTCCACTCTGTCCCAGTAGGGCATCACCACTTTCTATTAGTTTTTTATTTAAATTATCATATCAATAAATAAAGGACCTTGTTTTGAAATTGTTGAAAGAAACGATAGGGATACCAATATTTTCGGTGAACCTGAGACTGTGTTTAATAGAGAAAAGAATATAAATATTTTTTTGTTTAATTAGCTACCTACCTATAAAGTTATAGGTAGTTGTTATAATTTATCATCGTCAAAAAAAGACCTTATTATTACGTTTATTTTGTGTTTACTTACCACTCAAATGAAAAAAGAGCAGATCGCGGTAACTTAAAAGCGTTTTTTTTTTTTTGTTTAACTCACGTCTACAGCTTAGCTTAGTAATCATAGCAATAAAGAGTAATAAGCAAACAAAATCCACGTTTATCGTACAATCAATGGTTGACCATCAAATTTATGACCATTCGATCAACAAAAATCATGGCCACTTCAATAAAATTGCACCTGTTTTCATTTGGAAGCTGCCGACACTTAAGCTGAACCAAAAAAGGACAGGTGCCAAATCCTTGCCCAGCAGGGGGTCCAAAAGACCTGTCGTGTCGACCCATAACCTTAATTGATAGGAATCGTTAACCTTTAAGCGCGGGGTTTCGTTTCCTCGACATAAATACTTTTCGATCTAATCTCAGTTTTTTCACTGATATTTTATCTTTAGTTTTATTTTTCGGAGGCTCGCAGACGATATATCGTTATTTTGTAATAAACAGTTCATTCTGTTATTCGATATTTTTAATTTTGTTTCGCTCCAATGGTTTTGTGTTTTGTATGATTGGTCGAGTGGAGCTGGCACCGAGAGTCACTTAGCTCTAAGTTATTTTAAAGTGTTTCTTGCTACATAACTGAAAACCTTTGATCTGTTTTTGGGAAAGTTTCAAGAGATTTTGTCTTCCAAATCGCTATTTAGACCTTTGTATTATGCTAATATAACACTAGTATCACTTATTTTATCAAAGTACCTACCGACAGCTGTTATACGTTAACATTAACGTGTATTATGTAGTTATTCCAGGAATCCAGGAATATAATAGTCTTTGTTTTACATCTCAGCGCGACAACGCAATGAAAGTCTATGGGGACAGATGTCGTAATTTTAATTTTATGATTCCGCTTGCCATCTGGTAGGCCGTGAGCCAATTTTGTATAATGTATTTATAACTATGAACAAAAGGGCTATCTGCATAATTTGATGTAACAATATTGCTTGTAAACCGCCCAATAAAATAAAAAGATTGAACAAATAAGCCTGCACTTCAACCAGAGTTGCAAGTCCTGTATATCAAAGTACTGGATATGCCTCGAGGGTACGGGATAAAGGCGTTCTTCATCAGCCTTTATATATGTTTGTGCTCAGCCGTTTCTTGATCAATGAAATGTGGAGATTTCTCATCAGTTTGGATGATTTGATGCACGTACAAAATACCATTTTTGCTTCAAGCTCTAGTTATTACTGGAGTTTTTATCTATTTTGTTTTTTAATCTATGTGTAGTTTTAACTTTTTTAATTCAATTATGCTCTTACAACACTCTCCTAATCTCTTTTTTATTTAGTTTTTTGCAATTTATTTCTTATATTTGCAAGTACTTATACTTAGCTTCAAAGTAAATAATTACCTACTTACCTGTTTTTTTTTATCGTGTTTACATGCTGGATTTTCTGGCAAAGTGTGTGAATCTATCTACGTATGTTCAAGTTCTTAAACGTACCATGCTTCAAGCAAATAAATTATTTCATTTCATTCCTCCATACAATCTGGACTGCTATTAGAGAGCTGAGAGGGTCAATATCTGGATACATTTTTTTTTCAAGTTTGTATTCGTTAGTTCAAGTTTGTGTACGTTTAGTTGACGGGAAAAATACGAAAGCGTAACAGAAACGTTTCAGATTCTTAATGTTTTATAGACACTACGATTTAGTTTTCCGCTACAATTTCTCAAATTACGTAACCTAACACTGCACCTTGAGTTACCCGAACAAGAATTTAAATGATTCCACATACCACCATCATTCAAGCATATGCGACCATGAATAACATTAATTGCTTCCAGATATTGATCAGTCGTACCTTTAAATCAATTAAAATACGACTAAAATCCTCGAGGTGTAATCAATATCTCTGTCCTCAGCTTACCTGTGACATCAATTTCTTTGGACCCACATTAGTTTGTCATCACGAAGTTATCTAATGATCTGTTGGGATATTTTTCGAGGGACTGACAATATTCGATCAAAAAGAACCAGCTTTTTATGTTGTGATTTGAACAGATCTTGATTTAACTTGTAGATACTACGATCCTCAAATAGCGATCACAAACTGAAAGGCAAAGCGTAGAAGAATACCTATAATAGAAAGAAATAAGAAAATTTATTTATTTATTAGAAAAGAATAATTTTTATTTGACGCAATAGTACACATAGATACGCATCAGACTATACACTGCTAGCTCTTATGTCCTTGGAGTAAGCGTTTCTTTGTTTTGTTTTGTTTGCGTACAGCGTTAGGACCCAAACCGAACACTATCGATCCTCAAAATTTAATGAAGGGAGAAGGCTTAAAATAGTTCTTCCTGGAAACGAAGAAGAGGCTGATGTTCAGAGGTGGACTTCTACTGATGATGATAGGATAAAACAGGTATTCAAAATCGTTGAACATCTACCTGTTTGAATAGGTTGGATAATAATAGATGGTATTTACTTGACTCAGTGTGCGTAATCATAGAACCCGCATATTCATGAGTAACATACGCTCGGCGAAGTATATATGAGAATTGAATTTGAAATAACAGTGCTTTTAATAATATTGTAGAAAAATCATTACGCAGTAACATATAAAAAGTAACCCAGACAGGATGATGGACATGAAAGTCAAAAATATTGGAAAAAAGCTCCATGGCTCATTTAATAATCTCATAATCAAAATAACACGACGACAAAAAAGCATTCATAATCATTTTAATTTGAAAAGGATTGCCTCTTTACGCAAGGTTCAAGTGATGCATTCTAGCCTTAGACCTATGTTAGAAACTAATCGTTTGAAAACAGTAAATCAATTGAATATTATCATCAGCAACTGGATGGTTCACTGCCTTAACAAGTACCTCATTGCTAAGTTCTTCTAAAACTTGCTTGCGTGGAACTGGCACCTAGATGCATCTAGCTTAGTAATATTAATAAACTTGAGCCCTTACTTCCATTGACTCGCAAACAACCGAATCATCGTAATCTTCAGTATTCGTTTGGTTTTCATCAAGTGGGAGTCTACCAACTTTTGGTTGTCTAAAATAAACAAAATGTATCCCAGTTTTCAAAGTAAAATCTAACAAATTTCGAATGTACATTAATGGAGCAATTTATTCCCAATGCCACGTTTCTTAGAAACTTTTAACTCAGTGGCAACTTTCAACCATTTTTAATGGACCACAGGCAATGTAGTAGTACCTTTGCAGATCTTCACTGTTGTTATCAAACGTCTCTTCTCTATAGTACATCGAGCAATTGATATTTTTTTATCAAGATTCATTTATATGATAGCTACTTTGAATCCTAGGCTATTGTGATTAAGCTTATTTTAAGTCAATAGACAGAACTTTACTTGATTTAAAGTGACATAGCTCTGGTGCCAGTCTCGGTCACCGCTGCTAAATGGACTGAACAGGTGCATTAAACTTTTTATAAAGTCTACCCGATCGTAAATCGCCTTAAGTAACAAGGGTGGGCTTTAAGTTTTAGAGTACAATAAATAAAGAACAAACTCTTAAAAAACTCAGACTTTTATGAAGCAATATTATGTGAAAATGGAGAAAACTAAAAAGCATTCGCCTGTGGATTGATAAAGTTTTGTCATGAACTTAGAATAGTAACTGTTTTTCAGTTGAGAATCGTATTCCAAAACTCGATCGTGTAGAAGCACAAACATAGATTCCATTGCTAAAAATATCGATGTTTGTAAAACAAAACAAAAACCTATTCAGAACTAAACTCTGTGCGAATCGAGTTCAGTGATTTTAGTTCTGAAACAAGTTTTATTTTATGTTTTTTATGGAAGCTACTAAACTAAAACTTCTTCCCCCCCTGCACTCTGGTAGGTAGGTACTCAAGATTGTATATTGTGTGTGTTGTAGTGTGTACCTATTGCGTCTGGAGTCAGGATACCAGACATAATAAAAAATATATTACTCTGACTCCAGAAGCTAGTGGGTTTCAACAGGCTCCTTCCAGCCTTTTTGAAGTGCACTTAAAGTCCACCACTGTTGCCGATAAAAAAAAAGCGGCCAATTGCGAGTCGGACTTGCCCATGAAGGGTTCCGTAGCATCAAGTAACATAATATAAAGGTTCTTATAGTTCGTCGAAAGGTAAATTGCGGTTTACGATTTATGACGTGTAAAAAAAAAACTACTGACTAGATCTCGTTCAAACCAAATATCGTTGAAAATTTGCATAGTAATGTACAACATTATATTTTTTTTAGTTTTATCTTTCTCTTATTTTAGAAGTTAGAGGGGGGGAGACCAACTTTTTTCCACTTAGGAAGTGTCTCTCGCGCAAACTATTAAGATTAGAAAAAACGATATTAGAAACCTCAACATCATTTTTGAAGACCTATTCATAGATCACACGTATCACGGAGAGACACGTATGGGTTCGATGAAAAAAAAATTTTTGAGTTTCAGTTTCAAGTACGGGGTACCCCCAAAATTTATAGTTTTTTTTTCTATTTTTGTGTATCTTACACACACACACACAGAATACATCTACTTGCCAAGTTTCATCAGTCTAGCTCTTACGGTTTCGGAGAAAAATGGCTGTGACATACGGACGGACAGACAGACAGACAGACAGACAGACATGACGAATCTATAAGGGTTCCGTTTTTTGGCTACGGAACCCTAAAAAGAACAGGTTTCTAACATTTTCCGAACAAGTCAATACTCTTAAAGCCTCTTTCAAATTAACCTCATTATACAATGTCCTGGATCTTAAAAACACGGAACGTAAGGTTCCTTTATCTTGTTCTGGCAACATCTGATCTTTAAAGCTTGTAGAATGTCCCCTTGTAACCGTGTAGGTACCCAACAATGAAGGTTTGCCCCAAGCATTGTCGGTAGTCCTTTACTGTCGCGTATTGCATGTAGATGTCTAGATAAAGGAACACGCTGCTAGCCTAGGGCTACAAGTGACTTCGATGGTATGGATAAGAAAATCGATTTAGCCCTCGATTGCCTTATTTGCATAAAGAATACATACCTAGTGGAACGATATGAAAGAGTCATTGAGTTTTTTAGCCCTGTACACCTTATGAAACATATTCAATGCCAAAAACAGTTTGAGAGAGGTATGCCATATCGCAGAGTAATACAAGTTTGGGTACCAATGTAAATCCCACCAGGAAATTTACATTGTAAGCTGTTACTTATCTGTATAATAATGTTACTGAAATGTTTGTTACTATCCAATAAATTTCATAGATTCTAAATTAAATTAAAAGTCATGCACGAGAAAGAAGAGTTCAGTTTCTTGTTAATTTCTCTTGTATCTGTATTACGACTAATAAGTTCTCAATCAAGCGTAAATTGAGATCTGCCTAAGAAGACTTCTTTATGAAAGCACAGAAGATTTTAAAGATATTTAACAATAAAAAATTCATATTCTTATTTTTAAGCTTTGCAGGTGATGATTTTAGAGACTTGTCCAGCTTTTCACTATGTTCTCAGCATACCCTGAATTCTGTTGTAACGGAATCTGCTGTAGGCCTTCCACAAGCACTGTCTGGCTCTTTCTCTGGCTCTGGTTTTGAGTCTGTGTGAGTGCTGACTAAATAAATTATCTATCAAAACGTAACAAACACTGTATAACACACTGGTAAGCACTCACACAGACTTTAAAACAAAGTCAGAGACAGAGCTTGTGGATAAGTAGGCCTAATAGTCACGTATGGAAACGCTGTTATAAGTAGCTTTGTGCAAAATATAAGCTCTAGTCACTATAACATCCTTAAATATGAGGAATGCTTGTAGTACATGGAGATAGCATTAATTAGCCTAATGGAGTGTAGTGACGGTAAAGCGCCTTAAGATAGACCTCATTGATTTTGATGGGGCATTTAATAAAATAATCGCTCGTTACCATGTTACTACATACTTTCATGTTCCTATAACAGTACTAATAGATTTGAGACTGACATTGATGGGTAGATAAGATCGAACCCGATTCATTAGCCGTAATGATATGGTTCGTTAATCTAGTACAATCGACAATTCAGCTTGTGAAACCTTGCATAGTACTAAACGAAAGGTAACTGTTATGCCGTCCGGTGATATTGATAAAAATAAGTGCCAGTTAAATACCAAATGGAGTATTGTTGATGACTCCCACAAACATCACAGAGAAAACCGCTATTTTATTACTGTTCAAGGAAGATGAAGTCCCATCTTCCCATCTTCCCAGAAACATGGACAATTGATGATTGATCCTAATTTAGATCCGACTGTATCAATTTGACTTTGAACTTGAAATTCCGCAAAACACAGTACAACCAGAACATCTTGATCCTTAACCTTCAACTTTTCAAATGGTTATAGTTTGAGGCATACCAACCACTTTATAATGGTTGTAGTAATCGTGACCGACAGACGATTGTTTGGTTCAAATATGTTCGGTACCACGAACCGTCAAAAATGACGAGTCATATTAATCTTTATGAAATAATCAATTAAGTGGTGGGGGAAATCTGGATTAGATAGTATCGGTGCTCTGTCGGCACACGCATCGCGGGGCTCGTAACAAGATTATTTAAAGTTAAACCTTCTTGATACTTGCGCGTCAGCTTTACAAAACCTTCTGTGGATGTGAGAGAGGCGACTACGGGAATAAACCAACAAATGAGCAGCAAGCATTTCCCTAGTCCACCATTGCCAATCGTCATTGATCTGTCTGCCAATTATTATTGTGGTGGTTACAACAAACTCCCCCAATTATGGGGATATATAATTATTGAGAAACTTACGTCCAAGCGTGATCCCATTCATACGGGTGATGTTGATGAATATGTGTAATAACCGAAAATTTTACGAATACCAAAAACTCAAAAATACTGGAGTAAATTGGTCACTTTAAGTTAGTTAAGTAGCACTACAGTTTTGTCTGATATAAATATTAATACATCTACAACCAAATTCTTGCTGTTCAGCTATAGAGAGTCGATAGCGGTATGTTTTGGTACCGACTGGTCAAGTATTTGAAGTATTGTCAGTGATTTAATTGAAACAGCGGGAGCCAAAGCCATATACCAAACTATAAACGAAACAATGTTTTGTGTGAAAAATAATCATCTGGTACATTCTAATTGCCTCATAGGAGTTTAATTAGAACAGGTTCGAAATGATTAATGTTGTAACATAAAGAACGTGTGATGACTTTGAGATATGTGTTGAGTAACTTAGCGTTGGGCATCGAAATTTGTTGCCCCTTTGCTTATTTCACTTTTCTTATTCCAATTACAATTATTTGTTTTACTCACAATTTTTTTATTGAGGAGCAATAGGCTGACATTCCATGAGGAGGGAATAAAACCATGTGACTAGGAGAGTGATGAGTATGAATGTGGATGGATATGTGAGCAGAGGTAGAAAACATGGATGAACTGTGTGAAAGATGACATTTAATGGTTAAGGGAGGAGTTAATGCAGAGTTCTAAATGCAATTTTAAAATATTTTATCAATATGTAAATAATTATATAGCTTTAGAGACCTCGATTTGGCTCACGTAGCATAACCGTGGTCATTACTCCGTTCTTTTACCTTTTCTTTAAGTCATTGTCAAATCTTTTTCGTTTTTCTCAACAGTTTTTATAAAAGCCCTCCTTTTACTGTCTATAGCCAGTCTTTCTTTGTTTGTAATCTTTTGCATTTTTAGTCCCGTTTTAACTGGTTCATAAATAAAAATGAATTGAAACTTAATCTAACGTTTTAAAAACCAAGTTGTTCTTTTTTCTGAACCTGTAGCGCAGTCGTTAAATTAAAACAATATAGTCTATATAAATCACCCATACGTCGAACATGTTTCTTTTTGGGTCGACGAGACGCATATTGAGATAGGTAGTAAAGTTTTATTACGGGAAACAATCCGGTTTCATTGCATGTTGTGTTTTCCCTAAATACACCATGTTGGTATTACTACAAACATTTGGTGGGTCTTAAAGTGAGGCGACTTACACCACACTAAGACTCGTTACACCACGGTGTTACGATACAAAGTCAACGTTAATCCAGATAGTATTGGTTTTGTGACAGTTTCCAATGAGAATCAACTTTTTGATATGAGTTGAGAAAAAAAATATACATAAATAAATAAATCCAGCCCCAAACTTAGCAGAGCTTGTACTATAGGAACAAGATAGCACGTATAATTCTTATGTCATTTTCAGTTAAACAAACGAGCTTAGGGCTTACTTGATGGTAAGCGGTCTACGTCGCCCATAGACACCAAAAACGCCAAGGGTGCTGTCGTTGCGTGGCTTACCCTGGAGGAGTTTTTTAACGTTTTCTTAAAGCTATTGTATGTGTGTACTTGTGATTCAAGTAAATTAATTTATTTTGTTTTTAATTAGGTATTTTTTCTTTTATCAATCGTTCTAAATTTGTATACACAGATAATACAGAAGAAGACACAGAAAATTTTTAATTATCTTTAAAAAATATATGAAACAATTTGAAATACATTCTGGCATTGTTAGACTTACTTTTGCTTTATGTTCAGAAATTCAAAACAGAATATTAATTTTACATATTAAATTGTATGAAGTGCCTTAATTAGCCTCATGCATTGCAGCGTTCACAAAATCCCAGATGGTTTCATAAAATAGTCTAATTCCAGTAAACTCGACGGGCAGAACCAATTATCTACGAGTTACACAAATTAAATTAAAAGTGCACTCGATTCTCGACCTTACGTCCAAGGTGGTGCTCAAAATCGGAAGCTGAAATGGTCTAAACTTTGTCGCATTAGTTCGAAGTCCCCATAAAACCTTCCAATTATTTCCGCCGTCTGCTTATCGGGTATCTGCATCAATCTGCTCGTATTACACTTGAAATTATGAGCATTGTTCTAGGTGGTTTCACAACGGGACACCCAACCCAACTGTGTGGCTAGTCTTCAAACCAATCTAAAAATATTATCTTACTAGGTTAATTCAGAACTACAGGAAATATTTTTGCTACATAAAATTGCTTTTAATAACTACGTTTTGAAGAAAAAGGAACTTACTTTATCTACTACCTAGATTATGCTTCAAAAAGGCCTCAGTCAGCAAAAGTTTATCCGTTGTCAGCGTTTATATGCCATCAATTTTTTTGTCCTATGGTGCACCATTCCAGAAAGTGACTCCTTTTCGGTCATGACGAACTATAAATTTGTAAGTTAACAGGCTAACGTCAACCGTCTGCTTCTATCCGTACCCATACTTGCCGAGGACAACCAGCTGATTTATTGTATTTCTCTTTGTTTGTGCTCTTTTGTTTTTTTCTTGGCCCGTTCGGAGACATTTCCTTTGTTTCGCCGCTATAGAAATGCGGCTTTTAAGAAATTAATTGTCGTGTATGATACGTTGACAGAATCTGCGAGCTTTTATGATATTGCTGTAACATTTCAGAGAAATATGAAACAATTTTATTTCCGTTCGTTATTTTATCAGTACAAAATGTAAAGATTTTATCACTTGTGCTAATGAAAAATCAAGTTGAACAATTATTATTCCCAATTTGATTGGATAGCAAAAAGCCAATCAAACTCGTCATAATTCCACGAATCACAACAATCAGATAAATTTACTTGAAGCGGCGTATCATCATAAAATCAGTCCAATATCCTTAACAAGGGAACATGCCAGCTAATTAAAAGTTTCAATTAAATGACCGCAGCGAGAACAGAAAGTAAAAATCATCGTATAGATACGATACTCCTACATTCATAGATTATCCGACAAACACTTGTTGTATTTCTAAAATTTTACCCCAAATCCTACAACTCTTTGTTGACCTTCAAATGCAAGCAAACTTTTTTTTCTTGTAAAGGCAATATTGATGACGATCAATGAAACGCTGCCAAATATCACTGTCATATTTGACAGCGTTTCACTGATTGCCATCGCAGATCGCTTTGATGAGTTCAATTCGTAACCAATCTGAAACTTCTCATTTAAATACTCTCTATGACACATAATGCAACAGTTAAGCATATTATGCCAGAATTAGAATGAACTGTGTCAATGAGGTTTTTTTCATAATTTGGAGATTCGATTCTATATACTTTTGAGAGTACCTATTACTTTTTATTATATGGCCAGACAAACAATAAAGTTGTCGAGAGGGCAGTAAACTGCGTTCATTAGGAAAAGAACAAATCAGGATGCTTTAAGATTCTCTTACGAAGATAATTGTAGGTAACATTCCTGTCCATACGTTAGCATGTTTCGTCAGCGTTTGGTTTTTAGAAATCAAAAAGAAAAAACGAGCTTCATTTTTACTTTATGAGTAAAACAATGAATACCTTTTAATTTCGAAGATATTCCACTGCGCAAGCTGTACATTCTTAGGTCTCTACATAGATTTTCAGGAAAAACGCAATCTTCTCAGTGTCATCGCTTCATCAATTGGTAGGTTGTCCTTCACTTCTTCCTTAGATTCGTATGAAGAATCTTTACTTTACACACTGCTAGGCATATGCTTCCATTTAATTTCTACATGCATATGAATGCAGAGACAACATTTCTGCAAATATTCGACCGATCTTGCTTCACTCATCTTTTTTAAATCGATTTCGCTTCCGTTTATTTTATCAAAGAGTGGATGAGTGAAGACCTGTTCAAAAGCTAGTCAAGAGTAAATTCCAATCCTCACTTGAAGTATCATGTATAATACAAATTGACGGTGTCTTCAAGATGCATATTGCGCGCCCTCGGCTAAATACCTTATTGGAGGTGTTAAACCAGACTCTGATAATTAGGTAATAAATATTTATAAACGGAGTACCTCATCACAGCTGCAGTTTCCTCTTTTTTGCTCTTTGCACGTCAAAGGAGTTCATTTTCCACGACTATACTACACACGTCCTCATTATCCCAATCTATTTTCACGCTTATCCTCACTGTTCTAAAGTTTATTCTCCGCTGGGTCGTAAAGAGAGTTAAGTTGTTTCACGCTGGGCAGTAAGAGGTGTGAATAATCATTGGGTACTTATTTGCAAGTGGCAGTAAGGCTATGCGAATGAGATTTCACAGTTTGCTAGTTAGGTGTGAGGAGCATTCGTCTCAAAACTTTGCAATAACTGGAGGCATCTGTCATGACAGCCAGTGATTTAAATATTACATGTGAGGTTTCTTTTAATATCAGGATGAGATGCGGGATATCGTGAATCTTCTACACGAAAATCTTAAGACATTTGTGGTTTAATGTGATCTCATGTTTACAATATCTACTCATCTCCACATCAAAAGAAAACCTAGTATTATTTTATCGAAAAATGAAACCGGGAATGCTTCATTTTCATTTTCTTCCATTCTCACCTCGAGTACTAACATAGCTTCTAAGAAAGAATGCAAAAGATGCCACAATATTTTCCGGTTCCCAAAATAAAATAGAATTTATTGCCTTCACGCGACAAAAAGCATATAAAGTAGGTAAGTATTTTGCTAAATTACAAACCGTGCAAGAATGGAAATTCCGTGGATTTGGTAGGAATATGTTTTTTTCCTTGTATCATGTTTACCTTTGATATAATGTTATTATCTTGTATATTTCATCATCGTGCTGAATTTACAAATGAGAGAAATGTCGCAATGTTTTTATATATGTCAGGGTTTATTTCTAAAGTATTCTTTCAAGCAAGCATTTCTTTTTGTCAATAATTTAGGTAGTCAATAACTTTTACTTGAAAAATTCCACAAATTTCTATGAAAATTATCTGTGTCTTAAAAGCTTCTAACCGTGTTACGTACTATCATTTTAACTCGTTAATCTTACTTCTGATTTACCAAGTGCTATTTTAAGTGATATGAGACATGAACTTGCTACATTCTTTTACCAGTAATCTACGTCTTATCTAATCTTTGCCAGTGCTCTCAAACGGTGAAGGAAAACATCGTGAGGAAACCGGCATATCGTAGAACCTAAAAAAAGTTCGAAAATATGTGTCTAGTGCACGAAAGGAGCCTCTTTGAGGCGCACTTAAAATCCTTTCACCACACTTGGTTCGAAAGAATCAGTGACACGATAAGAAGAAGAAGATCTAATCTTAGTATTTTCCAACTTTATGTATTGCGTATTCTCAAATGTATAAAGACAAAAATTAAAATCGATTAGGTTCAAAATTGAATGGAGATGGTATAGGGGATAATACTTTATCTCTGTTTTAGTAAATAATTTAATACTATTCATTTTCATAAACATTCGATAGGGGAACCAGTTCCGATTTGGAATCTGCTGCTAAATTATCGAAATGTGACGTTTTATCTGTAAAGAACAGCAGTTTACACTTAAACAAGTGTCGGGGACTATCGGGCTTAGTTATGCGTTTACTCACCTTATTAAATAAAGCTTTATCGAAAACAACGTGGTCAGACTACATTCGTTCGGAAAGAGCAGGAAATAATAGTGTGGATATCCAGACGTCTTTACCTGCAATATTATCAAGTGTAAAACTTTAATAATACTTTCTCTGTACTTATAAGAGAGATTTTTGTTTTCTTTTTTGTAAAAAAATCTAGTACACTTTTATAATTTCCATATCATAATACACAGAGATCTTTTTACCAAAATTATAACATCTAAAACTCGGTAGGTACATATGAAAACCAACTTCAAATTAAAAAGCTTTAGACAGATTTTTTTTTAATATAGTACATTCTCTGTACCAAATATCAAAGGTCACATCAAAAGTCAAAGATGTTGAGAATCGCATAACGGAACTAAAATGGAGCTGGGCAGGTGATGACAGATGCTAACGCTAGCTGAATGGCGTCCAAAACTGGGTATAGAAGCTTCGGTCGTCCTGCGGCAAGATGGGCAGACGATGTGGTAAACATCGTGGACAAGATCTGGATGAGATTAGCATAAGACCGTCAACAGTGACACATACAGAAAGAGGCTTATACCCAACAGGAATGAAGTTGGGCTGTGGATGATGATGATCACATAGGTTTATCCACAATTGAAAACAGTTTAATGTTTATTCGATCAAGTACCCTTTAAACTCTAAAGATTATTTTAATTTATTCGAACTTGTATGCATAGGGTATTTTCAATGGATTTACTCTCTTTAGATGTAAATTAAATTACAATTTAGCCTTATTACCACCAACATAAAACTATGTATACCGATGCATTATTGAAATATTTTAAATCGCTGATTATAATTTGAGAAATACATTAATTTTAAAGGACTTTGTGGTTTTATTCAAATTGGTGATAAGATTGGACATGAATTGGTTTATAATTAAGATTTATTGAAAGCAGCCGGAACATCTCGTTTTATTTTAAAATGGTCAGAAAATATAGAAGTGATTTGGAATTGGAAGTTTTTAACAGCTTTCTTATTGATGTAGGTCAATGGTCTTACGAATTATAATTGAAACAAATTAAATACTTACGTGAGAAAAAACTACATTGGTATCCCAACCCACAAAATTAGGTGATTGAAAAACGGAGTAACAATATTTACTTTTATGACTATTATTATATGGTATAATTAATGAATTATTGGAAGATGGTGAGCTTACTTCATATTTATTGTGGGGCAATTCAATAAAAATATTTTTAACTATAATATTAATATGATAAAATATGCTTTAATCCAGGTTAATAATAAATAAGGTATATTTTAATTATCATTATTAGATTACATGTAAAGTTACATAAGTAATGGTAGAATCGCAATGAAAAAACAGTATTGCGTCACTTTTTAACAAAAACTTTATTTATACAAAATACAGATGAAAGAAATAATAAAAACAAGGATGTTAGAAATAAAACACAATAACCACACGCATTATTAATCAGTAAAGCAGCAGCTTTAATAAGAACGATATATTTCATAATAATAGTAGAACCAGGTTACTATGTTCTATCTGTCAAAGAAGCTACAATCAATCAAGCCGACGGGATAAACATCAGCTTTGATTTACCAGTCGTTAAAATAAATAAACATTGTGCGCACACGCATAGGAATGTGTAATTAACGTCACGACTTCATATTTCTTAGTGTTGACGTTACCGTTTTAGAAAAAGATAGAATTGATTCACAGTTAAAATAAATAATTATCTTCTTACTATCACTTACTTAAAAGAATGGTTTACAGTGACACAATATAGAGACCACTAAATAGAAGAAAAACAGGCCTTTGCCTTGCAGTGGGGCACTACAGGTTCTAACTTTTAGTTATCCCTGAAAAAGTATAAGAGAGGTCTGCCCAGCAGCGGACTTCTTTAGGTTGATGATGAAGATGCCATTTTACTGACTACTTTCCAGAATTTTTAAATTTAACCTAAAAGTATTCAAATTAATTACGCAACAAATTTCAATAGTTTTTATTGTGATATCATCTTCAACCGCTTTATAAAGTTTTAAACTGCAAAAGGTATCGAATTTAATGATGGAATTCTATACGTCGTATTTTGTTTTATGTGCATAAGCAAGTACTTGTTATAGACCTTCAAGCTAACAGGCTTCTTCTTTTTATCGTGTTGGCCCGAACACACCTAGTTCGCTGGCGGTAGCGATCAGTGAAACGCTGTCAAATATCGCTGTCAGATTTGAGATTTGACAGCGAATATTTGACAGCGTTTCACTGATCGCTACCGCCAGCGAACTAGGTGTGCGCAGGCCTTTGTTACCTAAAGCCGAGAGAACAGTAGAAAGTCTCACAAGCCATTTGTGTGCATTTGAACGAGCATTGCAAAGGTAGTTTTTCTGTGAGAATAAAGTATCTCGTAATTTAAAGTTCTATCTCTGTTGAACTCCTCCATTGCTCTGCACGTTGCAATAGTTGTAATAGGTCACAAATCTCAAATCTGACAGCGATATTTGACAGCGTTTCACTGATCGCTACCGCCAGCGAACTAGGTGTGCGCAGGCCTTCACTGGTTCGCTTTTCGTGCACTTGACGCAATATGTTTTCTTTTTTTTAGGTTCTACTCACAGATCACCCTCTAGGGGGTATCCAGTGTTCCAGTATGAATTTTATCCGCGTTAAGTTTATTGAGCAGCAATACCAAGTTAAACCAATCTTCTTCTTATCGTGTCACTGATTTTTTTCTGTCTACCAGTTAAATTTGTTGGTGTGTTTTTTTATATACAACTCTGAAATAATATGAAGAAGTACTGCTATAATAGCTAAAAATGAAATAACATAGAATAGGTGAACGTAAAATATACCTACCCAAAACCAAATAGTATGACAAAAGCGCTTAGTAAATAAACTCCCATAGTGCTTTTACAAAACAATGCCTCTAAAATATTTTAATTAAGATTACTCTCTGATGACTATGACCTCGTGAGTGGGAATGTGAACAAACGACTCAATTTATAATGAAGATAGTAAACACGTGCCTTTAAGAGGCAAACACAGGAATAGAGCTCGCATCATCAGAGTGATGGTGACTAGCTATGAAACTTTTGATAGAAACCTGAATAGTATGAACAAGTGAAATTTCAGAACAACACTATGACAAAACGTGAAACTATAAACAGTATTTACGATTAGTTCGAACAATTATTTTCACCTATTTATCTCTCTATCCACTCACAAGTCCCACTGCTGGACCTGGAAATAACTAACGCGTCCGAAACGCGTCCGGAAACGAACGAAACGAGTTTTTGTCTCATCAGTTCTCCTAACAAAAGAGAGATAGAAAGAGAGATTACACATCGTGTTGGGCTTTTTTTATACAACTAGCTCATGAAACAAGCATATGGTCCACCTGATGTTAAAGTGGTAACCATCGCCTATAACAAAGCATAACCTCGTAGATCACGCACGACAGGAACGTGCCCTACGATACACTACCCTGCGTCAGTGCAGTCGTCGTTATTTACAAAAAAAAGAAAAAAATGTACAAGCATAATCAGCTATATGGTTTCCATATTACGAGGCTCTACTTAATTTGAGGCTAGATAATGTTGTGTTGGATGGTCCACATTTATTTATCATACTCACTATATAGCTTGGTGTTATTACTTTTATGCTCGCATCATCAGACTAATGATGCACAAAAATATTTTTCGTGTCCCTCTCAGCCAGTCTATTTATCAGGATTCAGTTTTGTTTCGTAGCTTTTTATATGAGTTACTTTTAAAAGCCTTTCCTTTCTATTAATAGTTAAAGCAGGTAAATCATAAATGCAATGTTATTTGAAGTAAACATTTATATAATTTTTCTTATAAGTTTTTTCTGCATAATAATAATTATGTTATCTGGAATATATGATATTGTATTTGATTGCTATATTGACAGTATGAACGTTAGAACAAAATACCCAAAGAAAGAAAACAATGATTGCATATATATTTATTAAATATACATCAAAGAAAGTCATCTTACAAATTATCAAGGTTCGTGAGATATGTTAGTGGATTTGAGGCATAATCATTGTATTCTCACATGTGTCTCTTATGTGCCCTACGGGTCCAACTGCTGGGCAAAGGCCTCCCTCCATTCCTTCCAGACATCACGATCTTTGCCTATGCTTATCCAGTCCGTCAGGAAACCATCAGACTCGTCCGATTTATTATTAACGTAGATTGTCATTGCTTTTAAAATGCTCTTCTAATCATTATTATTTTTTATTAACTTTAAAATTTATTGCTACATAAATAAACTCATTATTAGATAATCGAAATGTTCTGATTAATTAAATTGATGTTGAACATAAAAACTGAAGTAATAAAGTTCCTTAATAATCAGGCATATCTTATTGATTAATTGTCTCAAATTTTGATATCTTAGAGGAGAATGTAGTTACAAGCTATATAACTTTCATGGACTTCATCATCATCATCAACCTATATCAGTCCACTGTTGAACGTAGGCGAGTCACTGAGCGCCGCTGAGCCCGTCTTCGGCTTTTCTCCTCCAGTGTTTGCCAGCTATATTTTGCAAATCGTCCCACCTTGCCAGAGGGCGTCTTACACTACGTTTACCTCAACGAAATCTCCACTCTAATATTAGTTTGCTCCAACGATTGTCTGTTCTACGGCAAACACTACTGATAAAATATTATTTGACTTGTCAAAAAAAATTCACGAGAATAATTTTATTTTTTGTTGTTATAAAACAAATAAAAAAAAAGGTTGGTCATTTAAATTTAAAAAGTTTATGTAAGCTTTGCGCACATCTAAGTGCTGTGCGGTGGCAATCAGTAAAACGCTGTCATATTTGATATTTGCTTTGATGTGCGCAAGGCTCTAAATAAGTATGACTTTATTTTAAGAGAACATAAAAAAATAACCGAATTGAGAGCCTCCTCCTTTTTTATTTGAAGTCTGTTAAAATATGAAATAGAATAAATAACTATGCGTGTTAAAAGGGAGTAAGAAGGTAATTAATACTTATTGTCAAAAAATATCTCAAAAGTTGGTATTTAATTTTATAAACGATCTGGAGTTAGCTCAACTGATCCAAATCAGTGCCAGGCAGAAGATTTTCCAAGACGCTTGTTTCTGGTGTATTTTGTACATTTTATAAATACCTGCATTCATTGTAGAATTTTTTACAGGCATTGCCTTTCGACGTGGCAAGGACGCCAGCGTCTTGGAGACGCTTCCATCTGGTACTGATTTGGATCAGTTGAGCTATCTGCAGACCGTTACAAACGTCTGGTGTATTTTGTAATTATTTATTTAATTAGAAGTTTATTTATGCAATAGATGTTCTATTCCCATTATATCAGTTTCACGGTGAGACGTCTGAAGCAAATGTTTTCTGATAACTAACATCCCACCGTTGTCAAGTCTAATACCTATTGAGCCCCAGAACAATAAAACAGGTCACCAAATAAGACTAATTATTTTCTCAAGACAACTAGACTCCTCAAGACCTCGAAATGAGTGTGTAGTTTCGTAGATCTAATAGCCCTGCCTCTGATATTTGTTTGAAAAAAAACACAATGAAACCTTTGAACTAACGTAGCTTATTACTTCAAATAAAGTAGGAAAACCTTTCTCAAAAGGTATGTTTTCTTATATAGATGTTTTTGACCTGATTTGCTAATGCAATAGGTACCACAAAAGAGAATCATCAAAACGTAACTATGTAAGTTTTCTAATATACCTACTAATAACTGAAAAAGTTTGCAAATTTAAGATTTTTGTCCAAGACTAATTTGAAAAAAAAACATTTTTTTATTCTAAAGTGAGCATTGTGCATACGGGCAGTAAGATAATGAAATTGCAGTTCGTATTGAGTAGTTGAAGCCGTTGATGTTTAGAAATAGTAACATTATTACATGAAGAAAACAGTATAATAATATACCTACTCTGTGAATATTCCTATATGGCGTTATGAACGCACCCTCTGAGACTAATAACGCTATTATAGTCAGAATGAATTTTGTGCCGCTCGGGTTAATTTTGAGAGGCACAAAGCCTGATGTAGTTAGTAATACTTGAAGTGTCTATGTGTTTACTACTGGAAGTATAGTTGGTAGTACTACAGGCAACAAACGTTAGGAGGCTGTGGTGTTTTGATAACATAAAATTATTTCTTTCAAATAAATGTTTAGTTAAAAGGAACTTTTTGAAATTGTATATAACAAAGCATTGCCTCGTAACGAACGTGTCTTATGATACACTGCTCTGCGTCCATCAACTTGAGGCATACAGAGGTTCAGGCTCATGTGCCAGTAATTTCACTGGCACCCACATCCTTGAAACCAAAACACAGTAATGCTGCTCCACAGCAAAAATAGGCATGGTGATAGTACTTCCCCGGACGAGCCCTTCACTAAGGGTGTTATTAATAATCCTGGCGCAACGCTGGAGTAGTTAAATCGTGTTTTGTCACATTTGTTCGAGTTGACAATTGCATGTCAATGCAAGAGACAAAACACGGATTAACTAGTCCAACGCTACGCCAGGATTATTAATAACACCCTTAGAGTTCTACTACTACTTAGTAAGTAATTATTAACTAAATAAATAAGAAATTACATTCGTTTCTTCTCGTCTAAAATGTCATTAAATAAAAAACAAACTTGGTAAAAATATTTTCTGCCAGCAAAACACGGCGATCCATTTTTACACCACTGAAAAAAGAACCAAAATTGGACAGGTAACTAGTCCATTGTGACTGCGACGCCAAATTTGCATTGTAATGGGTATTCGTTGTTTATGCGGTCATCTTCACAACGTATGGCTCTCATTTATATCGCACATAACATAAATTCACAATTTAACACGTCCGTCTGACAATTTATTTTGTTTATTTTCGCTTAAGTTTATTTATTAATTGCGCAAATAATGGGTTCAGCAAAAATAAGGTCATATACTTTATTAATTTTTTATGGTGGTAAATATTTTTTTTATTGATTTGTTATGATGATGATGTCCTCCACGAAGTAAGTATTCGTCGATGACGAAACTTACTAAGAAATATCATTACTATTCAATTATGGGAGCGGAAATGACTCGCAAAACCAAACTTGGTTTTAAATGTCCTATCATAGGATAACCAATACAGCTGGCTGGAAGGTAATTATAATGTATTTAACATTTACATAACAAACCGTGAATCTTCTTAATTTCAAATTCAGAGTTTGTTAGTAAAAAAATGACAACATTTTCTTATTTTGAATCTTGTTTGTTTATTTATTAGGATCACCAAGAAATAATACACAAAAATTAAAATTAGGTTCGAACAAAAAAATACCTATCCCTGTGCTTAACGATTGAAAGCAACCACAGCTAACAGTCTTAGCAAATATTTAAGTATTTTAGTTGGACAGTTTTAATAATTTTATCTGTGCATTCCATAAATTATCTATGACAATACCTTTTCATGTCACTATATTCAATTTTAACCACAAAACCGTAATGTTGACATTTATTTTATTAAAGCCAAAAACGTGATGGATATTGCAAAATCAAGACCTCAAGTCAACGTTCGATCCGACATTCATGGTCCAACAGTGAGGGTCGATCATGAGGACTAAAGGAAAAAGCCGGATTTTTGAGTCCGGCTTTTTCGTTATTAAACGTATACCTGGAAATACAACATGGCGAGATACAACATTTGCTGGAAACGGCATCATATACTTTATTATTTTAATTATGTTGAAGCATGAATCTCATAATCGATTTACAAAAAAAAACATGACGTGTGTCGAGTGCACGAAAGAAGCTTCTCTGAGGCACAAAGTGATCCTTTCATCCTTTCATCTCACTGGTTTAAAAGAACCAGTAACACAAAATGAAGCAGAATATTTGACTTGTGTTATACCTACC
The DNA here is from genome assembly GCA_939531255.2 of Thera britannica. Taxonomy (NCBI): domain Eukaryota; kingdom Metazoa; phylum Arthropoda; class Insecta; order Lepidoptera; family Geometridae; genus Thera; species Thera britannica. The sequence goes on from OW618034.2 coordinate 23,309,999, forward strand.
TGTAGCTTTGGTTTTTAATAGCATCTTGAGAGCAGAACTATCCTGTATTTTTTTAATAATTTTACTATTTTTTATTTAACATGATGAAGACTTATGGCCAGTAGGCCTACCACAAGCTCTGTCTGGCTCTGTCTCTAGCTCTGGTTTTGAGTCTGAGTGAGTGTTGACAGTACTATAATGACCAATATCAAGTTTTTTTTCATTAACTGCGCTTTATGCATGGCCGGCCAATTCTGGTACAGATTCACAAGAGAATCCGGTTATTTTGAACGTTGATGTAACATCCCTTAGCTTCTATTATTCATGGGTGGCCCGCTAACTAGACGCAGAGCCTTTGTACAGCGCAAATATATTCGTCAGCGCTGTAAAACGCAACGGGACGCCGATTGAGGTGCAAAAGTTTGAGCGTGCCATTGACAACTTTTTGGTCAATTCACTCTATGAATTGGAATTTTATTATTCAATATCGCATATTCCTACATAGCATGTTTTTATATATATTGAGAAAGCCAATTACTGGGCGGATACCGTTTACAATAACTTCGTCCAGTGCGTGTTTATTTTTATTCTTACTTCTTCACTAAGTGTGTAGGGAAAGTCATCAACTGACCGAGTGTGGCAAATTTTCAGTTTTTAGTAAAATTATCGAACTAAAACGTAGGTTTTTTATCGTTTATACATCGGATATCAGTTTGTGTGGTTTGTTCATTGTCATTTCATAGGCAGAGATCATGGATTTGCATTTTTTGTTACGATCTTCACATATCTCTTTCGATTCATTCACTCCCATAACATTCTTCATACAGGCACGTCTTTTCTATTTATACTCTAATCAATACAAATAAAGCAGACACGAAAAGAACCTTTTTAAGACGCACTTAAAATCATTTCACCACATTGGTTCAAATGAACCAGTGACCCGATAAGAAGAAGAATCTAAATAAAACAGAAGCTAAGCTTCTTGAGAAGCAATTGCTCAACAATGCTTGCCCTTTAAACTCAATAGAAGTTAACGCCCGCCTTGTAGTCTAGATGCAAAGCCAGTCACTGTCCACTCGCAATGAGGCAAAGGCATCTACGTCATTGTTCCTTTGTCCTGACCAGTGCCTCTGTCCGAGAATTGTTTTATACTGAATGTAAGTCACGAATACCTTGTACTATCACAGAAGATACGTAGTCACTATGCTTTGAAATTTCACTTACGATGACACAAATAAGTAGAACCTTACAAAAATCTGAATATCTAAGCATAAGTGTGTGGTTTTACGATAAAATTGACAGATAATTCATCATCATCATCACCCTGGGAAGTCCACTGTTAGACCTATGTCTATTATTTCCAGTAAAAACGATTCTGAGCCCTTTCCATCCACCGAGCTCCTGCGATCTTAACAACAGTGTCGGTCCATCTGGTTGGTGGGCCCTACGTTTCGTCTCTGGTTCGTGGTCGCCATTCGAGAACCTTTATTCTCCAACGGTTGTTGGTTCTTCGAGCTGACTAATTCTATGCCCATTACGAAACACAGATGATAGATCATTACGAAACTTTAAATACATAATTATACAGGACGTGATTTGATGTAAAAAGGGCAGTATCTTCTAAGATTTAAGACGTTCAAATTGCTATATTAAACCTTAAATCAGCTCAATAAAGCTTATTTTCATATGTATGTAGTTCTGGAATGGCTCAAGCCAACCTTCTAGCTGAATAAGGCTGCGTCGGCTGTATCTGTCCGCTACTCATTGCTCTTACAACTCTATCGTGATCCTGTATCGTTTGTTTCTATCTTCATTATGATAAGTGATTTTTTGATCTGTTTAACCTTATTGACTGGCCTCTCAGCTCAGTTGGCTATCCCCACCGAGAACAAAATATATTATATTTGTGTGGTGAACGTAGATGATTGTTCTCTGTCTGGGTGTTATACCTATTCTATGTTTTTACAAAAATAATTATTACAACTATCTGGTTCCCATAGTACAAGGTCTGCTTAGTTTGGAGCTAGATGGTGTTGCGTGGATAGTCCGCTTCATTTATTAATTTATTGAACCATTTTATTTAGAGACTTTTTCGATATCTTCAACAAAAATGTAATAATTTATGTTCAGGCATGGTTAGGTAGGTAATTTGCTAAGTTTATACTTTTAATGCTATATGTATGTGTTTAGCATAACAGAAGCAAAAAAAATACTGCTTATTTTTGTTATCATTTATTTTGGAAATAATTAAATTTAAATTGGAAATGATTAAAATTTTACACTGTTTTGTCAAAGTTTTAACAAAGTAGTCATAAAGATAAAAGGTTTATTCCATTAAAAAAAAAAACAATACAGAAATGAAACGTAAAAGTTCGACTTTTGACCGAGAAAATGTCTAGTTCCAATGATAGGGACCGAATATGATCCATACATACCGGAAGACTTCCCTAGCACGTTCAATATAAAACTCAAGAAACTGCAATAGAATGCGGTTTTGGTACCATCCAATCCAATCGTATAACGTACTTATTTCATGCCATATTGTACAAGATTCAGCTACAACAGTTATATCATGTAGAAGTCTCACTACAATAAAGAAAGAAGATAAGAGTTTTGTCACAAGGTCTTTTATTATTGTCAAAGGTATTATTACATTATATTTTATTGGACTTGAATCATACTTATAATTAAGTAACTTATTTTAATTTGATGACATCAATATTTTTTTTATAAACTGTTATATTATTTGATAACATTCTTAATTTAAAAAAAATGTGTACCTATATTACCTTAAGTTGTATCTAATATTGTACATACAATGATTACTTCATATTTTGAATGACGTGTAACCTTATAAACTAGTTACTAATAAATAAAGCTGAAAACTAAACTGAAACTGAACCTGCTCTGTCGTTTTCTTGCTAGCTGTAAAGCTTTGGAAGCCTTTTGTTCCTGAGACGCTGAGTTTTTTACGAGCTATAGTGTCATATTGATTCTACGAGGGAAACAAAGCTGAAAGTATGCTTGAAGTAGATTCAGAGCGATGTCTTACCAAAATTGTGCTCGTAATTTAGATATACAGGACAATAAGGGTCCAAAATTTAGCAGCAAGATAATATATATTTTTATGGCGTATCGTAATAATATTTTAAAGTTTTTAAATTTTTTTGCTCATTTTCATTCATCAGGTCTTGTATAACAGAAAAGTCACAATTCTTCCAATAGAAAAAAAAAATGTTTTGTAGCATTGCGCACATCTAAGCGATATGTATTGCGATGGCGTTCAGATTCAGCATCGGGAGGCATACATCTGCACATACTGCCGTGAACTTTGACAGTGATTCACTCATTGCCATCGCTGAGATCTGTTCGCAAGCCTTTACGCCTAAAATGAATGCTATTGAATCATTATAAATTGGTTTTTGTCTAGCATAATATTTTGTGTAACTGTACCCGAAGTCGGAGTTTTGGTACCACATTTCGTTACCAAATGTTGTTTTCGTTTCGCCTATTTGTCTCTCTCTATTGTATGGAGAAAATATGAGACGGCAAAAATACGTTACGTAGTTAGAGTTGTTGTCTCATCTTTTCTCCATACAATAGACAGAGACAAATAGGCAAAACGAAAACAACATTTGGTAACGAAATGTTGTAGATGCACTGGGACTTCAGGCTCTGGAAAAATGATTTTTACAAAACGCATTCAAAAAACGTTCGTGGGAAACATTGACAGCTACACACCACATGACCCAGACAGAATCACGAGCACAACGTGTTATCCTTCCATGTAAGTCCTCTGACAATTCTATCATATCCATCCGATCTCACATGCCATTCTGAACCCTATGGACTTGAGATAAAGGTCTTGCCCTGGAGACAATGGTTATCTCGGAATCAGATTGAGATAGCACGAAGGTCAAGAACAGCACGCGAGCAAATACGGTGGGTCTATGTGACAAATATGGTAGATTGCCGTGCTATTGTGGACATTAACTCAGTAGGTTGTTTGACCTTTCGTAAGGTGTTTTTTTTTACAATTAAGGCCTGCGCACACCTAGTTCGCTGGCGGTAGCGATCAGTGAAACGCTGTCAAATCTCAAATCTGACAGCGATATTTGACAGCGTTTCACTGATCGCTACCGCCAGCGAACTAGGTGTGCGCAGGCCTTTATAATCTAACGTTCGTAACGTAAACAGGCCTACTATGAGCTCTGTCTGGCTCTGTCTCTGGTTCTGGTTTTGAGTCTGTATGAGTGTTGACTAAATAAATCCTACGTCAAAACGTCACACACACAGACTCAAAATCAGAGCCAGAGACAGAGCCAGACAGAACTCATGGTAGGTCTACTGATGTGATCCTGAGCGTGGCATTGGTGGAGTAACTCATGTGGTCGACGGTACAACGCGCTCTCCTAGACGATACCTATTCCCTCTTTTATAGAAAACGTTTATATTATTATTGTTTCCGAATGTACATTCGCGTCTATTTTTCCGAATACCTATGTATTTGGATAGACGCCGGCAACGAGTTCCAATTTTTGGCTGTCCGCATTATGAAGGTGGAGCCGAACCGCTTGGTGCGAGAAGGTGTATCAATCATGAATGGATGCCTCGTATCCGTACGTCTGCTGGTCTGATGATGGGTTAGGTGGTCCATGTGTTTATATACAACTTGCCAACATTCTAACTTGTAATTCTTGAAGCATCAGCATGCACGCATCGGTCTCAAGAGTCTCTACTTTTTTAGCCAGTATATGTTTTGTAAGTAACATAACATGGCAAACGATTCTAACCGTGCAATCAATTGCAATATCATCATAAATATTCCAGTTTCAGTGAATATTGTGTTTCAATTTCTCTTACCTATACGATAGACAAATCTAAGCAGGTTAATACATAAAGATAACAAATTGTATCTATAATTTTGCGTTATTCTTTTCTTTCGTCGTTAAATAACTCATGAACAGAAGAGCATGGTAGGTTTTTAATGGTAGCATCTCTTATAGGTTTTTTATAAAATATTGTAACTAAAGTTCCGAGTGAACAAAGTAAGTCTAAATGAACCAACGTATAGTTTCAAGGCAAGCGAACCTTAACCAACCCCAAGGGGCTACAGTGCAGAAGTACAACGAAACACTTCAAACGCTATCAAACTTTCGCTTTTCTAATGAAACTGGAGCTTGCGGAAATTGCATGGAAATAAATATGCTGCAGTTCGTTTAGCAACTTTTCAATGCGCTTGAATAGAACGCCTTTGTTAATATGAAAACTGGATTCGAGAGAAAAATAAACTCAGCGAATTGCGAAAATTGTATTGACTTTTCCGTAGAAAACTTTTAATTGAATAGGTACGTATAGGAGCTGGATAAAAGAATAATTAAAAACTATGAAGCACAGGACGAGTAATAAAATAGGAGTTATAGTAGTTAGGAGTAATAGGATAGTAAAACCGTATAAAATATGAGGGTGTGGTGCCAAGTGAATTGGCTACTAAAACCTGTACACCACAGTGTACCTCATGTGTCCAATTGCAGACCGAAATCTAGTCACGCTGTGTTGCGTTAAAAATAAGCCTGGTGATAGTACTTCCCAGTCGAGTCCTTCACAAAGAGTCCTTCTTATAACTAACAAAACCAATAAATCATAAAAAATATAGGAACCTTTCATAAATTAATCCACGCCATGATTATATAAAAATATAATAATACTCTGCCAAAGCTCAATTTAAAGTGATATCTGTTTCAATTTCAGCACTTCAGCTCGCATGAAAATGGTTTTTAATATAACTTATAGATTTTTCGCCAAACTAGTTCTCGAACGGCTTATTATTATAGCTGGGGATTCCGCCTGAGTAAGCTGGGATAGCGGAGCAATCGCTTTATGAAGTATTTGCTTCCGTTTACGGTTTTTCGCAGGTTTACGTAAGGCACCAGGTTATGAGACACACTATTCAATAAAGTAAATTTGTAATAAGTCACCCTTTAAGCAAGGCGGATGGACGATGTAGAACTTGTATAGTCTCCAGTTTGAGGAGTAAAAAGAGGATAAGATAATAAAGATAAACCCGGAGTTGATAAGCAGGTACTCGAGATCAAGGTTTATTCGAAACTTTTGCTTTTATGATATTGCAAACGCACTAAGTGAAGTGGCACCACACTGCAACTTCATTGCTATTATTTTAGATTTGTAAAAAAAAAACATTTAAAAAAAAGGTAGTAGCTAAGCCCCGTAGTTTGTTGCCTGTTCTTCTAGGCTTGGTCGCGTGGAACTGGCACCTAGACTCACCTAGCTCTAAGACGTTTTAAAGTGATCCTTGCGATCCTACTGAATAAATAGACTATATATTTTGATGCATTCAACAGCATGCTATGTTTATCTGATAATTATACTGACCACACTTTTTTAAAAACTACATTTCAATATATTTTTATCATAAGCGCGTCCTAGCTTCGTAACAATTTTACCAACGCCAACTAGTTCTGATTTTATTAAGCTTAACAGACGATAATATCATCAAAGGGTTAGACTGGCACAGGTTCTTGACAGATTGCACAAACAGCTTGACTTCACCCAGCAGTGGGTGAAATCAAGCTGTAGATGAGGAGTGGCAGTTTTAGAGCCACCCTAAAACCTCCGTCATGGTTAACCCGGGAATGGTGACCTATATGTCTGTGAGACCGGGTGACTTGAAAAATTCGAATAACTTTTTCCCCCGCCGCCGATTTTTGTCGCGATTTTGAGTAGCTGCCTGATTTCCCTTCCCCCACCGTTAGATCAGCCCACGAAATCGGAGTGGGCGCAAGTTCCTGAGTTTTGATGCCAACCCGGTGCGCTAGACCGGGGTCACCGAATATGTAAGTAAAACATGCAGACTTAAATTATTGATTTTTCGTTTTTTGTCTGGTTTATGTACATTTTTTGCTTACTTTTGTTATTGTGTCATTGCATTATTTTATAATCAGTAAGTTTATTGCATGATTTTATCAATTTTATCGTAATACCACAAAATGTTTCTTCATCCTGATTCAATATAAACTTTGTTACAGCATGGTGTACGAAAGGGAACAGCATCGTTTAGAATCACTTCTCCATGAACTGCTTGATGACGACAGACTGTCATTGACTTCACCTTCATCATCACTTGCCACAAGAGCAAGAAACATTTGTGTCTTGAGCATAATATAGTGCCTTATTGCAGTATTTGTTTGACTGAAGAAAAGTGATTTTCATAGTTTTTTTTTGTTGTTTTTTTGTAGGTAGGATGTCATGTTTTGTTTATTTTAAGTAAGTCTAGAAACTGAAAAAGCTGAAAAATTTCATAAATATGTTGATTGTTGTGTTTTCCAATGTTTAGAAAGTGATAATGTGTAAAACTAACAAATTTGATAGGTTCTATGTGAAGTTGTCTAATCATAAGAAAAAGTGAATAAACGAGGCTGTGATTCATTAAGTATGGTTGTTTTATTGTCAAATAATTTATAATTAATAAAAACAGTTGTCAGTTAGTATTGGATTCTGAAAAATCTTCCATTGAAAACCCCGGTGCGTGAGACCGGGGTCACCGAAGATGTAAGTCAAATCGACGTCACCGTTGGCGGGTTAAAAGATGGAGTTCATAGCTTATGTGCCTTCCAAAGTACGCTCTGATGTAAATGCCATACTGGTTACATTTTTTGGGGCATTATCAATGGTAAAATGTTTATATAACGATCTATATAAAACTCATGATCTTTTACCAGTATTTCAATATCATAATTGGGTACCTGAATACCCACAATCCATCAATTAGCAAGATTGGTAAAATCCTAACAAAAGGACAATTTATTGAAAGTTAAACTACAGAATTGTGTACAGTAGGTTGTGTTCATTGGAGCTTCTAAAGCCTTTGTCTGCAATGTTTTAGATATAACAGTCACCATTCGATTTGGCTTTTCGCCAGAACAATATACTGTCAATGAAGATGACGTTCTATGAAAAGGACATGGGACTGTTTGCGGCCAAGAAGCAATATTCTCAGTAACTAGACAAATTCGGCTCTTGAATACAAAATCTGTGGGATAGAGGTTTTGGGTTTTATTGCGTGTTGTGATAGAAAGTAATGCTATTGCTATGAACGTCATAGCAATAACTGATAGTTTGATTTATTAAGTGCTGCAGCTATTGCTTATTATATTTTAAAAATCCGTCTCGTACTATTTGGATCAGTTGCGCTATCTCTAGATCATTTGTAACGATCTGTAGATAGTTCAACTGTTTCTTGTGTATTTTGTACATTTTACAAAATAAATATTTTAACAATTTAGGTTTTACATGTATGTTAATTAAAAAAAAACTTTCTGCTCTATGCGACCTAATTGGGTAGTTTCTATTTAGGTACCATTGGTTTAAATCAGTCCAGAAAATTTTCGTTTTTCATTCAACACAATGACAATACACGCAAAATTTGCTTACATTTTGCGTATATTGTCATAGCCACTTGTCTTTTGTGTCAGCACACGTATTATAGTGAATATTCCATGTAATTTATGTTGTCTGAACCGGGTTATGAATGCTAATTCTTAGTGAAGGATAACCTCCAAATTTGTAGCATCAGTCAGCTGTTCATAACATAATAAATACTCTTAGGCATACCAAAATGAGATATAAGTATCAGATATCTACTTTACTGATTAATTATCAGAGTTGGGTTATAACTGCTGTATATTTTTTTCTTTACTTACAATAAAAACAGAATAAAGAATTTTGCTCTCTATAAATCTAAAAATTCTAAACATAAACGTGTAAAACAAATGACAGTGAACCAAAATATAAAAAAAAAACAAACATACCAAAAATCAAATAGTCAAAGACCAAAAACACCACAATCAAAATACAAGAAACACTCAACTTAAAACCATTTTCAGAAATCAAGAAAACAGAATAAAACAATAAACTCGCAGCCACTTCATAATCACAAACTTCCGTACCACAATCTCCTGATAATATATTCAAAGCAATAAAGTCGGCTGTATTTTAAAGAAACACTAAGCTGAGCTGAAAGATATTTTTATTAAATTCCACTGGAGGCCGTATCGTACCATTCACTACCAATGCAAATGGCTTGACTGCATTAGGAGACGGCACACTGAGTGCAATAATTTGTTCTCAAAGATAAAAAAAGGTTAATTAAAGATAACTTCCTCAGTGATCTTTAGGCTATAGGTATATGCTTGTTCATCTATGATTGCTGTGCAGAAATAAAGGCTTACACATTAAACAGTTCGTTGTTTGGCCGTTTGCAAACATGCACTTGGATTAAATGTAATACAGGTTTGTTTTTCCGATTCATAATTTTGCGATTGTAAGATACTTTTCCAGTACATTTTTTGCCATCTGTCAGAGCAGAGTTATCTTGCGAGCACTCTGGTAGTCAATGCGCTTGGTGTGTTACTATAATACGTAGTTCTGCACTCAGTACGGCCGAGACAGATATTGCACTCCCCCCTTTATTTATTATACGAACGATGGCGATGTTATTAGACGGTTAAACAATGATTTTATAGAATATACGTATATAAACTTTCAGGCTTAGTTTTACATCCTTATCGCTTTAATTTTTCCTGCGGAGTAATGCATAGTATGAACTTGCGCATTTCTTTATATTCGTCTGCTGCTACTTGCTACTTTTTGCGTATTATCTATTTTTTTCGCATATTTTTTTTTATTCTTTTTATAGGTGTAGTAAATAAAAACCACGGTTCTTTGTTTGACTGCGACTACATTTTTGCTGAGATCAAATCTTTAAAACCTTCATGTCCGTATGCTTTTGATAAAAACCAAGGCTCTTTCTTTGACTGCGTCTTTGCGAGGATCAAAAACATCAAAACCATCATTACCTACGAACACACAAAAATGTGAACCCTTTCCCTTTCCAAAAGGCACAGAAAAAAAGCTACCACAGACACAAAATCCCATAACACCATACTAAATGTACGTTAACCCGTAGATTACAATGCAAATAACAATTTATTATTCAAAATGGAATTACTAAATGATGTTCAAATTATTTTCTAAATATTGCATCAGCGATTTGCACCGGTCATCCGCGACAAATTCCATTAACCAAACAAACTTTATTGCCGCTGGCTTTGTTCTGTAACAAAAACTACTGATTTTCTGGCTAGTTGGACAAATACACATTTCAAGATGTCCAGGTATTTAAAAAAAACGGCAGATGTTGTCATCCCACAAGAGTGCGAACAAAAAGATCGTCTGCCCACCTTTTGTTAAGTAAACTAAGCATTGAAGATGTTCCCCGAATTACAAAATGTTTAGCTATTTGTTAAAGTCCTATTAAGTTCTGTCATTTCAGTGCTACCTTTGGAAATTTGTCACCTAGCGGTATCAAAAGAATTTTAACTTTATGCTCTTTATTTTAGAGTGTGTTTTAATGGAGAAATAGATTTGGTATTTGTAATTGTCGTCGACGCAATGAAGACGTTCCCGGTCTGAATGAGATGTCGATAAATTAAATTTGCTTCCGCTGTGTGAATTCTAAAGTTGTCTCAATTTGTTTTCTGTTACGTACAATAAAATGTTATGTGACTGGTAATTTTTACAGAATAGTCTGCTAAATGATGCGTGCATGATTTGCCATATTTTAAATCCAAATATTTTTTCAGTTAACATTTTAATATAGGTATGTTTTTTAAATTTTATGATACATAAATTGAAAAATGATTTTTAAAAATTTATTGGGCAAATAGGTAAAGTCGACGTCAAATTATATAAAAAGTTTACCAAAGCAATGTATGTGCCTAAAGCAATAAAAGAATATTCCCTAAGAACCAGAATGATGGAAAAAAATACCAGTAGGCATTCGGTAGACAGCAACCGAACACTGAGTAAATAATGATAAAAGTATTTGCTCTGTGGAAACTACAAAGATCAGAGTAAACACTTTGATACGCCCACCAACTCCCTGGCTCAAGTTGATACGCCAATAAATAGTTTTTTTGTGGCTCTTGAACTATGAATAAATTGTCTGCTATTTGATAAGTGATTTTGAGGTTCGATTGTTCTTTTGTAATGTGTTTTTTTAGGCTCTAAGTGGATAGCTCAGAAGCTTTTTGAGTTCTGATCTCAAAGGTGGCATTTTGTGGATAGTACAAAAAGTTTTGAGCGATTGTCAGATAAATTTATTACTTTTTTTAAATGGGTGTAGTAATGGTTTTTTGAAACTGACTTAGGAAAACGATTTCAGTTGAGTTTCAGTCTGTAAATTTGGTGAAAATTTACCAAACGCGGCACAAAATAACAACGTTTTCTGAACCTTCATTTAAAAAGTAAGTCTATAACGGGTGAAATCGCCTGAAAGTAACATTGAGTACGATATCAGGATCTTGATTCGTTCTCCAATACCGTTGGCTGTCGAATTTCACGTACAATTTACGCCTAAAAGCCTCCCGAGCCGTGGCTAATGTTTCCACTAAGCGGTTCGTACAAAATAAGACAGAAAATATTTGTTTTTCGTTTGCCGCAGTTACAAAGATTTTAATTTATAGCTATACAAATACAATTTTTAATTTGATGCAGTTTTGTAATATTTTTTTTTTTATGAACGTGACGTTTCCAGGTTTACAATTTTTCACTTATTTACACGCCTATAGCAAATTACACTCTTAATTACACCTGTTTTTCGTTATAATTGTTTGACTGGTGTCTTAGGAGTACAGCTTTGTGTTTATTGGTGGATTTCCAGAAAAAATAACACCTATAACCTAAGCAAACATAAAAATATATCAAAGGACGCGTCGTTTTATTCTGTAAGTATTGTGTAACCAATAATCAGATATTGTTCGATGCGAAGACAAATTCGGAAGTAAAACAAATTATCCTTCACGTATTGACTTACACACTGTATTTGTTGTTTATTCTATGCCTGAGTCGCTTACAGGAAGTATTGCTTACACACAAATTAATGGATGGAAAATATTTGCGCGAAAATATGTTCAACGAAATTATTGGCACGTGAGGTTGAATATCTGTAAGCCTCAAGTTGATGGACGCAGGGCAGTGCATCGTAGGGCATGCTCCTGACGTGCGCGACCTGCGAGGCAATGCTTTGTTATGGGTGATGGTTATTACTCAACATCAGGTGGGCCATTATCGTTGCATAAAAAAGCAGCCAAGTGCGAGTCGGACTCGCCCATGAAGGGTTCCGTAGCATCAATAAACATAATATAAAGGTTTTTGAAGTTCATCGAAAGGTAAATTGCGGTTTACGATTTATGACGTATAAAAAAAAAACTACCGAGTAGATCTCGTTCAAACCAAATATCGTTGGAAGTTTGCATAGTAATGTACACCATATATTTTTTTTGGATTTATCATTCTCTTATTTTAGAAGTTAGAGGGGGGGGGACCAACTTTTTTCCACTTTGGAAGTGTCTCTCGCGCAAACTATTCAGTTTAGAAAAAAACGATATTAGAAACCTCAACATCGTTTTTGAAGACCTATCCATAAATACCCCACACGTATGGGTTCAATGAAAAAAAATTTTTTGAGTTTCAGTTTCAAGTATGGGGACCCCCAAAATTTATAGTTTTAGAAAAAAACGATATTAGAAACCTCAACATAATTTTTGAAGACCTATCCATAGATACGCCACACGTATGGGTTCGACGAAAAAAAAATTTTTTTGTTTCAGTTTCAAGTATGGGGACCCCCAAAATTTATAGTTTTTTTTCTATTTTGGTGTACAAACCTTAATGCGGTTCACAGAATACATCTACTCACCAAGTTTCATCAGTCTAGCTCTTATAGTTTCGGAGAAAAATGGCTGTGACTCGGCCGGACAGACAGACAGACAGACAGACAGACAGACAGACAGACAGACAGACAGACAGACATGACGAATCTATAAGGGTTCCGTTTTTGCCATTTGGCTACGGAACCCTAAAAAACACTGTCATCATCTATTAGAATAATTTCCTAATACCACAGGATGTTATTCTAACACTCATTACTGGATCGTTTGAATACAAACTATTTGTGGAATAGTTAAATATTTTGTGTATTGCATTCAAAATACAGATACTATTTTTGTCTGCACCAGATAATTTGCCTGTAAAAGCAAAAATATCCGAAAAGAATACCAAAAAAGACAAAGTAACAAAAGAACAATATATCAGCATATTTTATAACACAAGGAGTCGTATCCAATTTCTCAAAACAGGCCATAAATATTTAAAAAAGCAGCCAAGTGCGAGTCGGACTCGCCCATGAAGGGTTCCGTAGCACGACGAACTACAAGAACCTATAAATATGTTACTTGATGTAACATAATAAGGTTCCTGTAGTTCGTTGAAAGGTAAATTGTGGTTTACGGTTTATGACGTATAAAAAAAAAACTACTGACTAGATCTCGTTCAAACTAAATATCGTTGAAAGTTTACATAGTAATGTACAACATATATTTTTTTTAGTATTATCATTCTCTTACTTTAGAAGTTAGAGGGGGGGGGACCAACTTTTTTCCACTTTGGAACTGTCTCTCGCGCAAACTATTCAGTTTAGAAATAAACTATATTAGAAACCTCAACATCATTTTTGAAGACCTATTCATAGATACCCCACACGTATGGGTTCGATGAAAAAAAAATTTTTGAGTTTCCGTTTATGACGTATAAAAAAAAAAACTACTGACTAGATCTCGTTCAAACCAAATATCGTTGAAAGTTTACATAATAATGTACAACATATATTTTTTTTAGTATTATCATTCTCTTACTTTAGAAGTTAGAGGGGGGGGGACCAACTTTTTTCCACTTTGGAAGTGTCTCTCGCGCAAACTATTCAGTTTAGAAAAAAACTATATTAGAAACCTCAACATCATTTTTGAAGACCTATTCATTGATACCCCACACGTATGGGTTCGATGAAAAAAATTTTTTTGAGTTTCAGTTTCAAGTATGGGGACCCCCAAAATTTATAGTTCTTTTTCTATTTTTGTGTAAAAACCTTAATGCGGTTTACAGATTACATCTACTCACCAACTCTCATCAGTCTAGCTTTTATGGTTTCGGAGAAAAATGGCTGTGACACGGCCGGACAGACAGACAGACAGACAGACAGACAGACAGACATGACGAATCTATAAGGGTTCCGTTTTTGCCATTTGGCTACGGAACCCTAAAAAGGTCTGTGCGCAAATTCCCGAATCCTATTTTCGTGTTGCTGCAGGAATCATATGAGTGTCAAGACTTTTGATTTACGATATCTCTCGCTGAGCGCACTCACTTTCATACCAACAAATCATGCCGGATCTGAATGAAGCGAGAAGTGATTCACGAGAAAACCCACTAAAAATCGTCTTTATTGCTGAGAAAGAAATTGATTTCAAATTTTACTGCATATTAAAGTAACCTCTACATTTGATTGCCACTTATTTTAAAATTCGTTGGTAGCGCGATCGACCCCCTGCTGATACAAAAATAATGTTTCAACGTAAACATTTATACGATTAATTGAAAATAACTTTAGGATTGCATGAATTTATATTTTGTTGAATAAAGTTATCATTTTATTAAACACGATAAGTCATAAGTTTATTGAGTAATGTCCAATTGGATACTCAATAAATTGGAATTAAAGATGATCAATTGGGGATAAAGGTTATCTGTTTATATTTATTTCTAAAGAAAATTACCGTTAATTTATTATCAAGTACTAACAAAATACAAACAAAGCAATTGAGGCATCTGCAAAATGTTGTTTGCTCATCAATCACTCACCTCTAACAACCCTATAACACAACCATACAGGGTTATTCATTATTAGCTGCAAATACTCAGGAATTAGGTTCAACAAATAAAATAAAAAATATTTATGAAATGATTTTTTTTAAGTTTTGTTATGAAAATCCCGAGAAAATCGATAAAGGAATCATTGGTGCCTGACCTATTTTGACCCTTGATCCGCGCCCGCTCGCCGCCGTGAGCGTCACTCTGCGTTCAGTCACCGCCTGGGTGGGTCATCGTCCTGTTCTCCATGGCAATAATTATGCAATAACCGTAAAGAAATTAAAAAAAAAAAAAAAAATGCAAAAACTTAAATCAAAATTAAAAAAAAAAACATTTCATAAATATTTTTTATTTTATTTGTTGAACCTAATTCCTGAGTATTTGCAGCTAATAATGAATAACCCTGTATATTCGGAACAATCTACACAGCACTATCCAGCCCCAAACTAAGGAGAGCTTGTACGATGGGAACCAGATAGCTGAGATAGAATACTTATAAACATTTTTTTTACATTAAATACCTACATAATTACACCTAGAAAGAAAACAAACATTTGTGTTCACCACACAAATAATTGTTCTCGGTAGGGATTTAACCAACGACCTACGGCGCAGAAGGCAGAGCTACTAACAACTGAGCTGAGAGGCCAGTCAACATGGTCTCCTCATTTTTATTTCATAGTCTCCTCTTTGCTGATCCCGGTGCTAAGCATAATTCCAAGTATTTTATCTACTATGGCTATTTAGTCTTTAAAAATCAGTGGCTTAAAAACTTGACTGACATTTGGATCAATTTGAGATTGAATCAAGTCAAGTAGCAAAAACCGCATTAGATGCTAAACATTATCCGCTTGTGTGGGCGCAAATTAATATATCCGTTATCATTGAAATGCCATCTAAATTGCTTGTCAAATAACAATGGAATCATGTGAATAGGTAAACATTAATTAGAACAACTAGTTCTGCCGATCCAGTGGTCAGGAATCAATCAAGCTGCTAGATGATTTGAACTCTGCTTATTGGATTTTGAAGGCTTTGGACTAAAGCTTTGTTTACCTAGACTACGATAATCATAGGGACTTTATAGGCTAAAATAATAGTATGTAAATATAATATGGCAAGCAAGTGTGTGTAGAATCGTTTTTGCGTGGAATTATCTAATAAAACAATAACTTACACAATATTTTGATGTAGTACAAAAATTGCACGTAAAATTTTCATAAATTAAGCTTAATCTTCATAGTTATAAATCTTTGCATAATTTTAATAATAAATGAGCCTTTAACGTCCCACTGATGGACAGAGGCCTCTTCGAATCCCCTCCACTCCGAGCGGTCTTGTGCTGAAATGTTCCACTGTGGTCTATACTTGTCGAGCTTGTATAATAAAAATTATGATTTATGTATATAATAAGTTTAGTTTAGACCATTTTCAAACCGAGTATTATCATCTTTTTGGAACATTATGAAGTTTTTGTGAAACCTTATCTAAAATCTTCCAAATCATCATGAGTCTAAACTACCTGTCAGTTTATATCTTGTTCCTTTAAAACCGATTCTAATAATGTGCTAAATATACCCATTAGAGGATGTTTTTAAAAGGCGGAGCTTTTTTTTCTAGCCGAGCTAAAAATTAAAATATACATGATTGACAGTTTGAAATAAGGTGATCTTGATATCAACATTGGACCTTTTTCGTTTTGTAAAGCTAATTTGTAGAGTCATAGTAATATAACTGAGAATATGAAAATGCACAGTCATTTTAAAAATAAATTTGTTTAAATAACCCCTAAATCTCAAATCCTGGAGCCTGTTTGGAGAACGGCAAAAAAATATTGTGCAGTTTTGAAAATATGAGATTTATAGATAAAAAGAAAAATTATCACAAAATTGCATAATTTTTAATTTCCTTGTGAAAGGAACGGTCATAACTTTCAAAATAAAAACAACATTGAAATGAAATAAATCCATCAATTAAGTACATATAAAGTACAATTCAAATGACTGTGTTTACAATTTCACAATTCAAATGATTGTGTTAACAATCTATCTTCATAAACTAAACAGCTGTTATTAAAATCTTCAGTTGTCGGTTCCAGGAATGCAATTTGCAATGATTTGCACCCATTAAGCTCCATCTAGACTGAGGATTCCTTTCGCATTGCGCAATTGTGGGGCGACAATTGCATAGCTCAGGATTGGACTGCTGGTTTTCTTTGTCTCTTTTAATCGAAAGGTACGGCCACATCTAGGTGATCTGCTGCTATAAACTGCTATAAGTGCCCGCAATACAGGTATAATTAATAATAGTTAAATTCTTTAATGCACCAAAAAAATTTTGTACAATAGAAGAGCTTAATGCTAGACAGAATTTTCTACCAGTCACCTAGTGAAAAACAGGGAAGTTGGCATGCAGAATATAGTAGAAAGCAGTTCAGTTTGATCCACGTAACATACCTAATTGCTATAAATTACACAAAGTGTAAAAAATAATACCAACAAAAGCCGAAGTCAAAGGGAAGAAATAAATTAACAATATATCTACTGGTGAACTAAAATATGATGATTGATGGTACTGCAGCTTTGCCTTTTGTAGCAAAATTTACATTATAAAGATTGAGAAAACAAAAAAGGTATTGAATTGTTTGAGATGAACGAATTTCTATTGCTGTTTCTATCAGTATAGTAATTTTGATAATATGATAGCATTTAAATTGAATCTTATAAGATTAAGGACTCTTATACATTTAGGGACTGACAAACTGACTACAAACTATTAAGTGAACCAGCTATTTATCTGAGGCTGCGTACTTTCTCTGAGATGCTGTTTCAAATTAAGCTCGATTAGTACTGAAATCAATTTATGATGGTTTTCAAGCACGTTTGTATTATTATTTTTAAAAAGATACTTCTGAGCTCAAACTATCATGGTTTTTAATATGATTCTATGAATAATGGTATATTTACCATGATTTAATGTTGTGAGTCTTGAATTCCGATAATTCCACAAACACCATGAACCCACGAAGTAAACGAAATTTTATTGGAAAATCAAAAACGTAGATGAAAAATAATTCGACACTATCCCACTTACTCACAAGCGTTTCTCAAAAGAAATCAGTGTTTATACAACTGCCATTTCTTACCACTAGGTAATGTTAAACAGTGACAGTCTAAGTTTAAGCAATGTCTCACACCTAAGTTATGCTTGTAAGTAAGAAAGCAAAAAGGCGAATAGTTAATGTTTTAAAATTAAAACGCAGCGTAAATGTTTACACACAAAACCGTTTTTATGGGGTTGAATTGATGGATTACGTCCATGACACTAATAGATTTCCCATGTGGGGTGCACTGACGGTGTTATTAAATACATGAGATGCAGTTTTCCTAATGACCTAACAGAGTTGTCGCCTAATGGACGCATTTACATAAAAAGCTTACCCTTTCAGCGCCTACCTACCGGCTTTGCAAATGGTAAATTTTATTGCGCGGGTGTATTTGGAGGTCGTTTTAGCTTTCATCATCACCATCAACCTATAAGTCCACTGCTGGACGTAGGTCTTCCAAGACGCGCCACTGACCCCGGTCTTCGGTTCTTCTCCTCCAGTGCTTGCCAGCTATTTCGCAGATCGTCGCCTGAACTTGCCAGAGGGCGTCCTATAGTACACTTACCTGGGTGTCGATTCTAAAAACACAAATCACTCAAGCGATCGCGTAAATCGATGTGAGTTGATAATTTTTGTTTGAAAAATTTGAAAATGGAACGCGGATTCAGTGATCACTCGACAATCACTCAATCGAACCGTGTTGCTGGAATTGACGCCCTGAACTTGGTCTCCTGTTTAGGCCACAATCTTAATAAATGCTTATTCATATCACAGTTTTTCATTTTAGTTTTCAATGTATTGTTGGGTACAAGCAACTATGCTTTGCTTATAATAAAGCTGACAATGTTAAGTCGGCGGCCGCCTGCTTTCTGTGTAAATCCGTCCTATGGGTTCTATTGACGGCATACTTAGGGAGCTAATGGGGAAATGACTTGTACTTATCGGCTCGCGTTCTATAACCAACTAAGAAATGTTTTTTTCTAGTTTATTTTATCTGATATATATCATCATAAGGATTAACAAGAAAACTTTTCATAAAAAAAAATCAGGTACTGCCTAAACTTTTTTCGTGCAATTAATGGGATGACCAAAAAAACTACCTTAAATTCAAAACCATTTATATAAAGCACTATCACAAACAGATAAAAGTAGTCTCATTCCGAATAGACACCTTCTTAACAAGATTAAAAAAAAGAACTCTAATTGAAGACCAGTTGCAGTGAGTTGTTATAAGCATTCTAGTTCGCATTATGCCAGTCGCTCTCAACCATAGAGTAAGATAAATTGGCGTCATAAAGAGGCACGCTAACGCTTGCTGTAACGTCGTGGTCGCACGTAATAAATAATCACAAGCTTTTACATTATCTACATAAACATATTAGCGATTACACAGTTTTTTAAAGTATTGTTGTAAATACATAAATCGTTCTCATTAAAATTATTTTATGTTTCACATTCAGCTCTGTTCATAAATTATAGCACTGCTTTCTGTGTAGATTGTTGATTTTATAAAAGATCCACGAATTTATTTCTATACTATAATTGATAATCTGGTCAAGCATAATCTGTCAAACGTTGCTGCCAAATTGGCAGAAAAAGAAAAATGTTTTGATTGCGCCAGCTCTATCTAAGCGTGGTATAAGGTGTTTTCGTAGCTCTATTGGCTTAGATTTATCTTGAAGATCGATCCGCCTACAGCTGTCAAACGAACAAAATAAATATGTTATTACTAATGCGCGCACGCCGAATCAGATAACCGCTAATCTCCATTACAATTAAAAAGTTTCTAGTTCAAGAACCGCCTCATAGCTTTCGGAGTAGGAATAATGTATCAGGTCTTGCTATGTAATATTGAACTCTATTACTTGCCTATAGTTTTTTTCTCATAAAACTATCACTAAGTCCACTGCTGGACAAAGGAGACAAATTTCCAGGAAGAACGAGGTACCTCCATACACCAACCTCCCGCAAACTTTACAAGGTCTATCAGACCTGCGATTCGTCCTTTGGTTCATGGTCGCCATTCGAGAAACTTTATTCCCGAGCGATTGTTGTTTTGTACTTCCAATAAATGCATTTTCTGTAATTATTCAACTGCGACAAAATCGTACTGCGTGTGCATATCTCCTGTAAAAATACTTTTCAACAAAACTTACCCCGAGGTAATAGAAAAAAAGTAAACGTTGGAAATGTTATTTTCAATTTCACGCTTCATAAACGAGACAATAGACAAACAATAATGGAGAAAATTTGCATTCACTCCGAGCATTTTTCTACCATCTTCCGCCAGGAACAACGCAGCAGACGCTTCATTAAGCGCCAAATTATCAACACTCTATCTCCAACATGCAAGCCAAAATAACCATTAGGAACTGGATACGACAACGAGCACATTCTTCAGCGAAAGTGAACTGCCACTTGGAGTGGATAAAGCATATTTTTGCGTAAACCCATTTGGAATGCAAAAGATTTTCCGAGAACTCCAGCAGATCATAACTCATGACTGTGGAAAAGTGATCGTACCTCTCAGGTTTTATTGAAATTTTTACTCAGTGCACTTGAAATAAGAATGAATTTAAAATGCAATGGCTGAGAAAATTATTTCGCATACCTACTCAAGTGAAGACCCTTTTGCATGGCACGTCCCTCTTTCAGTGATTGTTTCGATGAACTAAATGAGAAATGCAAAATCAGGGTGCATTTTTAAACAGTGAACAGTTTTTTCTTTTTTAAATTTCATTTTTGTAAATGAAGCTGACACTGTATAGCTATGTGCTATAGATCTATCTGAAGCCATTTCAATGAATATGCAGATATTTGTTCAACATATTGTGCGAACTAATTGCAATGTCCGTTTTGTTGAAACGTCACATAGATTGCAAAAAGCTGAGTGATTTATTTTATAAATTCAAAAATCGAATGCAAAGCTGTGACAGTTGTGAGGCGGTGGATTTAAAGTTACGTGGTTTTTGGGCTTTATTAAAATAACCAGCTGTTTTTTTATGTTCAAAATAGTTTTCAAACGCTTTTCAAGCTGTTTTTATTGGTGCATACTGAACAGCTTTCACAAAGAGAGCAATAAAAGCGAGATAAAAATGTTAGAATATGAAATGTTCTTATTTTAAACTGAACCATGCCAGTACATTTATCGTGTCGCTTTTTCGTACCGATGAGTTTAGCTGACGAAACAAAGGACTCAAACTGGCGTCAACTAAAACTAAAAACGATGGAAACTGCGTTGAGTATCGTCGGGAATCGCCTGCGGGCGTTCGTTCTCTTTTCAAAAATTCCCTCCAATTTCAACTTTTTTTTTCTCGTTTTCCCGCCCGTAATACAATATTCAATGAAAGCGTGTCTGGGTGTGGATTTCGAATTGAGAACGCTGTCCCACAACGAACGAGGAAACGCAAATAGTATTATTCTGACACATTTTGACAAATTGAAGTGTGATAGAGGCTTTGGTATTGTTTCGTTTACATTTTTATTTGGGATTCGATTCAGTGTTTGATCAACGTTCGTTAGTGATTGTCTGTGTTTGATTTGTGATTTATATGATGCCTGCGGTGTGAATCGATTAACCGTCTGGCAGGCAACATACACAGAACCACAGAAGTTGTCTGACTAAGTGAAGTGCCACCACACTGGAACTTCACTGCTATTATTTTAGACTATTTTTGATTTGTAAAAGGATCATATAAAAAAACGGTAGGAACCGAGACGTAGCTTGTTGCCTGTTCTTCTACGCTTGGTCGCGTGGAACTGGCACCTAGACTCACCTAGCTTTAAGACGTTTCAAAGTGATTCTTGCATCGTACTGAATAAAAAAATTTTGAGTTTGAGTTTGAGAGGCTCACATTGTGATAATCATTCTGGAATTCTAGTACATGCCATATAGTACTTTTACCAGCAAGCCTAAGCTTCAATCAGTGTTCCACGTTCAAAAAAATAGAACATATTTTATAATTTTCACACTCTGTCTAAGTACAGTTTACATTCATTCAATTTTACGTCACCTCAAAAGAGTGTAACGGCTGTAAGTATCACATTAAACGTGTCGTAATTAAAAGCATGTCAGTACATGTCCTTTTAAAATAAAAATCATGGCCTCTGCTCAGTCGGCTAAAACGGGATGTTTCCCGCGTAAATCAGACGGCAAACACTCTAATTACTCAAAAATTATATTTACTCACAAAGCTGGGGTCAGGTGAAGCTCATTAAAATTGTATGATGTGTGGTTGAGCTAGTTCAGTTTTTGTGTTGTGAAAGTAAAGAACTTAAATAATGTATTACGAAGTAGGTTCCATCTTTTTGTCTAAATCTTATCGTTTCGTTTTCTGGTCCAGGTTTTTTTGGGAGTCCTAGTCCAGGTTTTGAAAGGGACACTTTGAGGTTCAACATTCTGGTGCGTGGTGGTTTACTCACCACTTTCAGACCCAAACTAACGGTTACAAATGTAGGTCATTCATAAAACTAACATCATTTTGTTTATGACAACTTATTAAATTTTATTCAGTAAGTATTATATATCTAGTAGCAGTAGCACACGCTTCTATAATATATGCGAAATAGCAGCATAATATTTTCATTATTTTGTTCCTTGTTTTATCCATTCAAGTGGTTCATATTTGTTCTAAGCCTGGCTAAGTGATAGGTGACTTAAAATAAATAACCTTTGATTTGATTGGATACGACCTACATGCAGCTTAAAGCTGTCGTCAGATTATGGACCTATTTCAAAGAAAGCAAATAAGCTTCTAAAAGAGCGATCACTTAGAACGGCGACGGAAATCGCCGCCGAGGCAGACCCAGGAAGCGTTGGCGGGATGACCTGGACGCGTTCTGCAGGGAGTGGCCGAGTTTGGGTCAAGAACGAGATGAGTGGAAGGAACGGGGGGAGGCCTTTGCCCAGCAGTGGGACAGACCGGGCTGAATTAAAAAAAAAAAGAGCGATACGAGTGAGTTATCTGTAGCTAAAAGTATTTGTACGACTCCGCACAAATTGCTAAGCCCGACTCTAACGTTAGCTTTTACGCATTACCGACTGGTAAAAGGGAAAATATTATGTTACGTGTGTTTACCTGAAAAAGGTATGTAATTATTTAACATTATAAAAAATATAATTAAAGCTGAATAAATGTTTTGGCAAATTTTTAATTTTTAAGCATGTTTCTATTACAAAAGTATTTTCAATTTTGTGTACTAATAAAATACTGTAGAAATTACTTGCTAACATAATCATTGAAATCGGACTAAGCAACTAATAACTTGCACCAACTTTTTAATAAACTACAGTGAGTAGTAAGAATAGTAGTAGTAATGATAGAGAATATTCCGGAACGTTTAGGAGCATTCTATTCTTAAAAAAATTGGTTAAATCGAATTTTTAGAAAAGTCCTCATGTCATTGTGATTGAAAAGGATAGATATAGATTTGAAAACTTTTGGCAACCACCCACTTCCATCCATTCCGTCCAAAGTCTCTTTATCAGCAGGAGACTAAAGGGTATCTACCACCACAACCCCAGAGAGTAGATCCCAGTTGGTAGGTATGAAGAAAACCCTGTACGTACGTACAGACACTTGCTTTTTCTAGTTATGTATTTTGGTTGATTGGTTTATCTTTGCTTTTAGAATTTTATTAACATTATAATTTAAATTAACCGATTGGGTCGCGTCGTAGACCCCGGAGAAGATGGCGGGACGATCTCGATTCTCATATGTACGACTGGCGCATTCTAGCCAAAGATCGAGAGGTGTGGAAGAAAGGGAGGGAGACCTTCGCCCTGCAGTGGGATGACCCAGGCTAAAAAAATAAAAAATAAATAAATAATATAATACAAAACATTCTTAGAAAACAAGTATTATGACAAAGCTTTTTCGTATCCCCTAATATTATCATCAACTTTTGATTAACTAACACGCGTTAGCTGCCATCAATAACAGTTAACCAAGCGGTTAATCGTGGGTTTACACGCGATATCCCAGTTATAGGCGACAACTATCGTTATATGCAAATCATTTTGTTAAGGCTTCTCCACATTGATCCACTTACTAGCATCATTTTTAAGTCACGTGCCCGCAAAAAACATAACCGTAAGTTTTTATTCATTTGGTTAATATTAAAATGCTTGAAAATATGTTTTTGTTCCAAATTCAAAAAGTGTGAAATAGAGGTCAGAATATTTGTGATGGTTATAACAAAACCTTGAGTGCTTCTACGTAACCAGATTTTGTAACCAGCTACATTTGTTTCTCTGTTCGTAACCGGGTTACCAACCAATATTAAAGTTATCTCATTAGTTCTTAGTTCAGAACCCGGTTCTGAACTTGTAAAAAGTTTTGTGCTTCAGTTTTTGCCTCTTAACTGGGTTACGTAATAAGACTAGAATCACGTGTACCATGTCTTTATTCACCACTAGTTACGAACAGCCATTAAATAGCCATAAGCTTTTTATTTTAAGTTCAGTTCCAATATTCAATTTGTTGAAATAACCATAATAATAGCACCTTGATTTAACTCAACCAAAAATAAAAATAGTTAATTTGAACTTCTGCTATAAGTCACGTTCCAGTGGAGGACCTAAAACATTCATTCATTCATTTTCATTCATTTATTTATTCAGTCACAATTAATTAATCGTATTTGAAATTTACAAACTTAAACTAACACAGAAAAGAAATATTAAATAGAATGTCACAAGAAAAATAAAAAAGAGTAACAATATTAAATAATGGCATGTCAAATCTTAGAAACTAATGTGAGTTATGGTTCAAAAACTCATCTATCGAGTAGAAGCACCCTTTCAACAAAAGTGAAACAAGTTCCGATTTAAATTTACGGGGACTGTCCATGACTTTCATGCCAGTGGGCAGCGAGTTGAAAAATCTCACAGCCTGATAGCGAGAACAATGTTTTGCTACATTTAACCTAGGCTGTAGAGATGACCCAAGGTCTTTGACTTGCACAACACTTGACTATGATAGTGTAAACTGGCCATTAACCATGAAACATAGGGCTTGTTTGCTAGGCTACGGTTTACTGGCACATGCCATGACATATGACCATAAAACTAGGTAAGTATTTGGAACAACGTGTTTATTGTACATTAGAATACCCATCGTGTCTACATGCACAAAACTACACGAATAATATTACCGTGGATCATTTTTATTAGGCTCTTCTGGAATTGCTTTTATCTATGTTTTTCACACTGTTTTTTTTACCTGAGGTGTATCTTTTTCAGTGCATCAGCTTTTCCATTTCAATGTGGCAATGCAGCCAGCGTTTGACTGACGCTTTCGATTAGTACTGATTTGAATCAGTTAAACTATCTCTAGATCCTTCAAACAGTCTGCAGATTGCTTATATTTTCATATTACATTGTAAATTTTTGTATTGGTTGCCAATATTTGATTCATTAACCTTCTTTATACAATGACATTTCCAGGTCATAGTTTTGATTGCGTTTGTGGAGTGCTTCTTCTGGTACCACTAAGTAACCTTATTCTTTAACGGCCATTCAGAATAAGGTTTTCTTTGTCAATATAATGTCATTTATTAGTCTTTCCCACAAATAATATGACAACAGACACAAAACTTAAAAGTTCAACTTCGAAGTAAGTATAGGTATTCGAATAATGTCATCCATGGTTCAAGTTGAAGATCGATTTAATATCTCTTAAACTACACGTTCGTCCATTCGATATATATTTCATCGATAAATTCAATGGTCGGCTATAAGATAAGAGATGATATTCAAATTAAATACCTTTGACATTTCAAGATTACAAACATCGCCTCGACAATGTTGAGAAGTGGATGCGATCTGATGAAAGAATAGTGTGGATCAGCCGCGTCTTTTGATTCACTGTATTTTAATCATGTTCAAAAGAATTAATATTTTTCGACACACTTTAAAATCCTATGAATACAGTCAAAAGGTAAAAAGAAATTTTAGGGTTGTGCATAAGAGGTATTGCACACAATGCCAGTATCAATCAGTGAAGTAAGACGTCGTGATGTCACCATTTTGTAGTAGTAGGAGGGGGTTGAGCATACGATTGGGTTATTATTTGGTTGACTAATTTCCACAAAAGCACGTACAGTTGTAGGCAATAAAAATTGCACATTGGCTAATTTCGGCTTCATAGAGCGTAGTGTGCATCAGAAAGAGATAGCGCTCTACAAAGTTAAAAAGCCGATATGCAATATTACTTGTCTACTACTATTATATACCTCGTATTACTTGTTATCTTCTTCTTAAAAAATAATGATACAGTCCTTGCAGCAAAATGTTACTACTTATAAGAAAAACTTTTTTTTTTAGTCTAAATCGTCCCACTGCTGGGCAAAGGCCTCCCCTACAGACTTCCAGTTCCCTCTATTCTGAGCCTCTTCCCAACATTGCTTGTGGAAGGCGTCCAAATACTATTACAAAAAAAATGCGCCCGCTTGTGATCCACACTTTCCTTTCTTACTCATATGAGTTATCACGGCAATGCACTTACGATCTCTCTGTCTCCAACGTTAGTGCTATCTTTATCCAATTTGTTACCCTTATCAAGAATTAAATGCGTTTTAGAGCCATCATTCGGATGGTTTTTATTTTTTATTAATTACGAACCTTATAAAGCGCCGGCAGGAATCGACAGGTGATGTTTTTTTAGATGATCTATTATCGGTTATTTGTTTGTGACTCAATGAATTTTTCGAATTTGGTTGTTTGGAAATAACATTGACGTTGCAAAGTATGGAATTATTTTAAAAATATTGCATACATAAATAAAAACAAAGAGATTACAACATACTCACATGATTCAAGAATCTTAAGTCGGTACTTGCTACTAAAAATATCTCAGGGGATTATGAAAGAGCTATTATTACCTGATACCGAGTAAGGTGAAAATTGATCCACTGTGCACTGGTCAGTAATAAAAACTATTTTCTATTTTATTGTTCAGTTTTATGGGTTTCATATTAATATTTTGATTGATGTCAACTAATTATAATAAACAAATAAAATTATAAAAGTTTTATGGTCGTCAAAACTTTGAAACGAAAGTTTATACACATAGATTATTTAGAACTGTTGCATAAAAATGTTTACAACCATGTTTATTATCATTTTATGGTTAAAATAAGGTTTTTGCGTGGGCCAAAATTCTAGGTTAAATGCAAATTGATGAATAACACGAAAACTATAGGAGTCAATAGAATGAGACTTCTGTATATTCTGTATTGACATTTATTGACATTTATTGACATTTATTGACATAACATAATTGTACTATTTAGGAACTTTTTTTTTTTTTTTTTTTTGACATTACCTTAATAATCATGTATTTTGTGACATATTGCACTTAGGACTATTTCAATATTATTGTATACATATAATTAGAGAATTTCGCTGTATTAGGTATTCAATATTGCTGCCCAAAACTTATATAACCGGCAACTACAAATTTGCATCCCAGAAATGTGGGGAATGAGTGCGACTTATTTTTAATTTTATTATAAGATCTTTTGTATCACCATTGAAGCAAATAAATGATTTATGATTTATGATGATTTTGTATAAAATTCATGATGTTATTATGACTTGTCAATTTATGGGATACCTACTATCAATAATGCTTTTTTTTATTAAAATTAAACATAATTCAAACCAGATCGTTGGTCACAACACCTTTAAATATTTATAAGTGTGTGCTGATAATTTGTTTTTATTACATTAATCAATAATTTTATATTTAAAACATTGAATTGATTTGTTGTCCCCGCAATAACTTATTTTTTATTAATTTAAATGATCCAAGCCTTTACGACCGTGAGCTAACAAGGCTTGTTAATAGAGTATTTTTGTTTGAATTACTTATACCTATGAGGTTCTAAAAATATATTACTAGGAAACATAACAAGTATATATTTATTCTCTACAAGTGGTTGCCCGTGGCTTCGCTTGCCCCGTTCCAGTTATTTCTGGATAAAAAGTATACAGTGTGCTATTCTAGACCATAATCTATATCTGTGCCAAATTTCATCCAAATTCGTTCAGTCGTTCTAGAGTTATTGAGTAACAAACATCTATCCATCTATTCATACTCACAAACTTACGCATTTATAATATTAGTGTGACTGTATTCTAACCTGAACTCAAAATGATATCGTTTATACTTCAGTCACCCTTCTTGTTAAGTAAAATATCATATAGATATAGATTTTATTGAACTATAACTTTAAAAACAAAAAAAAAACAAAAATAAATTAAAAAAACTAAAACTAAACCTTAATTGAAATTAATGAGTGAATTCACGATAAACAGAATCGTTATTTTATATTTTATAATATCATCTAACTTCAGCTTAGTAAATACAAAAGATAAAATAAAACGATCGCCAGAATGACGATCGTATACTAAAAAACTCGATTCCACAAAAAATCGTAAAACAAAAGATGTCAAAAGGATATAGAACCATCATTATGTCAAGTCGAGTCACTTTGCACCTTAATGGATTTCGGTTTCTCGGCAAATGACAGTTTCCACGTCACTTAGCTTCACTTCCGTCGTAATCGATATCATTTCACCTAAAAATCAAGAGGTGACACTTTGTTATTCGATAGCTTGGAACTTCGGAAACCTTCTATGCGCTTGTTTTATTGGATCCTCTTTTTATTTAATTTTTTTATTTACTTTTTTATTTTCCTTTTGTAGCATATACAAAAAAACACTTGACTACCATATTTTTACAGATAAAATATTGCAGTTAATTGTTTAATTACAAATTAATATTAATTTATTTAGTTAATATTTATAAAGAACTTAATGTTTTTACCCCACTTTGTTCTACGCTGGGCAAAGATCTCACACAAAACTAAAACCTTCCACTCATCTCAGTTATTAGCGGTCTCCCATCAATCTATCCTCTGACCGCCTAGATCATCTCGCCAACCTCTTCTGGGCCGGCCCGTCTTTGTCTCCCGTTCTCAGGCACCCAAGGTGACAATATCCGCACACTTTGCGGGTCCATTATTATTAAAAATAAAAAATAAACTGATTTGGTCCCAAAAGGTCAGCGTCGTAGAGGAAGGCCCTGGAGAAGATGGCAGGACAATCTGGATTGTCATATGAACAACTGGCCTACTGTAGCCAAAAATTGAGATGTGTGAAAGAAGCGGGGAGATATTTGCCTTGCAGGGGATGACCAAGGCTAAAATAAAATAATAATAAAAAATATATATAAAATATATATATTTTTATATTTTATATTCCTAGTTTTTTATATATAAAATATATTTTTATATAAAAAACTAGGAATTTTGTGCTTTTTTTATATAAATAAAATATAAAAAGCACAAAATTCCTAGTTTTTTTTTAATTAAATTACTATGCAGTGAACACAAAATAGATTCAATTGTCTAAATCGTCTGCACTACATGAGGTGAAACATACGAGTACATGGTTAAATTCCACAAGCTAAAGTTTCGAAATTCAATCAAAAATATTTAATTAACGGCTAGTTTTCTGTCAAATATTTACCATCTGCCAATAAAGGTAAGCTTTCATAAACAAATTATTCAAAATGATTCAACCTACACATTATTTTACTTGAATAAATAAAATTAAACTCCAATTACCACCCATACTGTGACCAATTTTGGACATAATTGTTTTAAATTGCTGTCTGATGGACACCAGATAGTGTTTACTCGATACATACAAGAACTTTTATTGCATTTCAATGTTGTTCTATCGACTTTCAAACATAATTTCGAATTTATATTCGACATACATGGTGCAATCCGGGATATCAATATATTGGTGATTTTTTTCCACCTTTAAAGTATTTAGCATTCAAATTACAGCAATTACATATTGAAAAGGTGTACGTATACTTAAATTTAATAAATTTCTAAATAGTTTTAAGTTTACAGATTTCATAATCTGCTTTTTATAAAACGATATTTTTAATGGATTCTTTTTATATTATAATTAATGCCTCAGCTAATCGCATTACTACAGAACCATCCGTATACCGAACCTAAGAATTAGCATAAAGATTTTTCGTATCTAGAAGTTTTACAGGGCCTAGACTGAGACCTTGTAATTTTTTTGGAATTATGAAAAACCAAACTTCCCCGTATATTTAGCTGGGGGTAGAAAAAAACGTTAAAGAAAGAATGCTAAGAAAATCATCTAAAGCCTTGCGCATATTAGTGATCCGAGATGGCGACCAGTTTCAGCATAGGATTTTAAATCCAAAATTTTCCGCACACACTGCTGCGAACTTTGACAGCGATAAAGTGATCCACAGGCAATCTAAGGTTATGAGCCACAAAAGGAGCAAAGCCGTGGATAGCTAGTATATACAATTATCATAAAATACAGAGTATTTAAATTGTAGTACTGGGCGTCAGTATTTGTACTACACACAGGTGGAGTCCAAATAACCACACCTTTTATTCATTATTCGTAATCAAATATTCAAAAGCATTACGATATTATGCGATGTAGGCCACGATAAAAACTAATTTGAATTAATTCAATGCGACCCATTTTTGGAAGGAAGTTTGAAAGTTTTATTAAAAAATTGTTTGGGACAAGATTTCTTATGTATTTTGTGATTGTGACTGCTGTTTCTTAATATTTAAAACTGTTAACATATTATATAGGATGCTCTGAACTAAACACATTCCTTATTCTATAACAATGTACGTCCGATTTAATTCGAATAAATATCAAATCAATCATAAAAACACTTTCAGTTTCCTAATTCAAACGTTTATATAACACAACATCAGGTATCAAAAAACACAATAAAAAGTAGGTACTTAAAGATACTACGTCGGTACAGATAACCTTTTAGTGCAAGAGTTTAGATGTAATAACAATAAAATGTTGCATGCTTAGGAATTATTGCAATATCACTGATCATCACCGGTTGTCTAGTATCCCCGCTTTCCGATCCAAAGATCGTCGGTTCAAATCTAGTAGTGTACCAATGAGTTTTTCTGTTAATAAATCGGTTGTCTGTAAAGTCGGTTTACTGACGATAGTTGAACGTGACAACGTCATACAGCTATCCACGCAGACGCATCGCTCGCTAAAATAGGAGAGAGACAGATGTCGAACGCTGCCGAACGCGGAGGCCGCTTGTGCCTCTTTGTCGCTCTTTCCGCGCTCTTGCACTTCAAGCCTTAAATGGAACGCCTCAGGCGAGGTAACGCTGCATGAGTCATGTTTATTCGTGCGTGCAGCCGGATCCATCGAATTATAAGACGTTGTCACGTCAAAAATGTATGTGCATTTAGCCAGTACTCTCGAAAGATTAAGGCAAACATCGTGGGAAAACCAGCATGTCTTATAATCAAAATATTCGAGAACGTGTCAAGTGCACGAATGGAGCCTATTTTAGGTGCATTTAAAATCCTTTCACCACTCTAGCTTGAAAGAACCAATGACATTCTAAGAAGAATATAAGAATAAGTGTATTGCCAAAGAAACAAGACATACAGTTATTTGTAATACCTATTACTTCATATATTACTAATGCCATTGTATTGCTTTTTAGTTC
The DNA here is from genome assembly GCA_939531255.2 of Thera britannica. NCBI lineage: Eukaryota > Metazoa > Arthropoda > Insecta > Lepidoptera > Geometridae > Thera > Thera britannica. The sequence continues at coordinate 23,341,439 of OW618034.2, forward strand.
CAGAAACAGCATCTGATTCTGAACCTGGAAATAATAGGCAATTCTAGCAATAGGTACAAACTGTGGTAAATAAGATTGCAATATAGAAAGAAGAAAGGAGAAAATATATTTATTGAACATAAAAATATACAAATAAGCATCCAATAAAAAATAATATCAAATTAAAAGACACCTTGTATTTGATGGTGGTCATTGTGTAACTGTTTAATGTTTATGAAAAACGCAAACACAAAACAGATGTTTCCCTGGCTTTGATTTATAATTATGAAGAAAGAAATTGAGGACGTCCCGTTTAGTTTCTGTTTGATGAAGATAAATCAAATTTATTATTTTGTGGATTCAACGTAAGTGATAAACAATCATAATTTGGGTCAAATTTGGTAAATGTTTGTAGAAGACGGTAAAAAAAACTTATTATCTTTTTTAAAATTCTCGTTTCGTCAAGCAAATAGGTTTCTCCTGATGCTTTCACTCATCTCTGTTCACTGCTCACTGCAAAGTTATATTTTTTTCATTATCTTATTAGTAATTCAACCTGGTTTTACTGAGCTCATCTTTTTTACGTGCGTGTCTTATACCATTGAGAAATAGTTACTACTTCGCATCAGGTGAGACGCTTGTTTTAACACCAAGTGGTAGAAAGAATACTCTGCAATCTGTACATACTTATGTTTCTTTCTAAAATGTCTGTAAAAGTTTTTCTCTTTGTGACTTTACCAACAAATACTTTTTATTTCTTCCTTTTGGCAAACGCATGAAAAACCATACTACCTAGCCCAAGAGTTATAAACCCCTCCGTATCTTAGGTAATTGCCGGCGTTTCGTAAAGGCAAGCACTTTAGCCAGACGATAACGGTTATTGGCTAGCATTAGGTACTTCGGGTAGGTACTTGTTAGTCTGTTCCCTGAATTCCACTGATGCTTACGGAATACTAAGCTCTTTATGTACTTAATGTACCTACGTAACAAATTATGCGTATCAAGTTGGTTTGTTCGTTTAACTTTGGTTTGTACAACGAAAAGCAGTGAGATATGAAAATAAAAAAACTAACAATCTTATTAACTCTAATGGAAATATAGAAAAGGCATATAGTGGTGTCAGCCTGCTTTCCGATCCTAAGGTGGCAGGATTCAAACTCAACCGTGTACTAACGAGTTTTTTGCTGGAATAATTGTATGTGAAGGAAAACATCGTGACAAAACTGGCATGTCGTAGAATCTAAAAAGCTATAAAATGTGTTGAGTGCACGTGCACGATTAAAGCCGCTCTGAGGTGTAATTAAAATCCTTTCACCACATTGGCTTGAAAGAACCAGTGACACGAGAAGAAGTAATTACTTACTGTAATGTCAAAATTTCTAGGTCACCCTAAGGTCCCCAATGAGTGCAATAACAACATTTATATATGTATGCCTCAAGTTGATGAACGCAGAGCAGCGCATCGTAGGACACATTAATGACGCGCGTGACCTACAAAGCAATGCTTTGTTATAGGCGATGGTTGCCACTTAACATCAGGTGGACCATATGCTTGTTCCATAACTTGTGCATCATCATGTACCTATGCTTATTCAAAAATTTTTTTTAAACAAGTTATATAAAAAAAACTAAAATACTCTCAATAATACCAACGGCTAAGAATAAAAAATTGACTATTATTATTCGTCATTCATTAAAGTTTGGATTAGCTGAGTTATAAATATTTAAACATAATTTGCAAGGTCTACATGACGATAACATATTTACAACCAAATAATATGCAGTAACAGTCGTTTGTTTTTTTAAGTCTTCTTGTGTAAACAAACATTACTGTGTAGTGTGGGCGGTTTCAATGTACACCCATAACCCACGTGGTCATAATTCTTTTGTCAAGTTACTTATGCATGAATGTATTAGTTTTTGTATGCAAAATCTTATTGGAAACCAGTTAGGCTGTTGTGACATTACCATTGTTCGATTCGAAAACTAAAAACCAATTATTTTTACTGTTATGATTAATTCTACAAGACTGTTTTTTATTGTTTTGTATTGTCTTTTATGGATGACAGGAGATTAATGTTATGCGAGTGAATGAGGTATGTCAGCATCATACCAAGTAGAAATCCGTGATCTCTGTCTACCCCCATGGGCGTAAATGGGCATAAAGCGTGTATGAGGGTGTGTGTATGTGTATTTTTTATTGTTGTTCTATACAATATAACTGTTTTTGAAGCACGTTCACTGATAGCCCTTTGTTGAACAAATACGCTACCATTTAGTTTATCTAAAAGTTATGTCAGTTTTATAATATTGAAGGATCTATTATACAAATGCCTTTTCTATTGGATTTATGTTTAGAATGTTAGATAGTCGACGAGTCAAGCTCAAAATTTAGTTTTTGCGATCGAATCGCTATCCCTAAAACTAATCGATCACAATAGCTTCTAAATCAATTAAAAAGATCGATCAGATTATAATCAAAACAAAAACTTATCTGCAACTGAATTCAGACTCTAAAATTATGATGATGTTTTTTACTTTCAAGATATTTGGTATGAATTGTGATCAAGGATTACTGTATAAGTAGTTCTTGACTAAAAAAACATGGAATGAGTCACCAACGATTTGAAATAGAATAAGATATGAGAGCCATTTCTTCCCGAGCAGCAAATAAAACAGACTTTATAGTGCTGAACATAAGGTTGAGTTTACACTTATAGTTGAAAATGTAAGTTAGTTTCCAAGGGTCGAGCGACCTTTTTCTCAGTGATCAGTATCAGACGCAGTCATTGATGTCTCGTAGCGACAATGCTATCGAATCTTTATTATCGATATGGTAATGTAGCATTCCTTACCTTTGTGTACTTATGTTGATGAGGTGGGCGAAACTCTATTGAAATACGATCGATGTTATTGTTAATATTATAGGGTGGACCCGGTTTAAAAGGCAATTTATTCTCTGGATAAGATACTGCAATGTCATGTTCCGAGTTTATGATTTTTTGATGTCAATGACTGTGTCAATGATACCAACCCACCGAATTATAAAGGTTTGAAAAAAGAACCCAATTTGTAGTTTATATTTTATCAGTAAAAGCCTGCGCATATCTAGACGATGGCAATGACAATCAGTGAAAAGATGTTAAATAGCTATCATATTTGACAGTGTTTCACTGATCGCCATCGCAGATCGCATAGATGTGCAAGGTTTAAAGCCTCGCACTCATCTAGTTGGGGAATGAAGGTTGTCGAGTGGCGACCACAAACCGGAAGACAAAACATAGGGCGCCCACCCACCAAATGGATCGACGACATTGTTAAGATCGTGGAAAGTCGGTGAATGCAAAGAACTAAGGATTGTTCTTCCTGGAAATCTGTAGGGGAGGCCTACAGATTTAGGAAGAACGATGAGCTGGAGGTATGTCCAGCAGTGGACTTCTTGAGGCTGATGATGATGATGATGACTCATCTAGGCAAACTGCGATTGCGAACACTTTCAGCACAACCTTATGCTACATATTTTTAGGGTTCCGTAGCCAAATGGCAAAAACGGAACCCTTATAGATTCGTCATGTCTGTCTGTCTGTCTGTCTGTCTGTCTGTCTGTCTGTCCGTCCGTCCGTATGTCACAGCCATTTTTCTCCGAAACCGTAAGAGCTAGACTGATGAAACTTGGCGAGTAGATGTATTCTGTGAACCGCATTAAGTTTTTTACATAAAAATAAAAAAAAAACTATAAATTTCGGGGGTCCCCATACTTGAAACTGAAACTCAAAAAATTTTTTTTCATCGAACCCATACGTTTGGGGTATCTATGAATAGGTCTTCAAAAATGATGTAGAGGTTTCTAATATCGTTTTTTTCTAAACTGAATAGTTTGCGCGAGAGACACTTCCAAAGTGGAAAAAAGTTGGTCCCCCCCCCTCTAACTTCTAAAGTAAGAGAATGATAAAACTAAAAAAAATATATGTTGTACATTACTATGCAAACTTCCAACGATTTTTGGTTTGAACGAAATCTAGTCAGTAGTTTTTTTTTTATACGTCATAAACCGTAAACCGCAATTTACCTTTCGACGAACTACAAGAACCTTATTATGTTACATCAAGTAACATAATTAAAGGTTTTTGTAGTTCGTCGTGCTACGGAACCCTTCATGGGCGAGTCCGACTCGCACTTGGCTGCTTTTTTTACAATATTGTTGCGCTTTACCGCTATCTCACCTGTAAGTGATGATCGATGTAAGTGAAGAGCGGTCGACGGTGTTACACGCTTACCTATAGAAGATACCTATTTACTCTTGTCTTGTAAACGTCCAAGTCCATAATTATAGTTTTTCATTGCTCAAACTCGGAAAGTAGGTCTGAAGTTGCATGACGGACCTGATTATTGAAAGTAATACTTTCAACCCTAGGGAGAATCGCTTTTTACTGATAGCTGTCAAATTATAAAAAAAAACAAGTTCTATTTTCACATTTTTATTCAACCATTTTCCAACTTTCTAAACAGCAAGGAGGTTAATGAACCAAATTCCAACTTTTTATTCAGCAAGGAGGTTGGAAACCCATTACAACAAAGTTTAAAAAGTCTAATTAGTTTTTATTTTTACTTTCCTTGTATTCGTGATGAAAAGCACAGTGTTTACCTCAGGTGTGTGAAAGACTTATTTAAGTCCCTCGAGCTCTATTGGCCCAAACCCATCTCGGGACTTAAATTAGTGACTTTCAATCCTCGGGTAACAATGTACTATTATAAGTCTTTAAAACCGTCTAGACAAACAGATACCAATAATCACTCTACAATGAAGTCACATCAATAAATTCTCATCAACGCTCCGTGCTATCTTTAGACCACGTTATTTAATTTCAGAACCCTTTAGACCCTTAACCACAATAATCTTCTATACCCATAAAATTGGTATTTACCCAAATTAAACTCTAGCCGTAATTGATACAAATGGTTGTTTCTAGTTAAATGTAATTGAAGACAAGTGCAGCCGAGTTGCTATTGTTCTCTCAAGATTAAATAATTTATTTAATTGATTGTTTAACTGGACGATTAGACAAAGAACCAATAATACTACTAGATACATTAAAAATTGCGCGACAATAATTTTGTGTTGTTAGGGTTAAGCTTGCCTTTGTAGCTTAGTTTTGCTTAATTTGGGGCTGGATAGCGTTGTGTGGATTGTATGTTATATTTTTTAATTTTGTACTTTAGCATAATATTTATTGTCTTGATCTGTATTATATCTATTGTGTTTGCAAAAAGAAAAAGTAGTATTTTTTAAGTGGCAATTTTTTACATTAGACCAACAATCTCACCTGATGGTAAGCGAAAATGTAGCCGACAATGGAGCAAGATGGTCTAGAAGACACCTATTCACTCTTGCCCTGACGCTTATATTGTAGTGATCAGGAAAAACAGCCGATGGCAATGAGTTCCATTCCTTGGAGGTTGAGCCAAACGGTTATTATATTATATTAGTTTTATGATTACGTGTGACGTGTGATGATGATAGATCCGACAGTAAACTCATCGCTCGACTGTAAGCGATGCGTTTTAAAAACACCAATAAAATAAAACAGCATCTAAACAAATCAAAGTCATTGTTTTGAGCTATTAAAAACGCAGTAAATTTTGTAAACGGCCCATCAGTTACGCTAACTGATCGATTTTGAATTTTTAACCTATAGCCTCCCGCAGCGTAACTTTACATAGAAATGATTATATTGCGTTTAGTTTGAAGTTTGTCACTTTGAATTATTTAAGTGCTACTATTAGATGGTAATACACGGCTGTAACAGTAAAATATCCACTGGTGGTTGTTTATTGGAAGTACTTTCGAGGTAAGCCTCGCTTGCCGTAGCTGTAGTTTGCTGCCTGTTCTTCTAGGCTTGGTCGCGTTATAAAGACTCACCCAGCTCTAAGACGTTTCAAAGTGATCCATATGATACATTAACTGAATAAAAAAATTTTTGATTTTGTTTTTTGTTTGGTAATACGAAATTACCATTTGCAGTACTTATGACCACAACTTACTGTATTTTTTTTCAACGAATAGAAAAAAACAGACTGATACTAGTGACCTGTCCTGGCTTTGCTCGGGTGGACATTTATTTTTAAACACATCAATATATCTATTGTTACTTAGGATGAATGTAGCCTTCCAATGGTGAAATTGAACAACTTTTGCAATCGGTACAGTATCTAATTTATGAGTTTATTCAGTACAAAAATACAAATTTTTCCTCTTTATCTTTATAATATTACTACTATGTAGATGTATATAGATTGTCGACTAACTAAAATACAACAAAATAACACGAACCAACCAACAAAAATAGAAACTATTTACACAGTCCGTTGCTCTTTCCAACTCAAATCCGTCATATTACTATCAAAAGAACACAAAATATTATCATGCCCCTGTCACTACCCCTATTCACAATTCTCTATCATATTTGTCTCTGGACGTTTGATTTACTGTTGCTTAGAAACTTTTCTAATAAATAAACCTTATTTGCCCCGACGTCAAACTACATGTGCCACAAGTATGTCTCATTGGACCGGAAAGGGGTAGGTTTTTGTGCCCTATGCTACATAAATTTGCCCCTTTACCCCTTATATAACGTATTCAGGGACCTTTATGAGTACGGTGGATGGAGGTTGAATTTGGCAATTTATCTCTTTTAATCGGAGGATAATGAAGTTTGTTTGATACGGAAAACATAGCTTGATTATTGTACCCTTTCTAATGACTGTAGCTCTTCAAATTTTTATAAAATTCAACGGTCCGTTTTAACACATTTTTCTACTCTGTTTTAACGAAAATAAGTAATAAGTACTGTTTGTCATTACTGAGTTGGTAAAAAAAGGCAGTAAATAAATATTTGTGGACAATTGACACAACACAAGCCCCAAATTAAGCAGAGCTTGTACTATGGGAATCAGATCGCTGATATACATATGACTTAATTTTCATTCATATTACTTATTTTTTTGTAAATACAAACTCAAGGCTCGTATTCAGAAACAGTGAGTCGGAGTCGAGCCTCAAGCTTAGATTTGTGTAATTTTAGGTAATTTTAGGTCATAATACTATTTTAGGGTTACATCAACTAATATATAATTTTGACACGAAGTTTTTTGCTGTCAATTGACCAATTAAACAGTATAATTTTTTTGGCATACATAAAACTCTAATATTCTTTCTGCGCCTGGCGCAAAACTAAATCAGTCAAAAAATTTACGAGTGTTGCTATCTCGATAAAGATCGAGCAAATTTACCCCAATTTCACAAATAATAAAACTGCTATCATAAACCAGCATTCTCTGGCATAAAGCAAACGTAAACATAATAATATGTTGTTCAAAATGACTTCCGCAATATACTGAACAGTTATTCTTTTTTAGATGAACATACCCTTCGGTTGCCAAGTGCCAACTGTGCCAAACACTTGTACCAGTTAGCCTACTTTCAACATAATCACATTTAACTTTTGTTTTGATGATAGCTGTGTGGACTTTTACAGCTGAAAAATAAAGGTCATTTTGCTTTGAAGAATGAAGCACCTAAAAATTAGAAGCTACTGTATCATTATTTGCAGACATCAACACACACTATATAACAAAGTGAGGAAACCCTTTGAGGTACGTGGATCTTCGGCAAGTTCGGCAAGGTTATCAATTATCATCATGCGCACTTGATGTGCGGGCAGATTTTTCCGCAAGTATAGGCCGCTGGTGGGCCCTTTTTGCGTGACCCTTGACACGTGTTGCTCGAACTTTTTAAGGTTCTACAACACGCTGGTTTCCTCACGATGTTTTCCTTCACCATTTTGAGAGTAGTGGCATGGTGCACATAAATTTTTCGACAGTAAAACTCATTGGTACACGAGTGGATTTGAACCCACGACCTTCGGATCGGAAGGCGGGCCACTACCACTAGACCACCAGTGCTCTCTAACGTGGATCTTAATATAGTGGATAATCCACATATTAAAAAAAATACATATATTTCTGCAGGAAGCTTGTTAAGTATTAGGCAGCAGTGGACATCCTCAGGCTGAAGATATTACCAGCGAAATCAAAATAAAACACACAAACAAGCTTGAAACTTGAATCACTTCACCTCAGCGCTAGCATAAGTTAAAATGAAACGAACGTGTTCTAAATCCACTTTAGTATTAGCTTTGGTGTCGCGTGTAACGTTGTATACAGACTTGTCAATTATTTTATCCATCCAAAATAAAACTTGTAGATAAAATATTCTTGTATTCATCAGAATTTGCAAGTTGAAGTGGCAATAACACATAGAAAAAAGACCGCTGTAGAATAAGTGCACTTGTACTGCGTCCGGTTTTCGTCCAGTATGATTTGATCCGCGACAAGATTGCAACAAATGTAATCACCGATCAAACGTTATTTTTATTTTTATTGATGTAAAAATAGACGAGCATGTATGAAGAATGTTATGAGAGTGAATGAAGCGAAGGAGGTGTGTCAGGATCGTAGCAAGTGGAAATCCGTGATCTCTGCCTACCTCCATGGGAATAAGGGCTATGCTACACGGGCGGTTTTTCCGCCGCGGTTTGCAGGCGGGAGAAATTCGATCGCCGCATGCAGCGTCAAACCGCCTCTGTTTACCGCCGTTCCAAACTACACGGGCGGTTATCCGCTGTTGCGTCATTGTGCGCGGGCCCTTCTCGCTCGCTCGTCGTGTGTGCGCTCTGGCTAGTGACGCGTCAAAATGTAAGAGAAAGAATAGAAGAATGTAATAATATAAGAGTTGCAAGCGCAGTTATCATTGGCGGATCCATGTTGAAATGAACACAAAACACAGCGGTAAACCGCGTCCTGTGTAGGTTGCTGGTTTGCGGGAGCTTTGTCGAGCGGATTCCCGCGGCGGGAGAACCGCCCGTGTAACATAGCCCTTAGGCGTGATTTTATGTATGTAGGTATGTAATATAGACAAATGAGTTTTTAGCCAACCTGATGGCAAGCGGTCACCGTCGCCCATAGACTCCAACAATACCAAGGGTGATGTCGTTGCGCTGCCTACCCTAGAGGCGTTTTTCTTGAAACTATTCATTTCAGTACTTATTTAAACGTGGCTGCAACATTCAACTGGCCTCCCAGCTCACGCCTTCTGCGCCATAGGTCGTGGGTTTGATCCCCACTGAAAACAAATGTTCTTGTGGTGAGCATAGCACGTTTGTTTTATATCTGAATGTTAATTGTATTCTACGAATGTATTAACTAAAATAAAATGCACATAAGTCAACATTATGTATTCTAGCTATCTGGTCCCCATAGTACAAACTCTGCTTAATTTGGGGTTAGGTAGTATATTATGTTGGACTATGCAGTCCACAAGATTTATTATTATTTATTTATTTTGATGCCGAGCTTAAATTTGGACCAATCACAAGTTACGAAAAATTTGGGTTGGATGGTTATGGTACCCTATGCAAAGTTTAGCCTACCAAGAAAATGAAAGATCCCACTTTGCGTAAGTTTTATGACACGCGTCTTAAGTGTGACTGTATCTTTACTTGTAAAGCCGGGAGCGTTTTGCGAATCTAGCAACTTGAAAGTTTGTATCGCCGAGTTTCGGGCGACGCTCCGTTATACAGTTAGTTAGGCTCGTATGTACCCGTAAGATATTCGAGTTAGTGGAACTTGGAATACATAGTCTAAACTGTATTTTATCTTTTTACTACTGACTCACCCGGCTACACACGACTGCAATGCTGATAGGTGCTAATTACTTCTCATAAAAAGTAATGGATAATAATTATAAGTTTAAAAAACTTGAGAAACCGACTTCATTGCCAAACGGCTAAACCGATTTTAATGAAATTTGTTTGGGATAATCTGGGCATAAGAATAACCTTCCAAATAAAAAAATAATTTTCTAAATCGGTTTATAAATGACGGAGGCATGCAGATACAAACATTAAAAAAAATATTTAAAAAAAAAATGGCAACACCGATTTTAATAAAATTTAAATGGGACCAATCTGGAAGCAGTACCTTTCAGATAAAAAAATAATTTTTCAAATCGGCTCACAAATGACGAAGTTATGCGGTAACAAACATTAAAAAAAAAAATTAAAAAAAAAAGAAATAAAAAAAAAACAAAAAATACAACCGAATTGAGAACCTCCTTTTTTTTGATTGGAAGTCGGTTAAAAAATAGTTATTGTGGGTAATCCCTAACAGATAGACATATACCATCACATAATTATTTGTAGACCTTTTTGAAATGTCTTTTTTTTTTGACAAAACTTTTGAACATTATTTTGATCTATGTCGTTGAGTTCACCAGCGATTGCAATGTAAGCGCAAAAAATATGTTTATTTACGACATCACATTGTAAATCTCTAAAGTTATCATTGTTTTTCTACCATATTATGCATGAATTATACATTTGATCCTTCCTATTGAATCACTCTATCTATTAGAATAAACAGCATCAGAATTCGTTGCGTAGTTTTAAAGATAGATTCTAAGCATAGCGACTTTGTTTAATACTACGAGTATGTAGTGCTAATGAAAGCAAAGACCACTGTCGATGTACGTTTTCCTCGCGGGTCTTGACCCTTTGAAAGATATAAAATCGCTGAACTGGTAGTATTTTCCTAGACGAGCCTTTTACAAATAGCCTTTGCTTTGTTTTGATAGTTCAATAGTTTTATTCGGTCAAAGAATCCATCACTATATTTTTACGATTTATCGTTTTAAGATCTGCAAAGCCCCTATCGGGTTTGATTCGCACGCGTTCAGCCGTTGTCACGATCTACAAATACGATTGTTTGCAAAATGCGAATTTTATTTGTTTGTTTCTCTGTTAACAGATAACAGACACAAATATTCTTCTTTGATGGGTCATCACATCCCAACCATATAACTACCAGCTGGGTCAATAAGATTTCGTCTGTTATTAGTTGAGCTATCTTTAGATCGCTTGCAACAGTTTGCAGATAGCTCAATGTTGCCGTTTGTGTTTTGTACATTTTGTAAAGTTCAGGTCACTAGTTGAACGGTGCCGTTTAATAAATAGACTAGCCACGAGTCCCGGAGTTGTCCGGGTATTCCAGGATGATAAAGAACATTCAAAAACGTTTAGGAGCATTCTATTTTTATCAAAAAAGAGATTTTCTAGAAAAGTCCTTACGTGATAGAAAAGGATAGATATAGAAAAATCCCTACGTGTTACAAAAGGATAAATATAGATATTTGCAACATTTCCATTGATGCTGTTTCTATTATTAGTAGCGTGATCTTATAAAGCCTATCCTCGATAAATGAATATAAAAAAAAAAATATTTTTTTCAATTCGGTCCAGCAGTTACCGAGATTAGCGCGTTCAACCAAACAAACTTTACAGCTTTATACTATTTGTCAAAATTGAACTTCAAATTAAGTAATAAGATGGCTACGTCATGTCCACTGTTAGTGCTAAGTATCATTTAAAGTTGAAGAAATATTTTAACTATAAATGTCCATATGTTTTTGCCTCTAACTGTACCTGTCAACTAAACAAAACAAAAACTATTTCAAGACAACAAAAAGTGCGACAGTTTGTTATTACTAAGTCTTTTAATAGTGAATCAGAGAAAAGTTCCGCCACACAAATAATAGATTCGGCGCCCGTCGTCAAGGAAGTCTCAGTTCTATTTAAGTTTCCTTAAAGGAAATGAAAGGAAATCAGGACCCACGACTTTGCCCTTATCGAACTTATCGGAATATTTCCTATAAGACTGGGAAAATGGTAGCTTGGTTTAAAGTTTATTACTTTACATTTAGACTGCTAATGTTTTAGTGTAAGAAAAACTTCGCATGCAAAAAACTTGTGTGATGTGTTGTTTTACCAGTCAATGATAACTGAAATCAAGCCCCCTATAGGTAGAACGAGCTGTTGAGATAAAACTTTGCCTTTTGCGTTCGTGGCTATGCCTTAATTAAAAGTGGCCTTGAAAGAAAGAAAGAAAAAAAAAGATTTTATTGACCTATTAGCATACAGGACACAGGAATACCTACCTACTTAAAAGAAAAAACACATAAAAATTTATAAGAAAGAAAATAATCATTATAGGCAGGTAGGCAGCTGTCATACCTACAGTATTACTTATAAATGGGTAACAATATTATATAGGTCAATTAGGCCCCGGCTCAGTATTGAGCCTTGAAGGAAGGTAAACATCATGATTTAAACATCATGATCATGATGATCATGATTAAATAGTCTAGAATCAGTCCTCTCATAATTAAGGCTTGTGAAAATCATCATCGAATCAGTCTCATGCACAACTGAAATCATTTGTATCATAATTTGTTATTTTAGGCCAATCCAGCTGCGAGTTTTCGATTAGAAATCCAAACAAGAGAAAAGATTATAGGTACTTATGGCTACAATAACACTGATAATTCCAATTTCGATGCAGCGCCGAGGGTGTGGGCTTATTATCCTGTCATTCGCACTCGAAACGACACATTGCTCGGCATTGTCACAGTGCGCACTAAATAGCACTCCAAATCATAATCAACTTCAACCTACCACCAGGCGTACGGATAAGTGTCACCCCTTCATGGTTGAGATCCCACAACATCGCACAAAGCGCTTCGCTTCTACTTTTTTGGTGCAAACGGCCAAGGAGTGGAACTCTTTACCGTCGTCAGTATTTCCGGAGCACTACAACCTTGGAATTTTCAAGTCAAGAGTGAACAAGTAGATTATAGCTAAGCGTGCCCCATCTTAGGCTGCATTTTCACTTTCCATCAGGTGTGATGGCAGTCAAACGTTTAGCTATCAACAATAAAAAATAAAATAAAAAAAAACCTATATCAGTCAGCTGAGCGTATGTTTCTCTCAAGGCGCGCCACTGAGCCCAATCTTCGACTCTTTTTCTCTAGAGCATACCAGTTACATTTCGAAGACCGTCGCCTTAACTTCTACGCTGTAAATAAATAAATAAATAATGCGGACAAGCCACCGACACTATCTAGCCTCAAACTAAGCAGAGTTAGTACTATGGGAACCAGATAGCTGATATAATACTTAAATACTATTTTTTTTTGTAAATACATACATGGAATACAATAATAAGACAGAGACCAAACCTCTGTGTTCACCACACAAATATTTGTTCTCGGTGGGGATTGAACTCACGACCTACGGCGCAGAAGGCAGAGCTCCTGCCAACTGAGCTGAGAGGCTAATAAAAAAATGAATCTAAGTGGCGACGCTCATCATTGCTTCTCATTCACACACTATTTCTCTCTCTATTCTATACATTTTCATTCATACCTAACTCGTGAGATGTTTTCTTTTCTATACTTTCCTTTATTTAAGATTCGCTATTTATGATTAGATTATTTACTTAGAAGTACATCATTCACTTCACTTCAATTTCTTCACTTAATGAGACCAGACGTCTCCGTCTATGAAATTATAAAGGTTTGCAAAATTTGCATGTGAATTAAACCAACTAACCTCAAAGTAACTACACACCTAAATATTAAATATGAAACCAAAATATGGGGTAAAGTAGCGTAAAGGGATTGTGTGCAATTTTAATGTCAGCGCCTGTAAGGGTCTGTCACTATCGTGGATTTCAAAAAATAATCCTTTGCAATAATATTGTTTAGAAGTACATAACCTGTATCAATAGAGCAAAAACTTGTTTGTGTTATTATTAGCAAATGATTTTGGCAAATTAAAGCAAAATGTAATATAGCATACGATATACGATGGGTCATCAGATTTTTATTTACATTTGCCGAAATATTTAGAATTTCTTTTTTTTTGTTTACCTACGTCTTTCATTTACGTACCTACTATGCTTATTGGTTCTACATAATCGTGCATTTGATGAAGAATGAAAATCTACATCCGCTTAAAGTTTTATTAATTTTATTATCATTAAAAACTTATTCGTAAGCGCCTAATTCGCCAGTAATTATAAAATGCGTCGAAACTTGTGCTACAAAACCTTAAACTAAGTACCATCCACTTTGTGTAACACCCTATTCAAACAGTCCCATCCTTTTGGAAGCACAAAGTCCTCAGACATAATTGCAGTGAGCTCCTAATTAATTAATCACCATTGTCTGCGTCTTGGGGGACATAATTGATATTTGAAAGGGCCTCCCGTAGAGTTATAATATGCTACAGAGTACTGAACAAGCATTCTGAAATACTTCAGTCACGTCTTGCGGTGAGACACTGACTCGATTCCTTGATCAAGCACCTTTTGGTTTAAAGACAAGTGGAAGGTACTAGACTGCGTGGAAATTCACATGCGCTGGTCTGATCAGAACAAGTCGGCAGTGGGCGAAAACCTACAAAAATGTTCCCGGATGGTTGCAAGAGAAGTGGTGAGATATCATATTATCATATCGGCCCGCTCCTACAGTATTGCAACACCTTTACAGGGTAAATTATGTATTGATTCAAAAACTAGTTTTAAGATCTGACACTGTTAAATTTACATACATAATAAGGCAATAAATATACTTAATATTGAATACTGAATACTGAATATCGTGAAGCATGCCACAGCCTCTGATAAAAAAAAAATATAAGATATTTTTACGACCACGACCGCTCTGACACGAGTGAAACGAATGAGAAGAAAAAGACTGAACATAATTAGCGTAAAGCATAACGGTTTTGATAAATTTTGTCTCATAGCAGAATAAAAAGATTTTTGATAGTTTCAACAAAGAAGTCAGATTATTCTTGCTTATAGGATAATTATTTATGTGCTAAAGTATGAAGCTATTATAAGTTGAATACTTCTTAGTTATTCTAAAGTATGAAGTAACGATAACATATGCACAAAGATATCAATGTCTTTAAATTAGTCGGATACTTTTAGGAGGTACTAAAATCAGGAAGTCAGTTTGATTCAAACGCTTCCAGTGCAAATAAATATTAGAAACGTTGTGCCACTGCGTATGTTTACAAAAAGTAGCATTTTAAAAAATATTTAATTTGTTACAACCAACAACATTCCAGTTGAACGTCGAATATGTTTGAAATGACTTAGGCTCCTGCATTCATACTCTTTGGATCTCTCAGTTCTGACGTATTCATATTCTGTGGATCTCCCAGTTCTGACGTTAATTTCAGAGACGGCTGACAAACAGGATGAAGTATTTTTCACAAAAAATTGTGGATACCACGCTGTCATCGCATAGGAGATAATAATTTGGTTGAGAGTTAGTTACTCAAATACTTTGCTTTTGAAGATAATTATTTTAACACTGCTGTAGATAAAATTATCTTTAATAGGTCGCGTGTGACAGATGTTTGTTTTCCTAGTGAATATAATGTTACCAGTAATGTTCACAAGTTTGGCAAATCAAGGTATGAAGTTATGTTAAAACTATTTTGTGGCTTTGCTACCTAATAAGTCTTTATAGCTTGTCCAAAATAATTTTGGCGCCCAACGTGGTACCAGATTTGAGTGAAGTTTTTAAAAAATATTATCTTTGCCTATCTAATTTTATGAACTATATTTATTTTAGTTTAATCTAAATGAAAAGCGTATAAAAAACCCTCTCATTCTTCTTCTTATTGTTTCCCTTATTATTTGAAACCAATGTGGTGAAAGGATTTGAAGTGCGTCTCAAACAGGCTCTTTTCGTGTACTTATCACAACATTTTTGAAATTCTTAGATTCTACGACATGCCGGCTTGCTCACAATGTTTTCCTTCACCATTTGAGATTACTGGCGTAGTGCACATAATTTTTTCGACGAAAAATTAGTACATAACTATTTATAACAAATTCGATTAGATGTCAATTTAATTGTTGTCTGAGAACTTGAAAATATTAACCTAAAATTTCCATCATACAATCTACCCTCAAATTAAAGGTTTCAGTCTGAAGCATCGGCATCGGCAACTGTTTACACAGACAGTTCTTGATTTATTAATTAGTATGATCGGCAATTTCACCCCTTGCCTCGTACAAATAGACTTAATTGATTTTAGCGATATTGCGCTTACTGTGGGTTAAAAATATAAGGTAGACGTACATTATTGTGTGAAAAGCGTCAGATGAGATTGAATACTTTAATTTCATCACCTTGGTGAATCTTATGCCTCGATTCAACAACAAATAAGTAAACATTAAAATGCAAAAAGTATAGATTTTTTTAAATATTAACTCCACATAAGCCAAATCACAAATCCCCGTTCCAAGGGTCGCGGATTCAAATCCCACTTGGACATCCTAACATCTTTGTGATTTAATTTTCTACTGATTAGAGATTTGAATTAGAATCTTCTAGATTTGATTTTGACTATTCGCTGAGCGTCAGGGTATTTGTTTTAAAGCTTGCTGCAATATAGTTTTACTCCCAACATTAATTAACTCGCAAAGTTATCTATCAAATTGTAAGGTACCTATTATATTTTGTATTTCTTTTTTACGAGCAACTTCTAAAGACTGTTCTGTTTTCATATTATTAGTTATTTGTATTCCGTGGAGAATATTCTGATTTCAACGTAAATGCACAGGCAAAAGTTTCACAATAAAACGCTATCATACTTTGCAAGTCCCATAAAAGTTGTATGAATAGCTGATGTTTTGTAAACAAACAAATTTTATGCGATGCAATAATTTACGAAAACCTTACTTTTTTTGTGAACTGAGTATTTAAGTAATGTGATTAGTAAAAAAAGTTAAAACATTGAAGCATCGCTGTAAGGAAAAAAGACGCGCCTCAAGCATAGATTTATGACATTTTCCAATGGAGAACTGTCAAAAAATCTATGCTTGAGAGTACTTGAGTCTCGACTGAGACTCAAGCATTGTTTCTAAATATAGGCCTTAGATTAAATGTTATACCGTCTGTTTAACAGTTATTAAAAGTCGTTGTTCTATCAGTTAGGTCAAAAATTTTAACTGCCTTTCATTTCGTCAGTAGCCAACTAAGATCCCTACATTTACTACAGACAACCAAAACGGTTCAGCTGTTTTTGGTGTAAATTTCTAGCGGTTGAAATACTTTCGAAGTTTATCCCCGTACACTGACTAGAGTTATCATTTAAAATCGGTTAAAAATGTATGCCATTTCCAGAAATGACAGCTGTCACTGTCATGTCACACGTCACATCGATCGGAACTTCTGATGCCTCTATTTAAAATCTAATTCCGTACTCTCACCACATTGTGGTTTCAGTGGACTGTATCTAATGGATTAGCTATTTTGTCTGATTACTTAGTAACATCAATAACTAAAGCTATGGGACAGGAAGGGTATGTATGTGGGGGGAAGTGAATGTATCTATACGTGGGGGGGAATGTACCTATACGTGGGGTAATACTATAGTATCACGCCACGCATAGGTATAATAACTATAGTTATTTGTTTTGACGTGATAACGTCTTATAAATCGATGGAGCCGGCTGCACGCACGAAAAAACATGACTCATGCGTCGTTACGTCGTTCCGACGTTCCATTTACCTGAGCCCGAGCCCGGGTCGGATAATGGGTAAGGGTAAATGAGGTCCGAGAGTTTGAGTCCGAGTCCGAGTCCGAGTCCGAGTCCGAGTCCGAGTCCGAGTCCGAGTCCGAGTCCGAGTCCGAGTCCGAGTCCGAGTCCGAGACCGAGTCCGAGTCCGAGTCCGAGTCCGAGTCCGAGTCCGAGTCCGAGTCCGAGTCCGAGTCCGAGTCCGAGTCCGAGTCCGAGTCCGAGTCCGAGTCCGAGTCCGAGTCCGAGTCCGAGTCCGAGTCCGAGTCCGAGTCCGAGTCCGAGTCCGAGTCCGCGAGTCCGCGAGTCCGCGAGTATTTTCTTATGACGTTATCACGTTCAACTATCGTCAGTAAACCGACTTTACAGACAACGGATTTTTAATAACTATACTTATTTGGGTAAAAAAATGGAAAATAATGCTTATTGCTTATATGGAGACTAATATCACCATCTCAGAGTAAATAACGCTATCCGTTAGATAGACAAAAACTGTCTCTACTTTTGCTTAATAGAAACATAGATAAACGAATAGCCTCTCTGCTCAGTTGGCAGTAGCTCTGCCTTCTGCGCCGTAGGTCGTGGATTCGATCCCCACCGAGAACAGATATTTGAGTGGTGAACATACTCATATTATTTATTGCAATTATTATGTTACATGGTACATAGATGTTTGTTCTCTGCCTGGGTGTTATATTTTATTCTATATACTCATGTGTTTTCAAAAAGAAGTATATAAGTATCATTTCAGCTATCTGGTTCCCATAGTACAAGCTCTACTTACTTAGGGGCTAGATAGTGTTGTTTGGATTGTCCGCATTTATTTTCATCAGATGGATAGCGTAACTCATAATGGTAAAATCCACCCTTATGCACTTTGGTAATACAATACATAAATATTAGAAATTGTGGTTTTAAAAATAACAGACGATCATTACATAAAAGTTTTTGCATACAAATCTTTAGGGGCAAATTTTTACCCCTGCCGTACAAATAGGGTTGAACCAAATCATTGATTCATTAAACTTTGGAGGGCGAAGCAAATAGTGTTCTGTTTGTAACGTTCGCTCTGTACACTAATTAACCTGGGCAAACATTCATAAACATTGTTTAGCTATGCAAATATCGTATACATAGAAATAATTAATTGTTTTGTGATTTTGCGTAGTAATGTAGAATGACTAATCCAACAACGCTTCTAATCAATTGATTCAACACGTTTTGATTCAATAATTTTTAATTAAATTAAATTTTTAAATTTAAAATTTTTAATAAAATATTAGCCTTTTTGGTATTTAAGATAAAAAAAAACAGTGGCACTTGAACAATTACGTGTGTATGCCCCTCTTTGGCTGCCTGTGGGTGGACAGACCCTAACTCTTGGCGAAGTTTATCGATCTTTGCCGAAGAGGTGTTGGTTACGTTACAGTGTCGCGGCAACGGTGACGCGAATTCATTTGTATTTTTTCTTCAATAAATGCTCCAGCCCACCTAAAGAAGTTTTACTTCAATAAATATTTACGGACAATCCACACAACACTATCTAGCAAATTAAGAAGACGAAGTCTTAAACTGGTGGCAGATAAAGCCATCGTTGTTCATTGTCGTTGTTTGTTATTAGGTATTTATACAGCCAGGTCTCAAAAGGTAATATCAAAGCACTACAAAATAAAATTAGTTGATTATGAACCTGTTGGTACACAATAATTAATTATGAAGATTACAAATTGCCAAAGTTTTTAATTGATCAAGATCTACCTAAGAATCTGCCTTCAAAAACACGCCCAGAAACTCGATCCAAAGTCTGATTACAACCGAATTGAAGTTCAAACTTCAAACTAACCATACGTCGGTGTTGCTCGACAATGAACTGACAAAATAACTTGGCATGAATTATGAGCTACACTCACACTCCAGGGAAATTAAAGTGTCTTGCAGAACTTTAAGGCGCTCAGGTAGTACCGTTTCCGTTAAGGCTTGAACACACCGCCAGCGAACTAGTTCGCTAGCGATGGCGAACTAGCCCCCAAATAATTTGAAGTCTCCGAAATGTACATTGCCATCACAATGGCGCTTTTGGCGCTAGGTCTAGCGCAATTTCAAAGCATTTAACTGCTATTATTTTGTAGGCTAATCTTGGATTAACCTTGGATTTTAAATACGTGTCGCAGTTTGTAGTTCATATAAATTGCCAAGTTAAAAAAAAATTACATTTCTATTGAGTTTTCAAAAAAAAAAGATATTTATTGAGCACTGTGACATGCGCACCTATTTTATCGGACAACTTGTGTCTATTCAAAGTATCTAGAAGCATTTAAAGTGTCTAGGTTTATGACTACAAAACTTAATTAAAAAAAATAAAAATACATTAGTAAAAATAGCCAAACCCTGGAATGGACCTGGCAGCACTGGCCGCAATTTAGACTGTCAAGATATGAAAGATATTTAGCCCAATCAAAACACTTAACTACTGCTAGGCATGGGAAATAATTACCTGCAGTTAATCGGCTCATTTACAACCTTGAGCTTGTTCAGCTCAAACAACTCAGCGGCTCAAACATCATGTAGTTGTTGTAGAAGTGTGGAAGTGCGAGTGCAGAAGTTAAGCCGCTTACAGACCTTCTGGCTTCACTTCGGAATCATTCAGTTAATATAGTTACCTACTTTAATTTTTTTCACTGAAATACCTAACCTACCTACCAAAGTAGCAAGCAGCAAATAAACTGAATAAATAAAGTCTGTTTAAACTATTATCGCCACTGTTTGTTTTGAGCCGTTATTTATTAAAATTAAACTGCTAGCTATGCTAAAGTATAAAATGCTATGATGTGCGGTTTTGGCCCTTACGTATTTATTGCAGAAGCAAATTTTCAACATAGTTTCTATTATTGGCTATGCATACCGTAAACCTTATATCTCTTTGTGCTTCTTCCAGAACGACTTCCAATTTGATCAGGGCGAGCAACGCCAGGCTCCATAGCTCGTCTTAATCTAGGTCTTTACCTATGAAATTGTACATTTGAATATTTTTTATGCCATTAAAATTAGATAGGCGTAAGGCTCCAAACCCCACAGCAAGCTCAGCCGTATAATTAGTTGGTCTAACTCCATCATGGCTAAGCTTGCCGCGGGGTTCCAATTCTTCGGTCCAACTTTTTCACCACTTCTACTATCGTCTTCAATTCAAGGCCTGCGCACACCTATGTGCTCTTTACCGTCGTCAGTATTTTCGAAGCATTACAACCTTGGAATTTTCAAGTCAAGAGTGAACAAGTGAATAATAGCTAAGCGTGCTCCACCTTAGGCTGCATTTTCACTTTCCATCAGGTTTGATGGCAGTCAAACGTTTAGCTATCAACAATAAAAAAAAATACCTATATATGTCGCTGGCCATGGCGATCAGTGAAACGCTGTCAAATTTGAAAGCGATATTTGACATCGTTTCATTGATAGCCATTGCCAGTGACCTAGGTGTACACAGGCCTTCATATCGTTGTTGACAACGGTTGCCAGCCGACCACAAGGCTCGTTTTTCAACTCATAATTTGCAGATTTAAATTTAAGGCTTTGCATGGGTGCAAAATACAAAAGCACATTTTGCCCTCCTTTTTTCTACACACCTGTGCAAAGCTAAGGCGATTGGCTAGTTATGTACATGGAATACATAGTGAGAGAAATGGCATGTCGTAGAACCTACATAAACCGTAAAACATTGTCAAGTGCACGAAAAGAGCCTCATTGAGGTGCGTTTATAATTCTTTCACCACATTACTTTTGAATAAACTTTTGTCACCATAGTATTAAGTATGTTAAGGCTGCAATGCTTTCTAAGTGAGAGCTGAAATAAAAAGTTTTGGTTTGATTCAATTTTGGTGTGAGCTACACTGAGCTGCACAAAACGTAGATAATAATGACTCCTTCTGTCTTCGACCATATCACTTTACCAAACTTTGACACAAGAGGTGGGCGTGGCTACGCCGCCGCCACGACCAAAGAAGTAGGAAATATAAAACTTGTTAAACCCATAGAGCAGCAGCATTGTTTTTGACAAAGTCAAACGGCTTCGTAGGTATTGCTTTTACCCAACATGCTGATGCAAACAGGAATGTTATGATATTGACCACTATGTGTGTGTATAAGTATTTTATGATTGCTCATCTGTTCCCCTATATCAAATAAATATAAAAATAGAACTAGTTTATTTTAATTATATGACAGCTGTCAGTTGAAAGCGATTCTATCTAGGACTGAAAAGTATTTAGGTCGTGGGTTCAATTCCCACCGAGAACAAATATTTCTTTGGTGAATGCAGATGTTTGTTCTCTGTCTGAGTGTTATATTGTATTCTAACTATGTGTTAACAAAATGATGTGCAGTAAAATGTATGTACTATAGGAATGAGATAGTTGATTGTAATACATCAACTATCTGATTCCTATAGTACAAGACAAGCTCGGGGATAGACAGTGTTTTGTGGATTGTCTACATTATTAATTTATTTTATAAAGATCGTGGGTTAAAATTTGGTCGTGCACCACCAATGTATACTATTCTGTCAGTTCATCACCTCTCTTATTATATAAATAGATATACTGTAGCTGTAGGTTTATCGACAAGATAAACCTAGCTCTAAGACTTCTCAAAGTGATCATTGATATTATGTTATTTTAAAGGTACAATGAATAAAATTAAACATTTTTACTTTACTTTGACTTTCACTTTGAATACTGCTACTCTATTGTAATCTCCATTTGATAACTCTTTGAATTGCTCGAAATCAATTGTCAATTTGAAAAAACGTCAAAACTATAGCGCTTGCAAAACAGGAAAGTATTAAAAACCGGATTATCTCCGGCTTCCGGCCAAAAACCGTTTCCAGGTTTGGTCAACGTAATATTTTTTCATATAGTAGAATTTTAACAAGAAAACAATATTCTAAGATACCTACAAAATCAACTATTAAAAAATTGTACGAAATAGGAATTAGTATCTAGTGAAGTTTAATATTACTTACTTTATTATTGAGTAGTTTATTGTTGAGTAGATTAGTAGTAGTAGTGGAGCTTTTTGTGAAGTGCTCATCCAGGGAAGTACTACCACCATACCTGTTTCTGCCGTGAAGCAGCATTGCTGTGTTTCTGTTTGAAGGGTGTGGGTGCCGGTGAAATTACTGGCACTTGAGGCTGAACATCTGTACGCGTGAAGCTGATGGACGCAGGGCAGTGCATCGTAGGGCAAATTCCTGGCGTGTGTGACTTACGAGGCAATGCTTTGTTACAGGCTATAGGTACCACTGTTACCACTTACAGGCCTACCCGAGTGGGATCCTAGCTAAAGAAAAATAAGAACACAAATGAACAAAAAGTAAAACTGAAAAAAAAACTAATAAAAATAAATCTAACATCAAAATATATGTATTAAAAATAAAGTTTAAAATTAAATTTAAACAAAATAATGACTATAATGTATGAATGTAAATAATAATGATGATATAATAATAATCGAAATAATAAGTAATAATATGCATGAAATGTAACTTAATGTAGTTATGGAATGAATGGGCTTTTTTTTTTTTTTATAGTTACCACTTAACATCATGTGGACCATATACTTGTTCCATCAGCTAGATGTATTAAAAAAAAAGACGCAGTGCAATAATAGAAAAACAAAGTATTGGTTTTATTATGTTTTATCGGTTTTTAGCTATGTATGCTTTTAGACAAAAAAAATCAATTTATAAAAATAATGCATCTTTTTAGTAATGTTTCAATTACCTGGACATATTAGGGCTAAGAATAAAGTGATGGTGAACTGAACGCGCGAACCTTGTGCAAACAACACCCACACCATTGCCTCCATATATTATTGCCACTGTTATGACTTTTGAGGAACAAGATTTAGCGCAGTTTCAAGACAGTATCTAACACTAATACTAGCTCGCTGCGTACAATGACAGTTCGCGGCGCTGTGTGGGGATGAATGCAAAACCCTACGCTTGAAACTGATCGCCATCGCCATCGCAGTTCGAAACTGTTCGCCGCAATCTTTTCTAAGCTTGATTCATTCACCCGCTAGTCCGGGGTACCTAGGTAGTTTTTGTTCACGGGGATTAAAAACAAAACAATATTTTTGAGGCTCAATCAGTAAGATTTATGTTTCTGATACTAAGGAAAATCGGAATACGTAAAACTTCCCTCACTGTATAGGCATACGCCTATCTATCATTGCGTCCTGAAGTGAGGGTAGTTATTATACCTCCACCTCTCAACGACGATAGCACTCATGTCAATGCTCCAGTCTGCCCACGACCACAGTTATTACAACATAGCCGAAGCGTCGGGGAAAATTATACGCGGTAAACACCCATCATCATCATTATCATCATCATCAACCTATATTAGTCCACTGCTGAACGTAGGTCTCTCGCAAGACGCGCCACTGAGCCCGGTCTTCGGCTCTTCTTCTCCAGTGCTTGCCAGCTACATTTCGCAGATCGTCGCCCCACCTTGCCGGAGGGCGTCCTACACTACGCTTACCTAAACGCGGTAAAAATACCCGTGTAACAGTTTAATGTGTGTTATGATCGCAAAAGTTTAAAAAAGTACTATTGATAAATTTTGCTTAGCTGTCCGGCTTTTCGCAAAACCGGAAAACCGGGTTTGCACGCCCTAGTCAGGACGTAATGTCAGATAGGAAACTGATGGGTGGCTGAACTAATTGATGCCCGCGACTTCATCGACTGTCTCCACGGGTGGTGATTATACACTTCCTTGTTTCGATATTATATTTATGCATTCCATCTCTTATAAAAAAGTCCCCAAATATTATAAATACATTCACTTGTTCTGTTTTTTCTCCATCAATCAAAATATTACACGCTGTTAAACATTCATATCGAATACCATAAACTTAGCCTTATGATTGTATTTGTTTTTGTATTTATTGATTTACTTTGATTGAACCGTCATTCATTCTAGGTATGTAAATGCCCTTATTTTATTTTTTATTGATATTTGATCTTATTCTAAGCTTCTCTCCATCCAAAATTTGATTGGAAAATACTGATTTGCAGCGATATAACCGCCCATTATGCATTACTATATTTTTAAATAGTTTCAAATAAGATTCTATCCTATTATTATCTTACACAACATCTTTTTTTGCTTTTAACGTAGTTAAACAAATATTTTTAGAAGTAATATATTTTTTTTCTATTAAAACTAATAGGAAAAACAATTTCCAGAGTTCAATAATATTAGAACGAATCCTCAATAGTTCTCTTTTTCCAAATTTTAGACTCTACGGGTCGTTTTCACCGATGACTAATCAGCAGATCAAATATTTGACGATTGTTTAATACACAAAATTAAGAAAAATTAAGTAGGGGGTAGTAAAACATTAAATAGGGGATGCTTTGTCTGTCACGATCTGGGAACTTTCGTTTTTATTAGTAGTGATCGCAGCGTGCAACTGTCAAAAGACGCGGCAGTGTGTGCGGATGTATACAATTCCCTATGTTGAAACTGAACGGTTCGCCATCGCGCCCGCCAGCGAACTAGGTGTGTTCGAGCCTTTACAGGCGCGTAATAAATTCAATTCGTTCTGTTTTTGAAATTGGCGTACGTTCAATTGTTTCTTCCATTCTAAATTCAAATGTTTCTATTCCGATAGAGAACCAATAATAAGGTGTAAGATAGATGTAATGTAACTGGCGCGTAGAATTTCAATGTTCTGTTTTCAAAATTGGTGTAGAGTACATTCATTTGAATGACCTCACATTGTTTTACATCGTATCTGCCTCGTTATGGAATCCTGGTGAGGCTTCCGTCGACTCGGACCGGTAGGTACTCGGACCGCAGTCCCACTCGCCGGAGTAATTAAATTTTATTATTTTTCTTCCGGCAAGTCGGACCAAAAACCACGTGACGTAAATTGTACAGTCGTCGCTAGAAACAGATCCGACATAAATACGAAATGTTTAGTAGGAGTGTGATATCAAGTATCGCTTATATAGCAATATCGCTTATCGCTTGCACAGTCACTTTTGCTACCCGTTCTGGATTACGCTGATGCATGTTATCTGGACCTCACTGAGGAACAGCTTGATAAGCTTGAGCGGCTTCAGAACTTCTGCATCAGATTTATTTTTGGCCTTCGTAAATATGACCATGTGTCTCCTTTTCGATCTCAACTCAAGTGGCTTCCAATTCGTCTTCGCCGAAACATGCATATTCTTTCTCTTCTTTACTCAATACTTTTCAATCCTCTTTCACCTCACTATCTTAAAAACAGATTCATGTATCTCCATTCTTGCAGTATCCGTTTGCTAAGGTCATCGGAAAACCTGTTACTTAAAATTCCAGGTCATAGCAGCTCCTTCTACACAAACTCTTTTACTGTTAAAGCTGTTAGGCTGTGGAATGCTCTGCCTCTGGAAATCAAACAGTCAACCTCGCATAACACTTTTAAATTAAGGTTGAAGGAGCACTACTTGTCGTCAATTTCTTCTAGCTAGTTTTTTAGGCATTGAGCATAATAATATTGGGTATAATATATATTTTTATTTTTTTATTTAAACATAATATTCATGTATATTTATATTGTATGTATTAGTTTATTTTTAGTTATATCTTATAATAAGTATTAGGATTTTAGTTTAAATTAAGTAGTTAGTTTAGGTAAATACCTATCTAATTAGGTATCTAATAGTGAGTAGGTATTGTAGATCTACTTATTTTCAATTTTCCGTTTGTAACTACACCGCCTTTCAATTCGTTATTTCTTTCCATGCAAAGGTTGCCTGGAAGAGATCGCTCTCAGCGATAAGGTCGCCCATTGTTTTACCTAATTGTTAATTTTTTATGTCCTGTACTGTATTTATTGTGTGGTGAACAATAAAGAGTTATCTATCTATCTATCTATCTATGTATATTTTAATAACTGTTAATAATTAGATTTTTTAAAAATAAATTGTGTCTTCAATCAACGAGTTTTATTCTTAATGTTTACTTTCTACACCTACTTTTGCGTTTGACTGTACTGCATTGCCTCGAACAATAGATTTTTTCAATCATTTCAAAAGTGGTCCGAGTCGCCGGAAGAAAAATAATAAAATTTAATTACTCCGGCGAGTGGGACTGCGGTCCGAGTACCTACCGGTCCGGGTCGACGGAAGCCTCTCCTGGTAATCCTTGGAAATTTGTTAGGTAATAATATTTTTTTCTAATTTACTTGGCGTCAAAATTTAGACACAACATAATAATATTTGCAATAGTTTTAGCGAATCTATGACAAAAAGACAAGAGTTTTTATTGAGTAGGTCTATTCCACAAAATAGTTTTTTAGTTTGGATTGAGTAAAACATCCCCAAAGTTTTTGCCGGCCAAATTTTGCGCACAACACACCATAATTTACGAAAACTTTTAGAGTCCGAACTAGAATCGTCCTCAAACTTGTAATTCCATTTGCAAACTTGCTTCATTTTTTACCGTTGGGTAGAGTTTACGAAAAAATCTTATAAGGCTGCGATCAGACGTGCCGTGAACCATTTATTTCCCAAGAGTGCTGGTACGTATGTGCTGACTCTGTATCTAGACGCGCCCTATTTGTTCAGCTGATGAGCCCTATGGCGGGCGGTGTGCCACTTCCAAGAAAAATTCAATGAAAATGAGCTTTATTATTTTTGTGTTTAAATTCAAAATTACAATGGCGTTGCAAGATGATAAATATGATAATGAGGTCAAATATTATGGGTGTTGCTTCATCCAAATTCAAAGTTTTTGAAAGTGTTTTTTTTTGTAATTTTTGGGTACGGCAACACTAAATCTAGAGAACAATGAAACTCTGAGAAGCTATGAAACTTATAAAAAACTAATATTTTGTAAATTTGTAATACAAATATTACCACTATTCTGATTTTTGTACGCCTAATGAAACCTTCTATTGGTGATAGATACTATTATTCCATCTGTGTTCTAGTTTAATCTGTGGAAGGTGAGAGAGGGGAGTATGCAGGCAATTTTCAGATTGTATCCTTATGAAGTTTGAAAAGTAGATGGTATTACGAATCTTTGTTTACGAAACTTTTATAAGAAGATTTTGAGCTTCGAACTTTTAGATTAAGTTTTAGATTTAGTAAGAATTTGATTGTTTTCGATTCAAGTTTACTTGTACAAATTTTAACAAACTCAGTGTAATAGTGTAGATTAATCAAGAAAGTTCCAATAAATAGTTATTTGTAACTTAATACAGCAAAACATTTGCTTTAAGGCTTTAATTTTAATACTTGTCCCCACACTCATTAGAGATTAAAACATAAAAAGAAAATATGATATTACACCTGTACCTATAATCATAAAATTTAGCGCATTTTTTATCAATTTATAGCCAAAGTATTTTTAAATTGCTGATAATAGACTACTACGAATAGACTTATAAAACGATTTTTTTTTCATATTGGCATCAGTTTTTCATTCGAATTGAGAATCATTGTTCGTTTTTTAAATATTTTTCGAATTTAGAATCCAGAAAACTATAATGGTTATACTCAGCTGGAAACAACATTCTATTTCGATCTGTCAGACTGACTCAGATGTCCATGTTCCTTATCTCATTATGTCCGATGCAAAACGTTGACCCGTAGGCCTACCACAAGCTCTGTCTGGCTCTGTCTCAGTTGACTCAGTCAGAATTTTGTTGGTATTATCTAAGGTATCCGACTGAAGTTTATTTCGGCGTTAAGCAACTCCAAAATACGAATTTCCATCAAGATCCATTCATTCACTAGGTTTGAATTTCGGTGGTGGTGGCGTTTCTTATGTCAAGTGGCTAGGTTTCAAATGTCAAAAATGAAGCCGATGTCGATTACGAGTTGACTGAGACAATAAGGCCTCTGGTTCTAGGTTTGTGTGCGTGTTGACTAAATAAATCCGTCACGTCACGTTAAAACGTCACACACACAGTATAATACACTGGTGATAACTCGCACAGACTCAAAACCAGATCCAGAGACAGAGCCAGACAGAGCTTGTGGTAGGCCTACCGGTCGGAGCTTACAAATAACTTCCTATAAAACAACACTGATCGATACTAAACTTCTCAGTTTGTTATAGAACAAGCTTTATTAGATTTACAAACGGTGAAGGAAAACATCCAAGGCCTGCGCACATCTAGGCGATGACGATGGCATCACGCTGTCATATTTGACAGCGTTTCACGTGATCGCCATCGCCACTGCCTAGATGTGCGCAGGCCTTTAACGAACCGTTAAAAAGTATACGGCATTATGAATCAGGGGGTGAAAATATACCTACGCAATTGCTATTCAGTTCTCATAATAATACTAGTAAATAAAACAAATGCAAATCAAAATAAGCAAACCGTCTTTGTAATTGAGGATTCAAAGCCCACGTGGGCAATTTATAATTTGTTTGCACTCGCTCAACGAGAGTACTGTGAAAATTATTCCATGTCTGAGCCTTCAAGCCTGCATCACTATTTAAGCAAACAGTTTGTAAGCACCTAGCACCAGTTTTTCTCTTCTTCTTATTTAACAGCCCCAGTACCCCTACCGGGAACCAATCGTACACCAGCTGACGTGGACACGTCACCGTCTCGCAATCGCTATTCATGCTTCTTGAAGAATCCGCTAGGGGCGCTTTTGGCCATACAAAATGGTGGCAGAGGTGGGCGATACGATCGGTGATAGGCGTCAGGCACCACACACCGATTTCATACGATTGGTTCCCGGTAGGGGTACAGTTTATCAAGCATACGAAATAATATAGGCATATAGGTTAATGAGGATTACATTGTGGTAAGAACTACCAACGTCAGAGTGTAAAACATTTTTTAAACATGCACTTAAATGTGTCTTCAATTTTTTTTTACAAAAAGGCTAGTACTGAGTCGAAGGATAGTCTAGCAAGAAAAAAAAATCTATTAAATATTTTTCTCGCTTAGGTATTACTTAGGTACTTTAGGAATTTGCTATATTATTTTACACCTATACTAGTGGCCGCCCGCGGCTTCGCTCGCCTGTTCCCGTAACACCCCGTTCTCGTTGCTTTTTCGGGATAAAAAGTATCCTATGTCCTTCTCCCGGTTCTAAGCTACCTTCCCACTAATTTTCTGCCAAATCGGTTAAGCCGTTCTTGAGTTATAAATAGTGTAACTAACACGACTTTCTTTTATAAATACAGGGTTATTCATTATTAGCTGCAAATACTCAGGAATTAGGTTCAATAAATAAAATAAAAAATATTTATGAAATTATTTTTTTAAATTTTGATCAAAAATTTTTTTAAGTTTTTGTATCAAAATTTTATTTTTATTAATTTCTTTACGGCTATTGCATAATGATTGCCATGGAGAACAGGACGATGACCCACCCAGGCGGTGACTGAACGCAGAGTGTCGCTCACGGCGCGCGGGCGCGGATCAAAGGTCAAAATAGGTCAGGCGCCAATGATTCCTTTATCGATTTTCTCGGGATTTTCATAACAAAACTTAAAAAAAATCATTGCATAAATATTTTTTATTTTATTTGTTGATCCTAATTCCTGAGTATTTGCAGCTAATAATGAATAACCCTGTATAGATTTGAAATACTACTTTGAGAGATGTATTAGGTGTTGTTACGTTACTGGTGAAATCTTTTTTTTCACTAGCTACGCAACGCATTCGATAGCGCATGAAAATCATGCTGAATGCACTTTGCTAAGAACCTCCAGCGAACATTTGAAACACAAATGCATCTGGTATGAAATTTTAATCCAACTAGAGTGCCGAGCGCCACGAGGATCCAATATTTAAATTTAAGAAACAAACTTTCACCGTACATTAATGTGATTTAGTTCAATTTTGGCCGGAAAAACCCGAAAACATCCGAAGTTGTCCGAAGTTTGCATTACTCAGCTATTATAGGCAATGTAATCAAGTTGCAGTCAAAAGTTTAATATGTAATATGTACCTACTAACAAATAAATGATACTAACACGAAACACGATTCATGTTCCTTATTCAATCTTACTTTTGCAAGGTCAAGATTGCACTGTGGTGAGTTTGATCACTTTTATGATGCCACAATCATACGATGAGGTACTTACAGACATTTGTTCATAATTTTTATAAATTAAACAAGTATTTGACTATTTATTTTACATTTTCTCTAGATCGTTTGTAACGATCTGCAGATAGCTCAACTGTTTCTTGTGTATTTTGTACATTTTGTAAATATTTGTTTATTTGTAAGTTTCTTTGTGTAAGTATTAGATACTTTAATATAAGTAAACAAGTCTTTGCATCTATTGCAGATAATTTATATAACATCAAGGGCAACGTGTCGTTTAAAGAGGTCAAGGAAAAATGCATAAATTACGCCCACTAGAGCATTGCTCTTAAATAAGAAGAAGAAGAAGGGCAACTGGTGATTACTGAAGCCCTTGGATGATTATTGTTGGAATAAGCCTGCCTAGCACATAGACCATCCTGACCGCTTATAGTCGGCCTTATTCACAGGAAAGGCATGGTCAATACGTGCAGAGATGACTAAGCCATGAGGTCTCTCACGATGTTTTCCTTCACCATCGATACTTATAATGCACTCATTATTTTTAAGTCGAACTACTAACGATTTCATCGAAATCCAGTCAGCCGTTGTCACGTGATCAAATCACAAATAAATTTGTATAACCAGTATGGTTAACTATTGGCCTCGTGCATAAACTCAAAGTCGCGCAACGAGCTATGGAGAGAGCTATGCTGGGAGTTTCACTACGTGATAGAATCAGAAATGAGGATATCCGTAGAAGAACCATCAAGGTCACCGACATAGCTCGTAGAGTTAGTAAGTTGAAGTGGCAATGGGCAGGCCATATATCTCGAAGAACCGACAACCGTTGGGGAATAAAGGTTCTCGAATGGCGACCACGAACCGGAAGACGAAGCGTAGGGCGCCCACCCACCAGATGAACCGACGACATTGTTAAGATCGCGGGAAGTCGATGGATGGAAAGGGCTCAGAATCGTTCTTCCTGGAAATGTGTAGGGGAGGCCTATGGCCAGCAGTGGACTACTTCAGGCTGATAATGATGATGATAATGAATTATAACCAGTATGGTTAGCGTAAAAACGAGTTTAATTTGCTAACGTGAGAATAACGATAGTATTAACGTTTGATTCGCTATTGACATAGCTGACCGCGATGTTGCGTGTTTCACGCAAATTATTGTAATAAATAAAGCACATTTGTTTTAATGGTATTTAGGCATTAATTTTGTACGTAGTCACGATATTACTTCGTATTATGACGAGTGAAATATAACTGCTTGATACTGTGAAATGGGTTTATTATTTCGATAAAAAATTAAGGGTCAGAGCGTAAATGCCCAACTGAAACCACTCTATTGATGCACAAACCCTCGTATTTTTAAATGTCAGGCAATACTTTTTTTTATACCACTAGCTAATAGAACAAGCAATTAGATTTCCTGATGAACCATCGCCTAATTTCTCCAAAACATGGCCTCACAGGTCACTAACGTTAGGAACGTGCCCTACGCTGTTTAGCCCGCCAGCCAGCGTTCCAGTAATTTTCTGTTAAAAATTATTTGGAAAATTACCTCAATATGATTTGCTTCATACCATTTTTCGAAGAAAATTATTTAGCTTCAATAATTTAAAAGTCTACTTTACTAATAATATAAAGTATTGTATTTTTTCATTTACGAATAAACTCAAAACCATAACTAGCATTATTACAATTTCTTGAGTAACTAAGCTATATTTTATACTAGAAATCCGCCCTACTTACTTCTTATATACCTTTATACTTTTTTCTAAAAAAAAGTACGCGTGAGAAAAAAATATATATTTAGTTTTTTTACACCTGGGGCGGATTTCTAATAAATAAGCTACAAAAAGTATTGTTATTTTGATTTAAAAAATGTAAACCGGTTGGTTGGTACACCTTATTCTAAAAATAGCCACTATAGTTGAAGCTAACTTGACTCCAAACCTGGTATTTCGAAAGCCTTCATAAATAATTTCCCTCATGTTAAGATTCCTTTCAGCTCACTAGGTGCTTCAATAATGCAAGTAGCTGTAAAACTTAGTCTGAAACACTTCGATGAAGTTTATTGTAGAAATGAGCTTTAACACGTTGAAATAAGACTCGTTAAAGGTTGATTGCAAGCAATAGGGACCTTTTCATCAGCTTTCAAGGTAAAAAATTGGGTATGCCTAACGTCACCAATCCTTCTCTCTTATTCATTTGTTTACACCATTTTGCCACCACAAAAACATTAATTTTAAAAGTTCACCAGCTAGCGTATGCTCGTATGAAGAGGAAGATCGTGGGTTCAAATTCGTTCCCTCTTTTCAGATGTATCAAATCTTTGTAAGCAGCCTTTTTGTTAATATTTAATAGTGTTGCTTGCTTTGCAGTTATATCAGAAAATGCGGTAATTTCGACATAGTTACCAAGTAGTTTCGAAATATATAACGACCGCTTAGCGACCGCTAAGTCTTCAACTTCTAACCAAGGATAGAAAATGAATACTTAGCGGGTAGTTAGCGATCGTTACCTATCTCGAGTCTACCGCTTTTGGTCCCTTTATTTTTTAAACAAACGGTCTTACGGCTCACCTGAGTTAAACGGTCACCGTCACCCATAAACACCAACAACACTAAGGGTGCTGTCGTTGGGTTAGTTAGTTGGTTAGTTAGGTCTCTGAAGAAACTTTTTTAAATTTCATCTTTTATTTCGAAATTTTTCTTCTTCTTAACTATTTTTTTTTTTGCTCTGTTTTGCTTTTTTAGATAGTGATACTTTTGTGCGATCCAGCATTATTGTAATCTGTACCAGTTTGGTACAGTCCGCTAAATGGCCGTTCCAGAATTTAGTGTTCAAACGTGCTCCGATATACGAACGATGTGATAAAAACGAACCGCAGTATTGTAATGTTACAGACACGTACAGGTTATTGATCAATTTTTATAGAAATATTGAGAAATACAGATACAGATAAATGCAGTATTTAATGTAGGCTCAGTTACCCCGCCTTCCAATTCTGCGGACGCGGAGGTTCGAATCCAGTCATGTACTTGTGGGTTTTTTGTTCAAAAAATGTATGTACACAATGCTAGTCCTCTTAAACGGTGAAGAAAAACATCGTGAGGAAACCCGCGGCCTATTTAGCTCTGCACGTATTAACCATGTCTTTCCTGTGGATTAGGGCGACTGTGGCAAGCCTATTCCATCTAAAATCCTGTCCTAGGCATTATAGCACCCCGTAAGTAGGGCTTGTGTGATCACCAGTTGCTCCTTACTCTATATAAAATCTACAATAAATGCAAAGGCCTGTTTATTTAGCTGATAGCCCAAGTGAAGTTAAATGATAACCATCGACTATAACAAAGCAGTACGTAAGCAGTACCTCGTAGGTCACGCACGTTAGGACCCAGTGTGTCGACCAGTCGTATGAAATCGGTGTGCGGTGCCTGACGCTTATCGCCGATCGTATCGCCCACCTCTGCCACCATTTTGTATGGAGAAACCAAAAGTGGCCCTAGCGGATTCTTCAAGAAGCATGAATAGCGATTGCGAGACGGTGACGTGTCCACGTCAGCTGGTGTACGATTGGTTCCCGGTCGACACACTGCACTACGATGCACTGTCCGGCGTCCATCAATTTAAAGCATACAGAACTCAAGTGCCAGTAATTTCACCCACACTCTTCAAACCGAAACACAGCAACGCTGTTTCCGGGGTTCGACATAGTTTTTGACGTGACAACGTCTTATAATTCGATGGAGCCGGCTGCACGCACGAAAAAACATGACTCATGTGGCGTTACCTCGCTCTGAAGCGTTCTATTTAAGACTTGAAATGCAAGCGAGAGCGCGGAACGAGCGACAAAGAGGCACGAACGGCCTCCGCGTTTGACATCAGTCTGTCTCTCTCCTACTTGAGTGAGCAATGCGTCCGCGTGAGCTGTATGGCGTTGTCACGTTCAACTATCGTCAGTAAACCAACTTTATAGACAACCGAGTTTTTTTCGTAAACACTATTAGTAATGTATAAAGTTTTGCATAATTAAAATAACTTTGAAATCTAATCTAACATGCTTTGCTTTGAGTCTTATAAACTGTAGTAGTTTTCAGTTTTAGTTTTACTATCCAATTACATTTTCAAAACCTCACAAAACTCTCTCGAGGTTCATTATCAGAGTATTGTATCTATTAATGGTATTTCCCGTGTGTTTGTTTAGGTATCATTCTGGGAGCAAGTATCGACATTACGAAACTATTAGGCGTACTCTCAAATTTCCCACGAGACGAAAATATTGATGGAAACATATTATTCTCTTTGACGATCGTGTTTGATCTTTGTACTATGATATTCTAGCAATTTTATCTAAGGCTTTCTCGTAGGTATAATCTTTGCAAAAGAAAGTCTTGAATATAAGACTTTCATGCCATTATTAAGACTAAAAGCTTCCATCATAATCATGATCATTCAAAAACGTATGTGCCATTACTCTCAAATGGTGAAGGAAAACATTGTGAGGGGGCTTAATTTGGGGCTTGTTAGATTGATATATAGATTTCTTTGTGGATTGTCCATAATATTGATTTATTACACATAGGTCGAAAGAACCAGTGACACGATGAGCAAGATAGATAGATAGATAGATAACACTTTATTGTACACCACAAGAAATAGGACATCACACATAGCGAAAAACTAAAACTAGCGAAGCACAATGGGCGGTCTTATCGCTATGAGCGATCTCTTCCAGACAACCTTTGGATGGACAGGATTTGAATAACGAGAAGGCGGTGCCATAAGGGCTCCGCAAGGGGGGGGCAGGCATCATCATCAGCTTGAAAAAGTCTACTGCTGGACCTGGCCTCCTACCCTTAAGTAGGTTTAATTTTGCTTATTTTTTAATAATGTTTTTTTTTCCAGTGATGAAGGTTGCAGCCATAAATGCAGAAACAAGCAGTCTTCCAGAAAAATGGAAAATAATACCAAAAATTTGCTTATACTTCGGAATGATATGCCATATCAATTTATGATTACCTATGGTATGTCGTATGTATCAAATTGTAATATTTATGTGTGCTTATTGCTAAATAAATTTATAATTTATAAAAAAAGATATAACGCTTCCGTCTGGCACTGATTTGGATCAGTTGAGCTATCTCTAGATCGTTTGTAACGGTCTGCAAATAAGCTCTATTGTTTTTTGTGTACTTATTATACATTTTGTAAATATTGTTTAGTTGTAAGTTACTTTGTGTAAATAAATGGTTACACTTATTATTTAAGTATATAATTCAACTTTTATATTTTAACTGTAAATTTTCTCTTGCATTTGATTATCTAAAGAAGTTTCCAACAGGTTTGTTTTCATAACTTTCTCTTTGAATTAAATGTAATGAAGTTAAACTCTTGAAACGTTCATGCGTGAAGTTTAATATGATTTTTCTGAAGGTCGATTTACATAAAGGTCGATTTACATCAAATGAGCGAATGCTCATTCTATCCCCACTACAGCTTATTCTTCTAGTGTAAACAGGCGTAGAGCATTTTTTCGTTGTTCTTAGTGCGTTCGCAAAGATTCTATGGAATATTCTAAGAATACTCGCTCGCTCGATGTAAACGGCGCTAGAGCGCGCAAACAGTTGCTTATAGCGTTCTTGCGTGTTCGAACGTGCTCGCGCCCTTGAGCGGTCTCTTCAAAGCGTTCTTGTGTTCTAGCTCTTATTCTAGCTCTAGCTCTTTATAAATAAATAAATAATAAATATTGTGG
This sequence comes from Thera britannica, assembly GCA_939531255.2. Classification (NCBI taxonomy): domain Eukaryota; kingdom Metazoa; phylum Arthropoda; class Insecta; order Lepidoptera; family Geometridae; genus Thera; species Thera britannica. The sequence continues at coordinate 23,377,732 of OW618034.2, forward strand.
ACAATTCACACAATACTACCCAGCCCCAAACTAAGCAGAGCTTGTAATATGGGAACCAGATAGCTGATATAATACTTGAATACATTTTTTTTTTTGTAAATACATACTTAGAATACAATATAACACCCAGACAGAGAACAAACATTTATGTTCACCACACAAATATTTATTCTCGGTGGGGATCGAACCCACGACCTACGGCGCAGAAGGCAGAGCTACTACCAACTGAGCTAGAGGCCAGTCAAAAGTCGTTTACACTAAAAGACCACGAACGAACGCTCTTGTTCTAGCTCTAGCTCTGTGTTCGTTTGATGTAAATCCACCTTAAGACATGTACCTAGATATTAAATACGCTTGAAAATGATTTTCAGCTCATTTACTCGCTTAGCTTTTTGAGTTAATAATGTCAGTTTATTTTGCTTTGGTAATTTATTTGTTTATGTCTGAGCAAATAGTTTTTGGATATTTGTTTTCAAAGGTTTGAGACTTTGAGACTTGACTTGAGTGTTTGAAAATTAATTTAGTTATATTATTGCATTAAAACGTGGGGGTGAATGGACATAGGTAGTGTCATCTGCCGCCACTTTTTAAATTCGGTGGCGAAAAGTGGCGGCAGATGAAACTAATTCAATTTTATTCTTCAAATGTTTTTTTATGAAAATAAAGGGTTAAAATTAAGATTAAAAAATATTGTTTGCAATCCACACAATACTATCAAGCCTCATATTAAACCGAGCTTGAACTACGGGTACAAGATAACTGATTTAATGCATATTTTTTTTGTGAACAAATGCTTATTTGAGCATCGTGTGTCATCTTTGTTATTCTTGTATACTTAAGAAATCCTTTTATATTCTTACTGAAAATAGTCTTATTGAAATGGTACATTTTGCATGTATTAGATCAGGGTAACTTTATATTAAAAAGAAAATATAGAATAGTAAGTAAATGATTTAATTACATTAATGTCTTTACAATTTACACTTTATTTAACTAAATTATAGCTTTAGTCACGATATTCAACACAAAACTACCTTACAGTAAAAATATAGCAACTACAAAGAGATATAGCGAACTAGGTACTTATCTTAACAATCAAGGGGTGTACTCAGAGCCGAATTACATCGACAGTACACAGAACGAAACGATAACCTCCTCTTTCGAGTCTCAAGCCCAGAATAATCCACCGCCCCGCCTAGCCTCAGTCAGGCGACCCACATGACAGTTGATAGACAGCGCCCCCTATCGACAATATCGTCATCCGTTCTGCGTAGCTTCTGACTACCATTAACAATTTATTGATATAATAAATTGTTATTAATTTCGAACAAATAATAATAAAATATAATATTATTTATCAAATGGTTTTAAAGCAACTACAATGTTCCTAAATTAAATAAAGTAAAATAGCTTTTTATTTTAAACATTAAAGACTATCCTTCTTTCTTACTTCAATAATCATTATTATTTTAATACAGATTTCTAAAAGCATTTAAATATCAAATTAAACTATTTATAAAAACCAATTTCTTATCAATCATTTCAAAACTTATAAAGATTATTACTCATTTCTAAAAATATACATAGAGAATAAAATAAATCTATTATTTTGAATAAATTTTAGCCCCCATTATCTACTAGATACGACACGGCCATTCTGCAAAATACTTCGTCCCCGAAGTATCTCCAAGTATTTTCCAAACTCACTGGCTCAGCTGCGAGTCAGGGTACTAGTGTGTCAGAGATCCTGGTATCACATAGGCCAATAAAGTACTAAATAACCTGACATGAAATCTGAAAGCACAAGGATAATGTTAACATAAAAACTATTAAACAATCCTTAGCCAATTTACTCACCATACCTATGTAAGGAAAAAAATAATAAAGTACCATAGGTTGGGCTGTCATGCTAAGTTCCATTGCGAGTTGGCATCGCGATGTCCAAACAAAGGATCAGGCCAACTAGGTCTACCAACATTTATACAAATATCATCAAGCTCTGGCTGTCGACTGTCGTGCTCAGTTCCATCGCATAATCGCAACTACTACAATGTCTAAACGTCACACCAGTCCAACCGTACATTTTGAAGAATCCCCCAATAATTTAACGTTTGTCTGTAGTGTAGTGAAGAACAAATCGCTTGGCCATTCTGCTTCAGTACTACTTACAAAATTGTATTGAAAAAAATATGGCACGAGCAATAAAAATGCGGGTACTCTCACAAAAGAAAATAAAAGTATTCCTTGGCAAAAATAAAACTGTCCGGATAGGATACCGTTAGACACTATTTGGCCAAATCAATGCAGAGCCTAACAAGGCCTTACCTTACTTTTACATCACTTGAAGTCCACTCCGTTTTATTCCAGATACATAAACAGCTTTGTATTGTACTTCGAATAACGTAGGAACTGCAACTTCATTTGTCAGACGATAATATCTCCAGTTTACGATATGGCACTTCACATTCTGAAATAAGAATAAATGTTAGTTTTCTGTGGGCAAAAGTTCTATCCCACGCTCTGATATTAGATCAGGGTAACTTTATATTAAAAAGAAAATATAGAATAGTAAGTAAATGATTTAATTACATTAATGTCTTTACAATTTACACTTTATTTAACTAAATTATAGCTTTAGTCACGATATTCAACACAAAACTACCTTACAGTAAAAATATAGCAACTACAAAGAGATATAGCGAACTAGGTACTTATCTTAACAATCAAGGGGTGTACTCAGAGCCGAATTACATCGACAGTACACAGAACGAAACGATAACCTCCTCTTTCGAGTCTCAAGCCCAGAATAATCCACCGCCCCGCCTAGCCTCAGTCAGGCGACCCACATGACAGTTGATAGACAGCGCCCCCTATCGACAATATCGTCATCCGTTCTGCGTAGCTTCTGACTACCATTAACAATTTATTGATATAATAAATTGTTATTAATTTCGAACAAATAATAATAAAATATAATATTATTTATCAAATGGTTTTAAAGCAACTACAATGTTCCTAAATTAAATAAAGTAAAATAGCTTTTTATTTTAAACATTAAAGACTATCCTTCTTTCTTACTTCAATAATCATTATTATTTTAATACAGATTTCTAAAAGCATTTAAATATCAAATTAAACTATTTATAAAAACCAATTTCTTATCAATAATTTCAAAACTTATAAAGATTATTACTCATTTCTAAAAATATACATAGAGAATAAAATAAATCTATTATTTTGAATAAATTTTTAGCCCCCATTATCTACTAGATACGACACATGCAATATAAATAATGAACTATTAAATGCCAGATCACTTGCTTCAAATAACGTATAATCCATTGAAAATCCAATAACACAAATTGCCAATAAACAGTAAAAACGGCATCAATTGAAAATTGCAGCTAATAAAATGGCCAATCCATTAATGTTAATGTATGATATTAAATGTATAGATGGCAGGGGAAGCACCGGCCGCGCCACTCAGCGGTGCATGAAGAAGCGAGATTTGTGCATTATTTTGGTACAAGGGATGAACTACATATTGAAGCGTACTTCATTTCAAAAAGTACACAAAAAGAGGCTAAACACCTAGTGACATGACAAGGAGAAGAAGTATGAACCGAAAAAGACTTCTACTGGATATAAGCCTGCCAAAAACTCCCGAGTCTTATCTCCTGACTCCTACAAGCAATTTGCCGTGACTTAATCAGTTCCATATAAGAACTGTCACTTTTCACACACTAACAAGCACGTCATCGCACTGAGGGTTTCAGATTGCGGAATCAAAATGTAATTTGATTTGTGTACATCAAGTTCAAGTTTCGTTTTTCAATTTTGTGTTTCTATTTTGTATTGCACGTCTAGGTTTTGTATGAAAAGAAGAAATACCTTTCTGTCGTGCCTTTCCTGAGTCCAAGCAAAACTCAGTCTGCCATAAAAAAAACCTATTGGGCGATGAAAGCTCTCGTGACTTCATACAAAGCCTTCGCAATACAATAACCTATAACTATAATTAAGAACTAAAACAGCTCTGAACTTGCGGTATAGTGCTGAAGAGTGCTGATTTATGCATCCTAACCATACTTGCGCAACTATAGATCGTGCCTTTGAAAAAGTTTTTGAATTTTCGCTTGGAAATTGAAGTGGATTTTATATTCAACCACGGTAGCCATTTTGATACATGGAGTCTTTCCATCAGTATGTTGCTTTGAAAGCTCTTTTTGCATTATTAACCTAGCTGACTAGCTGATTCACCCGGTTTTTCCTTGCTTGGCAAAACACACAAAGGCTGCTCAAAATCTTAATTTATTGTGGTTTTATGATCTAGTAAACAACAGTTTCGTGAAATTACTGACAGGTACTATGAGAACTAGATAGCTGATTATAATACTTACATAGGTATTTTTGTATCGTGATTATAATAGGTACTTAGAATACAGTAAAATTTGACTTAGAATACAATCTAACACATAGACGGAGAACAATCATCACACAAATATTTGTTTTCGGTGGAGATCGAACCCACGACGGACAACGCAGAAGGCAGAGCTAACTACCAACTGGAGCTGAGAGGCCAGAGTAGAGATATTATGATAACTAATGTTTATCTTTCAAAAGTAGCGTGCAGATTGAGAATTCCAATCCAACTTAAATGCCCAACTTTCCACTCGTCTTGGTAAAGTTTTGATCAAACTCAACAGTATTTTGTGAAGCCAGACGGAAAATAATTTTATTATTCCTTTAAAGCTACGTTTTGTTGAATACTGTTTAATTTTAAAACTTATAAGAGCGGTCTGGCGAAACTAATGGCCCGTCTACACTTGCTGGCGTGGTGGACCCTAATAAACGCGAATGAATAAAATATTTTTTGCACTTGCACAACAATTACATAATAATTGTACATATTATAAAAATGGTACAATAGTTTTGTCGTTAAAATTAAAATTGGTTTTTGGTTGTTGCCAATTTACCAAGTTTTTAAATTAATTATCATTTTTCGGAAATTATGTTTCAGTTATTTGGTTCCTCATATATAGCTCATATTTTGAACTTACGTAATTTTTTTTTCTAAACTGGTTTTGTTGGTCTTTAAATGCAGAAACTATGACAACATGTTGTCAGCACGTGTGGAAGGTTCTGCAGGACAGATTTCTCAAAAGCTAGATTTTATTTTCTTGAAGTGGCTTAAAATGCAAATATTATTGGACTAAGAAGTCTCAAGTTGTATATTCATACAGATTTTTCACTTTCTTGATTGAATTTTTAGTAAATGAATGACTTATTCTACTACCACTCTTCTCGTCAACGAGACCAAGACAATGACATTTATATATCTCTTTCTCGCACAGCTTGCTACTCGATATAGTTTCTCCCGCATGATTTGTAGAATGAGCTACCACCAGAGATTTCCCCCTTAGTTACAACATAGTTAAGGTTCATTATCATGGGTCAAAAATGATAGAAAAAGTGTCTTCAGGGTGAGTAACGAAACAACAGTGGATACTAGTGGCATTTATTTTAGTACCTAACTAACAATAACTAAGTTCTTCCATCTACTGATCGAAGTGACGCATGACCCAAGGGCTGGTGAGTATCTGGCGCAACGTATTAGCATTGCTATTCAGCGTGGAAATGCCGCCAGCGTCTTGGGGACGCTTTCGTCTGATACTGATTTGGATCAATTAAGCTATCTCTAGATCGTTGGTAAGGGTCTGCAGATAGCTCAACTATTTCTTGTGTATTTTGTAAATTATTTAATTAATAATAATAAATAAATAAATAAATAAATAAATATTGTGGACAATTCACACAACACTACCCAGCCCCAAACTAAGCAGAGCTTGTAATATGGGAACCAGATAGCTGATATAATACTTGAATACATTTTTTTTTTGTAAATACATACTTAGAATACAATATAACACCCAGACAGAGAACAAACATTTATGTTCACCACACAAATATTTGTTCTCGGTGGGGATCGAACCCACGACCTACGGCGCAGAAGGCAGAGCTACTACCACTGAGCTAGAGGCTAGAGGAGTTGTAAGTTTCTTTGTTTAAATAATTAAGATCTTCCATAGTAATAAGTTATACTGATAATAAAAACCTTTTTTAGTTTTATACTTATATATTTATAAATATTTTATTCAAGCTGATGATGATATTCAAAAGCAGTCATTTAAAGAAGAAGGTTCGTTCGCAAAGTTTATAAAAGAAAATTCCGCAGAAGCTGTTAAGAAACAGTGAAAAATTACAAAGTTTTAACTACACAAATAAGTTCTTAATAACCAAAGCAATGCTATTTCCTCGGGTTCTGGGGAAAACCAACAACAGATTGTTGTACAGTTGGTGACAAAATTAGTTACAAGTTCAGTTATGTCACTCCGTTTCTCTGGATTTAACAAAATCACTTCAGTTTCGGTGTGCTAGGTATGGTTTTTAATGTGGATCTTCAAATATGTAAAAGTCTAAATTGAAAAAATTGTGCAGGCATTAAGACGCAGGCAACCGTCAACTAACTTCTCGCTTGCACATTTCAACACTCAAAATACCATTTTTAATCATATAATATTCAACCAAAATCAAAATGATAGTTTTTGATAAACGTTTGTTAATTCGACTACAAAACCCATAAATAAATAAATAAATAAATAAAAATTGAGGACAATGCACAAATTACTATGGGAACCAGATAGCTGATATAATACTTTATAATTATTTTTTTGTAAATACATACTTAGAATACAATATAACATCCAGACAGAGAAAAAACATCTGCGTTCACCACACAAAAATTTGATCTCAGTGGGGATCGAACCCACAACCTACGGCACCAAAAGCAGAGCTACTACCAACTGAGCTGAGAGGCCAGTAAATTGTTCATCAACTTTTGTCACCAACCGTACAAAGCGAAGTCCAATTTAGGAGTACACTGGAACTTATTATTTGTTATTCCGTCCTATTTTTCTCAACAAGAGAAACTAATCTAAAGAAAATTTTCGAGTCTCCGAGGGAAATAAGCTCATAAGGAAGCGCAGAGTTTGCTCGCACGAGCGCTTTCAGAGATACCGACTTGCAACAAACTTTGAATTAAAGTTTTTTTTAAATTAAATAGGAATTTTCGCATTTCCATATGCGAGTATGGAGTTCCAACTTAAGTTCTTTTGAAATAGCTAGTTCATTGAGAATACTGCCATAATGCAAGTCAGTGGTAATAAGGAATGGTAACCAAGGTCTTTATAAAAAAAAACTGTTTACGGTAACAAGTCGTAATGTTAATATATGCATAAACATTTTTTTCCTATCAAATACCAACTTATTTGAAATCTACCTGTGTAAATAATTGTCAGATTTTTTTTTTAATTCTTTCTGGTAGGTACTTGTTTGTTTATAAAGCATTATAAGTATGATAAGAAAGAAATAAAGTTAAAAACAAAGAAAATCAAATCAAATTATCAGCAACAGTCAAACAATTTATCTGTTCGACTACACAAACGGAATTTTATTAAAACAATTTTGTTTTCCAATGTTTTAGCAATTTAATTAATTTTTCAATTGATTTGAGTTTGACTATGCTTTATGGATTAAACATAACATTAATTTAGCTGACTTTGTACGCAGCTTTAGCTTAAAAAAACTTGACCATGCCGTCTTGTCAATCGTGGACTTATAATAATTCATCAGACTCACGCCAAGTCATTTGTAAAATCCAATTCTAAAACAAGTCAAGCGAAATAAGAATACTAAAGCTAGACGACAACATGAATAAAATTTTTATATAGATGAATTTAATTCTTTCGTAGTTAATATGAAGCGTTCGTGTAATACAATTGTCACGTAAAGAATAAGTGCGTCTCTTAGATGAGCCTTCAATATTCAAGACGCAATACCCCCACCGTAACAACAAAACAAATTCAAAAGACGAAGTATCGGCTACAACGACCCCTAATGTAATTATCATAATGGCGACCAATAAAAGAGAGGTTCCAAATTCGTGACACAGCTTTAAAAAGTACTATCAAAGGTGCCCGAGGCGGAAAACGTCGTATCTTATTTAGCACCCCTTATAGACCCCTATTGGAAATTTGGGACCCGACATAATCTCATTACGAGCGAAAAAGCTTCAGATAAAAAAGAACAGAAACAGATTTGCATGAAATGTCAAAGTTGATTACGTGTATTCGTCACTCGTTGAAACATGCAAATTCAAATAAATCATAATCGACATTCGACACGATCATTAAACGTGACATTTTTAAACTTAGCCGTGTCGTCTACTTTCAGAATATAAATCAGATAAAATTTACAATATAGAGCACAACAATTAAACTAAACGGTACCAAACTCGAGATTTTTGATAAAAGTTACTTTGATAAAAAGGTGTTATCAACACATCAGCCCCATACAGACTCGCCCCAATATAATATTACACAATACGGGCAATTCTATTCACATCTATATCAGAGTTTCGATCAGGCGTGAAGTCTTTTATATTTGGAGGTCACGTGCTATACCACCGTTCAGGAAACCGTCGGATGTGTTTGAGCGAAACTAATGCACTCAGAACCATGCGACATCGCAGCGAGGGTTATGAGAATGGGGGCGACAATCGAAACAATGAGGAAACCAAACGGATTTCGGGGACATCGTATTATTTGCGGAAAAATCAATGGTGAAATACTTCCGATGGCGAGCGACGCGGCGACGGAAAGACCGATCATTATTATTACTGTCCACGGCTGAATGGGAGCGTGCCGACTGGTTTTCGGGACCTTTTGGGAATGATGACGTTATAAAAGCTGTTATTTTCTCGTCAGACCTCCACCGCCCTAATTTGATTGTTGAAAGAAATGTGATTAACGTGACGTGATTATTGTGTTACCATTTCTTTTTCTGTCAGGACCACGACAAATCTTTATAGCTGTCGATAAAACGTAGCACCAGTAAGTACGAATTATATTTTGAACTGTTGTTGTCAGGAGAGAAAAGTCAAAGAAGAAAACACCGTTGACGAGACGATATGAGATTGAGATGTTGGTAATTAGCTTGTTACCACCATCTCAATCTCGTCAGCAGGGTTGAAGACATTTATTTTGTCTTTAGCCCTGCTGCTGATGAGGTCAGTAGATATGAATATTCTAGTCACTATGTATTTTTATTGTTAGTTCATGAAATTTGAATCATCTAAAACTTGTGTTGCCTAACGAAGAGTAAATGCTTATAACTCACTTATTATCAATTAGTGTTGGTCATCTACCTGCCACAAAGTGGCTCACAAAGGCAAGATTTGCACGCAAATTACGCTCTGCAGGATTTTTTTGCGAGTGATAAAAGAGCACATGTTTCAATTTTGGTATGCTTAGAGGGATGTTATTGCTATAATAGAATATTTATTTGTTTTGTCTAGAAAATACTTCCAGAAGACGCCTGAACTAACTAACGCTAAAGCATCAAACAAATTACTAAATTCTCTGAAGCATTAAATCCGTCAGACGTGTATAGACCAACACGGAGAGATCAATACCAGCTAATCAAACACCCAGTTCCCATTTCATTTACTGACTCATCCTTCCTATAACTGAATTCCTCGAAACAGCTTTCAAGGGAAGTAAAGATCAGGTCCCTCTTTTTATTATTGACGTGTCGCAAAATAAATTGGGGGAAGAAAATCTTGTTTTATTTGACACATTAGGTGCATTCTGCTCAGGGGTTGATTTTATGAAAGTGGAGACAGGTGAGGCCCTACTGCGAAGGGGCTTGATTCTTGTGGAAAGATATACTAAGACTCTTGGCTGTAAGCTCCATAAATGGGTAGACACTCCTGAAATCTCTTGGTACTCAAGATAACTTCTAAGGAAGTAGGAAAATGCACAATATGCACTGCCTAATTATAAAACTTTTCCTAATACATCTTCTTAGCACAGGTTTTAGTACGATCTAGTTACTGCAAGCCCATCCATAACCTTGTAGAAGTCCACTGCTGTAATGTCCACTGCTGTAATCAAGCTGCTAAAACCAATTTTTTCGTCTTCTTTTCATATAGTTTTTACTTCACCATTTTGTGAAGGTAAACAAAGCTAAATCATGACCACGAGCAATAGATGGAAACAATACTAAATGGTCATTACTTAGATACTTTCAATTCCGCTCAGTGCGAGACCAATTTGGAAATTAGCAATAATGGCAACCCCTGCAAAATGTATAGAGTCGAGATAACCACTGTAATAGTGGACTGGTCAATAGACTTCATTACGTGTGCTCAAAGCAATTGTTTGAATATCGTCAGTGGGGTGGCGATGGCAACGATCTAGTGGGCTTTGGAATATAGTTTTTAGTCATTTTATTTGTTTTCTATAGACTAGCTTTTTTGCATCAGTCCAGGGGCCTAATTCTCGGGCCGATCTCGATCATTTTGCAATTTTATTTTATTGCTTCTTTTCACAACCCCGCACTTTTTCTACGTTTTCCGTATATCGTGGCTGTCGAGGCTTCTACGATGAGGTCGTCGATGAATTACTCAAGGAAATCAGCCATTCTCTCTTCGAAAAGAAGCAATAAGACAAAATTGCTAAATGATCGAGATCGGCCCGAGAATTAGGCCCCTGTACTAAAACAAGCTTTAATTATAATAAACAGTGTTCACCACACAAATAATTGTTCTCGGTGGGGATCGAACCCACAACTTACGTCTCAGAAGGCAGAGCTACTACCAACTAAGCTGAGGGGCCAGTCAAACTATGCCTGCGTCTTGCTACATTGAATCAGATTTCTAAGTACTCGTCTTATTTTTTCTTTAGATTATAATATTGAAGTCCTTAATGTATATACTTGTATATTCTGTCTTCAAATAAGTATATTTAAAGGCGTTCACATTATATCTTGTTTCTTGGAAAAACAACAAACATTTTCGTCAATTCTGATTTCAAACATCATGTTTTATATATGGTCTCTATTAGATTCATTTGCTATTCCTTTGATACGTATTGGATCTTTGAATCCCGGTCCCCTCGTGAATGTTTGATAATGTCTGCAGATAGATTTGAGTGCACCCGCATAGTGAGCTGAGTTAATTTTGTACATATATCACAGCATCAGATAAATATCTACTGATTACTTTGTTGTGACGTGGTCTATAGTTTAAATGAGATTACATGGATAAATCAAAATGCGTCTTGTGAAAAATAATTTTGTAATAATTTGAGAACCAAAATGAAATAAGAGTAAAAAAAATCATGGTTTTAAACCAGATAAGGTACAAACCTCTTTAAAAATATTGAAACCAATTCTGTTTTTTAGTAGTTACACGTCTTACTTTTCTACGCACTCCTCATCAAAAATAGCTACCATAATTTTTAAGGTAAGAAATAAATTGGTGTCAATAATCTTGTTCTTATTTATTTCTCGCGTGTATCAACCTACTGAACCTTACCGGTAAGCCTGCCACAAGCACTGTCTGACTTTGTCTCTGGCTTTGGTTTTCAGTCTGTGTGAGTGCTCACTGCTCACCAGTGTATTAAACTGTCTGTGACGTTTCAACGTAGGATTTATTTAGTCAACATACAGACTCAAAACCAGAGCCAGAGACAGAGCCAGACAGAGCTTGTGGCAGGCCTACAGTTCAGTGACCAAAACTCATTACTTTATCTACCTTCCACCCTACTTCACCTATATCCCAGTTCAATCACTCACATAGATTTATAGAGAAAACAATAAGACAAAGGAATTTCACTTCATAATCTACTAGATCATTAACCAGGCTAATGTTGAATACTGGACCAGCACAACACCTACACAAAGGCTTCCAATATCCCGAATTATCTCGTAATAAAACATTACAGTCCACTGTATAAGTGAGTTCATTGACCAAAGACAACCTTCCCTAAACTGGCAGATCTTGCCCCACCCCACATGTTAAGACCCCATTACTAGATAAATATATGCAATTTATTACATTTCCCAATTTACATACACTTTGTGACACGACGTTGGAGTTAAACGTTGTTGGAGTGGAATGCAGGAGGGTGGAACGATAAAGGTTAGAAGACAGCTTTACTTTGAGAAACATTTAGGGAGGAAAAGTTGGTAGACATGACAATAGCAAGCACAATATACACGAAATCTACAAAGCTAAATACAATACTGAAACTTTTTCGAAATAGTTTGTTTCGATATAATAAGCTACATTACTACAGTTAAAACAATAAGGCATGAATCGTATCATCATGACCCTTAGTCCAAAGATATCCACTGCCTGACATAGGCATCTAATAATTATAAATTTTCAGGAAGAACGATTGTATAAAGTGCATCCTCTCCATACAGCGCATCTGAAGCGTTAGCGTGTGCTCTCTTTTAAACTTTTGCTTTTGTATTATTGCCAACGTTACGTCTTACTAAGTCAAGCGGCACCACACTGGAACTTCACTACTATTTCTATTATTTTTGATTTGTAAAAGAATCATACAAAAAACGGTAGGAACCAAGCCGTAGTTTATTGCCTGTTCTTTTAGGCTTGGTCGCGTAGAACTGACACCTAGACTCACCTTGCTTTAAGTCGTTTCAAAATGATCCTTGTAGTACTACTGAATAAATACATCTTTGAGTTTGACACTAATATACCACGGTATTTATCAATAGCAAAGATGATGGAAAGCGTGCCCTTTAAATATACTCTTTCTTGTGTTCAACAGGGATATATTTAATACAACAAAGAATACATTTTATTCTAATCAAACTTGAAATCATTTTAATTTTCCAACCGACCACCAAAATTCAAGAAATGCCACAAGCCAAAACTCGTCGAGAAATGCATTTAAATTCTGAATTTGAAGCCATTAAAAGTTGAAAGAGCACCCTTCCAAAATTTAAACTCGCTTTTGGAACATTTGTTAAATGAACAAACGTGGTGTAAAAGGACTCAGAATAGCCTCAAGCTATCGTTCAGTACGTGTCGGACAAATGGTGGGTATTGCACGTCAATAAAACGATAATTCGATTGTAGAACAAGAGCCTGACGTTGAGATGCCTGAGGCACGGAGTATTCAAGGGAATAAATTCATTTGGAAGACATGTAGAATTGGGGAATGAAACACTTTTTAGTAACTATGAATATTCCCTACAAAATTAGAACTAACAATATTAGAACGTTTTGCTTTTTGAATTAGCTATCGTACGTGATGTTCAAAAATATTAAATCAGACATTACCAGAAGTAGACACGTTCTCTATAAACGTTGGTCACCGATTTCCTTAACAAGCGAGCTTATGACAACTGCAAACCCTGCCGTCCTGGTGTATACTCCATACGATGTGTCCAGCAGTAAACTTTTTCAGATTAATGCCTCACTAAACAACTGCAGAGATTTTTTTTTCTTACCTAAACTGTCCACTCCTGGTCAAAGGTCTCTCTCAAGATTTTCCAGTCCCTTCAACCTTCGGTCCACTCCACCCACTTGGGATGCAGGAGTATAAGTCGTCTCGCCAGCGTTTTTTGGGCTCCGGCTTCTTTTACTCTTTGTGGGTACAGTCCGTGGCTTTTTTAGCCTACCTCAGCACAGACATAATTTCAGGGAGACATAATTTTAAAAAACAAAGTAATCAATATTCTGTAATTACCTGTTATTATAATAATATAACTAAGAACAAAATCAAAGAACGAATGTTCTACCAACAACAACTAATAAGGTTAGGGTCAATACAGAATCAGTCGTGCAAGTTTTATCTATATCAGCTATTCTATAGAATCGAGATAAACTTTGGCTTTCAATAAAGCTATGCGGAAACGTTTATTATAATTGAAATGATCTTTTGCATCATTAAATCTAATGCTACTATTGTTCTTTTCAAATGTCAATAAAAAAACTACTAAAGCACATTAATTTGGCGTATTTATAGGATAAGAGAGGAATGCGGTGTGAAAGAAGACGTAGTGATGAGAGTAGAGAAAGGTATGCTAAGATGGTTTGGACATGTAGAGAGAATGGATGAAAGACTAACAAAACAATTGCATCAGGCGAACGTGAACGGAACTGCTGGAAGGGGAAGACCTAGGCGCATGTATCTCGATCAGATTGCAGACGTTTTGGAGAAAGGCCAGGTTAGGAGTACCCTAAACCGACGAGCATGTATGAAGAATGTTATGAGAGTGAATGAAGCGAAAGAGGTGTGTCAGGATCGTAGCAAGTGGAAATCCGTGATCTCTGCCTACCCCCATGGGAATAAGGCGTGATTTTATGTATGTATGTATGTATGTATGTATGTTTATAGGATATCTATATCACTATCATATGATTATGCTTTATTTGTTTTATAGAGTCTAGACGTTGCAAAAAAACTACTATTTTTCAATCTTAATTTTTAGGATCTTATAATATTAGTGGTTTTGTGCTTTTTAACAAACAACAAACAAATATTGTGGACAATCCACACAACACTATCTAGCCCCAAATTAAGCAGCGCTTGTACTATGGGAACCAGATAGCTGATATTATAATACAAAATACATATTTTTTTGCAAATACATACTAAGAATACAATAAAACACCCAGACAGAGAACAATCATCTGCGTTCACAACACAAATATTTGTTATCGGTGGTGATGGAACCCACGACCTACGGCGCAGGAGGCAGAGCTTCTACCAACCGAGCTGAGAGGTCAGTCTGAGTGCTAGTCAATAAAATAAGAAATGTATTTTGTAATTTTTTGCTGAAAAGGTTACTAACTCATGTACAAAATAATTAGACAGACAACAAAGTAATTAAACACTTTTACAAGGTAATAAACCCTTAAATGTTATGAGAAATAACTATTAAGTATTTAGACTTTTTTGCTCTTTAGATCGTATTATTGATTATCTGTCTTGCAACCATTAAGCAAACTTTAACTATTCATTAAGTTAAATTATATACTACTCCGTTAAGATTAAAAGCTTTCACCGACTCCGTTGAAAGCTATTAAAATATTTCACAGTTCATTCTTAACTCCTAAGTTCAATTTTTCAGAAAATCCGCACCTTTCGTGTTGAATTTATTAAGGGTCACACTCACCCTACCGCGGGGTTGTGAGTAACTGTTACGAAAACGGTACGTTTAAATTCTGAAAGCGGAAGTGTTCCCATATTTTTTGGGGTATTTCTGGTCCCTATAAAATGTGAACTTGGCTGGATCTCTCGCAGCTTATGGTTGGTCTACACATTAAGCTGTCAGGGTCTTCACGCATCAGATCAAATATTATTCTCACTTCAAATCTATAAACTATATTTAGGTATCAACTAAATAGGATAGTACTAGATATTTAGGCTTGCCCTAGATGAAATAAAGTTAAAAAAGATGACTGCCAACCTTCAGTAGTGGAGAGGCACCCTAAGAAGAAGATGAACTAACTAGTCGCTTGCAGTAAGTTGATTTTGGCACTGAGATACCTATTGAAAATAATCTTTTTAGTGTTGAACACTTCTAGACCGCCTGCGATAACGATCAGTGTATGCTATCAAATATCGCACTATCAAAGTTTACGGCAGTGTGCGGATGCAAACCCCTGTGCTACAACTGATCACCATCGCTATCTCAAATTGCCTAAATATGGAATTAAAACTTCTCATTGCCTTTACCATTTTTTTTCAATCTTCCTAGACCAACACACATACATAAAAACACATTATAAAAACCTGCTTTCAAAATTTCGACAGCAAACTTTCATAAATTAAAACGGTTACGAATCATCGACTGGCGCTGGCGACTCAGTCTGTTGCGACTTAAAACATAGGCAAGGTCCCCAGGCAACTGGCGACTAAGTGCGTGCACTCATTCAAACCACAAAAGTCTCAGTCATTGTCGACCGAGTTTCCCAGCGACAGTCGACAGTGCGTAATGGCTCTAAAAGTGGGTAACACGTATTCCTCTACAGTTCATCTTACCCTAAGGATGGCCCATGTCTGTTTCTTATTTCCCCAACGTTCAGCCAAGAATTGGAACTGATTGTTTTTATAGCCACTCAGTTGGGGACGCAGGGGTGCGATGGGGTAAAATGAAATTTTGATTCTATAGGTATGATTTACGTATATTATATTTTTAGCAACAATGGGGTAACTTTTTATAAAGTGCTTGAAAAAAATAAAAGTAAATATATTATTTACTTAATTTTATGGAATAAAAAGGCATTTATCGCGATTCAATATAATATATGATCAAATGAACTTCCAAGTGAAGTTCTATCATTATTATTATGAATTGCTTCATTAGAATATATGATTAACACCGTAGTTTCCCTAATATACTGGGTAACAACCGCACCTTTTTTAGAGATTTAAAAAACAAACAATAAAACCTATTTTCCATCTGCTCAGCCCCGTCGTAGGTACGTCAATTGCTCATTTCTTTAGAGATAGTACATAATGTAATAATTACAAAACTTTTTATGTAATGGGAGGTGCCTTGCGCCAGGGAGGGGAGGGTATCATATATTCTAATGAAGCAATTCATATAATAATGATAGAACTTCACTTGGAAGTTCATTTGATCATATATTATATTTCATTGCTTCATTATTCATATATGATTAACACCGTAGATGTTAAGAGCAGAAAGTTTTGGAATGAAATACATAGTTATTGCAATAACTATGGATTATTTATTGGTAAGTAATCACAAACAATAATCAGTTAAAAATACAGATAACAACACTGTGATTAGAATGTGATAGCTTCTTATTCAATTTAACCTGTCACAAATAATCACCAACAAACATATTGATTGATATTAGGAATAATTCAAAGTCAAAGTGTATATACATATTTGTACAATCACATAGTACTGGGTTGGCAATAGTAGTAAATTTTAATGCATTACAATAAACTTCCTGTATATAGGAAAACAGACGGACCGCGTGAATTCACCTCGGTCCAGGATGGTTCTCTTGTAGAAACCGAGTAAATGAGTTACACCTGTTGTATCAGCCTGCGGTCATGCGAATAGTTTCTACACTGACGCTTGAGTAGCCCGCAATCAAAGTAAACGCATGTCGTTTACCCACTGTGCGCGCCTAAAAACGCTGACATTCACAACACTACTCTCTGACAGTATTTGTTTAATCCATCACTGATATTCTGTGATGTAGAAGCTGTGAGTGGACGTATCGGCGTCAACTCACTCCTTGCTATTCATAAAGTTCTAAAATTTTTAGTAAAATAAATTTAATCTGAAATAACTGTACCCGACTGATACCCATATCAGCTTTATCGAATTAAAGCAGAAATAAAACCGCTTGGTTTTCCACCAGGGGAGGATGCTTCAATAATAATTATCTGCTATGACTATACTAATACTATCAGGTATTAGAAGATAACAGGTTGTCAACATAAATCAGGAATAGACGTCTGGACTCAGTGGCTAGTACAAACCGCTAACAATTCTTATGATTAAGGGCCTACATGAGGTGAAACCGAAAATGTAAAGTAGCATTTTTTTTCGTTGTATGGACGAATCCATTTATTTTTTTTGTAAAATATTACAATTAAATGGTGTAAAAAAATTATGATTAGGCTAGAAATTCTCCTCAACTCACAGGGTTCGATAAAATTGAACGCAAAGTTTGCCAAAAACTCTCAATTTTTTTTGGATTTGAAATGGTTTTTTTCCGTTGCTGTTAGAGCCATTGCAATGAAAGTTTTGTTCCCGTTTACCTTAATAAATACGTAAAAACCTGATGTTATTGCATTTTTCTTAGTTGCCGTAGTTTTTATAAAAAAATAAAATTTTCAAAAATATAAATAGATAGGTTTCTGTACTTACTTCTCAGTACAGCCCGAGCGGCCAAGAAGGTTGGACCTATGTCAAATTTCGTGACATGACATTTCATCTCTGACTACGTAAAATATACCCTAGATTAAATCATAGCTACTACTGGTACTATAAATTTGCCACAGTGTAACATAAAACAAACTGTCACAGTATAACGAAATGACATAAAACCATCTTCATCGTACATTATGATCGATAACCTGTATTCACATCATCATCAGCCTGTAGAAGTATATATTTTATGTAGCATATAACTTATCAAGTACATTCTAGGGCACGTTCCTATCGTGCGTGACCAGCGAAGCGCAATGCTTTTGTTAAATACCTCCATTTTTGTAGTTGCATAAGTAGCTATCTTCCTATCTACCCAGTGCTTTCCGTCATCATCATCAGTAAGTAGAAGTCCACTGCTAGATATAGACCTCCTTTATACATTTCCATGAAAAAACAATTTGCCGATTTCCCACGATCTTTAGAATGTCATCGGTCCATTAGGTGGAGGGGCGCTCTGGTTGCTTAGCACCGGTTATATTGTCGTAGCGACCCGCTTTTTGATTCTAAAGGCGTGTGTACAAACCCCGTCATGCACAAATTAGTTTATCTGCCAAAAAACCTATGTGCACTATGTCAGTACACTCTAACGGTGAAGGAAAACAATAAATGAAACCAACGTGAAGTAGCAAAACTTTTGAGGCACATTCATAATCCACCACACCAGCTTTAATTTTCTATTGACATGACAAGAAGAAGACTCAAAAACTAGTAGCCGATTTTAGGCCTTTATAAAAATAGTGTCGATTTTGCAAAGAGTTTGGGAGCCCATTACAATGAAAAGGAAGTATATATATATATATTATGGACAATCTACACTACACTATCTAGCCCTAAACTAAGCAAAGTTAGTATTATGGGAACCAGATAGCTGATGTAATACTTAAATACATTTTGTTTGTAAATACATAGGTACTTGGAAAACAATATAACATCCAGATGGAGAACAAATATCTATGATCACCACACAAATATTTGTTCTCGGTGGGGATCGAACTGTGATGAATTTCAATAATGGTTCTAATTTTAATGGTTTAATAGAAATTACTATTATGATATTTGATGACACTTGTCATATTTGTTTGTAAAATAGTCTGTCAACTTCATGGAAAATGCCGTTGGCAATTATGTATGGTTAGTCAGTTGAATCGATTGATTTAAAATATGTCTGTGGATCTGAATAATTTGTTTGTAAATAAATAATGATTTTAATTGTCATTAATCATGATAACTGTTTTAAGAACTAGTTTGTTTGTTTAGTTTATGTAAAAGTATTATTAATGGTGATTGATTCAAAATGTCTGCACTGCATACTGGCAACGCTTCCGGCGATAAAGATGGCGGTCGGGCTCGACTGCTCGATCGCCATTCTGGAACGAGCGCTCGGAAGAGTTGGTCGCATGCAATGCAAGCTACTTTGTAAAACCACGTGGCTTAGAGTTGGTAATTTGTGAAGTACTAGAGAGATTGTAACGTAGAAGGAAGTGAACAATATAGTTTGATTGGACAACAGTGGGAGTTTTATTACATCTCCGAAGTGGTAAGTACACGCCCAATTTTATTGTTCTGATGACGTTTATTGCATGATGGATAATGTGTAATTAAACTTAATTGAATTAATGGATCTTTGATAAAATATTTAAATTTTTCTTGAGAAAATTTAAAGAGGGTACTCAAAAAAAAAAAAAAAAAAAACTTGCTCTGAAGCATTGTTACCATGTGTTATGGGGTTTCATAGGGGGATGAAATTTTCGTCATTTTTGTGCTACGACGCACCGTTTACGAGATACCCACAATCTAACATTATTCTTAGATTATCGGTCTTTTCTTTTAAATTTATTTATTAGGTTATGCCTACCCTAAAATGTGTGTGGAATCATATGAAATTTGATATTAGCCGCTCATCCGAACATGAAATGGCCTGCACCTAATATTTAACGACTTTGACTACTTAGTTAAGCTGTTCCATTTCAATCAATTGACATTCACTTAATTTTTGGAATATACGCTAAGTTTAACGAAAGATATTTTAAAAATATTAACGAACTTAATAACAGTAAATAGTTTTACATTATTATGCATTACGATGATCATTTTATTGGTTAGCCTCTGATAACACATGACTCGTGTTACCGTGTATGAAATTAAGTGAAGGTACTTGAGTGTTAAAAACAAGCTTGAGTGTTAAACGCAAGTCAGTCCTCTGTAGCATTCTTGTTACTTTTTGATATGCAGAACTATTGGGTACTTAGGCAAGGCCTACTTTCCTGTCTAGAACCATAAACAAACATTTTTATGTCCATGCTAATAGTCGCCATTGTGCCGATGTAGCCTATGTACAAAATTAAATAAATACCCTTAAATAAATTAGAATCTCTGTTGGCATAAGCAGGGTGTTATTGGCTGGGTTATGTTGAAATTATTATTTGGTAGGTTTCTGGAAATATTTATTTCTTATAATTTACTTAACATCAAAAATGAGTGATTGAATAAAGTTTCATAATAAAGTGGCCGTAAATAGCAAAGACCGAGCACAATCTTGAACTTCATAAAAGCCGGTACGGTCTTTGTCATGGACCGGGCCTAACCATAAATTTGATATAGGGGCTATCTGATAGTGCTAAAACTATTCATGTACTGCTAATACCATAGCAGCTCAGTAAAGTTTGAGTAGCCTCTAACTGCAAATGTCTAACCATGCTGGATTTAAAATAAGCAAGTTAATGATCATGATCAAGCCTACCGAAGCGAGTTTTTGAAGCAAAGTGAGCTAATGCTATCAAAATTGTAGACTATTTATTCATTTTTATTTCTTAGGTAAACAATCAGCAGATACTTATAATCTAATTGATAATTTAAAACGACAACTAGGGTCCATTAAACAGGTTTCACATAGTGAGACTATTGGAGCTTAAAAAAAAAAAAAAAAAATGATATTAAGTAATGAGAGACTAAGGTAGGACAAACTATAAAATGAAGATACAATTTTTTTAAGAAATTACAATTAAAACAGAAAAACAAAAAGTACAATAAGAAAAAAAAAAAAAAAAGCATATGGAACCTGGGGAGTCTCCTCGAAACAGCATTTTGACAAAATGTTAGTAGCAATTCTTGGTGGTTTTGAGCAAACAGATCTAGTTTGGGGACGTTAACCAGGCCATTGAACGTAATTACTGCTCGACTAAAGAAAGTGTTTTGGGATCTGTGTTTGGCTATGTACGCCATAGAAGTAAAGATTAATTTTGGAACCAAGTGAGTACAGTTTGGCTATTTTCACCTAAGAAGATGAAATTGATTTTGGAACCAAGTGAGTTCAGTTTGGCTATGTAGGTACGCCTTAGAAGATGAAATTGATTTTGAAACCAAGTGAGTTCAGTTGACTATGTACGCCTTAGAAGTTGAAATTGATTTTGAAACCAAGCGAGTTCAGTTTGACTATGTACGCCTTAGAAGTTGAAATTGATTTTGAAACCAAGCGAGTTCAGTTTGACTATGTACGCCTTAGAAGTTGAAATTGATTTTGAAACCAAGCGAGTTCAGTTTGACTATGTACGCCTTAGAAGTTGAAATTGATTTTGAAACCAAGCGAGTTCAGTTTGACTATGTACGCCTTAGAAGTTGAAATTGATTTTGAAACCAAGCGAGTTCAGTTTGACTATGTACGCCTTAGAAGTTGAAATTATGTTTGGAACCATGCGAGATCTGTTTGGTCAAAGTTCAAAAAGTTCAAAATGTTCAAAATGTTCAAAATGTTCAAAATGTTCAAAATGTTCAAAATGTTCAAAATGTTCAAAATGTTCAAAATGTTCAAAATGTTCAAAATGTTCAAAATGTTCAAAATGTTCAAAATGTTCAAAATGTTCAAAATGTTCAAAATGTTCAAAATGTTCAAAATGTTCAAAATGTTCAAAATGTTCAAAATGTTCAAAATGTTCAAAAAGTTCAAATTGATCAAAAAGTTTAAAAGAAAAAATGTTTGAAAAGCTGAAGATCATTTTTTGGATTTGGATTAAAAGTAAAGATTTTGGGTTAAGATTATATAAGTTTTTGGATATGAGTAAAAGTTAAGCTGGATTAGAGTTAAAGTTATTTGAGTTTAAAATTAATGTTTTGGATTCCAAGTGTACAAATTCGTTCAGTATTGCCAGTGTCGAGTGAGGATATTATAATAAAAGATGAAAAAAAACGATGAATTAATTATGAATTACAAATGAAATAATGATGAATTACAGATGAATTACAGATGAATTTAAGATGAATTTAAGATGAATTTAAGATGAATTTAAGATGAATTTAAGACGAATTTAAGATGAATTTAAGATGAATTTAAGATGAATTTAAGACGAATTTAAGATTAATTTAAGATGAATTTAAGATGAATTTTAGATGAATTTTAGATGAATTTAAGATGAAATTTAGATGAATTTAAGATGAATTTAAGATGAATTTAAGATGAATTTAAGATGAATTTAAGATGAATTTAAGATGAATTTAAGATGAATTTAAGATGAATTTAAGATGAATTTAAGATGAATTTAAGATGAATTAAATATGAATTAAATATAAATTAAAGATACAATAAATGTGAACTAATTATAAATTAAAGATTAGCGATTTATAAAACATTTATAAAATATTAACTTAAGATTAACTAAAGATGAATTGCAGTTATAGGAGTTCAATTACAATTTTACAGTTCAGCTTTACAACTGAATCAGTTTTCAATAAAAAAATAAAAATTGAACCAAGATTCCAAATTAAGTTAATACGTCATAAACCTGAACCATTAGATTGGTTACGCACCGAAACAGTCTCTGTCGATAAGATGTTTACATTTCAGCAAAAACAATGAGAATATGACAGTACAATCATGTTCGTGCCTGCAGTACCATGGCAGGGCATGGCATGGAGGAATTCAAGTAAATAAGTTCTTCGCTGTCAGAATTTATGATGGCGTTTTCATGCATTTACTGAGCTAAGTTAAACGTATCTTTTGTAGTATTTAAAGCGCAAGACTAAGTACAGAGAACTCGTCCAAATGCCGTGGATAGTGTACATTTAGTGTTTTATATTTTTGGAATACATTGTTACTTTTTAATTATTTCACAATTGGAAAACCTATTCATTTCAACTAGATATAAAGCAGATGAATGATAATAGATTTATTCACAGTGTGCTTGCAGATCTGTAAATTTTATGACGAGTTTCAGATCCTTAAAACTCCAGGCAAAGTTAGTAGCGATGCACCGCAGAAGGTGCCACAGGACACAGCCGTGACGCACCGCATCAGCAGCATGAGCAGTGATGCGTCACGGGAGGCGCCGCACCAGCGCAGCGGCCTGAGTCGGGATGCGCCATAGAAGGCGCCGCACCAGCGGCCTGAGTCGTGATGCGCCACGGAAGGCGCCGCATCAGTGGTCTGAGCCGTGATGCGCCATGGAAGGCACCACATCAGCAGCTTGAGCCATGACGCGCCTCTGAAGGTGCCGCAGTAACAGGCTGAGTTCCGTATTAAGGAGAAGAATTATGTAGTTTATTACCACAATTTCATTTTGTTTTATATTTTATTTTATGTGTTTATTAGGTACACAAAACAGAGTACAATCGATAATTTACAGGCATAAATACTATTAAATTATGAGCTAGACAGTACCCCAAAACATGCGTACACAGAATGCATTGAACAGGAAAGTTATGTAGATAGCGTGTAACCAGGCTTAACTAGTAGTAGGTGATTAAAGTTAACATTTACTTGGAACTTAGGTGTACTCATACAATTATTTTATTACAGTAAGTCACTTCGAGTTAAGACTCGAAGAGAGTGCAGAATTAATGAACTAACTAATAAGAGTTTTCGGCACACTCTAATGAAAGAGTGGCCAAAGCTGCATTCTTGAATTTATTTTGATTATTGTTAAAGATATCAATTTTATCACTGTATTTAATCAATAAATCGTTAAATAGGCGACACATTCTGACAACGGGGTTATAATAAGAAGTGTTGTTTGAATGGACTTGTAGGGCGAAAGTGTTCTGAAAGGGTTGCCGAGGTCTAGGCTTTATATCTTATACCTTTAAACGAGAAAATCTTGTATATATATATATATATATATATTTAGGATCTCGGAAACTGAGCCAACAATTTTCACGAAATTTACTATACAAGGGTTTTCGGGGGCGATAAATCGATCTAGCTAGGATTCATTTTTAGAAAATGACGAGAAGTTGGTGTTTTGCAATAATCAAACATAAACTCAATATACGACTGTTCCTGCCATCTATTGGCGATTGTGAGCAACTAACTGCAAGCTAGAAGGCGTTGTTAATTAAAAATAAGCCAATAAAGATACGACTCTTCCAGACATCTATTGGCAAATAATAATACTATTTTTTAAACCCGAGCGAAGCTCGGTCATACCGGCTCGTTTAGATTAATAAGATAAAGTAAGCAAGGAGAGTCGATATGCGAGTGGATAATTTTGAAAAGATACAGTAGATCATGATATTTGCGATGATTTTCTAATAACATTAAATGAAAATGATGGAGCTTTGCAGTATAGTTATATTCAGAAACTTTTTCTGGACCCTCTCAATCCGGTCAACGTGAATATTGTAGTAGGGAGACCAAATTACTATTTGACTTTTAAAACAATTAACTGTTTGACTGTATTTTTAACCATGTACATGTTTTCCTATCACAATCTGAGTATAATTTATGTTATTGGAATATTTCATTTAAATAATATTTTACCCGAATGGATTGTTTATGGCTGGGATGCGAAGACTTTTCTCATACAAAACTGTTATTATTATCTTACGAGAAATTTCATTTAGTTAATTTTTTTTTGCATACAGGCTTTGAATATGGTAAACGGGATATTTAACTTTAG
Source organism: Thera britannica (assembly GCA_939531255.2). Classification (NCBI taxonomy): domain Eukaryota; kingdom Metazoa; phylum Arthropoda; class Insecta; order Lepidoptera; family Geometridae; genus Thera; species Thera britannica. Next base: position 23,402,475 of record OW618034.2, read on the forward strand.
TTATTTTTAGATAGAATTATATTTTTAATATCTGTTTATTCTAAGAAATGACTAAGATTTATTTGGGTGTCTTCGTATCTTCTACTTAATAATTTCATTTTGTTTACGAGTTTAATATTGTAATTTTGGATTTGTCTTAATTTGTTCTTATTAGTTGTTTGAATTTTGGTAGTCATTCAAGTTTCAAGTTTTGTTTATTCATACATATACATAGTTATCATGTTATCATTATGCTCTCAGCATGTGCTTCCAGAGTAAGCACACTGTCGGATGGCCGAATTTGATAGACATTAGATTTTTTTTAGATTGTATTTGAATGGTCATCTTTTCTCATTATTTGTTTTAAATTCAAGCTTTGTTTATTAAGTTATCATATTATATTGTGCACTTAGCATGTGCTTCCAGAGTAAGCACAATATCGGATGGCCGAATGTGATGAATTTCAATAATGGTTCTAATTTTAATGGTTTAATAGAAATTACTATTATGATATTTGATGACACTTGTCATATTTGTTTGTAAAATAGTCTGTCAACTTCATGGAAAATGCCGTTGGCAATTATGTATGGTTAGTCAGTTGAATCGATTGATTTAAAATATGTCTGTGGATCTGAATAATTTGTTTGTAAATAAATAATGATTTTAATTGTCATTAATCATGATAACTGTTTTAAGAACTAGTTTGTTTGTTTAGTTTATGTAAAAGTATTATTAATGGTGATTGATTCAAAATGTCTGCACTGCATACTGGCAACGCTTCCGGCGATAAAGATGGCGGTCGGGCTCGACTGCTCGATCGCCATTCTGGAACGAGCGCTCGGAAGAGTTGGTCGCATGCAATGCAAGCTACTTTGTAAAACCACGTGGCTTAGAGTTGGTAATTTGTGAAGTACTAGAGAGATTGTAACGTAGAAGGAAGTGAACAATATAGTTTGATTGGACAACAGTGGGAGTTTTATTACAGAACCCACGACCTATGGCGCAGAAGGCAGAGCTACTAATAAATGAGCTGAGAGCCCAGTCATAACAATAATATCATGGGTTTTGAGTATTTTTGATTGCCGTCTTTTAAATCTGGAGGTGCCTGTAATGTCCCGAATTCTGGAACTTTCTGTCAAAGGCTTCATGCACGGTGCGCTCAAATACCCAAATACCAAAATACATGTGCCTATTTCTATACACGCAGCAAGGAGTTTCCCAAGATTTTGCGTTTGACAGAACTTTGAAGAGTCAGTTGGGGTTGTCGAAACTCTTTGGTATACCTAATATTTTTAAATGCCGATAAAATACAATAATATAAGTCGAATAGACAGTGTTATTTCACAATGCTTCACTGATCTCCACCGCAATGAGCACCGAAGGCCTAAATGAGTGCAAAGCTTAAAGCCACCCATAAATAATTTCCATTTCAATTCATTTATGAATTGAAATGAAAATTATCTATGCATGTAATGTATTGTATTATGTATATCAGTTATCTAGCACCCATAACACAAGCTTTGCTTAGCTTGGGGCTAGATAATGTTGTGTGAATTGTCCAGCATTATTATTATTATTATTATTATTTATTTCCATAGGCATGAATTCTATGCACTAAGTTATACTTACTAGATTTACTTACAGATCTGGAAGTATAACCTTTTAGATAAAAGAAAAATTTACTAAATTGGATCATAAAATTAAATGACGAAGGTATGCAGTAACAAACAATAAAACAAAACGGCTTAGCCGATTTTGATGAAATATTACTTTTCAGAAAAAAAAAGATTAAAAGGGAGAAGACGAAAGAGAAGAAAAAAGATAAGAATATTATTGTACAAAAAAAATTGCCCCCCTTGCCCCCCAGGACCCCCCCTTTTGTGAGTGCTACCGGATGCCGTCGAGATAGGGGGTTTTCGATTAGGGTTTCGTATAGAGGGTTTCTTCCTGAATTGAAAAAACAAAAAAAACACCCCCCTCTTGCCCCTTTTTTCACCCCCCCCTTTCGTATCTTCCAAGCGGAGTGACTTGCAAGACTTTTTTTTTGGGTCATGTAGGGAAGGTGAGATTATTTTGAAAGCAAAATAAATTTTGCCCCCCTCCCCCCTCTAGACCCCTTTATTATTTTTGACCCTTTTTTTCGAGTGGAGCATTGCGGCGAGCGAATGGGGAACAGTGCGGCGAGCAAAGCGAGCCGTGCTGTGACCCCCCCCCCCCCCCCCTAAGCCCCCCAGAACCCCCTCCTCCTGAACCCGGGGGGAGCGTCGCGGCGAGCGAAGCGAGCCGTGCTGTGACCCCCCCCTCAAGCCCCCAGAACCCCCTCCTCCTGAACCCGGGGGGAACGTTGCGGCGAGCGAAGCGAGCCGCCACGCGACCACGCCCACCCTACTGAAATTTAGAACCCCCTCCTACTGAAATTTAGGGTGTCTTAGGGGTGTGAAAAAATGTTCACTAGACTGAGTTCAAAATTCAAAATGGCGGCTGTGCCACTTCCGGTTTTGCAAAAATCGTCCGATTAAGGTCGTTCAAACGGTTCATTCGACTGAGGACTATGATTGGAGATTGAATTTTAGGTTTTTTAAGGTGTTTGATTGGATCTTCACTTGGTTTAGGGTTCCGCCCCTGTGGGAACGCATTGAGGACGCGAGCTGCTTGCAGCTCGCGATGCACGCGACCCGGTAGTCAACGTTTGGGTTCCTTCCAGCGGTTTCGACCCGTTAAGGGTTTTGGCTTGACGTACAATTTAGGGTTCCGTATAAGGTTTTGATTGGGGTTTTACTACATTGAGCAATTTGATTAAGTGTTCGACTTTTAGGGTTCCTTAGGACTTTGATTGGAGTTTCAACTACACTTAGGAGCTTGATAATGTTAACATTTTTAGGGTTCCTTAGGACTTTGATTGGAGTTTCAACTACACTTAGGAGCTTGATAATGTTAACATTTTTAGGGTTCCTTAGGACTTTGATTGGGGTTTTACTACATTGAGGAACTTGATAAAATAAACAACTTTTAGGGTTCCTTAGGCCTTTAATTGGAATTTTACTTCACTTAGGACCTTGATTATGTAAACAATTTTAGGGTTCTTTAGGACTTTGATTGGGGTTTTACTACACTGAGGAACTTGATTCACTGATCGACTTTTAGGGTTACTTAGGACTTTCTTTACTACTTTTTGGGGTTTCACAAGTGCAAGTGTAATGTAAAACTGGGAGTAGCACACCGACACGCGAGCTGCTTGCAGCTCGCGCACACGAAAAAACTAGTTAAGGGGCTGACGTATGGAAAATTTTCATACAAACGGAATACCAAAATGATTTCTAATTTAGACAGATTTACACTAAATTTATGGTAATATAAATAATAATTGTATTTGCATAGTATTTATCTAGGTTCCTCAACAGTTTTTATTTCAAATTACTTACCTAAAATGAAATAAACACCAATCGCATTTTGCACATTTTTATGCTAAACTTATCAAGTTTTCTACCTATTGGTTTCGTACTAAAAACAACAATATCTTACGTGTTTTTTGTTAAGGAACCTAGTTTATATTGTCTAGTTACAGAATAACAATACTATGTAAAGAATACAAAAAGTTTTCAGTCATCATTTTTGGTATTACGGAACACGATCAAATTCATGGCATTTTCGAACGGCTACTATTGCTATCGCACACGCACGGTGCGGGTGGCGGGGTGCAGGGGGAGGAAACGCTTGAAGCACACGGGACACTTCGGTTGTGTGTGTGAATCGCTCGGACTTCGGACTAGTTAAATACCTACACTGGCATAAAACATAATGCTTAGATATTTGATAATTGTTAGTTTAGGAAGGGTACTAAGTGAAGATGGGAAATACTAAGTACCTAGGTAGGTTGTAGGTTGGGTAAACGAAATTAAGGTGCAGCACTAGGTCAAAAAGTCTGCCGAAATTTCGAAAAAAGCCAACATTTCGACTAAAACAAATTATGAACCATTAATTTCTATACAGGGTGGAATTTTGTAATGCCACCTGGAGGGAAAGTACTCTTAATACTGCAGATAGAAAATTTTACTCAAAGGAAACATTCCTTTATTTTTGGATAGAAAGCAATTTCTAAAATTAAAAATAAAATAATTTTTAAATTAATTTTTTTTTTTGAAAGGAATAAATTTATTCTTTTAAAGAAATGAATTCGTTAAAAGAATAAATTTGTGTATCCAAGAGAATGGAGCCCATTTCAAGCAACTAATTTCAAGTAACTAGTTAGTAATCCATTTTTTGTAAATAATTAAATTAATTTAAGATTTCCTGGTTTTTCTTTCATTTAATTTATCATGTTTGTTAGAGAGATTTCATCCTTATAATTGACTAACGATCGATGCAATAAAAGTACAAGGTATAATTTTTCTGATTTTAGCCGGTTCAATTCCCGGGTGTGAGAGAATTTTCGAAAAACTTTGAATGCAGTTTGCTTTCTATTCAAAAATAAAGGAATGTTTCCTGTGAGTAAAATTTTCTATCTGGAGTATTAGGAGTACTTTCCCTCCAGGTGGCATTACAAAATTCCACCCTGTATATGAAGTATTGATAAAAGGTCTAAGAAAAATTACAACAAATTATTTTTTTTCTTTATTTATTTGTAGTTCAAACAAAGCAGCCAAGTGCGAGTCGGACTCGCCCATGAAGGGTTCCGTAGCATCAATTAACATAATATAAAGGTTTTTGTAGTTCGTCGAAAGGTAAATTGCGGTTTACGATTTATGACGTATAAAAAAAAACTACTGACTTGATCTCGTTCAAACTAAATATCGTTGGAAGTTTACATAGTAATGTACAACATATATTTTTTTTGGATTTATCATTCTCTTATTTTAGAAGTTAGAGGGGGGGGGACCAACTTTTTTCTACTTTGGAAGTGTCTCTCGCGCAAACTATTCAGTTTAGAAAAAAACGATATTAGAAACCTCAACATCATTTTTGAAGACCTATCCATAGATACCCCACACGTATGGGTTTGATGAAAAAAATTTTTTTGAGTTTCAGTTTCAAGTATGGGGACCCCCAAAATTTATAGATTTTTTTCTATTTTTGTGTAAAAACCTTAATGCGGTTCACAGAATACATCTACTCACCAAGTTTCATCAGTCTAGCTTTTATGGTTTCGAAGAAAAATGGCTGTGACACGGCCGGACAGACAGACAGACAGACAGACAGACAGACAGACATGACGAATCTATAAGGGTTCCGTTTTTGCCATTTGGCTACGGAACCCTAAAAACTGCTACCACTCAACGTCCGGTGGAAATATTGATAAAAGGACTGAGAAATACTTGAACAAAATAGTTTTTTTTTTATATAACTGGAGCTCAATAAACAGAGTACCGCTCAACGTCTGGTGGAAATATTGATAAAAAGACTTGGAAAAATTTCAGCAAAATATTTTTTTTCTTTATTTATCTGGATCTCAAAAAACCGACTACCGCTCAACGTCAGGTGGAAAGATTGATGAAAGGACTAAGAAAAATTGGCACAAAATATTTTTAGTCTTTATTTATCTGGGGCTTAAAAAAACTGCTACCACTCAACGTCAGGTGGAAATATTGATAAAAAGACTTGGAAAAATTTCAGCAAAATATTTTTTTTCTTTATTTATCTGAATCTCAAACAACCGACTACCGCTCAACGTCAGGTTATAATATTGAAAAAAGGACTAAGAAAAATGGCTACAAAATATTTTTATTCTTTATTTATCTGGGGCTTAAAAAAACTGATACCACTCAACGTCAGGTAGAAATATTGATAAAAAGACTTGTAAAAATTTGAACAACATATTTCTGTTTTATTTTTCTGGAGCTCAAGAAATAAACTACAGCTCAACGTCAGGTGGAAATATTGATAAAACGACTAAGAAATTAAAAAAAAAACTTTATTTATTTTGAGCTCAAAAAACTGCTACCACTCAACGTCCGGTGGAAATATTGATAAAAAGACTGAGAAATACTTTAACAAAATAGTTTTTCTTTATATAACTGGAGCTCAATAAACAGAGTACTGCTCAACGTCTGGTGGAAATATTGATAAAAAGACTTGGAAAAATTTCTGTAACGTTCACTAGAAGTTGCTTCATGCAATCAAAATTGAGTTCTATATAGTAATTGTGATAAGACATAAATAATTTTTTTTTCAGTTTGTTTATAATCATTATATAAGTATCCACCTATAGTAGGTTAGCTTGGTACACTTTTTTCGCGAGTTTTGTGCGAAAGCCGAGGTCCATGTAATTGTAGGTCGATGTTCGCAATCGTTGGTTTTGCGAATGTAAATAAGCAGAATAAAAGCAACCTAATTGCTCAACGAATAAAGTATATTTTTAAATGCAGTCACATTATTAGACTTTCTGTACTTTGGTAAGTGAGCCGCTTTGCGTGTTTTTTATTGCTGTGTGTGTGTGATCGATGAGGTCTGGCGAACCACACCCCACCTGATGTTGAGCGGACCTCCACCCATGATCTTCAACTGTAACGTCATGACTGGTTTTGAACCCACGCCCCCCAACCGCTAGGCCGATGAGGTCTGGCGAACCACACCCCACCTGACGTAGAGCGGATACCCACCCATCATCTATTACTGTAACGTTATCACTGATTTTGAACCCGCACCCTCCAACCACTAGGCCAATGAGGTCAAGCAAACCACACCACACCTGATGTTGAGCGGACTCCCACCCATCATCCTCTACTGGAACGTCATCAACCACAACTCCATCGCTCCGCGCCGGGGTCAATGGCTCTCTCAACTCAACTCGGAGTCAATGGTTCTCTTTACTCTTCTTCAATTTGGTCCAGAACCCGCACAAACCCTACCTGATGAATAAACTCACTCGTATCATGTTAGAGAATTTCCTGGTGTCTTTTCTAAGTGCGTAAATAGCTACTCTGAAGGTTCTTTATCGGTTCAGGAATGTTGTTTTTTTTTTCACTTTATTCTTGCATTCAGAGCATGACCAATCCTTGCTTATTAAATACTAGAAAAGCGAAACAAGCAAGCAATAAGCTTAGAGGGTTAGTCAGGTAATGCAGCCACAAAAAATAAAAACATAAAATTGTAGGGTGCAAAAAGTCAACTCTCTTTGACCAGATTTGAACTCCCGCCCACCTCGTCCTCTCAGTGTGAATCCGCACGCTCTAGCCACTAGCCTATCTGACGCTTAGTAACGTTGACGAAATTAGGCAATGCATAGAAATCGTTAGCAGTGGCTGACGCACACGCACAAGCGCGGCACTATGGTTGGATTCACGTATAGAAGTAGCGCGTCACACGAGCGCCTGTGTGTGTATACTACTATTATATATTCCGTGGCGCCCGCATCAAATGAATAGAGATAGCTATATTCGGAGCAATTTTTGCCCGCGCCTCGAATTGAAGTTGCGAGCTGCGTCCGTCACCCTCTTAATATCTAAACTTAAACATTACGGTATTCTAAATCGCTCCATTGACTTATTACAATCGTACTTGACTGATAGAATCCTTAAAGTTGATGTGGGCGGTGAGAGATCTTTTGGGTCAGTTATTGACATAGGGGTGCCACAAGGTTCGATATTAGGTCCTTTCTTGTTTCTAGTGTACGTAAATGACCTTCCTTTTTTGGTTAAAAAACTATGTGAAACAGTACTATTTGCTGACGATACCTCATTAATTTTTAAAGTCGATAGATAGAAGGCTAATTACGATGACGTTAACGCATCTCTGTCGTAAATACTTAACTGGTTTAATAATCTTTTACTTAATGTTAAGAAAACTCATAAGTTTTATGAAAAAATATTTTTTGAGTGTCAGTTCTAAGTATAAAAATCATAATGCGGTTTACAGAATACATCTATTTACCAAGTTTCATCAGTACATATAGCTTTTACAGTTTTGTAAGTACCATACTTCAAGCAAATAAATTATTTCTTTTCATTTCATTTCATTTTTTTGAAAAAAAGTGACTGTGACATACGGATGGACAGACAGACAGACATGACGAATTTATAAGGGTTCCGTTTTTTACCTTTAAAAAATACAAGTGTTCATTCACCGACTACCGACATTTATGAACTTGCAACTCACTCTGGTTTTGCATAATATGAGGAAAATCTCTCTTGGTGGAAGGTTTCTTTTATTAAATCTGGGGCTATTTGCTTGTTATACTATATAAATTAGACTACTACTACTACACTACTATATAAGTTAGATTTAAAATGTAGCGTTCGTGGTAGTTTAAAAAATACCGCACAGCTTGCCATTGTTATCACCAATCCTGGATGAAAAATATGCAATGGAAACTCTGCGACGGGAATCAGCTAACATAACAATTGGGTTATATTTATTTACTGAATATCTGTCTGTGTTTTTGTCTAACGAAGCGTATTCTAGTCAACACATTGTAATGTCGTGACAAATGTCAGACCCAAGCACAGAATAAGTAATAGTTGGTATCAAATACATGAATTCACAGCTCAGGTCAGGCAACGCCATCTTTATTTTAAATTTTTCCAACTTTCCGGTCGTGTTTTGTTTTTAGACCAGCGTATAGAGCCTCCGCTATACGCTGGTCTAAAAACAAAACACGACCGGAAAGTTGGAAAAATTTAAAATAAAGATGGCGTTGCCTGACCTGAGCTGTGAATTCATGTATTTGATACCAACTATTACTTATTCTGTGCTTGGGTCTGACATTTGTCACGACATTACAATGTGTTGACTAGAATACGCTTCTTTAGACAAAAACACAGACAGATATTCAGTAAATAAATATAACCCAATTGTTATGTTAGCTGATTCCCGTCGCAGAGTTTCCATTGCATATTTTTCATCCAGGATTGGTGATAACAATGGCAAGCTGTGCGGTATTTTTTAAACTACCACGAACGCTACATTTTAAATCTAACTTATATAGTAGTGTAGTAGTAGTAGTCTAATTTATATAGTATAACAAGCAAATAGCCCCAGATTTAATAAAAGAAACCTTCCACCAAGAGAGATTTTCCTCATATTATGCAAAACCAGAGTGAGTTGCAAGTTCATAAATGTCGGTAGTCGGTGAATGAACACTTGTATTTTTTAAAGGTAAAAAACGGAACCCTTATAAATTCGTCATGTCTGTCTGTCTGTCCATCCGTATGTCACAGTCACTTTTTTTCAAAAAAATGAAATGAAATGAAAAGAAATAATTTATTTGCTTGAAGTATGGTACTTACAAAACTGTAAAAGCTATATGTACTGATGAAACTTGGTAAATAGATGTATTCTGTAAACCGCATTATGATTTTTATACTTAGAACTGACACTCAAAAAATATTTTTTCATAAAACTTATGAGTTTTCTTAACATTAAGTAAAAGATTATTAAACCAGTTAAGTATTTACGACAGAGATGCGTTAACGTCATCGTAATTAGCCTTCTATCTATCGACTTTAAAAATTAATGAGGTATCGTCAGCAAATAGTACTGTTTCACATAGTTTTTTAACCAAAAAAGGAAGGTCATTTACGTACACTAGAAACAAGAAAGGACCTAATATCGAACCTTGTGGCACCCCTATGTCAATAACTGACCCAAAAGATCTCTCACCGCCCACATCAACTTTAAGGATTCTATCAGTCAAGTACGATTGTAATAAGTCAATGGAGCGATTTAGAATACCGTAATGTTTAAGTTTAGATATTAAGAGGGTGACGGACGCAGCTCGCAACTTCAATTCGAGGCGCGGGCAAAAATTGCTCCGAATATAGCTATCTCTATTCATTTGATGCGGGCGCCACGGAATATATAATAGTAGTATACACACACAGGCGCTCGTGTGACGCGCTACTTCTATACGTGAATCCAACCATAGTGCCGCGCTTGTGCGTGTGCGTCAGCCACTGCTAACGATTTTTATGCATTGCCTAATTTCGTCAACGTTACTAAGCGTCAGATAGGCTAGTGGCTAGGGCGTGCGGATTCACACTGAGAGGACGAGGTGGGCGGGAGTTCAAATCTGGTCAAAGAGAGTTGACTTTTTGCACCCTACAATTTTATGTTTTTATTTTTTGTGGCTGCATTACCTGACTAACCCTCTAAGCTTATTGCTTGCTTGTTTCGCTTTTCTAGTATTCAATAAGCAAGGATTGGTCATGCTCTGAATGCAAGAATAAAGTGAAAAAAAAAACAACATTCCTGAACCGATAAAGAACCTTCAGAGTAGCTATTTACGCACTTAGAAAAGACACCAGGAAATTCTCTAACATGATACGAGTGAGTTTATTCATCAGGTAGGGTTTGTGCGGGTTCTGGACCAAATTGAAGAAGAGTAAAGAGAACCATTGACTCCGAGTTGAGTTGAGAGAGCCATTGACCCCGGCGCGGAGCGATGGAGTTGTGGTTGATGACGTTCCAGTAGAGGATGATGGGTGGGAGTCCGCTCAACATCAGGTGTGGTGTGGTTTGCTTGACCTCATTGGCCTAGTGGTTGGAGGGTGCGGGTTCAAAATCAGTGATAACGTTACAGTAATAGATGATGGGTGGGGTCCGCTCTACGTCAGGTGGGGTGTGGTTCGCCAGACCTCATCGGCCTAGCGGTTGGGGGGCGTGGGTTCAAAACCAGTCATGACGTTACAGTTGAAGATCATGGGTGGAGGTCCGCTCAACATCAGGTGGGGTGTGGTTCGCCAGACCTCATCGATCACACACACACAGCAATAAAAAACACGCAAAGCGGCTCACTTACCAAAGTACAGAAAGTCTAATAATGTGACTGCATTTAAAAATATACTTTATTCGTTGAGCAATTAGGTTGCTTTTATTCTGCTTATTTACATTCGCAAAACCAACGATTGCGAACATCGACCTACAATTACATGGACCTCGGCTTTCGCACAAAACTCGCGAAAAAAGTGTACCAAGCTAACCTACTATAGGTGGATACTTATATAATGATTATAAACAAACTGAAAAAAAAATTATTTATGTCTTATCACAATTACTATATAGAACTCAATTTTGATTGCATGAAGCAACTTCTAGTGAACGTTACAGAAATTTTTCCAAGTCTTTTTATCAATATTTCCACCAGACGTTGAGCAGTACTCTGTTTATTGAGCTCCAGTTATATAAAGAAAAACTATTTTGTTAAAGTATTTCTCAGTCTTTTTATCAATATTTCCACCGGACGTTGAGTGGTAGCAGTTTTTTGAGCTCCAAATAAATAAAGTTTTTTTTTTAATTTCTTAGTCGTTTTATCAATATTTCCACCTGACGTTGAGCTGTAGTTTATTTCTTGAGCTCCAGAAAAATAAAACAGAAATATGTTGTTCAAATTTTTACAAGTCTTTTTATCAATATTTCTACCTGACGTTGAGTGGTATCAGTTTTTTTAAGCCCCAGATAAATAAAGAATAAAAATATTTTGTAGCCATTTTTCTTAGTCCTTTTTAGGGTTCCGTAGCCAAATGGCAAAAACGGAACCCTTATAGATTCGTCATGTCTGTCTGTCTGTCTGTCTGTCTGTCTGTCCGTCCGTATGTCACAGCCATTTTTCTCCGAAACCGTAAGAGCTAGACTGATGGAACTTGGCGAGTAGATGTATTCTGTGAACCGCATTAAGATTTTTACATAAAAATAAAAAAAAAACTATAAATTTCGGGGGTCCCCATACTTGAAACTGAAACTCAAAAATTTTTTTTTCATCCAACCCATATGTGTGGGGTATCTATGAATAGGTCTTCAAAAATGATGTTGAGGTTTCTAATATAGTTTTTTTCTAAACTGAGTAGTTTGCGCGAGAGACGCTTCCAAAGTGGAAAAAAGTTGGTCCCCCCCCCTCTAACTTCTAAAGTAAGAGAATGATAATACTAAAAAAAATATATGTTGTACATTACTATGCAAACTTCCAGCGATATTTAGTTTGAACGAGATCTAGTCAGTAGTTTTTTTTTTACACGTCATAAACCGTAAACCGCAATTTACCTTTCGACGAACTACAAGAACCTTATTATGATACAGCAAGTAACATAATATAAAGGTTCTTGTAGTTCGTCGTGCTACGGAACCCTTCATGGGCGAGTCCGACTCGCACTTGGCTGCTTTTTTCAATATTATAACCTGACGTTGAGCGGTAGTCGGTTGTTTGAGATTCAGATAAATAAAGAAAAAAAATATTTTGCTGAAATTTTTCCAAGTCTTTTTATCAATATTTCCACCTGACGTTGAGTGGTAGCAGTTTTTTTAAGCCCCAGATAAATAAAGACTAAAAATATTTTGTGGCAATTTTTCTTAGTCCTTTCATCAATCTTTCCACCTGACGTTGAGCGGTAGTCGGTTTTTTGAGATCCAGATAAATAAAGAAAAAAAATATTTTGCTGAAATTTTTCCAAGTCTTTTTATCAATATTTCCACCAGACGTTGAGCGGTACTCTGTTTATTGAGCTCCAGTTATATAAAAAAAAAACTATTTTGTTCAAGTATTTCTCAGTCCTTTTATCAATATTTCCACCGGACGTTGAGTGGTAGCAGTTTTTTGAACTACAAATAAATAAAGAAAAAAAATAATTTGTTGTAATTTTTCTTAGACCTTTTATCAATACTTCATATACAGGGTGGAATTTTGTAATGCCACCTGGAGGGAAAGTACTCTTAATACTCCAGATAGAAAATTTTACTCACAGGAAACATTCCTTTATTTTTGAATAGAAAGCAAACTGCATTCAAAGTTTTTCGAAAATTCTCTCACACCCGGGAATTGAACCGGCTAAAATCAGAAAAATTATACCTTGTACTTTTATTGCATCGATCGTTAGTCAATTATAAGGATGAAATCTCTCTAACAAACATGATAAATTAAATGAAAGAAAAACCAGGAAATCTTAAATTAATTTAATTATTTACAAAAAATGGATAACTAACTAGTTACTTGAAATTAGTTGCTTGAAATGGGCTCCATTCTCTTGGATACACAAATTTATTCTTTTAACGAATTCATTTCTTTAAAAGAATAAATTTATTCCTTTCAAAAAAAAAAATTAATTTAAAAATTATTTTATTTTTAATTTTAGAAATTGCTTTCTATCCAAAAATAAAGGAATGTTTCCTTTGAGTAAAATTTTCTATCTGCAGTATTAAGAGTACTTTCCCTCCAGGTGGCATTACAAAATTCCACCCTGTATAGAAATTAATGGTTCAGAATTTGTTTTAGTCGAAATGTTGGCTTTTTTCGAAATTTCGGAAGACTTTTTGACCTAGTGCTGCACCTTGATTTCGTTTACCCAACCTACAACCTACCTAGGTACTTAGTATTTCCCATCTTCACTTAGTACCCTTCCTAAACTAACAATTATCAAATATCTAAGCATTATGTTTTATGCCAGTGTAGGTATTTAACTAGTCCGAAGTCCGAGCGATTCACACACACAACCGAAGTGTCCCGTGTGCTTCAAGCGTTTCCTCTCCCTGCACCCCGCCACCCGCACCGTGCGTGCGCGATAGCAATAGTAGCCGTTCGAAAATGCCATGAATTTGATCGTGTTCCGTAATACCAAAAATGATGACTGAAAACTTTTTGTATTCTTCACATAGTATTGTTATTCTGTAACTAGACAATATAAACTAGGTTCCTTAACAAAAAACACGTAAGATATTGTTGTTTTTAGTACGAAACCAATAGGTAGAAAACTTGATAAGTTTAGCATAAAAATGTGCAAAATGCGATTGGTGTTTATTTCATTTTAGGTAAGTAATTTGAAATAAAAACTGTTGAGGAACCTAGATAAATACTATGCAAATACAATTATTACAATAATATAGTGTAAATCTGTCTAAATTAGAAATCATTTTGGTATTCCGTTTGTATGAAAATTTTCCATACGTCAGCCCCTTAACTAGTTTTTTCGTGTGCGCGAGCTGCAAGCAGCTCGCGTGTCGGTGTGCTACTCCCAGTTTTACATTACACTTGCACTTGTAAAACCCCAAAAAGTAGTAAAGAAAGTCCTAAGTAACCCTAAAAGTCGATCAGTGAATCAAGTTCCTCAGTGTAGTAAAACCCCAATCAAAGTCCTAAAGAACCCTAAAATTGTTTACATAATCAAGGTCCTAAGTGAAGTAAAATTCCAATTAAAGGCCTAAGGAACCCTAAAAGTTGTTTATTTTATCAAGTTCCTCAATGTAGTAAAACCCCAATCAAAGTCCTAAGGAACCCTAAAAATGTTAACATTATCAAGCTCCTAAGTGTAGTTGAAACTCCAATCAAAGTCCTAAGGAACCCTAAAAGTCGAACACTTAATCAAATTGCTCAATGTAGTAAAACCCCAATGAAAACCTTATACGGAACCCTAAATTGTACGTCAAGCCAAAACCCTTAACGGGTCGAAACCGCTGGAAGGAACCCAAACGTTGACTACCGGGTCGCGTGCATCGCGAGCTGCAAGCAGCTCGCGTCCTCAATGCGTTCCCACAGGGGCGGAACCCTAAACCAAGTGAAGATCCAATCAAACACCTTAAAAAACCTAAAATTCAATCTCCAATCATAGTCCTCAGTCGAATGAACCGTTTGAACGACCTTAATCGGACGATTTTTGCAAAACCGGAAGTGGCACAGCCGCCATTTTGAATTTTGAACTGTCAGTCTAGTGAACATTTTTTCACACCCCTAAGACACCCTAAATTTCAGTAGGAGGGGGTTCTAAATTTCCCTAAATTTCAGTTGGGTGGGCGTGGTCGCGTGGCGGCTCGCTTCGCTCGCCGCAACGTTCCCCCCGGGTTCAGGAGGAGGGGGTTCTGGGGGCTTGAGGGGGGGGTCACAGCACGGCTCGCTTCGCTCGCCGCGACGCTCCCCCCGGGTTCAGGAGGAGGGGGTTCTGGGGGGCTTAGGGGGAGGGGGGGGTCACAGCACGGCTCGCTTTGCTCGCCGCACTGTTCCCCATGGTTGCATGGCGGCTCGCTTCGCTCGTCACAATGCTCCACTCGAAAAAAAGGGTCAAAAATAATAAAGGGGTCTAGAGGGGGGAGGGGGGCAAAATTTATTTTGCTTTCAAAATAATCTCACCTTCCCTACATGACCCAAAAAAAAAAGTCTTGCAAGTCACTCCGCTTGGAAGATACGAAAGGGGGGGGTGAAAAAAGGGGCAAGAGGGGGGTGTTTTTTTTGTTTTTTCAATTCAGGAAGAAACCCTCTATACGAAACCCCAATCGAAAACCCCCTATCTCGACGGCATCCGGTAGCACTCACAAAAGGGGGGGTCCTGGGGGGCAAGGGGGGCAATTTTTTTTGTACAATAATATTCTTATCTTTTTTCTTCTCTTTCGTCTTCTCCCTTTTAATCTTTTTTTTTCTGAAAAGTAATATTTCATCAAAATCGGCTAAGCCGTTTTGTTTTATTGTTTGTTACTGCATACTTTCGTCATTTAATTTTATGATCCAATTTAGTAAATTTTTCTTTTATCTAAAAGGTTATACTTCCAGATCTGTATGTAAATCTAGTAAGTATAACTTAGTGCATAGAATTCATGCCTATGGAAATAAATAATAATAATAATAATAATAATGCTGGACAATTCACACAACATTATCTAGCCCCAAGCTAAGCAAAGCTTGTGTTATGGGTGCTAGATAACTGATATACATAATACAATACATTACATGCATAGATAATTTTCATTTCAATTCATAAATGAATTGAAATGGAAATTATTTATGGGTGGCTTTAAGCTTTGCACTCATTTAGGCCTTCGGTGCTCATTGCGGTGGAGATCAGTGAAGCATTGTGAAATAACACTGTCTATTCGACTTATAATATTGTATTTAATCGGCATTTAAAAATATTAGGTATACCAAAGAGTTTCGACAACCCCAACTGACTCTTCAAAGTTCTGTCAAACGCAAAATCTTGGGAAACTCCTTGCTGCGTGTATAGAAATAGGCACATGTATTTTGGTATTTGGGTATTTGAGCGCACCGTGCATGAAGCCTTTGACAGAAAGTTCCAGAATTCGGGACATTACAGACACCTCCAGATTTAAAAGACGGCAATCAAAAATACTCAAAACCCATGATACTATTGTTATGACTGGGCTCTCAGCTCATTTATTAGTAGCTCTGCCTTCTGCGCCATAGGTCGTGGGTTCGATCCCCACCGAGAACAAATATTTGTGTGGTGATCATAGATATTTGTTCTCCATCTGGATGTTATATTGTTTTCCAAGTATGTATTTACAAACAAAATGTATTTAAGTATTACATCAGCTATCTGGTTCCCATAATACTAACTCTGCTTAGTTTAGGGCTAGATAGTGTAGTGTAGATTGTCCATAATATATATATATATACTTCCTTTTCATTGTAATGGGCTCCCAAACTCTTTGCAAAATCGACACTATTTTTATAAAGGCCTAAAATCGGCTACTAGTTTTTGAGTCTTCTTCTTGTCATGTCAATAGAAAATTAAAGCTGGTGTGGTGGATTATGAATGTGCCTCAAAAGTTTTGCTACTTCACGTTGGTTTCATTTATTGTTTTCCTTCACCGTTAGAGTGTACTGACATAGTGCACATAGGTTTTTTGGCAGATAAACTAATTTATGCATGACGGGGTTTGAACACACGCCTTTAGAATCAAAAAGCGGGTCGCTACGACAATATAACCGGTGCTAAGCAACCAGAGCGCCCCTCCACCTAATGGACCGATGACATTCTAAAGATCGTGGGAAATCGGCAAATTGTTTTTTCATGGAAATGTATAAAGGAGGTCTATATCTAGCAGTGGACTTCTACTTACTGATGATGATGACGGAAAGCACTGGGTAGATAGGAAGATAGCTACTTATGCAACTACAAAAATGGAGGTATTTAACAAAAGCATTGCGCTTCGCTGGTCACGCACGATAGGAACGTGCCCTAGAATGTACTAGATAAGTTATATGCTACATAAAATATATACTTCTACAGGCTGATGATGATGTGAATACAGGTTATCGATCATAATGTATGATGAAGATGGTATTATGTCATTTCGTTATACTGTGACAATTTGTTTTATGTTACACTGTGGCAAATTTATAGTACCAGTAGTAGCTATGATTTAATCTAGGGTATATTTTACGTAGTCAGAGATGAAATGTCATGTCGCGAAATTTGACATGGACCTCTCCTCGTTGGCCGCGCGGGCTGTACTGAGAAGTATCTAGGAAATCCTACCTATATATATTTTTGAAAATTTTATTTTTTTATAAAAACTACGGCAACTAAGAAAAGTGCAATAACATAGGGTTTTTACGTATTTATTTAGGTATACGGGAACAAAACTTTCATTGCAATGGCTCTAACAGCAACGGAAAAAAACCATTTCAAATCCAAAAAAAATTGAGAGTTTTTGGCAAACTTTGCGTTCAATTTTATCGAACCCAGTGAGTTTAAGAGAATTTCTAGTCGGAACATAATTTTTTTACACCATTTAATTGTTATATTTTACAAAAAAATTAAATGGATTCGTCCATACAACGAAAAAAAATGCTACTTTACATTTTCGGTTTCACCTCATGTAGGCCCTTAATATTACTTTTCTCAATCTTTCTGTTTTAGGAAAGCATTTTGAAATAAGATTCAAAAATACCAAGCACCAGAGTACCTGGGACTTGTAGTAGGTCTTAATTTATAAACTTAACGCATTCGTTTGACCCGGTGCTATTTACCCATACGGGCTGACAAGGCCTAACGGTGGGAAATAATAGTGCCTTACACAATGTGTCGTCTGAAATGTTAATATAAGAAATGTGGTATCTTTCCGTAGGTTAGAGTATTATCAATGTTGTTGACAATGCAACACTGCTACCAAAGCATAAGCGAAGTGTTATATATTATTATATATTATATATAGTATGTATTATAATCTTTCCCGTGTATGAGATTATATATAGCCTTTGAAAAGATTGGCAAAAAGTTTTTATTGGGGCTTAAATACTAAACATCTGTAACTAAGAAGTCTTGCAATAACGGAAAACATGGTTGCGATGGCCAATAGGAACGAATACACCAGTATAACCATTTGCCATTATAATGACTTTTTTAGAGTATTAAAAATCAGAAAAAATTAAAAACAGTGGGAAGACGTAAAAACAGTCTGCGTGCAAGTTCATTGTAAAAATGCGTCCACGGCTACCACGTCGGAGCTCTGTGTCCATGAAACATGTCTCTGGTGTACTTTGCGCTATTATGAGATGCGAGCAAGCCAATTTTTGGTTGACCGAAATATTGTACAACGTCACGAAAGACCCTATGAGAAAGTGATCGTTCCGTAACTGGTGTGAATAATCTAAAGGCGGCGTTCACGGAGTCCACGTTATAATTTATACGTATGAGGCGAAAAACCAAAGACCACTTGATCGCACCACCTTCGTGTTATCCATGCGTAGTAATATTGCGCAGTTATACCTATTTCAGGCCCAGAAAAAAAAACTGCCATTAACCCATAAGTTATTTATATGGCATGCATTTTTATCTTTTGCAGCTTTCTATTTGCCATGGATTAAAACTAACAGATAGCGCCCCAGCCTGCGTTGAAAGCGTCAGCATAATAAACTCAAGTTCAAAAATGTTCTTACCCATATCCAATGGCCATAAAGTTGCCATCAATATTTGAGGATCACCAGAAAAAATCATCATCTAATATAATACTAGGTAGTGAAATTCTGTTTCATAATTATCATGCCTTATTCAGTAAAGCAACGAAGTTATGTCGCTCTGAAATCTTGGTATATAATTGAACTTAGCTGCGGGGCACGTGGCGACATAAAACTCTGATAGCTCCGAGCGCACTCGCAAATAGAACATGAAGGTCATTTAGAAAACTTTGCAACAAACTCTGCATTTAAAGCCTCATCTGATTTTATCAAGGAGAAGAAATTAGTATCGTTTTAAACTTCGAATTCAGCGTCCAGGTTCTTGAGGCGTTTATTTGATCATAACGCAATTGAAGACGAAACCGCAACAACATAGTATAATTTTCAATATGTATTTCGTTGAATAGTTCATACATTTATCGTACGCATCGCTTACGCGAAATGGCATCTAATGTTGATGGAAAACCGTGATAACTCGGATAAGTAAAGACTTCCCGCATGATTTTAGTGAACATAAGTGCAACAGAAATCCTAAATGATAATACATAAGGAGTAAGTAGGTACGTATTTTAGCCGAGTTATAGGGCTGATCCATCAGAAAACTGCATAGTAGTAGGATGCACCCTTTAAGCCGAAGGTGGCTAGGTATTACCTTGCACTACCTTGCCTGCTGTACGGTAGTAAGCTTCCATTTTAAAATGCTCGATCTAGATGTATTTGTTCATGGGTGGTAAATTTAGTTTAAAACCCTTGTCACCGAATAGGCTTTGAATGGAATGAGGAATATCTCTGATTATGAATTTGTCACGTGACACAGATAAAAGTCACCAGTGTCATGTCTATGCTTTCCTCAAGAAAACTTGTTCCGAGGAATTGATGATTGACAAACAACGGTTCGGAATGGAATATAGCAACCATTTTGATCAAATCAAGTACAAACTATTGTTTGTTACTTAAAACCAACAATCATAAAAGTGTGGAGATAAGTCTACTTGCATGTACCTGCATCCATGATGACCTTGTGCCTGGGCACGGGTCTTGACACACCACACTGTTGTGTAGAGGCAGGAAGCTCCTGATGTCATCAGTGGTCATCTGCTGTAACCTCCTCGCCCCCTCCCTTTTTTGCCGGATGTCAAGGAGGCGCATTCCAGTTTCACTGGTAGGAAGTTGATCAAGTAATGGTCAATGGAGCAGTGGGCTCTTGTGGCTTAGCAGGTTTCTTTGGATAGCGTTGAACCAAACAATAAACCATCTCGTTCAGGCGTCGCTGATCATAAATATTATTATCATTTCATTTAAAATTTATTTATCAAAGTATGGAGTGACGAGCCATATTCAACTTTACGTGGTTTAGTAATGCGAATGACACAACAAACGGCATCCATTGCCGAGATATATCATGGGACATGTTATCGCCCTTGAGCAGCAAGTCTCTTGTTGACGGCAGTAACCCGAACCAAGTTATTGCTGGAAAAGAACCAGCGTTAAGCATTTTATCACGACTCGAACCATCAGTACTGCGGCTGAAAATTCCCGCATTTAACTTTGATGATTGTAACAACCAACAACAAATTATCCAGTACAAAGCAGTCTTTTAGTAACTTGTCCTTATTTTCTCTAGGATTCCTAGTGTAAAAAGTGCCACAAATATGGACTGCGGACTCGTGGACTTACACCTGATTGTCACATGTCTCGTGGTCACTCAACATTGCAAAGGATCGTACTTGACAACTTGTCAAGTATGTTTATGCCTAAGTCAGGTGATTCGGACGTAGATTCACTACAAGCGAAGAGTAGTTCGGGGTCCAGACCAGATTATGTGCTGGCAATTTGATCTACATAACTTGGAAATCATTCAGGGTAAAGTATTCGGTTGACTCCGTCCGAAATGGTTTCAGATGCAGTCAGTGCTGGCTTTGATTTAGTTATAGTCACTGTCCTTAGCTATTTCATGATCCTCGTTCCCAAAATTACATTTTGCAAATTGAGGTTGTGAGGAATAGAAAAAGTAGGTAAGTACTTACTACTACCTAGGTACCCGAGTACCTTAAGTTCGCAGAGGAACATTACAACTATTTTAGATTGTATGTATTTTCTGCTTAGGTCATCGTTGGAGACTCGCAGTCAACCCCGATGCCATGGTTGGTCATATATTTATTTTTTATTCTGATTTGGCAAATGTCAACGTTAGAGACCCGCAGTCAATCCCAGAGCATTCCAAATCAGTTTTACCAACCTTCATCATTTTGATGATGAATCAATCCAAGAAATAATTCTTCGTTTTCTTGCATAATTTTTCTATTTGACACTGCACACCTTTTTTGGCATATTGCTCAGAAGGTGCGTGCGATAGTTACCGCGCACAAAAAAGGAATGAGCAATTGACGTACCTACGACGGGGCTGAGCAGATGGAAAATAGGTTTTATTGTTTGTTTTTTAAATCTCTAAAAAAGGTGCGGTTGTTACCCAGTATATTAGGGAAACTACGGTGTTAATCATATATGAATAATGAAGCAATGAAATATAATTATGCATAACGATCGTGTTAATTTAAAAAGTGCTAAATGCTTAAGTACTTATTTAGAAAAACAATGTGTCCTAAAAATCAAAATAGATTTTTTGTTCAAAAAGTGATTAGGGTATCAATTTTCTATTACTTTCATTTACATAACAGTATCAATTTAAGCATCAATTCAAATTCCTTTCCAAATGACTTGGTATTTTTATCAGATCAATCGAATTTTAGGCAATATTCACAGAAAGCATGTTCGGCCAACTGTGAAAGTAATTGTTCATTTTACGTACTTTACTTTAAATTAAATAAAACTTATTCTAAAGTCTCTACACAGAGAAGAACATTCCAGTGGTGTATTGGCGTTTAAATCTGCATAACTATCTATAAACATTCATTTACACAAAGTACCTAACTTAAACAAAAAATTACAAAACCCACAAGAAATTGTTGAGACCTACAAACGATCTAGAGATAGTTCAACTGATTCAAATCAGTGCTAGACGGAAGCATCCCCAAAACACTGCAAAAAATAGTTTTATTTTTAATTCATGTAGCCCAGAGCAATTGTAAAACACGACAGAAGTTTTTATCTCACCCTTTATCTTCATGTTTAATTTCGACCACAATTCGTCGTTTCCTCTCTCATCTCCCTTCCCCCTCTCTCAAAGCTCTAATAAATCGGGAATATTTATTCGTTATTTGCTGTCGGTTTGCATTAAAATAAAACGGTTATCTAGGCTCAGCACCCTTCGTCCTATCTAAGATCAGGATTGCATAAAATTCTCATTTCTCTTACGAATGTGCCGTTCCACGGTCGGGGTCGACGCATCTCATTTCAAATGTCTATTGTGTTTTGTACTTGTGTCGTTTCATTACAGTTTATATAGCTCGGTTGATTTGATGGCTACTGAATGGTATATGAAATTGTAGGTCCACCATGATACCATGCAATAGTAGTACAAAGTTACTATTACTATTTTGTCCACATAGACTTTGTTTTCCTGACTTCGAGATCTCACTAGTATTTCAAAAACTTCTAAATTTAAGATCCCTATAATACATACTAAAATTCAAAAATTCTCATGCAATGCACTTTATTCTATAGTAGTGCTGAGACATTCCCAACTTCAAACTGACCACAGGTGTTTTGTTAGTAGTAGTCATAACGTGACTAAGTCCCTCTACGCATTGGGTACACCAGTTTTGAATAGTGAGTTTTATGGTTGCCTGTCACTCAGAAGAACACACAAATGATTTTCAGGAACCTTGGGTAGCTATTAGCCTGAAGTCACTGATGTGTATTTTAATTTATGGCTGCTGTTATTTTATTTGTCCCAGCCTTAAATAATGACGGCTATAAGAAATACACTTACAATAAAAAACGGGACACAATATACATCGATTTTATGTCACAAAAATAAAACTTAAAAGCAATACAATCTTGAACGAATCCCAAAGTCCTACAAATAACTAACAAAAGTAGATAAAGGGCAAAAGCATGTCACACTCAATGCCACGTGCGCCCTGCGGCGGTGACGTCACAACTGCATGTGAAAATTGAAGGAAAATTGAGCCGTGTTTTGGAGATCACGCTTCGGGCAACGCTTCGGTGAAGTAGGTGCTTCGGGGTGAAGCAAATGCTGTAATAAATGCGCATGTTTTACAATTACTTGTTAAAAGTATTCTTGGGGATCTAGTTTGAATAGTACAAGCTTTGTTTAGTTTAGGGCTAGATAGCGCGGTTTGATAATGTTAGCTGTTTTATTATTAAAATCTGTTATATTTTGTTACAAACTTCTCGCTCGCACATTTTTGAACGATTTATAATCACTGATTTTATTTATAAAAATCGCGGGCAACTGTTTTGTGTGGAAATCCGAATGCACACACGTTTTCCTATTTAAAAGTTTTCGCAACTAGGTATTTAAAATGTTGGTTTTCGTACTTATTATTAATATTATTATTAGGCCGTTTTTGTCCCACTGCAGGGCAAAGCCCTTCCTTCCTTCTTTCCATTTTTCGCCATTGAACACAGTGACAGAAAAAAACAGACCACGATCTAAGGTGGGGGTCAAATTCGACCCGTAGCCCCGCGATCTTATCCTGGTCATCTCATTCATTTTCGTGTAAAGTTTTTTACGAAAACCAGTGTTAGGATCGCAATCGGATTGCACACTAGATACCAGCGACAGTTTTCTTCATCTTCAAAGACAAACACACCCGAAACTGCATGGTTCTTCATTATCAAGATATACCGTTACCAAGTTAATAACCAAGTATCCAATTTGTAATAGTCTGGCAGCTATAGTGCTATGAGCTTCTGAAAAGACGGTGGCGTTTTAAGACGATTAAAATCTAATGACTCAGTTTAGGTTAGGTAAGCATGACATATAATTTGACATTGTCGAGCAGGTGGTGTGAAAATACCTATAATGTTGTGGGATGTCAATGAATATGAAAAAGATCAAGCTACAACCAAAACTCAAGGTAAAGTCAGTATTTTACTGTTCATTCTTATTTTTTTACATGTTACATAGTTTTGCATTGGGAATTGGGATGGGATGTTTTTCCAACTGCACAGATTCACCAATTTTATTACGGTCATCATTTATACCGGATGCCGTGTTTTAGGAAAAGCTTTAGTTAGACCTTTACTAATTGGTCTATTGTTGTAAATAATTGCCCACTGTGGACCAGTTGGAGACATTACCATGAATAAGGTCTATGCAACTAGGGGCATAAGTTTGGCACTTGGCGTTATTGTGGTGAAGTGAAGATGACTTTCTTGTAAGTAATGATACTTAACCCACGGTAGTAGTAGGTTGAGTATCATAGAAAATGCAATGTGAAAATAATAGTAGAAACCAAGCCAAGTAATTTGTTGCTTGTTCCAAATCACCTTGCCTTAAAAAGTTACGTTTCTAATTGATCCTTGTGATACAACTAAATAAATACAGCCTATCTTGGTTTTTTTGATCCCTACCTCGGAAAGTTACTTATACTACTGTTAAGTAAGTAGCCACCTAAAACTATACACTTAATTGGTTCAACTATTATTATTATTATTTATATTCTAAAAATATTTATATTTTAGGTGGCAACTAATTTTTGGTGCAATAAATTTATGATTTAAAATAGATAAATGTTTGATCTTGATTTTGTGTTGTGAGAAAAAAATAATCTAAAGATATCTATTACTCATTTTCCTTCACGTTCACTTTCCACACAAATATTATTATGAATTCAATACTTTTGAAATGAGTACCGATTCTAATTATAACTTTTTGCGGTAGTAATTATGTAAAAAATGTCGGTAATAGTAAAGGTATTTTTATAATGTAACCAGCAGTGTTTTTCTAATTTTATTGATGTTATTGTCAAAAACACATTATTACACACATTAAAAGTAAAAAAAAAGTTTTAAGTTTAAAGTTACCAATAAAGTGCCAATATCTATTTGAGAAACAAAGTACACCTTACAAACAGATTTTTGCGATATCCGTAAAAGGTAAATAAGTTTTGATATGCAGACTTCTTTAGAATCAGAACTTGTTATTATTAGTACTTACTTATTTAAGCGAACAAATATATTGTATCTTGTAATACATTTCCCAAACAAAACATAACAGATACAGATGTAGAGAGCGCAAATAGCCGTGCATAGGGAGGACTTGGGGTAAGTTTCATTAACTTTTCCAATGAATACAGGCATTTGCCTCCAATTGGCGACATTGGTAGTAAACATTTTGTTTTCTCTGTTCATTTTTGCTTTAGGAAAATCTGCAATCGCTTAAATGAATGAAATAGTGTATTAATATATATAAATATTATATATTAATACGCTATAAAAGATTATATTTTTAATTATAATTGTTTATTATTACGCTACTCATTACACACAAATATATTTTACAGCTTTACCTTCAAGGAACAATAAATCTATTGAGTATTGAGAAAGTCAGCACAAAGTAAAAAAAAACGTTTTTTTTCAGAAACTCATGAATACAAGAGTTTACTGGTTTGTGCCTTTTTTTTATACTAAGTATCACACATCTGGTGTACAACAACGCGCAAACTACCATAAAAAAGAAAACCACTGTTAAAACTATAGTTTTCTGATCTGCCCTGCTATTCCTCCAACACGCCTCGTTCAAATGAAAGCTGAATCCGCGATCGATTTTCAAATTTTTCAAACAAAAACTAAAAACTCACTGAAAATTCAGTATTTACAGCGGATTCAGTAATCATTTAGCAAATTGTATTGTAAGAATAGAACCGCTGCGATAGAGGCCCAAATGACGTTTAACATAAATACTTAGGTTAGTTGTCTCCTAAAATGTTTTTCATCCCTGACAGAGATACTCTGTAATCGCGACAAGTCAGGCCCGTTTACGTTACGGTCTCATAATTACATTTACTACGCATTGCATGTGTTACATCTAAAAGTGGATTACAGGATGAATCAAAATGAATTGACATTAATGATGTTTGTAAATATTTACACATATACTTGATAAGTTTAGGTTATCTTTTACTTTTGGAAAGATGATTTATAACCGAATTCAAGTAAAAAAAAGAAAATATTCTCAAATCGGTTGTATTTTATTTATATTTGTTATTGCATAACATCGTCATATTATATGAGCTGATTTAAAAAAAAAATATCTAAAAGGTACAATGAGATCTTCCATATTTCTCATAGCAATTTCATCAAACTTTATTCAGCAGTTTGACCATGAGTCCTCAAGTTTTTTAAACTTATATTATTTATGATAAGTTGGTTATTAAAGTAATACTTACGTTTGTAATTACAGTAATTACTCAGTAAAATAATAGCTTTCTACATACTTTAATTTTTTAGAAATGACATCATGAACGCAAGGTGACAACGAAAGAACTAGGTGTCTAGTGTGATCAAAAACCATCAGTTTTTTATTAATCTTCACTAACTGAAAGCTAAACTAAGTACGGTAGACATTTTTCTTCGTGATCTTCAACTTCTATGTTTTATCCGAATAATCTGTAATAGCTCAATGGTTACAAATATGTATTAAGTTATTTCTGTATTTTTAAAAACACCCTGTACAAAAGTTAAGTAAAGTCACCCCAGCCGTCCGGTCCAGACAAATTGTCGCACCCCATGTTCGCATTATTACCGATATTTAATTGTTTGCGTAATTTATTTCACTAAAAGCATGGTCTATGTTCAGACTTGGTGCTTCATTATAAATGAGTACTTAGGTACTGAGAGAGAAATACATTTACCGAGAGCCAGGGAAACTTTGTAGCATTATTTTTTTATTAGTTTGCGATCAGCAAATAACGCATGTAACACAGATAGAGCAGCTTATCGTAGGGCACGTTATTTTTTAATACAACTAGCGCTGTTGCGCTTCGGCCAAAATGCTTGGAGTATGTCAAACATAAAATAGGTGTTTGTTTCCGTCGGCTACTAGTTTGATTGTAGAATGATGTACTCATCAAGTTTTGTTCCTACCCAAATATAGAGGAATATAAACCTTTTCCAGTAAAATCACGGAACATACTAGGTACCTACCTACGTATAATGACTGTGTCCCCCACCAATAAGGGCTTTCGCACCTCACCGCCGTTTCAAATCTTGACGATAATCTGATTTTTGTACAAAATACACCACACGCACCTGTGTGTACGAGCGTCTAAACGCTCGTGTACAAAATGATGTCTGTGTAGATGTCTCTGAAATGAAAGTTAGAACACGGCTTTCGTATTGATATTGGTCGAATGTCCAGAGTAATATGAACAACCATCGATATCTAACATAGAGTACAACCAGAGGGTAGCGCGGAACTAAATGCAGCAATTTGCGCATCACAATGAATCCCTCACTCGTGCATATTTCAGTGTTAGTCACGCAGAGCCGTTAGTTTTAAAGTTATTTTGATTGAAAAATGTTTTCGAAAAAAATCACGTACGTGTACGTGATTTTTTTTAATAGAAAATTTTCAGGTGCATTCACTACTCTAAAATACATTATGCAATACCTAAATGTTAGGTATTATGCGAGATTTTATTGTAATGTCTGTTTCCTAGAATCGCCAATCATTTTGATTGGCGATTCTAGGAAAAAGCTTATAAGTTATAATAACGTTAAAAGCGGGCTATACTGAAATAACTAAAAATGATTTCAACTAATATTGAAATAAAAAGCTAAACCTTAAATAAATGAGGATGTAAATAATTTGATTTGATTGTAATGTGCTATATTTGTGGGTAATATTTTTTCCTTCATCTTTTTTATAAGTTTGTGAGTACGTTTTACTTTAATTCATCAATGGCATCATAGCTTATTAGGATAAAGGAAAACAAACCAAACAACGGTCAAAAACAAAATCAAAATTATATACTTCTTGTATAAAGAACCTTTTAGAATAAGTTTCATAGCAAGTTCCATTCATAAAAGCAGATTGTAATTAAAGTAATTAATTAATTTCAAAGATTACGCTTGAATTACCGAGAATTCTTCACGCTATCGACTTTAACTTTACAAGGCAAATACTAAAGGAGTCCTCAACTTGAGGCATACAGATATTCAGCCTCATGTGCCAGTAATTTCACCGGCACTCACACCCTTCAGGCCGAAACACAGCAATTCTGCTTCATGGCAGAAATAGGCATGGTGGTAGTACTTCCCCGGAGAGTCGCACACAAGTAGCTTTACAAATACGATTCTTGTGATACAACTGTAGGCCCACCATAAGCTCTGTCTGGCTCTGTCTCTGGCTCTGGTTGAAACATCACACGCACAGTATAATACACTGGTGAGCACTCACACAGACTCAAAACCAGAGCTTTAGACATAGCCAGACACGAGTTTGTGTTAGGCCTATTGAATAAACGAATTTTTACTTATAATACTTGAATAGTGGTAAAAAAATGCCACTTTTATTAGGCTCAACGCAGATGGTCGGTAACAATTAGAGCTATTAAACGCACAACCCTACATATGCAAGCACATAAAGATAAACAAAAGGCCTAATTTCGTTAACAGGATTACTCATAATCTAGGGCTGTCCATCGCATGTCGATAACGTTGAGCAATATATCTTTTACAGTCTATAGTTGTTACAGCTGGTTTACAAGCAAAATGTATCATGGTGAATATCATGTATCATAGGGCACGTTCTTAGGGTAGATGACCTATAAGACAGGTGGTAGTTTGTGCTTGTTTTTTCGGTGACTATTACCTTTTAGCATAAAAAAATGGGTTGGTTCAATCAGCAAATGCTGTAAAAGCCAGTAGCTAAAACCACTAGGCTGAGTAAGTATTCCGTTGAGTTGCCCTTTAACTAATAAGCTGTCTTCTTATAGTCACTAACGGTTAAAGAAATGAAAAGAATCCTTGTAAATAATTGAATATTTTTGATTTGAATTTTGATGGCAGATCTCAAAAAGCTCGTTAGGGGCGCTTATCATTACTCCATCAAACCATCTTGGACATTTTCAGACGCTGTGAGTGTTACACAAGAACACTTGAAAAACACTATTTTAATGAACAACAGGATATTTACCATGATTTAATTTTGCAAGCTTGGATTCCCAAATAATATAGTCATCATCATCATCATCATCAGCCTGAAAAAGTCCACCGCTGAACATAGGCCTCCCCTGCACATTTCCAGGAAGAACGATTCTGAGCTCTTTCCATCCACCGACTTCCCACGATCTTAACAATGTCGTTGGTCCATCTGGTGGGTGGGCGCCCTACGTTTCGTTTTCCGGTTCGTGGTCCCCATTTAAGAACCTTTATTCTTAATAATATAATAGTTTCCCTTTTTATAAAATAGTACAATAGTGTTAAAAGCCATGATAGTTTCAAAAAGTACACTGAAAATATTTGAATAGCTGTTTCGAAATAAGCTAGCTATCTGTTCCGCCCAATAAGAATGCTCTTATCCTGACTGGCTTATCTTAATACGCTTCCGGAGATAGTAAGTCTGATGGTATCTTATGAATGAGCAATTACACAAGAGGCATGGCTCTTAACTATTTGGCATACTTGTTTAAACTGTGTGTGACGAGTGAACTTCGTTGCTTTAGTTATTTCATTGTATTTTAGTTTTAGTAAAAACAGATTTAAAAATTGTTTATTTGGATTTAATAGTGTTAACTGAACTAATGGGAATTACAAAGTTTTTCATAATGCCCCAAAAGTTAGGAACCGAGCGGGATTTGAACTCCTCAATCTTCCCCTTGGTACGGGGCTACGCTGACCACTGCGCCATCGGCTCCTTATCACACTCGACAAATAACGCTCAAATCCTGCTCGGCTCTTAACTTTTGGGACATTATAAAAATCTTTGCGATCCAGTAATGTACATAAATAATCTAAAAATAAAATAAGTCTCTAAATATAGAAAAAAATACATTAAAAGTCTTTTAAGTACAATTTGTCGAGTCTTTCGTAAGAATTAGATTCTAAAAGGATCCCGAGTGAAAACCGATAACACCCACATTTATTTCATCATTATTATTATGTTTAAAACTTTTTTATCTTTTTAGTTCCATGGTAGAAATAATAAAACAAAAGCAGGCCCGTTTGTTCTATCCTTATTAATATTATAAATGCGTTTGTAACTCTGTCTGTCTGTGTGGCTTTCACGCCAAAACTACTGAACCGATTGAAATGAAATTTGGTACACAGATAGTTGAGGGCCTGAGGAAAGACATAGGCTACTTTTTATCGCGAAAAAAGTTTAAGGTTGTAAGGGGTTAAAAATAGGGGTTGAAAGTTGTATGGAAGTATCGTCATTTTTAGAGCTAGAAACATAAAACTTATTTTTTGGTCTGTTGATTTGATATAAAAAAATATGACATTCAAAGTTTGTGCTGAGGGAGGGGAGTACAGGGGGGAGTGTGGAGGGGAGGTGCGGGGGGAGTGTTGAGGGGAGTACAGGGGGAGTGTGGAGGGGAGGTGCGGGGGGAGTGTGGAGGGGAGTACAGGAGGGAGTGTGGAGGGGAGTACAGGGAGGAGTGTGGAGGGGAGTACAGGGGGGAGTGTGGAGGGGAGGTGCGGGGGGAGTGAGGAGGGGAGTACACGGGGAGTGTGGAGGGGAGGTGCGAGGGGGGGATGCGGGGGAAGTACAGGGGGAGTATGAAGGGGAGGTGCGGGGGGAGTGTGGAGTGGAGTACAGGGGGAGTATGGAGGGGAGGTGCGGGGGGAGTGAGGAGGGGAGTACACGGGGAGTGTGGAGGGGAGGTACGAGGGGGGGATGCGGGGGAAGTACAGGGGGAGTATGAAGGGTACGTGCGGGGGGAGTGTGGAGGGGAGTACAGGGGGGAGTGTGGAGGGGAGGTGTGGGGGGAGTGTGGAGAGGAGTACAGGGGGGAGTGTGGAGGGGAGGTGCGAAGGGGGATGCGGGGGGAGTGTGGAGGGGAGGTGCGAGGGGTGATGGGGGGGGGGGGTGTGGAGGGGAGTGTGGAGGGGAGGTGTGGGGGGAGTGTGGAGAGGAGTACAGGGGGGAGTGTGGAGGGGAGGTGTGAAGGGGGATGCGGGAGGAGTTTAGTGGGGAGTCATATGTCTAAGTTTAGTAAGAGGGCAGACGACTGTGTCACGTGCACGCGAATATGACGTTGTTATTTAATTACTGTTTTCTTCCGCTGCAAATTAAAAATGCTACCCATAGACACTATACCACGCGGACGAAGTCGCGGGCACAGCTAGTAGAACTATAAATATCTGGTAACTTCCATTACCTACTACCTAGTTCTTTAAAATGAAAAGAGAAAAGCTGGAGCCTACTTGACGTGGTTGACGATTTTTGTTAATGAGAACATGATGTGACTATTAGTTAGGGAGGCGAATAGGGGAATTTTCGGAAATACTCGAGCGTGGCAGTTTAAGATATGAGAGATACCTTAGACCTAATAGAAAAACCTTGTAAAGTATTTAGCTCTATATGTAGTGACGCGCGCCTAGGATAGACGATCAGATTAGTAAAAAAAAATGGATAGTCTGAAATACTCGAGCGCGTCAGATTTAGATATTGGGGGTCGATTTTAGTGTTTAAAGACTAAATTTAACTAATCTGACGATAAGTCCTTGACGCCGCCGAGTTATAGGGTCGCGAACTTGTAAAAAAAAAACGTTAATCCGGCATTCTCGAGCGCGATTTATTTTTTTTTTATTTTGAAGAATATAATCTAAAACTTACTAAAAATACAAAATCTGCCGTTTTCCGCATGACCGGAAGTGTGGAGGAGCCATTTCGTCTTCCTAGGAACGCGTTACGGCATATAAGTCGCGAACGATACATTTTACAAAAAAAGCAGCCAAGTGCGAGTCGGACTCGCCCATGAAGGGTTCCGTAGCATCAAGTAACATAATATACAGAAAATAAACAGGAAACAGGCTCTTGTAGTTCGTCGAAAGGTAAATTGCGGTTTACGATTTATGACGTATAAAAAAAAACTACTGGCTAGATCTCGTTCAAACCAAATATCGTTGAAAGTTTGCATAGTAATGTACAACATATATTTTTTTTAGTTTTATCATTCCCTTATTTTAGAAGTTAGAGGGGGGGGGACCAACTTTTTTCAACTTTGGAAGTGTCTCTCGCGCAAACTATTCAGTTTAGAAAAAAACGATATTAGAAACCTCAACATCATTTTTAAAGACCTATTCATAGATACCGCACACGTATGGGTTCGACGAAAAAATTTTTTTTGAGTTGCAGTTTGAAGTATGGGGACCCCCAAAATTTATAGTTTTTTTTCTATTTTTGTGTAAAAATCTTAATGCGGTTTACAGAATACATCTACTCACCAAGTTTCATCAGTGTAGCTCTTATGGTTTCGGAGAAAAATGGCTGTGACATGGTCGGACAGACAGACAGACAGACAGACAGACAGACAGACAGACAGACAGACAGACATGACGAATCTATAAGGGTTCCGTTTTTGCCATTTGGCTACGGAACCCTAAAAAAAGTTTAAACGTTGGTTGTATTTATCGCTTTATTGTCATTCTTAAATTCCCCATTTTATCAAGGAGAAAGAAAGGAAAAAAAAGAAACCAAAAAACCTTTTTCGGTCAGATTAAGAGAACCCACCCACATTTTTGTCAGATTAAAAAAATATGCTTTCAGGATACCGAGATAAACCTCCCCTATGAAAATCTGACGCGCTCGAGTATTTCAAAAAAACTTTTTTTTTTTGCATTTTCAAAAATTCATCGTAACTTATCGTCACGCCGAAATCGTCAGTTTTTTTAAAGGGAGCTTCCTTGGGGCCTACTTAACACCCCTTCCGAAAATCTGACGCGCTCGAGTAAATTTTTTTTTTTTGCATTTTTGACTACTTTATATGCCTACACCCACCACGCAAACCGGCAGATTAGTATACCATTGTTATCAGAGGTACTCGGGGTATACGTAGAATGAATATCTGACGCGCTCGAGAATGCCCAAGTAACTGTTTTTTTTAACATTTTTGAAAAACCGTACACGCCAAACCCACCGCTAAAATGGTTTTTGCCATAAGAGCTTTTCTTTTCGAAATTACTTTATCTTTCGATTTTGATAGGTCTCGACGGCGCCGTTGAATTACGCCATTTAGCTACCTCGCCTCCCTAACTATATGTAAGTAATTTATTATATAAGTGGAAAATTTTAATTTTAGTCCAAGTAAATTTTCATACGAAAATAAAAATAAAATAAATAAATGGACGCAACCCACCAAGCAATTTCTTCCACCCATGACAATGTCATTACAAAGTTGCGTTTTATTTTATATTTTGTCATTTTTGTAATTTTTTATGGGGTTATTCTCAACCAATGACCTTGACCTGAGAATAATTATTCTTCAGTCTCTGTCTATACTAAACAAACAATCCGACTCCACACGTGTACTCGAGTTCGTTCACCCCACTGCGTAAAATATGAAATGCACCCTTACTATGACAAATTATTTCATTTCCCCCACTAAAGGGACGTACGTGACGTCAGAGACCCATCAACTGTAACTGTATGACTTGATGTAATATGACAATTTGATGAAACGATTGTAATAATTGTATGGCTGGTGCTTAGCGTAAGTAATAGTTATAACTTGTGTTTGTAGATATTATGAATACGATCTGGTAATCGTATTGTAAAAAATCTTTCACTAGAAGATGGAACGATGACTTAAAAAACCATTGGTGGCCACTCTGAAACAAAAAAAGCTTGTTTAAACACGTCACCATCATCATCAGCTTGACGAAGTCTACTACTGAACTAAGGCTTCCCCTACACATTTCCAGGAAGAATGTTTCTGAACCCTTTCCTTCCACGGAATTCCCGCTATCTTAACAATGTCGATGGTCCATCTGGTGGGAAGGGTGCCTTACGTTTCGTCTTCTGGTTCGTGATCGCCATTCAAGAACCTTTATTCTGCAACAGTTTTAACAATTAGTAGTAAAGTTTTTCAAAAACTAACCCTTACAAATGTATCCCCTAAAATAAATCCTTAACTCAAGGATTCATTTCAAAATTCAAAAATATCGATATTTCAATACTATATCATCATTAGTACTTTTTAAACTTTCGCGATCATAACACATACTGAAACTATTACACGGGTATTTATCGCGTTAATTACCTTATTTTATTTATTTTCCCGACAGTCAGCCCGCGACCACGGTTATTGCAACATAGCCGAAACGTCGGGAAAATAAATAAAATAAGGTAATTAACGCGATAAATACCCGTGTAATAGTTTCAGTATATATCATCATTATCGTCAAACTGAATAAGTATACTGGTGAGCATTAGGCTGTCTTCATATTATGAGGCATATTAAATTAAAAAAAAACGTTGTTAGAGCCTTATTTTAAAACGGTTGTTACTTGTTTTTCCATTGTTAGCTTTAAGGTGTGCAATAAATAATTCTCTATCTATCTGTCTCTATCTTATAAATAAAGAGCCACATTATATAGCTTACAGCCCAATGTAACTTCAACATTAGGCATTTTTGTTGAAAAAAATTACAACGTTCACATAAAACACATGCAATAACTTACAGTCCTAAATTAACGTTGCTTCCAGTCAGCTAACAAGCGGCCATCGCAAAATTATTTCCTTTGACCACAATTACATTGAAAACAGGAATTTCCTGCACCTGTTTACTAGAAACCAGCTAAAACAAGCTTCTACAACCCGTGTATAACCTGTGATCATGGATCATGCAACGGTTTTGGCAAAATTCAGTAAATACTCCGTTGTTCATAAAAATGTATTAAAACCATGGCAGTTTCATCAAAACTTATTTCAGCACATGCAAAGTGTTACCTAATAAAAAGTACCTAGGTAAAATAAGTTATTGATCCTCCAGTTAATGACCTACCAAATACGGTAATATAAATGTAAAACTCAATGATCGGGTCTTGTTGGGTCAATCTTTAGTCAAAATTTTAAACGCTGAAAACACACTAGACTCTCAAATCACTTGGTAGTAGCTCTGTCTTCTCCGCCGTAAGTCATGAGTTCGATCGCCACAGAGAACAAAATATTTGTGTGGTATTTGTCTGGGCGTAATATTGTATTCTAAGTATGTATGTATTTACAAAAGAAAATTCTATAAGTATTATATCAGCTATCTGGTTCCCATAGTACAAGCTCTGCTAATTTGGGGATATATAGTGCTGTGTGGATATCATGTTAAATATTTTATTTATTTAAATCTATCAATACGCTTGCTAATTTAACTTATTTAAACATGAAAATAATTTTGACAACCTGCTTTTTATGAAAACGCGGCGGCACGCTCCGCACTTTGTCACCATCATAGTGAAAACGTCCAGGGAAACTGTTCTCGCTCCAGACATAATTAGGACTGGCTAATGTTCCAGAAAACAATTTCATAAAACCCCATTCGAAGTATAACCGTCTTCGTCTTTGAGCCGGTTAAAAAGTAATAAGCATTGAATAAGCTTTCTTTGAACGGGTCACTTGTCTTTCGTTAAAGATAGATTTATCAGACTGGGTTTTTCGCTCGATTGCTTCAGTGTACATTTCTTTGAAGTTTCGTTCTTCAGTTTTCAATCTTAAGCTAAAAGCCATTTGTAGTTTTCATTTTGAATAATATAGTTTTATGGTAACTTTATTTTAATTTGAGGCTAGTAATAGTACTGTGTGTATATTGTCCACAGTAGTATTATGTGAATTGTCCACTATATTTATATTTATTTATTTTACCTCCACTATTGGATTAATTGAAGGTTCATAATAATTCCTGGAAATGTATGAGAAGAGCTTATTTTCAGCAATTAAACTGTTTTTAGGCTAAAGAATCTCAGCATTTTTTAAATTAATTTCATTAAAAGTTATTATTATAGTAATCTTTGTTATTTAACTGAATAATGCCTTTTGACCTATTCTATACGATGTTTAAGCTGTTTGTACCAATTTGATAAAAAAAACATTTCGTCAAAAAGATAAAATACAAAGGCCTCAATTTAAAGCAGATTTAAATTTAAATATGACGATAAGCTTTAGAACCAATGTGTCGCAAATAAGGAGAAACCATTCCCATTCCATTCAACATGAAAGAACATCAACAATTCGTGATGGGATGGGATTACATGATTTGTCACCATGACTTCTATTTGTATTGAAATAAAACCTAAATTAGTTTAAATGGTCTGGTTTGGAAATGGGTACCGATTTGTGGAAAAGCGACGGTCAGCGCTATTGTCGAAATTTTTATGGTCTAGCAGTTTTATTACGAGTGAAATGATATGCGTGGTTTGGCTTCTGTGATTAATATTGTTTGATGTCGCCTCATGGTCGGTAGGCTCGAAACCTTTTCAACAAGGGCCTATTAATTAAATGCCTGATAGTATTTTTTATATCAGTTTATATTTTGTTGAAATGGTTAAATTAATTGTTATTTTCATAATATAGCAATATCATCGGTAAATTTTTTTATTATTAACTGTTTCTTTTCGGTATTTGTGTATTTAACTAGCATTTTGAACATCTAGCATCTCGCCGTCACTCTATGTTTAATAGCACTCAGCCTGTGTTCTTGTTACTTGGTGTTATTTTCATATTTTGTTTAATTAATTGGATTGCAATTACTATCACCTTGATTATTTTTGACTGTTTTAGCTAACTCATATTTCAACATAATGACATAATCTCGTCGTCACTCCATTCTTAATAGCACGCTCTCAGTGTCCACACTTGACATGTTTTATTTTAAATAAATATGATGTTAGTTCTGCTTAGTTTGGGGCTAGATAGTGTTGTGTGGATTGTACACATTAATTATTTATTTATTTTATGTTGGTGCAAAATAATGAAATTTTGGTTTAAAAACAATACCAAACCTTTTATCCAGTGACACTTCAAGTTTTAGAAGGCTATTCATTTCGATCTAAAAAGCAAAGAAAAAAAATTACAGATCTCAGAATCTCATCTCAGACGTAAAACTGATTGATCTTCCCAAAATCCCGTCATCTTATTGAAGTCTCGGAATGATTGGCGTGATATTTCAAAATTCTTGGCATTAGGAGAAAATGGTACCGTCCTCAGCTTAGATGATACGTACAAATGAAGCTCAGTCCTTGATTTATAACTCAATTTTGGCGACATAAAATGGGACACACAAGTAAAAATTGCCAATTTTTCTTAATAAAAACTGCTTGGAACTTAAAGACAGGACTTGTCTACACCAATTTGTTTTTTGAGTGTGAGATGGTAATTTTTTGATAAAAAATATGTATGTCTGTTTCTCCATCCACTGTAACTGCCCACAATCTTTGCGACGTTATCAATCCATCAATCATCAACATGTTTTACTCACCTACAGAAATTTCTTATTGAACCTGATGAAAACTAAATGCAAACAAACTCACTCCAACCTTACCCCACCTCAGTCAGAACACCGAAGGACCACCAAATCCCCGCAAGATTGAATCTCCCAACTTTCCTACTACTTCGTCAAAAAACTTATAACTCCGTCCGCAGCCAGACTATTGAATTCACTCGTTATTTATTGTTAGCGATAAAATAATATTAATCTCGCGGGGATTTTGTTA
The DNA here is from genome assembly GCA_939531255.2 of Thera britannica. Classification (NCBI taxonomy): domain Eukaryota; kingdom Metazoa; phylum Arthropoda; class Insecta; order Lepidoptera; family Geometridae; genus Thera; species Thera britannica. The sequence continues at coordinate 23,439,640 of OW618034.2, forward strand.
GATTTTATTCTTATATTGGCAAAACTTTGAGAATAACCCCGAAAATATTCTGCGTAAGGCTAGTATGGACATTCCATTTAAGTTTGGGACTGAGAGATCATGAGGCGTTCAAACTTTTTGAGCTTTAAAACGTGATCTCAATTGCAATTGTAAAGAAAGTTAGATAAGCGATTTTGTTAAGACGTCACGTTCTGAGGTGACTTTAAAATGTGTGACTTTTTTTATTAGAATGGCTTATTGAGTTTTTAAAGAATTCGTTCAGTGGGGTATCTGAAAACAAAATTGTATTACTACGCGAGCTGCATTCAAAGTAGTAACTTTAGCCTAGAACTAGAAATATTCAATAGTCACGTCTTTGCTTTGCAATGGAGCGTTTATTTAGCAAGCAAATTTAAAATAGAAACTATGAATTATGAATGTTTATCATCGTCAATTTTATTTCGTAATCATCTCGTTGCTGGGAAAATTAATGTCTTTATTTTATTTTTATTTTTTTGTTATTGACTGTACATTTTTGATACTCAAAATAAAATATATTTATATAGTTTATTACTAGTCAAATCCATATCATGCTAGCGTATTCTTAGCATGGCAAAGTAGTAATCAGCTGTAGAAGTTTCGTTGCGTAAGAGGGATTATTGAGGTATTTTCGATAACTTGGCGTAGGGGCTGCGAGCAATAAATACAGAGAAAGACACTGAGGAGAGGTTTTGTAAGTAATCTGGGAATTTGTTATGGTTTACAGAAAACTATGGGAAATCCCATGAGAGCGATGCAGTTTTCTGGTGGGTTCCATCCAATTAATTTGGGTGTGTGTTGGCTTTTTTTTATTTGTTTTTCTGTTATAGCATTATCTTGTTTGAAAAATTACAGCTCACGTCGTAATAAAAACTATAAGCTTTTAGATTAATAAGAAGATAGGTTTGTGTTGAATGTAATTATATTAAATTTTGATTTGAACTTATTAATTGAGCAGAAGTGGCTTTTTTCTGTTTTCATATTAAATTTTTGTGAGATTCACAACAATTCAGCACTAAACCCAGTTTTATTTAAAGTATGAAAAATATAATAATAAATCGTAACTTTAAAGAAACAGGAAAGTTATTTTCCCACAACAAAGAAACTTATTTACACTAAAAAATATCCGTGACGACATGAAGGCAATATTACTTCAGCCCCTAAGATGCGGGTAAAAAAAAAAACGCAATATCGCATGTATTCGAAGGGTACCCAGTACACACTTCTTAAAGTACACCTGAGTCACTAGATAAAAACATGCAAGGCAAAATGAGCTTTATTCCAAGGGACTAAGAGACGAAGGTCTTCATCATAACGTTGCTCCTATACTTATACTTAGAACTTTTTGAACGTTGTACCCAGTGGATTTACAGTATACAGCCACGTTCACAATAAGCGTATTGGCAGCTATTTATTTTTAGTGAGCGTTACGTAGTTTAAGGCCTGATGCGCATAGAATAGAATAGAAAAGAAAATTCTTTATTGCACACCTTAAAACTAACAATGGAAAAATGTGTAACAATAATTTAAACATACTAATGTACAATGGGTGGTCTTATCGCTAAAGAGCGATCTCTTCCAGACAACCTTTGGATGTTGAGAAGCGAATAATAAGATGGTTGGCTAGGGTGCATTAATAAATAACAGTAAAGAACAATAAATAAGGATATTTACATAATAATTAAATTAATATGGACTACATACATACATATTTTTTTTTTTTTTTTTTTTTATGTAACTTGCTGATGGAACAAGCATATGGCCCACCTGGTGTTAAGTGGTAACCATCGCCTATAACAAAGCCATGCCTCGTAGGTCACGCACGTCAGGAACGTGCCCTACGATGCACTGCTCTGCGTCCATCAACTGGAGGCATACAGATATTCAGCCTCACGTGCCAGTAATTACACCGGCACCCATACCCTTCAAACCGAAACACAGCGATGCTGCTTCACGGCAGAAATAGGCATGGTGGTAGTACTTCCCCGGACGAGCCCTTCACAAAGAGCTCTACTACTACTAGAACTAAATATGTATAATATAACATATTATACATATTTACCTGCTTAAATAAAATACATACAGTATACATTCTATAAACAAACAGCTATAATCATTATATAGGCGATTGCGATGGCAGTCAGTTCAAACGCTGTCAAATATCGCTGTCATATTTGACAGCGTTTCATTTGATCGCCATCGCCTAAGTGTGCCATGGTGATAAGCTTTCCACGTTCCACGGCTATGCACGGAAGATTATTCAATGTGAGTGCCCTGCGTTCACATAAGTTTGTGAGCGCTCACAGTAAGTGCTCACTGCATGGCTCACGGCACTGAAAATACGTTAAGTGTGAACGCACCTTTAAATTGACTAAGATTAGGCTCACCCCCTCTAAAAGTTTTTTTAAGTTCACTCCATGTTTGTTGCTGCAACTTTTATCAGGTTACTTAGAGTTTCATATTTATTTTACACAGAGCCTAAACAACAATATTTTACATAATACTCTACAAGTTTTAAAGTGGATTCATATAACGGGATTGTAATGGATTATAATTAGTTTTTTTTCAATTTTTTTTTCAAATGCATGGTTATCAAGGTAAATATTGAATTTCCAGGGGAATCGTTCGACTTGGTTCGTTTATAAATGAGGACATTTCATTTCATTTCATTTCATTTCATTTCATTTCAGCTATTTACCGTGCTAGGGATCAAAGTTTTGAAGCTTGGTCGTGTAAAGCCGGCACCTAGACTCACCTAGCTTTAAGACGTTTCAAAGTCATTCTTGATAAGCAAGTAAATAAATGTTTTCATTTGGATCTGAATTTCTTGTTTCTTCATCATCTTTCATTATTTATTCAGATGTGTGGTTATTTTTGGATTGATAATAACTAACAGATATTATGCACAAATGCACGTTTCATTTCACCAATACAATGCAATGGTGGACAAAAGCTTTCTGTTAACATTTTAAATATCAGTTGAATTATTCCAGTGGAACACCAAACGGACATGCATCACTGTGTCTTTTGTACAATGCTGTAAATACACTCAATAGCAATGAATTCGGTCACTGCAACTGCAACCTTAATGATTGTATTCAAGATGGATGAAATTTATGTTTTTTTTAATGTAGATAATCCACACAACATAACCTCCTATCTAACCTTAAATTATACTAGTTACATGCATATTTTTTGTAAACACACAGAAATATTTGCTTCTGCACACAAAATTTTATTCTCGTTGGGGATCGAACCCCCGTCCTACGTTGCAAAAGGCAGAGCTACTACCAACTGAGCTGAGAAGCAAGTTATCTGCTCCAATTAATACTGCTTATAAATATATAATACTTATGATTTTTTTTTTGTAAATGCAAACTTAGAATACAATATAACACCCAGACAGAACCCAAACATTTGTGTTCACCACACAAATATTTTTTCTCGTAGGTATCGACCCCACAACCTGCAGCGCCGAAATACTACCAATTTAGCTGAGAGGCAAGTCCTAAATAAAATACAAGTTCGCTTAGTTAAGAGCTAGATGGTACTATAAAATCCAGATCATATTTTTTAAACGTCTATAGAAACTAGAATCCATCACTAAAACTTCCAGACTTTTCGGTTCAAATATTCACGTGTTTCCAGAAGCATCGAGAAACTTCAAGATGCGTTTCTAATTTGCCTTTCAAATACCTCAGAAACAGAAGTATTCTGGAGAGGCGCTTTGACTGTGAAAACACTCAAAGAGGCTACTGTAACGTGCAAACTATCTCAAGAAGGTGAACTCGCAAGAAATTCTGTCCGCGTAATCGCCGAAACAGCGTCCCTCGAGACGAAACCCTCGCTAGCTCAACATTCTTACACTTTAATGTATGCAAACGCATTTTGTTTCAAAGCCCGGCTCCCTCAAGTGTTCGAGAGCCCTCAGGCCGCGGAACTTTTTGCCCGTGTGTCACAACATACTCTTTGATCTTCGCAAATGCGAATATAATTTTGAAACCGGTTAAGACGTTCCCCTATCCTTAAGGTGGAGCCAAATTAGTACCATCAGTTGCTAGATAATCTAAAATGGTATCAGCATTGAAAGACTCAATTGAGAGATTAGATTAGATTTAGGTTACACGGAAACCAAAAAAATCTAAGATTCTCTTCTTACAATCGAACGAAACTAAATTGCCCTAAGAAAAAATTGGGGATTCAAGCAAACTTCCTTGTTTTATTTTTATCGAACCTTAGTTTAAGTAGTCAAGCTTGTTTCTAAACCCATAACAGTTTATCAGGTACGCATATTTATATTCATAATTTGTACTAAAATAAAAAATGAATTGAAACAACACGGTTCAAATGAAAAAAATACGACTTTACAATTTCTACTACGAGGCACACCCCACCTTAAAAACGTCCCCTTTCCCTTATCTAGAGGTACACTTGCGTTCCTCGAGGGCTTTCGCCAATCGAATAAAACTGTTTTGTCTTGTTGCTATTTCGATCGAGAAATAAACAGACTAAAATTTAGCATTCACTTTGTAGTGTTATGGAACAAAAAAATATTAGTAATAATAAGTACTCAAGATCCTTTGAGACTGAGGCAAGGGGGTAGACACAGGCATATCCAAGTATTACATTGGACACTAAACGATTTTTTTTCTTACAACTAGCTGATTCTTCTCATCGTGTCACTAACTCTTTCAAACCAGTGTGGTGGAAGGATATTAGTAGCTGTTGGAACAAGTGTATAGCCATTGCCTATTACAACAAAGCGTTGCCTAAGTCAAGCCTTGCGCATATATGAGCGATCTGCGATGACGATCAGAAAAACGCTGTCAATTAAGACAGCGTTTCACTGACTACCGCCTAGATGTGCGCAGGCCTTATATTGATTATTAGCGGCTGCCCGCGGCTTCACTCTCTCCGTTCCCGTTACTTACATCTGTTCTCTTTCACAATAATTATCTTTATAAGTAGTGCCTATGTGTTATTCTGTGTATAAGCTACGTATATTATTGTGAAGTTTCAGCAAAATCTATTCATTAGTTTTTACGTGAAAGAGTAACAAACATCCACCCATCCACCCATCCATCCATACTTTCACACATACAGTAGGATATTGGACGCACTGATATTTTGTCCAATATATCAAAGGCATGTTAAAATCAAGTAAAGCCATCGTACTGACTTGAAGTCATCAGTCCTAAAAATAGTACCCCATGATGAGGGGATTATTGATGACAAAGTATCAGAAGCACCATGTGGCGTCTCCAAATAGACCCCGATGTCACACGTGGCATTCCAAAACAGATCGTTTCCTTTAAAAAACGTTAATTTGCCGCTTTTTGTAGCATCTTGAAACAAAAAAGTGTCACTTTTTAGAAGTCGTTACTAAGCATGTGCCCTGGGCGTCTGAAATGTGACCCCTCTTTTCGTAAGTTCGGGGTTTTGGGGTGGAATGGAATATAAGAAATCAACGGATATATTAGTACAAATGATTGAGGAAGGAAATATCACGCCATTAACCTATTAGATTTGTTTCAAGGAAAACTACCGTTAATACAAATATTTACAAAAAGTACAACATACATTCATAAGAGCTCATTCAGCATAACAATTAATTCACTAGATGCTGACCTAAAAAAAAAAGCTTTTCTTTCATAAAAACAAAACTAGACCGATCAGTGTCTAAAAAAACAAAAAGAACAAGAACAAAAGTAATCTAACTTTAGTTCATTTTCTAATGAGTGTTTTTAACTAATTACTAATTTTGGATGTAGATGGTGGTTATAAAAAAAGAGGTAGACCAAAGAAAAGATGGATGGACTGTGTCAAAGATGACATGAGCAAGAAAGAAGTGAGCACTGAGATGACGAATGATAGAGGTAAGTGGAAGAAGAAAACCTGTTGTGCCGACCCCACTTCGTGTAGAATAAGGGCAGATGATGAACTCATTTTTAATATATTTTTTTAAAATATGCATGTCTCGACAGAGGCTTCTTATTTGCTGCTCTTGGGGTTGAGACTCTGGGTCTGTGGGGAACCGAGGCCTTGCGGGTCTTCAAAATGTTGTCTAGGCAACTGAACAAAGCGACGTGTCGTGTGACCCAACGGCTGGTGGTTCAGCGTGGCAATGCCACCAGCGTGGAAATGCAATGCTTTCGTCTGGTACTGATTTGAATCGGTTGAGCAATCTCTAGATCGTTTGTCGTTTGTTGATCGTTTTGTGTTTGTTTGTTTGAGGTTGTCTAGGTCTGCAGATAGCTCAACTGTTTCTTGTGTATTTCTTAATTATTTGTTAGATTATAATCTTTTTGTGGAAATAAATTCGCTTGCGAACACCTACCTGATCTTTGAATAATCATATTATGAGAAAAGGCACTGCTAATTAGTAATATAAAAGACTTTCATGAATAATTTCAAAAGAATACGTGAGAGGGCATGCCTATTTAAAACTTAATTAATTAAAATTCTTTACAAAAGCTACTGAGCTGAACGAATAATGTATTCTAAGTCTTGGTTCAATAAAAATGTGTAATATGAGTATAAAATATCAGCGATTTGATTCCCATCGTAAAGGCTCTGCTTAGTTTGGGGCTAGATAGTGTTGTGTGTTGTGTGGGTTGGCAGTGGATTTCTTCAGGCTGAAGTGGGCACTAAAATAATGGAGTAGACAGTTTATGAAAACCTGTTCTGCAGATTTCCCTAAGCTTGGGATGAGGGCTAAAAGAAGTCATATGCTACGACCACCACGATTTAGTCTAAGAGCCGTATGCAAAAACAGTATTAGGCCTACACACAGGCTCTGTCTGGCTCTGTCTCTGGCTCTGGTTTTGTGTCTGTGTGAGTGCTCACCAGTGTATTATACTGTGTGTGTGTCGTTTCGACGTTGGATTTATTTAGACAGCACTCACACTGACTCAAAACCTGAGCCAGAGACCGAACCAGACAAAGTCTGCCGACCAGCCTACAGTGCTTGAGGCTCAAATCGACTCAGATTCAAGCAATGTTTTTGCATAATGGGGCTAGGAGGTTTAATTAGAATTCATTATAGTAGCAAAACTTGGAGCGTAAAAATGCAATACAGATTTTGTTCAGTGCGTAAATGGTAACAGTATCGACAATTTGCTCAAAATAAACGGACATCAGAACATCTCCAACCCCTCATTCATCTTCGTTGTCGTGATGGATGAGGTCGCCACTTCCCTAATAAACGTAAACAAAACATCCACTTTTTGTCCCAAAATTTTATAAATGAATAGCTTTGTGATGATAAGTTTAATTGTTTTCGGTTGTTTTCGATCATTAACTTTAGATAAGGTCAAAGTTTATGATGGAGAATGTTTGAATTTTGAGGTTAGCTCTAAGTGATATAGTAGGAGTTGTAAGAGTAGAAAAAGTGGTAACTAACTCAATAAATATCTACGTCTGAAAACCACTACCTATTTCAAAAACTGATTTGAACAAAATGTGCATTTTTTTTAAGCTGATTTTTTTATTGCTAATAGTTAGTAGGTATACCCACACAAACCAGCTTACGGCTCTATAAAAAGCGGTTACCATAGCTTTTTTAGTAATTTGACTAAAAAACATTATTTCTCACCATACCACGCAGATGTCAGAATGTTTTACTCTTATTTTGATAGCTAAACCAAAAAAACAAACTGAAATTTTTATCAGAAAAGTTTCCAAATATTCTGAAATAGCTTGCCATAACTAAGCTAAGAAGAATAAATAGGAAGCAACAAAGAAGAAAAAAACCCCATCAGTTAAACATTCTAGAAAACGAAATGGCGTGTGTTTTTTCGACAAACTCATTCACCGTAAAAAGTAATCGGAAACCCGGTAGAAATTCCATGTGCGTAATAGACGAAATATTTTAACGAAGGCGTTTTATTTAACGTTTGCGACAAAGAAAAGTAAAAGATCGCGTGGTCTTTTAGGAATTCTGAATTCAATGTTTGTGTGGAGTTATTGAATGAAGGACGGAAGTATTGTTAAAATTCCTGGTAAGGAAGCGGTTTAGTGCGGAGCTGAAGCGGATTGATTTTGAATATAGTAATGGTCAAAGCCAAAGTCAATTCAATTAGGTAATCAGAATATCGGTTTACTATCAGCTATTAGTCGAATAAATATATTTCCGTTTTTGTCTTGACAAGTATGATGGTAGACTTGCGTTTTTTACACCAGTGTGCTTATAAAACACCGCCGTCTATCCGATTTTTGTCAATCCTTTCCATCCAACAACTGTCGGGAAGATATCGCTTTTAGCGATAATGCTGCCCATTGTTGTCATTATTTTTAGTAAGTATTTTCTGTAGGTGTTTGTTTTGTCTTGGTGTTTAAAAGGAGTTAATTTCATCTTATATAAGTTTTCCACCCGTGCGAAACCGAGGCAAGTAAGCTAAGGCCTAATAAAACGCTTTCGCCTGTGACTCTATTCAATACCGAATCATATCGATCGCCAAGTAACCTTTATGACTCACACACCGCAACATTAACCAACTTCTTAATGTAGTCGAACACTGGCTAATTAGACCAAATGCCCATTCATGGTCTTCATTAGTGTCAAAATGATCAATATTGAAAAACTGATTCTAAAATTGATTCCTGGGACCTGCTTTAACACGCTGTGAATCATTTTGGTGTGTTGGAATTTTGTGACTCAATCTGGTTCTATAAATTGATCACTTTTGTATGGTTTTAATTGTTTGACAACTAATAATACTATTACCTACTTGCATTGTTAGAATCGCAGGAAGTCAATGGATGAAAAGGGCTCAAAATCGTTCTTCCTGGAAATGTGTAGAGAAGTTTTATCAGCCTGAAGAAGTCTACTGCTGGATCATGATGATTACTGTTACAACTAGCCTGTAGTTCCCCACTGTTGGGTAAAGGCCTGCCCCCATTGTTGCCAGTCACTAGGATCTTCCGTAAGAAGCATCCAACTCGTCTCTTCATCTCTTGCGAGGTCTGCCGCGACGCCGCCTTGTGACAGGGCACTCAATCGAAAGTGGTTTTGTTGGCCGTCTGAAAAAAAGAAATAAAAAAACCAAATTAGTACGAAAAAAACTACGAGGGAATAAACGTGAATAGTAACCACAAATCGGAATACGAAACGTAGCGCGGTTACCCGATGAACCGAGGACATTGTTAAGATTGCAGGAAATCGATGAATGAAGAGAACTCAGAATCATTCCGGAAATGTTCTCTTACATATTTCCAGGAAGAATTAACCTGAGCCATTTCAGAAGTGGACTTCTTCAAGCCGATGTTAATGTTGTTGCTGCAACAAACAACGAAAGGCCTGCGCACACCTAGGTCGCTGGCGATGGCGATCAATGAAACGCTGTCAAATATCGCTGTCAAATTTGACAGCTTTTCACTGATCGCCATCGTCAGCGACCTAGGTGTGCGCAGGCCTGAAATGTTTCATCCAATGTTAGGAGACAAACAATTGTTACGGACAATCTCCCTTGGTTTATGAGTTTGTTTTTGTTTATTTGTATGACCTATTCAGTTATGATTGAATGAATCTACGAGGCTTTTGGTCATAAAAGTAAGCGAATTAACATACACAATCATACTTTTACTAGAGGTCTGAAAGAAACTTGGTTTTATATGTCGAACCATGGTGAACACAATTGGTAGCGGTTCCGCCTTCTGATTTTAAGGTCGTGGGTTTAAATCTAGTCGTGCAGCAATGAGATATTCTGTCGAAAAATGTATGTGTACTATGCCAGTACTCGTAAACCAGCGCATCGTAGAAGCTAAAAAGGTTTGAACAACACGCGTCAAGCGTCATGCAAAAAGAGCCCGCCAGCCTTTCTTGCGAAAACCAACCCGCACACCAAGTGCGGATGATGAATTTAAATTTACGTCAAACATTGGGGTAGGGTGATAACCAGTATATATTAGTAGTATGGAGTATTATTTTAAAACTATGTATGTTGCACAGAATTCGTGCTGAGCCCATTCCCATCATTTTAAAAATGCTAAATTTATACCTATGCCTTCTTTTTAATGTCTTCTCTTTCGTCTTCTTCTTATTTAAGAGCAATGCATGTCGGCGTATCCATTTTTTCCAGGTGTTTTTTTGAGGGCGATCTCTTTGACCTCCAGTAAATATTTTTCTCAACCGACAACCTATAATTATCTGGCTTGTTCGTTAGAAATCTCCATTTTTAATCCTAGCCCACAAACTATACGAGCTTATGGCCTGCTCATTGCCACTTCAACTTGCTAATTCTGTGAAAACAAAATAAACGTTGAAAACAAAGCACATACTACCTCATTTAGCTTATCCAACAAAATAAGACTTAGCGGAACTTAGCACTAAAATAAAATAGCTGTACTGTGTAAGCATTACCTTAAAAAATAATTATAACAAACAGTCGTCAGTTTAATATAATAAAACAAATGAGATAACACGGAACCAGTCCATCTTGTTCTAAAAAAGAAAACTTTGTATCTTAAAACAACATTTTTAACTTCATACCTTATTTTTAGTGTGATAAAGCTTACTTTACAACCAACTCTATTGCGCTGAGTAAAATTTGCATATCATAAATGTAATATTTAGCTCTCAACTTGCTAATTAGAAGGCGTCTTAAAGTAACGTCAGCAAAACAGAGGATAAGAAAATGTAAATTTGGTAGACTGGCTATTCTAGACTGAGGCATGACTTGCTAAATTAATTTAACCCTGTTATTTCTTATTTACTAGCCTTTGATGAAATTTTGACGAGATAATTTTGTTTCATATTTTACAGCAAATAGCACCGTAGAATTTCTCTTTACTAAATTTCTTATTTTTCTATTTTTTATGAAAAATACTATTTACACAAAATTCAAATACCTACAAAATAATCTTTATTTACTTGTATCACAAGAATCATTTTGAAAAGTGTCTCAATACGGATTTTAAGAGAAAAATAACCATGATTAGCCTGCTGAAAGTCTACTGCTTTTAAAAATAGACCTCCCCTGACAGAGCATTTTTTATAAGTTCGTAACCCGGTTACAAAAAATATTATTGTTTCTTTCATGTTTACTAGCACTTGATCTTTTTAAATATTATTTTGACGATGAACTTTATCTGTATTAGTCCCATAGAAATTTCATTAAAATCGGTTCAGTAGTTTGACCCTATAGTCTCTCAAGTTTTTTACACTTCACTTGTTTGTCTATCTGTACATTATCAAGGTGAGGAAGCAACTTCCCTCCGTGTCCCTCTTTTAATTAGTTGCAGTTGTTATTATGGCAAAACGTTACCGTAAAAATAATTCAACACCTTATCGCCCTGTTGTTTCTGTACAATATTATTTTAGCTGACTACGGCTAAGATAAAGGTAGGTTTCTTTAAGCGGTTGGATCGTTTTTGGCGGTTGGGGGGGTGGGGGGATGATTTAAAATAGAATTGAGCCCCAATCATCCGTAGGTCCGAGCCCCATCCAAAGTATAAATCATCCGTAGGTCGTTAGATCAGGTAGGTCGATCCGTCGGGTGTTATAGCCCCTTCCCACCGGTGTGTGATACGCGTACGGAGGCGGATCAGCTCGCACGACACACCATGGGAACGGTCTCGTGCGCCGAGGTGCGCGGTAGCACAGGAGCCCTTTCTGTGTGCGTTGCCGTGCGTCGTCGTCGGCTGTGCGTGATGATCTGCAGAACCACGTACCGTAGGAAGGCAGCATTAGATCCCCACCGGCGATATTTGTGTGGTGAACACAGATATTTGTTCTCAGTCTGGGTGTTATATTGTATTCTAAGTATGTATTAAAAAAAAAACATTTTGCAATATAAGTTCCCATAAAACAAGCTATGCCTAAAAAAAAAACTTTGATGTCATGGATCCATGCAGCTAACACATACAAAATAATAAAATACACAGCAGCTTATTTTGGGGCTGGATAGCTTTGTGTGGATTGTATACAATACAATATTTATTTATTTATTTTGATTTAAAAGCTAAATTCATTTTACCTGTTTTAATGTTATTAGAAGATAGTACATAGTAGAGCTCTTTATGAAGGGCTCGCCCGGAGAAGTATTTAATAACCATGAATTTTTCTGCCGTGAAGCAGCGTTGCTGCATGTGCTTCAGTTAGAAAATTGTGGGTGCCAGTGAATTTACTGGCAAGTGAGGCTGAACATCTGAATGCCTCAAGTTGATGGACGCAGGGCTGCCCATCTTAGGGCACGATGACGTGCGTGACTTACGAGGCAATGCTTTGTTATAAGCGATGGTTAACACTTAACATCAGGTGGGCCATACGCTTGTTCCGTCAGCTAGTTGTATAAAAAAGAAAATAACCCGCGTCTCCGTCACCGTGTCACTGTCACCGAGTATCTCTCACTTCGTCACCGTCACCGACACCTCTTCGGCTAAGATTGACAAACTTCGGCATAGGTCAGGGGTTATTGTTGAAATTTCACTTCTGTCGGATTTGCCGGAGTGCCACGACTTTTTTTTTCTATTATAAAAATTTAATGATTGAACCCCATCCAAAGTCTCATATTTTATTGTATGTCTAATACCCATGAACCCTATCAAAAGGCCTAGATAAACTGGCCAGTCTTCATCAAACAATGCATTTCCCAGTAATATAAGAACCCAAGGCAAAAGACAAGAGGCCAAAACAAGAGGCCTAGACAAACTGGCCAGTCCACATCAAACAATGCATTTCCCAGAAATATAAGAACCCAAGTCCAGCGTGCAAACTTAACCCTACAGTGTAACCTCAAGAGGCGTCGGCAACTTACACTAATCCTCATTGTGGCTACTGAACTATTAATTAATCAAGCCTTCCCAAGTTTGAGGTCCTTGTGGTCGCCACTAATGTTGTTTACGGACTTGGTACTTGACTCAAAGCATGGGAATAAAGCTAAATGTCCACTGGAGTGGAAATGGATTGGAGTCGAGCGGAACTATGATACCTACCTATGTTAACCAATAAAAATACTGAAATAGCAAGCAAGCGGGGCTTATCATTGTAATGCCAGCATTCGTCGATGGTCGCATGATAGTGCATAGTAGGGCACTTTCCCAAAGTGCGTGACCTGTGAGATAATGCTGTTTTAGGCAATGGTTACAACTTTAAATCTGGTAAGTATAAAGATTAAGTATAAATGCATAAAACTCCCTCTCCAAAGCGATTCGGAAATTTTATAAGATAATCATAATTTCACCACTCCGCTTTAGTGGACAGGCAGCCTTAGTTGGATTGTTTTAGTACAGTAAGCATCAAAACTCAAAAGTAAAGGATGTTCGTTGATGATCATTTACTTTTGACCTTAACTGTTTAACAATTTTTTGTTCAAATCGGGCCATAAATGTTAAAGTTATGCAAATAATAATAAAAAATTACAACTGAATTGAGAACCTCCTCCTTTTTTAAGTTGGTTAAAAAATTACCAAACTCGCACTTGACCAGCCTTTTTTCATACATGAGAATTTGACAATCGATGCTGCATTATTTTGCCGGTGTGCTTTCTTATTAAGTTATGCCATAGGTGACATGCTATTGAAACAAAAAAAAAAGGTAAAATGGTCCAAGGTAAATCTTTCTACACCGTGAGGTAAAATAATGTCTATCGTCTTAATCTACTGTCTGTAGAATCACAAAAAATATATTAAAGCTCCATCTATCAAAACACAACCGAACTACAAAAAGAAAACCGTCAGGTTCCAACAATGTACCCCGCCCCTTAAGCCCCTGACGACTAAGTTATTTTAGTATAAGCTCAATTGGCTAGATGGCGCTAAACCAAATAGATACGACATCTACTGGCAGGTCCGTGTACTAATGTGTAAAGAATAATGAAGAAAAAAGTATACGGAAATAGCTACACATATCAGTTCGGAAAGGTTTTCACAGAGGGCGCTATTAGAAAATTAAAATTGTTCAAGGAGTAGGTAACTAAGAGTGAATAATATCTTTGAATGCATTCAACAGAACATTATTTTAAAATTAATAAAATTAATGTTTTTAAAATAAATAAACAAATAAATTAGTTTCTCTATTAATAAGCTCACATTCCGATTTATGTTCAGAAAAAAGCTGTGCAAAGCGCTAAACGAATCAGTTCGGAAAGGTTTTCACAGAGGGCGTTATAACAAAATTTAAGTTATTCATGGAGTCACATAGAATGAATAATAACTTAATAAATAACAAGAACGTTTTTTGAAACTAGAAAAAACACTTTATTTATAAGAAATAAACAAATAAAATAGTTTCTCTATTACCTATATAATGCTCACATTCTTGTTTTGCTAGATAATAATAAATGCATTTAAAAGAAATGAACAAAATGAAATACTTATTTTTTTATACAACTTTCTGATGGAACAAGCATAATATATGGCTCACCTGATTGAGTGGTAACCATTGCCCATAACAAAGCATTGCCTCGTAGGTCACGCACGTCAGGAACGTGCCCTACGATGCATTTCCCAGCGTCCATCAACTTAAGGCATAATTGATTGTGCTAGTAATTTCACCAGTACATTACAAAATTATTTTAATAAGTTATAGGTACTTATCTAATTTTATTTCCGTTAGTTTTGACCCCCCACACCCTAAACAAGTTATATTATCTTATTTTGTTGGTTTATCAAACTCTGTGTTTTACGTTCGTGACGCGTTCTTCTTTTACCGTAGCGTTGTCTTTCTGACACCCGCAACACAACCAGTAGGTACCTATAATGTAAATAATGTACCCAATGTACCCTACCTACCCCTCTTAGAGGAGATCAGTTAGCGTCTCGACAAAACGACAGCGCCAGATTCCTTCTGGTTAGACAGGGCTGTATGCATACTACAGAACTATTCAAACCTTTAATTTTTATGGCTCTAATGTTATGCTGTGTTTTTTTTCGGTAATTCAATTTCAAAATGTATTTACGTGCTAAAACTATTCCACAACGCCGATACGATACAGAAAAAAATCCAACCTTTCTTCCTAATTTTATGCTTGATATTTTTTTCGGAAATTTTGAAAAGGATTCACATGGTTCATTCTATTTCAAAACTTCGATACAGAAGAAAATACTTTTTAGTTTTTTAATAGCATGATAACGAGGTAAGGTTAGGTAGGTATATAACGACCTAACCTGAGTTGCGCAAGATTTTTTGAGTAGCTGACTTTTAGTTATCGGACGGCATTTTTTTTTTTAACCGACTTCAAATAAAAAAGAGGAGGAGGTTCTCAATTCGGTTGTATATTTTAAGGCGAAAATCTGAGGGATCAATCAACAACGATTGAATCATCACTCAAACCAGAAGCGAAACTCATTGTAAAGCAAACGATAGAAACAAATAAAGACAGTCGATCCTTCATTCTTGCTAAATCAAAAAAATCCCGCCAATAAAAGAAATACTCAGAAAAGCCTCAGGCCTGCCACGTGACACTTCCACTATTTACAATAGAAAAATAATCAACCTGAAATATTATTTTTGGACTGCCACTCAGTTAGTTCTCGTGATTTCGCTTCAGCAACGATTGATGGGGCAACGGTTGTTATTTGAAAAAGCGAAGGGCCATTTTCGCTGTTGAAGTGAGGTATATATCATTGGGAACGTCAACAGAGTAGAAAATTAAAGTCAATAGGAGACGGACTCTGTGTAATAAGCTGCCTCCCTCCCGCCTGTTATGAGACGCCGTTATCTCGGGGTGTGAGCGGAAAGAATTGGCCAATTTG
Source organism: Thera britannica (assembly GCA_939531255.2). Classification (NCBI taxonomy): domain Eukaryota; kingdom Metazoa; phylum Arthropoda; class Insecta; order Lepidoptera; family Geometridae; genus Thera; species Thera britannica. Next base: position 23,455,351 of record OW618034.2, read on the forward strand.
TCAACTGCTAAGCCTGGGTGGCTAAGTGCTTTTTCATAGTCTCACACCTTCATCACAGATATTTTTTCACGTGAAGCATTTAATATAACTTCGGAGGGATCTCTTTATTTCTCGATTCGTTTTATAGGTCGAGATGAGTTTTTGGATTGAGAGATGATTTTATTAAAATGTGTTCTACTATTAGTTTTTCTGCCCAAAAATTTATGTACACTATGCCAGTGCTCTCAAACGGTGAAGGAAAACATCGTGAGGAAACCGGCATATCGCAGAACCTAAAAAGTTCGAAAATATGTGTCAAGTGCACGAAAGGAGCCTCTTCGAGGCGCAGTTAAAATCCTTTCACCACACTTGGTTCGAAAGAATCAGTGACACGATAAGAAGAAGAAGTCACTATGGCAACAATTAGGATAAAAATAAAAAAAGGGAACCTCAAGGAATTTTTAAATGTTTTCTATTTAACATTTTAATATGTCTTCTTATCGTGCCACTGCTTCGTTCGAACCAGTGTGGTAAAAGGATTGGAAGTGTGCCTCAAAGAGGCTTCTTTCGTGCACTATTATTTATTAGGTACTTTCTAACGTAAAGCTATAAGAATTAGATTTTTATTTAAACTTTTTTATTGATTGACAAATACTTTTTTGTTGTTATTAAACAGTTTTATGGATTTTTTTCTGATCAATTTGTTAAAGTAAACAAAATGCTTATGACAAATTTATAGTTAGTCTATTACAAAATTGTAAGGTCATGATTCTCAACCAAAATTATTGCAACGTCATAATAAATTTTAAATTTTAAACATTGTATAATATACAATTCCGATAAACAGCTACGTGAGCAATAACTTTAATCCTATATTTCCGATACAAAACTGCAACTACAGTCGGTTTAAAATTATAGCATCTAAACAATGCTAAACAAATTATTTATTGGCATCAGATAAAAATATCTACCGCAGAATGTGTTTGCAATAAAGACTGCTAGACGCTTTATGTTTCTTATTTTTTATCTTTTTATTGCATTCGGGGTGAAACTTGTTTTATATGTGGCGGCCATGACTGATAGCAGTTATAGTGAAAATATATGAAAGCAGAGAACACACGTGCATCAAATGATTTTTTGTTTGCGTAAAGTATAAAAAAGTTATTTAAGAAAATGTGGTAGAATCTAGTCTAGTTATTTATTTTTTACTTGAATGGCCACTTCAGCCATTATAATTTGGGTGGGTAAGTATTATAAGCGTGTGAAAAAAGGCTCAAGAGATCTGTAGATGATAGAAAAACTATAATACACTTTTAGATCTCCTCATAAAATATTGAGTGGGTACAAAAAACAGTGGCTATATCAAGCGTGCTTTTTTTTAATCAATCACAACAAGCGCTTTAAAAGCATTAAATTGGGTAAAATGTCTTTCTGGCATCCAAAAATTGTCATGGACAAGGAAAAAGTTTTAACAAAATGATTCCCTAAGGAGTTGTTTACGTTGACAGGGACTTTATTGTGGGTTCCATAAATATATACAAATAGCCCTTAGTTTTTAATAACGCTGGGGCCGAATATTAGTCTAATATCGAAGTGCAGACCGATGTTGCCCTTACTACATCGTGGGGTATAGACGTTTTTTATGTCGTAAAATTTGGAAGTAAGTTATATTGTGGATATTCCTAATTTAAGCTATCATAATATCCTACTTCTTTTTTTCCTGCCACTGATTCTTTAGAACCAAGTGTGGTGAAAGGATTTTAAGTGCGCTACATAGAGGCTTCATTTGTGAATTAAACATCCTACTAATATTATAATTGCGAAAGTTTCGATGTTTTGGATGTTTGTGGTTCAATCTTGACTTAACTACGAGACTGCTTTGGATGGGAATTTGGAACACAAATAGTTTGTAGCTTTGATTAACACCATTTTATGCCATAAAATAACGGGAAAAAAATGCCTTTCACTGTAAAATTCTTCAATTTTATTTTAGCCTTATGCATAAACTTGAAAACAATAAGACATACACGAAAAGTGTTCTACAAGATAGCTGAAACACGTTTTAGTTTTGCCTGAAAAATACCGTTTTCACTAAGAAAACCACCGATTGTTAAGTTTACTTGTCTCTGTAAGCGTACCTTTTGCTTTGTTTGGCTTGTTTTGTACAATATAATGTTATATTCATCCAATAGAAGTTGTAATAGCTTAAGTGTTGCAATTCGCGTTATTATCTACGATTTTCTAGCGTATCTATACTATCCTCACGTTTTTTTATAACCTCGAAAATGCACCCTGCACGCCATAACACGGTTAATATTAAAATATTGCATTGAACCCATGCATTTTTTTACCATGAGCAAAACATTGGCTTTCTTACCCCATAGAATCACCCCCACAAAAATAATACAAGTATTTGTACTCTTATTTTGGCCCGAGGGAGAGAATGTTCATTTAAATATTATGAACATGCCCAAATATCTTTATTATTAATATTCTAAAAGATATTAGTTTTAAAGTAATGTTTTTATTCCACTTCATGGCGAATATTGCATCAATTTTTTTTTATACAAGTTGCTGTTGAAACAAGCTTACGGCCCACTTGATGTTCAGTGGTGACCATTGCCTTTAACAAAGCTTTGCCTCGTAGGTCACGCACGTTAGGAACGTGTTATTGTATTTGTGTGTGTTGTTGTATTTGTTTTAGAGCTAATTTTTTCATATGAGAGTAACGGATAGTGTTACTCTATAGATGGAAAAATCTGATTAAAATATTTCTTTCTCTTCTATAGGCTTGTCACAAAACAAAGACTTCCATAGACTAAAAGCCAACAAATCTGGAATTCCTTATTACCATCATAATTTCCCCTAGAAGAATTCCAGGGGGAAACAATTAAACCATTCCGTTTATTTGTTTATTTGTGGAACAGAATTACATCCCGCGTTATAAAGTCAAACCCTGCTATTAGCTGATTGTCCCCTTTTCTCGTAACTATTGACACAGGATAATGGAAATAACTGGTTAATTTTGCTGAATGATCTTATTTTATTTATGAATTCATATGTCGCTAGGACGAACCGTTTTTACAATTACTATATACGATATTGAGAGCGTATATAGTAATTGTAAAAACGGTTAACAATAATATATTTTTAAAGAAACAAGTAGAATTACCTCACAGAACGCTTCAGTCGAGAATTAGAATTTCGGTTCGTAATTTAGGTTAAGATTAGAAAAAAAGTGTTCAGTCCCACAAAAAAAAACATCGTTTCTTTAGAGTTTAGACAAACAAAGACGGATATTTTAAACAGATTGTCTTGTTTTACGATGTTAAAACTCGCCTTTTAAGTAACTCAATAGTTTTTAATTTCATAATCAAAATGAATCCAACAAAATTCACTAAATTATAAATAGCTCAAAATAACTCAGCTGATATCATTTAGCTATAACTAAGACTAGCCTGAGTCTCATCCATTTAATGGCAAATTATTTTTACTGCCTTAGATTATGGAACAAAAATAACTTTCTAATAAATTTAAAATACCACTAAGTTTCCTTAAAACCGACCACTAAATTCAGTAGCGTAAAAATTTGAATTTCCTTGTCAAAAAAAAAATTATTACAGAAATCATTTCACTAATTAGCGTCTAGATACCAAACTGTGCCTACCAAAATGCAAGACCCGTTTCAGATATTTTTTGGTGAGTGAGACTTGTCCTTTTTTTTGGCATCAAGATATTTGTATCAAAAAGTTAGGGAAACAGTACATTATACCCGTGGATTCTAAAGACTTGTTATTAATACATGTATTATGAAAAAAAAAAGATTGAAAGCAAATCCGTTTAATCTGATACCTACAAATCAAAACATTTCACATTTTTCCACCCCAAATATAACATCCTCAAATCTACAAGTTTCCCTCATGTAGATAAAAGGGCAAAATCGTACGACACATTATTCATATAGGAGGGCGTCTACTAAAGATATTGTAGAAAGGGCGCTAAGATTGCCAACTGCAATACATTGTCCCCTAGCTCCTTGTTTTGACGTGATAGAACGGCTCTAGACATTCGCACACTAATTTATAACTACCCTCAATTTTTAATCTCCGCGCAATATTCAGTCTTAAAGATATAAAAATAAGGTACAAGTATTTTTCGGGACGGCAAAGTAATTTTTGCTATTGGTAGCGTAATAAATGTTGCGTATCGATGCGTTTGAAGATAAGTAATGAAGAACTTATAGATTGTGTTTGGAATACCAAATGTGGAGAGATAATTTTGGAGAATGGTAATATTTTGACATGAGTCGAACGTAAAAATCTTGATTGTCCTGCTCACTCAACATAACAAAAAGCGGAGTCAGACTACCATGTAAACATGTTACTAGAAAATGTTCATAATGTAAATAAATGAAAATAATCTAATGCACTTACTTATTTATCTAACTTAGACTAAGCCGGCTAACTATACAGTGCAAAATTCTCTCTTCCCTTTTTCCAAACTTCTTGGCATTTTGATGTACCTACATATTTCGATACCTATTACCTGACTCATTGTCATTCGAGATTTTTTCTAATTCTATTCAAAGTGATTTCCAAATTAAATAAAGTGTATGAAGGCAACATAAAATTATTAGTTGAAACAAAAAACACATTACAGAACTTCAACACAAAATCTTCAAATCAAGATGTTACATTTCCTCAAACATACTCAAATGTTCAAAGGTTGTTTCGTAATGGAAGTGAATAAGTAACAAATCTAATTTATTAGCGGCATTATATTGATCAAATGCACCTTTTCATACATGCTCGCGGTGTGTTCACATTGGTACAGCTACTGGCATGACAAGTTATTTCTACATAAGCCACTGTATAAATATTTTGCTTTAATGTGGTAGTCAAAATGAGCTTGCTGTAAATGCCCAGGCTTTTTTACTATTATCATCAAGCCTAAAACTGCTTTTGTTTTTATATTGCTAAAGTCATTTCAAGTTCATTGCTATTTTTATTTTTTAAAAGGATGATTGCGAAGAAAACTTTAGGATCCAAGCCGTCAAGTTTTTTGTCTGTTTTTCTGGGCATTCCAACTCATAGTAATCGGTCACCAGCAATTTAACTGTTATAATAACCAAGAAGTAGACGTTTTTGTTGCATAACCTCCCAATAAGTACCTTAATAATAAAATTAATCTTTAAATCTTCATATAATATATAATTTTTATTGAATCCGATGAACGCCTATACGCCTATTTCCTGCCTCGTACAAGTTCCAACTGAAGTATCAAGTAACTGGCACCAGTGACTAACACGATGCAATGTCGCCATTCCATGCAACTCTCGAGTAAGAGGGGCTAGAATTATGTTATTTATATATTTACTTCCCCACAGTTATTGCTGAAAGTAATGCTTTGTGGTGTTTTCGTACCATTACCTGCGAGACAGACGCCATAAATATATTAATACAATACACATATTTCACGGCGTAATACGTGAAGTGTTTGTTTTGTCTGATTTTTTGAAGCTTTTATGATGCAGCTTTATTTGTTAAATTTTTATCGACTATAATGTTAAACACCTTTTAGCTTATAAAGAAGAATATTCGTCTTGATAAACCGCTTTTACTGAATTACAAAATAATTTTTATTATGTCTGGTTATTAGCAAGTTAAAAGAAAATACTCTTATTAGGTTACTAGGGGCCGGTTTCATGGAATGCTTAATAACCATTCAAATACACACATTTATGCATATAGGAGTGCAACTCGGAATTTGGCTATTTTTATTGTTAATCAATCGTCAAATATTTAATTGGTTGATATCTGTGAAACAACAAAATGAATCGGGTGTTAACTACTATTTCCAGGTAAATTTCTTTGAAACCATTAGTTACTTTCTACTTAAAAACTTAAGCTCATAAAGTTAGTTATTAAAAATCAGTAGCGCTTGAAATAGTTGAATTAAGAGAAGATAAGGTAATAAAAACGGAAACTTTTTAAATTGATGAAGGGAGACGGTTAATTTAATTTTAAACTGTGTTTAAATTTAAAAGCCGTAAATTATAAATGTTCAAGTAGTGTTTGACCTCGTCTCTTACATCATCCTTAGTTGGTAGAGGCGACTGATTGAATTAAAATCTTGACGGTGAGCGATCGCTTTACTTAGGGGTGAGAAAGTTTTGATTTGTTTATATCGACGTTTTTGTCTGTTGTATTGATTTTTATCGATGAATTTTATTTGATGGATTTTTTAAATAGTTTTTAGCCTTTTTATGGCCTAATTAGAATTGTCCTCTACACCCCCCATAAATTATAATAATAATAATAATGTGGACAATTCACCCAACACTATCTAGCCCCAAACTAAGCAGAGCTTGTATTATGGGAACCAGATAGCTAATACAATACTAAAATACATTTTTTTGTAAATACATACTTATTATAATACAATATAACACCCAGACAGAGAACAAACATCTGCGTTCACCAAACAAATATTTTTGTTCTCGGTGGGGATCGAACCCACGACCTACGGCGCAGAAGGCAGAGCTACTACCAACTGAGCTGAGGCCAGTCAAAAAAATGATTTTTTGGCTCTCCTCATCCAATCACTTCTAGCGTTCTTTACAATTTTATCGAACCATGGAATGGATGCCCTACACTCCGTCGTACGGTATAGGTACTTTAGGTACTTCGTACCTATATAAAAGTAACGAAACCAATAGACTTGAACACATAAAGTTTGAGCAAAAATTTCGAAGTTGACAATTATAGCTTTTTATCTATACAGGGTGTCCCATAAGTCAACGTCCAGCCGAAAACGGGTGATGCGCCAAGTCATGACAGATACCAGAAAAATATAAAAAAAAATATTTGTTATGTAACTTTCGAGTTATGAGTATTTATAAAAAACAGAAAAAACTGACACCCTGTGATGATCTTTTAAGTCCTGTGACTACAAATATTAATTTTTCATGAAACTTTTTTCTGCAACGTAAACATGAATAACCCTTCTGTAAAATACAATTCAAAATTAAGCCATAACTGCCTCAGTTTTCAATGAAATTGTGGAGTTTTGGCCAACGTTTCATTTCAGATAATTACATCACCCAACTTTAACCGTCTGTACCGCAAAAAAAATGTACTACACTATCATGGCATGTAACTTTAAAAATTGGCGCATTTATCCAGATTCCAAAATGGTAAAATACTTGCTAGAGTACTCCTTAGTTTTGGAAATAAAAAATGTTATTTCAACTAAACCGGATTTCTAATAAATTTTATTTCAATAGATAAAATGTTTGTACCCTTTAAATGATGGACTTAAAATGCCTACGCTGTGTTTTTAAGTGACTCACAATTCACAGGTACAAGTAAATTCCATTTCGACAATGCAAGTAAACAGATAGATCCACCATCTTGTCGAAAAAGTAATAACCATGGGTTTTCAAGTAATTTGTTAGTTTTAGGTAAAAGTTTGAAATAAAATTCAATCATAGGATTACTTCAATCGTGATTTTAATCTAAAGTTTGCCTTCGCCCGTCGCCGGTCTTATTACATGGTTTTTGACGTGACAACGTCTTATAATTCGATGGAGCCGGCTGCTCGTACGAAAAAACCGAAAAATTATGCGGCGTTACCTCGCTCTGAGGCGTTTCATTTAATACTTGAAGTGCAATTGAGAGCGCGGAACAAGCGACAAAGAGGTACAATCGGCCTCCGCGTTCGGCAGCGTTCGACATCGGTCTCTCTCCTACTTGAGTGAGCGATGCGTCTGCGTGGACAGCTGTATGACGTTGAAGCTTTAGATTAAAATCAAGATTGAAGAAATCCTATGATTGAATTTTATTTCAAACTTTCACCTAAAACTAACAAATTACTTGAACACCCATGGTTATTACTCTTTCGACAAGATGGTGGCTCTATCTGTTTACTTGCATTGTCGAAATGGTATTTACTTGTATCTGTAAATTGTGAGTCACTTAAAAACACAGCGTAGGCATTTTAAGTCCATCATTTAAAGGGTACAAACATTTTATCTATTGAAATAAAATTGATTAGAAATCCGGTTTAATTGAAAAAACATTTTTTATTTCCAAAACTAAGGAGTACTCTAGCAAGTATTTTACCATTTTGGAATCCTGGATAAATGCGCCAATTTTTAAAGTTACATGCCATGATAGTGTAGTACATTTTTTTTGCGGTACAGACGGTTAAAGTTGAGTGATGTAATTATCTGAAATGAAACGTTGGCCAAAACTCCACGATTTCATTGAAAACTGAGGCAGTTATGGCTTAATTTTGAATTGTATTTTACAGAAGGGTTATTCATGTTTACGTTGCAGAAAAAAGTTTCATGAAAAGTTAATATTTGTAGTCACAGGACTTAAAAGATCATCACAGGGTGTCAGTTTTTTCTGTTTTTTATAAATACTCATAACTCAAAAGTTACATAACAAATATTTTTTTTTATATTTTTCTGGTATCTGTCATGACTTGGCGCATCACGCGTTTTCGGCTGGACGTTGACTTATGGGACACCCTGTATAATATCCATAAAATCAAGCAAGACCACCACACAGTTTCTTCTTTTACTTCCCGTGCTACTGCTTCTGTAATACCAAATGTGGTGAAAGGATTGTAAGTACGTCTTAAAATGGCTCTTTTCATTGACTCCACTAAGTCTATTAGGTATAAGGTGAGGTGTAGTGAAGTGGTGCCGTGTAGCTATAAAAACTATCGATAAAACCAATTCAGGAGATACCACCCTATGCACGAATGAAACAACAAATCCATTGGAACACCGTGACGGATTCTTTTAAGTTCGGGTTCACTGGAATATGATGGGAGACCACGAGGGTCGTGAGATGCTGATGATCATTTGATATATCAAATTATGGATGAAGAGGGCTTAGAAATCGTTCTTCTTGGAAATGTATAGGCGAGCCTACAACTGGATATAGCAGCAGTAGGTAGTTTTTAGGCTGATGATAATAATCTTCGTCCTTCAAAATCTGTTTGGTGAAAGGATTTCAAGTGTGTATCAGAGAGGCTCATTTTGTGCACTATAATAAAAATGATTATCATAATTTACACATTAAATAAAACATATCATGGGTGATTCACACAACACCCCCCATCACTCCCCAATCGATCTAGCCCCAAACTAAGGAAAGCTGATAAAAAACTTAAATATTTTTTTATTGTATATACATACTTATAATTATAAGTTTAAAAAACTTGAGAAACCGACTTCATTGTCAAACGACTAAACCGATTTTAATCAAATTTGTTTGGGACAATCTGGACGTAAGCATAACCTTCCAAATAAAAAAATAATTTTCTAAATCGGTTCATAAATAAATGACGGAGGCATGCAGTTACAAACATTAAAAAAATTATTTAAAAAAAAATGGCAACATCGATTTTAAAAAAATTAAAATGGGACCAATCTGGAAGCAGTACCTTTCAGATAAAAAAATAATTTTTCAAATCGGCTCACAAATGACGAAGTTATGCGGTAACAAACATAAAAAAAAAAAAAAAAAATACAACCGACTTGAGAACCTCCTCCTTTTTGATTGGAAGTCGGTTAAAAATACAATATAACACCTACACAGAGAAATAACATCTTTGTTCACAATACAAACATTTATTCTCGGTGGGACCCTTAAGACATTTTTAAATATCTTTAATATCAATACCTCACTGATTTTATTCCTTTTTAACCGACTTCCAATCAAAAAGGAGGAGGTTCTCAATTCGGTTGTATTTTTTTTTAATGTTTGTTACCGCATAACTTCGTCATTTGTGAGCCGATTTGAAAAATTATTTTTTTATCTGAAAGGTACTGCTTCCAGATTGGTCCCATTTTAATTTGATTTAAATCGGTGTTGCCATTTTTTGTTAAATAATTTTTTTAATGTTTGTAACTGCATGCCTCCGTCATTTATGAACCGATTAAGAAAATTATTTTTTTATTTGGAAGGTTATTCTTATGTCCAGATTGTGCCAAGCAAATTTCATTAAAATCGGTTTAGCCGTTTGGCAATGAAGTCGGTTTCTCAAGTTTTTTAAACTTATAATTATTTTAATACAACTGCTGGTAGATCAAGTATATGGCCCACCTGATATTAAGTGGTAACCATCACCTATAACAAAGCATTGCCTTCTATATAGATCACGCACCTACCTAATTCCTGATCTATTCTGACTTACAAAGTTAGCAACCGATTTGAACCCGCATTTGAAGTAACTATATTTAAATTTAAAGCCGATATAAATCAATCAATACAATTTATTCGATGCGCAATCAATGTCCGTGTGAATAACTAAACGAATGATTTTAAGTCTCTTTCTATTTCTCACACAGAATGCACTTATTTAAATTGTTTTTAATTGATACTGTGATTATTGGTGTCTGTATTTGCTTCTATTACCTAAACTTTGGTTTAGGGATAATTTTTCCGTCTAGGTATAGATAAATTTAAGATTTTAAACTTGTCAAAAACAAGGACTGACCTTTTTAGGGTTCCGTAGCCAAATGGCAAAAACGGAACCCTTATAGATTCGTCATGTCTGTTTGTCTGTCTTACCTTCGCCTATAAGAAAGCATTACCTCTTAAGTCTCGCACGTCAGGAACGTGCCGTAAAATGATATCACTATTTTTTATTATTTATTTTAATAGGTATATTACAATGTCATGTTATTTACAGTCGAATAGTTTTACAACAAGATAGTATAGGATGCTAAAGGTAATATTTCACTTCTCAAAAACAGACCATGCGTCACTGGACAAACAATCCGGAAAGCGATAACGTGCCAACAAAATAAAACAAAAACGAATCGGATATTAAATCCACTCACCCGTACCCCAAACCCATGCACACGAGATTAAGAAGAAAAACTTTACTTCCAAAAATCACCCCTGAATACACTTTAAACCTTGTTTATAAGGTCTAAAGTTGCATGAACTTAGTTTTACAGACGTATAAATCAGAATGGTGCATTTAACAGATCACTTCTCACTGTTTAGTTTACGGAAAACTAGACATGAGTATCGGTATTGTACTAAAATGGTATGGTGTGGAGATTGCTATCAAATGTTAAGATTTACGGGCTGTGTTTGGCAATGCTTCACTGTAGACATACGTATGCCTTTAGTTGGAATGAATACTTATAAACACAAGTTTATTGACTAAAATCATTTTACGTCGCATCAGGCCAGGCGATGGCAGTGGTGATCAGCTGAACCTGTCATATTAGACAGCGCTTCAGCTGATCGCCATCGCCATTGCCCAGATGTGCGGTACGACTATTAGGATTGAGAAACAATAATTTAGACACCCACATCATCTATATATATAAATCTTTCGTGTCACAATTTGGAACGCGATAAACTCCGAAACTACTGAACGGATTTCGATAAAATTTTGCAGCTGCCTAAAATATGGTCGGACTTATATAGGATAGTTTATATTCAATATTTAGGTGTTATTAATTTATAAGGGGCAAAAGTTTCGAAATCTATGTCTATCCCTTTCTATCACGTAGGGACTTATATATGTCTATCCCTTTCTATCGCTTAGGGATTTTTCTGAAAACTCTCGACTTTGACGAGGAAAGAACGCTCTAGAATGTCTTTGAGGTTCTGGAATGATCAAATTTAATTCGAAGGCTGAAATTATTCGGCTAGCATCCGGAATGCATCCAAATGTTAGTAATTCAGAATTATCTAGAATACTCAAATATACCCATGCAAACGGTTTTGAATTCTAGATTTGGACAAAATGTTCTAGAAAATAGTGCCCCTAAACGTTATAGAATGTTCTTTCATCATCATCATCAATTGATATCAGTCCACTGCTGGACGTAGGTTCACCTTAAGTAACAAAGGCTATATTTGTGTGTTTAAAAAATAAATGTCCACCCGTGCGAAGCCGGGACAGGCAGCTAGTAATATTATATTTTTTAAATAATTTTGGACATGGACAATGGAAATAGCAAACGACCAATGCGCAGGGTAGTGCACCGTAGGTCACGTCCCTACCGACCTGCGAGGCAATGCTTTGTTTTTTTTATCGTCTCGGAACGACACTACGACGTCCCTCTGACATTATCTGATACTCTTTTCAATGCTTAACAAAGCATTGAAAAGAGTATCAGATAATGTCAGAATGGCCAAACCTGATTGCAACCTATCGTCTATAATATTCTCTGGTCCCATCAGGATATTAGTAAAAAAAAATATATGAGGCTTAAAGTATGAGGCTTTTCACGCTTCTTGGTAAATCTTATAAGCATCAACACTTCAAAATGATTTCATACAATCGAATTGAAATCCATACTATTCTTACGATAAAAATGTTGAGCTTTCGTCCGTTTTCTCTTGAAAACAAACAATTGACGTGGAATATAGAAGACGATGAGAGCCAAGCCGCTTATTGACACTCGGAAAATGCTTTATTTAAATTCTCTATAATGTAGACAAAGAGCTGGTGAATGTTTTCTTCATTATTATTAAGCCATTTTATTTCCGAAGACACATACATACATTACATTACATAGTTCCATAATATTATTAATTCATTTTAATTTTAATTACACATTGTACAAATTTAGATTATTTTTTTTTTGTAAATACGTAAGATTCAAACATTACGTTACAAAGTAACATTAAATTATATATTCATTTTAATTATTATAAAATGTAGTTTATTTTTTTGTAAGTATGATTTATTATTAATATTTGAGTATTATATATAGTATATATTGTTTTACGTCTTGGGACGCCCACATGAGGGCAAAGGCCTCCTCCAACCCTCTCCAATTTTTCGTATCATAGCTATTATTATTAGTATCGAAGTCTAAGTACAAGCTTATTTGTTAAAAGTCAAAGTCAAAAATGTTTTATTCAGTCGTCACAAGGATCATTCCAAAAACTGAATTGCAAAGATCATTTTAACGTCTTTAAACCGTGAGTTTAGATATGCCAGTAACACCTAGTTTTGAGACGTTTCAAAGTGATCCTTGTGATTCAAGTAAAAGTCTTTTAGCTTTGACTATGGAGAGACCAAAATATTCTGTAGGTACCTTAAAAGCCATAGTTCATTTATTCGTGTTGTGTTTTTGATTTCTTTAATAGCAAACCCGTGTTTTTGGGATTTCTGAAAAACGAACACAAAAAAAAACTGGCGGATAAGGTCCTACTGGCTCTTGGTCAGATACCGTATCAAGTATTCTTTTGGTCCTTTAACATCGCCGGGATTATCTGAGATATCCTCGATTTTGCTTTTACTTGGCACTTTAGCAGCTCTTTCATTTGGGTTTTCACTGTTGATGGGCTAATCGGATTTAGCACTTTAAAGTCAAGCTGCATTATCATCGCAGGCTTCTGCACTATGTTTGTCACTGCTTTTATAGCTAGGTATAGGCTAGGCAACTAAATACACAAATACAATGATTCTATATGGATGTCTAAATGGGGTAGACTTTTAGATAGATAGATACACACAAAAAAATCATTACACAGAAATATAATATTAAAGAAATATTACAAATACAGGTACAATGGCCAGCCTTATGGCTAAAAGCGATCTTTTCCGGGCAACTTTTGGATGGAGAGATTTAACAAAACACAGAAAAACGGTGGTGTACTAAAGTAAAATACTGATTTTGCTAAATCTGTATACCTACTGACTAATAATCTCATAAAACATAAATTGAATTCTGATAGTGAGAGCCAGAGATCGGTGAGAGTACTTTTTAATCGCACCACGAACATACAATGGGTACCAAATTGCATCAAGTGGGTTACCTTATTCCATCCGCATGTTAGTTTTTTAATGTTTTTAGTATAAACTATTTTTTGAATTATTCTTACTGGTATCTGATTGGAAATTTTGTAGAACATTTTATTAACTAGCAAAAAATATAACCAAAAGCATTTCAGCACCATCAAATAGCCGCATTTAAATCATTGTATTTTAAACGGTTTGGAACAAAGAAAAAATATGTTATAATTTCACAGTAGAGGGTGTAAAAATGTAACATACAAAATTACAACATTGTAACAAGTATTTTTTGACATAATGATATCTTTCTCAGTTCATCAAACTCTTCAACTTGGACTTCCAAAGAACGAGTGAAAAGATATAAAATGAAGTTCAGTTTTTGATTCACCCATACAGGGTTATTCATAATTAGCTGCAAATACTCAGGAATTAGGTTCAACAAATAAAATAAAAAATATTTAGGAAATGATTTTTTTTAAGTTTTGTTATGAAAATCCCGAGAAAATCGACAAAGAATATCCTTTGGAATCATTGGCGCCTGACCTATTTTGACCTTTGATCCACGCCCGCGCGCCGTGAGCGACACTCTGCGTTCAGTCACCGCCTGGGTGGGTCATCGTCCTGTTCTCCATGGCAATCATTATGCAATAGCCGTAAAAAAATTAATAAAAATAAAATTTTGATACAAAAACTTAAATCAAAATTAAAAAAAAATAATTACATATATTTTTTATTTTATTTGTTGAACCTAATTCCTGAGTATTTGCAGCTAATTATGAATAACCCTGTATAAGTTAATAAAGGTTATTGTATCAGAACAAATCGTAAAAGCTCTGCTTAGTTTGGAACAAGATAGTATTGTGGGAATTGTCCATAATACCTATAAAAAAAGAAATACTTATTAAAAGTTGCAAAGCAATGATATACATATATTACCAACTGAGTTGTGAGAACTGACACTCAAACTAATCAAATCAAATCTAATGTATTCATTTTTTTTTTTAATTGGATGTGTGTGTATTTGTGAAGGTTTCCCGATAACACGAGTCTCTTATGAGTCAAGGAGAGCGGGAGAACCAACAAATATAGTTGTGAATGTATGTATGTGTAATTGTGTACGTATGAGAGAGAGTTTGTATGAAAGAGTGCTAAATCATATACTGTAGGGTAATGATGCTGTACAATTTTTAAATTGCCAACTTGTATCTGTTATTTTGGAGAGATTAATAGTTTTCACTGCTGTTGGACATAGCCTTTGCCCCCCTGTACTGCGCTGGAATCTATACTCGCCCGCATAACATTCATAGTCCAACATCAAAAACACCTGAGGTACTAAACAAAGCACCATTCGCGGTGGACGGACATCGCTCAACTGCCACGGATTTCTAACCTACAGCGCTATTGTTTAACAAGCAATAGCAATAGAGGTAACAGTTGTTGTAGAATAAGTCGTTGCTTGTTGGATTCAGGACAAAGAGCTAGTAGATTTAGAACTGAACTAGTTGTCAACAACTGGCGTGAAATTCGATTTATTAAAATAAAAGTTAAATTTTAACAGAATGAAAATTGACTAGCCTGCCACAACCATAGCAATGGCGGAGTTTGTTTATTCAAGTGATTATTTATTTTTTTATTTTACTATTAGTCGAATAAAAAATGTCAGTTCTTGTTTTAGACAAGCCTAAAAAAGAAATGGGTACAATTTAATCTCGGATAAGTTTATCAGCTGGCCGATCATGTAACTTTTGTTGCAATGGCTTCAATCAAAATCTTCAATCGAACTTATACGTGATCGTAAATTCACAGTTTTAATAAGATTTTGATTGAAGAAATCATTGCAACAAAAGTTACATGATCGGCACGCTGTAGATTGAAAAAAATACCTTTGCGCCCTTATTTACCTTATTTACAATGGCACCAATAAAAAGTTTTCTTTCTTTCATTGTATGCTCTCTCTATTGCTATTGCTTGTTAAGTAATAACGCTTGCATTCGTTTTTAATAAATGCCTAAGGAATTTGGTCTCAAACTTTTATCTTCTCTAATTTATCTTAATTACAACTTAATGTCGCAATTTGGATGCTGGACGAGGCTCTAACGAGACGCCTTGCATTGCCACCGTTGGCGTCAAATACCACACAATACGACAAAACAAGTGATGGGTGATCAAACAATGGGATTTCTAGAACATACCTTGGACGATAATTCTATTGTTGTGGGATAAAAAACTCTAAATACTAAATTATTGATTCTCCATTTTGCAAACGTATATTCTTTCTAAAATATGAAGTTGACGCTGTTTGCGTTTGAGTATAAAGTTGCTATTACACTACGAAGAGATGAAAACTAGAGAGAAAGAAGAGAAGAGTAGTCTAGTGGTAGCAGTAACCGGTTCAAATCCAGTCATGCATCTATATGAATTTATCTCCTTAAAAAGGTTATACGCACAATGCTAGTGCTCTCAAACGATTAATGAAATCATTGTCAGGAAACTCGTGGCTTAGACAATATTGACCATGGTTTTTTTCTGTGGATTAGGCCGACTTAGTTGTCAGAATTGCATAGGTGATGGGCAAGCTTCTCTTGTTACCCTTGCAAAGGTATTTTCTTCTTATTTTGCATTTGATGCTATTTTACTATATAAATTGTTTAGTTGTTAATGAATGAAAAACACCCTGAGTTTGCACTCGATATTGGATTTTTAACTCTTTTTGGAGTAATTTTGGAAATGGTTTCTGTATGTAGGTTTGCTTTGGAGCAGACAAACTATAGCACATGTTTTTGACATGATCAATGAGTATCCGTACCTGTATTTGATATTAAGTACTAAGTAATCTATCTCTGATAATAAAAAAATGCAATAAAAGCACAGTCAATTTTTACAGTAACTGCTAGTGAACTTATGCTAAAAGAAGTTTATCTGATAAATATCTTGGAATAAAAGAAGAAATTTTATTAATGTTTTATATTATTTTAGTAAAAGTACCTATTAAAATCGGAAGCTTACGCGTATTAGACACCATATTTTATGAATTTACCTTTTTGTTACTTAATTTTTATGAATGTGGTAGCGTTATGTTTTCCGACGGTTGTCATCCTTTTCTATTCATATTAGTAGGTATATTGTAAATCTATTTAGCCCGTATTCACCCACTGCTCCTCCTGGTTCGGTCCTGTGCCAATCTCCGCTAAAGCTGCCCATCCTTTTTTAAC
Source organism: Thera britannica (assembly GCA_939531255.2). Classification (NCBI taxonomy): domain Eukaryota; kingdom Metazoa; phylum Arthropoda; class Insecta; order Lepidoptera; family Geometridae; genus Thera; species Thera britannica. The sequence continues at coordinate 23,472,330 of OW618034.2, forward strand.
GGCAACTTCATACTTTAAAAACTTGGTGCTATAAACTGGTGCTAGAAGTACTTATAGTAATTTGTCTTAGCAAACGAAGCGATTGGTGCGTCTGCGAATGGGTAACGTATGTTGCATGAAGGCGCGTGTGAGCAGACAGCCCCTGACTTATCGGAATGCTCATTGAAGTCTATTACGGAATTGAAACTTAAATTGATGTTCGGCTTTCAGTGCAGTTTAAAATTTACGAGGCTCTTTTTTATTTTATTTTTAATATAAAGTTATTTCTTATCTTCTTTTTTCAGCTAAGTTGATTGAAAATCTAAAACTTCTGTGAGCCCAGTGAGAGGTAACTATGTATAGCACAAAATAAAATTAGGTATAATAATAATAGGTACCTACGGCCAATTACATTACATTACATTCTGAGCCTATTATTAAAAATTACCATAAGGTCGACCAGGGCAAAATTACACAAATTCACTGATTCAAAAGTTTGTAAGTACACACATAGTTTACATACATATTTTTTTTTAATCCAAGTTTCAAAACTCAATTGTCGAGTGTTTTTCATACCTCTTATTACTAAAATAAAACCGGAAATATTTCATAAAGTGGAAAACAAAGCAATGTTCGATAGTTTGCGGTTCGTTTCGGAAGGAATGAATAATTCAGTACGCGAATCCGCAGTCCGTCAGGATTCACCCCAGACCGATGCATTTTGTAAATGTGATTTGTAATAAGAATATCGTATGCAGGCGCGAGCGGCGAGATTTTTCACTTCTGAGATTTGTCTAGGGTGTTTCAAATGGTATCTTGTTTTCTGTATTTGAATATTACTAAAACTTTATTATAATTTGAAGCGTAGCGAATACTGTCTTTGAAACTTTTGCTTTTCTATTATTGCTGCTATTATTATTTTTGTTTTGTAAAAGGATCAAACCAAAAAGCTAATAAACGGTAGAAACCAAGCCGCAGACAGTTTATCTATTCTTCTAGACTTGGTCGTATCAACCCTTGTTTTTGACAAGCCTATGAGATAGAATTATGCATATTTTTATTTGATTGATAAATGTATCTGTAGATCGTATACAATTTTTGAACAAATTGTATGAACATTCTTGTAAATGAATCAAATTTATTATTTCTGTAGGTGCTATATTTTTGGAGTTCTTGCAATTTCTTAAACTAGAATCATTCATATATTATTTATAAGTACACGCTAATGAAATCATGAGATCCCAAAAAGCTTTCGCACAAACACACTTAGGAACGTTTCAAACATCCTCTTTACGTTTCAGTTTTCCATAAAACGTAATCGAGGGTACATTTGGACCCCCATTTCTCTCCATTTTAATGAATAAGTAAACAAAATTAGTGGCTCCAATATCGGAATAAGTGAAATGAGCAGACGGTCAAAGGTACGGGAACAGCATATAAAGTATCTGGGGGCTTACTCTGAAAAAACGACAAATATAAGTTCCTAGTGACTTTATGTTACACTGCTTGGAAAAAATATTGCACGCTAAAAAAAATCAATAAAAAAGGTCGAAAAAATTGCCTCTTTCTCGTAGTGGTTAATTTTATTTAAACTAAATGTAGAGCACCAAGAGACGCATCATTATCAGCCTGAAGAAGTCCACTGCTGAATTATGAACAAAAGCAACTCCAATACTCTGGTAGATATAACGATTCTAAGCCCTCTCCATCCAACTGTCTTTTTCCAATTTTTGTGTCATCAATCTATTGGGTGGAGGGCGACTATTCTTCTTCCATCTCACTGTCGCCTTTTGAGAACGTATTCTCAACGGCCGTCGGTTCTTCGCGCTGTGACCTGCCTGGTCCACGTCAACTTACTAATTCTACAAGCTACGTCAGTGACCTTGGTTCTTTACGGGTTCCCTCACTTCTGATTCTACCACATAAGAAACTATTAATAAACTCTTTTTACAGAAAACTGCGCAGTGTAACCATGTCAATAAGTAACTTTGTATTTCGTTGTAAAGAGTAAACCCCCTATACTCCAAGAAATTTTAACTTAATTTGCTCTTCCAAAGCTTTTACAACTCAATCCGGAAGAGTTTTTAGTGCTAATAGATCTTTTATATTGAAATTGACTGCTCTGAAATTCTATGGGAACACGAGAACTCACATTGCATTTTAAAGTAAAGACTGATGAACTATTTAATTCTCCTAAAATAAATAAAGTAGACCGAACCTGTGTGTGTATTTGTGGTGAAGACCGGGTTCAGTGGCACGTCCAGCAGTGGACTAATTATAGGTTGATGATGATGATGATGAAATAAAGTAGTTACTAACTACCTAGCATGCCTGGATATAACAATATTATAAGCACAGAAGAAATAAAATAAGTACTTTTAAAGTAAGTTAAGGTAAGTATAGTTGATTGTAACGTCAAACCTGTAGATGGAGCCACGGTCACGTTAGTGCCGAACCGTCTCCCTATGAGTTATTCGTCGAGTATGATTAGGATCCGCTGGCACAGCGGTCAGGGCAGGTACCAAGGGGAAGGTCACGGGTTCAAATCCTGCTTAGCTGTTAACTTTTGGGACATTATGAAAATCTCTATGGTTAAGTGTAGTAAACACTATAAAATGAACAAAAATATAGCAGGTAATTTCATTTCATTACTGCGAGCTGAGTCTTGTTATTCTAAGGGCAGTATAGCAAAGTATAATCAGAAAAGCCATTACCACGTTTCCACTAGAAATGGAAAACCTTTACAATTTCCCCATTCCCGACCCAGATACAGTTATAAATTGAAATAAAAATAATTCCTCGCTTAATCCTCACACCGCCTCAAGATATCTCAACTGCATCGTTGAAAGTAAATGTTGATATAATTCCAGCTTCAAGGATTAAATAAGTAGTAATGGTAGCATATAGAAATGAAACTGTTATAGGAAAAACTTCTAGTATTTTTTTGGTAGATTTATTCCATCTATACCTAGATAAAGTTATTATCCATTGGATTTTTTTGTTACTAGCTGATGGAAGAAGCTTAACCCACCTGATCTTAAGTGGCCATCGCCAATAACAAAGCATTTCCTCGTAATCTAGGCACGTCAGGAACATGCCCTTTCGTCCATCAACTTGAAGCATACAGAATTAGATGTTCTGCCTAACATGCCAGTAATTTCCTCGGCAGCCACAACTTTCAAATTAAAGCAGAGCAATGTTGCTTCACGGCAGAAATGACCATGGTGGTAGTAAATACTTCTGCAGACGAGCCCATAACAAAAAATATAATACATAGAGATCATCAACACTGTTGATCTTCAGCCCCTTATGGCATCCACGGACAATTATGGATATCATGAGACCCACATCAGAAATTATAAGTAAAATTGGCAATTTTTGGATTATTCTATATTCTAACAAAAAACGTTCTAACTTCTAGATGCGATTTCTCCCAAGTTTCGCTTCCATACTTTTAGTATCACTGTTTATTTGATACTACTGCGTTTGGATTGCATTCAGGGACGTTAGGGGATGAAACGGCATGAAACAGGATGAACTTTATGTTAACTGTAAGCAATAAAAATAGCCTTTATGACGATACGTGGAATGGTTACTTCTGTTGGCGTCGTTCAATGCGAATCTAGCGTTTTATTGAAATAAACGATGTTGTTCAGTACTTCAGGTGAGAGAGTGGGGCAGAAAACTGTAACATTTTCAACCAGTTCTAAGCTCAAAAAAAATCATGCATAAAATTCCTGCCTTACCAAAAGACAAACAATGCATAAACTATTGTCATCTCTTACCACTGAGTAATGACAGATAGTGACAGAGCTAACTTTAAGCATAGATTAAAATTTAAATTGTGTTTATAAGTGCGACTGTTGATTATTACAAAAGGTTTAAATGGCTCAATCGAATGTTGATATTTTTTTGACATGGTTAATTCCGGAGCAGAATAAGGTGTGGTATGAGTTTTCTTACTCTGTTTTCCTTGTCCCTTAGCTTTGCGTACCTCTTTTCGCCGCTGGACAAAGGTAGTAGATATGGGTCCGTGAATCGCGAAACTGAAGTGAAGATGGTCAGGGCACTTAGCATAAAGGGACGGCGGGAGATGGACAAAAGCAGCTACAGAGTCGTGGCCAAGAGATGCTCAAAGACCTAGAGGCAGACCACCCGCCCGTTGGTCGAACAACATTGTTGCGAGTTCTGGGAATGAGTGAATGAGACTCGTGAGGGACCGGAAAGAGTGGAGCAATAGAGAGGACCTAGGATAAAAACCTATGTTATCTTTATTGCTTATTTTAAACCCGTGAATTTAGGATCAGTATGCTGGTTTGTCACCACAAGACCATCAGTGCTGTCATTCCAATATTCCGATCTAGGTTAATCTGTTCTCGTTACGTCTTCTATTTTCATGAGTCAGCAATGGGTATTCGGCCATTTTATTGGATTCTAGGGGACAGGTAAGTTATTTGTTTACTCCTTTCCTTATAGGTTACTTATTGTGTTTTTGAATAATACTATTAATGATCTTGTAACCTTTGATATTTTGGATTTGATAAATGAAAGAGGTTGAAAACCTTCGGCTGTTTTTTTTAATGTTTGTTATAGCATAGAATCGTCGTTTATAGACCGATTTGAAAAAAACTTTCTTTATCTGAAAAGTACTTCTCAATAATAATAAGCCCCATTGAAATTTAATTAAAATCGGTTTAATAATTAAATTTGGCCATGAAGTCGTATTCTCAAGTTTTTTAAACATAAATTGTTAACAAGTACGCTTTAAAAATATTTTTTATATTACAAACTGAATTCCCAAAATTACCCGTATTTTCATCAACAATTGAAAAAGCTCTTGTAAATCCTCGGTACTAGCAAGCAATTAAATTGATTGATTCAACGAAAGTTTGTAATCAAAATGGTTTGTTTTTGCCCCCGAGTGTACCGGCGAGCCGAAAAGTGCATCGGGAAGTTTAATTTGTTGCCGTTGAGTTTTTAATTAATATTGTTCACAGCTCGGAAGGCATTACTTTTGAATATCGTTTTGTAATTTAATTTTCGTAATATTAAACTACTTTTGATTTTTTTTTCAATATCTCACATTATTCAGCAATTTTATAGCAACACTAGTTTTTAAGTTGCTTCATGTAGCAGACTGATTGAGTAAAACTAAGATTTGCCCTACTATCAAATTATGTTTCAAAAAGCCGTTTCTGATAATTATCTTTCTAATAAGCAATTTGTCCATCAGTGCTATTACAGCGAGTTTTAGCAATATCGATTATGGGCCATTGAATGTGATAAAGCACTGAATAGCAACATACCGCGGGAAATTTATAGTTAACCTACAAAATACACATGGTGCACCTAAGGGCTCTAGGAACACTAGATGTGGCTGGAAAACGTTATTTACACGACTGTACTAGAATTATATTTTAACAGGCTATCAACATAGAATCTCATGTTTTTATTGATTTTATGTTTACAACACATAAGGAAATAACAATTTTTTTTATAATGACCCAAAAGTTAAGAGCCGAGCGGGATTTGAATCCGCGACCTTCTTGGTAGGGGGCTGCGCTGACCGCTGCGCCATCGGATCCCAATCACACTCGACGAATAACTCATAGGGACTGACTGATACGGCGCTAACGTGACCGTGGCTCTCTACGCAGGTTGTACGTTACAGTCAACTATGGATTAAAACTACGCAACTACGGATTTGAATCCGGAGTAAGTTGTGGAATGAACTGCCTTCTGCGGTTTTCCCCCGGAGCTTTGACATGGGGTCCTTCAAACAGCGCCAGCGGGTCTATCTATTCTTAGAGAGCCGGCATCGCATCAGCACCATCTATGGTGTTGCAGGTGTCTATGGGCGATGGTGGCTGTTCTTCATCAGGTGGCCCGTCTACTCGTCTGCCAGTTATGACATAAAAAATAACCAATCGGTTAGTATGGTTTTAAAGAAATGAGACGAATAACACGCCGCCCTTCTTTTTGAGCGGTCGTTAAAAAAAACCACAGCTAGTAAGTACATTCAAAAACTTTACATCCATGCATAAAGGCGTACATCCGCCAAACCACTGCCACACGCTGCTGCCATAGCGTGCGTCCATAGCCGTTCAAATTAAATGCATAAAGAAGCAATGTTTACATTCACCTACATACGGACAGCGGGCGTCAGCTGCTGTGGTGAGGATATGCCTTTATTAACGCTATTCATTGTTTTAATTGAAAATGGACAGTTGAAGAATAAAAATAAACAGAAATGGGTAGCAAGAATTATGATACTGCCAAATTATGAGATTTAGATTTATACCTACGATTTTGTCTATTAAATGTTAAAGATTGGATGGCTCAACGAATCTGCATGAAATTTGGCACAGAGATTGATGTCTGGAATGGTAAAATGTTTGATTCTCGTGGGATGAATTGGTTTTTAATCTATATGTATTAAAAAAACTCGTGTTATTAACACTATTTATGACTCAACGACTGAACCAATTTGACTTATATTGGTAGAAAGGTAGCTTTGAACCAGGAAATTGACATAAGACTTTCTATCCCAAAAAATAATGGAAACGGGGCGAGCAAAGCTGCGTACGGCTGCTAGTCTATATATATAAAAGAAAGCCGTGTTAGTTACTCCACTTATAACTCAAGAACGGCTGAACCGATTTGGCAGAAAATTAGTGGGGAGGTAGCTTAGAACCGGGAGAAGGACATAGGATACTTTTTATCCCGAAAAAGTAACGGGAACGGGGTGTTACAGGAACGGGCGAGCGTAGCCGCGGGCGGCCACTAGTAATAAATAAATACCAGTTCAAAGAATAATGCAGACTGCAATGGGCGTGGCCAACTATTACAATGCTCCAGAGACATCACTCTTTTAAACCACTTTGTTAATTTAGCTAAACCAATTATACAGTCGGAACTGTTCTCAATGCCATTGGGAACAACAGTTCCATCTAAAAATTCCAGTTTAATAGAAAACTTACGATTGTATGAGGGTTATATTACGAGGAAAGTGGATATGGATGTGGATGGTGGAAGAAGTAGACCAAAGAAAAGATGACATGAGCAGGAAAAGAGTGAGCACGAGATGACGAATGATAGAGGTGAGTGGAAGAAGAAAACCTGTTGTGCCGACCCCACTTGGCGGGGGATAAGGGCAGGAAGATGACGAATGGAAAGTTATACTGTGAATTAATTGATAAAAATCTAAACAGTTATTGCAAAGGCGGAAAGATGTAAATTTGAAATAATATTTGCCGAAATAAGTAAAGTTGCTGATGATTGAGGAATCGAAAGTCCAAAATCGCAGATCTTTCTTCTCGTAATTTTTTATTCTTCTAATGTCTATATTATATAAGATGTATGGATGTTTATTTTGGAGTTGTAGCTCAATCACGCTTAGGAAAAATTTTGATAAAACTTAATAAAAAATACACCATGGTTACCGGAAAACTGTGCTATCCTTACTGCCACGCGAGCAAAGCCACGCCGCTAATAAAAAAAACCTAATTTTCGACCCCCATCGAACGGAACACTGACAAACCGACGCAATGTTATGGAATTTTCTAATTACATTTTGAAAGACTCCTCGTTTGAACATTGTGACACAGGGGTGAAAACATTACCCCCCTTCTGGGCAGACGGGTAAAAAATATCACTTAGTCTTATGGAGACCAACCAACTGCGCTCAGTTGGTTGGTTTCCATAAGACTAACAAAAGGTTTTTTTTTTTTAAAGTAAAACTCGTTTTACAATTATATTTTATAAATTTAGGCAACCTGTAGAAATGTACACTAGGTTTTACTTATTTACTCGTGTTTTGGTTTAGGTTTTTTGGAAATGCTGGTTGTATTATGTACATTTCAGGTACGCACACATTATATGAAACACAAAATACAGCTACCCTATAAAAATATTGTTAAATCTAAATTCAAAAAAGTTTAATCTTATTTGTATCACAAGGATCATTTTGAAAAGTTTTAAGGCTAGGTGAGTATAATAGGTGCCTGTTCCACGTGACCAAGCCTAGATAACAGGCAACAAACTATGGCTTGGTTTCTTCTGTTATACTCGTATAGGTAGTTTATATTTTTATAATCAGGAACCGTTTTGGATCAATAATTTAGCCACCTCGATAGATTAAATTAGATTTTTATCCAGAATGCAACCTAAAATTGTACTGTTCTATTATTTTCCGTGAATTTTGTATATTATTATTTATCATGAAACATTTTATGAAAGCTGAAAAATAATTTCAGATGAAAATTAAACTTCAACAAAAACTCAGCCCCATAGGCTGACTTATTAAGTAATTGACAAAAAACAACATTACATTAGCATAATTAGAATTTAATAGAAACACTGACATAAATTTTCATCCCCCATTTAAAACGCCCCATCGATATTTTATTCACATGATGAGGCAATTTAATTAAAATTTTCCTTCAAACTTTGTCACAGAAAATTTTCTTTGACCTAACCCCTAATTTGAAACTGTACCATCTGGGGCGGACCTATTACAAAATAATTAGCTTTAGATAAGTTATGCACCCTTTAAACGCATAGAAATTTGAGAAAATACAGTCCTATTAAACCAAAGGGCTAAAGCCACATGGTTAATTTACTTCCTAAGGCATCACACTTGCCTAAAAGCTTGGGGGACGAGAAAATATGACATTTTGCAGACGCTTTGGATGACGCTTTTTATTACTGGAACTCAAAGTAATTGAATTTCGTCGTAAATTATCAGTGACAGCATAGACTAAGGAAAACAAGTAGACTGCTAATCTCATACAAGAAAACGTGCATCGATAAATGATTGCCTACAATGACGCTAGATGTCGCTGATCGTTTTGAATCTGATAAAAACGAGTGAAATGGTTTTTACAGTATTCGCAATAATAGGTTAGCTAACTAATTGATATTGTAGTACGACAACAAATAGAGAGATGGCGTTAATCTGAGTGGCGTTACTTAAACTTGCGGCGTTGCCAGCTTGCGATGGAGCAAAAACAGGGTAGAGTGTGACGCGACGTTGTCAGCTAGTGTACGGAGATTTTATTTTGATGCTTTTAGTTTGTTCCAAGGATTAAGGTCATTGCTTAATTGCTAACAAGTTGCGCTGAAGCGTCAAAGTGACACTCAGGCAGGACAGGCAGGACCAACCTGGATTTTTAAAAACATGGGGTTATGTAATAACTTGTTACTTATTTGTAAAATCTTATGCGTAAGTTGTTATGCAAAGTAAAAAGGCACACCACAATAACGTGTTATTTATTTTGTTGTGTATGCAAATTAGTTTAAAGATTTAGCATGGAGTTTTAGTTGAGTGATGACTATGACATTTAGTAACAACCTACCGTCTACATATACCGTCTACAATACAAACTGAATGATTTACACACCCATTTTTAGGGTTCCGTAGCCAAATGGCAAAAACGGAACCCTTATAGATTCGTCATGTTTGTCTGTCTGTCTGTCTGTCTGTCAGTCCGTCCGTATGTCACAGCCATTTTTCTCCAAAACCGTAAGAGCTAGGGTGATGAAACTTGGCGAGTAGATGTATTCTGTGAACCGCATTAAGATTTTGACACAAAAAAAAAACTATAAATTTTGGGGGTCCCCATACTTGAAACTGAAACTCAAAAAAATGTTTTTCATCGGTCCCATACGTGTGGGGTATTTATGAATAGGTCTTTAAAAATGATGTTGAGGTTTCTAATATAGTTTTTTTCTAAACTGAATAGTTTGCGCGAGAGACACTTCCAAAGTGGAAAAAAGTTGGTCCCCCCCCCCTCTAACTTCTAAAATAAGAGAATGATAAAACTAAAAAAATATATGTATGTTGTACATTACTATGCAAACTTTCAACGATATTTGGTTTGAACGAGATCTAGTCAGTAGTTTTTTTTTTATACGTCATAAATCGTAAACCGCAATTTACCTTTCGACGAACTACAAAAACCTTTATATTATTATGTTACTTGATGCTACGGAACCCTTCATGGGCGAGTCCGACTCGCACTTGGCTGCTTTTTAAATTGCCCGAAAATTGAGTTTCGTTGTTAGCGTGTTTTCCTCGTGTTTATTGTTTTTAGTTTTTTCCGTTTTTCTTAAGAGGGTACCGAGCAAAATAATAAAATTAATAAACTTGCGATAATGAATCTAAAACTATGTATAAAGTACCAGGCTGAACGTATTTACAATTATTCCGTCATAAAATTATCGTCATAAATATTAATTGATGTCTAGTTAAATAAACGAAGTTAAGTAAAATTGGCCAAAATAGTATGTCAGCGTTAAATAGATGTGTTACATAACAACAAATAATGCAGCTCATTTTTCTCGCTTAAACTTGAAGTGATTTGTATTTTATAACTTTTGCATCCTAAAACTTGCTTTTGTAAACAAGGGAACCATCTTGGTATGCTAGTCCGATATTTCATCTGTTGAAGTTGTAGAATCCAATCAGTAAAAATCTTGCCATATTTCGTAGGTATTTGTTCGTATGCTGATATCTTCTTATGAATGTTTATGAGTGTGCGTGAGGGCGACGCATCAGCTGTGGTCTCGCAGGCACCTGTGCGCGCGGCCACCAGTGGGGAGGTGGTAGTGACGGCGCGGGAGCAGGCGTGGCGGGGCAGGTAGCTAGAGGCGGGGGCGGGGGAGCAGCTCAGCTGTTCCAGTGCACACTCAGAACATTGATGCTTCGAAAGACAGAATCCGTGAACACACGAACCTAGCGGTGTTACGGTGGCACAAGGTTCATTTTTGCAGAGCATTATTGTCTTTATTGGCGCGATGCAATGGTAATTGTCCTCACCAATTAATAACTTTGTTTTTACATTATCACTACACGAAATGAGACAGTTCATATGTAAATTTAGTTCATCACTTTTTCTCGCACTTAGTTCTCGCAGAATTATTGTTTATGTTTGTAACTTTGCACTTTTTATCAGCTACAGATTTTTGTCGATTCTTCGTTACATTTTTACGATTGATCTCGTTATTGTAGGCTGGTATAAATAACTGCGTTGGTCTATGTATTTTGCGTGCGCTTTTTTCTAAGGCTGCTAGGTATGTCCGCGGCTAACTTTTGCCCGAGTAAAAACTTTTCAAATTGAAAGTAATTTTTGTTGTATCTTTTTTGAAGTGATTTTGGTTTTTCAGTCTACGTAAATATGATCCTTCGCGTATTCTATATTCAAAAGTAATGACAATATTTCCGCGCATGTTTAAGAAAAATATAGTTATAGAGGTCTTCTAAAGTGCTTTAAGGTTTAATCCTACTAGAATAAAGAAACTAACCAAAGTCGAGGGCGGCAGTTAGTCTACTTGCAATAAAAAAATAATTTTTCATTAGCGCCATCTATTTTAAAAAAGCACCACTTAGTATGTACCTTACAAAATACCACTGCGCCACGCCATCTATCAATAGGTATATGAACATTGAAAATATTGCTCTTTCCAGGCTATTTGCCAGCGCCATCTAGAAATAGCCCGGAATTTTACCATTTTTTGAGTCACAAAATTTTGTTCTCTATTAGCAGTCTACTTGTTTTCCTTAGTCTATGGTGACAGATATGAATATCTAAATAATATCTATGAGTGTGTGTACTCTCATACATAGAAAACAGTTTCGAAAATGATAACAAAAACTCAACACTTATACAACTTGACGAGATTATTATAAATTTGATAAATATTTTAGCATTATTCCATCGAAAAAGGTAAAAAAGATACTTTACTATTAATGAAAGAACCTGAAGATACCGGAGCTAATGAAAACTTTTTATGTAAAAATCTTCACTGAACGTGTTTTTTTTAATAATTATTATAGGAATAACTCAGTTTTTTACTAGTTCGAGAGACAATGATTACTTTACTTTATAAAAGCATTTCATTGACAATACAGACCTATTCATGTTCTTGTCATGTTCTTGTAATAGCATACATTTTTCCACAAAACACTCAAACTGCCACGTGCCGCAATTCTCGAATAGTTACAATTATTCGACAGAAGGAGAGTAAAAAGTGAATTTACCTATTCACTCGAACGCAATCATGGTGAATAAAACGATTACTAGCCAGAGCGAAGCTTTTGTCTCTTAGAAACGATTGTCAACGTAAAATAAACTCTATAACACCACTGTTAAATCAATAATTCGATAAACTGGATTTTAAGCTTGACGACTTGTAGAACACATAAAAAAAATGTTCACAGAATCTCTAAGCTTTTGGGCATACGAGTAGTCACAATCGTTTTCAGTGTACGGTAGTTTAGCATAGTGCTTCTATAACCACGCAATGGATTTGCTGCTTCAAACTGACAACTGACTTACAAGAAGTAAAAAAACTCTTCCTCAGTGTTTATTATTACTGTTTCCATGTAATCGTCCGCGATTGCTTGTATATTATTCCCTCATTCATAATTCCCGGCATTTTTAGCGGCTCGTTGTAATACTTTTGTCACTGTCACTTTCATTAAAAAAGTAGAGATAGCAATATACCTAGCAGCCCGCTACGCTAGATGAGTGCAGGAAGACTAACATCAATATAGTGATTCAGTGCAGTAATTCAGTGGTTGCTCTGAAAATCTATTGAAGCCTATGTTCATTCCAGCAGTTCTTGCAGCCGTCCTATGTTGATGATACTATATTTTGTTTTAGTAGAGATTGTAGAGTGAAAAATCCAAACAATAGTTGGCCTATTATTTCTTCAGAGCCAGAGAAATGGCTATTACCGACAATAGTTGGAGCAATTTGATGGATCATTTGAGTTTATTTAGACATGATTTTAGATTGTTTTGTTGAACTGAGCCAGTGAAGAATGTTGAATGGGATAAGTATTCTTGGAAAATATTGTTGTGCAGGAATATTTTTAAACGAGTTTTGAGTGGGTACTTCATACTATATTCATACTATACTTATATTGAGTTGACATAAACTGAGGATAAAAATTGAATTCTATATTTCTTTCTACGCCTCATAATTATAATGAAGAAGATAGTATTTTGTTTTAAATTTTAGTTTCTCCTTACGTAATACTGTTTTTGGTGCAACAATTAATAAAAAAAATACTAAAATTTACTGTTCAATACAGGCTTCTAGATGTTTTTATGAAAATTATTACCAGCAGACTAGAAATCATACCCAACCGAATCCGTATGTAAATCATTTGTAAGTGTAGGACCAATATTCAAATTAATATTCCGTTGATTGCCCTTGAGTAATGTGAGTTTATGTGGATCCATCCTATGTTTACAATGTTTCTTTAGCATAATTTTGTATTTGTTGGAGAGGGTCGGATTGAAAATGTTACGAAGCGTGAGTGATGGGGTGTGTTTTTCAAGAAAGGCATAGAATAATATTTTTGCACAAAAGCCGAGAAATTATATTTGAACAATCACGAGAATTTATGCAATAAAGAAACCTATGTGCCTTTGGTAATAAAACTATTGGATGTGGAGTTAATGACAACTGACAACAGCATTTAGACATTATGAAAATTCTCATACCTACCACCATGTCTATTTTTGTCGTGAAGCAACAATGCTGTGTTTCGGATTGAAGGGTATAAATGCCGGTGGAATAACTGGTACGTGAGGCTGAATGTCTGTATACCTCAAGTTGATGGACACAGGGCAGTGCGTGGGAATAATAATAATTATGTTATATTAATATAAATAAATAAATGTGGACAATTCAAACAGTACTATTTCGTATAATATTATAGGGTATATTGAAGACCAGCGGCCACCCTCACCTTTGCTTGCCCCGTTCCCGTTATTGTTTCGGGATAAATAGTACTAAATAGACTAATAGACCTCTCCTTCACTTTTCAGCCAAATCAGTTCAGCCGTTCTTGAGTTATAAATAGTGTAAATAACACAACTTTCTTTTATAATATAGAGATGTATTTATTATAATTATTCATTTTATTTAGACAAATGCAGTTTGGAGTTTGGGATCTGTAGATTTGAGGGGATATTCATCGTAGCTATATAGATAAAAGTCTTTGACTATTTTTTTATAAATACCTTATTAGGTATTTGTATAAATTCTAGAACATTAAATTCACCAAAGTACGTACGCCTAAATATACGTGATAATCGTAATGAAACGTGATGACGAATGAAATAGCCTTCTAAACTAAAGCCCTAGATGAACCCTTCATTATGCACAGGCATTAGCGTGTGGTAAGTACCTACCTACTATTATACCGACGATGATGGAGTAAAAATAGGTCATTTTATTAACAGACTTCAAATTAAAAAGGAAAGTTTTTCAATTCGTTTATATTTAATTTAATATTTGTAATCGCATAAATTCGTCATTTATTACGATTTAAGAATAAATCTGGACGGTTATGCTTCCAGATCATCCCATCGAAATTTCATCAAAATCGGTTTAGCAGTTTGGCCATGAAGTGGTTCCTCAAGTTTGTTATACAAATCTATATTTATAAAAGAAAGTCGTGTTAGTTACACTATTTATAACTCAAGAACGGCGGAACCGATTTGGCAGAAAATTAGTGGGGAGGTAGCTTAGAACTGGGAGAAGGACATAGGATACTTTTTATCCCGAAAAAGCAACGGGAACGGGGTGTTACGGGAACGGGCGAGCGAAGCCGCGGGTGGCCACTAGTGTTTTATAAAATACTTGTTTCCGGCTCGTTGCCTTCAGCTATTTAGTTCAGTTAGTTAGTAGCAAGTATTATGACCCAGCTGATGTTAAATAGTAACCAGTACGTATTTAAAAAAACATACATTTTTAAAAATATATTCTTACTTATTTGTTAAATAATATCTACCTACCAATCTGAAACAAATAATCATGGCTTCCAAGAAAAGCTCGGAGCCTAGATGTAAAATTTAATATTCTATCGGTTGAATAATTCACAAAAGCCTATTTTTACTTATTTAATTTCAGATCTGACTCGTAGTACGTATATCTCTTGCTACAAAATTAATATTTCTCAGATTTCTTCTGACAGATATCAAGACTTATTAAATAAGTCATAATAATAAAAAAACCCTTATAAAATGGATCCTAGTTTTAAAATAGGGAGCTTATACCCAGTTGTAGTGAATCTTTTTGCAAAATGTGAAGCCCGGGGAAAACCACCTTGCATATGAGTGCTTATCCCAAAAGGGCTAATCGTAAAAATCATAATAAATTTAGCGATACGTGCCTAATTGAGCATTTACGTGTAGGTATAGTATTTTTTGTTTTATTTTATAACCTTACATTGCCTCACGATGTTTGCCGTAGTACTGAAAATCGTTGGAGTAAATGAATACTAGACTGGAGACTGCGTTTAGGTAAACGTAGTGTAGGACGCCTTCCGGCAAGGTAGGGCGACGATCTGCGAAATGTAGCTGGCAAGCACTGGAGGAGAAGAGCCAAGGACTGCCTGGGGCGCGACTTGGACAGATATACCTAGATTGTTAATAACTTAACAATTATTGGAAAAGAATGCGAAATTTTATCTGTTGACGACAGTAAAGTCTCGTAATTAATAAATGAATAAATTGGACAATCCACACAATACTATCTAGCTCCAAATTAAGCAGAGCTTGGACTTTGGGAAACAGATAGCAGATAATGATACTTATATTTATTTTTTAATATAATTTTTTTTAAATACATACGTAGGGTACAATGTAACACCCAGACTGAAAACAAACATCTGAGTTCACCAGACAAATATTTGTTCTCGCTGGGGATCAACCCCACGGCCTACGGCGCAAAAGGCAGGGTTACTACCAACTGAGCCGTGACGCCTGTCGTATAACTATGCGTCATGGTATGAAATCTTACTTATAATAATTCAAATGCAGGCATGGTTGCACCCTTGCACCATGCCAATCTGACCCTTCATGCATGATCGCAACATCCACATCAAAACTGATCGGTTATCGACAGCAGAGATATGGAGCGCAACTAAACCACAGTGACATATTAAACAGCTGACTTCCATAAACAATTCAATTCTTGTCTTACGCACATCTTAGCCTTCTGTTGCTCTTCTTCTTCTTAATGAATGGCATCTGTCCATTTTGGATCAATTTTGCCAATGTCGAGGATATATTACAAAAATAATGAAACACTGTCAAATATGACAATTGATATTTGACGGCGTTTCACTGGTCGCCTACGCACTGGAGTGTCACGTTTGTTAGCGCAGAAAAGATAATGTGAACGATGGTGAAATGTAATGTTCGATGGTTTATTCAAATTCCTTGATACCTTTATAACGGCTCTATTAATTGTTATTGCCGTTGTCACTTGCAAGTCAAAAAAAAGATGGCAATATAATTCAATGTCCAAAATACAAATTCAAATTTTTCCCGAAAACTGCTAAACCTTTTCAAGAGAGAAATAATGAGATCCTGAATTTGCGAATTTGTTTCTCTATCTTTGTTTGTAAAAAATAGAGCAGAAAAAATTACACTGCACTTCACGTTTCTGAGAAAAGCCTTGCTGATGAAAAGCTTAGCTGTCCTTATTTAAACTGTGAGTGAACTGAGCAAACGGACCATGAGATAAGCTTGAGACTGCATAAATCTGCATAAGGCAGTCTTCGATAGCTCGTAATGTTCCGTTTGTTTGTTGAATGAGAGGCATTGTTACCTCAATGTTCTCGGTTTTGTTATAACAATGCATTCAAGGGTCACACACGATAATAGGTACTTGTAATATAATTATGTGTTAACAATAAGCTTTCATTATTGCTGGGTATGTGTGCATACTTCTTTGCAAGCTGGGCATAAGTATAGTACTAGAAGAAATACCTAGTAAGTACTTCTTTCAAGAGATTGGTCAAAATTTTTTTTAGACTGGTTTTTGTAAGGCCGCTGGTGGGCTCTATTTGTGACGTTTTTTAGGTTCTACGACATGCCAGTTGCCTCACGATGTTTTCAAGAAATTCAGTTATAAACCACAACATTTTTAAAACTACAGGTTTGAAATATGGTACACACACTATACTAGGCTGAATATTTTTTAGAAATATCAGATTGAAATAGACAATTTAATTATTGAACTAATCCTAAACTGACCCCAAAACTCTGCTGTTGACATTGACGTCACTTCCAAAAATATGCACACACCAAAAATTAACCCCAAGAGTGCCCCCTTCATGATTGTGCAATGTCATAAAGTCTTCCCATTTGGAAGTATACCGTGAAATGGCCTCGAAGTCTCGTCCCCCCTGTTTTTGTTCGCTCCTATAAGTACATTGCAAAATTGCATGGGGAACTCGTTTCATTTAAAATCGCCACATGACGTAACAGGGTTTCGCAAGTTTTTGTTGAATTCTGATGTGTGAAAATTCACTATTTATTTTGGTGTTTTTTTCCAGAAGGTTTACGTACATTTTTATACTTTTGCTTTGCTCTGCGATTAATCTGTATTTCTTATTTATAACTTTGATCTTATTTTATTTCATTAGGTATGCTTTAAATGTTTCTAAACCAATCTTAAGCCTGCGCTATACGCTGGTCTAAAAACAAAACACGACCGGAAAGTTGGAAAAATTTAAAATAAAGATGGCGTTGCCTGACCTGAGCTGTGAATTCATGTATTTGATACCAACTATTACTTATTCTGTGCTTGGGTCTGACATTTGTCACGACATTACAATGTGTTGACTAGAATACGCTTCGTTAGACAAAAAAAACAGACAGATATTCAGTAAATAAATATAACCCAATTGTTATGTTAGCTGATTCCCGTCGCAGAGTTTCCATTGCATATTTTTCATCCAGGATTGGTGATAACAATGGCAAGCTGTGCGGTGTTTTTTAAACTACCACGAACGCTACATTTTAAATCTAACTTATATAGTAGTGTAGTAGTAGTAGTCTAATTTATATAGTATAACAAGCAAATAGCCCCAGATTTAATAAAAGAAACCTTCCACCAAGAAGACATTTTCCTCATATTATGCAAAACCAGAGTGAGTTGCAAGTTCATAAATTCGGAAAAAAAAGTCGGTGAATGAGCACTTGTATTTTTTAAAGGTAAAAAACGGAACCCTTATAAATTCGTCATGTCTGTCTGTCTGTCCATCCGTATGTCACAGTCACTTTTTTTCAAAAAAATGAAATGAAATGAAATAATTTATTTGCTTGAAGAATGGTACTTACAAAACTGTAAAAGCTATATGTACTGATGAAACTTGGTAAATAGATGTATTCTGTAAACCGCATTAAGATTTTTATACTTAGAACTGACACTCAAAAAATATATTTTCATAAAACTTATGAGTTTTCTTAACATTAAGTAAAAGATTATTAAACCAGTTAAGTATTTACGACAGAGATGCGTTAACGTCATCGTAATTAGCTTTCTATCTATCGACTTTAAAAATTAATGAGGTATCGTCAGCAAATAGTACTGTTTCACATAGTTTTTTAACCAAAAAAGGAAGGTCATTTACGTACACTAGAAACAAGAAAGGACCTAATATCGAACCTTGTGGCACCCCTATGTCAATAACTGACCCAAAAGATCTCTCACCGCCCACATCAACTTTAAGGATTCTATCAGTCAAGTACGATTGTAATAAGTCAATGGAGCGATTTAGAATGCCGTAATGTTTAAGTTTAGATATTAAGAGGGTGACTGTTTTCACTAAACCTAGGCGACGACGCCTAAATCGGATGCCTAAATATTAACGGGCCGACGTACACAGCTCGCAACTTCAATTCGAGGCGCGAGCAAAAACTGCTCCGAATATAATAGCTATCTCTATTCATTTGATGCGGGCGCCACTGAATATATAATAGTAGTAAACACACACAGGCGCTCGTGTGACGCGCTACTTCTATACGTGAATCCAACCATAGTGCCGCGCTTGTGCGTGTGCGTCAGCCACTGATAACGATTTTTATGCATTGCCTAATTTCGTCAACGTTACTAAGCGTCAGATAAATAAGCTAGTGGCTAGGGCGTGCGGATTCACACTGAGAGGACGAGGTGGGCGGGAGTTCAAATCCGGTCAAAGAGAGTTGACTTTTTGCACCCTACAATTTTATGTTTTTATTTTTTGTGACTGCATTACCTGACTAACCCTCTAAGCTTATTGCTTGCTTGTTTCGCTTTTCTAGTATTCAATAAGCAAGGATTGGTCATGCTCTGAATGCAAGAATAAAGTGAAAAAAAAAAACAACATTCCTGAACCGATAAAGAACCTTCAGAGTAGCTATTTACGCGTTTAGAAAAGACACCAGGAAATTCTCTAACATGATACGAGTGAGTTTATTCATCAGGTAGGGTTTGTGCGGGTTCTGGACCAAATTGAAGAAGAGTAAAGAGAACCATTGACTCCGAGTTGAGTTGAGAGAGCCATTGACCCCGGCGCGGAGCGATGGAGTTGTGGTTGATGACGTTCCAGTAGAGGATGATGGGTGGGAGTCCGCTCAACATCAGGTGTGGTGTGGTTTGCTTGACCTCATTGGCCTAGTGGTTGGAGGGTGCGGGTTCAAAATCAGTGAGAACGTTACAGTAATAGATGATGGGTGGGGTCCGCTCTACGTCAGGTGGGGTGTGGTTCGCCAGACCTCATCGGCCTAGCGGTTGGGGGGCGTGTGTTCAAAACCAGTCATGATGTTACAGTTGAAGATCATGGGTGGAGGTCCGCTCAACATCAGGTGGGGTGTGGTTCGCCAGACCTCATCGATCACACACACACAGCAATAAAAAACACGCAAAGCGGCTCACTTACCAAAGTACAGAAAGTCTAATAATGTGACTGCATTTAAAAATATACTTTATTCGTTGAGCAATTAGGTTGCTTTTATTCTGCTTATTTACATTCGCAAAACCAACGATTGCGAACATCGACCTACAATTACATGGACCTCGGCTTTCGCACAAAACTCGCGAAAAAAGTGTACCAAGCTAACCTACTATAG
Organism: Thera britannica; assembly: GCA_939531255.2. NCBI lineage: Eukaryota > Metazoa > Arthropoda > Insecta > Lepidoptera > Geometridae > Thera > Thera britannica. The sequence goes on from OW618034.2 coordinate 23,492,227, forward strand.
GTGGATACTTATAATATAATAATATGATTATAAACAAACTGAAAAAAAAATATTTATGTCTTATCACAATTACTATAGAACTCAATTTTGATTGCATGAAGCAACTTCTAGTGAACGTTACAGAAATTTTTCCAAGTCTTTTTATCAATATTTCCACCAGATGTTGAGCAGTACTCTGTTTATTGAGCTCCAGATAAATAAAGAAAAAACTATTTTGTTCAAGTATTTCTCAGTCTTTTTATCAATATTTCCACCAGACGTTGAGCAGTACTCTGTTTATTGAGCTCCAGTTATATAAAGAAAAACTATTTTGTTCAAATATTTCTCAGTCTTTTTATCAATATTTCCACCGGACGTTGAGTGGTAGCAGTTTTTTGAGGTCCAAATAAATAAAGTTTTTTTTATATTTCTTAGTCTTTTTATCAATATTTCCACCTGACGTTGAGTGGTAGCAGTTTTTTTAAGCCCCAGATAAATAAAGACTAAAAATATTTTGTGGCAATTTTTCGTATTCCTTACATCAATCTTTCCACCTGACGTTGAGCGGTAGTCGGTTTTTTGAGATCCAGATAAATAAAGAAAAAAAATATTTTGCTGAAATTTTTCCAAGTCTTTTTATCAATATTTCCACCGGACGTTGAGTGGTAGCAGTTTTTTGAACTACAAATAAATAAAGAAAAAAAAAAATTTGTTGTAATTTTTCTTAGATCTTTTATCAATACTTCATATACAGGGTGGAATTTTGTAATGCCACCTGGAGGGAAAGTACTCTTAATACTGCAGATAGAAAATTTTACTCAAAGGAAACATTCCTTTATTTTTGAATAGAAAGCAAACTGCATTCAAAGTTTTTCGAAAATTCTCTTAGGCAATTAGGTTGCTTTTATTCTGCTTATTTACATTCGCAAAAACAACGATTGCGAACATTGACCTACAATTACATGGACCTCGGCTTTCGCACAAAACTCACGAATGATTGCGAAGAAAAAAATATTTGTTGAAATATGTCTAAATATTTCTAAGTCCTTCTATCAATATTTCCACTATCAATATTTTTGAGTCCTTCTATCAATATTTTTGAGCTCCAGATAAATAAAGAAAAAAAAAATGTTTTTGAAATATTTCTCAGTCTTTTTATCAATATTTCCCCCTGACATTGAGCGGCAGTCTGTTTTTGAGCTCCAGATAAATAAAACAAAAAAAATTGTTGAAAATTTTCTACGTTTTTTTTTTAATCAATATTTCCACCAGACGTTGAGCGGTACTCTGTTTATTGAGCTCCAGTTATATAAAGAAAAAACTATTTGTTCAAATATTTCTAAGTCCTTTTATCAATATTTCCCCCGGACGTTGAGTGGTTGCAGTTTTTTTAAATAAATAAAGTATTTTTTTATTTCATATTCGTTTTATCAATATTTCCACCTGACGTTGAGCAGTAGTTTATTTCTTGAGCTCCAGAAAAATAAAACAGAAATATTTTGTTCAAATTTTTTATTTCCACCTGACGTTGAGCGGTAGTCGGTTTTTTGAGCTCCAGATAAATAAAGAAAAAAAATAGTTTGTTGTAATTTTTCTTAGACATTTTATCAATATTTCCAACTGATGATGAGCGGTAGCTCCACATAAATTAACAAAAAAAATATGTATTTTGTTGAAATTAATGGTTCATAAGTTTGTTTTAGTCGAAATGATGGCTATGTGTGTTTTTTTCTAAATTTCGGCAGACTTTTTGACCTAGTGCTGCACCTTGATTTCGTTTACCCAACCTACAACCTACCTAGGTACTTAGTACTTCCCATCTTCACTTAGTACCCTTCCTAAACTAACAATTATCAAATATCTAAGCATTATGTTTTATGCCAGTGTAGGTATTTAACTAGTCCGAAGTCCGAGCGATTCACACACACAACCGAAGTGTCCCGTGTGCTTCAAGCGTTTCCTCCCCCTGCACCCCGCCACCCGCACCGTGCATGCGCGATAGCAATAGTAGCCGTTCGAAAATGCCATGAATTTGATCGTGTTCCGTAATACCAAAAATGATGACTGAAAACTTTTTGTATTCTTCACATAGTATTGTTATTCTGTAACTAGACAATATAAACTAGGTTCCTTAACAAAAAACACGTAAGATATTGTTGTTTTTAGTACGAAACCAATAGGTAGAAAACTTGATAAGTTTAGCATAAAAATGTGCAAAATGCGATTGGTGTTTATTTCATTTTAGGTTAGTAATTTGAAATAAAAACTGTTGAGGAACCTAGATAAATACTATGCAAATACAATTATTACAATAATATAGTGTAAATCTGTCTAAATTAGAAATCATTTTGGTATTCCGTTTGTATGAAAATTTTCCATACGTCAGCCCCTTAACTAGTTTTTTCGTGTGCGCGAGCTGCAAGCAGCTCGCGTGTCGGCGTGCTACTCCCAGTTTTACATTACACTTGCACTTGTAAAACCCCAAAAAGTAGTAAAGAAAGTCCTAAGTAACCCTAAAAGTCGATCAGTGAATCAAGTTCCTCAGTGTAGTAAAACCCCAATCAAAGTCCTAAAGAACCCTAAAATTGTTTACATAATCAAGGTCCTAAGTGAAGTAAAATTCCAATTAAAGGCCTAAGGAACCCTAAAAGTTGTTTATTTTATCAAGTTCCTCAATGTAGTAAAACCCCAATCAAAGTCCTAAGGAACCCTAAAAATGTTAACATTATCAAGCTCCTAAGTGTAGTTGAAACTCCAATCAAAGTCCTAAGGAACCCTAAAAGTCGAACACTTAATCAAATTGCTCAATGTAGTAAAACCCCAATCAAAACCTTATATGGAACCCTAAATTGTACGTCAAGCCAAAACCCTTAACGGGTCGAAACCGCTGGAAGGAACCCAAACGTTGACTACCGGGTCGCGTGCATCGCGCTATGCATTACATGCATAGATAATTTTCATTTCAATTCATAAATGAATTGAAATGGAAATTATTTATGGGTGGCTTTAAGCTTTGCACTCATTTAGGCCTTCGGTGCTCATTGCGGTGGAGATCAGTGAAGCATTGTGAAATAACACTGTCTATTCGACTTATATTATTGTATTTTATCGGCATTTAAAAATATTAGGTATACCAAAGAGTTTCGACAACCCCAACTGACTCTTCAAAGTTCTGTCAAACGCAAAATCTTGGGAAACTCCTTGCTGCGTGTATAGAAATAGGCACATGTATTTTGGTATTTGGGTATTTGAGCGCACCGTGCATGAAGCCTTTGACAGAAAGTTCCAGAATTCGGGACATTACAGACACCTCCAGATTTAAAAGACGGCAATCAAAAATACTCAAAACCCATGATATTATTGTTATGACTGGGCTCTCAGCTCATTTATTAGTAGCTCTGCCTTCTGCGCCATAGGTCGTGGGTTCGATCCCCACCGAGAACAAATATTTGTGTGGTGATCATAGATATTTGTTCTCCATCTGGATGTTATATTGTTTTCCAAGTATGTATTTACAAACAAAATGTATTTAAGTATTACATCAGCTATCTGGTTCCCATAATACTAACTCTGCTTAGTTTAGGGCTAGATAGTGTAGTGTAGATTGTCCATAATATATATATATATATACTTCCTTTTCATTGTAATGGGCTCCCAAACTCTTTGCAAAATCGACACTATTTTTATAAAGGCCTAAAATCGGCTACTAGTTTTTGAGTCTTCTTCTTGTCATGTCAATAGAAAATTAAAGCTGGTGTGGTGGATTATGAATGTGCCTCAAAAGTTTTGCTACTTCACGTTGGTTTCATTTATTGTTTTCCTTCACCGTTAGAGTGTACTGACATAGTGCACATAGGTTTTTTGGCAGATAAACTAATTTGTGCATGACGGGGTTTGAACACACGCCTTTAGAATCAAAAAGCGGGTCGCTACGACAATATAACCGGTGCTAAGCAACCAGAGCGCCCCTCCACCTAATGGACCGATGACATTCTAAAGATCGTGGGAAATCGGCAAATTGTATTTTCATGGAAATGTATAAAGGAGGTCTACATATATCTAGCAGTGGACTTCTACTTACTGATGATGATGACGGAAAGCACTGGGTAGATAGGAAGATAGCTACTTATGCAACTACAAAAATGGAGGTATTTAACAAAAGCATTGCGCTTCGCTGGTCACGCACGATAGGAACGTGCCCTAGAATGTACTAGATAAGTTATATGCTACATAAAATATATACTTCTACAGGCTGATGATGATGTGAATACAGGTTATCGATCATAATGTATGATGAAGATGGTATTATGTCATTTCGTTATACTGTGACAATTTGTTTTATGTTACACTGTGGCAAATTTATAGTACCAGTAGTAGCTATGATTTAATCTAGGGTATATTTTACGTAGTCAGAGATGAAATGTCATGTCGCGAAATTTGACATAGACCTCTCCTCAACGGCCGCGCGGGCTGTACTGAGAAGTATCTAGGAAATCCTACCTATATATATTTTTGAAAATTTTATTTTTTTATAAAAACTACGGCAACTAAGAAAAGTGCAATAACATACGGTTTTTACGTATTTATTTAGGTATACGGGAACAAAACTTTCATTGCAATAGCTCTAACAGCAACGGAAAAAAAGCAGCCAAGTGCGAGTCGGACTCGCCCATGAAGGGTTCCGTAGCAACAAGTAACATAATATTAAAGTTCTAGTAGTTCGTCGAAAGGTAAATTGGGGTTTATGATTTATGACGTATAAAAAAAAAACTATTGACTAGATCTTGTTCAAACCAAATATCGTTGGAAGTTTTCATAGCAATGTACAACATATATTTTTTTTAGTTTTATCAGTCGCTTATTTTAGAAGTTAGAGGGGGGGGGACCAACTTTTTTCCACTTTAGAAGTGTCTCTTGCGCAAACTATTCAGTTTAGAAAAAAACAATATTAGAAACCTCAATATCATTTTTGAAGACCTATTCATAGATACCCCACACGTATGGGTTTGATGAAAAAAAAAATTTTGAGTTTCAGTTTCAAGTATGGGGACCCCCAAAATTTATAGTTTTTTTTTCAATTTTTGTGTTAAAATCTTAATGCGGTTCACAGTATACATCTACTCGCCAAGTTTCATCAGTGTAGCTCTTACGGTTTCGGAGAAAAATGGCTGTGACATACGGACGGACAGACAGACAGACAGACAGACAGACAGACAGACAGACAGACAGACAGACAGACATGACGAATCTATAAGGGTTCCGTTTTTGCCATTTGGCTACGGAACCCTAAAAACCATTTCAAATCCAAAATAAATTGAGAGTTTTTGGCAAACTTTGCGTTCAATTTTATCGAACCCAGTGAGTTTAAGAGAATTTCTAGCCGGAACATAATTTTTTTACACCATTTAATTGTTATATTTTACAAAAAAATTAAATGGATTCGTCCATACAACGAAAAAAAATGCTACTTTACATTTTCGGTTTCACCTCATGTAGGCCCTTAAGGCCTATATTTTTATGTTGCGTCGGTTTACTTATCTACGTACTTTTTTTTTCTTTTCTCTATGCAATTACTTAATTATGTTCCAGTTTTGTTCCTAGCTATTTCTCGTATCTTACCCAGTACTTATCTACTTACAAATTGTAGATTTAAATTAATAAATTAATAGTGTACGTCTAATAGAATATAGGCAATAATTGAAATTGTAAATCTAAGAATTAAATAAATAAACATAAACTGTATGAAGCCTTAAGAATATTGAATCAATAAAGTCCTTTTTGAGAGTATGAGGTACCTATTACAACTTTGTTCCACAGAACATGAGAACACACGCTAATTGGGCAAAATATTAATGAGAGATTTACTTTTCAGATAAAGGACTTTAAAGGGCCGTATTTGATAACTTCTCCCTTAGTTAAGAGTTCTAATTAAGGCAATCGATCGAGGGTTAACTGACACGGTGAAGACTGGATTAGGGTCCCTACATTACCTTCTTTGAGGATTTTGGTTTAATTAATGTTTTTTTTTATTGATTTTATAGTATGCGTGGCAACGCTACCAATGTCTTTAGGACGCTTCCGACTGGCACTGATTTGGATTAATTAAGCTATCTAGATCGTTTGGAATGGTCTGTAGATAGCAAAAAAATTTTTTTGTATTTTGTAAATACTTGTATTATTTTTTTAGCTAGAGCAACACACACGCCTAAACAGCCATGACCACATTTGTCAGAAAAACAACAATACCTTACTAAGGTACATTTTAAAGTTATCCAATCTTCACCGCAATCAAAACTCTAATTAGCTCACCCTAAATATTAAATTTTTGACCACCTGTCCAATCGCTTCACCGTTCATAAAGTATTGCTGAAAGTTCATTGATCGTTTGCGATGAAACTTTAGCATAAGTACTGGGACTAATAGCTGGAACGTGACTTGAGTTAGGGGGAAATTGTAAAAGACTTTTAGAATATCATACACCAACAATGCGGATGGGCTTATGCGTTATGCCGTAACCTGCAAGCTAGTTGACATACTAGTTGAGAGTTTTTTTTATGAAAGACTTAAAAAAACTGCAAACACGCTACGCGCACTGGTCTACAGTGGTTTTGTTGCCCTAGATATGAAAATGATTTTGGGTCAATATAAGCACACAATTCATGAAACTATCAATGATTTTGTTAGATTTGCACTGTTTTTTTTTAATTTTTATTTTCATTTTTCATAATAAAATCATCAAACTAGAAAAAAAAACAGATTTATTAAAACAAATTAGGATACATAAAAATTTAAATGTCGAAAATATATTTTATATTTCCTTGAAACGCTTTTTATAAGCTTTACTATTATAACTTTTCAGTGGACAAACCAGGTTCAAAAACCAGCAACTGAGATCTCAGCTTTCCTTTGGAGCAAGGAGTCTGAGAGTGGGGATCACGTGACGTTTGTATGCGCGCAAAAGCCTAACCGTGACTGGAAAATCAAATTTTATTTTTAACAAAACGATAGTTGATTAAAATAACGTGTAACCTTTCACACGTTACGTAATTCTTAACGTGTGAAAGGCTGCAGCGTGGGAACACTTCAACTAATTACTAAACGTTAAAATCGCATCGAAATTAGCTTTTCACATAATTGTGACCAAACTTCACGTAGTAAGTTCGTTTGATCATAATTCATAAATAAGGGATGAAATATTAACCAAGCCACAACTATATTATGTGACTTTGTATGGTAAACCACAGATTGTATCATTCAATTCAACCATGGTAGAAGATAAATAAATAAATAAATAATGTTTTTATACAATCCACTCAACACTATCTAGCCCCATAAGATACATTTATTGCTTATTTTCTAATAATATAAAAATACTATAAATAAGAAACGAGTGTTGGAAGTTATTGTAGGTGTGCTTTTCTTTGTGAGCCAAATCCAAAAATAATATTTCTGATACCAATAATATCATAATATGTGTTGCGTCATTGTATTTTTATTTGTTAACACCTTATATTTGGCATAGATTGTGCATGGGTGGTGTTATATTTTAGGATTCATTGTATGTTGTTTAGGTACGTCTCTAAAAAATGTATTGAATTTTAAATGTAATATTGTTGGTAACTTCATAAGAGATAAGAGAGGAGTGAATGCAGAGATGACGGCTGACAGAGAAAGAGAAAAAAAAAACAATTGTGTTTATCTAGATAAATTCATTGACTTGCTTCTTTTTTCTGCTCCTATCCTGCACTATGTGGGTTCGGCACAACATTTCTCCACTTTTATTCTTTTCATTCACTTCTTTCACACTAATATTCATCCATCTTTTCTTTGGCCTACCAGAAAATCAGATTTGGGTAAACCCAAATATCTATCTTTATTCATACTCATCACTCTCCTACGATCCCAATATTAAATTTAAATCTCGAAAATTGAAGCAAACTAGGCTTATTGCTCAGAACGTCTCACTAATCAAATATATTGTAATTGATCACTAATTACGTTTTCTATTTCGCTTCTGCATACTATCATCCAATTTACTCCCCCTTACAGAGGTCTTATCTTGAGTAAGAGAAGCTTGTTTTAATGTCGTTAATTTAAGACCTCGGAGACGGTAACGATATCATTGTCTTGTAATAGACGAGTAGTTACATAACATCATCCTACGTAGTATTAGCAGGAATTGAGGTAAGTAAGTAGGTACTATTAAAGAAAGAATATCTATTTATTTAATGTAACACAGCAACAACGGAACATTGACAAACATAATAATACCAAAATAAGCACAAAAATGATGAATCAATTTGATTAAAAAAGAACTGAAATTTCAGCGTGAACCTCGTGTTAATCAGTCGATTTGGTCATTTGGAAAACAATGTCTTAATTTGGTAAGTAAGATTAACATTTTTTTTTTCTTTTTTTTCTAGATCGTTTGTAACGGTCTGCAGATAGCTCAACTGTTTCTTGTGTATTTTGTACATTTTGTAAATATTTGTTTAATTGTAAGTTTCTTTGTGTAAATCTATTTATCAGTAAGATGTCTAGTTAGATCACCTCAACGGTAAGAAATAGTAAGAATACCTACTACATCATAAGTTAAATTAAACAATACTGTTTAAAGGTCAGTGTTTTTTATTTTTATTTATTTTATTTTATGTTAATAATGCTATCAATAGTTTGTTATCTTTTGTCGTGAGTCAGATAACTTTCCAAACATGTTCCGATAACGAGAGACTACGAGAAAAACTCTATGTTTTATCCCATGATCATTGTACTAACACCGGCATTATGACCAACAATAAAAGCTATCCGATTCTAAACACTATCAGCGCAATCTACGTCGTAAAAAAATAAAATATTCCGTACACACTTTCGGAGAACCACTTTTTGTGACAGCGTATTCCAATGCCCATAAAGTGTGTTAGGGTGAACAACATTGGAAAATGTTTTTATCACTAACTAGCAGCCGCCCGCGGCTTTGTTCGCCCTGTTACTTTCATCCATTTATTCGAAAACATTTTTTTTTCTAAAGTAGTCTCAGTTTCTCCTTATTACGAGTATATTAGATCAGGGTAACTTTATATTAAAAAGAAAATATAGAATAGTAAGTAATTGATTTAACTACATCAATGTCTTTACAATTTACACTTTATTTAACTAAATTATAGCTTTAGTCACGTTATTCAACACAAAACTACCTTACAGTAAAAATATATAACTACAAAGACATATAGCGAACTAGGTACTTATCTTTAACAATCAAGGGGTGTACTCAGAGCCGAATGACATCGACAGTACACAGAACGAAACGATAACCTTCTCCTTCGAGTCTCAAGCCCAGAATAATCCACCGCCTCGCCTAGCCTCAGTCAGGCGACCCACATGACAGTTGATAGCCAGCGCCCTCTATCCGCAATATCGTCATCCGTTCTGCGTAGCTTCTGACTACCATTAACAATTTATTGATATAATAAATTGTTAATAATTTCGAACAAATAATAATAAAATATAACATTATTTATCAAATCGTTTTAAAACAACTACATTGTTCTTAAATTAAATAAACTAAAATATCCTTTGAAACATGAAAGACTATCCTTCTTTCTTACTTCAATAATCATTATTATTTTAATAAAAATTTCTAAAAGCGTTTAAATATCAAATTGAATAAATTTTAGCCCCTATTATCTACTAGATACGACACGGCCATTCTGCAAAATACTTCGTCCCCGAAGTATCTCCAAGTATTTTCCAAACCCACTGGCTCACCTACGAGTCAGGGTGCTAGTGTGTACAAGATCCTGGTATCACATAGGCCAATAAAGTACTAAATAACCAGATATGAAATCTGAAAGCACAAGAATAATGTTAACATAAAAACTATTAAACAATCCTTACAAAATAATACAGTACCATAGGTCAGGCTGTCATGCTAAGTTCCATTGCGAGTTGGCGTCGCGATGTCTAAACAAAGGATCAGGCCAACTAGGTCTACCAACATTTATACAAATTTTATCATCAAGCTTTGGCTGTCGACTGTCGTGCTCAGTTCCATCGCATAATCGCAACTACTACAATGTCCAAACGTCACACCAGTCCAACCGTACATTTAGAAGAATCCCCCAATAATTTAACGTTTGTCTGTCGTGCTCAGTTCCATCACGTAATCGCAACTATCGCGATGTCCAAACTTTACACCAGCCCAACCGTAAAATTAAACAACCCATTTAGAAGAATTCCCCAATAATTTAACGTTTGTCTGTAGTGTAGTAAAGAACAATTAGCTTGTCCATTCTGCCTCCGTACTACTTACAAAATTGTATTGTAAACATTATGGCACGAGCAATAAAAATGCGGGTACTCCCACAAAAAAAAGTAAAAGTATTTCTTGGCAAAAATAAATAGTCATTTAAATTATACTTGAAAAAAGATCGTGGAGTTTGGCTATCAAGATTCAAACCAAATCAAAGCAGAGCCTAACAAGGCCTTACCGTACTTTAACATCACTTGAAGTCCACTCCGTTTCATTCCAGATACATAAACGGCTTTGTATCGTACTTCGTTGTCAGTCGATAATATCTCCAGTTTACGATATGGCACTTCACATTCTGGAATAAGAATAAATGTTAGTTTTCTGTGGGCAAAAGTTCTATCCCACGATCTGATATTAGATCAGGGTAACTTTATATTAAAAAGAAAATATAGAATAGTAAGTAATTGATTTAACTACATCAATGTCTTTACAATTTACACTTTATTTAACTAAATTATAGCTTTAGTCACGTTATTCAACACAAAACTACCTTACAGTAAAAATATATAACTACAAAGACATATAGCGAACTAGGTACTTATCTTTAACAATCAAGGGGTGTACTCAGAGCCGAATGACATCGACAGTACACAGAACGAAACGATAACCTTCTCCTTCGAGTCTCAAGCCCAGAATAATCCACCGCCTCGCCTAGCCTCAGTCAGGCGACCCACATGACAGTTGATAGCCAGCGCCCTCTATCCGCAATATCGTCATCCGTTCTGCGTAGCTTCTGACTACCATTAACAATTTATTGATACGAGCTGGTGTGCCCGAGCTTTGCTCGGTTTTTTAATAATATTTTTGTATACTAATTTTCATGAAATATTTCCGGAACTTTTGTGTCGAGTGTTTACGTAGAAGTTCAATAGATGGCGTTCTCCGTGACACTAATTCGTGATTTCGACTACTCGACAAGAGATGGCGCTAAATTTTTTTATTATTAAAATAACTTTTAACCCGGATCTTTTCTGAAAATGAAACCTAGCTAGATCGATTTATCGTCCCCGAAAACTCCTGTATACTTAATTTCATGAAAATCGTTGGCTCAGTTTCCGAGATCCTAAATATATATATATATACATATATACAAGATTTTCTCGTTTAAAGGTATAAGATAATAAATTGTTAATAATTTCGAACAAATAATAATAAAATATAACATTATTTATCAAATCGTTTTAAAACAACTACATTGTTCTTAAATTAAATAAACTAAAATATCCTTTGAAACATGAAAGACTATCCTTCTTTCTTACTTCAATAATCATTATTATTTTAATAAAGATTTCTAAAAGCGTTTAAATATCAAATTGAATAAATTTTAGCCCCTATTATCTACTAGATACGACAAGTACATCAATTACCTGCCAATAATCGCCCAGTTTCCGATACTTACATCCGTTTTTTATTAAATAAAAGATTTGCATTGATAAAAGTAGCTTAAGTTACTCCTAATTACATCAGCTACCTATAAATAAAAGACCCGTCAAAATCGGTCCAGCCATTTCATAGATTAGCCAGAACAAACAGATAGACAGACAGACAAAAATGTTAGTTTGGGTATGTACCGTGCATAATGCATGTAGTAAAAAGCGGTTATATCAATATTACAAACAGACACTCCAATTGTTTTTATATGTATAGATATGGAAATCTGATTGAGTTAACTGCATAAGAATAAACCTTTTACTGCGTTTTTGAATTGAGTTTTATGGATCGTAAAAAATAAACGAATAGAGATAAGATTGATATACAATAGTTTAGTGGTTTTCTATTATTAATTCATAGTTTTTTATTGTTTTGAACAGTAGCATCAATGTTCTACATCTATGATAACTATATAAACATCATCATCATCAGCTGGAAGACAAAGCGTAGGTTGCACCCATTTAATAAAGCGATGATATTGTAATGATTGCGAGAAGTTAGTGAATTAAGAAGCCTGAACATCGTTTATTTCTGGGATAATCATAGAAAAATTATAGATAGTACAAAAAGCTTGATTACAACGCAAAGTTCCAAACATTCACTTCCCTATTTACGTAAGCGAATGGACTTTTAAGGGAAAATAAAAATGCAAATACGAAATTAAATAATAAATCAGGTACCTAACCTAACAAAAAACAAACTACTTATATGGTGACCCCATTTAGCAACAAATTTTCGTTTATAGTATTGTTTAAGTAGGTTTTTTGGGGACCTCTCAATAGCATCTAAAAAGGTTTATGCACGTAACCCTGATTCAGTGCTCTCGAGTGTAGTTATCAACAGCAAATTAACACAAATCCTGTTCTACAATAATAGATAAACCGTACATTTTGCGTGAAAATAAAATTTTCTAGCATCCGGTGGCCGCTTTATAAAGTTAGTTATCAAATTTTACGGGAAAACTTTCACTTTTTATGGTCATGGGATCATGACTTTGAGAGATAATCATGGTAATTCTATGAAAAAAAAAAGAGTATGAGGAAAGGAGACCAATTAAAGGCAGCCACCAATACCTTTATAATTATTCTACCTAGGTCCTACTATTGTATGTGGGTGTTTTATTGTACTACACTGCATTGCACTACATACAATACATCATAATAACTACCTACCTATAATGTCATTGTCATCAAAATAATATTGTGATCAGCCGAAGCAGAGATCCCTCGCGTCTACATACAAGTTCTTACTTAGTTAGAGCGAGGAGTCAATGTCTTTAGACTATCACAAAGGTTTAGTTGCAAACTATTGCAAATTAATTGTGCACCTAGTTTTACCTATCTACACTTTAATTTAGTTTAATTTAGTCAACTTTGTAAACCTTTTTCTCAAGTAAATACATATTTTTATTATTATTATTATACCTACACATAATGAGTGCACCCGAGTCCTCGGTCTTCCGTAGTGTACCTCGGTCCGCTCCCCCACCCGACTTTTTGCGAAGTTCGTCGATCTTTGCCGAAAAAGTGTCGGTTACGTGCCTGCTGACGTGACAGTATCACGAGTTCATTTTGTTTTCTAACAAGCAATGAAAGAAATTAGTTTTTCTTTGGTTAGTGGGAAAAACATAGCAGTAGTAGCATAGTAGTAAAAACGTTAGCAGCAGTAATAGTGTCGTATTTTGAAAGTTATTGTATGGAATAGTTTTTTATTTTTTTTGCAAGATGCCTACTTAATGAAAAAATCAGACTCACCGTTTTATAGCGTCCGACATAAATCTTGCTTTAGAATAACCAAGGTTTAACTGGATTGTCGATACATTCGATAAGCCAACTATGTGACAATAATCAGACTTTATCGTGCGAAGTGGCTAATTTGAATTGCAATGTGCGTTCATTTCATTAAAAGTTATTCTAGCAATATATGATTGTGTTTTGTTTGCGGGGAAGTTTTGTTTCACTGACTAGTTTTTATTGTAACATGAAATAAGTTTAATATTGCTATACAGTAGAGTACGTTGACTTGTTTTTTATGTTACTAATCTAGTTGGATGTTTTAAAATTATTGAATCAATTAGTTATTATTTTAAAGCAATCGTCTCCTTTTCTTATCGTGTTACGGTTCTTCCAAACCAGTGCGTAGAAAGGATTTAAAGTGTGCCTCAGAGAGGCTCTTTCCGTGTTTTTGACACAATTTTTTTGAACTTTGTAGATTCTACGTCATGCCAGTTTCCTCACGATGTTTTCCTTTACCATTTAAGAGTACAGGACACATACACATACATTTTAGGGAAAAAAAGCTCATTAGTATATGATTGGATTTGAACCCACGACTGGTACCGCTAAACCACCAGTGCACTAGCAATCGGAGAGCATACTCAATTATTTAAAGAAGTTATTGTTTTGGTAGAGTATAATACTAAATTATCATTCTGATATTTTTTTCAGCTCTTGTTAAAACATGAGTAAGTAGTCAAATTATTGAGGAAGGATTTAATATGTCAGAGTAAAACTATCCGCCAGAATATATCCTTAGGTAATATATAATAGTCTTCGGAACAAATAAAAATAGATCAAATGGTTTTATCGACAAATTGCGTTACATACGGTCATAAATATTTTAGTAATTGTGTAACTTTGAAGTCTAGTTCTAATTTTCCTCCATTTCCATCATATCTCGAAATTCCGTCTTGAAAACCGATGTACAACTCCCAAATGACAAAGGGTTGTTCTTCGAAGATTATCATCTGATCATGACTAATGACTTTGGATTCCACACGTCTCCCTAACGTGTTAATTGTCAAATGCTCAAACTAGTTTATTCCACCAACTACAAAAACATTAAGCAACTGAATACATGAAACTGATCTTTAAATCTATTAAATGAAGGTTTATAATGGATTCTCGTGCATGTGATATAATATTAGTAAGATGGTGGATGATTCACACACGTAACGTTGTCATTTCCTTGGCGTAATTCAATTTTTCATCTTGACTACGGGGGTAGAATCATGGTAAGGAAATTAACATTAAGCTGCATATTGATCGTGTATTTTTAGAAATAATAAAAAAATAAAGTCTTTGCAGGAAAAGGTGGATAAGTAAAACATGAAAAAAAAGATATACATATAAAAAGATAAGATAAATCTACATTAGGAATTTTACATAAATTTTAGGTAAAACAGTGGTCTTTAACGCGGACAGCGATTTCATCCAGAAAATCTCTGAGTGGACATCTAAAATCTTATAGGAAACAGAAATATCCTCTTGCGTTTTTTTTATATTTTTTTTATTTAATGGTCTATTTTATTTGACCAAAATATTTAGGTACTATGCTAAAAGAGTTTCCACAAAAAGATTTCTAAGTTCCTAAACGTCAAAATTGGTGCTAACACCAGTAGGTATATACAATATAGAGGGAAAAGTTTCTATTTTCGTAAAGATTGTCTTTGTCTGTGCGGCGAGTGTTAAATAAAACGTGAACAAGTTAGCCAGCTGAAGAAACTTCCTCTGTGCGAGTGACCGTGAGTCAAAAACAAGACCGGACTTTTGTGAAATAAAATATTATAGTCCGACGATTGAAAGTTTGGTGAAAATGACGCATTTCACACCAGAACTGTTTATTTTAAAACAGAATAAAGTGAAAATCTGATTTTTAGTTTGTATTTGTTTCCTAGAGTTACTATTTATTAGTTATCCGCCGCGCGATCGGGTGTAAAAATTAAAAGACAGTGATTTCATATTATTCGTCTTTTTTTTCTAAATGAAACCCGTACGAAGCTGGGCTGGTTGCTAGTTAAAAAATAGCTTTCTAATGAAAAAAATTTTCAGGTCCAGTAGTTTTGGAATTTATTTAAAACATACAAAAATTTAAAAATACTCAGCTTTCCTTTATATCAAATTATCGTAGAAGACTAAGAAGGTTTAATTTATTATAATAATTTTGCTAGCCTATCCAGTGCTCTTGAATTTGGATCTGCTGACTTAGAAAAATAAAAAGAGAATAAAAAATAATCTAAATACTTTGCATATTATATCGATATTCACACAATCCATCCGTTTCTTCTCTTATGCCAGCCTTGCGCACATCTAAGCGTTTTGCGGTGGCGATCAGTGAAATGATGTCAAATACCGCTGTCATATTTGACAACCTTTCACTAATTCAACGCAGAACGTTTAGACGTGCGCAAAGCGTTTAAAAAGAAAAATATTTTCTGGCTGTAAATAAGTTATTGCGTACTAATAATCTCACAGCGATAAACAGACAATATCGTAACAGGTAACAAGGTGATTATTGGCAGAGGCGTGGCTCCGAGTAGCGGTGAACATAATTACCTAAACCAACTCATGGGAAAAAAAGCAGACCGACGACGCCATAGCACTGGTGCGTTCAAGTTTTTATAGTTAAGATAATTTCGGAAACGATTTGGTAAGTTGGAGCTGCAAACAATTATTATGGTTTACGTAGGTAAGTATTTACCTGCAGGTTTAGTTTTTGACGTAACAACGTCTTATAATTCGATGGAGCCGGCTGCACGCACGAAAAAATTTGACTCATGCGGCGTTACCTCACTCTGAGGCGTTCCATTTAAGGCTTGAAGTGCAAGCGAGAGCGCGAAACGAGCGACAAAGAGGCACAATCGGCCTCCGCGTTCGGCAGCGTTCGACATATTCTGTCTCTCTACTACTTGAGTGAGCGATGCGTCCGCGTGGACAGCTGTATGACGTTTTCACGTTCAACTATCGTCAGTACACCGACTTTACAGACAACCGATTTTTTTGGATAAATGTGTAATTAGTTAACTAATTTAATAGTCTAGCTAGACCCGAGATTCAGAAACAGTGCTTTTGACTAGCTTCTTAGCTCAGTTGGTAGTAACTCTGCCTTCTGCGCCATAAGTCGTGAGTTCGATCCCCACCAAGAACAAATAGTTGTGTGGTGAACGCAGCTGTTTAGTCTTGGTGTTATATTGTATTCTATGTATTTATTTATAAGAAAAAGTATACCAGTTGTATATTAGCTATTTGGTTCCAATAGAACAAGCTTTGCTTAATTTGAGGCTAGATAGTGTTGTGTAGATTGTCCACAATATTTATTTATCTATTTGTTTATTTAATAGTGGACTAAATACGTAGGCTGCCGACCGGGTTTAAAGGAAAGAAGATTTTTAATTTAAATCTATAATTAATTTTGCCAATGATTGAGTCTCTAAGTGTGAGAACAGAATGAGTACATTTCCAAAATCTTAAAACTAGGTGATTCTGTAACTGTGTCGTGCGTCGCGTTGATTGCGTTGACGCAAGCTGCAGTTCAAGGTGCGCGGTAAGTAGGTATTGTCTTGTCATCGGTTTATTCAGAGGCGCCTAGCGTAACACCTCTCCCCGAAGAACAGCGAGTATTGAAGCTTTCTGTAAATTGAGCTGGGATTGGGGTTGGAGTGCGGTCAACCCTTCCTGTAGATGGTAGGGAATAGATTGCTTGGTGATCAGGTTCAGCTTGGCTTTCACTTGCTTTCTGTACTTTATGTGAATTATTTTTAAGTTTATACTTTCTGTATAAAAGGACGCTAGCAAGTGCACATGCACTGGATAGAACCACATACATAGGGATCGCTGTGTGGTATAGGGTATATTCGGTGTCTTTCTGCAGGTGAAGTGGGGACTGTAGCGCTATTTTCCTATTAGTGGCGTGAAGCTGGTCCAGGTTGATAGAGTTTAGTTTGAATGAAGGAGTTGAAGATGGGGTTACGACATTGTTCTTGGGCAAGTCCATTATCTTCAATACCTGACCCTTCAACCGATCATTGGTGTTGGATATCGTAAATTCTGGTGTTTCTAAGTAGCACTGCTTGGGAATTATAGCGAGGAAACTGCCTTGTAGGGTTTGGTAGAGATTTTGTCCACAGGATAGGTGTACTTTTGTTAAGATAGGGAAACTGATGGTGTAGTGTTTCTCATCGAGTTCTTCGTATGCTGGCTTGGACTGGGTGATAGTGGTAGGGCTGCATGCGTCGTTCCGCTGCTGCGTTGAGATGAGATGCTGGATGCAGTCGTCTGGTGATCGATTCTGCTGGTTTTTCTTCTCCTCGCAGAGGTACCATTTACTGGTCTTCGGGCATTCAGCCTCAATGTGCTTGAAATCTTTCTCATGGATAGCTAGGTATGGGAAAGGAGGAGTAAGGATCTCATGGTGTTTGTTAGGTATAATTGATAATTTATACATAACATACAACGATGAAAGCACTATTGGGAATTTAAAACTATAACTATTTTATTTTCTACATAATATGAACCTAACTTAATTATATCAAAATATTCTCCAATGTCTAAATTGAACACTTTTTCTCTGTTAAATATCAAAGCTGGTACCAGGAGCAAGTGAATTATCACGAGGGTCTTGTAACAATTGGGCATTTTTAGGGAGACGCTTTAGCCTAGATTTGGCAATAAGACCTCGTTTTTTCTTAGTATAAATATGAATAGGGAGGTCTGCCATTACGACGTCATGTGTATAACGGGGAGCTAACTTCTGTCGGGAAGCAAACGGATTTTTCACGAAAACCTGTTGTTCAGGAGAGTACTCAACCTCTGGTTCCCGTTCTCTATTTCGGTGGTCTGTCAGGTCTTTACGAGTCGTACTACACATGTCGTGAATCGTGTTATAGGCTTTAGTCATCTTATTCTTATGATTAGTCATGTACTGTTGGATTAAATGGGCGGACAGGTCTACGTCAAAGGGATCGCGAGGGTCATAGTGTCCCGTTACTACCTCTAATGGTTTACATTTTGTGAAACTATGGATGCTACTGTTGTAAGCCAGAAGGGCATATGGCATAAGATTAATAACTGATTCAGATTTCTGTCCTAATTTTAGAATACGGAGATGTTCAAGTACCGTGGAGTGGAACCTTTCAACAATACCATTCTCATTCGGGGAATGAGGAGCCACTCTATGATGCTGAATTTTATGCATCTTCACAAATTCCGCAACCAGCTGATTTGTGAACTCGGTTCCGTTATCAGTTACTATAGTGATAGGTATACCATGATGAGTACAGTAATTCAATAGGGCTTGAACCACACTAACAGCCGTGCCGTCTCTTATATGATAGGCTTGTGCATATTTAGAGAATGCATCTACAATGGTTAAGAATTTTTCACTTTGAATAGTCAAAAGATCTAAGTGAACTAATTCAAAGGGCCGGCCAGCGGGTGGTACCACCTTAAACTGTTGCTTTGTCGGACTGCGATCATATTTCGCTTGGCCGCAGATAGTGCATTGGTTTATTAATTTAGTAATGTGTTCTCGCATTTTAGGCCAGTAATATTTATTGGATAACGCTAAGTAACATTCATTGATGCCGCGATGACTGGTCTTCCCATCATGATATTTATTAATTATTTCCTGCTGCTTTAAATATTCCCTAACGTTCTCTAATTCTGTTTTAGTTAGTGTAAAATTCATTGCCGAATTTTTGAACGTTTTTTGTATAATAGGTACGATAGTGTACATAGCCGAATAAGGATTTATTAAAAGTCCGGTTTTTATCTTAGGGTGGACGTACTCCTTGATCGCATTTATGATATCTTCCTCTATATTAGATGCAGATATTTGAACAGATGTTCGTGTGTGCGTGTCAAACGGCTTAGTGACTACTGGTCTACTCTTAATGTCACCTACAACGTTGAAAATTAATTGCTTCGTGAATCTATTTAGGGGGTCATCTGAAATTGGGACCTCTAAAATGGGGCTTTCGCTATTTGTATGAACAGTGGCAGATCTCGAACCAGCTTCAGTTTCTGTAGCAGTTAAAGTTCGAGATTCATCTAACTCAGGGTCAGTTTCCGATGGATTAACTGCTATCGACATGAGCTCCTCATTATTAATTTCTATTCGCGATAGCGCGTCGGCGTTAGTATTGCACTTTCCCTGTAGGTAGTCGACCTTATAGTCATACTCACTTAGCTTCAAGCGCCATCTTGTAAGCCTTGAACTAGGATCTTTTAAATTCACTACCCATTGTAAAGGCCTATGATCCGTGAGAATTAGAAATTTACGGCCATAGAGATACGGTCTAAAGTACTTAGTTGCCCAAACGATAGCTAGAAGTTCTTTTTCGATGGTGCTGTAATTCAACTCGCTGCTGTTAAGAGTCCGCGATGCATATGCAATCGGTTTATTGGAGGCCTTAGTGCCTTGTGATAAGATAGCACCTATAGCTACGTTGGATGCATCAGTCGTTAATATAAAATCACGTGTAAAATCCGGGTACTGTAAGATTGGATCATTAGTTAAGAGTGTCTTGCAATGCTCAAAACAGCTGGTGTACTTGTTGTCCAACGTGATTTTTGAACCTTTTTTTAAACATTGGGTTAGTGGTTTAGTGATACGAGCGAAGTCTGGAATAAATTTCCTATAATATCCGAGCAAGCCGAGAAAACGTTTGATTTCAGTGGTAGTCTTAGGAATGGGGTAATTTTCAATAGCTTTAATTTTATTCGGGTTTGGTTTAACGCCTTCTTTACAGATAACATGACCTAAAAACTCAGTTTCCAGCTTCAAGAATTCGGATTTATCCATTTGAATTTTGAAGTTGGATTCTCTCAATCGTTTAAATACCTTGTCGAGGTTAACTATGTGCTCCTGAAGCGAAGTACTGAAAATGATGATGTCATCAAGGTATACTAGACAAATTTCATTTTGTAAGCCCCTGAGGACATTGTCCATAACCCGTTGGAAGGTAGAGGGTGAGTTTTTCAACCCCATGGGCATTCTTAAAAACTCGTAATGCCCGTTTTCTACATTGAACCCTGTCTTATGAACATCGGAGGGGTCCATCTCAACCTGATAAAATCCACTGGCCAAATCAAGGGTCGTAAAGTACTGGCATTTACCTAATTTGTCCAATACATCTGTTATATTAGGTATAGGGTATTTGTCATCAATCGTTTTCTCGTTAACTTTCCTGAAATCCACGACAAGACGCCATTTAACTTTACCGGAGGCATCTGCTTTTTTTGGTACAATCCAGATGGGAGAGCTCCAAGCAGATTCTGATGGCCTTATAATATTTTGATCAAGCATCTTATTTATTTGATCTCTGACCTCCTGCCTGTGAACGTAAGGATAGCGATAGCTCTTGGTATGTACTGGAATTTCGTCATAAGTCCTAATCTTATGTTTGATCTTGTTGGTGAACGAAAGTGATTCGCCCTCAAGATAAAACACATCCGCGTAGTTAGAACACAAACGCTGTAAATTGGCGAGTTCTTCCGAATTAAGATGATCGGTTCGTAGACGAGATAAAACATCTTTAGCGCGGTCTGATAAAGTTTCAGTACTGTCACATTCAATATTAAATATTTCAGCTTCAATAGGACGATCCATAGAAAATATTACATCGTTAGACGTAGGGTTAGTTATTTCTACCCAGCCCCTATTATTCTGAACCGTCGTTAAGCAGTCTGAAATAAGGCAATTACAAATCGTTTGGTTGCCTACTAATACTTCTCCGTCATGTGTATTAACTGGTAATCTAACTACTTTAGTCGAATTGGCTGGAATAATTTCCTCGTACAAGTTAGCGTTTCTAGAATCATACATCTGAATAGGTATCTGTGTATAGCGAGTTTTCAGTAACCTATTTTTTAAATCAATGTTAGAGTCCCATACGTCAAGTAAATCAAAGCCTAAAAGTCCGTCAAAGTAATTATGAAACTTGTAGACGTACAAAGTTATATCATTCGAGTCATTAAATTCCTGGAAGCAAGGCATTGTTACAGAATAATTGTTTATACTAGTCGCGTGCACGTTCGTCACTTCAAATGGATCATATTTCAAAGGAACGTGACGAAAGTATTTCTCGACGGCATCAGGGCTTATAAACGATTGGTTAGCACCTGTGTCGATTAGGAACTTTAAAGGTGGATTTGCTATCTGGATGTAACCTAGTTGCCTTTGAATGTGGAAATTGACTTCTATCTTGGTTTTTCGGATTTCGACTCCTTCTGAAAATTTTCATTAGAGGCCTGATCTAAAACTTCCTCTACTACTGGGGTCTCGGAGTTATAATACTGGTCTTGGTCATAGTAGTAATAATCGGGGCATTGCTCCCACGAATAATAGTCTTGATACTCGGGGTAATAGTCATTTTCGTCAAACTCATTGAAGTTAATTTCGCGAGTTTTGAAGTAGTTAGTCGGGGGTGGATTCCCGTGTTTCCTCCAGTCATGTCCTGTCATTCCCGTCATTGGTGGACGTCTTTCTACATAGCTACTAACACCACTCATTGGAATAGGACGCGAAGTATTACCAAAATTATCTGGTTTCTGTGGGGGTCTGTAAGGCATCCTAAAAGCGTTATTTTGCGGGTTGTAATTTTGTGGAGGGGCGCGGAACATCTGTTGCGTGCGAGTAGGACCACGTAGTGGTTGCGGTTGAAATGTAGGCCTCCAACCCTGACTAGGTGAAGCTTGAATGGGGTTAGGCCTAGATGGACCAGACATGGTAAAAATGGGTTGTTTAATTGGTCCGAATCCGTCAGTCAGTCTGGGGACATAGTTGGGAATAGGGAGATTGAACTTGGCTGCATTTAAGTTTGGCTGCTGCCAATCCTTCTTACTAGCTGAACCACTACTGCGCTCTTGCATGTAGAGAGTATTGAGCTCCTCCTGAACAAATTCTAAAGCTTTTTCCATCGAAGCGGGTCGCATGCAACGTACCCTGGATCCAAGTGGGTCCTTGAGTCCTCTTAAATAGGCCTGAAGGGTTAGTTTTTGGTATAAATCGCGTTTTGCGTCGATGGTGCTTTTCAAGTTCTCGTGAAGTGAAACATACGTCATTATGGTACTGAATAAGTTTTGGCATCGTTCATAAAATTCTTGCGGGGTACTCGAACCTTGGGTCTCTAAGGATAAATCACTGTAAAGAGCGGTCTCGTCACGGTGATCCGCAAAATTGTTCACTAAAGCGTTCCTTATACCTAACCAGTTATCTGGTATCCCGTTCGAGTTTATTAATCTAGCGGCGGAACCCGAGACTTTATTTAAAATTCCGTTCACAAGCGCTAGATTGGTCAAATCGTTGCCTGGTTCTGGGTTAAAGTGAGCCAGGACCAACTGGTCGCAGAGATTTATAAATCTCGTTAATACGTGCGGATTTCCATCGAAATCTGGCACAAGTCTTAAGGACTTAAAAATTATATCAATCGGGTTACTGCCGGCGGAAGCTGGAGGCTGAGCCATGCTTTCTTCTATATCTCTATGCTCGTCTATTACACTGAGCCTACTATTTAACCTACTACCTAACCTAATATTCCTCGACTCTCTTGGATGAAAAATCTTGGAAGTTAATTACTAACGTTATAAAAAAATATGGGATACACTAAAGGAAGGACTATAGTTTAGGTAGGATTAAGCAAGGACTTGAAAGATTCAAGGACTTACTGCATTTTTCTTGTCGTCGTCGTCAGCTGCTCAGCAGAATCGATTTCTTGATTCCACTATCACCACCCGGAACAACAGCACTAGTAGGTTCTTTTTCTTAATTTTAGTAAATTAAAATATCCGTGCCTGCGCCAAATACGTAGGCTGCCGACCGGGTTTAAAGGAAAGAAGATTTTTAATTTAAATCTATAATTAATTTTGCCAATGATTGAGTCTCTAAGTGTGAGAACAGAATGAGTACATTTCCAAAATCTTAAAACTAGGTGATTCTGTAACTGTGTCGTGCGTCGCGTTGATTGCGTTGACGCAAGCTGCAGTTCAAGGTGCGCGGTAAGTAGGTATTGTCTTGTCATCGGTTTATTCAGAGGCGCCTAGCGTAACAGACTTCTCCAGACTGATAATGATTATGAATATGGTTATGGTCTGTCATATGCTAAAAGGCAGTTAGTTATAAAATTTCAAATCAACCCTATTAGTCATACAGTTCACAAATAAAACATTCAACCGTATATCGGACGACGTTAAATGTAAATGTACTGCACGGAAACGCATTTGAATATTGTCTAGAATGTGATTTGTAAAGGAACCACACACATGTTTTGAATAAGGCAACAAATATTCTCATAAATATTATAAAATTGAAGACAAAGGAAAGGTAAAAAAGTTTAACGATGGCGATGTTATTTTAAAGAAGGGAAATGCAGTTTTTACATTATAACTAGCTATATTTTTTACAGTCCAACTTTATACAAATATTTTATAATGTTAACAATGTTTTTTTTTATACATCCAGTTGATGGAACAAGCATAATACTTAGCCCACATCGCCCATAACAAAGCTCGTACCTACTCGTAAGTCTCAATACTACTGAAAAAAGGTTAAAATACATTAATTACGTAATAGGTTACATATTTAAGACAAGTAATTACAATTGGACTGGCCTCTTAGATCAGTTGGTAGTAGCTCTGCCTTCTCTGGGCTCTTCTTAGGTTTTAAGTGTTGTGCGGATTGTACAAAAAAAATATTTTATTATTAATTTATTTATACATTTTTTACAATCCAACTTCAAATTATCAAACAATGGTATCATATTATCATTACCAAAAAAGTTATAGTACTCTTTTTAAATAAGCAATATAATATATTAGACAAGTTAGTTACAACTGAAAAAAAGGTTCACAAATAATATTTTTATTGAAAAAATATGTAGTCATCTTAACAAACTGGGTGGTCTAACGACACGATCTGTCTACAAATTGCCTAGCTCGTTTGCGCTACCCAAAGCCCACATAGCTCAATTACCGACTTGGTCAGTTATTACATGAACCTTTCTCGTGGTTGTATGTTCACTTGGCTTCACTACTGCATGACCATTTATAGCTAAGGAGCTGGCGAGATGTTTGACATCTGCCCTATAGGCAGACAATTAATATAGAACCAGTTTTTCCAAATTAAAATAAACACTTCCTGTGGTTCTCGTCTTTTTTAGGTACTGCATTATGTAAGCTTAGAGGCAGACCTCTAAGGCAGATATTAATCAACTCCCGTAGAGGCCTGCCTCTAAGGCAGTTGATCAATACCTACTTGCCAGAAACATAACATTATTAACATGAGTTTATAATAAAGTATCGAACTGAAGTTCGTTTCAGCGTTACGTAATTCCAAAATACGAACTTCCATCAAGTGTCTTTCACTCACTAAGTTTGAATTTCGGTGGTGGTGGCGTTGCTTATGTCAGATAGTTATACAATACGAAAGTGACAGTTAAAGTTTAGGCTAGGTTTCAAATAGAAACACAAACAAATCATATACAGATATAGCTGCCAGCTTCCTAGCTATTTTAATGTGTGATGTAGTCGCTAGAATTTGGAGAGAAGATGTAAGAGATGTTCCAAACATTGCTGGCGGTAACAGCATACTTAAAGATATTTGGATAAGTATCCATCGTTGTTATGGGCACTTGAACTATAATTATGTATGTTTTGAATTACGTTTTTTCTAAGCTATTGAATTATGTATTCGGTAAAATGATGGTCGTTAAGGGAAGTTCAAAGATCCGGTTCGGGATAAAGATAGTTGGCAGGTATTTGATGATCTGTTTGCGATATATAGTTTTATTGTTGATTCTTGGGAACGGAGTTGGTCTATGAATCATGTTGAATGCTGTTGTTACAACAAATATGAATAATTGACTGGCCTCTAGCTCAGTTGGTAGTACCTCTGCCTTCTGCGCCGTAGGTCGTGGGTTCGATCCCCACCGAGAACAAATATTTGTGGTTAACATAAATGTTTGTTCTCTGTCTGGGTGTTATATTGTATTCTAAGTATGTATTTACAAAAAAAAATGTATTCAAGTATTATATCAGCTATCCGGTTCCCATATTACAAGCTCTGCTTAGTTTGGGGCTGGGTAGTGTTGTGTGAATTGTCCTCAATATTTATTTATTTATTATTTATTTATAAAAAGTGTGTAAGATGAGCTTGTTACGTAGATAAGTACGAACTGACTGATTTATGGGGCCGGAAATTTCAAAGTGGTTTGAATATTTTACATTAAAAAACACTGTGCCTTCTTCTCATCGCGTCACTGGTTTGTTTGAACCAGTGTGCTGAAAGGATTTTAAATGAGCATCAAAGTGGCTCCTTTCGTGCATTTAGGTTCTACGACATACCAGTTTCCTTACGATGTTTTCTTTCACCGTTTGAGAATACTGGTATAGTGCATAATTCCATTTGTAGCAAATAAAAACTCATACACACCACAACACCTGGTACACGACTGGATTTGAACCCACGACCTTAGGATTAGAAGGCGGTGCCGCTACCACTAGACCACCAGTGCTCGTTATTATGACTGGAAACCAATAATGGGTCTTATTAATAATCCTGGCGTAGCGTTGGACTAGTTAATCCGTGTTTTGTCACATTAGCTCGAGTTGACAATTGCATGTCAATGCAAGAGACAAAACACGGATTAACTAGTCCAACGCTACGCCAGGATTATTAATAACACCCTAAAGGATTAAAATTACAGGATTTTCAGGCTTTAAGTTAAATACAAAATATTATAAAAATATGCCTACAGCCACGAGTTCGACATAAACTGTCACCAATAGTTACGATATTTTTTTAGCTGCAATGTAGGTACGCAACCTATGCCCCATGCCTTTTACTTCCGCAACTTATTAGTGGGGTAGCAGTTGTAGGTGCATTTTACAAATTGACAAAAAAAAACTAGTTTGCAAACACCATTTGGTTTTACCCTAGTCTGAAGAATACTTTAGTTTACAAAGACTTTATTCTAACCATACATTCAAGCTCCCTATGAAAGTTGAACTTCGTAAAAGTCGCAAAAAATGGTAGCTGAAGTTACTTTTGACTTTAATACGTTTCCTCAACCATAATGTAAGTGAAACACGTTTACTTCGCAAGCATGTGGTGTCCCAGATAACTATTTGGAAGTCTTTTATCCCATTTTCGCGAGAACAGAGTCTGAGTAGAAAGTTTTCACAAGTTTTTCTACATACAACAGGTGTGAGCAAACATTTTTAAAACCTTTTCTTACGAGTAATTCAGTTTTTACTTTAAAACAGTTTTCAATGAGTGCTTCGACTGATGAACGTGATGCCCAACTTTGTAAAAGCTATTTGTTATACCATTACAGCTAAAGTGTTGTTAATGTGTCCAAGATAAATCAACGCTGAATAAAGGCTGTGGATAATACAAACAACAGCGTAACATGATCTCAGTTTGCTTATAATTAATGCCCAATACATCCCGCGCGGGAATAATTCCACGGTTTATATGCACCCCTGATGATAGGAGACGAAGTTTCTTGAGAGGCGCCGGCCGGGGCGGTTGCGGCGCGGGGCGTTGTGACGCCGCGCGCCGTAGGGCGGAGTTACTAAGCGTCGTGTCGTCAGTCGGTGGGCAGCCGCCATCCGAGCCACACGCTCACCACTTCCGCGAACTCGAGTAATGCCACGCGAGTCACGATGTCGTACCAACCGCGTAAATATTTATGACGCGATCGACCAATTCGCTCCCTCATAAATGGCACTGCCGGTCTCGATGCATCATCACAGGACGCATATGAACGTAAAATGCCAATAAAAGCAACCGCGATAAGGCTCGACCGAACTTTTGATCGAATCGTAGTGTACGTGTTGTTATATTGCCATGCCGTGGAAAGCGCCGCGGCCGAGATGCCGCACGAGTGCGCTTACCGCAGCTCCGAGACGGAAGCGTCGGAAAATGCGGTTCTCTTCTGCAAGATCCGGACGATAAGCAACTTAGACCACCTGTTACAAAATATCAGTCGGACATATTTTGACGACGTGATATCATTGCACGTCCAGTGTAGTGAAATTTTGTTCTTCGAGAGCACCCTGACCGCTCACACAGAAAAAACAACGGGGAAGCAGACCAGCTTGGAGAAAATGCGAGACTTAGTGATCGACAAGTGTAAGATACGCAAGATACCAGCGCGCGCTTTTGAGAACTTCAAGGATCTGAAACGTCTTGCTGTAACAACTCATAACAGCGAGTGGTCTGCGATGACGATGGAGTTGAATGAACAAGCGTTTGTAGGCTTGAACGAGTTGACTGAACTGAACCTGAGTTACAACAATATCTGGAGCACTAAAATTGAAACTTTCTGTCCCTTGTACAGTTTGAAAACATTGAACCTGACCAACAACCACTTGCAAAACATAAAGACTATTGGATTTTCTGAATCCTTGTTGGAGCAAAACTTGAGTGTAAGAAGTTGTAATTTAGTTATAGAGACCCTTGATTTATCTAATAATGATTTAATTGTTGTTACTGATAATAGCCTGTCAAAGTTACGATCTCTATCTAAGTTACTGTTGCAAAATAATGCGATTTCAACTTTAGAAGATGGTGCCTTTGAAGGGTTGCTCAGCTTACAGGTTTTGAATGTATCTAGTAACTTTATGAATACAATCCCACCGGACCTCTTCGCAGACGCCAAGTTTTTGAAAGACATAAATGTTAGCAACAACACGATAAACAATCTGCCTCCGGGGCTTTTCGAAGGCTTAGAACAACTTCAGACATTAGATCTCTCATACAACGAACTCACTAGTCAGTGGATTAATAAGGGCACCTTCATAGGGTTACTGCGAATGGTAATTCTAAACCTTTCGTACAACAGGCTTACTAGAATAGATCGATACATGTTCCAAGATTTGTACAGTCTTCAGAAATTAAATCTAGAGCATAATGAAATATCTTCTATTGATGAACACTCGTTTGGGGAGCTAAGAAACTTACACTCACTGTCACTTTCCGGTAATAAACTGGCTCATATTCATCCCCATTTATTTACCGACCTACACGTATTGCACGACCTTTTTATCGATAACAATAAAATTAAGCACATTGACGATAATGCCTTTGATAACATGACTGCCATTGAAGACTTGGGGTTAAACGACAACTTTTTATCGTCTATACCTGGAGCGATTCGCAAACTTCGGTCTCTGAGGTCGTTGGACATCGGGAACAACAATATAACCCACCTGAACCGGGAAAACTTTCGCGGCCTATCCGAACTTTTCGGTTTACGCTTAGTTGATAATAAAGTTCCCTATTTAAATGAAGATACTTTCGAACATTTACCGCTGTTGCAGGTACTAAACTTAGCCTCAAATAAAATAAAACACGTAGCTGCCGGGTGCTTTAGGAAAAATATAAATTTACAACTACTGCGAATGGATGGTAATGAGATTACAAAGTTTGACGGCATATTCAACACGCTGAATAGCTTAGTTTGGCTGAACATGTCAGCTAACAAAATTATGTTTTTTGACTTTCGCACATTCCCCAGCAGCCTCGAATGGTTAGATATGCACCAGAATTTCATCGAGAATTTCATAAATGACGACATGTACTCAAACGTAAATATAAAGTTATTAGATCTGAGCCACAATAATATAAGTGAAATAGCGGTGACCTCGATACCTAAATCTGTCGAAAAACTTTATTTGAACGACAACAAAATCGAAAACATTCAAGTCGGTTCTTTCTCTAAACTACAAAAGCTATCGACTGTGACGCTAAATAACAACAAACTTGTCCAGCTTGACATGAACGCGTTTAGGTTAGATCAAATAGATGAAGATAGTGATTTACCCGAGTTCTTTATAAGCGGAAACCCGTTTGTTTGTGACTGTTCAATGGAATGGATTCAGCGCATTAATCATTTGAGCCACACTCGACAATACCCGCGCGTGCTAGATTTAGATAAAGCTTTGTGTACGCTGGTCCACTCGCGTGCCAAAGGGAAAAAGGTGATAATAGACATGTCACCTTCTGACTTTCTCTGTCCATATGATAGGCATTGTTTTGCTCTATGTCATTGTTGTGAATTTGTTGCCTGTGACTGTGAAATGATTTGCCCTAATAACTGTAGATGCTATCATGATATAACGTGGAATGCAAACGTAGTCGACTGTTCCAACGCCGGCTATGCAGAGGTACCTGACCGTATTCCTATGGACGCTACTGAAATATATTTGGATGGGAACCACATTAGCCACTTGGGAAATCACGTTTTTATAGGCAAAAAAAAGCTCCAAGTTTTATATCTGAACAATACAAAGTTGAAAGAAGTTAACAACCAAACTTTTAAAGGCGTAGATTCGCTAAGGGTATTGCATTTAGAAAATAACAAACTGGTGGAGTTGAAAGGCGACGAGTTTTTACATTTGAATAATCTAAACGAATTGTATTTGGATCACAATGCCATAGTTCACGTTGCTAATAATACTTTTTCTTCACTAAAATCACTTTCGGTACTGAGAATCGACGAAAATAAACTCGTAAATTTCTTTCCCTGGAAATTATTAGCTTCGTCTTCTAAAAGCTCAGCTCACGTATCAATCGAAGGTAATCAATATTCTTGTGACTGCAAAAGTATAGCCGAGTTAGATTCATGGTTACGGAGGGACCCAGGAGATCCGGAGAAAATGCTTTGCACAGATTCTGAAGGAAAACCGACCAAAATAACTATTGCGTCGGTACTAAGTCACTGTAAGGAATATATGGGATCAGTGAGTGATCCTTCCATTTCCAGAAATGAAATTGTTTCCAAATCTATTTTTCTTCCCGATAACTACTTTGCAGTAATCTGTGGTGTTATCATTATTATTGTCATAATTTGTTTGATAGGTGCTATATTTTATGCTTTCAGGTATGAAGTGAGCGATTGGTTCTATACAAAATATGGAGTACCTCTGTTCAAAGAACAGGCTTGTCCTAACGTCGATCATGTATTGGAGGGAAACCCTAGCCACATGTATGATTATTACGTGATATGTAATACCAAAGACACCAATTTTGTTTACCATAACATAATGACAGAAATAGAGTTCAGGAAAATGACTTCTAAAAAGTTTTCGCCTACTGAATCAACATTAAATATTTTATCTTTAGATAGCTTTTCAAAGTCTTCAAAACTATCAAAACGTTTGCTCATTGTGCTCACAACTAACTTCATCTGCAACGATTTATACGATATTCACTTTAAAAATATATTTTATAGCTATTTAAAGTCATTAAATCGTAGCGACTTGAACAAGGTAATATTTATTAAGGTTGTAGATAACGAACAAATAAACGATGAACTGTGTTTTGCTCTAGATAAATGCAAGAATATATCGTGGAGCGATCCGCGTTTCTGGGACAGATTTATATCGTTGTTAAATTCAACCGACACTATTATAACGCTGAAAGGCCCCGAAAAAAGTGTTTTTAAGAAATCGTTACGTCAGACCCCGACTTTGAGATATACAACAATGCCCGTTACAAACGACAGTTGCTCAAAGCAAAATTTCACGAATTCTTTACAGTATTGTAAAAGGAGCGATGGAGAGTCATCACAGAATGAAAGCTCTCCTTCGTCAGACAACAACACATACGGCGAAGGAAACAATTCGAACAATAGCTACATGTCGATCGACAATAGGACTTGTCCTCGGTTTAATTATGACCTGAGGCTGTCTCCAAGCAGTGGTCACGTATATTCTAGGGTAGACGATATATCCCCAAACGCACCTCGTTCTTTAGCTGGAAGTATATCTAATAAGGGTCGTACTTACTTTGTTTGATTGTTTATTTCTTTGTACATAAAGTACTTACTCGTACCACTTCCTTTTCGTCTGGCACTAATAATTTTTATTGCTTGCACATTTTAAATTCGAAATTTTCTTGCTAAACTTAAATAATATGATAATGTAAATAAAGAAGATTATGTATTATGATACTTTTTTGTCAATTTGTCACATACGTAATCTAAGAAATCAATGTGAATGTTATTGTAATTTGTACAAAGCTCGTGTGAAAATGTTGAGTCTGATTGTAATAGGGGAAAGTGGGGGAAACGCGAACGCGGGGTAATTCCGAATTCGATGGTTTTACTATGTTAGAAAGAGATAGCCTTATTTCATTTGCCGCCATTTCGGAGATCACATCACTAGTAGTGCCAGTCAGCAACACGGGAGATACGGACGCTCGTCCATATCAACGTATGCATTTTTTAATATTTTGTATGCCCTGCAAGTAAATTTTTGGTAAATTCAAGTTGGTGTAGCTTTATTTCTATCTACAATAATAATTCAGCTTTTACGTAGTGGATTAATCACATATCAACTAGTTTAATGGCAATGACGCAGTTGGCAAAAAAATATAACTTTATTTTTTATTTGGCATTTTATTATTTTCGAGCCCGTGGGGTAAAGACGAATATTTTATGTCGGGCAATCTCGAACATTCGACATTACCCCACTCTCGTGCGTTGGCTCTCGGTTCAACTTTTTTTTATTATTGTTATAGATGCCTCGTACTTACAAAAAAAGACTGAAATGAAGTACAGTTTAGAAAATCTCAAAAAGGCTACGATGTTAAAATAAAAAAACTCACTCTTGGTAAAGCAGCAGAAACTTATGATGTTCAAAAACAAGATGAAACCCTTCATTTAAGACGATTAGGAAACGCAACTTGCACGCATGCAGTCTCTCTGCTACAAATCGTTGAATTATTTTAAATGTGATATCCATCGTTAATAATGTTAGTTCGTAATTACCCCACTTGGTGTTCGTATTTACCCGACTAATGTCGGGCAAAGCCGAACACTAAGGGTTTTGTTTTTCCTTCATATTGTTGCAATGTATTAAAAAAATATAAATGTTGATGAGCGAATTAGGTAGACAGATAAGTAAACTTTATAGTTAAATAAATCTGAAAACTCTGTGATAAAATTCCACTGTTTTATTTAAGTTTTCCCTTAGGTGTTCGTATTTCCCCCACTTTCCCCTAACATTTTTTTCGTGTAGCTAAATTATTATCTTGTATTAATCAAATTATATCCTCATATTTTATTAAACTGTGAATATTCACAATACAGTCACTGTAACGCAACACCAAATAGGCTAGGATATTTAATTATTATAACGATAAATAATCACAACTATTTAATAAGAACTTCCAAATTGTTTTTTTCTCTAAAGTGTTTTTATTGCTTGAAATGTATATTTAAAAACTTTGAGTTTCTGTTTAATTTATTTTTGATTTTTTATTTTTCTAACGTAAAGATTTGTTACAATAACTCATTATGTACTTGCTAGGTTTTCATTTAATAATTTGTAAATTCAATGTGCTTCAAATGTATTAGATGTGTATAATACTTAAATATAACGAATGTATTGAATTTGATTGCTCTGTTAATTATGGTTGGTTGGCATAGATGTATCGCTTGAGTACCTATTTTAAAAGTAATTAAGCTAAATCGTGATATTAGATTTAACGATAACTTGGAAAAAAATATAATTTTTCTAATGTAATTATTAGTCGTAACGAAA
The DNA here is from genome assembly GCA_939531255.2 of Thera britannica. NCBI lineage: Eukaryota > Metazoa > Arthropoda > Insecta > Lepidoptera > Geometridae > Thera > Thera britannica. The sequence goes on from OW618034.2 coordinate 23,525,272, forward strand.
AATTTTTGTTTTGTATAAAATTGTACAAAGAATATCTTGGAACGTAATATATTATACGACGTTTTGATACTTACTGTTAGTCTTTCATTTATAAAAATGTCTTTGGATAATTAATTTAAAATAAATACTTATCGTTTTAATGAGGTTTTTTAATTCATCATTTTCTTTGAGGTTTTAATGAAGAGCACTTAATTTTGTATGATTTAATTACAGGAAATTAACCTTGTCTTTTTTCGTGTCCTATATATTTTAAAGACGAGAAATAACATAATTTTCTTTTTAATTAAAAAACTTCTCCCCGAGTTTAACTATTTATTTTAGAAGGACCTTTAAAAATATTGTAAGGAAATTTTAGTTTGAATGGAGTAATTAATTAATTAATTTTATATCTTTCACCATATAATAATGGTATCGTAAATACAATTTACTGGCACGTGAGGCTGAACACCTGCATGCCTCAAGCTTCAAGGGCAGTGCATCGTAGCACACGTTCCTGACGTGCTTGACCTACGAAGCAATGCTTTGTCATAGGCGAAGGTTACCTTGCCTTGCCTTGCCTTCTGTGGTTTTCCCTCGGAACTTCAACATAGGGTCCTTCAAAAGGCGGGTCTATCACTTCTTGAAAGGCCGGCAGCGCATCAGCACCACCTCTGGTGTTGCAGGTGTCTATGGGCGACAGTGACTACTTTCCATCAGGTGGCCCGTCTGCTCGTCTGCCAGCTGAGGCATAAAAAAAAAACACTTCAAATCAGGTGGGCTATAGCACGTGAGGCTGAACATCTGTATGCCTCAAGCTGATGGGCGCAGGGCAGTACATTGTAGGGCACGTTCATGACGTGCGTGACCTACGAGACAATGCTCTGTTTGGTAGATGATACCTTGTCAAGCAGCAAAAAGCTGAGTCGGGGCCTATTTGGCATAGTTCATTATTGTTATACATATGTTGTGAACGTCTACACCAATGTACCTATTATGTCAAATAAATGTATTTTCTTTCTCTCTTTTTTTTCTCTGTTATAGGCTATGGTTACCACTTAACATCAGGTGGGCCATATTATACTTGTTTCATTAGCTAGAAGTATAAAAATACAGTAGTTATAATGAGTAAGCTAGTATCACTGGACTCTACATATGGAACCAGCAATAAATGGAAGCAGGCTTAGGTAAGTAAGTATACATTCAATTTTATTTGATTTCTTGTATGTCGTTACTATCCATAGCTTTCTGTTTTAGGGCCTGCGCACTTCTAGATGATGGCGACGCCGATCAGTGAAACGCTATCAAATATCGATGTCATATTTAACAGCGTTTCACTGATTGCCATCGCAGATATTTTAGATGTGCGCAAGGCTGCCAGGAGGGCAAGCTAGCCAAATCTTGGAATCTTAAGTCAACTGATATGAAGCTCACATCTCTTGCGTATAAGCTGAGTGTTTGCCAACTTTGAACATAATCTGCCCTTGTCAGACCTTACTTACTAATAGCCCCTTCCCACGGTCTGTGATATCACGCATGGAGGGGCGGATCAGCTCGCACGACACACCATGGGAACGGTCTCGTGCGCCGAGGTGCGCGGTAGCACAGGAGCCTTGTCTGTGTGCGCTGCCGTGCGTCGTCGTCGGCTGTGCGTGATGATCTGCAGAACCACGCACCGTAGGAAGGCAGCATAAAAGACAGACGATGTCGTTTATCGCCATCATCAGCCAGAAATCCACTGCTGCCTTCTTCATGTATTTCCAGGAAAAACGATTCTGAGGCCTTCATCAGATATCAGATCAGATTCTAATCAGAAATAATCGTTTCGAAAACTTTTAACAGCATAATATTATACCTATTAAAATTTTGGAATTCTAGTAGGATTTTAAAGCAGAATTAATTTAAGTAAAACCAACCAGATCTCATTGTTACTCTTAAAACTGATCCTTATTAAAAACCATTACCTTAATAAAACTGATTCTTATTAGAAACCATTCTAATTTAATGGATTCTAGTTGGATTGAAATCAAACAAAATAACATCAAGGGTTACTGAAATGTGCAAATCATATAGGAAATGTACATAAGGATGGAATAATGTACATCAATTTAATTTATATTGTTTTTTATGTTCTTCATCAGCCTACAAAAGTCTAATAGATATATTATGACCTTTAACTAATGGTAGTTAAGAGTTAATTTGGATGGAGCGGGCTTAAATCTTTTTTCCTAGATGGCTAGCCAATTTCCAGCGATCTTTACAATGCCGTGAAGCTTGAAAGCTATAATAAAATATTAATTCCTATTTAATCAGTGGTAGTTCAAGGGCTAGATGGCTTGTGAAGACTACAATTTATTTTTAATATCTGTCTATTTGTTTGTAACTATAGGTGGGTAGTTATTAGATAAAAATTCTGCTCAAAATCTAATTAAAAATGTCTTTATCTAAAGGATCACTTTGAAACGTCTTAAACCTAGGTAAGTCTTAGGTGCTAGTTCCACTCGACCAAGTCTAGAAGACGAACCGGAAGACGAAGCGTAGGGCGCCCACCCACCAGATGGACCAACGACATTGTTAAGATCGCGGGAAGTCAATGGATGGAAAGGGCTCAGAATAGTTCTTCCTGGAAATGTGTAGGGGAGGCCTATGTCCAGCAGTGAACTTCTTCAGGCTGATGATGATGATGATGAAGTCTAGAAGAACAGGCAACAAACTACAGCTTGGTTTCTATCTTTTTTGACGTGACAACATCTTATAATTCGATGGAGCCGGCTGCACGCTCGAAAAAACATGACTCATGCGGCGTTACCTCGCTCTGAGGCGTTCTATTTAAGAGCCTGTCCAGATGGGGCGTTTTACGCGCGTTTTACGCGCGATTCCTCAATCGCGCGTAAAACGCGAGCAACTATTTGGTAGGAGCGCGCGTAAAACGCGGCATCTGGACGCAATATAAATTGAAACGCGCGAGGGCACTCGCGCGTAAAACGCTCCATCTGGACAGGCTCTAAGACTTGAAGTGCAAGCGAGAGCGCGGAACGAGCGACAAACAGGCACAATCAGCCTCCGCGTTCGGCAGCGTTCGACATCTGTCTCGTTCCTACTTGAGTGAGCGATGCGTCCGCGTGAACAGCTGTATGACGTTGTCACGTTCAACCGTCAAGTCAGTAAACCGACTTTACAGACAACCGATTTTTTTTCTAATAACTAATTTAAATTTTTAGGCTTTATTAAACAGTTTATAAGTATTTATAATACAAAAGCACAAAATGAAACATATTATGAAGCTAATTGGCTAGATAAAAACTAAATTCATACTCAAACAATAATATTGTTCGAACATAAACCAACGATAATCGTGTGTGTATCCTAATTGGTTGATTGTTGTGTCAATACAATGCTACTGATAAGTCGATTAAAGTTTTCTATTATTTTAGTACTTATTATTTATTGCTGTAAGTATAGCTCTGCCTTCTGTGCTGTAGGTCGTGGGTTCGATCTCCACCGAGAACAACTATTTGTGTGATGAACGCAGATGTCTTTTCTCTCTCTGGGTATTAAATGGTATTTTAAGAAGGTACGTACATTACTTATACACAAAAAAAAGTTTTTTAACAGCTATCTATTTACCATAGTACCTACAAGCTCTGCTTCATTTAGGGATAGTGTTGTGTGTATTGTCCACAATATTTATTTATTTTATTTATTTATTTTATTTGTTTACAAGTATTTTGTATACCTACCTAGTATTTTGTTTCAGCGTAGAAATAGTACCTACTGATTTATAAAACAATAAGCGTTACTATTATTAATTAGCGCAGCTTATTAGCATTACTATTCAGCGTGGCAATGCCGCCAAGCGTCTTGGGGACGCTTTCACCTGGTACTAATTTAGTCAGTTGAGCTATCTTTAGATCGTTTGTAACGGTCTGCAGATAGCTCAACTGTTTTTGTGTAGTTTGTTTATCTTGTAAATATTTGTTTAATTGTAAGTTATTTGTGTAAATACATATTTTTATAAAAATGTAGGTACTGTGCTCTCAACCAAAGTAGGTAAAGCACATTTGAGGTTCAGCTTTTATCGCCCCTAAACAAATTCTAAGCGTACATAAACGTTTAAAGTCACCATTACATTTGTGGCGAACATAAAATTATCAGGTTTATTGTTATTGTCGTCAGAAACAATCCACGGCGAGGATGGCGGAGGAAATCGCAGTTTGTGGTAGGAATGTTTGAAAGACGGTGAATTTAATGAGCCAAATGGTGCTAGACAAGAATAGGTTTCAGATATTTAGGAGAGGCGCAACCAGCGCCTGTTCCTAATTCTTCCTATCGTCGAGAAATGTCATTAAAAAATGCAGCACGTCTTCCAAGAATTTTATTGAACTCCTCAGACGCTAGAGCGAGGAACAACCAAGAACAACTTGACTCTCGCTTGTCCCGTTGTTTTTTCTGCCTTGATATTTAAATTTTGAATATGGACCTAAACGTTCGATTTAAAAACTATGGTTAACAAAAAGTTCTTAATAGACTACTGAGGAGTTTACCACAGATATATACAGATCAGAGGATGGGCAGGGGAATAGCATCTCCTGAGTAATTAGAAAACAACATATCTAAACAAATACTGTAAACAGTGAAGTGGTCGTCCGGGGAAGTACTACCACCATGCTTATTTCTGTCAAGCAGCATTGCTATTTCAGTTTGAAGGATATGCCGCATTATCACTTAACAGCAAATAGGATTGCGGTCAAACGCAAGCCTAAATTATGTGAAAATAACTTTTAAAAAAACTAAACGTACAATTAGCAGTCTCATCGCTAAGAGTCCAGACAAAAGTTGGATAGAATGAATATATTGCATGAGCATGAACGGAATTGTATGCAGGAAAAGAATCATCAAATCAAATCAAATCAAATCAAATAAAAAGTTATATATTTTGATAGCACAAAACAACAATCGTATTATACAAGTAAATAATTATAAGTTTAAAAAACTTGAGAATTCGACTTCATTGCCAAACGGCTAAACCGATTTTTATGAAATTTATTTGGGACAATCTGGACGTAAGAATAACCTTCCAAATAAAAAAATCATTTTTTAAATCAGTTCATAAATGACGGAGGCATCCAGTTACATGAAAAAAAATATTAATAAAAAATGGTAACACCGATTTTAATAAAATTAAATGACCTTTAAATGATAAAATTTATGGGACTAATCTAGAAGCCTTTCAGATAAAAAAATAATTATTCAAATCGGCTCACAAATGACGAAGTAATGCGGTAACAAACATTAAAAAAAAAAAACAACCGAATTGAGAACCTCCTCCTTTTTAATTGGAAGTCGGTTAAAAAGACAAACAAGATGGGCATCACACAGCATAATTTATGCTATAGCAGCGAGCACCACTAAAACGCTGGTCTTCCGTGACACTTGCGTTATAGTGAATATAGAAGAAGTGTTGAAAGACATATCCAACAGTGGACTTCATCAGGCTGATGGATTTGCTTATCTAAATCCTTTTGTTCTATTCAAGTTAATAGACCTAACAATCATGTTTTGGCTCCATAATCGTAAACTCAGTGATCCTGGTTCCATCAACAAAGTCCAACATGAATTAATATTTGCATAAGTTAATCAAAATATTGTGACACTGTTTACTAATGATGGTATTGTTCCAAGTTTGTTATGATAATTTAGTAAATGTGATATTTCATTTGTTTTAAATTTCTGGGAGTTTCACTACGTGATAGAATCAGAAATGAGGATATCCGTAAGAGAACCAAGGTCACCGCCATAGCTCGTAGAATTAGTAAGTTGAAGTGGCAATGAGCAGGTCATATAGCACGAAGAACCAACAACCGTTGGGGAATAAAGGTTCTCGAACGGCACCACAAACCGGAAGACGAAACGTAGGGCGCCTACCCACCAGATGGACCGACGACATTGTTAAGACTGCGGAAAGCCGATGGTATCACAAGGGTCACTTTAAAACGTCTTAAAACTAGGAGCAAGTTCCACGCGACCAATCCTAGAAAAAAGCCGCCAAGTGCGAGTCGGATTCGCCCATGAAGGGTTCCGTAGCACGACGAACTACAAGAACCTTTATATTATGTTACTTGATGTAACATAATAAGGTTCTTGTAGTTCGTCGAAAGGTAAATTGCGGTTTACGGTTTATGACGTATAAAAAAAAAACTACTGACTAGATCTCGTTCAAACCAAATATCGTTGGAAGTTTGCATAGAAATGCACAACATATATTTTTTTTAGTGTTATCATTCTCTTACTTTAGAAGTTAGAGGGGGGGGGACCAACTTTTTTCCACTTTGGAAGTGTCTCTCGCGCAAACTATTCAGTTTAGAAAAAAACGATATTAGAAACCTCAACATCATTTTTGAAGACCTATTCATAGATACCCCACACGTATGGATTCAATGAAAAAAAAAATTTTGAGTTTCAGTTTCAAGTATGGGGACCCCCGAAATTTATAGTATTTTTTTTATTTTTATGTAAAAATCTTAATGCGGTTCACAGAATACATCTACTCGCCAAGTTTCATCAGTCTAGCTCTTACAGTTTCGGAGAAAAATGGCTGTGACATACGGACGGACAGACAGACAGACAGACAGACAGACAGACAGACAGACATGACGAATCTTTAAGGGTTCCGTTTTTGCCATTTGGCTACGGAACCCTAAAAACAGGCAACAAGCAACGGCTTGGTTCCTTCGTATGTTTGTTTGTATGATCCTTTTACAAAACAGAAATAATAGTGAGACGTAGGCAATAATAAAGAAAGAAAAGTGTCAAACAATGAGATAAAACACATTTTTTCTCATCAAAATAAGTTCTAAGCCCCCGACAATCGGAAGTTTAAACTGTTGCCCGAAGCTACGCATCAACATTATCTATTCCACAAAGGAACAAAGCCTAGTTAGCTCGATGTTAGCAGATCACAATGTCAACTTCCGTTTCCATGTACAAGGACTCGGTGTCATGAATAGGTAGGAAGGTACAGTCTTAATAAAACATTGGGTAGTAGAAGAGCTCTTTGTGAAATGGCTTGTTGCTGTGTTTCAGTCTGAAGGCTGCTGGTTGAAATTAAAACATCTCTATGACTCAAACTGAAGTGCAGAAGGGCAAGAAGATACGCCGGGAGATGGACGAAGGCGGCTAGAGAATGGTGGCCAAGTAATGCTCAAACACCTAGAGGCAGACCACCCGCCCGTTGGTTGAACGACATAGTTGCAAGTGCTGGGAATGAGTAGATGAGACTTGCGAGGGACCGGAAAGAATGGCGCAATAAAGAGGAGGCCTATACTCAGAAGTGGGTGCAAACGGGTTGAGATGATGATGATGATGATATGACACAAGTTGGTAGATGCAGAGTAGTGCATCAATAGGGCACGTTTTTAACGTGCAGTGCCTTTTTTGTTCAGATCGTGAAAAAAATACTCTGAGACATCAAAATGTCTATGTGCCTGCATCCCATTTGTAGATTGGGAATGGTTCAGTTTCAAACAACCAAGTCTGAGACAAATCTACAGCAAATTTTCACGGCGACTGTACATGCATTGTCCTAGCGCTTTACTTGAACCTTCAAAATATTACGGCACTATTGTATTTTACAAAGCTGCTTACTGAATAGTCGATTTGAAATGGTTAACTCTGAGAGTTGGATGTAGGTGTGACACATATTACTTTGGTGTGATTGCATCCCAATATCTACAAACCAAGTACTTTTTCATGAATAGTTTTCATGTTACACATAATATTTGTTTTTTATTGAACTGAAAATGTGTAGCAAGTACACAAAAGAAGTCTTTTTAAGTGCGCCACTTAAAATCCTTTCACCACATTTGATTCGAAAGAACCATTCTTACGATAAGATAAGATAGAATTCAAAATTTATGGGTTTATGCCATCGACCTACAATTACATGGACCTCGGCTTTCGCACAAAAGTCACGAAAAAAGTGTACCAAGCTAACCTACTATAGGTGGATACTTATATATATTGTATAAACAAACTTTAAAAAAAAAATTATGTCTTATCACAATTAGCACAGAACTCAATTTTGATTGCAACACTACCAGCGTATCGCATGACGCACTTCTAGAGAAGATAACAGAACATAGAAATTATGGAGTAGCTTTTATTCCTATTTTTTTTTGCCTTGACTAGAATGATATAAAATATGTAGGTATGTTTTAGAACTTTATATTTACAGACACAATCGGGAATGAACAAGAAAACGCTTCCTTTTTAAATGTTTATTGATATAATATTTACACAATCATAATCATGGATGTATATTAATTGCCTTGAAATAAATTTAAATGATTGTAAATTTAAATATAAAATTTAAATTGCAATCACAAATGTGATTGGCCTGTTTTGGTTTAAAATGCTTGTCATTGTTGTATTCTGCTATTGTCTTTGTCCAAGCTAAACAACGTATTGGATCTCGAGGAAATCTGAAATAAATGATATTATTGGTACTATTTACCCGTAGCCTACTTCTTGCGTGGTCCAGCATAATAATCATTCTTACAAAATCAGCGGTCGTGCATCGGTGATGATGATGACGATAAATTTGAGTTTGAAATCTACTATTTAAATACCTACAAAATTCTTTACAAATTACGAAACCATACCAAATAAAAAAATAAACAAGCGACTCCATTGCTTTGAGAATTATTGTTCCGCAACTATCGTCGGCTTGGGTTGATGCTAAAACAATGCCGGTCTCTTTCTTTCTGCTGAGTACGTGAGCGTAGAAAAGAGATAGCAGATATTGTCTGCTGTTGTTTCTATCTTATAAACTTTTATTCAATACTATGAAAATATCGTATTTTGAGACAAAATATAGACATAAATTGGAATAAAAGATAACTCACTCACCGATAATATGATATTCCATCCTTTTTTTTAACTTTTGCCGAGTAATTCTTGCAATCTTTCACAACACAGTACGGCATTGTAACGTGCGAGCGGTAGCAAGGTTGAATGCGTAATGGGGCGGGATTGTCATCTATATTTCGTTTTAGTCCATAAGTTCAGTGGACACTTTTGAGCGCGGACCCGAAATCCATGTATTTGTAGATCAATGGTTTATGCTATTTAAACTTACAAATTCAACTTGTACTTATATGGAATAATATTATGTCCATTTGGAAAATTTTGCCAGCATCAAGTGAGAATATGTTATTACATAAATAAAATAGTAAAGACAAGTCGGTAGTCATGGAAACAACATAAACAAGTACCTGATAAAATTTAATGATTCCATTCTACTAACGTTATACAATAACAATTAAATGTCATATCAATAGAACAGCAATCAGTTGTGTCAAGAGTACAAATAAATCAATGTCTAACTAACCTATACTTTCTACTAATAAAAATAGGTAATTGTATCATCTCTATAACCTTATATAAAGCTTTGTTGAATTTTATAATGATTACACACAATAAACCAGCTTCTAAGAAGCCTTCTGAATCCATACATAATGACTCTGATGCAACAATACAAACTGAACTGATTCACCATTTGTACTGCAACAAATAGTTTTATTATTTTCTTTGTGAACGAAAAACTTTACTTGCGTTTAATAACTTGAGAAACTGACTTCATGTTCAAACTACTATATACCGATTTTGAAAGTTTATATGGGATCAATCTGGAAGCAGATAACAAGTCCGTTGTTTATTCGAGAATGTTACACGGAGACAGAAAAAAATGTTATTGACTCAACTTAATTTATTTTTTTACTTGTGACTCAACTGTGTTCAGTAATATCACAAGTCATCTAGGTCTTTGTTCTAACTCAAACTTCCAAGAACATCATTGTAGGACTAAAAAGTTAGCACTTTCCAAACTGCTTACACAGAGTTATCAAAAGTTTCGCCATGTCCCTTGGCCCGTATACCATAAATTGAACTTGTTAATAGATTTGTGCGACAAAACTCGCACGCAAGACTTTTCCCAAACTAATTTGCGTTCGACATTTTTAGCGTGCTGCTAGTAAGTGACCACAATGTTTTTTGCTGTTTTCTAGTTTATTATACAGTTTGTAGTGATATGAAAGTCATGCTAATTAGGAGAAAATGTTGTAAGTATCTTGACCTGCATGTAACATCTGTCACAATCTTTGAAAATCGGTAAATTTCAAACCGATACATTATGTTTTCTTTTAATTTTGCTGTAACATCCCAATTATCAAATGAAGCAAAGCTATAAATACTTACATTTTTCAAATAATGTTCATCATTTATTATTACTGACTGACTACAAAAGGAAGAGGTTCTCAATTAGATTGTAGTTTGTTTTTTCAATGTTTGTTATATCATAACTTGGTCATATTTTGTGAACCGATTTAAAAGTTCATTTTTATCTGGAATTTACTTTCTGATTTGTCCTCAAAATTCTCTATGAAGTGCACTTAAAATCCTTTCACCACAATGGTTTAAAATAACCATATTGACACCAGATATACACAATAAGAATAAGAAGGCCTTCTAAAAATTTTATCAAAATCGGTTCCAGGGGCACTTGTTATGAAACATATTGTTGAATTGAAGCTTACTCTTATAATATACGAGTAAAAACATTATTTTATAATAACTTTAGTTTTAAAAACTTAACATGAACATATTTAATTTAAAAATATGTTTTTAATTTAACAAGTGTTGTGAAATGTTGGAAAAGTGCAAATGCTTCTGCCACTTTTCCAACATTTAGCAGAGCATCGAAAAAATCTACTTTAGCAATCCATCTAAAATTCAACTATCCGTCCATTTTCTGTCAAACTGACGCCAACCCCGACGCTTCCAATTTGACACACCTAGATATCAGTGCCATCTACCAACATAACGCCGTAACTCTTTGATCGAAACAATATCGTATGCCATTGGAATAAGGCCGGTATTACATGCACGTGTAAGATGCGTCGTTGTTCTATACGGGCGTTCATTCAGGAGATCCGAGAGATTGTAGTCCATCAATCAAGCCGAATGTCAAAACTAATACGAATCGAGTCCCGTGAGAGACTCTGCTCGTAATTATGCGTTTCTGTGCATCGGACATCATCCGATTAAAATTGGCAGCCGATAGGGGAGTACGCGCCTAAAGTTTGTATTGTCCTGATACTAAACATGGTTATGTGATAAGATCACTGACATCCATAGTTACAACTCGGTTAATAGATTGACTGATTTAACGGGACTAGATTATTCTGATTTTGGTCACGTGACTGTCAGTAATCAATATCAATTGATCGATAGTAAATAGTAACTATGGATCAATTGATTTTATTTGTTATTTTGCACCGATACTATTGCTAAGGTTTTTATTTAGTTTAATACTCACTAGCAGTTGGTAACCGAGCTTCGCTCGGATTTTTTTTCGTTAATTTGTATCTTAAAAGAAATCATAAGAGTCATAATTATTATCATCTTTACTGGTTTATTCTTACTGAACAACGCCATCTGCTGGACATGCTTGCAGTTAGTTGCTCACAATGAAATGAAATGAAATGAAATGAAATGAAATGAAATGAAATTTATTTTGCCACACGTCAGTTACATAGTATTTATGAGTGAATTTAATCTATGCTTTTGGTAACTATAATAATACCTAGTAGATAGACAATCGTCAATAGATGGCAGAAGCAGTCACATATTCAGTTTATGTTTAATTATTGAACTCGGAAAGAAATAATCATTTTCTTAAAATGAATCCTAGCTAGATCAATTTATCGCCCCCCGAAAACCCCTGTATGCTAAATTTCGTGAAAATCGTTGGCGCAGTTTCCGAGATCCTATAAAGGTATAAGATAAAGGTTTTGCACAGTTTTCTTAGTTTTTAAACGCTTGCAGACCAGTACCAGCCAGAGATATTTTTTTATTTTTGGTTTTCTGTATTGTCAGTTGTGTATGCAACAGACGCATAAGTTCTCAGAGTGCCCGATAGGAGCGCTTATCGAATCTCTCTCAAAACGGAACACAAATAAATGGTAGACGACATTGTTTAACCAAACTGGGACTTAGGGTTCTCCTGCTGCAAATCAGTCGAAAGCATCCTGAAAGTACGGAGAACAATGGTTCTCCGTACTTTCAGGATGTTTTTCCTCAGGACTTGCAGGATGATTTCAGGATAGGATGGAAGGAGGTTGCTGACGGAATGCCGTCAGCAACATATAGGCTCAAGTTTAGTAGACCCTTTTAGGCTAGCAACATCAAAATCAAAAAAAAATTCAATGGTATCACATAGGGATCATTTTAAAACGTCCTATAGCTAGGTGAGTCTAGTTGCCAGTTCCACGTGATCAAACCTAGAAGAACAGGCAATAATAAACTATCTAACATTCTCATCAATGAGAATGAAGCTAGGATGACTTGTTTGTGATAGAAAATCACTCGCTTTCCTTAACTTCACTGACGTAAAAAAGGTACTTATTGCAACACCAGAAAAAAGTAATGTAGGTGAATGAATAGGTACATTGTATGCTCATAAGGTACTGCAGTCGGCAGGTGACGATATCGGGTGAATATATACCCTGCTATAGTCCACAAATCGATCAAAGGTATCAAATAACAGGATATAGTATTCCATAACACCAATTTTATGTGTCAAAACGGAACAGAAAATATTGCAACGAAATTTAAACTGTAAATCTAAAAGAATACAGAACAATTTGCTTTATGTAAAGTACGGAAGAAAAGGAACCGATCAACGGATGTCGATCAAAAAAGATATTTGTGGTGAACGACAAAAGATCAACACATTGTTGTGTGTAAGACATTGTTGTGCTTTTGCAAAAATTGAGAACTGTTTTTATTGCGACATCTAAAGGAAACAAGACAATTTTTCTATCACTTGTGGACACGTGGTCATACCTTTGACTCGCAGATATATGTATAAAAAAATTAAGCGATTTAATATAAATCGTAGGAAGGCTAGTAAGGTACTTTTTTATAAATTACACATTATACACACACATTTGTCTACTTACCTACATAGTTTTTATTTTGTTTGATACAAATCATAAAATTGTGAGTTTGTATAACTCGTGGTCTTAGACTACATACCAACATCTCGTGGTTTACTTATTACTAGTAAATCCAGATTTTTTTCTTGATTAGTTTGTTAAGATTGATTTTAATGTATATTAGTATGTTTTTTTGTGAAACGCAAACATTTCATTTCTGTTTAATCAAATATTAATTCACTGACCTGTCGCACACGTCGTCTTTAAATTGATCTCATAACCTCTCATTTCAAATCAAAGAGTACCTGCAAACGCATCGGGTAATCTCAATTTTAGCCTCGTTGATATAATAACACCCTTGTCAGTGTAATTCGCTGTTAACGACCCGAAACGTTATTTGTTCTTCTACCAAGACGCCGGCTTCGTCTAGACATCCAGTAAATGTATGTACGTAACCGTCAATCATTGTAAGTCCAACGAGGTTAATGATAGCCCTTCGGATGGGTAAATTATCAATTCCGCCCCAAGGGTTTGGAGCTTGTTTTTTGAATAGAGTTAACAAGGCCGCCCCCCTTAGAGTTGAAATTTGCCAATCGAAAATCCACTTTACTTTCTATATTTAAAATATAAATCCTTTTGAAGTTCCAACAGTGTTTTTGTCTCAGAGGCTTATTATTTTGATTAAAATTCCTTGACCTTGAAAAACAAGAGCAACTTGTTTTTTTACAACATGAGCCAATGTTGACTTTGTTGATGAGGGAATTAAATTAACAATTTTTGTTTTTTGACACCAGCTGTTGGGTCGCCGAAATACTAAATTTTAGGCCCATAAGACAGATCCCAGATTTTTAAGGAACTTTGCTTCGATTTTTTACTAGTCAATATTTTTACGTCAGTGTAGAAAGCTTCATGACATTAGGTACTAAGAAATTACACTAGAAGCTCTATGAGCTGGTACCTAGACCTCACGAGCACACTTAAAATGAACAGTTCACTGTATTTTAAGTAATTTATGTTTATAGTTACATCTAAGCATTTTAGGATGGTGATCAGTGAAACGCTGTCAAATATCACAGTCATATTTGATAGCATTTCACTAATCGCCTAGATGTGCACACGGCTTCAAAATTGTTTATTTAATGCTGGTGTCCCATGTAGTCTTCAGAAAAACATAGTTTATCTCAAGACTCAAGTCGACTTCCACTAACGGCTTGCCCTTACTTCAAAGTGTTCACACCATGCCTTCAGGCCTCTTTCCCTTTTGTTGCTTTTTCTTTTTCAGGTTTATTTTCTTATAAAACATCAGGAATTTTATCGCAACGTTAACACTGGTTTGCTATGTAAAAGTTTTTAAACGTAGTAGAAAATAACTTTAATAACAGAAAACTTAGCCTGTTAGAGCGTTGACGTTTGCACGAAGGCAAAGAGGAAGAAAACATGCTTGAAGTATACTAGAGAAACGCGCTACTTCGTTCGTATGCTCTTCTTCATATCGTTTAACTAGTTCTCTAGAACCAGTGTGATGAAAGGATTTTAATGCGCCTTGAACAGGCTCCTTTCGGGCACTTGACACATAAGTGTTTTTATGCATTTATTTCTATAAAAACTTTGACACCCTTTCAAATACTTGGAGTGAAAGAAAATAGTATTGTATTGAGCGCTTTTGAGTGGCATTTTTTTTAATGGCTCATGGAACAGGCATATGGCTCATTTTATGTTTAGTGGTAACCATTGCCTATAACAAGCATTGTCTCGTAGGTCATGCACGTCAGGAAAGTGCCCTATACGACGACCCTGCTTCTATCAACTTGAGGCAAAATTTTCAGCCTCACGTGCCAGTAATTTCACCGGCTCCCACATTCTATAACCTGAAACACAGCAATGCTGCTTCGTGGCAGAAATGGGTATAGTGGTAGAAGTTCTCGTTATGAGCCCCTCTAGCTACTACTAAAAGTGCTTGTGCAAAATATACCTCCTCTAGTGATAAATGAGTCAGTAAGCTAGTGAGTAGATTTCTCGTTGTTAATAAATAGGCATTGGATATTTTTTAATGTAATTTCCTTAGAAACGAACGTGCTGTCTTGTGACATAGTTTAAAACTAGGTAATTGGCCTTCTCATGATTTACTTGTTACTAAACTTAAAAGCAGTTTTTATAACCTGTTTAAGATAATTGAAGTAGGTAAGTTCGAATGCTTGCATGCGAGTTCACGGAATTGAAATATAAGTTGTGAATTTTTAATTTTATTTGCAGAATATGCTGTACATTTACTGACTTGTAAAAATACGTATTAGTAGGTAATGTGTTATTTGAAATTATACTTTAGTTTAGTCAGTTTTTGTTGAAGTAATTCTGATGAAAATATACGAATTTCGTTTGATGTTTCAAACATTTCTTAACATTTCTTTGAAATAATAATTTCAAAGAAATGTGTTCGATTTCATGGTCAAACTGCTAAACTGATTTTGATAAAATTTCTTTGGGAGTAATTCTTGACCCTTCAGATCAAAAAACATTTTTTTCAAATCAGCTTTTATATATGACGAAGATAAGCGATAATGAATATTAAAGAAAAATACAACTGAATTGAGAACCTCTTTCTTTTTTATATAAAGTCGGTTAAAAATAAACAAAATTTCGTTTAGAGTTTCAAAATGCTTTTGTATAACAAAAACAATGACACAATATTATAATGTTTACGTTTGAGAGCAACAACCTCAAATTCAGAATTCATTTTATAATCGAGCACTAAATTAATTGGATTAAGTGGACCAATCAGAGACCGGCGCCATTTACCACACCTACTGCCGCCATCTTAGATGCGCAAGCGACTAACTATACTACTATAGGTATATCTATTTTTATCTCTATCAACCATTATTCATGAATTTTAATATTAAAATCACAAAAACCAGAATTAAACCCTTCATTGTTTATATTATTTGAAAGAAGAAAGAAAGAAAATATATTTATTTAACATTATTCACGTGAAAAGAATCAGAAAAAATATTTTAGCTATTACTTCCACAACCAAACAAAATAATTAGGTGGGTACTACAAAACTGTAGCAAAATCTTATGCAAATATTATTTTGTTTGTTCAAATTTATGTTCAAAGCCAAAACAAAATTATAGATAAAACAAAAATAATTGCCTACAAACGTCGAAACCTTTGTGAATGCTGACGGCCTCATTACACCTAATATAAATAAACATGTGTTGCCAGCTTACCAATACCATTGAAAGTGGCGCCACAGTTACAAAATATGAAACAAAAGATGGCATTCTCAACGAGACTGAATGAAATGGCGCTATTAGTTCCTTTTTGTTCAACAATACAGTTATCTTGGTGGTAACATCCCTTTTGACGGTTGAATGCACAAAAATTACGGTGATAGGCATCATTATTTTCTTCAATTATTGGTTGTTATACAATAAACATTTTAGGGTTCCAAATGTTAAAAACACAAAACCTTTTCTATTTTATATTGTTTATCTAATTTAATAATAATGTATAATGAGCTTACTCAATTTTAACAGTTTGAAAATGTAAAGTTGCGTGTTTAGTTATTTTTTATCATCAATACAAGAAATCTTATTGAAAACATCGGGTCACCTCTTCAAGCCTTAGGGAACTTGTTGGCTTTTTAGAAAAATAAAGCTGGTTAAACAATTGCTAGTTCAACTTTCGCATAATGGACTGCCTCAGAAACTAAATGCTGAATTCCAATAAAGCTGTTTCTTTTATTCTAATACTTTTTGATGGCTGTTACGTACGTTTAAAATATTACGCAAAAAATATATTGTATTCTGAACCCATAACCTAGTAGGGTGTGGCTCGTCTTGAACAGTTTTTATATACACCTGCTGCTTTTATATCATTTTGATAGGCAATTTCAGTTGCTATGACTACGGGCTCAGCAAATACGACGGTGTGTAAAGCAGGTGATTTGCGTTATCAATTATCTATACTAAGGTCAGACCAGCTGGTATACCAAGCTTGGTGACACCAACTTTACCGTCTAGGTGAGACTACACTATTGTGAAGCTAAAGTAAAACTATAGCAAAACTAATAAATATTGTAGCAGAAAAAAATTTAACAATATTAATTTCTCTGTTGTCAACTAAACAGATAAGCTTGAGGTACACAAACGATTCACGTAGTATCGTAGTTCTGAATGTAGCATGAACTATGAAATGAATGAACTAAAAACTGAATGAACTAAGAACTGAACGAACTGAGAACTGAGAACTGAACTTACTTAAAGTCAGACAACAAGATCAGTGACGTGACACTTTTAACGGCTCGCAAAAAGTCTCTTGTCACTTCAATTTCATGACAGCAAATAGAGATGGCAACAGACTTGTCGGTCTTTAAGCTAAGTAACTACTATAAGTCCATTATGAATATACCTACCTGATAATATTTTCTGTATGTATAATTTATGTAATTTCCAAAACAACTTTCCTAACACACTCCATTTATTTGTGCCCTGCTCTACCTGTCCATGAGACGGAAGTATTAGACCAGCAAAAGTTGTCAACGTGTTTTTGTCAGCAACGGTACCATGCACAAAACAGATGGTTGCTTGGGGAAGATCTATGGCAATTTAACTATAACACGCAAGTTCGGGAAATGACGTCATGACCCACTTGTTTTGGGAAGTTTGTCACTTGACAGTGAAGTATGCAAAACTCGTTCGAGCCATTCCATGTTGGCATGGAATAAAAGTAAGATGGTGCCGTAAGAAACGTTTACCGCTCAATGACGGACGTACTAATGCGGTGAAGTCTTATACCAGACTCGCAAGTCATTATTAATATTCAAAAATTTAAGCGTCTAGCTAATAATCTCCAGAGACAAGAAGTGAGTTTTCTTTTCACCTAAACTGGATCGAAATATTGTAAATCTTATACAATATTCATAGCAACTCCATGGTACTACCAAACCTCTACAAGTATATACCTATAAATATAACTTTAAATACTTTAACCTCTTGACCAAAAACAGCAAAATCATGACCAATTCTGAACACAATCGACATCATTGTCACCGCAATCACTGCCATTCACATCTCGACACGTCTAACCACTCTTCTGTTGGTCACATTACCACATTACTGTCAAAGATGCCGTAAATGTCGATGTGGCTAATTTAGGGCCCTATCATTGTGTTGGGATCGTGTACACACACTGATATGTGGGCGTAGTGTTGATTCCAAAGATAGTTGATTATTTGTTTGGGCCGTATTCTGGAAATCAGTCGAGCGTTTTTTCTGAGGCACGATACATAATATCGAGGGTATAGTATAATACCCTCTTAGATCTTCCTAAATAGGCAATCTAACTCCCTACTGAGATAAGAAAAGTCAGTTTGTAATTTTGTATGATTTAATATCAGATTAACAAATCTGGCAAAATAAATATCTATCTATTATATTATACTTGTATAGAAATACAATCATTTTACGTGAAAAAATTGACAGAGCTTCCATTATGATCATAGTAATAACATAATTATTTACATACGTAAAATCACGAGATTAGAGATTTCCACTTGCGACAATTCTGACCTCTTTCGCTTCATTCACTCTTGTAACATTCTTCATACATGCTCGTCGGTTTAGGGTACTCTTGACCAAAATAGCAATGCTGCCTTAATAATATGACGTCAATACATTTTCAGAAACCAAACCCACAAAAGTATATACTTATTACCCACTGTTGGATCCATATACAGAAGAAATTGTTCTCTATATAAATAAAAAATATTGTGGACAACATTTAATAGTGTCAGAGAATCGTGAAATCTCCTCAATAGGTACTTTATTGGCGTCCATTTCTTTTATTATCTTATCTTATCTTCATTTCCGTATTCGTTTATTGTAATTTAATGACTTTGCTACGATGTTGTAAAGATAAAATTTAAGAATGAGCAGTGTGATCCCGCGTGCTTTTGGTCATTATTTTCAAAACAGAATCCACAGATCTTAAAAAAACCAATAAACTTTAGTTTGGTACTAGTATTTTCTGGAATTCCTTTTATAATGCACCTTATAGCCACAACGGAAAACTTACTCGTAATATTCCTTCAATTTCTAGTTTAATCTCCATGCACAAAATGTACCTAAAAGCTTACATCGTAGAGGTGCCTGCTCTAATCACGTATACCGGCGGTTTTTCTTAATTTTTCTAAGTTACTTTCAAATATGTTTGATTGTAAACCTTCTGAGTGCAATGGTAGCCTAGAAGTAGCCCCGCTTTGCAATCTTAATCGTGGGGTCAAATCTAGTCGTGTACCTATAGATTTATCTGTTCAGAAAATATATGTACACAATGTTAGTGTTCTAGAAGGATGTAAGAAAACATCGTGAGAAAACCCATGGCTTAATTAGCTCTGCATGTATTGACGCCAACTAAGCTATGGCAAGATGGTATAGGTTTTGGGTAAGACTATTACAATATCTAAAACCATGTCCCAGACACTTTATCGTCATGCATATAGGGCTTGAGTGATCACAGTGTTCTATAAGGATGGAAGAAAACATCGTGAGAAAACCCATGGCTTAATTAGCTCTGCATGTATTGACGCCAACTAAGCTATCGCAAGATGGTATAGGTTTTGGGTAAGACTATTAAAATATCTAAAACTATGTCCCAGACACTTTATCGTCCTGCATATAGGGCTTGAGTGATCACAGTGTTCTAGAAGGATGGAAGAAAACATCGTGAGAAAACCCATGGCTTAATTAGCTCTGCATGTATTGACGCCAACTAAGCTATGGCAAGATGGTATAGGTTTTGGGTAAGACTATTACAATATCTAAAACTATGTCCCAGACACTTTATCGTCCTGCATATAAGGCTTGAGTGATCACCAGTTTCCCCTGACGCTTTATCAATCATCTAATGGTTGCAAATGGCCTGATTTTTTTAAACCTTCTAACTTGACTAAAGTGCTATGTCAAATCAAATAGTTATCAATGCAATCAGTGAGTCCAACATTTTTATCTTCGTTTTTGTTCAAATGACTGCATTCACCGCTCAAACCAGTCTATTTTTATTGCTTCCTCTAATGGATTTTAGTAATATGATCCTTGATTTGGGTTTTTTCTTTTTACACGTACTCTAAAACTTTAAATACAGTTTCACATAAACTTATCGAAGGGTGATAAATCTTATTGGTTTGTTTGGCTTTTGTTTGGTGGTATTTTGATTTTGAATTTGTTTACATTGTCAATAAGATATAAGTATTGACTCTCAGCTCAGTTGGTAGTGGTTTATACGAGGTTTAGGGCTATTCAATGATACTTCACGAGTCGAGGCACAGAATGAAGTGGTTTATTGTTCTACGTGGGTACTTGCACATCGGGCCTTACCAAGCTACCCACAATAGGTTAAGGATGGAAACACTACAATCCTCCACCGTTAATTAAGACTAATTAAAATATAAGCTTAATAAAAACATTTGAATTAGTTACCTACCTGCATACAATCATGATGTGCTAATCAATGCTCATGTGCATACCTATGTAATGTACCTACTTACATAAACCGTGTACAGAATTAAGCTATACAAACACGCACAAGCTTAAATCTAGTCTTAGCCTTATTATATTTATAATACTATAATAATCTTATTACAGCTATGTATCTACATCTTGGTAGGTAACAAAGTGGTTGTCCTAATCGATTTCTAGTCCAAACCTAACCACCGGCTTACGTATCCGCTTCTCTGGTGGTATATTTAGACTAGGCAAGTTTGTTTCGGTACAGGGAGGACCCACGGAAGTTATCTGTTTTGCGACGCTGTCCTCAGCTGGCAGGTTCTGTCTAGGACTATTGCCTATCTCTTTCGCCCCCACCGAGACAAATGGCGCCTTCGTCGCAACAGCCTGCGACTCGAATGACGACGACGACGGCTCGGGATTGGTTTCGCCGCCAATGCTGGCGCCCGAGTCGCTGGGAAACACACATGAGCTCCTCCGCTTTAGCTGATCGATATGTCTATGCGCTGCCGATCCATCGCGAGTTTTGACTGAATAATCATTCCTACCTAACTTCTCAATGACTTGCCCATCAGACCACTTATTTTTATCATTAAATTTCCTATACCAAACAGGGTCACCTGGGTTTAAATTCCTGGACCCTTTTGCGCTTTCACTAGCTACTAATTCTTTGTTCCGCAGTCTACGTCCGTGATCCGGCTTAATCACATCTAAGCGCGTCCTTAACCGTCTACCCTGTAACAATCGAGCAGGACTTTCACCAGTTGTACAATGCGGCGTGTTATGATATATCAATAAGTACCTTTGAATTGCAAGCTCAGGATCGACGCCCTCGCGGTGTGCTTTTTTTATAACGTTCTTAACAATTTTTACGGCGTTTTCTGCGGCACCATTGGATGCGGGGTGGTACGGGGCCGAAAACATTTGGTACACCCCATTATTTGTCAAAAAATCTTTAAACTGCTTACTAGTGAACGGAGGTCCGTTATCTGATACGACTTGCTTAGGTATTCCCCAACGCGACCACGACTCGCGCAACTTAGCTATCGTCATCTCAGCTGTAGTACGTGTCATTTTAAAAGCCTCAATCCACTTTGACCTAGCATCGACCGAGACCAGATAAGTTTGACCCTCAATGGGTCCTAAGAAATCAAGATGGATCCTTTCATAGGGCGAATGGGGCCACCGCCACGGCGAGGGCGGCGCGGCAGGCGGCGCGGGCGCCACCGCCGCGCACGTGACGCACGCGCGGCACGCCGCTTCCACCGCCTCGTCCAAGCCGGGCCACCACACGTAACTGCGTGCGTACGCCTTTGTCTTCACGATACCCATGTGAGGTTCGTGAAGCTCACGCAACACTGCCTGCCTACACGATTCTGGAACAACAAGCCTATGACCCCACATGACGCATCCTATTTCAATATATAACTCGTCTTTCCTTGTAACATATGGGTCGAGTTGCTTTACGTCGACTGTTTTTGGCCACCCGTTTTCGATGTAGCCACATACACGACTCAGTAAAGGATCACGAATCGTTTCCCGCCTTATCACCTCGCTATCCAAGAGCATCGCGTTGGTAGCGAAATGTAAATAAGTTTGCTCCGGTGGCTCCTCCGCACACTTCTCGCTAACTGGTAATCGTGACAGAATGTCTGCGCCATTATCATGCGTACCTACGTACTCTATATCAAAGGTGTACGCAGCGAGTATCAACGCCCAGCGCTGCATGCGACTCGCAGCCATTGTAGGTATGTTCGTGTTCGGTCCGAAAATGCTAACTAAGGGTTTATGATCCGTTATTAACCTGAATCGCCTACCCAACAGATATTGATGAAATTTTTTAACACAGTAAACGATAGCTAGCGCTTCGCGGTGTATCTGTGCGTAGCCTTGTTCCGCCTTACTGAGTTTTCTAGATACGTAAGCAACAGCGCGCTCCTCACCACCGCGGCCCCGCTGGGACAGGACGCCGCCGATGCCTACCGCGCTGGCGTCGCAGGTGAGCACCAGTTCACGAGCCGGGTCGTAGTGCGCCAGCACCTCACTACTCATCAATAGCTGTTTCACGCGCTCGAATACCTGCTGGTGCTGGCTGCCCCACTGCCATCGTGAGCCTTTGCGAAGCAAATCGTGCAACGGGTGCAGCATACCGCTGAGATTCTGTACAAATCGAGCGTAAAAATTTACCATCCCCAAAAATGACCTAAGCTCAGGTATTCCCTCCGGACTTGGCATGTCCTTAATGGCACGCAGTTTCTCTGGGTCTGGTCTGATACCATCTTTATCTACAATGTAACCTAGGTACTTTACTTCCTTGGCTAAAAACGAGCACTTTTCGAGCTTTATTTTTAGTCCTACTGCACTTAGTTTTTTTAAAAGCGTTTCTAGTGATTTAAGATGTGACGGCCTGTCCGACGCTGTTATTATTAAATCATCAGCGAAGCACTGAACATTAGGTATGCTATCTACAATGCTACTTACGACCCGCTGGAATATTCCACTGCTGGAAGCTAGACCATATACCAGACGATTATACTTAAATAAGCCTCTATGCGTATTGATGACGCAGTACTTTTTTGATTCCTCTGACAGACAAATCTGATTATAAGCTTGAGACAAATCGATTTTTGTAAATTCTTCCCCCCCAGCTAAATTTGAGAGCAAGTCATCGATTTTCGGCAGCGGATACCTATCGATCATTAGTACGGGATTGAGCGTTACCTTGAAATCGGCACATATGCGTAACCCACCGTCACTCTTGTTGACCAGCACCAGCGGCGTCGCCCAGTCCGAGCAGTCGACGGGTTCAATGACCCCCGAGCGCAGCATCGCATCGAGCTCGGCGTCGACGCGCTCACGCAGCGCGTACGGCACCGGCCTCGCGCGGTGGTACACCGGCGCAGCACCCTCGCGGACCCTCAGAGTGGCGCATCCTCCCGTGTACCGGCCCAGACCGCCACTCCATACTTCTTTATATCTGTCGAACATTTCATCAACAACATGTTTAACCGGTTCCAATTTAAAATTACATGACACATTTGGGTACCGCAAAATGGGTATCTGGATACCTAACTCTGCGAGCCATTGTCTACCTATTAACGATGTCACACCTGTGTCGATAACAAAGAGGTCAAGTTCCTTTCTACGTCCATTAAATTCTACACAGGTCGTCATGCATCCTAACGGTCTGACTTTGGATTTACCATCATAGAAAAGAAACACATATTTCGACTTTTGTAACTTCACACCACTAAATAATGTATCATACGTTTTTCTGCTAATGCATGATCCCGGGGTCCCGGTATCCACTTCCATTTTTAATTTACGCCCATTCACTATTAAATCGAGACTCACCGGCGTATAGTGTCCTAATGACATTTGGAACATCGGTTCCTCGACCTCTGCCTCCGAAGCTGAGTCCTCGCTGCTGTCGCCTGCTGGCTGCACAAAGTGATGCGCCTCCCGGTAACGTCCGTCACTGCTGCCGCCACCGCCGCTGTTGCCACGCTGCGCTTCCGCCCCCTTACTGCCGCCGTCCGTTCTAGACGCGTCCTTATAGGGGCACACACGCCGCAGATGTCCTTTATTTCTGCAGACGCTGCATACGTAGTTCTTAAATCTGCATCCGCCTATATGATGCTGGCCACCGCACGCCCTACAGGCATCCGCCCGCCCCACCGATGATGGAGCCGCTCCGGTGCCTCTCGCTGAGCTGCCGCCGCCGTACCGCGCGCCGCGCGCCGTGTTCGCCCTGATCGCATGCACTGCGCTCACCCCCGCCCCGCTGCCGGATGCCGCCGACGAGTCCACGGCCGCTGCATCTCTTTCCGCAGCCTCCAGGGCCGTTGCCAAGGATAGCGCTTTCGCATAGGTTAGATCAGGCTCCGAGAACAGTCTCTGCCGTATCAGGTCACTGCTCACCCCACATACAAACTGGTCCCGCAAATTATCCGTCAAAGTATCTTTGAATTCGCAATCCTTTGCTAGTTTCTTCAACGTTGCCAAGTATTGGACGATGCTTTCGTCAGCCGCCTGTCGTCTTTGTCGAAATCTGTACCGTTCCGCCATGATGGATGGTTTCGGTTGCAAATGTTCTCGTACAAGCTTTACCAACTCATCGTAGGTGAGATCAGTGGGCTTCTTTGGATTTGCCAGATTCACCATCAATTCAAATATGTCCTCACCAACCAACGAAATCAAGGTTGGCAGCTTGAGCTCGTCCTTGATAGCATTTGCACAAAAATACATGTCGACACGTCCACAGTACAAGGTCCAGTTCCCCGTATTTACGTCAAATTCTTTAATTTTTCCAACACCCATTATTGCAATTCCCTCCTGGGTTCTTGTTTACGGTTTATAGCACGCACAAATGATTTACCGAAGTCGCCAATGGTTTATACGAGGTTTAGGGCTATTCAATGATACTTCACGAGTCGAGGCACAGAATGAAGTGGTTTATTGTTCTACGTGGGTACTTGCACATCGGGCCTTACCAAGCTACCCACAATAGGTTAAGGATGGAAACACTACAGGTAGTAGCTCTGCCTTCTACGCCGTAGGTTGTGGGTGCGATCCCCACAACAAATATTTGTGTAGTGAACGCACATGTTTGTTCTCTGTCTGAGTGTGATATTGTATTCTAAGTATGTTTTTACAAAAAAAAAAGTATTTAATCAACTATTTAGTTTCTATAGTACAAGCTCTGCTTAGTTAATTGGGGTTAGACTATTCCCACAACACTATTGTGTGGAAACTCCCAAATATTTATAATACTTATAACATCTTTTTTTTCTTAGTTAAAATTTTGCAAGTAACCTAAGTCAAGTTTACGAGTAAGACAGTAAATAAAATGATTTTGGTGGTGCCACTTTATCATTATGTTTACTTACTCAACTATCATACCTACCTAATATTATAGATTACAATAGTTGTATAATACACATAAACACGTCTCCAAATCGTATTATCAATGCAGAGAGCTAACTTCCTAATGCATTTTGAATTAAGTGATAAATGAGTCGTACAAACTCAGTTCCTCACTAAATTCATTAATTTCTATGCACGTTAGGCGGTATTGTAATAAAGTATTATTGTCTTTACTAGTGGGTGCTTTGACTAGAAAGGACTTTTTAACTGGCCATCATTCAAATTCAAATAAAAAAATGTATTATTCAATAGTATCACGAGGATCGCTTTGAAACGTCTTAAAGCTGGAGCGTAGACCTGGCACCTAGACTGACCTAGGTGCCAGGTCTACGCGACCAAGCCTAGAAGAACAGGCAACAAACTATGCTATTAAAACTTGAATTGCTATTGTCCAACTTGGTCTCTTCATATCAACTGAAAACTAAGTAATTCATTTTTTTTTATCTCAAATACATACCACAAGGAAACTGAAGAGAGAGTTCTTCGAACTCTGTTCTGAAAAAGTTTTCATCTCTCTCATTTCTCCCCATCCATCTAATCCCATCCATCCCATCCAAAAGTTGCCTGGAAGAAATCACTGCTGACGATAAAGCTTTTGGTTGTTCTTATGTTTTCTTATTTTTTTCTATCTGATGTTGGATTTTCATTCATTTCACGATTAAATAAACAATTCAAATACAAAAAGGACGGATGTTTCCAAGATATTGTTTTACATTAAATCTTCCTTGCAGCTTATCTGTTTGTTTCTTTTGACATAAATACGGCTCAGACATCCTTATTAACTTGTCCTAATAATGAGGCTGTGGTACACCCTTATTAAACTACTGTACCTTTTTTGTTAGGAAATGAAACAAAATAATTACCTACGTTCTTGTTCTGAAAAAGCTTTTATTTTTAACCGACTTCCAATCAAAAAGGAGGAGGTTCTCAATTAGGTTGTATTTTTTTTTTTTTTTTTTTTTAATGTTTGTTACCGCATAACTTCTTCATTTGTGAGCCGATTTGAATAATTATTTTTTTATATGAAAGGTACTGCTTCCAGATTGGTCCCATTTTAATTTTATTAAAATCGGTGTTGCCATTTTTTTTTAAATAATTTTTTTAATGTTTGTAACTGCATGCTTCCGTCATTTATGAACCGATTTAGAAAATTGTTTTTTTATTTGGAAGGTTATTTTTACGTCCAGACTGTCCCAAACAAATTTCATTAAAATCGGTTTAGCCGTTTGGCAATGAAGTCGGTTTCTCAAGTTTTTTAAACTTATAATTATTACGGTGCTTATCGCATTCATGGTTTATGAATTTAGATTCTTCAAAAACCAGTTTATGCATTTATAAATGCGAATTCTTTTGAATGTTAATTTGTTTTTGAAAAATCAAGATTAGAAAAAAACTAAACTAGCTCACAATCTTTTTGCTGAAACTTGGCACGGCAAAACATCCTCTCAGATCAAGTACACAAGATGGATAAAGGATATTTAAAAGTAGTCAGAGGTACCTACGTCTAATTTTACATTTGGCGAACTCTTCGCATTTTGGCAATAAACGAACATTACAATTAGCTGAAGTCTAGTACAAAGTATTGGCCAACAGCTTAAATAATTTTCAAATCCCCTCATTCTAATTGCCACTTAATAATGGCTCGCTAACCCCCGAATACTGAAACGCAACTCAGATTTAAGCACGTCTCAAGCGACGAATATTTGACAGTTTTCAATGAAAATCTGTCAAATATTCGTCGCTTGAGACGTGCTTAAATCTGAGTTGCGTTTCAGTATTCGGGGGTAAGTCTCTTGTCACCGTCACTTTCATGTCAATAAATAAAGACGTCAATAAAATTATGTCAACAAATAGAAATGGCAACATAGGTACTTATCGGTCTGTTACGCTAAATTACTGCTATATGACCACTATGAATATACTTGAAAGTCTAAGAAGATTTCAGTAGTAGTAGCTCTTTGTGAAGGGCTCGTCCAGGGAAGTTCTACCACCATGCTTACTTCTGCCGTAAAGCATACTGTCGGTGTGGGTGCCGGTGAACTTACTGGCACGTGAGGCTGAACATCTGTATGCCTCAAGTTGATGGACGCAGGACGGTGCATCATAGGGCGCGAGGCAATGCTTTGTCATAAACAACGGTTAATACTTATAGGTATACCTATGCTTGTTCCATCAGCTATAGTGGTATACAAAAATAAACATAAACCTTTACCCTCGGGCCCGGGCAAGTCCGGTCAAAAGTAAGCACAGTGCAGTCCACCGCGATTGCGTTATCCATTTATTATTTACCCGTGCCATATCCGCTACAAGATTAAACGGCAACTTGCGCGAAGATTAAATCCCGGATTTTATTCCCATATTGCTATTTCCACCCCACGGTTGAGGAAAACTCGAGTATTCATTGCGGGTAGCCGCGCTCGTCAGGGTTGCAGAACATTTGCGAATATTCCTCTGTGGAAATGTATCAGATAATATTTTTTTTTTTGTTTTTGACTGGCCTCTCAGCTCAGTTGGTAGTAGCTCTGCCTTCTGCGGCGTAGGTCGTGGGTTCGATTCTCACCGAGAACAAATATTTGTGTGGTGAACGCAGAGGTTTTTTCTCTGTCTGAGTGTTATATTGTATTCTACGTATGTATTTGCAAAAAAAAAGTATATAAATATTATATCAGCTCTCTAGTTCCCATAACAAGCTCTGATTAATTTGGGGCTTGAAGTGTTGTGTGAATTGTCTACAATGTAGGTGTATACCTATTTATTATAATTTATTTCATTTATTTTCATGTATTTTGTACAGGTTCTAAACCTATTAGCCCACTACCAACACTGATAGTTAAGCTCTTTTCGTCTACTCTTCTATCCCACTAATATTATAAATGTGAAAGGATGGATGCTTGTTACTCAAAAACGCTAGAACGGCTGAACGGATTGCTACGCTTTAAATTTTACAAGAAAAGAGGTTCTATATGGTTTGCTTGGCAGATGAGGCTGATGACTTCTTAGAGATGTGACTGGGAGAGTGATGAGTATGAGCGCGGGTGGATATAACGTGAACGTAGACCAAAGAAAACCTGAATAAAATATTTGAAAGATGACTTGGATAAAAGAGAATGGATGCAGAAATACAGCTTATAGAGGAGACTGAAGCAGGCAGACACGTTGGGCCGACCCCATAAAAAGCATAATGAGGACAGGAAATAAACTAAGAGATTTGGTACTGCAAAGACGTCCTTATTTAGTTTTATTACAGTTTTTTTTTGCTCATAGATCGGTTGTTCGGACAACCCTGAAAACTCAAACCAAGATTTATACTAAGGTTGTGGTTATTTATACTGCTAGCCTATTTTATTCCCGTGTGATATTTTTAATGAGGCAACTGAACAACGTTGTTATTAAAAATTAAAAATACTAGACTAATTCGAATTCACTTGAGTTCTTTGTTGTTTTAATGTATGGCTCGTAGACAAAACCAAACAATACTGGCAAACAATACGTTACAAACTAAAGGCCTACAACAAGTTCTGCCTGGCTCTGTCTCTGGTTTTGAGTCTGTGTGAGTGTTGTCTAATTAAATCCTACGTCGAAACGTCACATAAACACAGCATAATGCACTGGTGAGCACTCACACAGACTCAAAACCACCAGAGACAGAGTTTTTGGTAGACCTACTGATGCAATCGTGGTGGAAGAAATTGTAGATTCAATTAGTTACAATTAATTAAATGAATTGGTACAGTAAACTCTAAAAGTATCTAACTGATGATACGTTTCTCATTCAGTTTTAAGTGAAAGTGTATTAATAATATTTTTTTACTCATCTACTCTTCGTGTCTGAACAAATAAGTACATAAAGAGCTTCTAACTCGACTGATTAAATATTTAACCAATTTCAAAAAGACCACTAAATCCCATTTAAAAATATATTTAAGTATTCAGTTCTAATAAACCAATTACAACAAAATAAATTACAAACAAGGAAGTATCAGTGTGGTCGGGGTCTAATTTAAAATTCAAAAAAGCGTAGGTTCAAACTGGCCCGCCTCCGTCCATCCCTTTATTTGTTTAGCAGTAATTGAGCTAAGGATGAGTCTATGATTTAGGACCACACAAAATCACGGTCTTATAGTAAAAGAAGTGCAAAATGTACGAGCCTACTCCACACAAGGATTCTGTCAAAAGGTACTTTTTAACCGACTTACCATAGTACAACAATTACCTATCTCTTGTAGGTTGTGAAAGACACGGTAAACGCTTTCCATCTGGTGGCAATTGTGCAACATGTTGGTAACTTGACGTCACCACTGTTGAGATATACTGTTGGGTAGAAGCACTAGTCGGATGGGGGTCTCTATCTGGGTGTGGCAGGTGTGCCACGTGCCAAGAGAAAATCCGATATTAATGTTTTCCACGTTTATTGTATGAACCGATCGTTACACGGTTGCGGCGACGACTGGCGGGCCAGGCTCGGACTTGCGATCGACGCTACTCTATAATGCTAACCTTTGCAAACCTACCGTCGTCGATCGCCACAGATTACATAGTAGTCCTAGCCCCCACAGTCATCCCCTTCTAAAAAAAATTTTTTTTACACAAAAAAAATTAAACCTTTAAAACTATTGAACCCTAATACTTGAACATTCATAAAACATAACTATATAGTGCAACTCATAACGAACAAAAAATGCTTACACTGTTTTGCCTTGCTGCTATAACAATACGGACTTTGACCTATTGCCTCAGAGTAATACATCGTTATGTAGGTACCTAACTGACGCAACCACAAGAGGTTCATGTTCATACTCTAAATTTAATACTTTTACAATTTTTGTTTTATATACGTTGATTTTATTAAGGAAATGTCATATAGTTATACAATATACTGTCTGTTACATACACAAGTTTTTTTTTAATTATATCTATCTTTTACAAACAACACTGGTTTCTTTTATAATGTCTTAATTCCTTTACACACTTTGCGCTTGCGCCTGTACTTGCTGTATGGTATCTCTCATCTCATTACGCAACCAAGAACTCACATGGGAACGACACTTCCCGCAACATTTATATATCAAAATTAAACTGATTATGATCACTATTATCACCGTTCCAATGGCGTATAACTGAATGTGGTTTTCCATGGCCGAATAATCGGCACCGTTTGCTCCATTCTGAGCAATAATTATTTCCTCCTGTTTACTGTATGTCTTTCCCATTTTAGGTACAGACTCACAAATAATGAAATCAAGCAACATTAACGTACTTTCTCGTGAAAGTCTGACTTCTTTGTGCAATTTTTATTCTACATTCTATCATTAAGCTGCATTATTACTTTTTACTGGGTCACAAAACTACATTATTGGCAAAATTATATTATTAGTACAGTAAAATGTTTTCAAAGAAAAATAAAATACATGAACATTCTAAGTTATGAGTTGCAAAAATTATTCTAAACCTATTGTCCCACAGCTAGCAGCGCGATGCGTTGCGATGCCGCACTATATTCCTATTTGCTTGAAAGCTCTACTAAAGTACTATGAGCGTATCGCTATCGCATCGCTCAGCTCACTATGGACGCGTAACCTAAACTCTAAACCTAACAGGTAGCTTCACCACACGACCGCTGCTGGTTTGGCGGTGCGTTGCTTCTGCTCGAGGTGCGGGTTCGATTCCCACACTCTCGTGATTTTTTACACTTTCTTCTATAACTTTTTCCGTACTTTCTACTAACTTATCAGCATCTAACAAATATGCTGGTTTTAATCTATCAATAGACACGTATGATTTCCTATTTGGATATTGAATCTCAAATACCTTATTTTTTCTAGATAACACGCGGTATGGGCCATCGTACGTAGGATGAAGAGACTTTTTAAGCATGTCATTTCTAACAAAAACGTGCGAACAATCTTTTAAATCTTCATGAACAAATATTTTCCTACTATTACTAACAGGTCGAGGCTGCGGTTTTAGATTACTAATAATACTACGCAGTCGGTCGACAAAGTTATAATTATCACTTATTGCTAGACTTACCTTACTGTAAAAATCTCCTGGTAGTCTCAATGAATGACCAAGTGTCATTTCTGCTGCACTTATGCCACTGTCGCTTCTACATGCTGCTCTCAGCCCATACAATACCGATGGTAACTCATCGACCCATGAGGTATTACCAGTCAGACGACAAGTCAATGCCACCTTCATGGACCTATGCCACCTCTCTATTTTTCCGTTCGAGCTCGGATGATAGCTCGTAGTATGTATCCTATTAATTCCTAACATTTTCATTAATCTGTTGAATAGTTCACTCTCAAATTGTCTTCCTTGATCAGTTGTTATCCTAAGCGGGCATCCAAATCTACAAATCCAATTCTCGTAAAAGGCTTTAGCTACTGTATCGGACGTTATATCCGCAACAGGAATGGCTTCCGGCCAACGAGTGAAACGGTCTATCATAGTTAGACAATACTGATACCCTTGCTGAGACGGACTCAGTGGTCCTACCAAATCAATATGAATATGCTCAAAACGATCACTATCTGGAAAACTTTCTAAATTAGATACTGTATGCCGATTAACTTTAACTTTTTGACATTGAGTGCACGTTTTCACCCAATTGTTCACATCCTTATTCATTCCTGGCCAAAAAAATCGTTGAGTCATCATCTTCCTTGAACTTCTTTTACCTGGATGACTAATATTATGTACTGAATCAAAAGCTACTTTCCTGAACTGTTCTGTAAGATATGGTCTGGCATTTTCCGTTGAGATTTCACAATAAATTAGGTCACTACTACTTGGCAATGTCATTCTTTTAAATTGAAACTTGTTATTACAATCGCTTTGCATGAGTGTAATTTGAGTATCCGTTTCCTGTGCCTCAGCTAACTCTTTATAATCAACAACGGTTGGGCATTCTATGAACTCGACACGTGATAACGCGTCAGCAACTTGGTTTGCCTCACCACCCACGTACTGTATGTCGCTTGTAAATTCGCTTACGTACAATAACTGCCGGGTTCTTCTAGGTGTTTCTTTATCCGTACCTACTTTTGTAAACGCGAATGTTAATGGTTTATGGTCTGTCAAAATTGTCAACTGCCTACCTTCTACCATATTACGAAAATGTATTAATGCCAAATATATTGCTAGTAACTCTCTGTCGTACGTACTATACTTTTTTTGTGCGTCTGTCAGTTTCTTAGAAAAATATCCTAATGGTTTCCAACTCTCTCCTATTTTCTGCTGTAATACCGCACCTACACCTGTATTCGATGCGTCCGTCATGAGTGATAAAGGTGCGTTAGAGACAGGGTGTGACAACGTAACTGCGCTTTGTAGGCTAAGTTTACATTGCTCAAATGCTGTCTCTGCTTCCGATGTCCATACAATTTTCGTCTTATCTCTCTTCTTAGAATTATGTAAAAACTTGTTTAGTTCTGCCTGAATATGAGCTGCATTTACTACATGCGATCTATAAAAATTTAACATACCGAGAAAACGCCTTAGCTGCTCAACGGTCTCCGGTTTGGGGTACTCGCTGATAGCTCTCACCTTGTCCTCCAGTGGCTGAATTCCTTCCGCCGTTACCCTGAAACCGAGAAAATCAATTTCAGTTTGACCGAATAAACATTTACTCAAATTTATGGTCACACCAACTTCATCAAATCGCTTAACCAGCTCGGTCACGTGTTTTCTGCTTATACTCTCTGAATCTGATGCAATAATGACGTCATCTATGTAACAAAACAAATACGATTCTTCTTCATTTTCCTTCATGTACTCAATACCTTTCAACACTGTACTATTCATGAATCTTTGGAACGTCTGTGCTGAGTTCCTCAGCCCAAATCCCATCTTTTCAAATTCGAACAGACCAAAAGGGCAAATGATGGCTGTCTTCTCAACATCATCAGGGTGCACAGGTATCAAATGATAAGCTCTATTTATATCTATCCTACTAAAAACTTTTTTACCTGCCAATCCATAGGTGAAATCTTGTAGCCGCGGAACCGGGTACCTATCGGGCTTGGTGATTGCATTCAGCTGCCTGTAGTCTCCACAAGGTCTTATGGCTCCGTCCTTCTTGGGCACCACATGCAGCGGACTCGCCCACGGGCTCTTGGAAGGCCTGCAAATCCCTAACTCCTGCATGAGGCTAAACTCCTCTTTAACTTTTTTATACCTATCAGGTTGCAACGGACGTGCCTTGGCAAAAACGGGTGGGCCTGTTGTCTCTATATGATGGTATATAGAGTGCAACGGCTTCTTTTTAAAATTTATAGGCTTAGTAACTTCCGGATATCTTTCCAATATATCGCGATAAGGATTATTTACCTGTATGCTCGTGATAGACGCTTCATCATACCTACTGACGGTCCCATTACTTTGTAACGATGTAACTGAATCTACAAGTTTCTTATTATGTAAGTCTACAACTAACTTATGAGTCTTTAAAAAGTCTGCTCCAATAATGGCTTGCTTCACATCACTAATAATAAATGTCCACTTAAACGCTCTTCTCAAACCTAAATTTAATTCTAGCACTGTAGTTCCGTATGTTTTAATTTCGGTGTTATTTGCCGCGAAAAGTCTGTATTTACACTCGCGACGCTGCGTTGCATGCACTTTACTTACGGGTAACACAGAAACGTTTGCACCGGTGTCAATTAAGAAGGTTATGCCGTTTTTCTTATCAGATACACTTAGACGGTGATTGCCACTCGGTACGAAGCCTCCCGCCGCCGACTGTACCGCATCTAGTTTTCCGGCGTAGCAGGACGACTCCCCGACGGCGCTGTCGTCACCTTCCACGCACAGGGCTTTTCACAAGACCATGCTCTATTCTTATATCTAAAATGGAATCGGCAGAGCCAATTCGGGTCTTGTGGTGTTCTACTTTGCGATCTCTGCTGCGACCTGCCTCTGTATCCGTTGTTGTTACGCCCTCTAAACGCGCTTCGCCGATGTTCTTGCTGTCCTCTGACTTCTTCTCGTAGTGCTGCTATTTCCAAGTTCATTTTCTGTATCTGTGTTACTATTTCGCCCATTGGTAGTTTGTCGCTGGATGTACTCACTTCCGCAATCTCTCCTGCTCTCAAATTCTCATTGATCTTATCTGCGATTTTTGCTAAATTTTCCAAATCCTGATCTTGACTTACTGTGAGTACTGCTCTTATTGATGATGGTAATCTACTTATCCACAGGTTGTGTAGTGTATTTTCGGATATTTGCGCTTTTCTTCCCAAATCTCTCATTCGTCTTAATAATTGCGATGGTTTCTGGGAGCCTAGTTCCATCTCTCCCACTAATTTTTGGAACTGCCTTTCAGCACTCTCTTCATATACTTGTAAAAGTCTGTCTTTCAATGTCTTATATTTATCATTCTCTGGTGGAGCGAATACAATATCACTGACCTGTTGTAGAGCATCTCGTCCCAATTTCGATACTACCAGGTTGAATTTCACGGTGTCTCCTTGTTTTTGCGATGCCACGACGCTCTCCATTTGCGCGAACCATAAACGAGGCATGTCGTTCCAGAAGTCTGGAATTCTCGCCGACACGGTTATGGCCGCCAGCTCGGACGTGCTCGCCATGTCTTTCTCTTCACTTTTCTTATTTTCTCCGCTCACTGCCGGTAGGGGAACTGCTGTTTGCGCGAACATGTCTGCGCACTTTTACACCTTATAGTCACTTTTGACCTTGATACGTATCCTTTTATACTACCTCTCGAAACCGGACGTGTGTCAAGAGGGAATCGCCGCCACTTTTTTACACCGCTTTGTTATACTGTTTATTCACTTTCACAGGGGTCACCACTTTTGGTAACTTGACGTCACCACTGTTGAGATATACTGTTGGGTAGAAGCACTAGTCGGATGGGGGTCTCTATCTGGGTGTGGCAGGTGTGCCACGTGCCAAGAGAAAATCCGATATTAATGTTTTCCACGTTTATTGTATGAACCGATCGTTACACGGTTGCGGCGACGACTGGCGGGCCAGGCTCGGACTTGCGATCGACGCTACTCTATAATGCTAACCTTTGCAAACCTACCGTCGTCGATCGCCACAGATTACATAGTAGTCCTAGCCCCCACACAACAAATAAATACTTTGTTCTGTTAGTAGGTGTATAATAGTATTAAAAATAATTCAACCAAAACTACGTAGGTACTAGGTAGTCGACATAGCTCAAAAGATTAGTAAGTTAAAGTGGTAGTGGGCCAGTCATGTTAGCCGTAGAACTGATAATCGTTGGAGCAAACGAAGACTAGAGTGGAGACCACGTTTGGGTAAGTGGAGTGTAGGACGCCCTCCGGCAAGGTGGGGTGATAATCTGTGAAATAAAGCTGGCAAGCACTGGGGGAGAAGAGCCGAAGACCGGGCTCAGTGGCGTGTTTGGCCCCCGACACTGGAACTTCACTGCTACCATTATTATTTTTGATTTGTAAAAGGTTGATACAATAATTATAAGTTTAAAAAACTTGAGAAACCGACTTCATTGCCAAACGGCTAAACCGATTTTAATGAAATTTGTTTGGGACAGCCTGGACGTAAAAATAACCTTCCAAATAAAAAAATAATTTTCTAAATCGGTTCATAAATGACGAAGGCATGCAGTTACAAACATTAAAAAAATTATTTAAAAAAAAATGGCAACACCGATTTTAATAAAATTAAAATGGGACCAATCTGGTAGCAGTACCTTTCAGATAAAAAAATAATTTTTCAAATCGGCTCACAAATGACGAAGTTATGCGGTAACAAACATTAAAAAAAAAAATAAAAAAAAAAATAAAAATAAAAAAAAACATACAACCGAATTGAGAACCTCCTCCTTTTTGATTGGAAGTCGGTTAAAAAACGGGAACCAATCCGTTGTTTGTTGTCAGTTTTTCAAGGCTTGGTCGCATAGAACTGGCACCTAGACTCACCTAGCTTTAAGATGTTTTAAAGTGATCCTTGTGATAGGTACTACTGAATAAATACATCTTGGAGGAGTGACCTACGTCCAGCAGTGGACTGATATAGGTTGATGATGATGATGATCTAGACTCAAAAAGGCTAGATTTCTTAGCAATGAATTTGGAAAGCAAGACTATTTCATGACTGCAAATGTTCCAAACATAAAACTTTGCTGATGAAGAAACATAAAATGTTACGTTAAAATTGAAAGCTCTGATGAATAAACAAGTTCTACTCAACTCATTGCACATCCAACTTCCTAGGAGTAGGTACAGTCGTCTACACTATAATGTATACATTTCGTAACTTTCAATCATTACATTCAATTCATTTCATGCAGAGTTGCAATAAAATGACAGGAGGAAAACGAAATCACATGTATGTGTAAGTCGCAGTTGCTGCACTGTGTCGCACTCTACTGGTGTCACGGAAGACCAACGTTATAGAGGCGCTTACTTTAGCATTATTATGATATGCTGAGTGACGACCAATTTTTATGTCATTTTTACTTGCATAATCTTTGTGTAACTATTTTTTGTTGTGTGGCAAATAAATAACCTTTGATTTGATTTCATAATAAGTTCGCGTAATATTTTGGCAATTGCCCATTGCTTGCATTTTGCATTAGTATTAGTAAGCTCTTTGTGAAGGGCTCGTTCGGGAAAGGACTACCACCATGCCTATTTCTTCCGTGAAGCAGAAAAAAGATAAACCCCTACCTAGGTTTAGCATGGTGTACATTTCCATTGCAATTTATCAATATTAGGTAGGTACCTACTCAAAAAGTGTTAAATTGCATAGGTACTACTAGTGCAGCCGACTGTACTTTCTTAGGGGTATGTTCCTAGGCGCATCGCCACATCTTTCAGTCGAGTTTAAACTGGCTAAATATTTGATAAGGGTAACAGGATCAAATGAAATAGCAGGGTTGGAGGTACTGAAGGCACAGTGACGAGCTAAAATAACTGGGTAAGTTTTTTTAACTAACTTTAAAGTACCTACCTTTTTTTATTTTTTATCCACTTATTAATAAACAAAACACTCAATAAAAAAAACAATTATCAAATATTTTAAATATCTCTTCTAGTCTTAGACAAAAATTATATTATATTTATCGATTACTTTAAAATCAGCCTATGCATGATTTTGAAATGCGTTCTTAACATGTTCAAATTTTGTTCTAAAATAAATTGTTGACTGAAAATGAATTCTAACTACGCAAGTCTTGTTAAAACTAATTCCGTCTTAAATCATATAAGTATCATCAAACGAACATACATGAAGTTCGATAATTACTAAATTGATTTATTATAGTTGGTGGTTTTTTTAAATAAATACAGTTACTTATACTAACAGATATTGCTCAGCTATTTTAAAAGCCACTGTTTTAGATACTACACAAGGGATGGAGTTTCATATCCATCGAGTTAAACAAGGGTGCTTGAAGTAGAATATATGATTACACGATCAATAGTAAGCCAATATCTCTGATCTTAACCTAAATGACTTAAAGGCTTCGTCTTCAGTTGATATTTTAATGAGATGAAAGTTCGAAGCCGTGGGTGTGATACTCGTATATAATTTCAGGAAATAATTAGTTTTGGAAATTTTAAGACAAATTATTATGTCATTATTCAAATTATAAATTATGTAATAATTTAATTTATTAGACAAAATTACTCTGTGTTTCACGTACTGTATTCATTAGGACAATACAAGAGCCTCTTAGAGGCGCACTTTAAATCTTTTCTTACTGATTCAAAAGAAATCCATCCCAATATCCATTGCTATGCAGATGACAGCACCGGGGACACTTTATACACGGGTCGTGCTAACATCCCTCGTGCCGTAGTGGAGGAAAGCCGGAGTAAACTTGTGTCTGACATAGAGGGCATATTAACCAGAGTCTCCGATTGGGGAGAGCAAAACCTGGTTCAGTTTAACCCTACCAAGACACAAGTTTGCGCGTTCACCGCTAAAAAAACCCCATTTGCTATAGCTCCGCAGTTCAAAGACGTGCCCCTCACAATTTCCAAGAGCATTGGGATCCTGGGTATCGACATCTCCAGTGACGTCCAGTTCCGTCGTCATCTGGAAGATAAGGCCAAGCTGGCATCCAAAAAGCTCGGTGTGCTGAACAGAGCGAAGTTGTACTTCAGTGCAGGCCAGCCACTCCTTTTTTATAAATCGCAAGTCTGGCCTCACATGGAGTATTGCTGTCACCTCTGGGCAGGAGCACCTGGATACCAGCTTGGACCCCTTGATTCGATCCAAAGACGTGCTGTGAGAATTGTTGACGATCCCAAGCTCACAAGCGGTATTGAGCACTTAAGTCTGAGGAGAGACTTCTCCTCATTGTGCGTGTTCTACCGCTTGTATAATGGGATATGCTCTGAAGAACTGTTTGACATCATGCCAACAGCTACATTCTACCATCGCACTGCTCGCCATAGGCAGAGAGTTCATCCTCACACCTTAGAGCCTGGGTGGTCGCGCACCGTTCGGTTTCAGAGGAACTTCCTCCCGCGAACACTCAGGCTATGGAATGATCTCCCTGCTGAGGTTTTCCCTAAGGACTATAGCATGGGGTTCTTCAAAAAGGGCGTTTTAAAAGTTTTAAAGGGTCGGCAACGCGCTTGTGATGCCTCTGGTATTGCAGGTGTCCATAGGCTACGGTAACCGCTTCCCATCAGGTGGGCCGTATGCTTGTTTGTCAACTTAGTTGTATAAAAAAAAAAAAAAAAAAAACTAGTGACTCGACAAGAAGAAGAAGAAGTCAAGACAA
Organism: Thera britannica; assembly: GCA_939531255.2. Taxonomy (NCBI): domain Eukaryota; kingdom Metazoa; phylum Arthropoda; class Insecta; order Lepidoptera; family Geometridae; genus Thera; species Thera britannica. Next base: position 23,564,421 of record OW618034.2, read on the forward strand.
GTCATTGTGTCAATTGCCTACGAAAATTGCTATATATTTTTAAACTAAGCAAATATCAATAGTACCGTATCTCGGTCACCACTGTTCCGAATGACTCATTCAAAATGGCTTCAGGTGGTATTTGTTAACTTGGGAACTATTTTCGGTTCGTTAAATTTTTTACAGGGTTTTGCTAATTGGTCTTAAGTTTTATGGGAACGTAGACAAAGTATTGCGCTAAGTGTACAAAGTAAGGAGGTTGTTATATGTGAAGTAGGTGCAAGAGGTTTCTCACGAAAATAATTATTTGTAGCTTATTTTGCACCAAAATTATAAGAAAAAAACAGTGGAATCAAAAACTCACATTTTAAAGATTGTGAAAGCAAAAGTATATATTGGAAAAAAAGTTAGTTTTAAAAGAAAACTAACATGGTTGCTTTTTTGTAAGCAAATCAAAATACTTGATGATGTGACTTTGCTTTTTTTTCATCTGAAGTGAGTGATGGAGTACTTCAAACTTATAAACTATGGACTAACAATATGATAATAGACTCGTGAGATGAAAGTGCGTAAAATTTTTGAAAAGCTTTTGGTTCCTATACGACTGATTTAGTAAATAACTGCACTTTTTAATAAAATATCTGCTGCAGATCCAAAGTTAACAGAATAAAACCATTATTTTTCAGTAGCTATGAAAAACTGCATTTTGCTTCAATATCTCGGCGCATGGATCTTCCAAAGCGAACCGCTATCCAATATTAATATTGTGCCGTTTCAAAAAGTTTGAATTGTAAGCTAGTCCGCCATCAATATTCATAAACTCAAGATGGTGGATCTGAAGCGTGCAATAAACAAAGCTGGCTCCAAGTGTAGTGAAGCAAAGTAACCGATCCTGAAGAGCTCATAAGGCAGAAGTTTCTAAAATTCCTGTAAACCTAACACGGTGGTAAGAGCACTGCTAATTTAGAGGTATCTTACTTTCTAATGCATAAAAGTCACACGCTTGTAATAATCTGTCCTTTACATGAATAGTCATAGGGTCTTATTAATAATCCTGGCGTAGCGTTGGACTAGTTAATCCGTGTTTTGTCTCTTGCATTGGCGTGCAATTGTCAACTCGAACAAATGTGACAAAACACGGATTAACTAGTCCAACGCTACGCCAGGATTATTAATAAGGCCCATAGAGTTTTAGCACAATTTGTGAGAAGCTTAAATTTCTGGCAGTGGCAGTGGCTGTCAGTGACACCAAATACTGTAAAAAAGTGAATATGTGCAGCATTGTCATCTTTGGAAATGCATTGGACATCATCAGATGTTCTCAACAACCACAGATACCATGAAATTTGAGAGGATATTACGACCATAACAATCATTCCCATCAGAAAATCGGACTTCTTAGCTTGACATTGATTTATTTTAATTGGTAAAATTATAGAAACAGCCTTTGTATAATTATTGATAGACCCGATGAGCTCAAATTGCGCTGGTGACCACATATTCTCTTGAACCCTAATTTGCATCGTTAAATACCTACAAATATTCACAAAATCGGTAGATTCTTTGCAAAACAGCTCCATAACGGAACCGCTATCTCAAACAACCCAGCCAAAGCCAAGAAGCAGCCAGCTCATAAATTTCAGTTTGCAAGTTGCACCGCGTAACATTCGATCAATAAGTGTTTTGTATGGGTTCTATATTTGCAAGCTAATACGCCATATCGAAACTTCCGAGCTTTCCAAGCCGATATTACTTACGTCATGAAGTGCTTACCGCAGTCTAGAACAGCTTATATGCCAGCTTTTGTTTCGCCTAATCGTGTGCTGTTTATAGACGCAATGAAGGCTGGCGAAGCCTTGCTGACTTGTTCACGTCAAGTGGGTTACAACCTTGGAGTCTAGAAACAACGGGAAATGGATATCGCAGATCTAGTTTTATTGATAGCAAGTTCTGCTTACCCCAATGTTTCTAAATCTTATCTTATGAAACAAAACCTAAAACCACAGATTGCAGTGTCTCAAACACATCTTGCGTAGTTCATTCGTCGGCCAACACGCAATGATCATGGATTTGATATTTTCTGCCTGACTAAACGAACATTTTCTGTTTTTTTACGAGCTATGAAGCGTGCTTGAAGTAGCTTGCCAAGTTGAGTTTCGTTCAACTCAGTCACTTGGAAGGGTCACTAGACTTAATTTAGGCGTTTCCATGTTTTTGAAGTTACATTGTACACTAAAACAACACTGGAAGAAGTTATTTGAAATGGTTTTCATTTTGTATGATTGCTTTATGATGCGGCCACCCAGATCTTAAATTAAAAGTAAAAAAATCTTTATTCAGTTGAATTATTAGGTTGATTTTGAAACGTCTTAGAGCTAGGTGTGTCTGGGTGCCAGTTACACCCGGTGCAAGTCTTGAAGAATTGGCAACAATCTACGGCTTAATTCCTAAGGAAAGCCACTATGATGATGATGTCTGATGGTGAATATAGGTGGGTTGCTCAGGAAACCTTATCTGATCTTGAATTCATCGAGTTTACTTGAATTGGAGCTAATTCATTTATTTGTTGACGTCTTCTAGTTTACTAGTTCCATGGCTTTAATATTATTGCACCGGGGCCACTATGATCGGGTCACGTGTCTAAGGTTACGCGGGGTAAATCAGATCATGGTTTATCGTATATATGCATGGCGGCAGTGAGGGAATCTGTTTTTGTTTATAAATAGTATTCTCTCTGGGTGTTATAATATTGTATTCCAAGTGTATAAAAAATGTGTATAAGCATAATATCAGTTATCTGGTTCCCGTCATACAAGCGCTGCTTAGTTTGAGGCTACATAGTGTTGTGTGGATTGACCATAACTTCATAGTATAAATTATGATTATGATTATGTTCTCTATTAAACCAATCGTTAAGACTTACTACGTTTTCACTTATTTACTCAATGATTTTATTTTATTTTAGTAAAAGCCCTTACAGATTCTAGACGATATGACTATTCTATTGTAAATCAAGATGCTTTGCAGCAAGATTTCGAGAATCTAAGATGAATTTTGAATAATATCGCTGCAGAGTGCAGAACCATACCTGTTTCCTCACGATGTTTTCCTTCTCCGTTTGGATTGTATCTGCCTACCAAACTATGTTATATTCATGAGTTGGAAAGCGTATTGGAGCATGATTTACTATGATTTGAACGATCAGTATCTTGAGCTGCAGTTTCTTGTATTATCGAATCACATCTGTTGCAAGCTTCAAATATATTGTTGAATGAGCCCATCAGGCCATTCTCAAAAAGTTTTGGAATAGTTTTACGTGTTACTATCGTTCGTGACGTAACCACTTAGATTTCCATCCATCACAAGCATGTAATCATGGAGTTCTAGAGCCCATGGTTTCGGACAAATACCTAGTGCAAATAAATTTGGCCCTCATTCATATTCCCTGACGTTTTACACATATGCTCCAACACATATTATAGGCCCCTACACATTTCCAAAAAGAACGATTATACTTAAAATAACTAAATCTTAAGAATGTCGTCGGTCTATCTGGTGGCTGGGTGCTCTACGTTTCGTCTTCCGGTTCGTGGTTGCCATTCGAGAACGTTATTCCCCAACGGTTGTTTGTTCTTTGAGACTGCCTATTGCCACTTCAACTTACTTACTCTACGAGCTATGTTGGAAGACAATCAGGTATAAAAATTTATGGTATGTGTCGATTATGTATTCCATTAGATTCCAGTTATTAAGGATAGATCATAAACTTGTGCTTAAAGTGTAGATCTCAGCTCATATGCTAAATTCTACACCAAAGATAACATATCGTCAGACCATGTTCAGTTGGGCCATGGTCATTGTTATCTATTTGCGATGAGGCAAAGGCCAAAGAACACTTCTGGAAACTTCTGCGTTGCATTTACTATCAGCTTTGATAACAACCGGATTTACATTTGTGATTGCTTGGTTCAAATTCTATTTTAACTAAAATTATTTTGTTTTTGTAAGTTATTTTTAATTTGCCTAATGAAAAAGACCACTAGTCAATCTTTTTTACTTTTTTCTTCCATATCAGTAGCCCTACCATGAGCTCTGTCTGGCTCTGTCTCTGGCTCTGGATTTGAGTCTGTGTGAGTGCTCACCAGTGTATTATAAAGTGTGTGTGACGTTTTGACGTAGGATTTATTTAGTCAACACTCACACAGACTCAAAACCAGGACCAGAGACAGAGCCAGTTAGAGTTCATGGTAGACCTAAAGTTTTTATTATTTACTAGTGGCCACCCGCGGCTTCGCTCGCCCGTTCCCGTAACACCCCGTTCCCGTTGCTTTTTCGGGATAAAAAGTATCCTATGTCCTTCTCCCGGTTCTAAGCTACCTCCCCACTAGTTTTCTGCCAAATCGGTTCCGCCGTTCTTGAGTTATAAATAGTGTAACTAACACGACTTTCTTTTATAAATATAGATTTAAGACTATCCTTTAGCCAAGATCTCACCTGATGGTAAACGATGATGTAGCCGACGATGTAACAGGACAGGCTAGAAGGCACCTATTCACTTTAGCCTTAAAGAGGCACAGATGGTCAGGAAAAACAGACGACGGCAGTGAGTTCCACTCCTTGGATGTACGTTTGCATGATAAAATAAATATGTGTATTGTCTAATTATGCGTTTTGCAATGAATTTATTATTTTCCCAGAATTATTTCAAATCATCCATGGCTCACTTCTTGTTCCTTGTTTCTTTGAAAATTATTTAATCATTCAATTAATTAATAATCTGTACGCTTAGACTGAGTTGTACTCGATCAGCTTGAACAATTCATTTTGCCTGCTTGTCTCTCTCTTTTGTTGTGAGAGAAGATGAGACAAAAAAAAATACGTTACGTAGAAACGATCGAAACGATTTTGTCACATCATTTCTCCGTGGGCAAAACGAAATGTTCAAACTAATCGAGTAAAACTCAGACTAGGGGTACAGGTAATATAACCCGGCTCTGATTTCCAGTTATCTACATAAAACCATTATAAATGTATCAGTCATAGTCTACGTTAACTATTTTATACGCACGGGTGGCCGACAACTTGAATCATTTTTGATTGACATAGTCCTTGTAAAACATCTAGGTACTTCATGAATTTAAAAAAAAAAGCTATGATGGAGTTTCCAGTTATCATTTCAGGGTAATTCATCACCCTGAAATGATAACTGAAATCCACTTTTGTTATTTTATTGTAGGCCATTCAAAAACAATTAAAAACGAAAACAATTAAAATTGAGTATCAAGTAATTGAGGACAAATTTGTTAAAATCAAATTACCTGCCGAGCCAAAGCGTTATAATAATATTTTATAATGCATGGCTAAAACAAACTATTACCAATATCGAAAAAAAAGAACGAAAACCCTCAGATATAATATTCCTACTCGCCAATTTACCGAAATACTTGCATATTCCGCACGCGGTAATGTGACACATAAAGTACTCACCGGACTTCATGACGTCTTGAATGGTCTAGCTAAGTTATTTGAGCTGTGTTGACTGTAGGTGGGCTAGTGAACTTTGTTCAAAATGACCCATAATTCCCTTGTTAGAACCCGCGGAGATAAACCTAACGAATTAATCTAGAGCCATAAATACAAACAACTAGGTAATTTGGGTAAAAAACTGGTTAACAAGAAACTCGTAAATCAGAGGTCATTTGACTGTGTGGTCAGTATAACTTGACATTGACAAGTCATCCACTTTCATCTCAGCTTTTAGGTAGTTCATTTTCGGACGATGGTCTCCTTATCTGATGCTATATCTGGCGCTTGGTTTTCCTCCTTCTTCATGATCCAGTTCATCTCAACACGTCTTTAGCTGCTCTGGTGTTTGATCAAGCTCTTCATTTTATACCCCACCTACCTCTTAGTTTTATAAATTAATATAATATCCACATCAGTCTAAATAAATCTACTGCTGGATGCAGCTCTTCCAGGAAAGAAGGTGGGCTTGCCGTGGTCACAACGCTTGGCAGACGGAGTGATGGTCCTGTGATCATAGTGTGGGTGTTCAGTACATATGCTGCTGCCTATCTCCTGGTGCGTATACCGAGTCACTTCCTACGACATCCATAGGAGGTGATAGAAAAGATAGCTATACCAAAACCATCATAAATAACATTAATAGGTTCAAGAAAAATGTAAAAAAGTTCCGACAGGGTAGGCAACGCAACTACAGCACCCTTGGTGTTGTTGGTGTCTATGGGTGATCGCTTACCATTAGGTAGGCCGTAAGTCCGTTTGTCTATCATTTGCATAATAAAAACCACAACCCATCAACTTACAGATTTCTATGTAACCAGAAGCAATTCACAGTTCAGGCCCATCTTTTAACAGTTTATTTACTGTTTACTTTTACTTTTAGGTCCATATAAAGGCACTTTTTAAACCCCTAAACGTAAAAAAAATATAAGCCCTTACCTATAAAAATAAAAGCACTTTTGGGTAATCGAAAACAACAAACTGAAGACTCCACATTCCACCAATAACTCAGCTAACGGATACCAGACCAAAGCGATCCACTGTTTTTTCAAAGCTCATCGGACCGAATTGAGAACGTCTGCTCAGTAATGAACAATTCACACGTAGAACAAAGCAAACACTCGCATCTCTATTGAAATAACATTTGTTCTGTCCACTCATATCGGATTCCTTGTTATTGTTCTTCATTTCATTCCATTAACACGTAAGGGACACTTTTGTTTTTTTTTTGGGCCTCGGCTTCTGAGATGGAGCAATTGTCTTCGTAACTACCTATCTAGTAACTACGTTTTATCTTCTACATATATTGATCACTAATATTTTATTTACACAAAGAAACTTACAGTTAAAATATATTGATCACTTGATGTGCCTATCTACTGTGCCAAAGTATATTTATTCTTTATTCGTTTTACTAGCACCTAGGAAGAAAAACTAAGATAATTTTCACAAGACAAAAACATTGTATATAGCCTTTTTAGTAGGTGTGAGTTTTAGCCTACGAGTTTCAAACCCTCTCTCTCATTTTTGTGAAACGAAATACTTCCAAATCTAGGTCAGTTCTCGTTTGTTATTTTCGCAAAAGTAAACATAGTCAGACAAAAATGCAAATCTATTTAGGTTAGTCGGTTTTCCAATGTGAAACGTGCTAACGGAAAATATGAAAGTGAATCACAGAACTGCGCAAAAGTCATGTTTGCTAAAATCAAACGAACTATCATCATTTGCAGACTAGGTTGATCCACTTCTAGCATTATCGTGACGTGATAAGCCATCAGTTCTGGTTCTAGCGATAAGCCATGACGAAGGCTTAAATAATTCGTCACCGTACACAGAGTTAGTCACAATACCCGAAGTCGGAGTTTTGCTACCACATTTCGTCTACCAAATGTTGTCTTCGTGTGAGCACGTGTCTCTCTCTTTTAATGGAAAATTGATGAGATAACAACTCTTTTCAATCGTTTTTAAGTAACGTATTTTTACTATTATGGAGAAAATATGAGACAGCAAAAATATGAGGTGCTCGTCTGGTGAAGTATTACCATGCCTATTTCTGCCGTGAAGCATCATCGCTGTGTTTTGGTTTGAAGGGTGTGGGTCCCGGCGAAATTGCTGGCACGTGAGGCTAAGCTTTTGTGTGTTTCAAGTTGATAAACGCAATGCATCGTAGGGCATATTCCTGACTTGTGTGACCTACGAGGCAATGCTTTGTTATTAGGCGATAGTTACCACTCAATATCAGATGGGTGGGTTAACCTTTTTACTTCCACAAGGTCAATTTACCTACTTAGAAAAAATCTGCGCTTAATAAAAATATGTTGGTAAAAATTATGTCAGTCATTTACAATTTTAAAACCTATCAAAACTGGCTTAAATCTATCAAATCTCCATACAAATAATAATATGAAGCAAAGTGTGATGGGAATGCATTTTGTCATCATGTATTTGTACGCTGGCTATTGGTCAATTCCAGTTCTCTAGGAATAAGGCTGTGTTTCAGGTGAAAAAGGTTTTTTCAGCCTGTCGTGAATTTTTTTATTCCATAAACAGTATTTTAAACTTTTTTAAGTAAGTCTTAATCTTTTGTAAGTCTACTGAGGTGAAAACGTGAAAACATGGAGGGATCTACATCTAGATCTAGGGATGATCTAGGCCTAGGATCTTCGGACAGTCGTTCAAATTTTTACTTCTGTTGGCATTCCCGGAGTGTCAAGATTTTTTTCTCTTTGTCTCCAGTAGCTAAATAAAAGTAAACAAGCATCTGATGTAGATGGTAAATGCAGCGTCAGGTGGATGCTGTAGTGATTGCCAAAGGCTAAGATGGGAGTGGCCCCGCCTTCCGATCTAAGGTGGTGGGTTCAAATCTAGTGTACGTATACCTACCAATAAGTTTCTCTGTTGAAAAATATATGTATGCACGAAAGCCTCTTTGAGGCGCATTTTAAATCTTTTCATCATACTGGCTCAAAAGAACGAGTGACATGATAAGAAGACGATTTGGGATAAAATGAAAATAACATGGATGAGATAGGTTATCGCTACCGCTTGTCGCTATTTGTTTATTAGTGTTGCAGCATAAACAATGCCATTTTGAAGCTAAGCCTTCGTTATCAAGCTAGCTGGAGCCAGTCCGTCGCATTTAATGAAATCGGTCATTATTTAGAGTGCCCATGTGTGGATAAGAAAGTGGATTTTCTTTAACGAGGGTTGTCAGTTGACACATTTTAGAAAACAAAATAACAATAACAATTCTCAATTTATTTATTCAGAAACAATATGTGACTATTATTTGAATGTGTGTGATAATAACTATACAGCTCTAACTCATTGTAAACTGAAATAAAATATCAGAAATCATTTTATAAGCTTTTAATCCTTTTGCGATTTTTAAAATGTCACTTAGTTATTTAGTTATGATTTTTTTTAAAACATCTCAAATTTTCGCACGACCCGCTCATAACAACGCCATCTGCTGGATATGCTTGAAGTTAGTTGCTCACAATTGCCAATAGATGGCAGGAGCAGTCACATATTCAGTTTATGTTTAATTATTGGAAACAGGATTTAGAATAATTTTCTTAAAATGAATCCTAGCTAGATCGACTTATCGCACCCGAAACCCTCTGTATACTTAATTTCATGAAAATCGTTGGTGCAGTTTCCGAGATCCTAAATATATAATATACAATATTTTTTTCTTTTAGAGGTATAAGATATTATTTTTGAAGTGAAAACTTCTTTAGCGGCGTTGAGCACTTTCTGAAATGGGTATAAAATCTTAAACTCGCGTCAGGATCACGTGACCCTGATAAAGCGTAAGACGGATGTTTTTGTAGAAATGTACCCTAAGACTACTACGTAGAGTTCATAATAAAAATCGAAAAAGCGTAAGACGGATGTTTTTGTAGAAATGTACCCTAAGACTACAACGTAGAGTTCATAATAAAAATCACTTCAAAACATTAAACTGCACGAGAATTGCCGACTTTCACAGAACTGCACAATTATTGTGCAATAATTATAACAAGTGAAAAAAGCCAAGGATCTCCAAATTAAATTATTGCAAATAATAAACAATAAAAAGCGGAGTCAATATAATTCTTATTCTATAAATGCAAAGTTTTTGAAGTGAAAACTTCTTTAGCGGCGTTGAGCACTTTTTTTTTTGGGTCATGTAGGGAAGGTGAGATTATTTTGAAAGCAATATAAATTTTTCCCCCCTTTCCCTCTAGACCCCTTTATTATTTAAAAAACCTAAAAATGCCCTATTTTTAAGCCTTTTTTTTCGAGTGGAGCATTGCGGCGAGCGAAGCGAGCCGCCATGCGACCATGGGAACAGCGCGGCGAGCGAAGCGAGCCGTGCTGTGACTCCCCCCAAGCCCCCCAGAACCCCCTCCTCCTGAACCCGGGGGGAGCGTCGCGGCGAGCGAAGCGAGCCGTGCTGTGACCCCCCCTAAGCCCCCCAGAACCCCCTCCTCCGAAACCCGGGGGGAGCGTCGCGGCGAGCGAAGCGAGCCGCCACGCGATCACGGGGAACAGCGTGGCGAGTGAAGCGAGCCGTGCTGTTACCCCCCTAAGCCCCCCAGAACCCCCTCTTCCTGAACCCGGGGGGAGCGTCGCGGCGAGCGAAGTGAGCCGCCACGCGACCACGGGGAACAGCGCGGCGAGCGAAGCGAGCCGTGCTGTGACCCCCCTTAGCCCCCCAGAACCCCCTCCTCCTATGTCTGCCGTTTTACTTCATTTAGGACCTACTTGTAGGTCGCGCGACAAGGTCCCTTCTAGCGGTTCCGACCCGTTGAAGATTTGGCTTTACGTAAAATTTAGGGTTCCGTATAGGGTTTTGATTGGGGTTATACTATATTGAGGAATTTGATTAAATGGTCGACTTTTAGGGTTCCTTAGGACTTTGATTGGAGTTTCAACTACACTTAGAAGCTTGATAATGTTAAAATTTTTAGGGTTCCTTAGGACTTTGATTGGGGTTTTACTACATTGAGGAATTTGATTAAGTGGTCAACTTTTAGGGTTCCTTAGGACTTTGATTGGAGTTTCAACTACACTTAGGAGCTTGATAATGTTAACATTTTTAGGGTTCCTTAGGACTTTGATTGGAATTTCAACTACACTTAGGAGCTTGATAATGCTAAAATTTTTAGGGTTCCTTAGGACTTTGATTGGGGTTTTACTACATTGAGGAACTTGATAAAATAAACAACTTTTAGGGTTCCTTAGGCCTTTAATTGGACTTTCAACTACACTTAGGACCTTGATTATGTAAACAATTTTAGGGTTCCTTAGCACTTTGATTGGAATTTCAACTACACTTAGGAGCTTGATAATGCTAAAATTTTTAGGGTTCCTTAGGACTTTGATTGGGGTTTTACTACATTGAGGAACTTGATAAAATAAACAACTTTTAGGGTTCCTACGTTAATAATCAAGTTTTCACTTCTGCCGGCACTCCCGGAGTGCAACCCGTATTTTTTTTATATCAAAGCTATGTTGATGCAAATCAAAAAAGCCAGAGATAGATTTCTCGGTTCAAAGTTCCAATAAACATTCGTTACGAAACTGTCTTTTATAGTACAATCAGTATCAGTAGGCGCGCTTAAAATCTTTTCACTACACTTGGTTTGAAAAAAATCAGTGACATCAATATAAAGATGAAGAAGTACAATCAGTGGCGAAAGTAGATGAACATTAATGTGGTTTGTAATCCATGTACTGGCAATCAGTGAAATAATCATTCAAAATAATATGTCAATTCATACTTTTGACGTGATAACGTCTTATAAATCGATGGAGCCGGCTGCACGCACGAAAAAACATGACTCATGCGTCGTTACGTCGTTTCGTCGTTCTATTTACCTGAGCCCGAGCCCGGGTCGGGTAATGGGTAAGGGTAAATGAGGGTAAGGGTAAATGAGGGTAAAGGTAAATGAGGGTAAGGGTAAGGGTTTGGTCGGGTTCCGGGTCCGGGTCCGAGAGTTCGAGTTCGAGTCCAAGTCCAAGTCCGAGTCCGAGTCCGCGAGTATTTTCTTATGACGTTATCACGTTCAACTATCGTCAGTAAACCGACTTTACAGACAACCGATTTTTTTATTTATCATTACTAAATTAACTAAACGAGATAAAAAAGTCATAGAAAATCTATCAACCATAGACATAAAATAATTTTGAAAATTATGAGGATATTATTTCTATGAGTGGTGGGCTAAGGAAGATACATATACCCAACAATGGGATGATTCATACGAATAGTAATAGCAATTAATAATAGAAGATTTAAGGTATTCACCATTTTTAACTTTAAGTCCTCACTATGTAAACATAATAATTGCAACAAATAATACGAGCATGAGTATGAAGACACCTTTTATTACTCCTGACTGTACCACTATACCTACTGAGCCATTTATAAAGATTCCAGCGATCGAGCTAAATAATTCACAGAAGAGATTACCGACACTTTGCGTCTACAATTTATGGAGAGCTATTCGACAATTTCAAACTGTTTGTTGCTATTTCAGGCCTATTTGTGTCTCGAGCTGAACTTAATAGAAGACTACGTACAGTCAGCTTAAGAAGTAGATTAACATTTCTTATTTATTCAGTTCAAATTTCTTAAACCAGTCCACTTTAGATTGAAGTTTGGAACGATTTTGAAGCTCTGCTTTGAGTTAATTTTGCAAACCCAAGTTGCTAAACCTATCATCAAAATAAAGGGCATTAACTGAATTTGCTTATCCTATTTAATTTTTACGTTGGCTGTACAGCATTGATCTTAAACGTTATGTATGTCATTTAGCTTGCAAAGCTTTGTATTAGCTAAAGCGAAAATAATATAATAATGCTATCATTATTATAAAAATAATTTTTAAACTAATGATAGCAGCAGCATAACACAATCACCCATCGTCTGATTTGCCTAGTTTACCTACTAATTTACTAAACTGGACTTCAGAAACTAACATTTAGTAAAAATTATGCATTGTGGATGCATTTATTTTGTTTAAAAAATTATAACTTTATACCTAAATATTTTTCAAATATATAATGCTTTGTATTGTATTTGTTTTAAAAATTCTTTAGCAAAACGGAAATGTGCCAACCCTACTGATAAGATTCCAAGCTCTGACGAATCTATGAGTAACGCTTCAAAGTACGAGGTTAGATTAGAAATAGGTATATTTGTTTGTCCGCTATCAGGATAATGTTCAAGTAAATATTTAGAGTAATTACGTAAAGTGGGTGTTAGTCATTTAAATTACCAGTGAGTGCAATTTAAATCTTTCTATGACCCATGTTTAATGACCCTCTTTCTAGTTTTTAATGTTTTCATGTTTATAAATGACCCTCTTTTTGACTTTAAACGTTTTTATAATTATTTTGTCCAATTGGACCCATTTACCGGCATTTTTAAAGTTTCTTAAGTTGGTTCTTGGAGAAAGATTAGAATATAATAGTTTTTATTGACACACAAACACATATAGACAGAAACAGAACCGATAGAAAAAAGAAAATAAGTAAAAATAGATTGTATATACCTAGATAATACTTAACTTTAAACCTACGCTATTAAAAGATCCTTCCGAATTTCGGTCGGTTTTGAACTTCTATGTCACGACTGCTGAAGATGCTTTAACTGGAGTCTGCACAAGATAACTCTGCGCGTAACTGACGCGAAACGCAATCTACAGTAATAGGAAAAAAACGATGTAAAAATCAGTCGTAATGTAATTTAGTCTAACCCACTTCTCCCGTCACAACATTTTGAGATATCATAATACATTATCATAACACCTAACTAAAACAATACCACTATTTACTTAAAATAATCCTTACAAAAATCTCACGATGGCGACATATTTTTATGCCCATCACTTTATCTCCAGAATAAGCCACAGTCCCACTGTGAAAGCCACAGTATGTGTCACAGTATGTATCTTAAGCCAGAGTTTCATTATAGCAGACCCGTGTGTCGTAACGTCATCTTCCTCAGACATTTTGGATAGAGGCAGACAGAGACAGAGATATAATGCGTCAAACCACGTGGTTTGCTCCAGTGTAAACACTTCTATACAAAATGTATGGGACCGAAGGCTTCCATTGCGTTGCGACACACGGCTCTATCATCATCAACCTATATCAGTCGACTGCGAGACGTAGTTCTCATCCAAGACGCGCCACTGAGCCCAGTCTTCGGTTCTACTCCTCCAGGCTTGCCAGCTACATTTTGCAGATCGTCGCCTCACCTTGCCGGAGGGCGTCCTAAACGTCGCTTACCTAAACGTGGTCTCCACTCTAGTAGGTATTCGTTTGCTCCAACGGTTGTCTGTTCGGAGACAAACATGACCGGCCCACTGCCACTTCTGCTGGCTAAGCCTTTGAGCTATGTCTACTACTTTGGTTCTCTGTCGGATAACTGCGTTTCGGATTCAACACGGCTCTGCTGTAGTGAAACCCAGCTTTAGTGTAGAAAAGCCGTTGTATTTTTGGCGGCGTGTTATTATAACATCCCCGATGGCGTCCTCTTATTTTCCAGTAAATCGTTGGTACTCGTGACGTGATGGTCTGCATCTGAATAAACACTCTGTGGCTCTGGTTGGGGTGGTGCAGACGAGCGATACTGTCGCGTGACTTTTCGAAATGTGTTAAATCTCAGTCTCTTCACACCAAATTTATAATTACCTCTACATAGCAAATGCCTGACACAGTAAGAACTAAGCTACAAAATAAAAATTATGTCTGTATAACGACGAGGCCAGCGTAGAAGGGTATTTAAGACAACATCCACTCGGTTTTGAAGATGTAAAGTGACCTCAAAAAAACAAAAACAAATTATATTTCATGGCTGTTATGAATGTGAAGCGTTTGGTAAGTATACAGTTTTTTTTTTCTTTTTTTTTTTATGCAAATGATAGACAAACGGGCTTACGGCCCACCTGATGGTAAGTGGTCACCGTCGCACATAGACACCAACAACACCAGGAGTGCTGCCGTTGCGTTGCCTACCCTGAAGGAACTTGTTTACATTTTTCTTTTTTTTAGTTTTAAAATTTCTACACAGTTTTATTCCGCGCTTCCTTGATTTTACAGTATTTTCAAGCAAAAAGAAACACTCCCCGTCTGTTGACGTCATTAATTTTGTTCCGTGGACCCGAGGCAAGATCAAAGTCGTTGGACTCTCATGAAAGTCGCACGTCTACAACCGACAAAAACACTCGTCAGTGGATAATCTCATCGATATATCAACCGCATTGTGCTGTCTCGATCTTCTGTGAGATAGATATCGTCAACTTAGGCGGGAAGTGAGTAATAACTAATTAATACTTCAACAATCTCGCAAGTTTGAATCAACTTTGGGGTTCTTTTGGGATCATCATCATTATTATCAGCCTGAAGAAGTCCACTGCTGGGCATAAAGCCTCCCCTATACATTTCCAGGAAGAACGATTCTGAGCCCTTTCCATCCATCGACTTCCCGCGATCTTAACAATGTCGTCGGTCCATCTGGTGGGTGGGCTCCCTACGCTTCGTCTGCAAGGGCCAACAAAAGAAGAGAAGGGTCCAAGGCGATAGGAAGCAGCAACTTCTTAGTGAGTACGTTGCGCCAACATTGCGCGGTCATGGTGACAACGATAAACTCACTCAAATATACATTAATGTCTATAATATATTAGTATTTACTTATTTTTTCTAGTTCTATAAACGAATGTTGTTATTTATCAATAAATAGTGGAAAATAATAAAAACAACATTGACGTCCGTAAAAAGCAAAAGAAAAATCTTACGTCAATTTCACGAAGAAAATGTGAAAAATTTTAATGTATCATAAAAGGGGACGCAACTTTTCTTTTCCAAGAAAAACACTGGCATCCGTAACTCGCCGAAGCAAGTATCCAAAACAAAAATAAAACGATGTTTACGAATCTTTTAAGTTTACTTTTCGAAAGCTATAATCATCGGGATGCGAAATTTATTACGCTAAAGGATCTTCAAATGTGAAATGTAAACATTAACGCGGGGGGCGCATACAAAGAGTAAACAAATTAACTTACGCGTTTCGAAAGTCCCAATAAACGATAGAACTTTATCACAGTAAGGAACGCGACTGCTTTCTTCGGAACTCAAGGAATAAGAGTGCGGGTGTTATTAGCACATGGTGCTATCTTGTCTTTACGAATTTCATGAGTTGCTGCGTAAACTTCCTCTTGAATATTGTTTCCAATTTCAATACGGATTTTATTAATTGCAGATGTAATTCTGTTTCAGCATCATCATGTTTCTGAAGATATCGAGTCGCTAACACTTAAAACACAAAATGTATACAATGTACTCGCAAACATGGTGTGTACTTAGTATGGTGGAGTATCAGATTCGATAAAACAAAAAAAAAAGAGAGCAATAATTGTTGAAAGCAAAACAGTACAGATCCAATTCTTGCTTGAATTTTTCAACCATTGTCTACAAATAATAAAAAATAAATAAAAACTAGTGCTAAAGGCAATTTATGAATTTTATTTACCATTCGTTCGTTGATTCATTACCAATACTTATTCAATAGTTTCAATATTTTTTTTCTGTATTCAAATGATGGCGCGACGAGCTAGATGTACATCTACCAGACTGGTCCAATCTAGCAATGGACCGAGAAAGCTGGAAAAAGGGTAGGGAGGCCTTTGCTCTGCAGTGGGACAAGATAGGCTGAAAATAAAATAAAAATATTCAAAACAAAATCTGTAAATATGGCACTATTGAAAGCAAAACTTAAGCATAAACATGTCTTAAAAAGTTACTTTGAATGCGAAATAAAAATGAAAACAGACATTTTTTATGCAGGCCTCAACTCACTAATTTCCATCCATAATTAAAAGTAATTTTATTACAAAGTAAAGCAGACTTTGAATAATTATACTCAGAAAGCTTCGCTGGCTCATCTCGTAAAAAAGAAACATAAAACAGAACATTTAACATCTCCACCCATGTGTCAAGTTATTCTGACGGTGGCAAAGATATGCAGATGTTTTTGTAATAAATAGGGAGGGGATTATATGCAACGTTATCTACCTTGAATATGCATAATTAGAAAATAACGCAAATACACTAGCGAGCTTATTCGCTTCGCTTTTGTATTGAGTACTAGTAGTAGAGCTTTGTGAAGGGCTCTTCCGGGGAAATACTACCACCATGCCTAATTCTGTCATGAAGCAGCATTGCTCTGTTTCGGTTTGAAGAGTGTGGGTGCCGGTGAAATTGCTGGCAAGTGAGGTAGAATATCTGTATGCCTCAAGTTGATGGACGCAGAAGTGCATCGTAGGGCACGTTCCTGACATGCGTGACCTACAAGGCAATGCTTTGTTATAGGCGATGGTTACCACTTAATACTATGCCATATGCTAGTTTCATCAGCAAGTTGTATAAAAAAAAAATTACCTTGCCTTTCCTGTGGATTAGGCCAACTAAGCTATCAGGATGGTATAGCTGCTGGGCAAGCCTATTCCATCTAGGATAGGGTTTGAGCTATCACCCTTGACGCTATAAAAATCATTAATAAAAGATGCAAATGCCTGCTTTTTTTTGATAATTCGCACGCGATCCAGTCTCAACTTCTTTAGTAAGTGTCCTTAACAAATTATTCTTATGGCTTTTCCTCATGAAAATCTAGACATTTATGCAAAAATATGGAGATGGAGTCATTAGCAATTTTTATTTTAATGAAAAGATGACGTTTGCCCTCCGTTCCGTCCTATGGTCAGCAAAATATTATCATACAAATCATCTTAGCAGAGTTTCCCGCACTGCGAAAAAGTCTGATAGGGTTTTTTTTATATATTGTATAGCTAAGCGTTTTTCATTACTTAGAATCTCACATAAAGAGGTTTTCTTTCCGGTGGTTAAATAATCCTACTCAAAACTAAGCTTAAGGATGCACTAACTGGATACAGGCTTTTTTATTAGTTTAAAAAAAAGACAATTTTGTGCCTTCTCTATCCACCTCACTCACAGTTTATGAATCAGTAATCAAAACCAAAAAAATTGGAACCATGTTGAGTGCACGAAAGGAACCTTTGAGGCGCACCTTAAAATCCTTTCACCACACTAAAAAAACAAGACTGGCACTACAAGAAGAAGAAGTAACCGTCTTTGTCTACCAGTTCGTGGTTCATAATGGAGAAATAATGATCATTTGCCAGGTTGGTTCTAAGAGCTTATTTTTTTCAATTCCTCATGCATCAATCCTGTGCATTTTGTGGTGAAAATAAAAAAGGCTTAGTTAGTATTTGACGTCATCGTGTCTTGTTTTGATTGTGTTTTTTTCAGTTATTCACAAAAGTGCTTTTTATTAGTGCGAGTTTGACTAGTTGAAACTGCGGAACGGTTATTTTTGTTTGAGTGCCCTAAATTTGGTATTTCTATGCAAATGCACGTAAAACACTTCACTAATAATTAACTTAAAAGTTGAAGATTCTTGAAAACTTTTACGAATTACTCTATTTTGTATCTATTTACAAAGGTATATTGAAGCAAATAGAGGATTTAGGTGTAGGTAAATTTTAAAATCCTTCTGTTTTTTTACAGTCCACCCCAGCCAATCTTCTTACCATCAAATGCTCCTCGCCATCAAATGGTTGTCTGGAAGAGATGGCTTATTTGCGATAAAATCTCCCAATGTATTTTGCATGCATTTTCTTCTCGTTGTTTGGAAAGGATGGAGTCCAAAAGGGGCGTTTTAATATATTTAAAGGGTCAGCAACGTGGGAGTCTGCATTCTCACTTTCTATCAGGTATGATAGCAGCCAAAGGCTACCAATATTAAAAAAAAAACCCTAAATTTTTTTTACCATGTAAACCACTTCCGTCTCATACATCTTTAATACGAGGAAGTGAGAAATGTAATAAAGCTACAGCGTGCAGAATACATTACCGCAATGTGTTTGTTATTACATCGTAAAGCTCACTTATATCAGTTTACTATTAAAGCCTAGATTTGCATACGTAAATAACTATTATACAAATAAAAAGGAAAGAAAGGAAAAATGTCTGTACAAACTTACTAATTTAGTACCTTTGATAAGTACCACTACTTACTCACTTGACCTAAAAGTACTTGTATATACATTAATTGACTTGACATTTATTTTGGCGTGCCTATTTCAATAAAAAAGCTACACAAGGTGTATTTTTTTGCAAAAAAACTTACAAAATTAATGCAAGTAATTACAATGTACAAAATTATTAATAATTAAGTTTAAAATATTTGAGAAACCGACTTCATGGCCAAACTGCTGAACCAATTTTGATATAATTCTAAGGGAATAATCTGGATCTGAAAGTGTTACCTTCAGATATTTTGGTTTTTATATGACAAAGTTGAAAAATAAAAAAAATATTATAGACAATTCACACAACACTATCTAGCCCCAAACTAATACAGAGCGACAGAGCTTGTACTATGGAAACCAGATAGCTGATATAATACTTATACATATAAGTACATTATAGTTATGCGATTACAAACAAGGCCAGCATCACATCACCTTCTCCTTTGGTGTTGCAGGTATCCATCTATAGGTGACGTTGACTGCTTTTCCTTAGATGGCCCGTTTGATCGTCTGCCAGCTATAGTATAAAAAAAAACTAAACGAGCAAACCCAAATGAAGAAAGCTGTATTCTATTACAATAATAAATATTAATACAACGGCATTAATTTAATGAGGCCTAAGAGGTGGAAACAAACAGGCAAGTTAATATTTATAGCTCAGTGAGCTTCCGAAGTATACACAGGAAATATGAAAATAGCTTGTGATCTACAATAGGCATACAAATATGCAATATATAATTTTCAAGTCAAGAGTGAACAAGTGGATTATAGCTAAGCGTGCTCCACCTTAGTGCATTTTCACTTTCCATCAGGTGTGATAGCAGTCAAACGTTTAGCTATCAACAATAAAAATAAATAAAAAATACATTTATATGATAAAATATAATTGTGCACACACATTAAAAACAAGTCTTTGCATTTATTTCAGATGATTTGAAATAGCGTCAGAGGCAACTGTCCGAGTAAGTACTACCATCATTCTTATTTTTACCACCAAGCAGCGTCGTATTGTATTTTGGTTGTGGGCCTTTTTGTTAATCTATGGTACCAAAATAGTAGTATGTAGTGTAAACTTTAGCCTTTTTGGTTGGACTAGTTTTTTAAGAAAAATATGAATAAAAAGCTGTCGATGTTGGAAAGTCAACGTGTTTTAATAGGTTATGGGCAATTAGCGGTTTTTTCAGTAAAATATCAATTTTACAGTTGAAAAAAGTAGTTGTGCTTTCGTGTAAACATGGCCACGAATTACATTCAAAGCGTTCCAAAGTTAAAAGGCCGGGAAAATTATGATGAATGGAGTTTTGCGGCAGAGAATCTTTTGGTGCTTGAAGGCATGGCGCACTATGTGAAAAATGTGGCCGGCACAGAAAAGAAGCCTGCAGACGATGCAAAGACCAAGGCAAAGCTTATTTTGACCATCGATCCTTCGTTATACGTGCATATCAGAGGCACAGAAAACTCTGAGGAGTTATGGAAAAAACTGAAATCAATGTTCGATGACTCAGGTTTTTCAAGAAAAATAACGTTGTTGCGACATCTCATTTCTACACGACAGGAAAACTGTGATTCCATGACTGCTTATGTCACACAAGTTGTTGAAACGGCTCAGAGATTGAACGGCACAGGATTTACAATCAATGATGAATGGGTTGGGTCATTGTTATTAGCTGGTTTGCCAGAAAGGTTTTCACCAATGATCATGGCAATCGAACACTCTGGTATAAATATTTCAGCTGATGTTATTAAATCAAAGTTACTTGATATGGAAATTTGTTCAAATGATTCCAGTGGCGCTGCATTTGCTGCAAGAAAACCACAGCAACAAATATCAAGTAAACAAAGTGGAACTTCATCCAATAAGGCTGAATCAAAGACCGGAGAGAAGACTATAACATGCTACAAATGCAAACAAGAAGGGCATTACAGAAACAAGTGTCCTTTATGGCAGAAAAACAAGCAATCAAATGCATTTAGTGCAGTGTTTTTGAATGGAAAATACAGCAAAAATGAGTGGTACATAGACTCAGGAGCCAGTGCACACATGACAGCAAATAAACATTGGATAAACAAGGTAATTTACACACCAAGTTTATCAGAAATTGTTATTGCAAATGAGATGAAAGTGCCGGTTGAGTGCTCCGGTGAAGTAAAAATAACCACCGATTGTAATTATGATATCACAGTTAAAAATGTGCTGTGCGTGCCAAGTCTTACAATAAATTTGTTGTCAGTGAGTGAGCTTATCCGCAATGGAAACAGTGTGAATTTTGAAATAAATCACTGCTACATTCGAAACAAGATAAATGAAATAGTTGCCACTGCAGAATTAACAAATGGAGTTTATAAATTGAAATTGAAAGCTGCAGCAGATTGTTTGTTGGCTTCATCGCCAGCAGCAAGCGCAGAACTATGGCACAGGCGTCTAGCACACATAAACAGTAGTGATTTGAATAAAATGAAAACCAGAAAAATAAAAAAATTAAAATCCTACGCACAGATAATGGTGGTGAGTTCTGTAGTGGTGAGATGGAGAATTTTTTAAACAAAGAAGGTATTATCCATCAAAAAACGAATCCTTATACACCAGAGCAGAACGGTGTTTGCGAAAGATCTAATAGGACTGTGATTGAAAAGGCAAGATGTCTATTGTTTGATGCGAAGCTTGAAAAGAAGTTCTGGGCAGAGGCAGCAAATACAGCAGTATACCTAAAAAATAGATCAGTGACATCCAGCCTACAGAATATGACACCCTATGAAGCATGGTATGATAAAAAGCCAGATCTGAGTGAAGTACGTTTATTTGGAAGTCCTGTTATGGTTCACATACCTAAAGAGAGAAGATTAAAATGGGACAGAAAAGCCAAAGAACACATACTAGTGGGATACTCGGAAAATGTAAAAGGCTATAGAGTGTATGACCCAAGCAGTAATAAAGTCTTTGTTAGGAGAGATGTCATTATAATGGAAGACCATGAAAAAAAGGTAGACCAAGAAAAAACAATCTGGATACAGAGTGAAGAAGCAATACAGAAAGTTGAAGATAACAATGAGAAAAGTGAGGAGATCAGAGCTTCTGTGGGGGATTCTACTTGGAATGAATCTCTGAACAAATCAGACTCAAGTACATCATTGTACACAGATGTAGAAAGTGATGATACCATTGTTTCAGCAGATGAATCTTCAAATCCAGAGGATGTAGAAAAAAAGAGAACTAGAAAGGTGCCTGATCGCTATGGCTTCACTAACATGTGTGTTCAACATGATGTCCCTGTTGTGGAGGTTGATCCTCTGCTGGTCTCCGAGGCGCTGGCGGGCTCCGAGGCGGAGCAGTGGAAGCTGGCTATGCAGGAGGAGCTGCAGTCGTTCGAGGACAACGACGCATGGGAGCTGGTTGACCTTCCTAGCAGTGCGCAAATAGTGAAATGCAAGTGGGTGTTAAATAAAAAGGTTGATGTGAATGACAAAGTGCGTTATCGTGCTAGGCTAGTGGCTAAAGGGTTTACTCAAAGACCTGGTATTGACTATGTGGACACATTCTCACCTGTTGTGAAACATTCTACCTTGAGAATGTTGTTTGCTCTTAGCGTACAGTGGGATATGGACATATCACATCTAGATGTGACCACTGCATTTTTAAATGGACATTTAAAAGAAGATATTCACATGTCTGTTCCTGAAGGGTTTGTAAATGAAATGAAAGGTAAAGTTTTAAAACTAAAAAGAGCAATTTATGGATTAAAACAATCTTCTTTAGTCTGGTATGAAAGAGTAAAAGATTTATTGTGTAAATTAGGATTTCAAATAAGTAAATTTGAACCATGTTTGTTTACAAAAATCAATGCAAATGTTAAAGTTATAATAACTGTATATGTTGATGATTTTTTGATTTATTCAAATAGTCCTGAGGAAACAGAAAAATTAAAGACTGTTCTAGGTTCTGAATTTAAATTGAAAGACCTAGGCCCTGTGAGGCGTTATCTGGGTATGCGAGTACATGTGGATAAAATGTCTCAAACTATAACTGTAGATCAAGAACAGTATATAGAGCAAATGCTAGATAAATTTAATATGTCTGAATGTGGACCCATTGATACCCCAATTGAATGTAAATTGAATGTAAAAGTGTCAGAAAAATGTAAATCTGAAATACCATATCAGAGACTAATTGGCAGCTTGATGTACTTAGCGGTATTAACGAGGCCTGATATTTCTTATTCTGTCAGTTACCTAAGCCAATTTAATAACTGTTATAATGAAAATCATTACAGCTATGCCAAAAGAGTGTTGAAATATTTACTTAAGACTAAAAATTATTGTTTGAAATATTGTAAAGGCAATGTTGAATTGCAGGGTTTTGTAGATGCCGACTGGGCAAGTGATAGTTTAGATAGAACGTCCTATACTGGTTACTGCTTTATCATGTCAGGTTCTGTAATTTCATGGCAGAGTAGAAAACAGAAGACGGTATCCTTATCCAGCACCGAGGCTGAATATGTTGCACTCTCAGAGGCGGCTAAAGAGGCTGTTTATCTTAGGAATTTAATGTTTGAGATAACTGGTAAACTAAGTGTAATTTCTTTGTCTTGTGATAATCAAAGTGCAATAAAACTGGCAACAAATCAGCAGTCACAGAATAGATCAAAACATATTGATGTACGTTACCATTATGTTAGAGATGCTATAAAAAATGAATGGATGGAGACCAATTACATTTCAACTCGTGAGATGCCTGCTGACTTGTTAACCAAGGGCCATAAGCCAGCTAAACATTACAAGTTTATGAAAATGTTAGGAATTGTACCTAAGAATAATAATGTGTAAACAATTATCTTTTCATAGTTTGTGATTGTAAGGTTATAACTTTATTTTGTTATGTAGGGGTGTTAATCTATGGTACCAAAATAGTAGTTTGTAGTGTAAACTTTAGCCTTTTTGGTTGGACTAGTTTTTTAAGAAAAATATGAATAAAAAGCTGTCGATGTTGGAAAGTCAACGTGTTTTAATACTTTTGTGTTATGTTGTCAAAGTTTTATAGTCTGGTTGTAAACTAAAAAGACTGAAAACTACGTTTCACATAGAGGAGAATTTTTTTAAATGTTTGATTAATAGATAGGCAAACAAGCCCACCGGTACGGTAAGTGGTCACCGTTGCCCATGGACACCAACAACACCAACGGTGCTGTCGTTGCGTTGCCTTAACCTGGAGGAGTTTATTGACAAAGTGACCCAGCGTTTCTAAATACTCTGTGATGTAAGCGCGTTGAATGAATAACATTATGTAGAAGTTCTACACTGTCCGTTTAGTGTTTTAATTGATTTATGCACACAATATGAAAGCTGTAACCTAACTTCGTTTAAGGTTGGTGTACACTTTAATAGTAGGTATGCAATGCGTGTAAAGTTGCACTGCGTAGCCATGAGCACTCCACTGTGGAGCTAACCGCGTAATGTTACTTGACTGAATGATTACTGTCTTTCTATTGATACTATTCATAAAACAAAATATAAATAAAAAAAACTATATTCTACTGTTTATAAAATACATATTTAAATAATATTTTGTGAAAATAACTAAAATACTATTGTAAACTATTAGATTTTTTAAAATTAAGATAAACATAAAAAAAAACTGAATGACTCCGTAATGCACCTCCGCAGCAGTCACTTCTACGCATAGGTCTATCTCCTATCTGCGAGAGGGAAGAAGAGGGACTTCTTACTGACTTTTTGAAAAATTTTTGTGCTGGTAGGTATACTTGGTACTCAGAGACCTGGAGATCAAAGTCATGAGCTTGTTACATTCACCGAATTTCGTCAACGTCAACTTTACTCCATTTTACTGCAAACCGTTTACGCAACAATTAAAATAAACGTAACCCAAACCGAGCGTAAAATTAAAGGACAAGTAACACTGAACCACCAAATTAGAATTTCACGAATCAAAAACGAATTTGTAACACGATAGATCATCTTATTCCTAGAACTTACGAAATTTTCTGATTTACCATTTTCACTCTTATTCTTAAGGTAATAGAGTTGTCGCTGGTGGTCCATCCGGTTAGAAGATTGGTCTTTTGATATGATTAAAAGGGTGAAGACTGTTTTATGTGGCAATTAAAGACTTTGGATCTCGAGTTTCTATTTCTTCGTTCACTCTTTGATAGAGTTTACCTGTTGGGACTTTTCACCTCGCTAACGAGTTTGAAAACTGTGTCAAATCTTACTAGTGTTATGATGCAAGTTGTTTGGATATTTGTGACTCAATATTATTTTTATAATGTCCCAAAAGTTAAGAGCCGAGCAGGATTTGAACGGCGACCTTCCCCTCGGTACGGGTCTGCGCTGACCACTGCGCCATCAGATCCTAATCACACTCGACGAATAACTCTTAGGGACTGTTCGAATAATCTGTGTTCTGTTAGGGAAAAATCTTTGTTATTCCTTCTCTAAAGATTTCCTTAAGTGTAGTAAACACTATAAAATCAATAAAAAAATATCAATATTATTTTGTTAGCATATTTCAAATAAAAAAGAAAAAGGCCAATTCGGTTGCCTATTTTTATGTTTTATCATTTTTTTTAATATGCATTCTCAATTCGGCTGCTTGTTTTTATGTTTGTTATTGTAGCTTTGTCATTTATGAGCTAATTTGTTTTTTTTCAAGTGATACTATAAAAAGTAATGCTTACGAAGGTTTTACTTCCAGATTTTTAGCATAGATGTTTCATCATAATCGGTTCAGCGGTTTGATCATGAAGTCTCTCAAGTTTTTGAAACTTCACTTGTTCATTTTAAAAAACATGATTTTATGAGATAAAATAAAACAACCAACAGTTTCGTATTTCTTGAGACCTTCAAAACACGTCAGTCACTGAAAAGAAAGCTTTCCAGTGCAAGAACTGTTTTGTCTGCAGCAGTATTTTGTTCTTGCGACAGACGGAAACGGATATAGAGGGAGACAGAATAATAGCCGTCGGAAATGGTCAGACATGGCGGAATCTTTTTTTCTCTTATACTGGACATTGAAATATCAATACAAATTGGATTAACAACTTTGAACTCTAACCTGTTAGATTTAGAATTCAGAATGGAACAGAATTTTTATTGTGGTGTAAAATGCATGCGGTCAGATTTGATATTATCTTTGATAATTATCAGGATTCTATGGTATTGATAAAGATTTTTTGTGTAGTCTATAGAAATAAGGAGGATGAAATTTTATTTAAAAAGATTCGAAGAAGAACAATGAAAAGAATAAATTCTTAATTCGAAAACGGATGTTGATTTTTTTCCTTCATTTTAGTGGATAAATTAATTAATTTGCTAAGTACCATAATTAATTATTTACGAGAGATATTTCTAGATCAATTATTTTGGTATATTACCTTTGTCTTCTTTTTTTTATACAAGAAAGCAGACAAAGAAACATACGGCCCACCTGATGAGAAGCGGTTACCGTAGCTTATGAACCAGAGGCATCACAAGCGCGTTGTCTTCCTTCTTTCTTTTGTTTCTTCCGGTAACTATGCTTCTTCTTCTTATCGTGTCACTGATTCTTTCGAACCAAGTGTGGTGAAAGGATTTTGAGTGCGACTCAAAGAGGCTCCAGTAACTATACTATATAAATTAATTGGAAAAAATTGTAGTCCTTCTAAGGACTCAAAGATGTCTAAAGTGGTGTCGGAAACAGATCCAACACTATACATGACATTAGTTTTCAAATCCTGGCTACCTCCTCAGCAAGTAAGAACTCCTAGACTCAAACAGTTGTAAAAATACTTTTTCTTGAGTAAAAATTACACAAATTAATTTAAAATTGCCAAGTCAGAGCTTGCCTTGCGTTAGTGATAATTACATTGAGGGTATAATAATATTATGATGGAGTGAAAGAAGCCATTTTGTGTTCTTAGAAATGGCGACTGATTAATTAGAGCATCTCCTATTTATTTGAAGAATAAAGTATTTCAGAATTACTTAATTAATCGAAGTAGGTTATTATATGAATAAAATAACGAAAATATAGGCCTTCTATTTTGACACGATATATTTTTCAATTAAGTAAGTAGTCAAATATTTCTTAACAGCTCACTTTAGATTAAAAGTTTTGAACAAATATTTGATTATCCATTTTGTAGCCCTAGGTATAACTTTTTGCACTGTCTTTGATAAATCTAGAGTAAAACGAATCTCCGATCTGAAATTTCCAATCAACTTTTGATACTGACTGTAAGTATCTCTAAAATATTTTTACCACACTGGTAAAGAGAGAATTGAAGAGAACGAACTAAATAAGAATAATATATGTATTACTTGTACATTCGTATCCAGGGGAAGGTCGCGGGTTAAAATCCCGGTCGTCTCGTAACTTTTGGGACATTAGAAAACCATCTTTGTGATTTTTTAAAGTATAATTAACACTAAAAAAACAATAAGTAATATTATTATCTGACGGACAAATAAATTAGAAAAAATTATCTGTAGAAATAGCCCTTAATCTACAGATTTAAAACCGTGCAAATTATCTTCATACCCAATTCCCAAAGCAAATATTCAAGCCAACTTAATTAGTATTTTTGGCGTTGCATTGAAATATGTTGTTTAACTACAAGCTATATCGACTGGCCAGTGGCCATTAAAATAAATGGCCTCAAGTTTGAACGATACGCTTCAACGAATGTGCCACAGTTTTTAAGATAACTAGATCACTTTAAGCCAAAACTGCTTTCAGGTATCTCAAAAATATCTGCTGAATTGTACTAATTCACATTATGAAATAAAGAAAAAAAAACTGCTTCTTTTAAAAACTTATTTATAAATGGGATGTGGCTGTGTTAGGGATACGGACGTTTTTTGTAAGTGAATGCGTCTCGTAACTTCGGGGCTTCCCCCTCAACCACGCACGATGTGTTACAGTCCTTACTTAGCGTAATAAATTCTTCGATTTTTAGCTATCCAGTGGTATAATTGAAATTTGGATGGGTATTATAAATAGGTTATTGCGTTGCTATTAGACGGAGCTTGAAGCTCAGAATCGTTTTTCCTAGAAATGTGTATGTCCAGCATGACAGCATGTCGACTGCTGGACATGGGCCTATGTCCAGCAGTCGACTTCTTCAATTTTTAATTAATTAATTAATTAATATTTTTATAGACAATCCACACAACACCATCTAACCCCAAACTAAGAAGAGCTCGTACTATAGGAACCAGATAGCTGATATAATACTTACATACATCTTCAGGATATTCATCTTTAGGAGAGATATCTTCAGGCTGATAATGATGATGATGGGCAGACGGACAATAAAACACAAAATGCAATTATTATAGCTATCCTCTCTGAGCTGTATGTATACTCTTGGCCGAAGGGGCATTCTTCATCAAACATTACCAAGCAGCCAATATAAACAGACCGCCCTATCCCCTCTTAGCTTAAAATTTTTATTATATCCGAGACGTAAGCGGAACGTCTTGAAGGGTCAGATTATACTGGGTGTGTTGTTATTTGTTTAAGATCGGCATGCTTCGAAAATAACGTGAAAAACGATCAAAAAGCGAAAACGAGTAATATCCGGTGGGTATTGTTTCGAACCACCGCATTTACGCAGTAAGCAGGTTGATGTCGGCGCCGACTTGTAATAGCAATGAGTAGCATGCGTTAATTATAAAATGATGATTTGTATGTAAAATCTTATTCTTCGGACTTTATTGTACTCCTGAACCAAATGATGCCAGTAAGTACCTAAGTAAAACACTCCATAATTATGTTGTTTAAATTGTAGCAGCATACTGGGCTAACTAGTGACACGACGTGATGTAGATTTGTTATGTGTTTATATAAATTGCCTAGGAACTGTGTCCAGATTTAACTAATTTCACTTGTGGTTCCACTAAAAAATACTGTTTTGACTTGATTTAATTGACACGATCTAAAACACTGGTACGCACTATCCGAACTGAACTAGAAGATAGAAAACCTGCTTTCCTTGTAACCGTAGCCTGCCGTGTCCGTCTGGTTAATCGAAATTAAGTGATCCATTACATGATACCGGTTTGTGTTACAAACGACCGTTTATTTATAGAATCGATTTATTTTATGCTTTGTTTAAAATTATGACGTTGTTTTAATATCCTGGCTTCTACACCATGGGGCTTACTTTTCAAGTTAAATACAATTTCTTAACCTAGTTAGTTTTATTTAGCAAAATTTTCATCTGTAATCATCGTCATCATCATTATGTGCCCTCCGGGTCCCACTGCTAGGCAAATGCCTCGCCCCATTCCCTCCAGACATCTTTGGCTAAGCTTGCCCAGTCAAGAAAACATCAAGAAACATCAAGAATCAAGAAACCATCATGTCGCCATCTCGGTTTTGAAAAAAAAAAATCTTTGCATCTAATTTAATGAGTCCAATTAAGTAAACAAACATCACGCAGCATGCAGCATCAGCAGATGATTTAGGTGTATAGCGTCACGAGCAACTGGTGATTACTCAAGCCTACTTTCAAGACGTAGAAGTGCCTGGGACAGTATTTTAGATGAAACCAGCAACCCCTTTATCATACTGATTTCTCAAAGTCAAAGTCACATCAGTCATATATTTATTCGGAAGTATCACATAAGGAACTCTTACTTTGAAACGTGTGCCAGTTTCACTTGACACCTAGAGGTAACAATTTTTGTAAGATCACGAACCTAAAAGATTGTCGAAAATAGAGTACTTTTAACGTTATCATCAAAGGTTTGTTTGTTACGTCGTTAATTAAAATAACCCTAAAACGTAAAACTAATACCTATGTTTACACTTTACACTGCGAGTTAACCCTTACCCCGACTAAAAAAGCTCTCTTTGAAGTTTCGAATAACTCGAAGCGAATTTCCAACTTAAACCTTGATTTATCACCAACGTGTTTTGAGGTATGACCCGTATGCTAACACTTAATCTTGATTTAGTCGACTCAAACCACGCTTGTCGCCCAGATAGTAATAGAAAATTTACGGGCACCATACGAGACTTATCGATGAAGCTTGGTTTCTTGAAGGATGTCTACGATGGCATTGCTCGGAAGTTTCAAAGGGAACTTTTAAGCTTTGTAATCAGAGTTAGTAAGTACGACTACTAGTTAAAACAAAAATATGATTAAAGATTCACAAACAATTATTATTGTAACTGAGTAAAAATCGCAAATTGAAAACCGAAAAATTGTCTATCAATCTAATGTCACACCGACATATTCAAAAGTGTTTAATTGTTTATTCTGAATATAGAAAAAAAAAACATTAGTTAATCGAGAATCTAAAAAATAAACAAGTAAACAGAACATTTAATAATGACTTTTTTTTTAAATAAAATATGATGCGTTTAAACTTAAAAGATTTTCCAGATCATGCTTCAAAGTCAAGGAAGAATTGCTTTGAACTTTCTTATTGAACTTGATTATAAGCTAGTAGGAATTAGTTATTATTCCACTGAATTGGTAGGTATTATTAATAATAACAAACCCAAAATAACCCCTAATTAGGTTAGTTTAAAGATTTTGCACATAACATACTCAAAACTTTCAACTATTGCGGCTTGATCGAATAGTTAACAAAATTAATGACCGCGTTCCAACTATCCAAAGCTTCCACCCTTTTAATCGTTGAAAAATCTCGTGAAATATTTTAATTAGGCCAAGAATACTTCAATAAACCCCTACCGACCGAGACAGGGCTGCATTCAGGATGGTTTTAGGGGAAAATTTTGAAAAGGATGCTTCCAAATCGATAAACTAGATGGCGTTGGCACAAACTAGAACCTAATACTTTCGTTCAATCGATGAAATAATTCAGTACCTACAGACAACATGCTAAAATGCAATCCTAGATAGAATCCTATGAATTCAAATCCAAACATTGATATTTACATTGTAATGCTGTATATTTGAGGAATAAGTACATATAATTTTGTATTGGTTCTATTAAATTTTTCACGAATGTCATTAAACGTTCTGTTATCTTTGGCAACACCAATACTACAATGTTCTTTTGGGAACTCAAAGTGCCTTTACTTCTTTCTTCCGTTAGAATAAAAAAAAGATTGTCAATCTGTGTTGTTCAACCTCAGACACCTCTAGAGGGAGGATAGTATCTACAGATTGTGCGTGGAACTAGCACCTAGACTCACCTAGCTCTAAGACGTTGCAAAGTGACCTTTGGGATACCATTGACTATACATATTTTGACTTTGACTTTGATTCAGTTCATATTATATGGCATAAGTCCTTACTGCAACCCTGGACAGTACGAAAGTTATAAATTTGTGGAGTGTTGAGCATAAAGATAATTATCAAGACCCTTTTAAGAGATAAAATTTATAGTTCGGGTCGTGGTCTGGTTGCTACTGTTTATTTATCCGCTACTAAAAATGACTGACATTTATTGAGCAAACTTTGAGTGAAACTAATTCGAGTTACAAATAGTAATCAGGATGTTTATAATAAACAAGGGAGAATTTTATGCTCATATTTTAGTGGTTAAACAAAATGTAAAGTAATAATCTAATGGCTAATTATTCAATCTACAAATTTTATTCGATGGAATAAAACAAGGACTGAATTTTTTATTCGTAGTGCATTATTCCGTAGATGAAAAAGTCAGCCATATGATATAAAAAAAAACATCTAAAAATAACTTTTCCTGACAGTGCAAAGAATCAAGAAGAAAAAGGTGAAGCTAAAAATGTAAGTTGAAAATTTAGAGAAAATTGTGGCTACCATAAAAAGTTAATTAAAAAAATAACATTGCGTACTTAATTGAGTTTATTATAAAGAGCTTAGTACTTAATTAACGCGTTAACCGTTAAAATAAGCGATGTTTTAACCTAGATATAAAAATATAGAATACTTCTGAAAAGATTGTACGGGGTTTGCAGCAAAAAGGCTTATAACAGAGGATTACTATGGTGTTGTTTTTGTCACGTTGTACGAAAATACGGAAAGTCCCGCATAGAAATAACCACTTAGATACAATCTCAAGTTACCCTTGCATTTATAGGTAAATACTTCTACCTTTTCCAAGACGAAAAGCCTTATAATAAGGCACAGACTAGACTTTTTTATATAGTTAGCTAACTTTATATAGTTAGCATTTGACTGCCATCACACCTGATGAAAAGTGAGGATGCAGCCTAAGATGGAGCATGCTTAGCCATAATCCACTTGTTCACTCTTGTCTTAAAAATGTCTAAATTGAAACGTTCCAAAATCGGTGTTGCCATTTTTTTTTAAATATTTTTTTTAATGTTTGTAGTTGTCTTACGTCCAGATTGTCCCGAACAAATTTCATTAAAATCGGTTTAGCCGTTTGGCAATGAAGTCGGTTTCTCTAGTTTTTTAAACTTATAATTATTTTAGTCATAGCAATATAGTAAGCAGTGTTCAAATAATTTCTAAATTTCTGTTCTAGAAATCAGAGTTGAAATAATTTGGGCTTACGCAAAAAGTTTACAGATTTCCAAGACTGCTATCACGATAGCACTGTCGAAGCCACGAAACTTGTAAACTGCTTTTCAAAACTAGGTCTAAAACTTCTGTTATCTGTACCCCTATAAGTATACTATTATTAAGTTATGTGCCCCTATTCTATGATTTGTACTGAGGTACGTAAATTGTGCCACTGACGTCCTTGGCGTGTGAGCCCGTTTTAACCGTCTTCAAATAAAAAGAAAAAGGTTCTCAATTTAGTTTTTTTTTTGTTGAAAGTAGTTTTTTGCGTGACTCATAATGCCGCGCCATTTGACAGCAATATTTGACAGTGTTTCACTGATCACCATCGCCATCGTCTAGATGGGCGCAGGCCTTTTTTTTATACAACTAGCTCATAGAACAAGTATACATAATATATGGCCCAACTGTTGTGTTAATTGGTAACCATGGCTTATTACCAATGCATTGCTTCGTAGGTCACTCAGGAATGTGTTCTAAGATGCTCTACAATGCGTTCATAAAGAAAAGGTATACTATATGCCAAGTTTACCGGTACCCGCGCCCTTCAAACTGAGACACAGCAACGTGGCTTGACGCCAGAAATAAGCATGGTGCCTGAGCTTTCCCGGTCGAGTCCTTCGACTCCCTTTACACTTTTGTATTGAGAAATGATGAGACAAAAACTCGTTTCGATCATTTCTACGTAACGTATCAATGTTATCTCATCTTTTCTCTATACAAAGAGGGAGAGGCACATAGGCGAAAGGAATAACTAATCGAAATAAAACTATGACTTGCCCTTCTACTAGGCCCTCTGATCGCATGCGTGCTTTAAACTAGGTATTAACTCCACAGGGCCGTCACCTTGCCAATTAACGTGATCTACACACCTTCACTATTTATAAACTACCTCCCATTTATTAAAACGAAAGTGTTATTATTAATGAAGTGAAAACAAACGGCAGTTAATCAAACACGCTATCGTTTTAAAAATCGGTTTTGTAAATGAGCTATTAGGTCTGTGAGAAATGTTTTATGGTACATTTTAAATATAGATTTTTCTCTTTATTTAGGTAAATAAATAAAATACCCTTATTATATTCGCTCAGAATAGAGGAACTTGAAGTCTTTGGGTCCCCCCTTTTGTCCAGCAGTGGGACGACCTATGCTAGTAAAAAAATGTGAACCAGAAAATGTAGTAGCAATATTCTCATTTCGTTACGTCCAGTTCCCGTTAATTTTTCAGGATAAAAAGCCTATATGTGCTATTCCAGACCATAATCTATATCTGTGCCAAATTTCATCCAAATCCGTTCAGTTGTTCTAGAGTTATTGAGTAACAAACATCCGTCCATCTATCCATACTTACAAACTTTCGCGTTTATAATTAATACTAGTCGTGATATCTATACATTCTTCGAAAAGTTCCGGAAAAACAGACACAAGGCCAAACCATCGATAATAACAGAACATACGGCTCAACCCAATAATAAAATAACGTAAATATACTGGTGCAAAATGTACCTAAGCAAATAAAAGTGGTGACATTTAGCTGTCGCCAGTCTATTAAGGGCTCTCACCCAACTGCTTATAAATGGGCAGAGAGCATGCAACCGCAGGAAAATGTTGAGAGGTGGGTCTTGAATAAACCGTTTTGTTTTGTCTTTTTATTCGTGAAACAGAGGTTTTATAAACAATAAAAAGTTTTTATTCTTTTAAAGTTAGGTTTTCTTTATTTTTACTATCAGTTAGTCTATTCGTATAACCTTGCAATTCGATACAACACTATTTACAAGATTTACGAATTTAATGAAATAAGAGATTATACGTTCTGAATCTATATTACACGGGTATTTATCGTGTTAATTACCTTATTCATTTGTGTAATGATCGCGAAAGCTTAAAAAGTACTAAAGAGAGGATAGTTGAGCTGTCATTAGCATAATGTAAACCGTTGTACACAATCTACGTAGTAACCGGTCAAAAGATCGAGTAGGTTCACAACATTCGGAAGTGTCCCAACGCTGGCTGCAATCTCATTCAAATTATTGGATTAACATTCAACCCTTCCTAACTTCCTATTTCAAAAAAAAACTTTCGAGTTACATTTATTTTGAAAATAATTTTTATTTGCTCAAATAAACTTAAAATTAAACAAATATATTTACAAAATGTACAAAATAGGAATCAGTTGAGCTATCTGCAGACCGTTACAATCGATCTAGAGGTAGCTCAACTGATCCAAATCAGTACAAGATGGAAGCGTCTCCAAAACGCTAGAGGCATAAAAAAAGAAATTATTTTAATTTGAATGTGTAATTTAGAAACCAAAGAGTAATAAAATCAAAAGAAATAGACGCCAATCTCCATCAAAATTGCACCTAATTGATTATTTTCTAAAACAATACAAACAAATTATTAAAACAATTATCATTGACTTCCGATTGGCTAGCCAATAAATTAACAGTTCCTATTTCAAATCTACCCTCATTCAGTCATAAATTTTAAAGCGAATTTGAACAATGGGAATGCCAATTAATTGCTTCTTTGTAAGCAGATTGCTTAATTAAAGGAAACGTAATGAACAAGAAACGTTTAGCTTGTAACATGAAGCGAAATTAATTTAAATGATAAACGAGTTTGGCTGGCACGTTTTGAGAAAACTTATTTTCGGACGTATCCTAAAATATTTGGATGAGACACAATTAAAATGAATAACAAAAGGTCAAAAATGTAGTAAGTAATGTAAAGTGGCTATTTGCCAACCAATAATAAACCATCAGTTACTGCAAACTTTTCGATTCAAACTAGTATTCAAGCAAATTAAAGCCTGCCCATACCTAGGCGATAATGCTGCGTTCAAGTTTGCGATGCAAAACTCTACATGAATGTTAAAAGTTCGCAACATATGAACCTAAACAAAACCATGTGTATATAAATATATTGGGTATTAAAATTGCAAGGTATTTTATTGAATAGTCACAATAGTTTTTTTAGTTGTAATCTCTTAGTTTTTGCGCAAAAACAGTAACAACCTCACAATCTAACTTTACAAAAAAAACTTAGAACAAGTAGGTACAAAAGTGAGAGTTCATTACTTATTTAAATCCCTTGCGCATCCAGTTTCCTTTCCTTTTCTTTTGGCTTTTAGGTTAATGGCTTATAAATCATTAACAATGTGAGACATGCCCGCACGACGTGATAGGGATTTTAAAATTCCTTTGTTTTCCCCGAGAACTTGAGAATTTCCCAAAAAACGTACGAATAAATCTTGGAGTTGATACACGACCCGCACTTTGTAAATCAAGTTAGAGGAAGTAGTGTGAAAAACAAATCGTCTTTTTTCCTCAGGTAAGTGGAGAATATTAATGTGTTAGCTTCTAACGGAACTATACCAGAATGTATACATGCTCTGCTGAAGAATATGATATTTGTTTGACGAATAATACCTGTAGGTAAACTATATGTTCCCATAAATTTTATTCCGAAACTTGTTAGCAGGTTGGAATTGAACCTACGAGTGTCTAATCAAGTCTTGTTCCTTATATGTAGGTACTTACCATATTATCTCAACGAATATTTTAAAGACAGTCAATGCACCGCTGAAGAATATTATACTTGTTTGACGAAGAATATAACTATCTGTTCCCATAAATTTTATTCCGAAACTTGTTAGCAGGTTGGAATTGAACCTACGAGTGTCTAATCAAGTCTTGTTCCTTATATGTAGGTACTTACCATATTATCTCAACGAATATTTTAAAGACAGTCAATGCACCGCTGAAGAATATTATACTTGTTTGACGAAGAATATAACTATCTGTTCCCATAAATTTTATTCCGAAACTTGTTAGCAGGTTGGAATTGAACCTACGAGTGTCTAATCAAGTCTTGTTCCTTATATGTAGGTACTTACCATATTATCTCAACGAATATTTTAAAGACAGTCAATGCACCGCTGAAGAATATTATACTTGTTTGACGAAGAATATAACTATTTACCTGTTCCCATAGATTATATTTCGAAACTTGTAAACAGGTTGAAATTGAACCTACGAGTGTCTAATCAAGTCTTGTTCCTTATACGTAGGTACTTACGCATCTAATAGTATCTCAACGAATATTTTAAAGGCAGTCAAAATAATAAATTCATTTTTTCTCATGTTTTTATTTAGCTACCATTGCCTATAAAAAAGCAGGTCATGCACGATTTGTAACGTCAAAAAAAACAAAAAAATAAGAAAATGTATACAGGTTTTTGAAACATGATCTAAGTATTTGCTTATTTTTGTTGTTATGCAATAAAAAAAATATTCACTACACCAAGTCTGTTTTTGAAATCACAATGTGATTTTATAGTGCCCAACACTGTGTTGAGCACATATTTATATAACTTAAGTATTTTAACCCTAGTGTTACCAACATCAATTACCATTTTTGTGCTGGCATGAATCGTTTTTATTTGCAATTTTAATGTTTGTTTAGGTTTATGAAAACACAAGGGTTAAATTTAAGGATCCGTGAAATTAAAAGTAACGCAATATGGTTGCGTAATAAAAACCGGATCGAGCTGGTAATAAAAGTTATGACCGATTTCTGTTGATTCAGAAAGTCTTGATTTTATAATGTTTTAAAGATTCCGTATGAACCTAATTCTACTCATCATTTTTTTATTTGATTAAGTATCTAATATTTGTATTAGGTATAGGTACATGCTGAAATTATATTCCAACATAAATTACGAGGCTACTTTCGTATTGTAAAAATATCCAGCTACCCATATTATTATCATTTATTGTTGATAACAAAAGCTTTTGCAAACACATAACAATTTAAACGTTCTAAAAGATGTGATCCTTTGAACCCAATTCAATTTAACGTTCAAACAACAAAAAATCAAGAAATAAATTGTTCAGCGAAGGGACCCAAAAAATTGCTTTGATTCCCACAAAACCCCAATTTTCACTGTTACTTAGGCCAGCAAAATAAAGGGAATGCCCCGGGCCAACAGGTGCGTACGGTAGCTAAGTACATAAAGGAAGAAAGCTTAAAAAAGGTTAAAATAAAGGAATTTTGGATCGTTTAATATTGTAACGTTGCGTTTTGATTCCCAGACTTTGTGGTCTATGTTATAGTTTGAAAGCGGTTTTTATATAGTATTCCACTATAGCTTTTGTTTTTAAATATACCTAACGTTCCACTGCTGGAAAAAGGCCGACCAACCTTCAGCCTTTATCAAGCCTCCATCAAAACCAAAAGCTTGAACTGCCAACTAAAAAAAGCCCTACTAAGAGGTATTCTAAAATGAGTAAAATCCATAAATCTGTGATCATGATGCGGTGTTGAAGACCAAAAATTCACAGATTCCAATTTGTCAAATATTTCAAAGTGAAAATGCGTATTTATTCCACTTCAAACAACGTTTTTAAGTTTTATATACCTAAATACTTTTTACTCTTTTCCCTCTATAGAAATAAGTCCGCAATACCTTAGATCTTGGTCCAACAACACTGCAAAGGTATAGAACAGTACCTATCGCAGTTTATAGCGCCTCCAGGCTATTGAAAATTAAAAATGGCTGCCAGATTTTTTATCTGCGCCACTGGGTTCAACGCTGCTATTGTATGCAATTGTGTTTTGGAGAGGGATAGTTACAAGGCCTTGTATTTATTGTTTGTTTTAAATGAAGTCAAGTGTTAACAACTTCGGATTTTGCAATGTTTTTTTTTTGTTTTAAATTGTGCACGAGTTTAAAACTAAAAAAAAGGAAACAACCCTTTAACTTCTTTTTTGCTTCGCCGTATTCAGGTATTTGAACACAATATCACCGTGTATTATTATTGTTTTTCATACAATTCATAATGATAAATTTCGAAAAAAAAACTTCCTTCTGACGTCGAAACAACGCTGTTTTTTCGGATTTCTGATGTTCAAATTATTAAGCTAATTCTACTCGTGTATGTTATAATGATTCATTAAAATTGACATACTAATTCTTGTATGTGGTCGTCCTAGATAAAACCATCCGTAATCCGATTCGTTCGTTTTACCAAATTTCGGAAACCGGATCAAAGATATAATTATAATGAGGTAACTGGCTTTTAGCTTACTCGTAGTCTTACGATTATTAAAAAGAGGAAAGATTTGTTTGTTTAGAACGAATAAACTCAAAAATACTGGACTGATGTCAAAAATTGTTTTACTATGCTACATTATCTTTAAGTAACGTAATAGTTTTAATTTATTACTAGCATCCCGCCCCTGCTTCACACTACTTCTTTATAAAACGGATGTGTAATGTCCCCCTTTTCCTTTGAGTTTTTCCACCCGCGCAAAGCTAGAGTGGTTCGCTAGTATTCCATACTGAAATTACGACAATAGGTTGAACACAAAACAAAATTACAGCCTCAAAATCAGACCGTTTAATTAAATGCTTCACTGTGGTATGCATTGAGAGAACAGCTGGGTAATAACATAAATATAAGTATACAAACACAACTTTGTAGTAGGACGCTATTGATAAGTTTGGGTAGTCGATGGATGTAGAAATGTATGAGAAAGAACTATCCGGGGACTTTTTTTTATACAACTAATAGCTGGTGAAACAAGCGTATGACCACGTTGTGATGTTAAGTAGTAACCATAGCATATAAAAAAATACAGCCTCGTAGGTCACGCTCACCAGGAACGTGCCCTACGATGCACTTTCCTGCGTCCATCAACTTGAGGCATACCGATATTGAGCTTCACGTGCCAGTAATTTCACCGGCACCCACAGCCTTCAAACTGAAACACAGCAATGCAGAAATAGGCATGGACATATTGGACATCCACAAAGAGCTCTACTACTACTAGAAGTTAAGTTTTAATACAAGTTAAGCTGAACAGTTTTTTTTTTGGTTTGTTTGGGTTTTATTTCATGTCAGAATAAGTGATTATGACAGCTGCTTAAAATATCAGCTGTGCCAGGTGTAATTGAGGATTAATTGCTTACTGGATTGAAACCCTTTGAATTTACATGACAATTTGGTGAAAATGTGTTCCGCTAAATTTTATTTCATGTACTTAAGGGATTGCCTTAAGCTATTGTTATAATTATTTCCATCTCATTATTTAAATAAAACAAGTTTTTAAATTAATTCGTTGCATCAGAATATAATAAAAAAAAAATTAATGTGTCATTGATGATAATGGAAAAGGCTCAGAATCGTTCTTCCTGGAAAAGTGTAGGGCCTATGTCCAGCTGTGGACTTCTTCAGGCTTATGATGATGATGATGACTTCATAGGTAAATAAGAACCATATTTATGTAAAAAAACAGGCCTTTGTATCTATTGTACGTGATGTATATGGCGTCAAAGGTAACTGGTAATTACACAAGCCCTAAATCGTGGGACTCTATAGTGCCTGGGACAGGATTTTAGTTGGAATAGGCTTGCCCAGTAAGTTATTTATGTTAAGTTACATCTAAATCCTTTCAGCCGTTATGGAGTTGAAGTGGGATCAAATAAACAAAATAAATATCAATCCATACAATCTAGCCCCAAACTAATCAGAGCTTGTACTATGGGAACCATATAGCTGATTACATAGATATTTTTGAAGTGAAAACTTCTTTAGCGGCGTTGAGCACTTTTTCTGTAATGGGTATAAAATCTTAAACTCGCGTCAGCGCGTCAGGACACGTGACCTGATCGAAAAAGCGTAAGACGGATGGAGAGTAGACAGCTATCCCCTCTCTACGGCGCGGCGAAAATGTATGCCTTGGCCTACTGTTTCGTTTAGGCAGCGCAGGGCGCTTGCGCGAATGTTCGTGTATGTTACAGCGTGCCAAATAACAAACAAGCCCCCCCTAACCATTCCAAAATATCAAACATGCTCAACGTTAATAATCAAGTTTTCACTTCTGCCGGCACTCCCGGAGTGCAACCCATCTTTTTTTTTTTTGTAAATACATAGGTACTTAGAATCAATATTACGCCCAGACAGAGAACAAACATCTGTGTACATAATACATATAACACAATCCGTCTTATTATGTAGGTCAGACCGTTTTAATGGTAACCCGGAACAGGTAAAGACCTCCTAAAAATACGTTACTCACAATCACATTATACTTTCGGTACTTTGTAGTTACCCTAGCACAAGTATCTTAAATAATCGAGGGCGTACAGACGAATGATTTGAAACTTTTTTTTGAAGTCAAGAACTTAGTTT
Source organism: Thera britannica (assembly GCA_939531255.2). NCBI lineage: Eukaryota > Metazoa > Arthropoda > Insecta > Lepidoptera > Geometridae > Thera > Thera britannica. The sequence goes on from OW618034.2 coordinate 23,604,711, forward strand.
GGGCTTCTTATTTTGTGTAATTTTCTTTTGCTTTTACTGCCCTAGATTTTTAATTCCTTGCTGTTCTTTAGCTTTTTTTTCAGTAAAATTAAAAGTATCACCATAATCAGCGTATTATGAAAATGGAAAGTGTATCGGCCAGAAAAAAAAATAGACACAAGGCAGTGAAAACCTTCAAAAACGAAGTATTTGCATCTATTGTAGATTATTTATAAGCGTCAGGGGCAACGCTATAGTGCCCGGGACATGATTTTAGATGGAATAGCCTTGCCCAGCACTTATACCCTATAGTAGCTTAGTCGGAATCCACCTAATCCACAGGAAAGACATGGTCAATACGTGCAGAGCTGACTAAGCGGCGGGTTTCCTCACGATGGTTTACTTCACCGTTTGAGAGCACTAGCGTTGCGTAAATCAATTTTTCGACAGAAAAACTCATTGGTGCACAACTAGATTTGAACCCACGACCTTATAGGATCGGAAGGCGGGGCCACTAACACTAGACTACCAGTGCTCTCAGTGAAAGCCTTATTTACCTTTAAAAATAAACTCGAAAGTGAGTTTCTCGCCAAAACTGTTGCTAACCCCTGGATCCTTTACAAGAGCCTGTTGTTACGGTAACCATGGCAACGGCATAACGGGATCAAACGCCCAAATAGTGTCTTATTCGTAACGATTCCATTTTGATAATAACGAGTAAGCCTTGTTGTTTGCTGAAGCACAAAAAGTTTACTTTTAAACTGGCTTTTAATAATAAAACAGGTAAAGGTTTTCATTAAAAAAAAAACAAAAGGTTTTTAGCATAACTTCTTCATTTATGAGATGATTTGAAAATATGTATATATTTTTATCTAAAAGGTCTACCATATTAGTTTTATAGAATTTTCATCAAAGTTGGTTTAGTTGTTTTTTTTTAAATAGTTTTTTTGTAGTTGATGCTGCATACCTCTTCCGTTCTTTAAATTTATAAATTATAAGCTATTGAAACTGTAATTTTTGTACCAACCGATTATTGAAAGTGAAACTACGAACGTAAAACAAAAAGTCAATAAAATTTACTCTCGTATGATTAATTCGACTCATCGTCATCTTTCTGCCATAAACACGCTAAGTGGGGTCGGCACAATAGGTTATCTTCTTCCACTATTCTCGAGAATTCAATTTTTTTCTTCTTCAATTCGACTATCTTAGATAAAACTTACATCGATATGAATCAAACTGTTAGCTGGTTTTGGGAATAAGACATCCCTACTGAGACCGAGCGACGAGTGACATCACAAGTCGGGAGAGAGAAGATGGCGTCGTAAAGTGTAGTTTGATTATTTGCCATGTAATAAGTAAAACAGAGTTCTAGCTTTAATCAATGAAAAGTTTACGCCGTAACAATACTTATATTTAATATCTAGGCATTTAAAATCTTGCAGCTTTGCCTCGATTGCTAAAGTGATACCTAACATAAAGCTAAAGTAAAGCTGAGTCAGGGCCTATTTGGCATGACATCACGGAACATACCTACAGCGCGATTATTTGTGTTGGATTGTATTTTATTTTCTTTTTTTTGTGCCTACTCATTATTATGTATATTATGTTTGTCAGTGTTCCGTTCTGTGTATGTTATGTTAAATAAATATATTTTCTTTCTTTCTTTTCTTTCTAACATCAAAGTTGGATTTTTGTTTATTTTTTTTCTGCTGTGCGTACCTGCAATATTTATTACAAAAAGTAGGCTAGCTAACTCTGGTTTAAAACTATGGAAATTTCTGCCCAGTCGGTTTAGTGGTTAGAGCGAGATTGAACCACAAACCTCCAAAACATCGTGATTTTCACGATATTGGTAGCTATAAGTATTTATAAAATACGCACAAAACAGTTGAGTTATTCGCAGACCGTTTGTTTATTGGTCTTCCGGTATCATAACAGAAAGTTGTACAATACACAAAACAGAGTTTCAGAAATTAACATCTCGCCACTTACAAATTAGGCATGCAATATGCAAAAGGGTTATTCACCCCAAGAGGTTTAAGACTGACCCTTCAAAATCTTTGAAATGGGAGTCAAAATGGCTATAAACTTAATACACATAAATAATTTGTATAGCTTTCAAACAACTAATAGTGTACTGTAATATGAAGGGTGAGGTAATTATTTTGGTGTATATAGTTTATCATATATACGCTATGTTATAAATGACTGCCTGGCTTCTCAGCTCAGTTGGTAGTAGCTCTGCCTTCTGCGCCGTAGGTCGTGGGTTCGATCCCCACCGTTTGTGTGGTGAACACAGATATTTGTTCTCTGTCTGGGTGTTATATTGTATTCTAGGTATGTTTTTACAAAAAAAAACAAAGTATTTATTTCAAAGATTTTTATTTTTATAATGTCCCAAAAGTTAAGAGCCGAGCGGGATTTGAACCCGCGACCTTCCCCTCGGTACGGGGCTGCGCTGACCACTGCGCCATCGGATCCTAATCACACTCGACGAATAACTCTTAGGGACTGTTCGGCACTAACGCGACCGTGGCTCCATCTACAGTTTTGACGTTATAGTCAACTAACCTGCTCGATAACCGAAGTTGCATTCAGTTGAATCGACGAGAGATGTCACCTTGCGTTTTCATAATTTTTATTGATTTTATAGTGTTTACTACACTTAAGGAAATCACAAAGATTTTTATAATGTCCCAAAAGTTAAGAGCCGAGCGGGATTTGAACCCGCGACCTTCCCCTCGGTACGGGGCTGCGCTGACCACTGCGCCATCGGATCCTAATCACACTCGACGAATAACTCTTAGGGACTGTTCGGCACTAACGCGACCGTGGCTCCATCTACAGTTTTGACGTTATAGTCAACTAACCTGCTCAATAACCGAAGTTGCATTCAGTTGAATCGACGAGAGATGTCACCTTGCGTTTTCATAATTTTTATTGATTTTATAGTGTTTACTACACTTAAGGAAATCACAAAGATTTTTATAATGTCCCAAAAGTTAAGAGCCGAGCGGGATTTGAACCCGCGACCTTCCCCTCGGTACGGGGCTGCGCTGACCACTCAAAACTGTAGATGGAGCCACGGTCGCGTTAGTGCCGAACAGTCCCTAAGAGTTATTCGTCGAGTGTGATTAGGATCCGATGGCGCAGTGGTCAGCGCAGCCCCGTACCGAGGGGAAGGTCGCGGGTTCAAATCCCGCTCGGCTCTTAACTTTTGGGACATTATAAAAATCTTTGTGATTTCCTTAAGTGTAGTAAACACTATAAAATCAATAAAAAAAGTATTTATTTATTTTTATTTCTTGGGAAAACAAACAGTACTTATATTCAAATTGATAATTTAAAAAGACAACTATGGACCATTAATCAGTTTTCGCATAGAGAGACTATTAGAGCTTACTTATTAATTTACATGAGAAAGATGACAAAATTAGATAATTATAATGTAACGAGAGACTACGGTAGACAAACTTTAAAAAAAAAAGTAAAAATTTCGAAGAAATTACTTAAAAAACAGAAAAACAAAATGTACAGTAAAAAAACAAACCTAGGGAACCTGGGAAGTCTCTCCGAACCTGCGTTTTGGCAAGATGTTTTTAACTCTTGGTGGTTTGGAAGCAAACAGTTCTAGTTCGGGGACGTCAACCAAGCCATTGAATGCAATTACTGCTCGACTAAAGAAAGTGTTTCGCCTATACTTTGTTGAACAAGAGGGTATTTCAAGGTGAGTTGGAAGTCTAACTGATCTGTTTGGAATTTTCAATTTAATATTTTGTAAGAGTTGAGGAGAATCTATTTTACTCTGCGCTATTTTGCGCAGGAAAACAATATCTGATATTTTACGTCTATCTTGCAATGGCAAAATATGCTGTTTTTTTTCCATTCTCCTCTATCAGCCGCAATTTATGTATTCACTCCTTTCTTGTCCATGTTGTCTTAGACACGATTCATTCAGTTTTTTATCAGTCCTCTATCAACATAAATATACTCATAGAGAACAAATATTTGTGTGAGATGATGTATCCTGTCTGGGTGTTATATTGTATTCTAAGTATGTACCGACCTATTTACAAAAAATAGTTATTTGTTATACGAGAGTGCAAAGCTGCTTTTTAACCGCGTGCTCAATTTTGATGACTGAGCAAGCGCAGGATTCTAAAGTTTAACCATCTTTGCACTCGAGTGCAACACGTAACTTTTCATCCCACCTCAGCTCAGAGGAAATGACTAAATGCAAAAAAGAACATGGTGCGACCATGAATCTACATACTTCGTAAGCGACTAAATGAGTTATTGACAAATTTAAAAAGGTTGTATGATAAATTCGGCACCATGCAGGTAGAAGTAAATAGGTTTAATGGTGTTTTGAATTCACAAATACACTAAGAAGGTTACGAGTGCGAGTTTTTAACAAAATAAAAAAGGTTGTATGATAAGTTCGGCACCATGGAGGTGTAAATAGGTTGTGTATTCACAAACTTATTGAACACGATATTCTAAATTCAAATTTACTTTATCCTCTAGCGGATAAAAACGACTTTTCCAGTCAGAAATTAAACAGCAAAAACACACTTTCAGAGCTGGTGGGATGAAAAATAATTTATGTAGTATATCAGCTATCTGGTTCCCATAGTACAAGCTCTGCTTAGTTTGGGGCTAAATAATTTTGTGGGGAATGTCCAAAATATTTATTTAAATATTTATGTAGAAGATTCAATGAACTGTACAAACTTTTCTTATCCATAAATCATACGCAGAGGCAGAAAAGTAGATGCCTAAATAATACCTATTTAGTATGCTATCATCGGCGAAGACGTATGACGAAATGCTTTAGCTTTTATGAATATATAAGTTAGAACAATTTATAACAATGTATTGTTAAAGAACTTTCCAGACATTTTAAAAGTTCGAAAAAAATACTTGAAAGACATTGCTAATAGTACCTAATTATGTAAATCTTCTTCTTCTTATCGTGTCACTGACTCATTCGAACCAAGTGTGGTGAAAGGATTTTAAGTGCGCCTCGAAGAGGCTCCTTTCGTGCACTTGACACACATTATGTAAATGAAAACAAGTTTCTTGTTATTCTTATAATAATAAATTAACTTATAAATGAATGAATATTAATTGTGGTAAAAAGTCAGCATTAGTAATATTTTAGTGGTAATCTTCATTATTTTCCACATTTTTCATAAAAGCGTACCTAATAGCGCATTAGGAAACATCTCTTTTTTAGGTAGTAGTAGTGGTAGTTTTTAGGTAGGTATACATCGCACAGAATGCAAAGATGTAGAGAAATTTTGATCCAGCAGCATAGGATCCCACGGGAAGATCCTTTGCTCCAGTAATGGATCACTAGCCTCCCGAGGGTGGCCGTGACGAGTGGAGCAGATCGGCTTATGCCTTGTATTGAACCTTAGCTTTCGACTTTCAACGAATACTTGAATTTAAGCTTGTGTAAGAATAATTGGATCAGAATTATAACCTTTAGTTACAGATAAGGCTTTGAGTTTAATTATAATCTTCTAGCTGCCTGTCCCGGCTTCGCGCGGGTGAACATATGTATTTTTAAATACATAAATATAGCCTATGTTACTCAGGGTGAATGTAGATTTCCATACAACAAACCTAGTCTTATGTTCCGAGTTTTTAAGTCATCATATGTCGGAACCTTCTCAGGTGGATGTTATATACACTGATTATAGCAAATGTTTTGATCGTATTGATCACGTTGTCCTCTTACATAAGCTTCAGCTCGCAGGTATCAGGGGAAACTTGTTCAGATGGTTCTCCTCGTATGTAAATAACCGGTGTCAAACTGTAGTTCTGAGTGGGTATTCCTCTTTGCCCATGAGCATACCTTCGGGTGTTCCTCAGGGTTCATTATTGGGACCCCTTCTCTTTGCACTTTTTGTAAATGACATTTCTTCTTGCTTTCTCTACTCTAAAATCATTCTTTATGCCGACGACATGAAAATTCTCCATCCTTTAAAAAATATGAATGACGCATTTAACCTACAAGCAGACTTATATAGATTTCAAAATTACTGTTTTGTCAATAAGTTAGATTTAAATGTCTCCAAATGCTTTGTTTGTTCTTATACTCGTAAACCAATACCACTTAAATTTGATTATACATTGCAGGGCTCACTTTTAACAAGAGTATACTCAATCAAGGACTTAGGCGTAAATTTTGACACAAAAATTTTGTTTGATGAGCATATTAACAGCTTAATTAATAAGGCATCTCGAGCGCTTGGCTTTGTCCTGCGAATGTCATCCGAATTTTCTTGCATAAAAACATTCAAAATTTTATATTGCGCATACGTACGCAGTCACTTAGAGTACGCCTCGCAGGTGTGGAATCCACGTTATAATGTATATTCAACTAGATTAGAGCGTATTCAAAAAAGATTCCTTCGATACCTACAGTTCCGCGCAAAAGTGTATCTACCTAACTACACGGCGAGATGTCGCAAGTTTCATATCCTTCCCCTCTACGAGCGTCGAGAGATAGCCGACCTCGCGTACCTCTTGAACATAGCAAATGGCACAGTGGACTGCCCAGAGCTACTAGAACTACTAGGGTTGAGAACCAGCGTAGCCACTTTAAGAAGACCTAACGTACTTAATGTTCCCTTTGTCAAGACCAATTATAGGCAAAACGCATTCATGATTAGGGCTAGCAACTCATTTAACACCTTGGTTAAGGCAGACGTTGATATGGACATTTTCAATACCTCATTAGCTACACTTAAACGTATACTTAGTGGCAAATTCTTCAAAAATGTTTAGTTATTGTTTCAAGTTTATTTTAGTTTACAAAATCTTATTCTATGTTTTTGGTACCTATATTTTCTTAACTTTTCTTATACTAATATTAATAACTATTAACTTAAGTACCTACCATATTTCTAACCTAACGTTTGTCTGTTTATCGTCTACTTTACTGTTTTTGTTAGTTTATACCATATTTATCTGTGGAAACTTTTAATTGGCCTTTTGTTACTATTCTTTTATTTAATGTATGTACCTAGCTGTAAGTTTTCCTAAAATTACAAAAATAAAATAAAATAAATAAAATATCAAGTGAGCTAAATAAAACCACTACTTATGCTTACCGTTCATTTATTCGGTAATTATTACTTGAAATAAGTTGATAATCACTTGTGATAATAACACGAACACCCCTCGCTCGATTTATAACATCGTTGACAACTTAAGTCCTAGTAGTCAGTATTCATAAGACACCTACCTTAGTCATTATAAACCCATTGCATAGAAATTGAAAGTATAGAGGCGGCAACGTCTAGAATTTTCGCTTTTAGAATTATAGAGAAACGGAAGACGGTAGAGGAATCTAGATTTATATCAGTTGGGGAAGAAAAAGAACTAATTTGAATGCAGTTTTGATATATTTTTTAGTAAATACATTCGTAGAATACAATGTAACACTCAGACAGAGAACAAGCTTTTTTTTGAACATCTATGTTCAGCACAAAAAGATTGGTTTTCTGTGGGGATCTAACCCACGTCCTCTCGCGCAGAAATAATAATAATAATAAAATTCACTCTTAGAAACTAGAAACAATTTATAAGGTATAATAATATTATGAATGTATGTATAATTATTTTAGTAGGTAGTTGACCTTACATAAGTAAACCTGTTTTGCGAGAGACTGGTGCCTGAAATAGGTTTTAATTAAACCTGTGCTACAGGACACCAGAGCCCCACTCCGCTGATTACTTAAGAGTTAAGACATAACAATAGGTATCTGCAGCTAAATATAAATAAGCTAAATGTAAATACTTATAAATAAGAAATCAAAACTACTACTAACTGAGCTGAAGGCTGTCTTCTTCTTTTCTTGTCTGGAATCATCAAGTTTTTGGAGCTACTGCCAGTTCTATCATCATTAAGTCTATCCTACAGGGTGTCTGTACATGACCCCGCTTGTGAATCTCGTCACATGTTTCGGATGCTGTCTAATGCAATTTGATTACCTCATCAGCGTTTGCAGTTTATCAAGGTGCTTACATTAGTGGCCTTACTTAGAAGCGTTACTTAGGTGGCAGATATTACTTCAAATTAGCCTTGTCACTGTTTGTCATCCCACTCACACACACACTAATAAGTATTATAAATGCGAAAGTTTGTATGGATGGATAGATGTTTGGATCTAGATGTTTGGATAGATTATATTCTGGAATATATAGGATACTCTTTATCCCGAAAAATTACAGGAACGGGGCGAGCAAAGCCGTGGGCAGCTTCTAGTTATTCCTTCTCTTTTTATCATGTTATTACTTATGTAAACTTATTTATAATTGTTTTTTCATCTATTTATGTATTGTATGTTGTGTGCTAAGAAGCAAATAAATGTGTGTCTATGTCTATGTCTATGTCTATGCTAGTACTCTATATAATAAAATAAAATCATATTAGTGACACTATTTAAAGCTCAAGAACGGCCGAACCGATTTAGGTAAAAAAAGGCGGGGAAGTAGCTTAAAACCAGGATACGAACAAAGGATACTTTTTATTCCGAAAAAATAATGGAAATGGAAACGGGGCGAGCGAAGACACAGACGACTGCTAGTTACACAATAAATAAATGAATAAAAGAAACTTTATTGTGGACAACTTCCGAGAAACCTTATAACTATAACATTTAAGAAAAAAAAGGCGTTGAGGGCGATGGTTACCACTTAACATCAGAAAAGCCTTATGCTTACTCCATCATCCAGTTAAATATACAAACTAGGAATATTATAAATAGCTTACATTCTAAAAATGAACAAAATCCTTTTGATTGCGGGAAATAAGGTACTTGTGGTAGTCCCACGATAAGACAGAGTTGTACAATACAACCTACACAGAAAACCCATTTCAAAGAAAGCATGGACAAGGTCGTGAGTAAGAAGGAATTTTAAAGCATCTATTATAAACAAAATCTATAAATAAACAGCAGCCTGAATGAAATAGAAAATAGAAAACTCTTTGTTGCACGGCACAAAATACTCTTAGAAAAGAAAACCATCTAAGTAGAATACAATGATAACAATTAAGTCAGTACTGGACATGGAACTCCCCCATATTAAGGGGATTCACCGTAATCACTAGTTGTTGCAGGTGTATTGGTGACCACAATGCCAATGTTACGTTAACAAAACTAAGAAGGTACCAATAGCTGCTGCTATTCATCCCCTGGTGTACCTTCTTACTAGTAGGAGGATTCTTACGACAGACATAGGAAGTGATGTTGATACCCTTGTACCCTTGTCTATGGAGGTGTAAACAATAGTATTCCAAATAACATCCACTAAAAATACAAGTCCAAGGTTGAAACTGCATAATAATTCATCGCTTTGCAAGCAGTTGGACTAATTAGTGGGAGCGTCTTCATCAGCATACCTTGAGGGTCGGTTTCCGCTCCGTCAGGCACTGAGCTTTGTTGGAAACAAGGATAGAGCATAGGCGCAGTAACCGCATGAGGATATGGAAACTAGCAAAGAAGGATGCGGCAGTTTGGATTCAAAAAGTGTTTACGATTGTCTTCGGTCAGTAGTTTTGAATTTAGAATAGCTCTGAAATTGCAAGGGTGTTTTACGTTTTTCTTTTGGACGATCGTTTTTTAGCATCAGTTTTTAGTTTATGACCTAAGAATTGCTTGTTTGTGGAATTATTCTACTCTTTATCTATCAGTTCGTTTTTATCATTCAAAATTATTTTATTGGTTGTCAATTTTACGGGTTATATGACCTGATTGTTTCCACTTGAACCTAAAAACTGCAACAACCAGTTTCACTAGCAAAAGCGGGCTTTCAGCTTGTGTATAAGGCCAGTAAGTTTGTCAGTGACCACGTCTAGGTCTTAAAAGTCATCACTTCAAATACGCACGCCTTAACTTCTACCTAGTCTTATCTTCTTTTTTTCTTATCGAGACAAAATTCTCTCAAACCTCACGAATCACGAATTGAGCTTAGACATTGCCATTACCAAGTCAAAAGTTTCTTGTCTCCATGTACGGTACCAACCGCTGAAGAATGTCAGAATCCAAGCATCTTGAAGGCGAATAATTAGTTGTGGAGCTCTTAATAGCTGCACACCGAATAACAGACGCTTTGCGGTTGTAAAGCGAGTGCAAATGGGTGATGTAGGAACTGCAGAAGATGTATCAACTGCTGGAGCAAAACTGGTTGAACACAATATAATGACATTATATTCAAGAACCCGATTCCGTAAAATAAAACTTCTACTTTTACAAGTAAAAAAGTTTTGACTTCCCTGAATTCTAACTTCGAATCGGATTTTTCACTCGTGCGCATCTGATTTAATAATTTTATTCCGGAAAAAACTGCTCCAAACCAAAAGTTTAAAAGTTGCAAGGAAGGGTTTTATTGCAACTATGAACAGGAAAATGAAGCTTAGGACCAACTGATGAAATGATGACATTGAAGACAACAAGATGTCAGTGAGAGCCCCCGCTGTTCAAAATATACATACAATTGCAAAAATATAGATAATTTTACTGACTTTATTAATGTTTTATACTTACTTTATTTACACAAAGAAGCTTGAAAGAACTTAATATAAGACTTTGAAAAAAATTACAAAATATACAAAAAACTACATCCAAAAAAACAATATAAGTGCAAATTCTTGTTACAATTTTTTTACCAAAAAAATAGATATATTACTAATTGAAATGTTGTGAAAAAGTAACAAAATAAGTTAAAATGTTGCTATAAATGTATAAAATAGGTCAAACTCCGTCGTTCAAAATTACACTGACCAAAAATTGACACTGTAGTAACATCAAAAGTGCTAAAAACGCCTCGAGCTAACTTGTTAGCAACCAGAGCGAGCAGTGTTGTGTTCTGGCTTAATTAATTAATATTATATTAACAAGCCACGTTCGTTGTTGGCTCAACTCCTTGGTATAATAATTTTGTTAAATATTTACACTTTATTAATATCTGAACAGTGAACGTACGACGTTATTAGCTGTGAATAAATGTGTCAGAATTTTGGGTGACTTGCAACGTTATGTACTCATAATTATTAATTTTGAATAGTTTTTGTTCAACAACAACACACAACAGACAATTTTATTCTTGTATTGTATTCTACCATCTAGTATAGGTACTGTAGTAACAATAGATGACAGAATATATTACACCTATGACTTGTAGCAAAGGTACATGTTTAATTTTGCAACCTACCCATTATTCTACCTGTTCTAGCTATTAGTTTTGCCAAAACTTTGAAAATAAATCATTTCATTGGTTTTAAAATCATATTGTTTACCTACAAGGTGAATTTTGGCTCAAGATCCACTTGGTTCATATCTATTGGAATATATTCAAAAATAATAGTTGTGCTACTGAAAAACAGAAACCCTGTTTTTCCAGACAACCAGAGCTTTTATCGTGTCTGCTATATAAGATCTTACTAGCTTTGTTTTTTTTATTAAAACAACAGAGATGGCTTTAAAATAATGAAGATCAATCTAGGTGCCTTGCTATAAAGACCAGATTACAAATTATATTATTTTATCAGCTCCCTTCAATTGCCATAGTCTGAATGAAACCCAATCTGATAGGAAAGTTCTTTTTACAGATAAAAGAGACAAATTCAGGATCCCGCTGATTTCAGGATTCGGACCAATCCCGGTAATTGTGTCCGAACTTTGGAGCGAAGGCTTTTAATTAAAACTTATTCAATATTATGGCACATTTAGATAGAAAACAGGTTGCTGCCGATTTTATTTTCTCTACCATGGTGATATTAGCAACGTTATCAAGGTCAATAAAAAATTTAGAATTCAAAAATATATTCATTCAGCTGCATCACAAAAATCACTGTTGAGGTTTTTAGGGTCTATTATAGTTTGGTACCGTAAGTGAAAACAAAAGCGACCGTCTGAATGGTATAATTGCGAATGACATGACGACAGTTGCACAGAAAGATACATTTGCATACATAAAATTTACATAGAAAATAACATGAAAATCACTTTGAAACGTCTTAAAGCTAGATGAGTCTAGATGCCAGTTCCACGTGACCAAACCTAGAAAAACAGGCTTGATTCCGATCATTAAGAAAGTTATCATTGCAATTGTGTTAAAACAATAGCATGCATAGACTGGAGAGATCTAGTTAAAATAAAAATCACGTTAAAGTTACACGTATTTGAAATTTTACGGCATGGGGCTACTGCCAAGAATAACATTTGTATGTTTACGATGACAAGTAATTTTCGGCAACCTGTTTTCTGCGTGTATTTGGTCTTAGAGCGGATCAAGTTAGCTGGACACTGGATAACTTCGACGAAGTTTTAACATAACACGAACGTTTGACGACGACTTTTTCGCGGGCATTTTAATTAAGCGTGAAAAAACCGTTAGGTGACATTCTAGATGTTATATATTTTAAAACAAAAAATAGTAAATTCTTAGGTAACCCCTTTCATTTCAAATGCACACCAGCATTTCGAAAAGCAATAAGTTTGGATTTATTAAATTCACTAATAGAAAAATGGTTTAAAGTAATAAATTATAAAATACAGTTTCATTTTACCACTAAATGGTGGTAGTACAGGGTGTTACATTAATGATTAAAACAAATATGATTCTAGCATGGATATTCCGGTGTAATTTTAGTCTCTTCTTCGGTAACGTTGGGGCACCTAGTTTATCAAATGTTACAAAATAAATGATCTCTGTCAGTTAAGTGCTTAAATTTTGACTTTGACCTGTGAAAACCTGATTTTTTGCAATTTATTACACGTGAAAGCACTGGTGGTCTAGTGGTAGCGTACACGTCTTCCAATCCAAAGATCCATGGGTTCAAATCCAGTCGTACACCAATTAGTTTTTCTGTTTAAAAATGTGTGTGCACAATGCTACTACTCTTAAACGATGAAGAAAAACATCGTGAAGAAACAAGCATGTCGTAGAATCTATACTAAGTTTAAAAACATGTGTAAAGTGCACGAAAGGAACCTCTTTTTTTTTTTTTTTTTTTTTTTCGTCTGGTATTAACACGCCTAGATTGTATCTAATGATCCCACAGTGATTTTATTTGTTTAAACTTTGACCTTGACCTTTAAAGTTTGTTATGCATGTTTAGAAACCCTGTACAGTGGATGCAGTGTAAGTACTGATCAACCCAACGAGGCTATCACATTTATTATCACGCCTAGATTGTATCTAATGATCCCACAGTGATTTTATTTGTTTAAACTTTGACCTTGACCTTTAATGTTTGTTATGCATGTTTAGACACCCTGTACAGTGAATGCAGTGTAAGTACTGATCAACCCAACGAGGCTATCACATTTATTATCACGCCTAGATTGTATCTAATGATCCCACAGTGATTTTATTTGTTTAAACTTTGACCTTGACCTTAGTTTGTTATACAAGTTTAGACACCCTGTACAGTGGATGCAGTGTAAGTACTGATCAACCATGGCAACGAGGCTATCCCATTTATTTTCTGGAAACGGCAAACGACCAATAAGTCTTGCTTCCCGGGATATTAACACTATCATAGGTCACTCTGCTGTTTTATGAAGACGCATTAGACTCGACATTTCCATAGGAATGTAATATTGCTGTAAATTAAATTGTGGTTACTGCGGTTATGTTGTTGTTGTTCCAGTTTTGATTAAAACTTTGTCATGGATTTTACTACAAATTTGAGGATTAGTTATTTTACTATTATCAATTGACGAGAAACTTATTATTACTCTGTAAATCGAATTAACTGTTCTCAGCTCAGTTAGTAGAGGGTTCAATCCCAATAGAAAACAAATATTTGTGTGGTGGACGCAGATGTTTGTTCTCTGTCTGGGTGTCATGGTGTATTCTAAGTATGTATTAACAAAAAAAAATGCATAAAAGTATTATATTATAACATTTATTATCAGCGAGTAAAAATGTCAGTTCTTGTTTTTGATAAGCCTAAAAAGAGATGAATATATTTTTATCTGACGGATACCAAGGCTCACATTTTTCTTTTTTTTAAACGTGCATGCATAGCTACTGTTCAGTTTTATTACACTATGAGTTCAATATGAACATTGGCTGAAGGTAAACTGGGGAGTGCTAAAATTATTTTCATACAGCTATTTGCAGAAAGTTTTTAAACTAATAACATTAGCTTTAGTTTGTCTAGACAGAAAGAAGGTTCTCGTAGAACAAAATAGTCAAAAACAATTGAGAATTAAAAATAACATGAACTGCTATACGATAAAGTAAACAGGCTTTTGCATCTATTGCAGATGATGTACATAACGTCCAAACTACATGCCGGTTTCCTCATGGCGTTTTCCTTCACCGTTTGAGCGTGTACTGTCGTATTGAACATGCATAATTATTTGTTAGAAAAAATCATTACACAACTGGTTGGATTCTGTACCATGGTGTAATATTGTTTAGTATTAGCTTCAAACTGGCTAATGCCAGTCCAACGGCCAGCAGCCAAATGTCCAATAAGTCCAGGCAGTCCAAATTAAACGCGCCATAGTTTAGTGCGCCGCCTGTTCATTATTGCCGGCCAAATTTTATGATATTCGAATTTCGTATTTATGCAGTGTGGATCATAAAAGTGTAGTTTATCCATTAATTATATCCCCTTATATCAGTGAAAGTTAGATGTTTGTGACTAAATAAGGTCGTAATTTTTATTATACGAACTTCCTATGCTACTACGTATTAATAATAATTTAGTGCACGAAAGGAGCCTTATTGAGGTGCTCTTAAAATCCTTTCATCCAATTGGTGCGAAAGAAAAAGTTACATGATAAGAAGAAGAATTATTTAATAAGAGCATAGGTGAAAAATTGTAATAAAAAAGATAAAAAACCTTTTAAAATATCAGTTTTATTCAAAACAGTCAGCCGTTGTGTCTGATTTAGTCACGAACATAAAAATGCAACATGTTCACATCTTAGACTGTAGGTACTTATAATAATTTTCGTACAGACAAAAAAACAAGCTTTTTGCAAGGTTTTTTATACTACACAATTTTGTCTACATAAACGTGGGTTTAATTTTTCAGTTTCAGTTGGTATTACTACCCTTTTTAACACTTTCGTTTAAAATAAACCAGATTAAGCGAATCAAAGTTACTTTCAATAATTGAGTTTTAATAAACTTTTCGAGAAGTTGCGATGAATTGATTTGTCATTTCAAGCTTAATAATAAAGTTTCAACGTTAGGCATTAATAAAAAAGGAAATACGTAGAAGATTATTAAAGCTCTTTGTGAAGGGCTCGTCCGGGGAAATACTACCACCATGCGTATTTCTACCGTGAAGCAGCATCGCTGTTTTTCGGTTTGAAGGGTATGGGTGCCGGTGAAATTACTGGCACGTGAGGCTGAACATCTGTGTGCTGCAAGTTGATGAACGCAGGGGAGTGCTCTGTAGGGCACGTTCCTGACGTGCGTGACCTACGAGGCAATGCTTTGTTATAGGCGATGGTTACCAATAAACATCAGGTGGGCCATAAAATTGTTCTAAAAACGTAGATTAAATTGCCAGAAATCAAAAATAATACTTCGCTAGTGACCAATTAGTTTCAATAAATTAATATATAAGTATAATTAAAATACATAATGAGCTCAGTTGGTAGAGCTTTGCCTTCTGCGCCGTAGGTCGTGGGTTCAATCTCCACCCAGAACAAATATTTGTGTTGCGAACGCAGATGTTTGTTCTCTGTCTGGGTGTTATATTGTATTCTAAGTATTATATTTAAAAAAAATATTTAAGTATCAGCTATCTGGTTCCTATACTACAAGATTTGTTTAATTTGGGGCTTGATAGTGTTGTGTGATTGTCCACAATATTTATTTATTTATAATGAGATGATAATTCTTTAATTATATTTTTTTAATGGACGGATAAATCTATATATGGAAAAAAAACCCTATAAGTATAAAATTGCATCTCGCCTACAACGAAGTAACTGTAGTAGGACATAACATAAAATCTTCCTATAAAAAAAACATTTAAAGAAGCCTTTGAGGTATCACAATACGACCGCGGAATAAGGGCGCTTGTACACGCTAAGAAAATTTGCCGTTCCTGCGGCAGACAAGACAAATTCTTCGTGTAGACGACAAGAATTTTGTCTTTTCCACACACGAAAACGCAACAACGTTCGCCGCGTCGTGTCTTGCGCAGATAAGATTTTTTTCGTGCACCGCTGCGAGCAGTGTACACAGTTATTTTCTAGTTACGACACGAATTCTTGGGTAGACCCGGCGTTTTTTCTTAGCGTGTACAAGCGCCCTAAGCGTAGCATTTTTATTCCATCCGTGTAAACAAAAGTGTTGGTAAACATGTTTTTCTTTGCTTATTTTTATCACCAATCAGGCGTAACACTAAAACTGATATAAAAGTTATTCGTCATGGTGATGGAAGTGAATAGGCATATTTTGTTTACGACTTTCGTATATGAGGCTTTGGTTTGTTTCATAATTTTATCCTTTTCAATGAATGATACTAACTAAGAACTAAAATATAACGTCTATTATTCTCAGATGAGAAAACAAATAAAATAACGTAGCTATTGTTTTATATAGTAAAAACTCTTATTTTTTTTACACATTGAAGTAATGGGTACTATTGTTTGGTTTTGATTCGTTTTTACGATAAAGTATTTTCATTTACTCATTCAAAAATGATCGTATTTACTCCTACCCTCAACTTTCATAATATACGCGCCCCAAACAAAATGTATTATGCCTTACGTTTCCCAGTGTTGGGAACAAAGGTAAACAGGTCCGCCTGAAGGATTTCGTCAATGATTATTGAAAAGTTTCGGCGTAGAGGTCGTAGAATGGGGAATTTAAAACAGATAGTTCAAACAATAAAATAGCTTTTTGTATTAGTTGATTGAGTGCTCTAGTTTAAATGGCTGCTTTAGTCTACTGCCGTTTTTAGGGTTCCGTAGCCAAATGGCAAAAACGGAACCCTTATAGATTCGTCATGTCTGTCTATCTGTCTGTCTGTCTGTCCGTCCGTATGTCACAGCCATTTTTCTCCGAAACCGTAAGAGCTAGACTGATGAAACTTGGCGAGTAGATGTATTCTGTGAACCGCATTAAGATTTATACACAATAATAGAAAAAAAAGTATAAATTTTGGGGGTCCCCATACTTGAAACTGAAACCCAAAAAATTTTTTTTTCATCGAACCCATACGTATCTATCTATAAATAGGTCTTCAAAAATGATGTTGAGGTTTCTAATATCGTTTTTTTCTTAACTTAATAGTTTGTGCGAGAGACACTTCCAAAGTGTAAAAAAGTTGCCCCCCCCCCCCCCCTAACTTCTAAAATAAGAGAAAGATAAAACTAAAAAAAATATATGTTGTACATTACTATGCAAACTTTCAACGATATTTAATTTGAACGAGATCTAATCAGTAGTTTTTTTTTATACGTCATAAATCGTAAACCGCAATTTACCTTTCGACGAACTACAAGAACCTTTATATTATGTTACTTGATGCTACGGAACCCTTCATGGGCGAGTCCGACTTGCACTTGGCTGCTTTTTTATTGACGTGAAAGTGACAGTGACATGAATACTATATTATTATGTATGGTATAAAAGTAAAATTAAATAGGCCTTGGCATGTATTGTAGCGTGTATGTTTTCTGTCCATTTTAAGTTGAACGTAAATTCATAATAATATAATATTCATATTATCATCATGACCTGTAGATGGAGCCACGGTTAATGCCGTATTAACAGTCTGAGTTATGCGTTAGACAGAGTTATTCGTCGAGTGTGATTATGATCCAATGGCGCAGCAGTCAGCGCAGCCTCTTACCAAGGGGAAGTTCGCGGGTTCAAATATCGCTCTCGGCTTTTGGGACATTATAAAAATCTTTAGGAATACTGCTGTAAAAACGCAGCATTTTTTTTTTTCTATGCGCGTTATTATACAAAACACATTTTCGTCTACATTGGACTGAACTAGCTGTATTTTTATATTTTCAATAGAGCCAGTAGATTTTGTTTGCTCACAAAGGCCTTTTGGCGGACGTTCGCCTGATGAAATATGAGATAGTGATGAAAAACCGTTGCTGTACCTTATAGGATTTGTTAGATGTAAGGTACCTTACAGGATTTGTTAGATGTGAGGCAAAGCTTTGTTTCCTTGCTTGTATTTCAAAACTAGTTTGTTGATTTGAAACCTCAAGCCTGTGTTGTGGAAGTAGTGGGTACAGGTAACACCGAAGTCACAAATATTAATATTCTTAGATATTTTTGTAGGAACGTATTGAACTATAGTTTTGAAGTGAAAACTTCTATATGCATTCTTGTTGTGGGAAAAAAAACCAAAGAACTTGCGACAATGTCACGTAACCAACACCTCTTCGGCAAAAATCGTCAAACTTCGCTAGAAGTCGAGGGCTAATTCACTTCTGCCGGCATTCTCGGAGTACTATGGTTTTTTCCTCTCTTTAATGTGTTTTTTGTTTCACTATGCTGAAATTCTGAACCAATGGAGTGGAGAACCAACTTATTTTTATAAGGATGATTTTTGCGATGTATTATTAAAAAAGTATTTAAAAAATAGGTTATACATCGATCGTAAGATCTCGATAACTTTATGCCACTTTCAAAATTAGAATTCTACTTATCTTATAAAATTGACAGGCAATTTGAAACTGAGAGGTCAAAATACAGCACCATGTATATCAATATTTCATACTGCAAATGAATTATGCAACACAACCCGAGTCCAACTCCAAATATCTTGAGAATAATCGCTCTTATACATCCACGTCCAAACTCCAGAAATAGTCTCAAGCTGGCGACTACGACTATGACTAATATTGCAGATTACCTGACAGTTACTAGTGTAAACAAATTGCGTAAGCTGTGAATAATTCATCAAAGAAACGAGCGCTGACAAATGAAATCTAATGAATACGATATGAGATGGGGAGTGCTGAGATTTGCAATGTCCCTACGTCTACAGAATGTCTCTATCGATGTTTTCACCGATGTTTTCTTTGGTCGAGGTATTCTTGATCAATAACAATTGAACAATTTATGGCGCTGACAAGTATTTTTTTGGTCAATTATGAAATTATCTTGTAGTATTAAAAGTCTTGAAGATTTTTATCTTCAAGCTTTATTCTGACCGATTAGGTCTTATGTGTTTTTCAATTATTCGTTGAAAGTAATATTAATAACGAATATTACAACTGTTGTTATTACTGGTTAGTCTTTAAGAAAAATAAAAGTTAAGTTGTTTTTTATTCTAATGAAAAGGCTCATTTTCGTGTATTTCGTTATAGTTCATTAATATTTTATGATTACAAATAAAAACTCAGTACCGTAGTTCTAATAATTACATAATTGGTATAAGTATTATGAGAGTAAATGACCGGATAAATTGCACTTGCTCATACAACAATTCAAATTCGATAAGACATACACCACAATACATAAAATAGCGACTAATTAAATCTCTAAAACAATTTTCTTGAGATTATATTTGAATGGATTTATTATTTCATCTAACCTATTGTGTAAGTTATTTAAAAGTCAAATATCATAGAAAATAATAGTTATCATAGCTATTTAATTAAGACTCGAAATAAACCAGATTATGATTTTTTTTTCTCGTGGTCCACGCTCACTGATTACGGCCAAGCAAATGTCTTGTGTTATACATACTTAAAACGCGTTTTATTTTATTTTTTTACCAGAGAAAATATGTTGTCAAAAATGTCAGTGGTAGAATACCAGGGTTGTACCTACTGTATAGTGTTATGTCATGTGACCTACTCAGTGCGACAAATACTGAGCCAGGGACCTAATTGATTGTGTGCAATTTTGTAAAATGCTTATTTTTATTTAATTTGATTTTGTGGTCGATAAATGCATTTCTTCTTTCTTTCAGTGTTATATTTTGTTATCAATGCAGACAAGACGTTTTCCGCGTCAGCTTATGGATACATTTTGCCTTTACTGACCAAGCCCTGCGGCAAATATCTTTATTGCGGCTCTCTGTTCTTATTGTGATTCAAACAGACACGCAAAATCATGATTACTATACATGCAGTTCTTGAAATTAAATGAAAATGACCGCAGATAAGGCAATTACAGTTTTTGCGGACAGTTTGAATGAGTTTTTTAAAATTTCGGCTTTGATAAGGCTAAGGTAGCCACTATAGCCTTAAAAAAATCCACTACTAAACCTGTGTGACCGAAAAGGTTTGGAGTCTTTTGTCAAGATCTCTACGCTTGGCAGGCAAATTGATGACCGCTGTATTGATTATTTTTACTCAAGAGTTGATAGCCATTCCTTGGTCGTAGTCTTTCCAAATATGAGTAAAATCTGGGCTCCACTATCATTTCTTATATTAAAAAGTTATCAAAGCTTAATGCTGATTTATAGAACTAAAACAATTGGATTGTTTTAATAAAATAAATATTTTCCTGTTGAAATTCTTATTGTGATCATTTTGTTACGATGGATAATACTTTCATCAAGTTTTGTTTCTTAATTTACGTGGAAAAGAACCAAATCTCTGCTTTTTCATAAAGCGTTATAATGAAGTCGAAATTAGTTCCAATTCCAAAAATATTAGTACCTACTAAGTAAATTGTATTGAATTTTATAAAAAAATATATTAATCGAATTATTTGTATTACAATTTTATTTGTAATCTTTAGGCGTTTGTCAAAGTGCGGAAATACCAAAGATTAATTCAATTCCCAAAATCCAATGTATCTAAGAAAATCCATAATCCGCAAACGGTTAGTACAACAATGAGTATCGTGAGCAAACAAGGGATCCGTTGGAATATTGTCTTGTTTATTAGAAACGGACGCGCCCCGGCCTAAGGCGAGGATCCAATATAATAGAATACTTCAGAGTTATTTGCAGATACACGGGTACTTACCAAATTCGCCCTGGGCTGGTATTAACGTAACTAGTGACGACACGAATAAAGGAAGGTTTGCTAATCTAGCGTAGATTGTTTTCACCTTAAAGTACCACCAGTATATTTTTGTTACAACTGGAACTAAGGGTTACTTTTTTATTTTGTTACAGCTGGAACTGAATGGATATAAAAGCTACTTTTTTAGTTCTTTGAAGTATTCTTGATCTTATTTTTTTATACTGTGAATAGTTTGTTAAATAAAGGGTTGTTTTTTATTTTGTTGGTAAATCTTTGTTACTTTGAAGTCTACAAAACATGTTGATTTTGCTATCATTTTACGAAACACAAACATAATGAATAGCCTTTTGTAAAGGTTATTTTATTTTTTTAAGGGAGATTTAGTGTGCTTTGTGAATACATTTATTTGTTGATTCTCCCAATACTATGTTAGACATTATTACTCTAAAAGTGTTTCCGACCAACGACAGTTCTACACAAAACAACGTGTAGATTCGAACGAGCCCGAAGCGAAATAATAGACAACTTATACAGTGGATACCGCATTACAATGTAGCCTATTTTTGTATGAGAATCCTCTAATCCACAACTCATTTTTACATAAACTTAACCCGTAGGTACAATCAAAATACCTAACTCCATCTACAATTGAGAAACTGAATCATTTTTTTCAAGAATTCTTAGTTAATTTAATACATAATACCAAATACCTATATTTATTACATACACATGGTTTAGTTTAGACACATACAAAGTTCTAAGGTCTAAGTAAGTACACAATCATGGACCCTGTATAGTATAATAATAATGAAGTCCTCCCTAAATATATCCACTTTTAAATACTTAAAGCAAAAATGATGAAATTTTGACGATGTACTTATTTATAAGTTTTCAATTTTACAGCTAGGCTTACAATAACTTGTAATTATTTATTTAAGGGCTAGACCCTTAATTAGTATTTTTTAGTATTAGTATTTTGACCTTAGTATTTTGACAGCATAAGTAAAATATATTATGTATTTAGGTGTTTGAATACATCGTTTCTCATACAAAGCCAGTTAGCGTAACTTCGTAATAAGGGTAGGTCCAGCCAGCTTTGTGCCACACTGCGTTACATAACATAGTTATGTTTTCCCTACTGAGAAGTCTCACTTTGTGCTTTGCTCACTCGCAATGTTACTACAAACTACCTTTCATTGAGAAGTAAGCTTTGTTACCGGGTAATTAGATTCAATATTGTAAGACAGAATGTACAAAAACACGCTAGAAACCTAGCCGTGAGTTTTTTTTCCTTTTTTTTCAAGGCCCTAATAGTACTTAGAATTGCCTTATTTAAAAGACGTTTCAAAGTAGTCCTTGTAATTCTACTGATACTGGACCGATAGATCGCTAATTTTGATATAGATTGAAAACTGCCAAAGTTGTGTGAATTTTTGTCTATTGAAAAAAAATACTGAAACTTCATTTTATCGTGTCACTGATTCTTTTGAACCAAGTGTGGTGAATGGTTTAAAATGCGGCTCAAAGTAGCTATTTTCGCACGCTGAAACATAAAAAAAATTAACATGTTAGTGAAGCTGCACAGGTCATAAAAAATCATAGCTCAAGGTGATAATCGATCACAAAATAGATATATTAAGTGTTTATCTATATCACATCCTCAGCAACATTATTTACGACCAAACCACTTTCAATTTGTAGCAAAAATAAACCACTCAACATTTTTAACACTTATGAAGAGCACGTGGCGTGAATTTTGCAACACATGTCACTGAAAAAGTTGGAGCACTTCACAGAGCATAGACGTACAAAGATTATTAGATAGAGGCAGTTAAAACGCGTGTGAATATAAAAAAAAACATGACTTTAAATTCAAAGCGTTTTTTTGCTGATGGGAGGCCAAATATGAATATTTTAAACCTAATATTTTTTTTTAAATAGGTTTAGGTTTTGTGTTTTCCATGGAATACTATTTATACTTGGGTAAATTTCAATCTTTTTGTACATCATGTTCAACTGATCCATAAACTGTCAGTCTTTAGGCTCTCGCAATAATTATTTCAGTACTCTGTGAAACACTTAAAATGCATACCGTTTTTGTGTGATAATCGGTGAAATAAACCGTTATTAATGAACTTCACATCTCCTCAGGTCTGGCTTATATCAGGGATTCTACTTTGGCAAAGAATAGCCACATCTTCAAAACAAAACTTTGAGTTACATTGCATAATTTGTTTGGCAACGATAACTTGATTGGGAGACTTTGTGGTCACGTGAACAGTAGTGTAACTTAAAATGACCAATTGAATTTTGGTGTATCGTTTTGATGAGTAGAATCCGGTTCAGTGTACAGTTTCAAGTGCTTCCGCTATGCCTGACTGTCTGCTGGTGAGGATTCTTGGAATTGCAGTCTTTAGATGAGTTTTGAGAAGAAGTGATTGGATGAAGTGACCGCAGCTGTTTGGGATCTATTTTAGAAGTTTATATAAAAACTGAAAGACTTCTGGGGATTTTTAATCATGTAACACCTTTATTCTGATAAAGTTTAGTCATAACTTCTTATTTCAGCTTATTAGATATCGCTTTTAAAACAAAATTACCAACTTTTAGATAATTTTTTTAAGAGTGCAAATTTAAATTACTCAAAACGAAACAGATGATTTTTGGCCCAAAATATCAACGATGCCGATCCCACAAGGTCGGCATCGTAGAGGAAGACCCCGGAGAAGATGGTGGATGGTGGGATCTCGATTGTCATATGAACGACTGGCCCACTGTAGCCAAAGATTGAGAAGTGCGAAAGAAGGGGAGGGAGGCCTTTGCCCTGGACGGTCGTCCAGGGCAAAGGCCTCCCTCCCCTTCTTTCCCCAGGCTAAAAACATTAAAAATAACGAAGTTAAAAAGATCGTGCAACATGTATTTTGTATTCAAAAGTTGTTCTAATTTTGTTACTAAAGACAACTCACAAATCCTCACAACTCAACCAACCGTGTATAATCTTGCATATTTCATAATTAACATCTCCCAACATCCACTTACACAGAACTGAGCCCCCGGAGAGCGAACAGGAAGCGACGCGGAACAGCGATCCCGGTACGATATTGTGTAATAATTACTTATGCCGTGCTGTTCCGTTTTGGGGTTTTGGTGTGTGGAGACGGCTTATTTTTTTTAAATCCGAAATCAGAAATATTTATTTTATAACTTCTTCTTCTTAAATTTAAGAGCTTATTTCTTGTCGGGGTTTTGATGCAATTTAGTCTTTCGAATGCGGCCTCCTTGATTTCCTTATATAAGACATAACAGCGACTTTTTCTTTTATCTGGCTCATGTAACTTATTCTTGGCCTTCCTCTTCCCCGTATAACTTCCCCTTCTGTATAACTGATGCACAAAAAAGATCTTAATTTATGTTCTGTATCTTATATTATTTATGTTCCATGTTTAGAACCGATATTTCAAATAATTACCTGGTATAAATTGAGGATGACCTGTGTTGTTAGCCTTGTGTTGTACAAGTACCTACATAGTACAAACAATGTTAAATTTTTTGTAACGTCCCTCTAGTTTTTGTGCTATACCTATTTTTTTTTTCTTTCTTTCTTTTTTTGTGTTATATTCAAGGTATTGGTCTTGCTTTCACTAAAATTTGTTTCCCAAAAATAAATGTCTTCCTATTTATAATGATATACACTCTTACTGCTAATAAACTGCATTGGCTCCAAAATCTTTATATCTCCTAGGACAGCCTTCATAGCTTGTTAGTTGTGGCTCTGCCTTCTGCGCTGAAGAGCGTGGGTTCGATCCACACTGAGAACAAAATATTTGTGTGGAGAACGCAGATGTTTGTTCTGTGTCTGGGTGTTATACTGTATTCAAGTATTTGCAAAAAATAATATAAGTATGATATTATCAGCAATCTGGTTCCCATAGTAAAAGCTCTGCTTAATTTAGGGCTAGATATTACTGTGTGAGCTGTCCATAATATTGTTTTATTTATTTTACTTAGGACCTAATAAGGCAATGAGTGTACTGAATACCGAAATAAAAACATCTCTCCACACTTCCATAACCCACGCAGCGTCGATAGACAGATAGTACATTCCTCTCACCGTTTCAAGACGCTCGTAATTCCGCACGAGTGTTTCACACGTAGTAATCTCATAATACTATTCACTGCGTGGTAAGTGCTAAATGCATCTAAGCAATGAGCAGTGAATTGATCTATGTAGGTATACACGAATTATGGTGTTTGAGGCGTGGAAGTAGGGTCTGCGAATGGGTTTGGAGTTGAGTAATTTTATTAGCTTTCTCAAAATGGTACGGTAATTTTTTTTAGCATAGAGTTTATTTGAGAGAGTAGTTTTAGCAATTGGATATGATTTAAATAAGTATTGTTATAAATTTCACACAACACTTTCTAGCCCCAACCAAGGAAAACTAATAAATTGAGACTAGTCATGTCGTCAAGAGGATGTTCCATCTTTTATATAAATATGACCTGCGTCTTTAATATACCTTCTAATTTCTACCCGGAAACCAGTTATAAAAATTAATTATTGTATTTTTTTGGAACAGAGACCTTGTCAAAGGTCAGATCCAGAAACACGCCAACACAGCGTTTTCTATAATCTAGATTGTGCATGATCGAATGTAAATTTTCAGCATTTATTAATCTCCTATTTTCAATGATTGTTTTGACCCATCATCAGCGCTACCTATTCGTAGTCAAAACCCGGTTTTGGATAACGCTACACTTTGTTGTATTAACAGTAACTAATATATTATTTTGGCTTATACTCAGTAGTGGGTGAATATGGGCTGAGATGTTGATGATGATGAATAATATAATAATTTATAAATATGTTTTAACTTATCATCATCATCATCATAATCTGCCCTTATCCCACGTTAAGTGGGGTAGGCACAACAGGTTTTCTTCTTCCTCTCACCTCTTATCATTCGTCGTCTCAGTGTTTACTCATTTCTTGCTAATGTCATCTTTGACACAATCTATATACATTCTTTGGTCTACCTCTTCTTCTATAACCACCATAACTTTGCGTTTGAACTATCATTCAAAAAGCCACAAAGCAAACGAAACCCCGAGAACAATAACCAAAAGTGCACCCGCTTATTCAGAGGGCACCCAAATCATAACACAAAAGAAATGTACGGTTATTTTACACCAGTGCGGTAGATTATATCTTTTATGTTCAAAATCAACAGGAAGTTTTTCAAATGGGGCATGTAACCCATACTTATTGATGCTGCAATCCAAAGGGTGCATAAATTTATTCAAAAAGGGTTTGTGCAAACAATACGACCACGTAATTTTGTATTTTTTGGTAATTGTACGTGCATGCTATGTGGTTCGGTCCGGTTCGGCAGCAGGCGAGTTTTGAAAAGTTTAATTCAATTTTGGTGAGGACACAGTAAACACTCTCTCCGCGGACCGTTCTGGTGTTTGGAGTAAGTTCCAAAGTAGATTAGTAACTGCGATTCGACGGAAAACAAATCCGCGAAAGCTTTTTGGGTTTGTGACGGTTTTGGCAATCAAAATTGAAAGCGAACAAAATAAAAACGTAACTTTTATTTTTACTGATCGTATTTGATCTTTCATTCACCCATTTTTAGTAACTCGGTAAAATAACAGACCTAGGAAGAGCTATTGATGGTGATATGAGGTCGATGCATTATTTAAGCCCCTACATACGTAATTTTAATAAGTTAGTGAACTTGCTTGCAGTGCCCTACAAAGCACATAATATACTCGCCTAATATATACGACTATAAACCTAAGCTATATAAATAGTATACGTGCAAGTTGGCAATAAATAAATTTAAATCTACAATAACGCCTATTTATTACTGATGTCTCCCCAATAAGTACCACCAGCAACAAATCCCACACATGCAGATAGTTTTATCCATACCATGACTCATCCCACGCCACATGTCAGGGATTAGTTCCCAAATCCAACGATCACAATACCAAACTAGAGGATCAAGTAAGCTCAATGATGCTGGTGGTCTATTGGCCCTTGGTTTTTTGCGACATACTGCCAAGAGCGACATCTGTTATCATATCTTTGAAGCTACGATATGAAGGGCAAAGTTTCGCTGGAAATAAATCAATCAATGGATCGTTGGAGTTTCTTGATGGTTATGCTTTTACGGCTTTGGCTATGAAAATAGTTATGAGATAGACGCATTAGCTGAAATCACTTCCTTTTTATATACGTTGTACCTTACGCCTATTTCAAAGCAGATCATTCAAATGTGTTGTAGTTTTGATTGAATAAATTCAAAACACTCTCTTTGCAGTTTTATAAAATTGTTAGTTTAAAAAAACGTAATAATACAGATCCAATGACAAGCCCAGTGCTTCTTGATACTTTGGTATAGAACGACCAATTATTTTTGGAATGTTTTACATAAATTGAAGGGTTTGAAACTTTTAATACGATTCGTCGGGTCATTTATGTCACCCCTTCTAACGACTAATGCGGCGCTCATGTTCATTCATGATTTAGGGTACGGTATTGTGTTAACAGAGAAATTAGTAGAGCTTATGTACGGAACAGTTGGTTCTCTTGGGACAAATTTAACGGAATATTCTAGCTTGCTTATAGTAATGCAAGCTCCATGAGCTTGAGTTGAGTAAATTTCTTGCTAATGTGATATTTGTTGTTTATGTTTTGATTGCCTCACAAATCTTTTGAATTATGTAGTATGTATCAGTATTTAAAAACAATGAGATATGGCTTCAAAAAACAGTGGCACTCCAAGAATTCCAAGAGAACTGAAAACTTAAACAAATACGTGTGTATTACCTCTCTGGCAGCCTGCGGACGGACAGGCTCCGACTTTTTACGAAATTTATCGATATTTGCCGATGAGGTGTTGGTTACATGACAGAGAGGCGGTGACGGTGACGCGAGTAAATTGTTTTTTTCCCATCTCAAAAGCTGCTTTTTACTTAAAAACTACTTTTAAAATGGTGCAGTGTTTACACATTAAAAGTACGGCTACATCTAGGTAATATGTGGCCTTAAAAAAGCAATCCAAGTGATCCAGTGGTCCTTTTATTATCTGTGGTATATCGAAAGGTGTGACATAAGCACTCGATGGCTATTCATGTGCACGAAATGAAACCAGTTCTATTATGATTTTGTGGGGATATTATCCCTTTGAGTGGCCCATTTTTTTAAACGATTTGGCACGGGTGTGGTGACAATACAGAGCTTTTTATGAAGTGTGTTGGGAGACGGTGGGAGATGAATTTCACATAGAAAGTTATCAATTACAAAAAATATTGGAACAAATTTAATATTTTGCTCTAGATTCAGAATTTTCAAAATTGGCACAAATCGCATTATTAAAAATCAAAATTTAAATAGCAGCATTATTAATACTTTTCATTCTTTTGTTGATATTAAGAGTGAACATTAAGGATGACTAATCAATCAATGCAATATTTGACAGATGTTTAACTCATATTTTTGCTTGTAAAATTTGCAACTAATTGTCGTCAAATATTTGATTGGCCTTCAGTGTTGTAATTTTATGAAGCTTTTTAAATTTTAAACGATTTGATTATTTGCTAAAAACCTCATCATTTTTTCAAATAAATTTTAGGTTGTCCAAAATTACTCTGATAGAAAACATTTATTCCGTGAGTCTCATAATAAATATAAGAAAAAAATGTTGATTGTACTAAAACTTGATTTTATTCGCACAACAGAACACTTAGAGAAACACCAGACGGACATAAAGCCAACGTCCGAAGCACTTAGACTGTTATAGCACAATTAATATGCAAAACTGTTACATTACATTCAAATTGCTTGCTTAGCAGTGAGTTTACCGTCATTTGCTGGAGCCCTGTCTACATGGATGCGTTTAATTACTGCATCCTACTCAACGATGATCAAATTTACAAGGAACAAGTAATGTCGACAAGCCTTTGTAGTGAAGTAGACAGACCCTTGCATTTAAATGCAGATAATGTTTGCAGTTAAATAGGCTGGATTTTTGAGAAGGGTGGTGATGGCCAAGTTTAAAACCACGTGAGTTAGGGTAAAGTCGTGAAAAGAGACATGCACTCGATTTTTATGAAAACAATAATTGCATAAGATAAGGATTAATCTTCTGTTGCTGATAAGGATCAATCTTTGCAAATAAATGTTTCTTAAAAATTAATGGAAATAGCAAATTTTCACTAAGATCTTTGGCGTCAGAAACGTTATTTACGATGCACTGCCTTGCGTCCATCAGCTTGAGGCACACCGATGCTTAGTCACACGTGCCAGTATTTTCACCGACACCCTTCAAACAGCATGGTGGTAGTACCCTGGACGAGCCTTTTACAAAAAGCTCTACTACTACTACTATATTCAGAATTGCTCTCCTGTGAGCACAAAGCATTCCCTATAGACGAGGTATTTAGCACGGACAACTTGCTAAGCGCTCTCAAGTTTAAGGATAGGTCAAGGACTCTTAAACCACTTCCGGTCATTTAAGCAGACATCCTTAATGATAGCTTTAATGTTTTAGTTGTGACGGGAGTTTCGGTAACGTCACCTGCCCTTTCATTAGCAGTCTGAAGAAGTCTATTGCTGGCCATAGGCTTTCCCTAAACATTTACAGGAAGAACGATTCTGAGCCCTTTCCATCCACCGACTTCATGCGATCTTAACAATGTCGCTGGTCCATGTGGTGGGTGGGCGTCCTTTGTTCCGTCTTCCGGTTTGCGGTCGCCATTCGAGAACCTTTATTTCCCAACGGCTGTCAGTTCTTCAAACTAACCGATTTTGAATAAGTGAAACTAATATTAATGTTCAAACATGTCTGTTAAAAATTCAATCTTTTAATTTATGACCTTGATTAGGTCATGGATTCATATCAAGCTCCTTAACCTAGGTCATAAATTTTAGATTTGAACTAGGAATTTGACAACCTATACGACCACTTAGTTTTCATAGTGGGCCACACTTTGAACCATTATACAGGGTTATTCATTATTAACTGCAAATACTCAGGAATTAGGTTCAACAAATAGAATAAAAAATATTTATGAAATTATTATTTTTAAATTTGATCAAAAAAATTTTCAAGTTTTTGTATCAAAATTTTATTTTTATTAATTTCTTTACGGCTATTGCATAATGATTGCCACGGAGAACAGGACGATGACCCACCCAGGCGGTGACTGAACGCAGAGTGTCACTCACGGCGCGCGGGCGCGCATCAAAGGTCAAAATAGGTCAGGCGCCAATGATTCCTTTATCGATTTTCTCGGGATTTTCATAACTAAACTAAAAAATTTTTTTTTATTTTATTTGTTGAACCTAATTCCTGAGTATTTGCAGCTTATAATGAATAACCCTGTAGTCTTTCCTTGTAAAAATTGTATGAGAATTAAAAAGGACAAATTTTAAATTCAAACAAAAACCTCCAGAAAAATAACTACAAATAAGGCCACAAATCACTCACTCCATTTAAAGAACGTTCTAAAACCGCTTAAAAAATACTACAACTCTCAAATTTTGCTCGTTAAAAATACCTCGGCTGCTGGTTCGTTTCGCTTAGCTGTGTAAACGATTTCACTCGAAAAAAGAGCTTTTTCGTTTTACCTTCTAAAATTCAGTATTTTTAACAAAAACCTTTAAAGCCTGTAAACTGGCGCAACAGTTATGAAATTATGACATTTGGATAGAATTTTCAAAGTTTGATTTTTCATTTTGTGTATTTTTTTAAATCTGCTACTCTGTAACATCGTTCTTTTTTTGGTTTAACTTCAATCAACCGACCTACTTTTTCGTGGCTTGTGATCAAAAGTGAAATTACTTTCTTCAAAAAAATAACTTTTATTTAAAGGGTTAAACCAGACTTGAAATATCTCTTTTAATATCAGTAGCAGACGATTTCTTGCTAGGATAGCTAATAAACCACGAAAAATACTATTATTAGGGCAATACAAATATTCAACGCAACACAATGTTTCTTATTTATCACAAAATAAATAAACGCGTAGAGCCCACTGTCCAATAAAGCACTGAAATTTCTACTCCTTTTCATTTTAATATTTAAAAAAGTTTTCAAGCACTACTTACAAGTTACCTTGCTATCACTTGGAGGCATATTTTTTTCATGACAAATGTTTAGTCACACTAAAATAATGCTATAATTACTGTTGACAATAATAAGTGTCTTTTAATGTGTTAAACAAGCCGGAACATAACGTTAATAAAATTACTGCAACGTTAATTTTCGACAAGTTTTTGATCTTCATCATCATTATTTCAGCCGGTTTGAACCCAGTGCAGATATTTATTTGCATAAAATACCAGGATTGGTTTCACTAGCATGTAATAGAAATAGAAATAGAAAATATTTATTTATCGTCACAAAACATGGTACACACAAAATATATAACAACTTCCACTCAGCATTTGCCATAAAAGTGCAAGGGCTAACGGCGCTGGTTTTCAGTGGTGCCGAATTTTTGTCTCTATAGCGGGAACTAGCACCTAGACTCACCCAGCCGAAAGACGTTTAAAGTTAATGATTCAATAACCAAGTTTCAAAGACGAGTTTTACTTTAAATAAGTTAATATTTTCAAGAAAATGCTCCTTGGCAAAGTGAAAAAAAGCTTTTTATTTTACCAATTTAGATTTATAGACTTGGATTTATACACAAGAGAAGAGACTAACCGCTCTCAAATAGTATCTACAAGGTGCTGATATAAACCAAGGTACTTGTAGACTGTTAAATTCAAATGCCAAGCCAAAGCTCTTGACTGGAAACGTTCACAGAGAGTAACTGGATACTTTTCTAACAAATCAGACGATTTGTGTGACACTGCCACGTGCGAAGACTGTCGGATCAAGTTCTTGACTGAAGGGATAAAACTTCCAGTTTAGCACTTTTGTGCACTTGTATTTGAAAGTATTGTAGAACTCTATCTATTGCTAGATAGCTTGCTAGTTGTAAGCATGATTACTGAATTTATTGGTGCTATTTTTTTATATATAAAGCATTTGTTTACATAAAGAAACTTACAATAAAACAGATATTTACAAAATATACAAAATACACAAGAAACAGTTGAGCTATCTGCAGAGCATTACAAACGATCTAGAGATAGCTCAACTGATCCAAGTCAGTACGATGGAAGCGTCCCTAAGACGCTGGCGGCATTGCCAAGCCGTAGTTTGTTGCCTGTTCTTTTAGGCTTGGTGCGTAGAACTGTAATCTAGACTTACCAAGCTTTAAGATTTTTTAAAGTGATACTTGTACCATTGAATAAACAAATATTTGAATATTATCTACACAGAACACAGTGCATTTGTCATCTCTTCCATATAAATGCACTGTGCTAATGCAAAGTATTTTTTTCCAACATGATGACTAAAATACATCATTAATTGCAAACTATTTGATCCCATATGGTAAAATTATTGTTAGCTAGATGCTATATGAAAAGTTAAGTAAACATTTGAATTCAGAAATTTTCGCTTGAATTGTATAATTATGTTTACTAAAATAGAGGTTAAACAACATTTATTCTAAATGTAGGTTTATTTTAAATAATTCTGTCTAGCAAGCATTTTGAAATAAAATACGCCGTCAGTAGCAGAGAAATTCGACACCGCACGTACCGGACTTCTAAACAAACACCAAATGTATCCGAAATAACATTATAAATCATTTTCCCTACAGACCGGGGTTTTTTTTTCAATCTGGATCTTTTTTCTGTAGGAATTTGTTAGTTTTGTGACAATCTGTTCCGCTCGTTCCGCTATTTGCTTAGTGTCAAGCAGATGGTAAGTGTGTATCCATCATCTGAGAAATACAAATTTTTGGAGGAACTTTTGAGGTGACAGCGAACTAATAGTGTTAGAACCTCATTAGTCTGACTAATATTGGTAGGTATACTAGGTACTGTCAGCATAATTAAGTGAAAACGTCTTAGAATCAAAATAAATCTAAAAAATCTCATTTTTTGTATATCACTAGTTGATGGAACAAACATATGGCCCACCTGATGTTTAGTAGTAACCATCGCCTATAACAAAGCATTGCCTCGTAGGTCGAGCACGTCAGGAACGTGCCCTACGATGCACTGCCCCGCGTTTATCAACTTGAGACATTGTGTTCCCGAACATTCAGAGCCAAAAATCAGAAAATGTATCTGTCTTGGTTTCACCATTAGCAATTAATATAGAGTAAAATAGAAAAAGCAGACATCTAATTTTGCCAGCCAACACAACAAGAGTAAGTACTTTGCTAACTTAGGAATTATCCGAACAAATTGAACGAAAACAACACCTACAAACTAAAACAAGCCAACAAATTCGATTGCCAGCGTCCGTATCATGTTCGAAATGCTATTAGGAGCTGACATTTGCTCTTTGCCGTACTTGAGCGTTTGAGGAATCTCAAAATTACTCATTGGGTATTTCAGGCACGGACTGTACATGCCGATCGACTGATTTTTACTTCTTTTGATTCCAATTGCACTATTTCACCTGGCAATTTGTCTCAATGCTGTATGAATAGACTGGGCTGGGTTGGTTGAGAAATCCATGCAATTTTGTTGTATAGTTGATTATAACACGTTTTTAGAAGGAGGTTATGAACTAAGTATTGAATGATATAACTTTTTTATTAAGAAAAAAAGAAGGAAATTTCTATTACGTAGCTGGTTACGAAACTTGGTTACGTACAAACTTTAAAGGGGAAAATAACCGTGGAAGAAGTTGACGTTAATTTTGAGGGTTTTGATTTATGTCAAGCAAAAATTAATTATCACTTTCGAAACAACTCGACGAAATGTTTAAAATAGATGTGAAAATAGCCGTGTCGGTTCCGCTTATTATGTTTTAGTTTCGGTGTATAGTAAACACAACAAGGTGAAAAAAATATTTTTTAAAAAAAGCGAAGATACGCTGTCAAATTTGGGAAAGCATGCAATATAACAAAAATAAGTAATTTTACTTTATTCACGTACTTTTGATTACCCTTTCAGATATTCTAAAATCTTGATTTGGTAATTGGTACTACAACATTTGGAGGAATAAATTGATAGGTATGCTAAAAATGTAACATGCCTGGGGATCAAATTCACTCAACAGTTTTAAAACGATTAAGTTTTGTTGTAGATTTGGACATTTTTGTAAATGCTTGTAGGTATTCATAATTTGTTTTACATATTAATATAGGAGTAAATTTTTTAGGACTCCTTCCATAATTGGCTGCGCACGACCGGAAATTGTCCTCGTGGAAAGTTTCGGCGTAATATCAGTAGTAAACTAAGTTTTCCTTATCCTGGAGATTCGTATAACTTTCCTAATACCTTGTGAGATTACTTCGCCGTATGCCATACTAGGGAATAAATCCGTATAATAATAAAACTAGTTATGGGTGTGTCTGATTATAGATATAAGAGTTCCGTATCTTAAAATTAAATTAAAATCATTAAGATTAATAGCAACTATGAATGTGTCAAAATGTGCAAAAATAAAACAAATTTTGAGTAGGTTTAAAACCACACTGTTCAATTTTCAGCTTCAAAAGTCAAGTTCCTATTCCTTCAGACCTTAAAATTGGCTTTTTATGAATGCCTTGCATTGCATCTACTAAGTAATTGGGTTATTTTCATAAACATAGTAAATTAATAATCTTTTAACTTCAAATTATATTCTACTAGGTAAACGTGTTAAAAGTAAAAGACTACCAACGCACTAACTTAAAAATAAATTGCCAATTTGATCTTCCTTATCTACGTAAAATAGAAGTAGACTAAAATGTAATACGTAGAGGGAAAATAATTTTATCTAAAAGTACGAGACCCTAAAAACGATACGTATTTTATTTGTTGCATTAACTTCTTAGGCAATAGTAATATTTTGTGTTATTAATTCTGCTCGATAAAATAGTATTGATATCAGGAGTTTAGGGTGAATGACTTCTGTTGATCCTGTATGGAAAAGCAATAAGCTAAGTAGTTAAGAAGGTTTGTAAGTACCACGTGTTATTGATCCGTTTTTGTAAGAATACAGCGATTTTTTTAAGCCCTTAGGGTTTGGCTGTGAGGTATTTCACTAACAGATTTTTTTTAAAAAAGTCAAGCTATCAAAAAAAATACCATAATTAATTTGATGGTAATAAACGAGATAACACTGAGGGTCTTATTCATAATCCTAGCGTAGCGTTGGACTAGTTGATCCGTGTTTTGTCTCTTGCATTGACATGCAATTGTCAACTCGAACAAATGTGACAAAACACGATTTAACTACCTACTCCAGCGTTGCGCCAGGATTATTAATAACACCCTGAGGGTATAGGTTTTCCTATTCATGAAAAGGTAATTGTTGATCATCATTAAATACAATTTGATCAAAAATCATAATCAAAAGTGTATTTATTCAGTAGTATCTCAAAGATAGCTAGATGAGTCCAAGTGCCAGTTCTATGCGACCATCACGTGATGAGATCGACGCGATGCAACTTATACAAAACAATCAAGGTTTTTTAATCCAACTATCATGAAGAAAAAATAAGGGTTATGATTTAGACCGTTATGTATGTATGTTTAAGGTACCTATAAGTATTATTGACCTGACCACAAGTGAAGATTCAAAAATATCGAAACCGCCTCATGATCAAACTTCTAAACTTATTTTGATTAAATTTCTATGGGACCAATCTTGAAGTATAAACCTTTCAGACAAAAACATCGAATCAGCTGGTAAATTACGAATTTATGCGATAAGCTAGAACAAACAAAAAAATAAAATACAATTGAACTGAGAGCCTCCTTTTTTATTTGAAGTAATTTAAAAAGGGTTTTTCATAAGGTGTCCAGTAGCGGTTAAAGCTGTCACATTGAATTATTTGCATAGTTAGCGTGTTCAAATTCTTTTCGTTCCATCCTTTAAATAACTCTCCTTAAAAAACTTTTGGTGGGAAGGTTGCGTCAATTAAAATAGCGTAGGCTTTTTTGAGTTTTTTTCCGAAAAGCATCCGCCTTTGAATCTTTCGGCGAGATAGGGACATTCTACAGGTGATACCTACTGGTGGCCGTGTCAACGAGACGAGACCCAAAAAGTTTTTGTGATAATTTGAACGTTATGACTATAGGAATAGAGATGCCAATTCGACTGGGGTTGTAGCAAAAAGTAATTGATGTATTTTATAGCGTTTAAGATTGAGCTACTTATCTTTAAAAGTGTAAAAAAGCTATGATTATGGCGAGCGATAGTTGAACTTGAATATGTTTTGTTTTGCGATTGGGTCGTAATAATGTGTTTGTTTGATTGTATTATCGTCTATTTCCAAAAACAACCCCATTTTATTTTATCTGAATTTATGAAATTAAAGATTTTGGCAACTTACCATACCTATTATTTAGTTAATAATCTTGCCTACATCTAAAACTAAAACATAGCAAAATAATTCAATTTTTTTTTTTTACTTGATATAGACCATCCCTTTCAATCCCACTTGATGGTCAGCGACGATAGAGCAGGATGGTCTAGAAGATGGTGATTAGTGGTCAAGAAAAACAGCCGATGGCATTTTCTCTTCTGAACTGAATGATCTTTAGAAAACCTCATTAAAATCGTTACTTAAATTTTAACATCATGTTGCTTCTGAAAAATACCATTCATAGTAAAAAAAATAATCCAGCTGAATTTGTCCACAATCTCACCTCACCACCATACCTTTAACAGATCACCTTGAATTGTTTTTTTTAATTTAATCATTTGTAAAATCATCTGCCCCACTGGATAATGAATCATTATTAATTCACTCCAAATCAGATGAATAGGTATAGGATTTCACAAGGGCTGCATCAATCTGCATATACCTACGTATTAGTCTATGTACCTACTCGTATAAGACGATATATTATTATTAATCTTTAATTTCCTTTATTAGCCTTTCTCCCCTATTCACTGCATCCACCCTTGCCCATGGGATTTGTACAGAACGAAATTTAAATTTGAATGACCCCCCTGCAATCACCTATTGCCGAAATTTTTGAGCAAATTTGCATAGTCGAACTTGTTTACACTACACTGTATGCTGAATATAACCCTTTTGGAGAACAATTGGATAATTTAATAACTTATGATACTCTGTTTTGGTTTTGTATGCCAAATAACAGATAAATCAGAGGAAAAAGTAGAACAAAGTTAAGTCACAAAAATTATCTAATTCAACGAATCGTCACAAAATATGAATAAACTGCTGGGAAAAGGTAAACATTCCTTCCTCTCATCGCGTTCCTCCTCAAGTTCAGGATGGTTCGTATAGGGGTTTCAAAAACCTAAATTAAAACGGCAAAACCAAAGTTGCATAATCTCAGTGTAATCACATAAAAGCAAAGCAACTGCAGTATTTTTCGGTTGTTAGTTTGGCTTAACTGCCGCCCGAGGAATACTCAGCATCCGAATGCAAATACACCACAAGTAATGAGTCCTAACTGCATGCAATTTAAAAGACTAGAGGCGTAGTATAACTTAGAACAGAAACCCAACGTGTGATGAGCACGATGCAAATTGATACGCACACATAAGCAGTAACTTCTGCACAAATCAACGTGCAATGCGTACGGCGAGAGCTACACACACAACTAAGCAGTTACCCGTGCTATAGTTTATGTATGTGTGATAGAGCTGCACGATTTCGTCAATACCTTGTCTACTTCCAAGTTTACTTTTATATTAATTGTACAACCAGTTTAGTTATTTTCAGTAGGTTAGGACAAAAATGATGAACCTACAATTTTAGTAGAACAAGATGATGTATTTATAGTTTTAATGATAACTGTACTAACCGGGTTGTGTAGTAACTTACTACGATAGAAGGCCAAGAAATATAGTGTCTGTGATCACAGTGTATTGTAACTACAAACTCTACAAACTAAAAACTTTACCTGGCCTTAAAAGCTTTACTGCATATCCCGTTTACTATGTTCTGCTACTTTTATCCTGGTGTAGATCAGACTGCCAAAAAGATAACAGAAAGCGTGGATTAAGAATGAATAGTCTAACATGCACTTAGCAGTTACAACCGGGATGTGAATTCGTTAGAATTTTTAAGGTTCTTTCTGTTCTCATGTTTCTGGTTTTAGTGTCCAGCTTTAGGAAAAATGTAAGCTCAGCATAACATTGAATTGGTAAAAAAAACAAATATTTACATCATTTGTTTTTTTCGGCGTTCGCGTCACGTTTCATAAAAGTACTTAGCGGAAGCCTTAAAATTAATTTAGAAAGAAACAAAAAGTTGCTCAAAATTTTGAGTAAACAAGCCTTTGTATTTTTTTTAAAACAGTACATATATCTTGTCGGCTTCAATTGTCTTGTCGGCGTTTGCGTCACGTTTCATAAAAGTAATTAACGGAAGCCGAACGGAAGAAAGAAACAAAAAGTTGGTCAAGTTTCGAGTAAACAAGCCTTTGTATTTTTTTGAAAAAACAATATTCAATTAGAAAAGTATGGTTTGAGTTAGACTCAAGTAAAAATATGGCTGATTGCGACGTCAAATTTTGTTTGATTGTAATCACCTCGTTCTGGACAATTATGACAAACTTCGATCGGCCTTGAAACGCAGACTTAGTGAACTCATGAAAGTATTGGGATGTGCTAAAAAACTTCCTAGTATCTCTTTTTCGAATGGAAACCACAAACTAGAAAAACCCCTCTAAGTGTAAGAGTTGTCCAGAGCATTGGGAAAATCATGCGAATTATAACGTTGTAGCTGGAAGTGTATGGGAAAATCATCGTCGCTCTGCTGCAGTATACATCTCCGTCTTAAAGCCACTGTTGACAGATCAATTACATCATTTTATGAATATGGCTCATCTAACAATCTGTCGTCACCGTTTTCGCACAATCGCTCTTCTAGTGCATTCATTGGAAGGAACGTTACATCAATAGCAGGTTTAATTTGGCCCATCGCATCTCTGAAGGATAGAAAAGTTTTCTTAGAAGTAGTAACATTTTTGCTAACACAATATTATTTAAGTTTATAGACCTTTTTAAGATCATTGTCTAAATAATTTGTAAAAACGTTACCTAAATATGACTAGGAGTCATCAGTGTCAATACAAATCAAATCGAATTGATAAACTTTTATTTGAAAAGTGACTATAAAGTGATAAATATCGTATCTTTTTTTCTAACATCAATGCTTCATTACTCGTAATATTACCAAAAAGTTTTTCAACGCAGCTAATTTATTTTCCAACTTGATCTTATGAATTAAAGCTCGCTAGCTTTTCGCACGCAATCTTACTTCAACGTTGGATTCTTGATAAGAATATTGAATAATATTATGATTTGTTTACTTTTCCTTGAGTTTTGTAATTTTTGGGTAGATTGTAGATTTATAACTTGAGGAAGTTTCAATGTTGCGATAGTTTTGTTATTCTTCCATTTAAAATGCCTTGGCTCATGTTGGTGTAATGCATTACTCTCCAGCTGTTTATCTTCAAGGTTGCTTCTTAAACTACTTTATAAAACACCAGAATCTATTAAAGCTGCTTTGTTTCAAGCCTTAACTGCCTCCACATCTATTAAAAACTTCTGATTTCAATCTTTGTTTTGCAAATTCTCAGTCAGTGAAATTGTGATGATAGGTTTGCCATCTTTTTTTAAAGAACTTGCTAAAGAAAGGAACGTGCCCTACGATGCACTTCCTTGCGTTCATCAACTTGAGGCATATAGATGTTTAGTCTCACGTGCCAGTAACTTCACCACCCACACCCTATAAACCAAAACATAGCAATGTTGCTTGACGGCAGAAATAAACATGGTAGTCCCCGGACGAGCCCCTCACAAAGAGCTCTACTACTACCTGTAGTATTTTTTACAATAGTTGCATGCTTGCTTAAAAAATCTTTGAAAAGATAGTCAGTATTTTAGCTATGTCCGATGAGATAAAGAAGCACTGCTGTGACTTAAAATAATCACTTAAGTTGGGCAAATATTTATACGATCTCAATATTAACTTATTTGTCTACTAATTTGGACTTTACTAGCGAATCAATATTAAGAACATTCTAAGTCTTCCATTTACTTTCCATCTATGTCAAGGGTACACTGGGTTTGAGAACAATATTTAAACTGCTAATTAGGCATAAAACCAACGAGAACTGATTACTTCAGCTTTCTACAGAGAGAATGACTGCGTTGTAAATATAAAACAGTGGTATTACTTGGAATTAAGCTAGCAGTACTACAACTAGTATTCGAGGAAAACGTTAAAACTTTAAAGTTTTGTTTCATTAGATATATAAACTCTGTTTAATATATACAACTCTGAATACAAAACATTGGGGTTTTAATTAAATTCAATACATATCATTATTATCAGCCTGAAGAAGTTATTTTCAAGAAATAACTTTTTGTACATTTGCTATACATATTATAATCGTCAGGGATTTCCATATTCACTACATTTCACACCCGCGCGAATGCGTTCGCGTATACAAACTTAAACACCAACTGCAACTTTTAAGGGGTTTGAATTTCCAAAAATCCTTTCTGGGTTTTAAAATTTTAAATTTCAAGTTTCTAGGACTAACGGTTTAGGCTGTGCGTTATATGTCAGCCATTCACGCAGTTCATACAATAATATACATACACAATAATAATATAATAAACAATAGGTAATAGGTAACACAATAGGTAATATGATTATAAGTTACACCAACTTATAGTTGCACTTCTGAGGTTAATATATAAAACTTCTGTACACTGTTTTAGTTTACCGGTGAAAAATTCCAAAACCGGTCGGAGTTCACCGTTGTTCGAGCAAACCATTTAAATTAGTCTATAACTTGAACCATCGAATGAAAAGGGTTTACCAGGAGTGCTCCAATTAGTTTGATGTTATTTTTCAATTTGACTCTCTGAAAATAGGTCGGTAGAATCGATATTTTAGGATTGAGAGGTAAAATTTTAGTAGGTTGGTACTTCAAAGTGTTGCTTTTTGAAATGGTAGTAAGATTAATTAATTGAAGTGTTTTAGTTACTAAGGCTTATGATAGAGTACCTAAGAGTGAAAAATAATTAAACGGTAACTGAAAGAAGAAGACAGTACAACACTTTGGTAGTTAATTGAAAAAGTGTTTAAACTATCGATTGGTTAAAAGAGCATAAAATATATTATTATATTTTACAACTATTTTCGGGTAAATCTTTTACAACCAAAACGTCTAAGAGAATTTCACAAAGCCCCCTCACAAAATGCTTTATATATAGATTAGACACTTTCAGTTTGCTATAATAATGAATTAAGGCCTCTTGAAAAGGTTAAAAATAAATATTTCAAACTAAAAACCAAATGAAATTTTATTATCTAAGTAAGTATTAGGTTATTTTATGAGGTAAACCTTAAAAAACAATTGCCACTTTACGTGCTAACGAAAATTTCATTAATTTTGATAAAAGATAGTATTTTAGTTTAAATGTTATTTATTTATACAAAAGCAAGTTCACACTTATCAAATCACGCGGCAGTAATTACGGCACGCAATATCACTTTTCAAATTTGTATAATAGAAGTAGGTAGATTTGTTTATTTACACTAGTACATAAAAGTGGAACTTTGAAATTTAATACTTGTGTTATTACAATACAAAAATTTTAATCAGACAGGTAACACGGGGCATTTGGAAGTAACCTTGCCTTCTACGCCGTGGGTTCGATCCCCACTGATAACAAATATTTGCGTGGTGAACACAGATGTTTATTCTCTGTCTAAGTGTTATATTGTATTTTAAGTAGGTATTAAATAGGTTTTTACAAAAAAAAATGTAAATATTATATTACAATTATCTGGATTCCATAGTACAAGCTGTGCTTAGCTTGGGGCTCAATAGTGTAGTGTGAATTGCCCACAATATTTCATCATCATCAGTTACAAGTCCACTGCTGGACATAGGCCGCCCAACACATTTCCAGGAAAAACGATTCTGAACCCTTTCCATCCACCGACTTCGTCCAATGTCATCGATCTGGTGGGTGGGCACCCTACGTTTTGTCTTCGGCTCGTGGACGCCATTTGAGAACCTTTAGTCCCCAATGGTTGTCCGTTCTTCGAGCTATGGTATATGAATGATATGACTTGAAGGGCAATATTTATTTATTATAAATTATTTCCACCTATT
This sequence comes from Thera britannica, assembly GCA_939531255.2. Classification (NCBI taxonomy): domain Eukaryota; kingdom Metazoa; phylum Arthropoda; class Insecta; order Lepidoptera; family Geometridae; genus Thera; species Thera britannica. The sequence goes on from OW618034.2 coordinate 23,646,831, forward strand.
CTCCTTCTATTTAAACAAAAATGATAAATCTATAATGCTAGTAAATAAATAATGTTACGATTCGGTGATAATTTCATTAATTTATACAAACCGCGGAAGTGTTGTCAAAATGATATTGAAATTAGTTTGTAGTATTGTAGTTAATTATGTAAGGTATCAATAATAAATGTTAGCCAATCCTACATAAATCATAGACGTAAGCATTTGGATGTATATTATACCTCAATCACGACCTAAAAATTTGGATAAAACTTAATAGGATATTTAGTTTCATAAAAAAATAAATTGAATATTCTGGAAAATCCACACAACACTATCTAGCCTCAAATTAAGCAGAGCTTATATTATGAGAACCAGATAGCTGATAATAATACATAAATGCATTTGTTTTATAATACAATATAACACCCAGACAGAGAACAAACATTTACGTTCACCACACTCATATTTGTTCTCGGTGGGGATCGAACCCACGTAAACGACGCAGAAAGCAGACGTTCTACCACCTAAAAGGCCAGTCTATGGAAATGATTTGTGCATTAATTTCATTCGAGGGAAAGAGAAATATCATGTTACCGTATTCATATTTCTCCTCAAAGTTACCTTTGGTTGTTATTTGCAGACCTAAATTCAAAATATGACGTACCATTCAAAGCTCATGGCTGGATGAACAATAAAGTAATGAGCCTGGCGTCGGTCGGCGTCCTGGCGACAGTTCTTATGACACCCTTATCTGTGACCACACGCGATACTCGCAGCCGGGAATCAAATAGCTGGTTCATTGTTGCATGCATTTAATTATTAAGTAAAATAACAGCCTAGTTGTGGCCACAGTTTAATTAGAACTTTTCCTTAAAATTAAAACAAAACTGTACTACTCACTTCAAGTAACTCTCTTTAAGTAGCTCTCTTTTTCTTGGTTGTAGAATACTCTCTTTCTGCTGAGGCTTTCCTTAAGGAGTAGGTACAAAATGGTGTTATTTTAACAGGGCGTTTAAAAATATTTAAAGGGCTAGCAACGCATGAGTGATGCCTCTGGTGTTGCAAGCGCCCATAGGCTACGGTAACCGCCTTTCATTAAGTTGGCCGTAAGCTTGCTTGCTAACTTAGTTGCATGAAAAAACTCATTTCGTCAAATACAATTACGACAAGCAACGAACAACGCCCATTTTTCTAGCGTTGTAGTGTTCATTTGTTTTTTTTTTCATAGCATTTCATTGTGCAAGCCAATTCGAAATTTAAATAAAACCTTTCTAAACTTACCTCCTTGGCTGCCTTGGATGTTTCGAAGTAAAAGCTTGTTCCATTATTAAATTAAACGACAGATATAATATGAATAAACTATTCTATTTATATGGCCGCTAAACACGACACACATGGATTTTAATAAAACTTTTGCCTGCCGGTTGTCAGTTATAAGAGTTTTTTATTGAACTAGGTGTTTATTATTGGGGCTGTGGTGGCTACATGTTTATTTAGAACACTGCGACACTATAAATTGTATATTATTACACCTACGCAAGCTCAAAGCTACTTGAAACATTCGTACTGTATTTGGTTTAGGCAAAAATAAAATAGGGCTACATTATTTATTTACCAAACCAGTTTTTTTGTAAAGATTTATTTTTATGCCTATTTTATTTTATTTTTATATTAAATCTCATCCTGTTACGCTTGGATATGTAGTATAGCTACTGTTTTTTGTTGTCTGATAGTTATGTCAAAGATATAATTTTCTAGCCTTCTTTTAAAGATGAAAAAGCTGGTTTGTATACTCACCCAAAGCGTTTTCACTTAAAACTCAATAGCTTTCTTATCATTTGTTTTTTCCGTCTAAATTGCTTATTCAGGGGAGTTTTCGGGTCGTTATCAAAGTTATTTTGCGTTTCAGTAACGTTATCGCAGCAAATAAGGTAAGCCTTGCATTCTTTCAGTTGATACAATGTCACGCGCTTAGGCCATCAATTATACACATTATTATACAGGGTGTTTACTTAAACTGGGGTAGAAGAGATAACTTTATTTCGAACTTTACAGTACACACTGCTCAGTATACACCACTATTTTGTAATAACCAAAAAAAATGCCGATATTGGCTGCTGATACTGAACACATCCACGAAAAAAAAAATAAGTCGTAAAAAAAATATTTTAAAAAAACCACAATTTTTAGTCAAATATTGAGAAATGCCGAACAGAACAGCGTACATTTTTTTCTCTGTAGTACTACATATCTAATAATTTGTCCATAATTTTATGCAGGATGTCTGAAAATTTTAACATTTAATAACTTTGTCATTTTATCGAAACTAAAAATTCTGATTGCGCATTAGACCCCTATTTTGTTCTACCACTACTACATTACCCAATTTTTTTTGGTAGTTACAAAATAGGGGTGTATAGTAGGTCATCTTTTGCAACATTACATTTTCATGCATTAATATGCATGGAAACATTATACTTACCTATAATAATAAATTATATTATCAGCATTTTAGATGGTTGAACTTAATTTCAAAATATAATTCTAAAAACTAGCCTAATTTAGATGCTAAAGAATAATTGAAACTGCTGTCATTTAGAGTTTCCATTGGTATTTATTTCAGAGTTTTCATTGGTATTTATTTCAGAAAATATCCAATTTGATAGTACCACACAGAAACAAAAACTTAAAAACTAAGGTTACTAAAGGCAAAGACATAGGCTTGCTTAGTTTTTTATTCCGGGTTAGTTTATTGCAATGAAGGTTTGTACACCCGGTATAATAGCCATTCCAATCATGAAGTAAAATAACAATTAAACTGAAAAATTCAACTAAACTCATATAAATCAGCGGTTATTGCCCATTTAAATATCTACACCGCCAACCGTCACGTGACTTAAAAATAGTTCGTTTGGAAAGGGTTTTCCATTAGTAAAGTTATAAAAAAAGAATTAAAACAGGATCACGTAGGCAGTGACGTTTTCAGATGTTTGAGATTCTCGGGTTAAAAGGGTTGGTTTCAATATTATTTACAGCTTATTAGAAGAAAAAATATTTATATACCTAATACATATATAGTACATAATAATATAATCAAATCCTTATTTTTCTTAGTCAGTACCTATTATCTGTTAGAAAATAAAAACTACACCGTTAATCATTAACCATCTCCTACTATCTATTGGCAAACAGTGTTAAAAGTTAATAAAAAGCAAAGTTTTTTTATGGCGTAACGATATAGGTAGGATAAAAAACAAATAATACAAAGATAAGTCAAGACTTAATCAAGATAGATACGAATACGAAACGATATTAAAATGAAATACGAAACTTCTGCAAAACTTCGAAATGAAAATTGAATTCTGGTCGCAAGTCCTAAATTAATTTCTCCATGGCGCATGGCGCAAACTTATCTGTCCGCCTTATAGTGTCGTGTCTCAAGTAAATAATAATAAAGTTTATCGCGACTGCGGACACAAACTGACAATATGACCCACACTTCCGCAAGGACAATTCATAGCTATAGAAGTAGTAGAGCTCTTTGTGAAGGGCTCGTCCGGGGAAGTACTACCACCATGCCTATTTTCTGCCGGAAGCAGAATTGCTGTTTTAGTCTGAAGGTGCCGTTGAAATTACACGGCACATGAGGTTGAATATCTGTATGCTTCAAGTTGATGGACCCAGGGCACTGCATCATAGGGCACGTTCCTGACTTGCATGCCTTACTTGGTATAACAATCGCCTATAACAAAGCATTTTCTTCTAATAGCCCCCTTCCCACCTGTGTGTGATATCGCGCACGGAGGCGGATCAGCTCACACGACACACCATGGTAACTTTCTCGTGTGCCAAGGTGCGCGGTAGCACAGGAGCCCTTTCTGTGTGCGTTGCCGTGCGTCGTCGTGCGCTGTGCGTGACGATCTGCAGAACCACGCACCATAAGAAGGCAGCATAAGTCATGCACGTCAGGAACGTGCTGACCACCCGTGTACCTGATGTTACGTGGTAACTAGCGCCTAAAACAAAGCATTTGCTTCTAACATCAGGCAGGCCAAATGCTTGTTCCATCAACTGATAGTTTTATTTAATTATCTTACAATTATTTTGTAGCTTATTTGAATAAGGCTTGGAAGCCTGTAGTCTCATGTTCGGAAATACTCTAAATCTTTGAGAGAGAGAGAAAGAGATTATTAAGATTGGATTGATAAGAGATGGGTGATTAACTGATGTGATGGATGATGGAAAAAAAGTGAGTTTTTTTTAAACTTAGATAAGAATAATAAAATGTATTTAAAAAGAAAACATTGCCCCCTCAACTTTCTTGCTTCTTCTTTCTCTTATTCTTTTTCGTCCTTGGTTTTCCTCTCAGCTATGACGTGAATAGGTTCATGAAAAATGTAAAAAGTTCCTTTAGAGTGGGCAACGCAACGACAGCAACCTTGGTGTTTGTTGGTGTCTATGGACGATGGTATAGCCGCCTACCATCAGGTGGGCCGTAAGCACGTTTGTCCATCATTTGCATAAAAAACACATGCAAGCCTCCGGAGCTAATAAACATACACAGCAAAACACACATCCTAAAATCTGTACCTGGTAAAAACGATTTAAAATGTTCATTTGCAAATTAAACTCATCAACTTTATCGTTCACAAACAATAACAAATTCTACAATATTCTAAACCAAACAATAATATTTATAGGTGAGATAAAATTCACCGAGCCTTCATGCATTTTCAGTAACCATGTGCGGGAAATATTCATTTATGAAACTCAGTAACGTAATCTATTTCCTCCATAGAATTACTGTATTACTCCATAGGATTACATGGTCAGCTAGGCGATTTTGTAATTCTCTTCCATCAATCAAAAGTTTGATTTCTTCTTATCGTGTCACTGATTCTTTCAAACCAAATGTGGTGAAAGGATTTTAAGTGCACCTCAAAGAGGCTCCTTTCGTGCAAGAAAAGTTTGGAGCTAACAAATTAATGATTCTTACTTACTTTATAATGTTGTGACAACCTTTGATAAAGTGGGATAAGGCCAGTAAACAGAAGAAGATGACAAAAAACAGCGATTACATATTTTGTTGCCATCATTTTTAATTTTCAACCACTATCTATCTGATGTCATACTAGTTTTACAAAGCGAAGTTCCTATTCGGTATCCCACGTTTATTACGTCAATATTCAGTCTTGTTGCAATTTTTCATTGTCAAAGATAAGTTTGAGTTGGTAAAAAAAGATACACTATCACCCCACGGGTCATCAGTTTCACGAGCTTAGTCCGTCAACACCCCATCGTGGGGCGTTAGTGCAGACCTTATTCCCCCAACTCAAATTAGAATTAGAATTAATTGTCCGGTAGCGCTGTAAGAATCGTCAGAGGATCACCAGCATTTAGTCCATTCGAAAAAAAAAAATAGAATTAGACCAGCTCTTACTGCGCCAGTGTTTCAGATTCTGAACTCAGTCAATTCTTCTTCTTGTGGTGAAAAACTATAATTCATTTTGCAAGTCATGATTTTATTTTGAAGCGCGGTAGAGGTTGCCCCATTATGTCTATTGTCTGGTAACTTGGCGACGGACCGTTTGGAATGAATGTTAATGCGATTGGTTTTCAGGTCCGTCCCGGCCCCGTATCTTAGAGGCTAAAACTGACACGCGTATCAAAGCGTTATTGGGCTCGTAAATAGCCGAAAATGGAGCACCAATGGACGGCCTGTATAAAAACGGTACATTTTTAATTAAATGTAAAGTAAACACGGAACTGCTACCGTAAGTTCAGATACCGGCTGCTGATGCGGCACATAATCATGAAAGTACTCTAAATCTATGTTCTATCAACCAACCGCTTACATTTAAAGCTAGTAGATCAACGACTGAAAAAATAAATATTTAGTAATGCATAAAACGCAGATGCTGATTTTTTTAAGATAAACTTCAATATTGATTTATTAGTCTTTCAACTGTTTTCCTCTTATCTATAATATCCTGACGCTTTGTAAAGGCTCGAACACATCTAGTTCGCTGGCGGTAGCGATCAGTGAAACGCTGTCAAATATCGCTGTCAGATTTGAGATTTGACAGCGTTTCACTGATCGCTAACTAGGTGTGCGTAGGCCTTAACGAGTCTATAAAATATTGTTGTCACAGTTTGGTGTCAACAAAAGAGACGGCATCAGAATTAGCGTCCCATGTAAGCTAACGGAGCGCTCAGTGACCACTATTAATAAAAGTGTTTGCGTATTCTCTGTGTCACTCATCTGAAAAGTGCCATGACAATAGCCGATAGCTGTACTGGTAAATTATGGGGGTAGCGAGGACAGGTTGACACGGCAGATTTGGCAATCCACCAAAATAAGCAAAAATGCACAAAATAATTGTGCCAATGCAAATGAAGGAAATAAAGCAGGCTGTACAAAACTTCCTGACAGCCTGAAAATGGAACAACATAATACAAACCCTCCAGGTATTTCGCAATGGTATTCAAACTAGAATAATCATTTGAAGTTCGATTCACGTTACATGAAAAAACTTTTTGTGGAGAGTTCACCTGAAAAAATCAAATAAAACATTTTCATTGCCCGCCAAACAATGATACTCGCAAATTTTGCGTTTAGTCAAATTTTATTGACACCATATTGAAAGGGGCTCAGAATAGTTCTATTACCTTGACGATTCTGGATTGTTTTACCTGGTAGGGGAGGCCTATGCCCAGCAGTGGACTTCCTCAGGCTGATTATGATGATGATATTAAGCGGAAAAATTATGCAAGTATGTACCTAGGTACTTGTTTTAAAAATTGCAAAAATAATATTTTATCACGGGTTGTATGCTGAGTAAGCATCTTAAGTAAGTATCAAGAATCATAATTTTCCTTTGTGCAAAGCTTTTGATAACATCTGACGCGTAGAAATTATTGAAATATTGAAGCGACATTATGAGATTGGTAAGATTAAAGACACGTTTGAACGCGATTTAAGGCGAAACGACACCGCACGTTTTTTGAATGACATAAACTGTAAATACACTGGTTTTGGAAGAGTAAGCGGCGCTTACGAGACTCGCTACTCGTTCGAATCGCGCTTGTGTGAACGTGCTTTAAGAACTAGTGACAGAGCTTTATGCTAACGAAAACCTTCCACGGCCTTCATGGCTTATCAGGCTGGGCTGAACTTTACAAAACCACTAGAAAAACTATGCCACATTTCAACTCCACAAAAAAACAGAGAAAATGTAAATAAGTAGCAAAAATAGTCTAAACAGAAGTGACACGCAACCATTTAATACCATTTAGCGAATACCTAATACCATTTAGCTTTGGACTGGCGTTTTCATGAAACGTGTTTTGAGTCACGATTTACGTCAAAAAATTTTACCGCTAAAAATACGAAGATATTCAAATTAGGCCCTCATTACACAGCGGGGGCCGTGCTAATGAATTGTTAGAAATGTAATTTGAACCCACTTGAGTTTTATAAGGACATTTATGATTCATTGTTACCCCATTTTCTGTGGTTAATAAAGGTAAAATAGGCGATGAATTATTTTTAATTTTGTGGACAAATTATTTCTTTTGCCTTAAAAAAGAGTCAAGTAATAAACGAAATATAAGAGCAATCATCTATTTAAATTAAATACATCAAAAAAATAATATTGTTGATAATCCGTACAGCATTATCAAACCCAATAATTGTGAACCATATAGTTTATGTAATACTTACATGCAATTTTTTTGTAAAAACATGCTTAGAGTACAATTTAACACCCATACAGAGAACAAACATCTGTAATAAAATAAAAAGCTAAAATAAATAAATGAATCTAAAAGCTTTTATATTTTAAATACATTATTCATTATTATACTCGTAATTGCATCATAATATCTTATGTTCATACCAAACTCTTAAAGTAACTTTTAAACTTTTAAAACTTTTTACGCATGAAAAAGGTTGCACATCAGAATGTTACATACTAAACAACACACTTCTGTCGTTAAAGTAAAAAATTGATAAAGCAAAGAGCTTTTTACTTTATCCTGAGTTTTCACGTGAGCTTAAAGTTACTTTAGTAAAGTTGATAAGCTCGGTAAACGCAAAAACCTTTTACAAACTTTGGTCACCACACTCTCGACCTCTATGCTTGGTCGATTCTTCATACGTCGGCTGCACTTAAAAATGTAGTAAACAATTCAAAACTTTGTGACCACTGTGCTCCACCTCACTTGATGTTATGTGATTGATGAAGTCAGTTTAGCGTGCTTATGCTTGAATTGCAAGTGTCACTTTAAAACGTCTTGAAGCTAGGTGAGTCTAGGTACCAGTTCCACGCGACCGAGTTTAGAAGAACAGGCAAGAAACTAAACGTAACAATGAATAAACATAGAAAACACTGATAACACATAACCCACCTGCCACTAAGTATTTACTTAAATCAATACTTACTAGCAGAGCGCAGAGGCTTATTCTAAATGTTAATACCATTTTGTCGTGAGTTTAACGCAAAACGACTTACCGTAACCGTGTAGTCGCTAACTCTTTTGTATGGAGAAACGATAAGCGCGGTACTAACGTCAATACATTATAAACACTACGTTTAAACATTTGTTCTCAAAATCCCGACAGTTTTTTCAATCAGATCAAATTTATAAATTCAAATATTTCTTTTTTTGATGGTTTCTATCACAACGATCACTTTGAAACGTCGTTTGAGTTTAGGTGTCGGTTCCACGCCACCAAGACTAAAAAACAGGCAGCAATCTACGGTTAAGTTCCTACCATTTTTGTATGCACCTTTTATAACACAAAACTAATAGGAGTTCTTTAGTTTCCCCATGCAGAATCGGGGCAACGACTACGCTAACGATAAATCATTTTGCGTTAAGCTAACAGCAAATGATGTTAAAAACTCAGAATAAGCACCCAGGCCTTCCTATACCTATACATAGGAACAGTACGGTCCTAGATATAGGTACAGGTATGTTTAGTCATGCAATGCAAACAGTACGTGACGGTTATCAACCACTTAGCATATCGGTGGTGCCACTTTTTGTACATTGTAGCTGAATTATACATTTGAATAAAATATTTTATGGTGGTTTTATAAAGCTAAAATATAATAAGGTTCAAGGAATTTAATAGGAAAAACTGATAATGGTTCGTTGGATCTGAGTAGGTAAACTGTTATGTATTAAATGTCACTGTCAATGTGAAAAGCGCTGTATGTAGGTTGTCTCCCTCTCAGGTTATGCCCTGTCTCTTTCTCTCACTGCTTAATCCCTATTGTACGGTGTGTGCTATGAGAGGTTTACACTCCAGTAGGTTTGTATTAAATGTCACTGTCAATGTGACAAGCGTTACATGCGCTGTATGTAGGTTGTCTCCCTCTCGCGTTATGCCCCGTCCTTTTCTCTGACTAACCTCTATTGTACGGTGTGCGCTATCTCAAATGTTTAGGAGTTTAATTATTTTATTTTCAAAACTATTCTGTTTAAGTTTTAGATTATAAAGATACCAGAAGAGATTTTTCTCCAGCTACAACATAAATATGTAATAAAAATTGTAATGAAGTTTCTTCAGGCTAGGCAAGACAACGACAGCACCCTTAGTGTTGTTGGTGTCTATAAACGATGGTGACCATGCACTTACCTTACGGTGGGCCGTAAGCCCGTTTGTCTACCGTTTAAGTAGATACAAAAATACAGGTTTAGTGGACTGTGATAAGTAGGTCTAAATTTTTTTTTTTTTTTTTACACAACTGATGGAACATGCATAATTATGGCGGCCCATCTTATGTTAAGTGGTAACCAGCGCCTTTAACAATGCATTACCTCGTACGTCACGCACGCCAGTAACGTGCTCTACGATGCACTGCCCTGTAGGTACATAAAATAATTTTCAACATAACACAATTTTTAAACTCTTGATATGAATGCTCGATGGACTGGACATGTCTAAGCCCCATTTATTAAGGTTAAGCCCAATATTAACTGTCATGACAAAAGTTAATAAAAAAGTTTACGCACTCAATAACTACTAAATAAAGACGTAAAAAGTAATTGTTTTGCGGCAAAAAGGTGTTGACGCAGTAAAATGGTAATAAACTCTTTTAATTTCAAGTATATTACGTGACGAGGCCGTAAGTTTGACTGTTGGCGTAAATCATCCTCATTATAATAGGTAGCTAGGTTTTACCGTGGTTTAATCTTTCTTAGAGAGAAACACTAGAGGTCTAGTGGCCGTGGCCCTGCCTTCCAAAGCTAAGGTTCAAACCCAGCCGTGTACCAATGAGTTTTTTCTGTAGAAAAAATTATGTACAGTGGCGGTATGAAAATGTTCGTCAGTTTTCCACTTGATTCGTTCAACGTATCGCGAGCACATAATTACCTTTTGAAACTGAATAGACAGAATACACCGATAAGTTAACGTCACAAATTATGTCAAAATGTGTTCATGATCAAGGCACTGGTGCAAGCGAAAACCGACTCTAGGTGGCGAACATTTTCATACCGCGACTGTACACAATGTTCTCAAACGGTGAAGGAAAACGTTTAAGCTAGTGTTCTCTCAATGTGTAATGATACTGCAATCTCCAACTCACCTACCAAGCGTGACAACGGTAAATCCCCCAAACATGGAGGTGGCTTAGCCCAGCAGTGGACTGGCTGATGATTATAAAACACACGTGCTAAAAATTACGTGTGCCGAACACTTATTCTAAATTGATTACTTAGTTCTACCAATTAAAACAAATTAGGTTAATGTGTGCGACGTTCGACCGAAACCTTTATTTTTCCTTCGTGTCGCCTATCCGGGTTTTACTTCACAAAAAAGTTCATATTTACATTTTGCGTTACATTGCGTTATACTGCGACAAATCGCTCCGAAAAGTTGTCGAACCCGAGCAAACCGAGTCATGTAACTCAATTTTTTAAAACAAACCTTCGTTTATAGTTTTGCAGGGTTCCCCCTAATCTAGGGTCATTAATCACATTTCCACCCACAATGAAAAGTGCTACTTTTCCCTTTAAGCAGTAAAGAAGTGGCTTTATTCTTTCACTGCTTCACGCTTTGTTCTGTTTGTTCGACAAACTGTTTTTATTGGTATGGTAAAACTGAAAAGTTTTACATGAATGCAATAAAGCCATTTCCATGTTTCGTAAAAAATAATGTGATCAATGATCGAAAGTTTTTACAGCGTTTGTAATTCGAAGATTTTTTTGGTCGTATCCTATTTATTTATATTGGCTGTCAACAAAGTGCGTTTATTTCAAAGATATAAACAGACATCTGTGTTCACCACACAAATATTTATTCTTGGTTGGGATCGAGCCCACGACTTAAGGCGCAGAAGGCAGAGCTACCAGCTAAGCTCAGAAGCCAGTCTCTTGGCCAGACATTGAATCGTCTTAAAGCTAGGTGAGTCTAGATGCCAGTTCCACGCGTCCGAGCCTGAAACAGGAAGCTAAACTTAGTTGCCGTAAGATCCTCAAATACAAAATACTTTAGTCCCTAAACCTAATTGAGACACCCTAGGCGTACTTTATACCGACTCGAAATAAACCAACAAGATACGACATCGGGACCCACAAATCATTCCAACACCTGACCGTTATCGCGACATGAAAAATGACCGCCTCCAAACCGTCATAGTTTTCCCCATGGGCGGAGGTCATTAGAACAAATTGTTGTCGACAACTGTTGCGAAATAATGAATGGTGTTTTGTAAACGTTTTCATTCTACAATGAACTTTTTTAATCAAAATTTGACAAAAGGCGTAGTTCGAAGTTTTTTGGCAAAGTTCTAAAAAACTAGTTGGTGGGTAAAGTGTTACTAGAGGGGCTTCTTGTATTTTCATACCTAGTAAAGTTATCACAAACACATCTACAGAGTGCTTTATGACGTTTTACAAACCAACTTAAGAAACCTACAGGAAAACACTAGGATTTACACCCGCATAATGTGCCCAGAAAGCTTTAATAAATAATAATCAAATATTGTAGACAATCCACTAGAATAGACTATAAACCCAGACAGAGAAAAAACATTTGCGTTTCACCACCCTAATATTTGTTCTCGGTGGGGATCAAACCCTCGGCCTATGGCGTAGAAAGCAGAGCTACTACCAACCGAGCTGGGAGGCCAGTTGACTAGGTTTTTCTAGGTTCTCTGGACCTAGAAGTCTGAAGACACTGGGCGCTCCTTATCGAATTTAGGTACACAAAGAAAAATTTTGAAAGCGCTCAAACTAAAACGAAAAACATTCAAATAAAGTCACGTGGGCTTCCACTAGTTCTACCAAATAGCAAACTATTTCCTGAAAATAATAATTTCGTCCACCAAAGTCCACAACATTTACAAATCAAAAACGTTAACTTTACCGCGACGCAAAGTAAACAGGAAAAAACCAGTCGTTGATTTCGCCGAAAAATCCACAGGGGACGTGATGTTACCAATATTTACGTGTAGTTTGGGCTTGGACACGATTCGAAGTACTACGGGAGCAGAAAATTGCGAGACGCAGAGCGATAAGAGGAGCGAGTAAATCATCAGATTAAAAGAAGTTGGTAAATAAAGTGGCAGTATAAAATTGTTCGTCGATTTTCAAATTGATTTGTTCAGCGTATCAGAAGAAAGAAAGATATAGGATAAGTTAACGTCATAAATTATGTCAAAATGTGTTCATGATCAAGGCACTGGTGCAAGCAAAACCCGACTCCAAGGTGACGAACATTTTCATACCGCGACTGTACATCAGATTGGAAATACTGATATTTTAACAGGTGAGGTTTCGGCATTGAGAGATTTGACTTCAGCAGAAATTTATGCTCATATTTCTATATCATTCATTTAGCTTAACAGACCGATAAGTCTATTGCCATTTCGTTCCTTGACATGAAACTGACAGTGACAAGAGAATTTTAGCAAGCCACTAAGAAGTGTCAGGCATTATAAGCAGACATAATGCTGAGTTAAGACTTTTATGTACACTTGACGGTAACTTGGTCTTCTTTCGTAAAACTCTTTAATTACACAAAGTAACTTACAATTAACACAAGTTTATGTCATTGTCTTAGACTATTTTTATATTGTCTAAAGTCATTGTCCATGTAATAAATCAAGTAAACCTTCTTGGATCTGTAAATTAAGCTGACAGGGTATACCTAAATTCAACTTGTTTTTGTTTGCATTGATATCCAGCTGTAATTATTTCTTGTGTGAGGAATTGAGGATCTCTCATGGATTTCTACCTCTACTAGGTATCAACTATTACGGTCCCATCGGGGTAATTTTCAATCATTATAGACTGATTGGTGAAGTTTAACTGGTAAGGTATACAACGTCATAGGGATTTCTCATTAAAAGTAAATCCGCTCCGCATAAGTTGAAATCTAGCCTTAGCCTTAGCTCCTTTGATCCTATAGCTCTTTGACTGGACTTACGGCGAGTTCACCTTTAATGTTTGAACTAAAAAGTGCTTTCCTAAATTGAAGCAACGAGCACTTATTTTATGGTCTGCGAAAACCAAATGTGACCAAACGATCTTATTGAGGTCAGAACTACTAATAATTAGATAAATAAATAATAGATTGCCAGATTTTTAAGGTTTAGTTTTAATTACATAGTTTTATTTTTTTTAATATTATGATTTTTTTTTGTTGTTTATGTCATCGTTTAATAAAAGTTTCTTAATATACTAAATACACTAGAAATAATTTAGCTACGAATATCTGCAGTCCGTTACAAACGATATCAAAATATGATATTGTAAACTTATTTCTACTTCATTTTTTAAAACAGATTGTAAGCCTTTTTTTGCTTTTATACAAAGCTAAAGTTATATTATGTGGACACTAAATAAACTGTTTTTAGTAGTAGTAGTTTCAAAAGTAAAGTTTCGCACCAAAATCTGCTCACAGTTTCGTTGCAATCTGTCTCAAATTAAAGAAGCAATAAAATAGTTTGACTTCGTCGTTTTCTGTAGTCATAAAGTAAGATCCGGTAAACGACTGTCGAATAACATTGCAAATTAATTTATCTACCTCCAACTCTATTTTAGATCCTATACTCATCGTGGTAAGGTTTAAATCGTGTTGCGAATGGGCTCACAAACTTTTTCGCATCAAAACATCGTCGAAGCTTTTGTCATAAAGGGGAAAAGTAAAAGTTTACAAATCTCGGGATATTTTACGCTTTTAGGGGCACACATAATATATTTATCTGCCCCTCGACACATTCACAATAGAGAAAGTAGGATTACTTTGGTAAATGTTACTTCTGATAATTTTCACGAAATTCAAAGCTAAATTGTAAAGGATTTTGGAAGTTCAAAGTTTTGATGTAGCTTTCTATCAAAGCGTAGCTAATTATTATCAGAAAGCTGAACAAAATAATACCAAGTTAATTATATAAATGAAAGACCATAATGATGCAAATCATGAGTTTTGCATCTTTGAAATGAAATGAAATGAAATAATTTATTTGCTTGAAGTATAATAATAATAATAATAAATATTGTGGACAATTCACACAACACTACCCAGCCCCAAACTAAGCAGAGCTTGTAATATGGGAACCAGATAGCTGATATATAATACTTGAATACATTTTTTTTTTGTAAATACATACTTAGAATACAATACAACACCAAGACAGAGAACAAACATTTATGTTTACCACACAAATATTTGTTCTCGGTGGGGATCGAACCCACGACCTACGGCGCAGAAGGCAGAGCTACTACCAACTGAGCTAGAGGCCAGTCATATACGTATGGTACATTTTAGATCATAGAATAGGCAAATATAGATTCACACACTTCGCCAGAAAAACCCAGCATGCAAACACGATAGAGAAAACAGGCAAGTAGGCACATTGTTTACTTTAAAGCTAATACACATAAAAAATCAATCTTTGGATCGTTTACAAAGGTCTGCAGGTAGCTTAGCTCTATCAGATGTGTTTTGTTCATTTGGTAAACACTACTATCATTGATAATGTCTTTATAGTTAAAATCAAAAATAATGCTGACTTTGGTAAAATTGTTCACTGGTTCAATGTTCAATTATTGTTCACCTGGATTTTCTGAAACCGACCAAATATCGTATTATTTCATCCCCCTTAGTCAATAAACAATGACTCAGACCATAAGTGTAAGGCTTTAGAGCGAAGCAGGCTTCTATAAATTGCCGACCACAAAGTCTCGCAAAATGAACTCATAACACTTTTACGAGTAATGCCGCGTGCCCACACTAGTGAAACGACAGCTATTAAAAACGCCGCCAACTGCACTATCAGACATTTTTATGCGTTTGTCATCTAAATTGAAAACCTACTGTTTGCTTATGAACGTACGTATATTTATTATTAGTTTTATTATATTGAAAAGTTATTTACTGTCAGTTACTTAAATTCTAGATACATGCCTAATGTAGGCCATATTTAAACTATTACACGGGTTATCTATCGCGTATATTACCTTATTTTATTTATTTTCCCGACGTTTCCGATAAATACCCGTGTAATAGTTTAAATATGTTTTATGATCGCGAAAGTTTAAAAAGTACTAATGTAGGCCATGTTTAATAATGGTCAAAATCATAATCCTATTTTTTGCTTCGTCGTTGTTGAAAGATTCGATTTTCAGAATTTGAACATCGAATTTTTTTACCGACTACGCCGGCTATTTAGACTGAAATATACCGATTTTTATTGTGAAGTAAATAAAAATATACAAACTGGTAGTAAAAATGACTAGATAAGCTGTTATTTTTTGTATTGCTAAGACAAATATAACGAAACCAAACATAATCTGAGTTTTAATGGTTATGTCTACAGCTTGTTAAACACTTTTTAATTTCCGAATTAAAATATGAATGTTCTTCATAAAATATTCAATTAATTACCACAATTTCTCTATTCTCAATTTCTAATAAACGAAGTGACAAAAACGCTATCAAAATTCCAGTCCTAATGAAACAACTGCATGTTTTTATGTTTTTTGTGTATATTTACAAAAGTTATCATAGAAAAGTATTTATAACGTACTAACTTATTGGAAAGTTGATAGTTTTCCGCCTACACCTTCATAAATCTATATCCCGCTGTGTTCACGCTCATTAAGGCCATATATTATGAACGCGACTTTACCAATTGGCTGCTTACTTACTTACATATTGTTATTTAATTAGAAAAAGCATTTAGTATTACTTAGATGCGTAAATATACTAAACAAAAAGTGAAGAAACAAGCAGACGGCAAGCTAATAATGAGCAGTTGCCTCTAAAATACACCAAACATCTAAACATCATCAATCTTGCATTTGAAGAAGACTGTGTTAACCAAAATCAAAGCAATCTTTATTTCAGTTGAATTACAAGGACCATTTTGACACGTCTTTTAAATCTGGGTGAATCTAGGTGCCAGTTCTATTCGACTAAAGTCTAAATAATCATTTGGTTGAATAAGAACCTCAGCTTTTTTTTAAATACAACTCACTGATGCTTTTAGTACACTATTAATTTATATTAAACTATTAAACATTCCTATTTTTCACATTTAACATTCAAAAAAATACCTATTTTTTTGAATGCTCCGACCGATTCACAAGCGCAAACGTTCACCCTAGTACTATCCCCATGTTATTGTAACAGTTTATTCTCGTTGATATTAATAACAGTTTACCGACTCATTTAGAAGGTAAACAGAGGTTTAAAACAGCCGTAACGGGCATCTAAATGCACGTATTAGCAGTTTGCACTGCGTTTATGTTGTTCATTGTGGGATATTATGTTTATGAAGGTATCGGTTTCTGTTGCAGAAGTATTTCGAATGTATCCGACATTCGAACAAAATTGGTAGAGACAAATCTCAGATATAAATATAACAGACTATTGACCTAATTCGGCTTCGCACGGATGTTAGTTACGTATATAATGTTACTATGTTACTCAGAGATAAAAAAACATTTTTAATTGTGAAATCATTTTTGAAATCGGACCATCAGTTTTTGACTTTATTCGTTACAAACATACAAAAGTAAAAATGTTTCCTCTCGGGAGGAAATATTTATATATAATGTATATTTTGTCATAACATTATACTTAAAGAAAAATAAGTTCACAAACGGCACATCACTGTAGTAGAAAACTCAAAGTTGCCCAAAAACACGGTAACTAATGAAATAAAGAAACTAGGACAGAAAAAGCTATCCCACTAAAACGACGGGCTACTAAAAGAGTAACCCAAAAAAAATGCATTCAATTAAGAGCAACAACATCCCGTGTGGTAATAGGGAATAACAACCATGTACAGGGTCGAAATAAGGTTAGGGGCTTATAAGTGTACCTAGTGATGTGAGGTTATAAAGGCACCGGGCAAAAACGTGAGCCTTTTAACTAGTTTACAATTTACATTAGTCATTATCATTATTTTTCACAATCTGACTTAACTCATTGCTGAGCATATGCTTCTCTTTGTTCTTGGCATTTACCACAATCTTGGGCTACCCTCATCCATCGCACGACGCTGACAATTTAGTCAACAATCACACAGACTCAAAACCAGAGCCAGAGACAGAGCCAGACAGAGCTTGTGGTAGGTCTAACTGTTATCCCATGAATGAAGAAGAATCGAGCTGTTGGAGTTGGTAAGATTAGTACAGCCAAAATTGTAACCCCCATCCTGGACTACATCCTAGCTACACCCACGGCAATGTAGACAAAAAACGCCACAATTCGACATGTCGGCTGTTGGACGCAAACGACGCGTAAACATTGTGAATTAAACCCAGTCGGCTGGGTAATGTGCGACAGTTATACGCGTACGGTTTATACGAATTACGCAGTATAGATGCATTTACACTGAAAACCGACTATCAGTAGGCCTACCTTGAGCTCTGTCTGGCTCTGTCTCTGGTTCTGGTTTTGAGTCTGTGTGAGTGTTGACTTAATAACTCCTACGTCAAAACGTCACACACACAATATAATGCACTGGTGAGCACTCACACGGACTCAAAACCAGAGCCATAGCATAAGCCAGTCAGAGCTCATGGTAAAAATCATCAGACCTCAAAAACAAAAGACTAACAGAGTTATTAATCTGAGAACAGTATAAAAAAACTAGTTCAAGTTTCTTAACCGCGGAGGGCCTATCAATTAATCGAAAATTCCATGTTTGCTATACTCTATGCAGGGTCCATGTGATACCTACTTACCTACATCTAAAAACTATGTATGTACAAACTAAGCCATGTGTAAAGCAATAAATGTATTGAGTATTGAGTAATTTGCAATTTATTTAGGTTTTCCCTGTTGCAGCTTGAAACTTTTATGATACAAATATTTTTTTTCATATTTGCTTGAAATTCAACAATGATAACATTTTTCATTACGACTTGTTTTAAATTCAACGTTATAAAATTGAGAATATTACGAGAAAATATACCATCTTTCTATTCAAGAGAGATGATTATTATTCTTCTTGAATGGTAGCAGGTGCATAAGCCTTTTTGAATGAATATAATTTAGAAAGTGCTGATAAGCAGGTCTAACGTAAGCTTTCCATGCAAAAGCGTTCATGGAAATATTGTTTTGCATTGTGGTTTTAGCGTTTTATTTTTTGCTGTTATCTTGGGCCTCAAATTTTTGCAGCAATTCTATAGGCGAAATGTTGGTGGCATTGTAAGTTACCATAACCCATTTGCATGTATATTCGCTGCCAAATTTTTATTGTTTACTCACTGTTTTTCACAAAAGTCCATCGACAAATAAAAATAAACAAATGTATTGGTGGTTATTTTTCACACAGAGCTATCTACTATTTACGTACGAACTTTAAGAACTAGATGAGTTATAGGATACCTTAGCAGTTTTTTAAATAAACTGTGTACTTATAAATCAAATTTTACATTAAGTCCGACTCCCAATGGTATCCAAAAACTTTCCGATTATTTATATTCCTTCAACTCAAAGTGTATAAAGTCATAACGACAAAATCTTTAGAAAGGAACATTTCTTTAGAAACAGGACACCTCCGTAAAGTCGAGTTTATCCCCCGACATTAGGGCAAGGGACAAATTTCGTCAATCAAAGGCCTTACACTTGAAGATGACAACGTTCTTACGTTACAAACCGGAGGCTTAGAACTTGACACGATAAAATTGTTCGGAGTCATGAAGTTGGGGAGTGTGTGTCTGCGATTTCGCAAGAGTTTGCTGAGCGTATGATTTTCAAATTAGTTTAACATGATTGTGTTCAAGATTGATTTGAGTCAAGCATTTATTTAGCTAGTAAGCGAATGAAAAGTGTTCGTAAAACCAACTCACCTGATTTTTAAAGTTCTCAATCAAAGTCCTTGCAAAATCAACGCTGTAAGCTATAGAACTAGAATAATAATGAAAACTAATCGCCAAACAATAGTTTAGTTAGATAAAGCAAGACCGCTATAAACACCTCGATCAAGTGAAAGTTGACATTTGGTATCAAAAAGCTTAACCAGTAATTAATTAAGATCGTCAACGCTAGCGTGCGACGCTGCCCTTCAAATCCTATCCTCAGCGTTCACGCCATCGATCGTGGGCGATAGTTGGTACAAAATAGTAGATTATTCAGTAGTATTACTATAAGTAACTATTTTTCTTCAATCTGATTGGAACTGAAGTTTGCGACTACTTACTTTCATTCATTATTCTTCATTTTGACGATTGTATACTACTATTTTTCACTATTATCATCTTTCTGTCGTTCCCCGTTTTTATGTGTTGTAGGCACAACAACCTTTATATCTTTACTTTCCTCTATAATTTCAGTAATGACTTCTTTCTAACCCATGCTATCTTTAGCACAATTTATTTCTTTGGCCTATCTCTACTCTTTTAATTCATCCTCATACAAACAATCTTACACTCATTGCGTTACATACATTTTTTCTCTTCACGTGGTATATTATTACCACGCTACCTTTGTTTTATCACTGGTAATATACAAATCATCGTGAACAATAAATACATTGCAGCAAGACATAACACTGTGACCACGTGAATTTTGTCCCTCCACCTTACCAGTAACCACACGTTTTCAAAGGTTATCTCCGTTACAAATGTGTAGTTAACTATTTAGAAGTGTTGTATTGGCTCTTTGAACACCTTTTTTTATCGTAGAGAGTTAATTTACTCTGCAGAAGATCACTACCAGCGCTCCACTTTAGGCTGCAGTTTCACTTTCCATCAGGTGTGATGGCAGTCAAACGTTAAGTTATCAAAATAAAAAAAAGCCCCCAAAAAATCCAAAAGCTTTGCAACTGCTTTCATCGGTACTATGGTACTCGCCATCGATCGAACGATAGCCAGCATTTTGTGCAGTTAATTATCCAGAGAGCTACTGCCTTAATCCGTAAAGTCACGTGACCAGCACGTGCGAGGGGCCTTCGTACTCGTTTGTATAACGAACAATAAACATTATGCGAATTCAGTAAAAATTCCCGCAAGTGGTCCTTGTTATAATAATCACCGAGTGGTTTTTATATTCAACTTGCTAAAATATCACGTAGTTGTTGGTACCTCAATTATAAATCTTAATGATGATGGGGTTAATGAGATAGAAAGTTTTATTCAACTCCCTATGGTTTTTGATTAGGGTACCTAACCTCCTTAGGAATTGGGTACCACTAAGGTGCCAAAAGGGCTACTTCTTCTTCTTATCGTGTCACTAATTTTTTTGAACCAAGTGTGGTGAAAGAATTTTAAGTGCGCCTCAACGAGGCTCCTTTCATGCACTTGACACATATTTTAGAACTTTTTAGATTCTACGACATACCGGTTTCCTCACGATGTTTTCCATCACCGTTTGAGAGCACTAGCATTGTGTACATTATATTTTTCGACAGAAAAACCTACTGGTACACGGCTGGATTTAAACCCACGACCTTAGCTCGGAAAAGGGCTACTGTGGCTGGGGAAGACAAACAAAAATAATTTTTTTTTAGCTTTTCTAATCTGAATTTCAATCTAAAATTCAGTTTCTCCATCAAAATATAATCTTACCTTATGAATATTCCACCAAACCATTTTAAAATGTACGTTTATTATAAAAAAAAGCCCCTTTATGTTGGTTCATACCCATTTACGGAACCCCTAGGTAACTTATTTTGTATTCGCCTGAAGCTAAACTCGACAGTACTTTCAAGTAACATGCTTACTTACCTTATTATGAATTACTCTGATTCGGGGCGATATGAAAGGGAACCCCTTGGGGTGTTCTTACGTTATCTTTGAACCGTCCACTTTACGTCCTAGGGTCAATTGCATTAAGGCCCCCATGAAAAGATTAAGGACGTGAAAAGGTGAATACGTTGAATGAAGCTAATCATTGAAAATTAACTTTTTGAATTGGGAAATTTATTAATTAGTTATTTTGCGTCTTTTCTTTTAGGCCTGCTTAAATACTTTAAGATACTTTGTATTCAGTAATCTTTTTATATACAACTTATTGATGGGACAAGCACAAGCATATGGCCCATCGGATGCGAGCGTTAGGAATGTTCCCTAAGATGCACTACTTTGGGAACACTTAAAATCATTTAGCCACACTGGTTCGCCAGAACTAGTAACATGAACAGAAGAAGAAGTAAGTAAAAACTTCCTTAAAAATGGTTTCAAAACTTTCATAGACTAAGGTTTATTTAAACGTTATTACTAGAGACGTTTCATTTAACTTTGAAAACCTAGAACGGTTCAACTTTTTAAAATAATCAAAGAAAACAGACTTACTCAAACAAAACAGAGACTGAATTACTAAGAAGAAAAACTATCGCAGTCTAGTTCCGTAAACTGGAACTGTGGTCAACACAATCAGAGGTAGAAGTTATATTAAAGCGCAATGTCCCGACTTAACGTCTTTATTTCAACTTCGGCCACATCGCGGCCAATTTCCTTACCGTTATTATTTTAATACGCAAGTTCTTCTTTAACTGTTATGGTTTACAGAATGTGGAAGACAATCTAGCACTTTTATCGAATAATATCTTGTTTCACTGAATTGCACATAACAATCTTTAATATCGTGGTTTTATCGCTCACAGCAATAAGACCACCGCACACGTTGTACTTTGCTGTAGATTTTGTTATGTCGCTGTGTGAATAATGCTTTTTTCTTGTGTTGAAAAAGTTTTTTTCTATCTACCAACGTGTTAAAATACAACATCACTCTCAAATTGTATATAGCAAGGCTTTAATATCTTTTCCATTCCCTTTTTCTTATGATGTTGTCTTCTATACTCAATTAGTAACGTGCATCATCAATTGACGCGTACTGTACTGTCTGTTGAAGTTCTATTCCGACATTTACTGGAATGACGTTCATACTGCATCTAGGGTTCTCAGCAGTACTCCTAGCACCAGGTTTATCAGTGGAAGGTATTCATGGCTTAGCTTGTTTGGTCATGCAATGTGTCAACGCGGTCACTATTTGGAAAACCACTGCTATGGTGACATTTTCATCTGAGTTCTTCCAGTTGGTCCCAGATCCAGCCGTTACCAAGCCATAACAAAGCTCTTGACATGGTTTGTTACCCCGATAACAGAGTTGGCTACAAGCTCATACGAAGTAACTTCTAGCACACTATCAAAATTACTAAATATTAAATATATACAGGGTTATTCATTATTAACTACAAATACTCAGGAATAAGGTTCAACAAATAGAATAAAAAATATTTATGAAATTATTTTTTTTAAATTTGATCAAAAATTTTTTCAAGTTTTTGTATCAAAATTTTATTTTTATTAATTTCTTTACGGCTATTGCATAATGATTGCCACGGAGAACAGGACGATGACCCACCCAGGCGATGACTGAACGCAGAGTGTCACTCACGGCGCGCGGGCGCGGATCAAAAGTCAAAATAGGTCAGGCGCCAATGATTCCTTTATCGATTTTCTCGGGATTTTCATAACAAAACTTAAAAAAAATCATTTCATAAATATTTTTTATTTTATTTGTTGAACCTAATTCCTGAGTATTTGCAGCTAATAATGAATAACCCTGTATATATATAATAGTAACATATAATAGTAAATTTTCTGAAACTCAGAAAGATATTTACAAAGTAGGTAAACAGGCTTTTGCATCTATTGTAGATAATTTATATAGCTTCAGAGGCTACTGGTGATTACGCAAACCCTACTTGCGGGGTGCTAAAGTGCCTGGGACAGGTTTTTGATGGAATAGGCTTGCCCAGCACCTATACCATCCTCACAGCTTAGTCAGCGTAATCCACAGGAAAGACATGGTCAATACTTGTAGAGCTGACTAAGCCGCGGGTTTTATCACGATGTTTCCCTTCACCGTTTGAGAGCACTAGCATTGTGTACATATATTTTACGACAGAAAAACCTACTGCTACACGGCTGGATTTGAACAAACGACCTTAAGATCGGAAGACGGGGCTGCTACCGCTAGACCACCTGTGCTGTTACCAGATATTAGGAAACTCGTCAGTGATATGATAGCTGCAAAAGCAAATGCTAAGGGAACTGTTTGTTTTTGAGCTATCGAGCGTGGAAATGTTAAAGTTAGAACGCAAGGAAATTGTGAAAGTAATATCTGCAGAGTTCTGAAACTGGTTTCATAATTGGTCAGTTTGTGAGAATGATGGAAATGATTTGTTTTTGGGTAGTCAGCGGGCCATTTGGTTTATCAAATTGGGACTTCAAACAACTATTTTATCTAACTTTCAGTTCTTGGAATCGATCAAGTAGGTATATGTTAAAACATAGTTATGGAATATACCATAATGGCGATGCAGGCGACTAAACAGTTGACATGTCGAAGGTGTACGTCAAAATCCACCAAAGTATTTGCTTGATCGGTAAATTTACGTTCAGGGCGTCAATTCCAGCAACACGGTTCGATTGAGTGATCGTCGAGTGATCACTGAATCCGCGTTCCATTTTCAAATTTTTCAATCAAAAATTGACAGCTCACATCGATTTACGCGATCGCTTGAGTGATTTGTGTTTTTAGAATCGACACCCTGAAAATAGGTTTTATAAAATTCACGCCATAGTAGTAATTTCTTTATAATCAAAAGTCCAATTCATAGTAGTAATTTCTTTATAATCAAAAGTCCATTTTTATTTTTCTTCTATATTTTTTTATTGATTACCAATATTAATTATTTTATCTTCCAGCATCTAAAGGAGAGAAAATCAGCAGTATATCAGATTTGGGGATGGCTTCTTTCTCCAATAATTAAACAAATACGTCATACGCATAAACTCAGCTGTACTTATAGAAACGTCGTTTTAAACAAATGATCAAGGTTCCATTCCACATTGAAAGCTGTTACAACCAAATCTTATTACGAACTCATCTGGTAAATGTGGAGCGCTCGCTCGAGCACTGCTGATATTCTAAATCTAAAAGGATGTCCACGATTTTCTATTATCAAGGATATGCAATTGCAAATTTTTTGTACATTCTACAGAGGCTAACCACCGCCAAACTTCTTGCTCGCGCATTTCAATATTTTTGAAGTTATCAACCTGAATATAGTAAAAAAATTTAAAATATAAATTGTTAGAGTTAAAAGTGTACAGGTTGCAAAAATATAGCTTTCTATGTTTTTTTTTGCCCTTAATGGGATACTTGCTAGTTCTATCAGTAAGGGGTATACAAGTAAAAAAAAAAGCGGCCAAGTGCGAGTCGGACTCGCCCATGAAGGGTTCCGTAGCAGTTAGTAACATAACATAGAGTTCTAAATGTTCTAGTAGTTCGTCGAAAGGTAAATTGCGGTTTACGATTTATGACTTATAAAAAAAAAACTACTGACTAGATCTCGTTCAAACTAAATATCGTTGAAAGTTTCCATAGTAATGTACAACATATATTTTTTTTAGCTTTATCAGTCACTTATTTTAGAAGTTAGAGGGGGGGGACCAACTTTTTTCCACTTTGGAAGCGTCTCTCGCGCAAACTATTCAGTTTAGAAAAAAACAATATTAGAAACCTCAACATCATTTTTAAAGACCTATTCATAGATACCCCACACGTATGGTCTTGATGAAAAAAATTTTTTTGAGTTTCAGTTTCAAGTATGGGGACCCCCAAAATTTATAGTTTTTTTTTCTATTTTTGTGTAAAAATCTTAATGCGGTTCACAGAATACATCTACTCGCCAAGTTTCATCAGTCTAGCTCTTACGGTTTCGGAGAAAAATGGCTGTGACATACGGACGGACAGACAGACAGACAGACAGACAGACAGACAGACATGACGAATCTATAAGGGTTCCGTTTTTGCCATTTGGCTACGGAACCCTAAAAAGGGGTATACAAAATGGAATGATAATCCCATGCAAATACATACATGCAAATAAGCTTGCGGTCCTATTTATTGTGGATATAAAGTTTACGAAAGTTGCCTCTTTGACGCGCACTTAAAATCCTTTCACCACACCGGTTTGCAAGACCTAGTGACACGTCAAGAAGAAGAATTATTGTGAACTTCTAGAAAACTGACTGATTGTGTATAGTAAATTGCTGCTTATTATTGGGTAGTTTCATAAAACCATTTTTGTATAGTCCAATAGTCCTCCAATACACCAAATGTGCTGGAGTATGCTTGAAGAGTCCACAACTTCAGAACAACCGGTTGAATCACCAGGAGAAACGCTTTGGTTGGTTCGACCACAACTGTCACGTGCGTTCGGTTGATTGCGAGTGGTTTGTGCGGGGTTAGTATGACGAACAGTAACAACGACTAAACAGATTTTTGAAGAGAAAACTTCTTTAGGTGGGCTTGAGCAGTTTTCCTTTCTTGAGTGCCCCGATTTATTTTAGTCTGATGAAAATCTTCTTTCTCTTTCTTTTTCTTCTTCTTCTAGGTAAGTACTGATTTGATGCCCCTACACAATGAACTTACAACTTTGTAAAGATTGCTCAAAACTTTTATTTCGGGAAATGTATAGAGAGGCCTGAATCCAGCAGTTAAAATGGACTAATTAAAATTTATTTATTTATCTAACACAGAATTTGGTACAATTCAATCATACAGTGGCTTAAAGCCAAATCAGCCTCTTATCATTGACAAACCTTATTTATGTTTGTCAATGATAAGAGGCAGAATGGTATTTATATTTTTTGCATATCGACTAAATGCTGGTGATCGTCTGACGATTCACAGCACTACCGGACAAGAAGGCATTTGCTACCGAATTCAAGGCTTATTAACCGACTTCAAAAAAAAAGCGTGAGTTTCTCAATTCATTTTTTTTTACCTTTGTAATGTAACAAAATAATTTTTCATCCCACCAGCTCTGAAAGTGTGTTTTTGCTGTTTAATTTCTGACTGGAAAAGCCGTTTTTATCCGCTAGAGGATAAAGTAAATTTGAATTTAGAATATCGTGTTCAATAAGTTTGTGAATACACAACCTATTTACTTCTACCTCCATGGTGCCGAACTTATCATACAACCTTTTTTATTTTGTTAAAATCTCTCACTCGTAACCTTCTTGGTGTATTTGTGAATTCAAAACACCATTAAACCTATTTACTTCTACCTGCATGGTGCCGAATTTATCATACAACCTTTTTAAATTTGTTAATAACTCATACTCGGAACCTTCTTGGTGTGTTACTTTTAGTCGCGCCATGTTCTTTTTTGCATTTATAGTCATTTCCTCGCTGAGGTGGGATGAAAAGTTACGTGTTGCACTCGAGTGCAAAGATTTTTCACCTTGTGCTCTTTTGATTCCTTCGCGAACGCTTAGGATTCTAACTTTTAAACCACTCGCTACGCTCGTGGTTAAACTTTAGAATCCTGCGCTTGCTCAGTCATCAAAATTGAGCACGCGGTTAAAAAGCAGCTTTGCACTCTTGTATAACAAATAACTATTTCAAATCGGCCCTAAATTACGAAGTTATGCTTTATTTGGGAGGTTCCAGATTAGTTCCATTGAAATTTTATCAAAATCGGTTCAACAGTTTGGCCATGAAGTTGGTTTCTCAAGTTTTTTAACATTGCATTATTAGTCATTCACTGTGATGTGTCGAGTGGTTTTGCTCAGCGAACAAGCGCGCTCGAAAGTCTGAAAATGGTCGTAGCAAACCCGTTTCATGGAAGTCGTTTACAGCAGGCGAGGCGTTAAAAGCAACATGTTCTCTAGTTTTCTGCAATTCTATAAAGTTGGTGTGGCTTTGCAATTGAACTGCGTGAATTTTCTCCGGACTGAGTAAAAACGTAACTGGACACTAGAAATAGAAACTGGTGAAAAAGATGGGCGGGGAAATAACATGCACGTAAAATGAGGCGATCTGGAATATTTAGAGAGGTTTATTAATTAGGTATGTAGTTACGTGAGTGACAGTGTGTTCGCAAAAGAGCGCGGGAGCTACTCCAGTCTACCAATATATTCGACTGGCCTTTCAGCTCAGTGGGTATAGAAACTCTGCCTTCTGCGCCTTAAGTCATGAGTTCGATCCCCACCGAGAACAAATATTTGTGTGGTGAACACAGATGCTTATTCTCTGTCGGGTGTCATATCGTATTCTAAGTA
The DNA here is from genome assembly GCA_939531255.2 of Thera britannica. NCBI lineage: Eukaryota > Metazoa > Arthropoda > Insecta > Lepidoptera > Geometridae > Thera > Thera britannica. Next base: position 23,674,365 of record OW618034.2, read on the forward strand.
TGTACCTATTACAAAAAAAAATTCTACGCATACACCACTATTTTGTAACTACAAAAAAAAAAGAGTAATGTAGTAAGGGTAGAACATAATGGGTGTTATTAATAATCCTGGCGCAACGCTGGAGTAGTTAAATCGTGTTTTGTCACATTTGTTCGAGTTGACAATTGCATGTCAATGCAAGAGACAAAACACGGATCAACTAGTCCAACGCTACGCCAGGATTATTAATAAGACCCAATGAATTTGCAATCAGAATTTTTAGTTTCGATAAAATGGCAAAGTTATTAACTGTTAAAATTTTCAGAAATCCTGCAAAAAATTATGGACATAATTATAAATAAATTATAATATAAAATATGGTCTTTAGTTACGTACTAAAGAGAAAAAAATTTACGCTGTTCGGTTCCACTTGGTATTTAGCGTTTATGAATGAAATGATTTCTCAATTTTTAGGTTATTTAAAGATTTTATGACTTGATTATTTTTTTTTTATTATTTTATAATCAGTATCAGCAGCCAATATTGTCATTTTTTTTTGGTAATTACAAAATAGTGGTGTATAATTATTATATCAGCTGTCTGGCTCCCATAGTACAAGCACTGCTTATTTTGGGGCTAGATTTGAAATGACTCATTTTAAATGTGTGCCCGAGTGCAAAAATCTTCGCTAACTCATTGCCACTGATTTTAATAATATTAATTTAGAAGAATATACAAAACCCTTAATCCCATTGGTAAATTTTCTTTTGCTAACTAAATTTATCAAGAGAGCAATATAAGATAAATATTTAGGTTATTCGCAAAGCAAATCTCAGTGCTGTATTATTCTCCGTTTTATTCAAACGCACTGGCTCAGTTTCTTAGCAGCACTAATCCTACAGGACGCCTTCACTGTTTATCTTGCCTAGAACTACAGATGTTACAATAGTTGCTCACTTACAGATTGTTCACTAATAAAATGAAAATTTTAAATCTGTAGGCTACAAGCTTTGTCTGGCTCTGTCTTTGGCTCTGGTTTCGAGTCTGTATGAGTGCTGACTAAATAAATCCTACGAAACGTCACACACAGTATTATACACTGGTGAGCACTCACACAGACTCAAAACCAGAGCCAACTGATCTTATCACATTTTGTAAAATGTTATATTCTACGCTTGTTATAAGTACTCATTTGGTGAAACTTATAGTATTTCATAGCACTTGCATGTGCCTAATATAGTCTCAATGTCAAAGTAGTAAGGTTTATTTTACATTGAAAATCATTGCGTGTGACATAGGCCTCTAAAACGCCTGCCCGCCAGTATAATCCCATTGCCTACCAGTATTGCCCCATTATAATGCATTGCGTATTTTAAGATGATACGAATAAGCCCACACGAAGAGCCAAATGAATCGAGAGCATCACGAGCCCTTCTAAATGGAATGAAGGTGCAACAATGAAGATATGATAATGCTATTTTATGATGCACAATGAGTTAAGCCACACACATATTATAGATGTTTTGCGTTGGCAATAAGTGAAACGCTGTCAAAAAGGTAACAAAGGAAAATTTGGACTAACAAACAAGTAAACATAATTTTAAAATATACGAATGACATATTAATCATACTAATATTATAAACGTGAAAGTTTGTAAGTATAGATGGATGGATGGATAGATGGATGTTTGTTACTCTTTCACAGAAAACTACCGAATAGATTTTAATGAAACTTTACAATAATATAGCTTATACATCAGAATAACACATAGGCTACAATTTTTAAAGATACTGTGACGGAAAACGGATGTAAGAAACGGGAAAGGGGCAAACGAAGCCGCGGGCAGCCGCAAGTAGTATAATTTATATTGACAGCGGTATTTGACAGCGTTTCACTGAACGTTCCTGCAGAACGCTTAGATGTGCGCAAAGCATTAATTTATGATGGGTGTACCATATAAATAAACTTTTTTTATGTTTTTCCGGCGCAAACTCACTCCGGTCACACACGAAAGCATTGCAATTGTGTAAAGTGCTTGTTGCAAATGTTACGATGTCAAAACCCACATTTGATTTGTTCGAAAACTATTAGTGAAATTTATAAATTCAATATTTAGGTAGTTTACGATTGTGATAACGGAACTGAAGATTACTGACTGATATTTCTTGAATGAGAAGAAGGTCTAATCAAATCAACTATTGACAAGAGAAATTACGTGAGGCTGGACATCTTATGCCTCAAGTTGATGGACGCAGGGCAGTGTATCGTAGGGCACGTTCGTGCATGACTTACAAGACAATGCTTTGGTTTATGCAATGATTACAACTTAACATCAGATGTAGGTAATACATGTTGTTCCATCAGATAATTAAAAAAACAAATAAATTTGTTCTTATGAAATTCAATATGCTTGTAAGGTGCAATTACAAAGACACAAATATGATAATGGGATCTCGGAAGTAACAATGAAATGAATTGAACAGATCGTTAAAACAAAACATAAATAACACTGTACCAGTCTTATGAATAACTGCGTCAAGAGATAATTCATCAAATCACACACGAATGTCTCTAAGCACTATGAACAAAGCGTGCGTGTGGTAGCTTAAGCAGTGGGCGTCAAATACAATGAAGAATGACCAATTTGTTACTGCCAGCTGGCTTGAAATGATGAAGATTTTATTGTAAGAGCATAATGTTGCGTGTAGGTGTGTTGCAGTAAGTTGCAAGGTAACAAAGAAGCGCCCACGTTTCTCTTGATTGTCTCCCTCGAGGATAACTCGAGATTTAAACGTCTGTTGTGGTGTGGAAGATGTAAGGCGTTTATCTAGTGAAAATAGTAACGTGGTTTTGGGGTGGCTTTATTCCAAAAATTAATTAGGTTTTGGGAATAACAAAATACACTTTTACAAAAATTCAAGAAATAAGGTCAAAAGTTTGTCAATAAAAACTGCAAACAATGACGTTTAACTATCACAATAGTAAAAATTATAATATGTAGTTTATAATAGAAGAGTACTGGTGACCTAGTGGTATAGCGTCCCCACCTTCCAATTCTTAGGTCGTGGGTTCAAATCAAGTCGTGCACCAATGAGTTTTTCTGTTAAAAAAAAACTTGTGTTCACTATGGCAATTACTTGTTATACACAGTGAAGGAAAACATCGTGAGGAAACGGGCCATGTCGTGGAACCTGAAACTTTCGGAAGAATGTATCAATTGCACGAAAAGAGCCTCTTTGGGCCGAACATAAATTCCTTTCAACACACTGGTTCAAAAGAACTAGTGACACGATAAGAAGAAGAAGTAGATAAGGTTGAAACTTCTTAATCCCTGTATCTTAAACAAATCGCATTTGTATGTAGATAAGCATCATTAAAATTCACTTAGCATCATAACCCCTTAATTCCATACATTTCCAGCGGAAAGAGAATAGGTCGCATTGTAATGGCAGAACTAAGAATCCAAGTCTTAATCTTCCGAGAGCTTCTTTAATGATAGCTCGAGCTACGCTTAAGAGCCCATACGTAACACTATATGAGACGTTTTTAAAATTTAAGCCAACATTAAAGCTCTCTACCCTGTTTACTGTAAATATTTATTCAAATTTGTAGGCGAGTTCACAATGCGGGTCTTCAAGCTTTTGTGATAGCCGTATTAGCATATGCGAGGTGTATTCTATGGACAATGTAACCGGTATAAAATAAAATTTTACGGTTTACCCTTTTATTGGAAAGGGTCGTGTAAAAGCATAATAAAATGTCTGGTTGCTTCGTGACAGGAGTTATGGGAACTGAGTTTTGACCGAATATAACACGGTTTGTTGTTTTGATTCTAACCAAAAACGGTTAGAAAAATATACGCCTTAATCTTTTGGGTTGCATAAATTATTATAATTACGAGTTTGTCTGTTATACGAGTATGTTGCTAACTTATTGATAAAGAAAATATGACCCTCATATGATTTAGGTATATGAAATATGAATTGGAGGTGATTTTTCTTTATCAATAAGTTTCTGCAAAAAAGGAAAACATACGAGCACGTACATAGCAGATCTGGATTTTATGAGACAAAATGGTTACTCTAGAGGCATTATCCAGGGAGGAAATAGGGGACTACGTTTGTATGGAGAGTCGCCTGTGTGATTCCCTCTAGGCACTATAGCGTCTCCCGATTAGTGTTTTGTGTAATCACCAGTAGTATCTGACGCTATTAGTAAGTTGAAGTGGCAATGGGCAGGTCATATAGCTCGAAGAACTGACAACCGTTGGGGAATAAAAGTTCTCGAATGGCGACCACGAACCGGAAGACGAAAAGTAGCCGCCCACCCACCAGATGGGCCGATGACATTGTTAAGATCGCAGAAAGTCGGATGGAAAGGACTCAGAATCGTTCTTCCTGGAAATGTGTAGGGGAGGCCTATGTCCAGCAGTGGACTACTTCAGGCTGATGATGATGATGATGATAATCTGACGCTATATAAATCATCTACAATAGATGCAAAGGCCTTTTAATACTTTTAAATAATAAAATAATGGAATACCACAAATTTAATTTTATTTAACATTTGTAACATTTTATTTTTCATTGCTCATACTCTGAAAGTAGGTCTGAAGTTGCCTGAGGGGCCTAATTGAAAGTAAAACTTTCAGCCCTAGGGAGAATCGCTTTCTACTGACAGCTGTCAAATTATAAAAAAAAACAAGATCTATTTTATTCAACCATGTTCCAACTTTCTAAAGTCTTTCTAACTACAAGGAGGTTGTTTAACCAAATTCCAACTTTTTATTCAGCAAGTAGGTTGGAAACCCATTACAACGGTATGAAGTTTAAAAAGTCTAATTAGAGCGCAATGTAAAATTTAAATTTAAATAACATAAAGATAGTATTAAATAAATAATATATCTTCTAAATTACTTTATTAATATATCATCCATGTCAACAATATTTATAAAAAATATGATAAAAATTAGAACTGCCTACTATCCTCGTGTGTTGATCCCTTAAACGGCTTAATTATTATATTCGTACTCGTACGTTCAACTATTTCTTTAAAATAACATAGATTTGAACAAACAATTTACCATTTTTTAAATTATGAAAATGAAAATTTTGGCTGAATAATGCTGGCGAACCGAAGCCGAAGGCCCGCCAGAGAAAAATAAAAAAAAAACCGGGAAGGCGGCAATTCAATCTTCATTTTCACAAATTTTTTTTTCATGTTTTTATTTTTACTTTCCTTGTATTCGTAATGAAAAGCACAGTGTTTACCTCGGATGAAAGTCTTTTAAGTCCCTCAAGCTCCATTGGCGCCCTCGCTACGCTCTGGCGCCAAACCCGTCTCGGGACTCAAAAAACGTGACTTTCAACACTCGGGTAACAATGTACTATTATTGAATTGTATTTATTATTTATATAAATTTAAGTTAATGTAATGTACCCGGTAAGTTAAGTATGGATAGATCTATCTGAAATAAATGTATTAATAATAATAATTAAAAGATGATTGTATCCTAAAATTAAAGGAAATAGCTTGAGGTTTAAAAAATAAAATTAATAACCCAAGTTATGAGCTTCGATTTTTTATTATAAACAGTGCTTGTCCGATTTCAAATACTTTATTTTGTTGAACGGTGCCGCCGGGCATTTCCCATTATTGAAACGAATTGTTTTCAAGTTTTAATATTAAAAGCCTGCGTTGTTGGCCTTTCTCTGAAGTTTTTTCGATCATAGCATTTTTATGCTTGAATATCAAAACGGACCGATTTTTTTCTGAGATAAAGATTTGATTTTCTAACTAAAACTTGAACAGCATACTATAAAATTAAATAACTTCTCACCAAAAGATTTTCGTTATTAAAACATTTAATTTTGTTAAAAAGATTCAAAAGAAAATGGCTATTTGATATGATAGTTTTTAGCAGTAAAGCTTTTCGTAAGAGCTCCTTTGGGGAAGGAAGTACCTACCTACTGCCTTTTTCTGCTATGAAGCAGCATCGCTGTGGTTTGCCTTTCATGCCTCAAATTGATGAACGCAGGGCAGTATATCGTAGGGCACGTTCCCGACGTGTGGTTACCACTTATCACCAGGTGGGTCATCTGCTTGCTTTATTGTGCTTACCATTGCCCACATAATTTGCGTTAGGTACCTCACAGAGCACGTCTATCAAGGCCGTGCCCTACGTGCATTGTGCACTGCACTCATCACTATGAAACTGTAAAGTTTCTTTTTATTATGGGTTTGAAACTGCACTGGCCCCACTTTTTATTTGGAACCTTAAATGCGATCTTTTTTTTACACTAATATTAGAAACATCGATTAAAATTCTAAACAGTAGAGCAATTATTTTTTCCTTAAAAATGTCGATAGTTTCATATCGACAAAGGACTTCGATATTCACTTCACTCATGCGAAAAGTGGTTCCTACAAACAAAGCCGTCAGTTTTGGGAAAAAAACATAAAACTAATTTCCTTCTAGCCGCAGTAGCCACTTTTAGAAAACTGCTAAACAGTTGTTATTGTTAGCAACATTTTTGTTCTTGCGCACTAAAATTAAACGTCAATCGCTATGCCAGCCCCAGAGACCCAGTTTGTTATTTCAATTATCGACAATACCTTATTTTGCTTGGAATTTTCTAGACTGCTTCTTTGTTGGATGGAATTTTAATTTTGTCGCCCGTTACCTTCGAGTTTAGACGTGCCTTATGTACGTATTTATAGATCAATATGTGAATAAATTGAAGGAATTGTGTTTATTTTTATGTTTAGTTTAGATGTTTTGTATAATTGACCCATTTCTTATTATGATTTGGAAAATATTTTTACTGATAATTTCTCACCTTTATTATCTCTGATTACGTCTTTTTGAGACTTTAAAGCTCAGAAGCACACTCCACTCATTTATCCATGCATATTTTTAAATTCTTCTTCAATTATTTCATCAGATAAGAAACACGCTAGCTAAAAACCCACATTAGGTAATAATATAAGTGCCAAAGCATTTTCCAATATCTACCTCCAAGAAGTTCTACAAAATGTTACTACATTTTCAACGCAAGCAAACCCACAGAGAAGCTAAATTATGTATCCGGACGTACTTACTTTAAAATAACTTTGAGAACTTACACGCAAGAAACGAGTTCGATTTCCGAGAGAAAATCGTTTTGCAACATACGAAATACGAAAATTACTTACGTATCGAAATGTTTGTTCAAGATTACGTCAAATACAAATACAAACCTACTTGTGAGAACGTGATTCTTATTAAACGTTGGTATGTGTAAGATGCTTAAACTATTTCCGGAAATAGGTATTTAAACTAAATTATTTAGTTTTCAAACTCTACGATAAAAAAATGATGCGCTAAATTGTATTATAAATTGTATTCAAATAAATAAAGTCCAGAGTTATAATTTTTAATAAACAGCAGTTTTAAAATTTTTATACGATAAGAAAAGAAGAACAGAAGATTTGCAAAAAGTAAATAAGGAAAAGAATAAAAGAAGAAGAATAATGTTTATTTTCAACCAAACACAACATAAACAGGATGTTGATCCAATTATAAAATAAAAGTTCCAATCGTCATTGTAGCGAATTCAGAAGCTACACGATACCGTAAGAAACTTAGACTAAGGGCACATAAAACTTTGAGCGCAATACGATTAGCGTCAAGTCCAGACCTTTGTAACCTGCTAACAAAATGACAAAAGTTTGTAACGTAGTCAGCTAGCCAATGGCCGTTCGTTCCGAACTCCCGATACGGTTTGACAATGCGAATGCAAATTATCCAGTCCGTGCCTGAAATGCAGCTGAGTTGGAAACAGTTGAGTTTCTAGGTCTTTCAAAGGTCTAAATTAGCATCTGCATTTTTTCGTCACTCGTTTCTTACCACGAATAATATATATTACAAGAAAAATAACCAGAAAGACAAATCGTAGTTTTACTCGATCAGATTGAACAATTGATTTTGCCTAGGTACATGTCTCTCTCTTTTGTATGGAGATAAGATGAGACAGCAATTATACGTTACGTAGAAACGATCGAAGCGAGTTTTTGTCTCATCGTTTATCCAATACACATACATTTTTACAATAGAGAGAGACATTTAGGCGAAACCGATTGTCAAACTGATCAAGTACTGATGGGCGGTACCTACCTATTGATTAGAATCTAACGTAATGCTGATGGCCTTTCCAGGTTCCAAGGTTTCTGCTCTAATGTCAGCTAAGGTACTACTTTATCGTTTCATATTCCAATCAGTTAAAGAGCTCATCTTTTTGATATAGTTCTTACCTATTAGTTTTATTATTCTGATTTGTAAAGGAAAGGTCTAGAATCTGGACAGTTCTGAGAGTGTTATTTTTCAGCAAGCTTCTAAGCCGTCTGTTGAGATAATTATGTTGTTGGGGAGAGTCACTAGTCGGTTTATGGGTCTCTATCTGGGGTGTGGCAGGTGTGCCATGTGCCAAGAGAAAATCCGATATTAATGTGTTCCGCGTTTATTGTGTGAACTGTTCAATACAAAGGTGAGGCGACGACTGGGTGGGCCAGGAGCTCGGGCTTGCGAGCGACGCTGCTCAAAAGTGCAGACCTTGCAAACCTACGGTCGGTCGCCACAGATTACCATATAGTAGTCCTAGCCCCCACAGTCGAATTTTCAATATTTTGCTTTAGTGAAATATTTAACTGTATCGTTTTGAACTAGCTTTTTTAACTAAGCTATGTTTTAACGGAAAGTTTCATAGTATCAGCTTCTAGAAGTTCCGCGATCCAGCAACAATTATGCCAATTCATTATTGCGCTTACCATAACTTGGCTAGGTTTTGAATGCAACTTGCAACCTAACAATCTTTAAATTACTCGATCGCAAGGGTTGTCAATTGAGTTTTTTTCGTAAATAATCAATAAATTTTGGAACTTGAAGAAAACCTATTGCTTTTTCAGTGCTGTGTGTAGGAGATCACTGGTGGTGTTGATTCTGGTAGCGGCCCGCCTTTTGATTCTAAGGTCGTGGTTTCGAATCCAGTTGTGTACCTACCAATGAGTTTTTTACTCAAAAAAAATATGTGCACTATGCCAGTACTCTCATGTACTGCAAATTAATTCTTAACCTAGCTTGTTTTACCGGAGAGTGTTTTTTGTCACCTCAATGCATAAAACAGATTACAGTTTTTTTTTATAATTGATACACCACATCAGATTGAACCTGTATTATGTGGTGAGACATAATTATTAATTTATTTAATCTTGAACAGCAATGAAAAGGAAAGAACAACATTCAGGACGTGTTTCCAATTTTCAAAGAGTTTTCATAATCTGAAATGACGACATAATTAGTATAAAATTATATTTAACGGAAAATTAAAAGAAATACTTATACCTTTTCAATGTGCTACACAAGAAGATCGGAAACTTATTTTTCTTGGCGGAGTTAGAGATTGCAAAGAGCTTTTTACTTCACTATCTTGTTTTCCAAAGTTGTCTTTACCTTTACTATTAAGTATCTCAGCTTGATAAAAATAATGATGTTCGTTTAATCATTCTCTCTGTGGTCGGCACTTCATGACTGAATCGTGATCCCTAGGATGTCTTTGTTGTACAGACTGGACGGCCTGCCTCCAGCGCGTCCTATTTGTAGCCATGTTCACCACATCATAAAACTGGCTTCTCCCCATCACGTTCCTTTCTTTAAGTTGGTCAGTCCACCTAGTTGGGGATCTACCGCGAGACCGTCTTCCTTCCACGTTCCCAACGATGACCAGTTTTTCAAGGCTTTGGTCGCCGTGCCTTGCTATCTCATAATCTAAACTTATTTAATATGACAGCTCCGAAATGGTAGCTGTCATTCTTTTTCAGTTTTTTTGGTACCAGTTGTTTTGAGATTACTCTGCAAATTTTTTTGGGTATCCAAATTATGTTGGTTCTGGAAAAACCAACAGAGTTGACGCCGTTATCTCTTCTCTATAAAGTAGCAGACAAATACTTCAATGCTCTTGGGTTGACTAATAATCTCAAGCCCAATATTGCAAAATTAAGTTTTTTAATTAATTTTCTTTTATGCCGAGCAAAGTTTCCTAATGCCTTGGGGTGGTACTTTACGTGTTCTTAATAAATATTGTAAGGCATTTTAATTTCATCGGTTTTTAGTGAGGTTTCTTTCAAATACCTACACGGATTTTGTAAAAATGGTAAGAACCAAGCCGTAGTTTGTTGCCTGTTTTTCTAGGCTTGGTCACGTTGTACTGGCACCTTATACTCACCTAGCTTAAAAAAACTTTAAAGTGATCCTTGTGATACAACTGAATTATTAAAACTTTATTTCAATTTCAGTTTCAATTACTGGCAAATTAAAATATCTTAGAAATGTATTTATTATTCTTGATTCCCAAAACATTTAGAATCAAAGTTAAAAGTAGAATTGAAAAATATTGTAAATAACGCTTCAAAAATATTTTTTCAAGACTAAGTGACTTACGATGACCGTCCAACCGCACGTATTAACCATGTCTTTCCTGTAGATTAGGCCGACTAAAATGTCAGGATGGAATAGGTGCTGGGCAAGCCTATTCCATCTAAAAAATCCTGTCCCAGGCACTATAGCGCCCCGCAAGTAGGGTTTCCGTAATCACCAATTGCCCCAAACCTTATAGTATAAATCATCTTCAATAGATGCAAAGACCCGTTTTACTTTTTTAAATAATGGGGATAATGCAGCTGGCAAGCCATTACGCAACACCACGAAATGCACTTTTCCCGTCGATTTCATATCTGTACCAAGCTAATCATCGTGTACTACACAGTTGAGTGATTAAGCAATTTCTCGGTTCAGTAATCACCGTAGGACAGTTGCTAACGCATTTCATTACAATATATTAGGGCTGAGACCCACGGTGCGGTGCGGTTTTATCTGCAGTCATTTGTAGTATCGCATCATGTATTGGGTCATTGGCAAAAATTGGAATGACACTTTTTTGTTGACAGAATTTGATTTGAGTTTTAATGTTGAACCTACTTACATACCTACCTCGCACTTCTAACAAAAATTCCTGCTATAGAAAAAACAATAGTGACATTTTGTTTGTAAGAAGGAGAGTTTAATGCTAGACATCAAATTCTACCCGTAAAATCCTTGACTAGTTCTTCTAGTTTTTAAAAAGCAAAAAACAGAGAGGTTGGCGTGCTTAAAACAGAGTCAAAAACCGTTTAGTATGGCATATGACATACTGACCTCTTTTTTTCTAAAGTACGAAGTTTAAGTGAATAATACATTTCGTTCCATTTAGCCTTTGGCATACTTTACCACTCCGTGTGTCCTTCACTCGGCGGACAATATGTAATTTAGCACACTTCCTCCTGCACGATTGTTCGTATGTGGGACAGGTATTTATCGTTCCTGTCAAGTGCACAGACAAAAACACTTTAATGACTTAGGCCTGCTGCAATTGAACGTGATGATTCTAGTCCTGGTAACGAATTGAGGTGGTGTTTAACTCCTGACTCGATTGAGGCACTGGTGTACCAACACAATTTAATTCTTAATTGTATGTACTGAAAATGTTTTGTAAAATTATTTCCATAAGACATATCACATTAGCGATAAAAAATAAGTAAAGAATCAAAAAAATTAAATTAACCGGGTACTAATAACATGATAAAATCCCGTTCTTATGGTCAAGTGGAAATATTAGTAGCTTACACGCTCTCTAAAAATCGATAAGGTGAAAAAGTTTTTTAATATTTCTTAATAATACTACCCAACAATTTCCTGTCATGTTAATTTTGAAAATGTGGCTGGTTTCAAACCAGATAGTGAGAACTGTCAAACACATCGTGGACTGTAATCAATTTAAACCAAAATGCAACTAATCACACGAATCCAATAAATCCCCTTCCGGTTATTCAACAATCGGTGTCCACAAACAATCGAATAGAAAATCAAAATAATTTATGTAAACCACGTCCTACCATTTATCACTAAGCCAAATCAGCGATGTTTTCGATAAATTATGATATTTTGATGCAGACACAGAGAAAAATATAACCCTATCACACAGAAGTATCACTTCAAACATAATAATAGTAATACCTTTGCTATTCCAGCAACATGACTCGATCGGGTGACCGCTGAACCGCGTTCGATTTTTAAATTTTGCTGAACGATTTAACGATTGCTGAACGAATTGTGTTGCAGGAATAGACCCGCTGAACCCAAAAAAGTGATAAAATTTTATAATCAGTGTCAATTTATTTTGAATTTGGAATGCTGATTTAGGAATTTCAAGAACCATGGAACTAGAGTCCGTTGGTGACACTGCCAACAAAAGAGTGACACAGTGAAAAAAGGGTGAAATGTACAGACTTATTATTGTGACTGGTGTTTGGGCTAGATAATTTATTTTATCTGACACAGGGGTGGACAGTAGGTTTTCAAGCATGGAGTAATAATTTTCAATTGATCGCTAGGTATTTATCATATTTATTATTGAAAGTCAAATGAAATAAGGTCGCAACCTTATTTAAGGTCGTGACTAGGGCTGTCCCCAGACACGACGTCTAACTAGTAAATAGTTAATTTATTCTGTTGAGAAATAATGCGAAAGTAAACTTTTAATATCTTTAAAAAAATATATATAGAATTATGATAAAAAACGTATTTACGTAGGGAGCACGGTGACGTGCGCTTGAATTGAAGGTGGTTTGAGGAACTGTTGGCTCGTGGTCGCAAGTGTTGGCGGCGGCATGTTAACATCTTACTACTCAACAAAGGCCTCTTCCAGCGACAATTATTTTTCTTTACATCTTCATTTCAATTTAATAAATCACTCTTTTTTTTTCAACCAAATTAACCACTTTTCTTTTGCCTCTGCAATTATTGTTCCTATCATCATCCACGGACTGAGTTCATCCACTGCTACCCATAGCCCGACTTCAGCTACTGTTTGGTATTGGCCTCCTTTTATTTGAGCCACCTACCATTATCCGATAGCGCTGTAAGAATCGTCAGACGATCACCGGCATTAAGTTCATTCGAAAAAAAAATATGTGCCCCCTTTATCCTGGGGCTCAATTCTAGACCAGTGGTTTTTTTGTCACGGTAGATATATATCACAAAAACTGTCAAATTCACTAAAGAAACTGACAGTTCTTGTGATATATATTCTACCGTGACAAAAAGTCACTGGTTTAGAATTGAGCCCCTGAGCCAGTCTAACCCACCGCCCCGCGACTTTCATCGATTATCCACATACTCAGTTTATATTTTTCAAGTTCATACTTTGCTACGTCACAATAGTTCATGCAAGCAATGTTTATTGTCCCTCCGCTTACAACCATGAACTCTGTTTTCCTTCATTTCACTGACTGCGCGAAAATCGTCAGGGGCCATTTACTAGCAAATTTACGGCTCATGAATCTCCCGTGGAGGGCTCTGGGAATTATTAAACGGTACACATTGAGTTGTGTTAATGCATGCATCTCGTTTTGTTTACAATAAAACCATGTACTCTACCTATTGATTTACTTGCAAAAAATTGGACGAGGAAAAATTACTTGCAAAAATAATCATCATCATCAACCTATATTAGTCCACTGCTGGACGTAGGTCTCTCCCAAGACGCGCCACTGAGCCCGGTCTTTGGCTCTTCTTCTCCAGTGCTTGCCAGCTACATTTCGCAGATCGTCGCCCCACCTTGCCGGAGGGCGTCCTACACTACGCTTACCTACCTCAAAAATAATAAATAATAATAAAATACCAAACAGCACCATTGTAGCTCAAATAAAGCAAACGAGAAATTATACTTACGCAAAAATTAGATTTGTATTAAAAAAAAATATAGCCAAATAATAATTATTATCATACATCGAAAGGTTTTAAATAGGTAACAGTCAAAGGCATAAAAATAAAAAACAAGACAAACAAGTGAAGTTTAAAAAACTTGAGAAACCAACTTCATAGCCAAACTACTGAACCGATTTTTATGAAATTATAATTATATATAATAGGACCAATCTGGTATTTTTTTTTTAATCGGCTCATAAAATAACGAAGTTATGCGATAGTAATCATTAAAAGAAAAACACAACTGAATTGAGAACCTCTTTTTTATTTGAAATCGTTTTCAAATAAATTGGCATATTTTGTAGGTAAATCAAACCAAAATACCAAGCTTCTTGTTTGTTCATCCATTCGATTTTACTCAGTTCCACCAGTATTTTATTTCTTCATCTGTTTTATTTTTACTCGGTCCATACCCCAATCGAATGAGATCCTTTACAAAAATACTGCACTGGAAATTTCATGCAGCATAATCTGAAAAATCGCTTCAATTTGCACCAACGGGTGTAATTTAAAGCTACCCGCCATTTATATCAGTAATACGTCCATTACCATTTCAGCAGATGTTGGATCCATGGAAGTCTTTTGAACACAAACTGGCCGTGTTACTTCACGGTACGGCTTTCAGTGGATTGGAAACTTCAATTTGATCAGCCCACCGATACTACTTCTCTGATGCGGTTTACATGCCAACAAAGATTTTTATACTGTCTCGAAAGTTAAAAGCTGAAACCGCGACTTTCTTCTAGGGGCTGCGCTGACCGCTGCGCCATCGGATCCTAATCACACTCGACGAATAACTTAAATCCCACTCAGCTCTTAAGTTTTGGGACATTCTAAAAATCTTTGATTTCCATAAGTGTAGTAAACACTATAAAATCAGTAAAAATACAAACCAACAGTATTTAAATTTTTGATCTGAAAATGAAACCTTGTACACTGGTTGTAATTAAGCCAGAAAACTTAGCATGTTTTATTTCCAGCTTTGACCTCGCTTATTACTTAGAATTGCTTATAATATTGAACGCAACAAAAACAAACTAAAATTGAATGAATGCTTTCTGTTGTCCTATTTTTTTTACACAATATATATATATATATATATATAATCTCCATTATAAAATTAAATTTTATCTAATTTTTTTGTCAGCCCAATCATCGGATGGGTATGAGAGAACAGGTACGATTGTAAATGGACAAATTTGTAACGCAAGTCGCCACACTGTCCTCGTCCACTATGTGGTAATTTTTATATTAGCAAACACTTCCTGTAAAAAATCTAGAAGTTAAAACCATCAAGCTGAGGTCTTTTGCTTCTTTTTTTTAAATTTTACCAACTAATAAAGATTATTATTAGGTAGGTCAAGGATATAATAATGAGCGTTGTCATTTATAAAGATTCGCTTCTTTATTGGCACGGGTTATACGAAATTTGTAAGTAAGCAAACACTTCATGTAGTCAATGTTCGAGTCAAAATCATCAAGTTTCGTTTTTCTGCTTCATTCTTCTACTTTACCAATTATTAAAGATTAATTATTGAGTAGGTTAATGATATATTAATGAGCGTGATAAACTCATTTATTGGCACGGGTTATATGAAAATTCATCCTTGTTTTACAGAAACCGATTATAAAAGAAACGGTTGCAGTTGGCACGACAATAACGAACAAAGAATTCATGAAAATTCTTAGTCAACTGCGGGAATCTAGGGCTGTGCTTATCTGCATGCAGGTCATTCGTCATTTGGTATTCAAAACGCGGTTCAAAGCAAATCGAAACAGCGACTTTTAAAAGCAAAAACATTCCGCCTAATGACGAAGTTGCTCGATGAATTGTTGAGCGAGTATGAATTTAGTTCTAGAGTTGCGCATAACTTTTATAACTTTTGTAGTTTCATGTGCTGGTAGTAAGTGGTATGAACTAGGGTTGCCAATCAAATACGATAGTTTTTATTTTGAACACTTATAAAATCCTGACAAATGTTTTAACGTACTTTACGAGAGCAGAACCTACAAACCTTTACAAAATTTTAATTCTATCCAGATTCACCTATATGTTATGGATATTTGTCATATAACTAGAAGAGTGATGAGTATGAGTGTAGATGGATATTCGGGTATATGTAGGCCAAAGAAAAGATGGATGAACATTATGAAAGTAGATATGGATGAGATAAAAGTTAATACAGAGATGACGACTGATAGAGGAGAATGAAAGAGAACATGCTGTGCTGTGCCAAAAGTGGTTTTTTTTTTTTTTTTATACAACTAAGTTGACAAACAAGCATACGGCCCACCTGATGGGAAGCGGTTACCGTAGCCTATGGACACCTGCAATACCAGAGGCATCACAAGCGCGTTGCCGACCCTTTAAAACTTTCAAAACGCCTTTTTTGAAGAACCCCATGCTATAGTCCTTAGGGAAAACCTCAGCAGGGAGATCATTCCATAGCCTGAGTGTTCGCGGGAGGAAGTTCCTCTGAAACCGAACGGTGCGCGACCAACCAGGCTCTAAGGTGTGAGGATGAACTCTCTGCCTATGGCGAGCAGTGCGATGATAGAATGTAGCTGTTGGCATGATGTCAAACAGTTCTTCAGAGCATACCCCATTATACAAGCGGTAGAACACACACAATGAGGAGAAGTCTCTCCTCAGACTTAAGGGCTCAATACCGCTTGTGAGCTTGGGATCGTCAACAATTCTCACAGCACGTCTTTGGATCGAATCAAGGGGTCCAAGCTGGGATAAGGGCAAGAAGAAGAAAATGAAAATTATACTAACAGATTAGCCTATACAGAGGCTTTGTTGGGTTTTGCATGTTAATGTTTATTTATTTGAAGTATGTAGGTACCTACCTAATTGTATTTGAAGAAAAAAAAATTTCGTTGTCAAAGTCATCATCATTAGTGTTAAATGAATAAAATCAAAGAATAACTGTAGTAGAAACGCTACAGGACAATTTGTTTTATTTAAACAATCAGTAACTTCTGAAATATAAACCTGTATGAACTTAGTTGTAATAATAATGTTAGAAAATTTCATCAAAGTTACGATTGATTTTCCAATGAACTCCCAAACGAACACAGTCGCAAACTAGCATCATTAAAATAACTTCGATCAAAAGTTGGAGCATCTGATATGGGATTAAACTCTTCCTGGGATTTTTCCGGGAACCCTCTAGAGCCGTGAAAGCAACTTTGCAGGCAAATATCAGTTTCCGATTGGGAATTTACAAGTGAATGTGAGAGTAAAAAAGACAAATCCGTTTTTTGTAGTCAGTATTTTGCAAGCTGCGATCAGTTTCATAGATTACATTTTTCTATTAACAAGATTTTTCACACAAATAGCTGTCAAATTGTTTGCAAAACTAAAGTCTAAGCGATAGCATTACGCATACCTAAGCTATCTGCAATGGTGATTAGTCGTTAAACGCTGTCAAATTTGACCGTGTTTCAGCTGATCGCCATCGCTATGTATCTGTATGTGTGTGTATCGTTAGATGTGCGCAGGCCTTCAGTGTCTATAAACTTACATAATATTATATCAGGAAAATACAGACTTAAATCTTTGTTTTCGGTTGTTTTATTTATTACTCACTGATATGACACGTGACATGCACAAATGTTTTTTGAATTAATTTGATGCCAAAAATTCAATAAGAAATAGCATTTTCTTATAGCAATCCAATAACTTAAGCATAGAATAAAAGGATATTAGGTAGATTGCTATCGAAGTGAGCTCTCTGCAGTAAAACTTCAAGGCACTAAACAATATACCTACCTGAATGCCAAATTGCATTTTTACAGCGATATGACAGAGCTTATACAGCCTTTCAGCTATAAAGTATCCATTACTAATCTAGCACAGTTCCATAAGGCTATGATATCACCATCAGCCTAAAACCAACTAAAACTGGACAAAACTGAAGTGGTCATTCCCTTGATAGGTAGACGGTACTTTTTATAAGCAGTGAAGTGGTGGTTATCGTGAATTATTTATCAAAATTAATCATTATTTGATTTTACAGTAACGTTGACTACCATCACCTGTCACTGTTAAAATATTTTAGGCGCTGCGCAAACGTACACACTCTTCCTTGAGGAAAAGGATTTTCAACTGAATAAACGATTTACAACTTTGACTTTGAGTAATAATATCTTACTTATTATTTACTACTAGTTCAAACACTTAGGAAGCAGTAGGCCTACCATGAGCTCTGTCTGGCTCTGTCTCTGGCTCTGGTTTAAGTCTGTGTGAGTGCTCACCAGTGCAATAAACTGTGTGTATGACGTTTTGACGTACGATTTATTTAGTCAACACTCACACAGACTCAAAACCAGAACCAGAGACAGAGCCAGACAGAGCTCATGGTAGGCCTACCGCTCCTTTTTATATCTTTTTTGCACTACTTACCTCTATTTATTTTTTTGTGTAAGGAATGTCAAAAGTACATAAAGGTTAACTGAAAGAGAATAAGCATTAGGTTCGCCTTTGTACGATCATCAAATTTGAAAATTCTTTATACAATTTTCAATAAATTTTCTATCTTTAGGTTGCAATTAATTCTGTCTAGTGCTATATGCTCCACGTCACTATCCATAACTCTGCAGGCATGCGATAAAAAAGTAGAGCAACTGCAAGTATGGCCTTTTCTTTATTGTGCCTTCGTAGTAGTAGTATTAAAGTCACCAAATAAACGAGATAGCGCTCAGTTGGTAGTAGCTCTGCCTTCTGCGCTGGAGGGCGTGGGTTCGATCCCATCCGAGAACAAATATTTGTGACGTGAACGCAGATTTTATTTCGGTCTTGGGTGTTATATTTATTCTAAGTACCTGTGTGTTTACAAAAAATATATAATTATATCAGTATTATTACAGCTATTGGGTTGCCATAGTAGGTACAAGCTCTGCTTAGTTAAGCTGCTCTGCTCTGCTGTAGAGCCCTAAATGGCTTGTGTGGAATATCCAAAATATTTATTTTATGTTATTACTATTATTTACTTAATCTGGATGGTGCTTTTAAAATGTTATTACCACTGCTTGCAACTGTTTTCAAATATACACAACTTTTCTTTAGAAAAATCTAATAATGAAAATGATTAGTTTTCATTCACCCACATACTCGTACCTATGAACACAAAGTTGTATATTATTTCGAGAAATCATTTCAACTTCATCATCATCATCATCCACAGCCTGACTTCACCCACTGCTGGGGACAAGCTTCCCTTACTTTGTGCCATCTACCTCGATCCTGAGCCAGTCTAACCCATTTCCGCCCCGCGACTTTGACTATGTCGTCCATCCATCTTGCTGCAGGGTGCCCTACGCTTCTGTAGCCGGTTCTTGGCCACCATTTGGTTCTTGTCTTACTCCACCAGTCCTTGTCGTCACCACGCCTAGCAATGTGTCCTGCTTAAATCCATTTGAGCTCCGAAATTCGAATACGAACAAAGGCTCAAGACGTCGGAGAAACCATCGGTAATATAATTAGTATCAAAAATACCCTTCAAACCTACATCTAACCCCATAAAATCGATCGATCCTTGATAACCGTGAATACAAGTTGAACAGCTGACGACGATACTATAACGATTATTAAATTACATGAAATACTAAGAACCGCTCGTGACTTTACTCAGTATTCTTCCAAAATATTTGCATATTTCTTTAGATGGTTTAATTTTGAATGACAGCTTGAGTTTGAGTTTTTATCAGATGAATCACAGATCAGGTGACCAATGATGTTTGTTATCTGTCTGGGTGCTATGTTGTATTATTGTATTTATAATTTTTGACAGTTCTCCATTGAAAAATGTCAAATATCTATGACTCGAGCACTGTTTCTGAAAACGGGCCAAAATATATATTTACAAAAAAAAATAGTGTTGCATTGTGTGGATTGTCCAGCATATTTTTTTTTCTTAAATAATATCTCTCTATACAGATATCTAATAAACTGTTGGTGTGTTGAATGTGTTGTGTGTATGAAAGAAAAAGAGGATATTATAGTCTAGAAAGGTATCGAAAAATGTTATCTTTTTCACGAAAACAAAAACAAGGAGAAGAAGAGTATAGGATTTCAGTTGATGGTTATACAATATGTCAGTCAGTCCGAAGCGCACTTGTTTTATATAGATAAGTATTTTGGAGAAAATGGTAGGTTATTTCATTTGATAAGGTTAGTATTCTACCCAATTATTGGTTTGTCACGATATTGGTGGATGGCGGCTGCCTTTTGTATACAAATTGTATTAAAATGCTTTGTGAGGCTTTTGTTATTTATATTTTGTGAAAAGAAACAGGTACCTAATTACTGGCCACGTGAGGCTGAACATCTGTATGCCCCAAGTTATACGTAGGGCAGTGCATCGTAAAGCACGTGCATGACCTACGAGGCAATGCTTTGTTAAAGACGATGGTTACCACTTAACATCAGATGGGCCATAAATATGATTGTTCTATGGGCTAGATGTAAAAAAAAAATTGGCTGCCATCACGCCGCAAGTGAGTAGTAGATGAGTACGCAGCCTCATATGTTAAAGATACAGAACATATTTAGCCTCAAATTGAAGATAATGTCCAGTCCTCACTCACTCACTCTTTCATTACTGTCTCATTCTCTCATTACGACTCATTGCTATCGGCTGATTTTCCTGTACCCGAAGTCCCAGTGCATTTACAACATTTCGTTACCAAATGTTGTTTTCGTTTTGAAAGATGAGACAACAACAGCTCTAACTACGTATTTTTGCTGTCTCATATTTTCTCCATACAATAGAGAGAGACAAATAGGCGAAACGAAAACAACATTTGGTATCGAAATGTGGTAGCAAAACTCCGTCTTCGGGTAACTACAATCCGGGCCTCTTCAAGGCAAGAGTGAATAGGTGTCTTCTAGACCATTCTGCTTCATCGTCGGCTACATCGTCGCTTACCATCAAGTGAGATTTTGGCCAAATGATGGTCTATCTAATGTAAAAAAAAGTTTCGCCATCTATCACGCACAAAGTTATCTTGCGCGGTTATGTCAAGTTAGTGTCAAACAATAACTTTCACAAGAAATAAACCATTTACAGAAGAACCACTATAATTGACGCAGGCATGAAATTAAACATGACAAAATTGTCGGAAACAACGAGAAATTATCCTCGACAACCTTAGACTAATAAACTTTTAGATAGAAAAGGATTTAACTCGTTCAAAAACTTGCTCTGCTGATATAGGTCTAATGGACCTGTTATTGCGTTTTAAAATTTAACAATTTTCGCGTGGTAATAAAAAAGTTTAAAAAAGAAGAATAACTAGCGGATTCAACTTCTTCTTCTTATTTAAGAGCAACGCTCTTGACGGCGTAATGTACTTATGCATTTTCCTGCGGGTATTCCTTTTGACGGCAACCTCTTTATATGACATGACAGCGATCTTTGCTTTTATTTGGCTTATATAGCCTATCCTTGGTCTTCCTCTTCCTCTCCTTCCTTCTACTTTTCCTTCGATGATTATTTCTCATAAAGATGTCATGTCAACTTCTTAAGTTAACCAATTTTTCACTCTATTTTTAAGATTGTTTTTTTAATAATTGGTCACTCTTGTAGTTTAATGGGTATTTAAAGTATAGTTGTCGTATAAAGTAATAACAATTATGTAAATCTGAAGACTACTGACGAAAAAACTTTGTTTCTCACTCAAATGTAATAAGAAACATGTTGATTATCTCTTGTCGTATTTCGAGTTCATGTCCTAATTATCAGAAACGACACAATACAGACAAATCTACGGGAAACATGCCATTTATTTCCACTCCGATAAATAGCGCCGCAATTGTTTGTTTTCGAAAAGCTTCTCTGAATTGGAAAGAATTCTTGTTCTAATTAAATTTGAGCTTGAAGGCCTGCACACACTTTTTGTTGGCGATGGCGACTAGTGACATTAGTGATTAGTGATATTTGACAGCGTTTCACTGATTGCCATCGCCAGCGACCAACGAGCCATTTGGGACCTTATTAGTAACAAATAGTTTGAAACATCTGTTTAATTTTAAATTTACACATCACGCCACCGTTCTATGACATTGTATTTTCCTGGTAGTCACTTCTTACAAACCCTCAGCTTAAGTCCATGGTTGAAGAAACAAGACGATACGACCATAGCTCATAATCGCATCAGCCTCCCGCGAATGACCGTTCTTATACAAGTAGAATGCTGTGTCTGCATAAACTGGAAAACAGTTCTAAGTGAATTAATTCAAGCTTTGTCTCGGTTTTCTTCGTAGCAGTGGTGCGGTATGAAATCGTTTACGACTGATTCTAATTTCTGCTTACTAGATATACCATCATTTAGGGAAAACTTCTTCTTCTTCCTGCCTTTATCTCACTTTTGTGTGGGGGCGTTATGACCATGCTCATTTAGAGAAAACGTATTTGAAAAAACTGACTCAAATAATCATGAATAGTTTTTACGTGCAAAAGTAACAAAAATCCATCCATCCATTCATCCATATCATACAAGCTTTCGTGTTTATAATATTAGTAGGATTATAGTTATGCCTATTCTTTTGTATTAGGTATGTAGCTCTATATAGCTACACATTTTTGTGTTTTTTTTTAATTTATCCACGCACACAAATCACTCCTTTGTAAGTAACATTAGTCCTTTCCATCCAACGGTTGTCTGGTAGGGATCGCTGCTTAGCGATAAAACCGCCTATTGTTTTTACAAATAGTTGTTAAGTTTTTATGTACCATTGTTTGTTCTTATGTATTTGTGAGCAATAAGGTATTTTCTATCTATCTATATTGACCACTGTAAATACAGTGCGAGACTTATTAATTTCCTCCTTGTTCGCTAATGAGCTCGCTATGATTGTGTTTACTTGGCCCACATGTCGTAACATTGAATTCCTTAGCTGCTCCAAAATGTGTTCACGTCATTAGACGTGTCAGCTGTGTAAATTCGTAGAATTTCTGGACTAATGACTACGGAATCTGTAAATATTGTCAAGTCTACATGAATACTATGAGAAGTAGCTACTACACTGACTTGTTAGCCACCGCACTATTTTTTATTACTACTATTTTTTATTACTACTACTATTTTCTATTTTTTATTTGTTTTTTTTGATATGAAGCATACGGATGAATAATAATCATCAGCCTGTTGCCGCTGCTGGACTTAGGCTTCAGAGCCCTTTCCGTTTAACTTTCTTAGCAATAACTGCATTTGACACATATTTTCGAAATATATAGTTCGAAAATACACATATTTTCGAAATATATAGTTAGAAAATATGTGTCAAATATACGAAAGAAGCCTCATTGAGGTGCATTTAAAATCCTTTCACCACACTTGGTTCGAAATAACCAGTGACACGATAAGAGGAAGAAGCAATATGAAATAATAGTTTTTATTGTCTTATCAGAATCTATTTATTTAGACTTGGTTGCCTGGCACCTGGTTTTAGCGCATCAAATCTTTCAGCACAAGGAAAACATTAAAAATAAAAATAATAGAAGCAAAACAAAGAACAATAAATCTAGAAACCCCTTTGTAAAACGCCCACCATTGATTTACCCAACCTTACCCTCTGATGGGGTATGCATCGCTCCAAACCAAACAAAATGACCCTAAGCAAATAATATGTACACGAAAGTCTAATTCATTATTGTACGGGAAACAATAAAAGCAGAAACAAAGGGATTACGGATAAATCTAAAAGGGATTTTTTTCTAGGGGCTTATCTGCTTTACGTCGTTTTGGGAATAAATACCGGGAGTCTTGGCTATGAAGATGGACTTAAGTCTACTATTGTCTGTTGGGATAAAAAAGGTAAAAAGCAGGTCCGGATTTCTTACGTAATCTTCACATGGATCTATTAAATCTATTGTTGGTCAGTAGGAACTACCGATTTGAAAATGCAAAAATGTTGTGTTAGAGCCATGGAATTGTCTTTGAACAATTTCTGATTTACTTATCACTACAAATACAAGCTATAAATACAAAACTAAACAGTTTTACTGCTAGAGATGTGGTAGTGCTTTTGTCACAATTTACAACATACTACCTATTTTTTATAAGTATTCGTATTGAATTTTTTAACCACATACTTTTAAAGTCTCCCAAAAAGTCATGCGTTACGAGTATCTTGAAGTTGTTCTCTGATTTTGTTAGATTAGATATAAGATCATCTTAGCTATGATTTTATTTGTATAAGCTTTTTTTAATAAAGAAAATATTATGTTTCTTAGAATGAAAAACAATCAATTCATACGACTCTTAGTATCTTCAAAAGCGATACAAACCAATAAAGATACAGCGTTTTGTAAACATTTTGTCATAATGACAGCTTAGATATAAACAAAGGTCTGGCGCGGCGGCGCCGGGGTATTAGCTTACAATCCAGTAAGAGCAAATCGAATTCAGGAGTCGAGACAGAAATCATGACAGCGATCATTTTATTCACTGGCTTAAAGTTTTCAAACAGCGTTTTCGCGAATGACGTATTGCTTCATTCGAATACTTCAGAAACAGATTTGTTCTTGAAAATTATTTATGACGCAAACTCCAGTGGAATTATAGCAAGAACTAAATAACTTGTCGTTTTCAAGCTGCAAAATAACTGGTGTGAAATCATACAAAATTTTGTACCAGATTTTCACAATATAATGTGAAATAAGACAACGTGCGAGCGAAAACCAGTTTCACAGCATATCGTTCTAAAACTCACGGGTTGAACCGAAGTTAATCGTCCGAAGCGCCAGTGCGAATAATGGTGCGACAAATTTTCCGTTCCGTCGAGCATTTTACTCTGAATGCACCTACACAATCGATGGTATTGCCTGCAAAATTGTACGCTATTAAGTGACATTCTAAATATAGGGATCCACGCGATGACGGCGATATAGTCGCTTGCACTCAACCCTTTGCGTGTTCCATCCGGTACCAAATCTCTTTACCGCAACCCCACCTCTATTTCAACTTCATAAACACCAAAATCCCGTAGCCTTACAAAAAATACGCCGTTCCGTGAAAAAGAGTTATAACTTTGTTGAAGTGTATAACAGTTACACATCTGCTTTCGACGATTGATTCGTAAAGATGATTGCTACGTGCGGTTTGAGACGTCCGCGGAAAAAGGCAACGTTGTGTTGAATAAATGTTTCGACGGTAATGATACGGCAAGCGTAGCGGGAGGACGACTTATTACTGACAGTATAATTCAGGTGGCTGACATGCGTGGAGAACTGGTGGAGAACCTAGTGTTTATCTCCGGTATCCCGAAAAACAAGTAATGGAGCTTGATTTTCGAAATTGCTTTCCTTTTTATTTTTAAACTCAGGTAACTGATTCGTTTCGTATCCAAACAAGACTTTCTTGGAACAAAATCATCTCATTCTTTTTAACTTAATGGAATACTAATTAAATTTATGATTTCTGTTATTCACACACAAAGTTTTGTCCATGAAATGAACTTTTACAAAAGTTGCATTCACATCATTTTCAGTTTGAGTTTTCATAGTCAGTGATAGTTTTAACACTTTATGATTTATAACATTAGAAATACTATCCCACACGGCTTCTATTTCCTCCCGACTAAAGTTTCCTCTAATTAAAAGCAAACGCACGGCTGAATCTGAACGTGGTTCCAATCATCTCATCAGGTTTACGACTGTCTGTCTGTTTGCCTCTCATAAAGCGTGTGGAGTGTGGAGCCGCTGATTGATAACATATGCCAGCAGGATATCTGGAACAATGAATTCTTATGACATGTTCATGATATTTTCAAGAGCAACTTTCTTTTTTAAAATCTCTATTTTATTTTAAAATGTCTTAACTTGATACACTGTATTCTTCGGACACAACTTCTGTAGCCAAAACAAGCTTTGTTCTAATTATGATTTCGTTTGAAATAATAAAACTGTCGTACGCAGAAACTTCCTTGTGTGAAAACTACGAATATGGAAGCCAAAATATAGAATAGCCAAATAAAAATAGTAACTCCTAGTCAAGTAAAATTGGATCTCTATTTTATAGCAAAACAAATAACATTAACGTTAACATCACAGGCAGGTGAAACGCTGCGCAGAAAAGCTTACCAAATATTTACAAGTGCCTGAAGTGGCTTAAAACAAATTCTCCAATAATCTTGCTTCGACTTTGTACTATTGTTTACATTGAATTTCGCTACTGCCTTCTGCTTGTATTTTTGTGGAACGCCACTCAAATCTTGTTTGATTTCGCCAAATATAAAGCGTTCGTAAACATTTACACAGACTTGTATCAGGTTACGATTTCTTTTGTTCGACGCCGTTTGGCTTCTATGTTAAATTGTATAGCAAATTGTGTTTCAGATTTATATTACATTTATTATTAAAGCTTTGTATTGCTTATTCTTGTTAGCATTGTGGTGTAGACAGGGTTTATTTTTAAATGAAGGCCATGATCCAAATTGGTTCACTCTATTTTGTTTTAGTTTTGAGATGGATCACGTATGAGTTTAGTTTTAGTGCAATACATGTATAAAAACATTTTTGTTTAGTTTTTATGTTCAACATTATTCTTAGGCAAGAACTTAACTAATTTCCTCTCACTTTTTTCCAGCACCCTCGTGATGGTTTTGACAGTATCCCGATGAATGTTTACATCGTCGCCAGAAAGTCATTAGTCGTCACTTACACGTATGCATCTGGCAAACGCATACGATTCTCACCAAGAATACTCTTCTCACTCAAAAATATAGCTTGGACTTTAATGTAAGCAAATAAGGGTTACAATCGCAGTATTTTGACGTTTCATAAATAAGTAAAAGTTCAAAGCAATATATTTGACAGTGTTGTGTTTGGATTAGGTACTTATTGAAAATGATTAAATTTTAAACCATAACATTACAGTTTGTGTGTACAAGAATTTATCAATCAGATTAAGTTGGTTTTAGGCCGTCTTGTTTTTTTACCAAACCAATAACATTAATATCCTACCCGTCGTATTTATTAGAGATGGTTATGAATACTGAGAAGGTACTTTTTAGCCCAACTTACTTCTAATTTACTTATTATTAAAAAGTTTCTTACAAGTTAGGTATGAACTTAAATTAAGCCAGTTACGTTGCATTAATCACTGCAAAAAAATATAAAGTAGATTGAGCGATGTATCAACACCATCTTGAGACAAAGAGCCCGGTGGTGTATCAAACGTAATAAATATTTCTCGGTTGCGACAAATGAGGTCATGTGTTTCTCCTTTAAGCTTTTTTTACTTCCCGCGGGATCATGTGTCTTCTATTTCCGTTAACGTATCAACTGAACGATTTGCTTTAATTTTAGAGTGTTTGCTGTTTAGTGTATTGCCTTGGGGAACATTAAATTCGGGAGATGCAGATGTCCCATCACATCTGGAAACATTTATTCTCTCTTTTTCATTCTACGAATTATTCTAATTTGTTCTATCTCGGCGTTTATTGCTTGTGAACCTAATTATCATTAGGCTTGTTTATTATTTCGGCGTGTTTGTGGTATGTTGCTTAAGAGTTGCATACTGTGGACAATGTGATAAAACTCTTGGTTTCTTGTGAAAGAATCTGGTTATCTTAGAAACCTTAACTTCGTAACCCTATTTCTCACACTATGACCCAATTATGTGAGACTTAGGAAACTCTTATCTAATTGGCACGGTAAAATGTAAAGATGTAAGAATATATGTGTTGTAAATAAATTTCTAAAACAAACATAATATAAAAAGATGACATGAGTAAGAAAGGAGTGAAAGCCAAGATGAAAAGAATGGTAAGTATTAGGTATGAAAGCGCAATAAAAGCAGTAGTACCTACGCACTTAGTATAGGATAAGAGCAAAAGATGATGAAACATGAAAATGAAAATTACACAGCGGTATATAGATTGTTGGTACATTTTCTCTGTGTTATTTAAATACCACAAACCTTGACATCATTTTTAAAAAGTACCCACTAAAATTATGAATACCACAACAAACGGGATGACCATCAAGGTTTCGTAAACCAAAGCGTTTGAACAAATACACAATAAACCAATCATTTGCGTGTTTTACGATGCTCTTCAAAGAACCTTTCCATTGAATAATCCTTTTGTAGTTCGACCTATTTAAATCTCATAAATAGTACGTATGACCTCAAACGATATAGACTTGTGAAATAAACCTATAACAAAGTCTTTATTTAAATATTGAATGTGTAACCTATGTTTCACGGTATAATTGATTTCTAAGAAGGTCATGGGAACGATTATGACTCATTCCAAACTAGTAATTAGAGACCTAGATCAAAACATCCTTGTCAGCTTGATGAAAAGGTTACAGATAAGTGACCTTGATAACCAGACAATCTGGAAGTATAACCTTCCAAAACATAAAACGTTTTTTCAATTCGGCTCAAAAAATTATGGGGCTTGTAAGAACAATGCTCAAAAACATTAAGATTTCATGTTAGCATTAATAAAAAAGCTATTAGGCAAGAAGGAGTTGCTGGAGTTGCATAACGTTCTAACCATTTGACTTTTTGAATAAAAAAAGGTAGCTTTTTTTAACAAACCAATAGCGTGGGCTCAGAAGCTAAAGTAAAAAAGTCAACCGTATAGCTTTTCTGTATTTAAATGTATTCTACTGTTAAAGTACTAAAAAGTAGTCGTTCAGTATTTATGCAATACTCCACAACCATAAAAAGAGCATAAAGTTGTGATGTGGAATCAAGTATGTGAATTACTATCAAGTGCTTGAGTCGGGAGTGTAGTAAAATACTCGTGGTTTTATTGGAGCTGTGTACTACTACTACTTTGGTGGTATTTTTTTGTAGAATTTACTTAGTTTATGCTAAAATAATGAATATTTTGAATGTACCGCTGACGTAAAGATTTGATGATGTCTCAAAATTTATGAGCCGAATGAAATACCTACCTCTTATATCTATAGAGAATCTTCAGATAGTGCTTTGCTCCGACAGGAAATTTCTGACAATGCATTTATTGTGACTTTGTTGACCCACTTTTTTCTGTGTGTATCAAGTACTTGAGTCGGGAGTGTAGTAAAATACTCGTGGTTTTATTGAAGCTGTGTACTACTACTATTTTAGTAGTATATTTTTGTAGAATTTACTTAGTTTATGCTAAAGTAATGAATATTTTGAATGTACCGCTGACGTAAAGATTTGATGATGTCTCAAAATTTATGAGCCGAATGAAATACCTACCTCTTATATCTTTAAAGAATCTTCATAGTGCTAAGAGAATTGAGGGGGTATTGTTTATACAAGCCTAGTTGCAATTCAGCATTGTACTATATTACTGTATTGTCATTATTTAGGCATATTATGGAAATAAAATAATGATTATTATGAATATAATACATATTCAGCCGTGTCTTAGTCAACACAATTGAAATTTCTGGCACGTGAGACTAAACATCTGTGTGCCTCAAGTTGATGGACGCTGGGAAATGCATTGTAAGGCACGTGCGTGAACTACGAGACTATGTTTTTTATTCGCGATGGTTACCACTTAACATCAGGTTGTCTGGAAGAGATCGCTCTTCAGCGATAAGACCGCCCATTGTACATTAGTGTGTTTAATTATTGTTACTTGTTTTTCCATTGTTAGTTTTAAGGTGTGCAATAAAGTATTTTCTATTCTATTCTATTCTATCAGACGGGCCATATGCGTGTTCCATCAACTCATTCTATAAAAAAATAAATTTTACTAGCGCAAAACTTGTAACTTTTTTATTGAAGATCAAAATAGAGCAAACAGAAATTACTAAAGCAATAAGGAAGCTGGTATCATAACGTTATTGAATCGAGATCGCACCCATAGGAGTGGTAACACATTTCCCAATAGGAGCCATATTTCTATCACATAACACTTGATATCGTGAGAGGCTTTGTTTACATAGAAAGCGGGTATCGTGGTTTATACCTGCGCGATCCAGCTCGAAGTTTAAAACCTGTAGCCTACCATAAGCTCTGTCTAGCTCTGTCTGTGTGCGTGTAGCCAAAGCTCTGGTTTAGAGTCTGTGTGAGTGCTCACCAGTGTAATTATACTGTGTGTGTGACGTTTCGACGTAGGATTTATTTAGTCAACACTCACACAGACTCAAAATCAGAGCGAGAGACAGAGCCAGACTGAGCTTGTGGTAGGCTTACTGCAGTGCCCGCGTGGATGTTATAAAAAAATTGGATACAGGCAGTGTTAGTATCCTACACGCAGTTGATGTAGACTGAAAGTCTAACCCAGGGAGTACTTCGTAGTGGTTCAATGTTATTGGTAATAATGTTAACTATAGTTAAGCGTTCCTATTATACTCTACAATAACATATCAAGTTAACCAACGTTTTAAATTCAAGAGTCATAAAGCAGGTTAGTACCTGTCTGTACCTTACAGCTGACAGCTGTAGAAGGCAGGTGACTGTATACTCACCTGCTTTCTACCCGAATGTGCTCTAATATTATACTGTAAATTAATGTTATTGAAATGTGCTCAATAGCATTACTGAAAGATGACGTCATTATTGTTGACCATAATTGTATAATAACAAGCACTCAATAATATTACCTACTTTTATTATTAAGAGCTCTAGTGGCCTAGTGGTAGCAGCCTCGACTTTCGATCCAAGAGCTAGGGTATAGGGGATACAGCCGTTTACCAATGAGTATGTGCACTATGCCATTACTCTCAAACGGTGAAGGAAAACATCGTGAGGAAATCGGCATGTCCTGAACCTAAAAAGTTCAAAAACATATGAAAGTTCACATGTACACGAAAGGAGCCTGCTTGAGGCGCACTAAAAATCCTTTCACCACGCTTGGATAAAAATAGCAATAAGAAAAAGAAGACTGTTTTACACACTTATTGATTAGTCTCAGTTGGTAGGAACTCTGCCTTCTGCGCTGTAGGTCGTGGGTTCAATCCTCACCGACAACAAATATTTGTGTGGTAAACGCACAAATATTTTCTTTCCGGGTGTTATATTCTATTCTAAAGTACCTACCGATAAAATTTAAGAAGAAGAATAACTAGTTTTAATAATAAAACCTCATAGTCAGTATATACTCGTTATAATGATTATAATATCATCATCATCATCATCAGTCTGAAGAAGTCCACTGCTGGACATAGGCCTCCCCTACACATTTCCAGGAAGAACGATTCTGAGCTCTTTCCATCTACAGCCTTCCAGCGATCTTAACAATGTCGTCGGTCCATCTGGTGGGTTGGCGCCTTACTTTTTGTCTTCCATTTTATATTATGTACATAATTATATGCTTCGTCTACATACTTAAAGCGTATAGTGCCCTAATAAACCAAGACACAGAAATATTGTTCGCAATATTAATTATTCCAGTCTCTCGTGAACCACCTTAGCGCTCTAATTAGACCGTCTATACCCCTACTGGGAGTCCTCGACGAATGAACGACCGTTTATAATAGTTACGAGCAAGTTTTAATAAAATGTATATTGAAATTGTACCCAACGCCATCTACCAACGATATTTGATAGTGTGCGCTTACTTTACTGCAGCTCACTTTAGATCAAAAAAAATCAATCGCTTACTGTAATCTAAAGATTTTATAAAATCTAAAATAGAGTTTAAGGCCCGTTTGGAATTTTAGATAGATAGATAACACTTTATTGTACACAAGTATACATTATAAAAACTAAGCGGGCCTTGCCGCTAAAAGTGATTTCTTCCAGGCAACCTTATCAATGGAAAGTAATTGAATAGAGTACGTCGGCCAGTAAATTAGACATTTTTCTTATTCTTGAAGTCAATTCGCAAGCAACGTCTTATGCTACGAAATACACTCATTCAAGATCTTGCTTCTATTTTAATGTTTATTGATAAATAATAATCACAGTCGTATTATTATTATTAATAAACAACACAAAATAAAAATTCTTGCCATACCTAGTTTTATAAAGCAATTATTATTATCATTTTTTATAAAAATCTAAAAGTGTTGAATATCGATGTATTTTTGTATTATATTGTACAGTGGTAGTGGTTGCACAAATTAACACTTACGTTGCTTACTAGTTTATTGTTAGGTCCTTGTTAACCAACGTGATAAACATTCACAGGCTAAATACGCGTCACTCAAAAATGTTATATAGGACAAGGCATTTTTAGACGGTGTTACTTTTTTTTTACTGGCCTCTCAGCCAAGCTGGTAGTAGCTCTACTTTCTGCGCCGTAGTTCGTGGGTGCGATCCCCACTGAGAATAAATATTTGTGTGATGAACGTAGATGTTTGTTCTTTTAGGCTAAATAGTTTTTCTTAGTTAGTTGTGTGAATTGTCCACAATATTTATTTTTTATTTATTAGTTGGGATTCAAATAAAGTAATATTGTGTTATTCTTCTGTGCTGAAAAAAAAACTAAAGGACATTTTTTATGTTCTAACGTCCAACGCCATCTAGGAATCGTTTGAGAAACCTTATGAATGTAAAAAAGATAATGTGTAGGCACTTTAAAATCATTGTTATAATGATAGTCCACCTGATTTTAACCATAGCCTATAACAAAAGCATTGCCTCTAGGATCGTGAAATCGTTTTAAAAAGAAAGACTTTTTAATTCATTTAATTCCTTGCAATAGCATTTACTTCCCATATTGGTGTGGACTGGTGCATGACACAGAAGTAGTAAAGACACTGCGCTATAAAACGTCTTGTTACTACTGAAATAGCTGTTGAAATATAAAACAGTGTGTAAAACAAGAAGGAAAACTACATAGCTTTAGGTTCGGCGCACACTTGCAACCACAACGGTAATACGGTTGTAGAAAACGTTTTTTTTTACTAACCAATGCGACAAGTGAGAAAAATGGTTTGGTAGGTTTACCCCCGAATACTGAAACGCAACTCAGATTTAAGCACGTCTCAAGCGACGAATATTTGTCAGTTTTCAATGAAAATCTGTCAAATATTCGTCGCTTGAGACGTGCTTAAATCTGAGTAGCGTTTCAGTATTCGGGGGTTAAGTACCTAATTATACCGCTTGTAATTGTTATTCTCTAAAAGGCGATGACTTCACACGATGATTTTCGTTGTTTTTGACGTTTGATGCAAATAGGCACGTGTTTTTTAGAGAGCAAAATGTTATTCTGTGTAAACATTTAAGGTTATTTGTAAATCATTCAGTAATTTACCACTAGCTTATGAACAAGAATATTATGATGCGATGGCTACCACTTAACATCATAGTCTAAGATCCCTAGAAGAAGGACCTTCACCGAGCTGGTTATTTAATGAAACGTATTTTATATATAATTAAACATGCCAATAAATATATTCTATATGGGTTGCCTATCAAATTTCAGTCCAGGATAATGATTAATTAATAATTAAAAAAAAAAATTAAACTTTCCACTGGTTTGTTTATTAAACAAATTCTATACCAATCGAAAGTATAGACCCCAGTATTTTTATTCAATAAACATACCGGTGCAAAATTCTAGTATGGATTTTCCTGTTTATACCTGGCTACCCGAGAGTTGTGACCGGAAAAAAATAGGCAACCTAACGTTTGCATATTCTATGGGGTCTATACTTTCGATTGGTATATAATTTGTCTAATAAACAAACCGGTGGAAAGTTAAAAAAACATTTTTTTTTTAATTATTAATTTATCATATATCCTGGACTAAAATTTGATAGGCAACCCATATAGAATATATATATTGGCATGTTTATATAAATATAAACTACGTTTCATTAAATAACCAGCTCGGTGAAGGTCCTTCTTCTAGGGATCCTATACTATCAGGTCAACAAAGCACTGCCTCGCAGTTCACGCACATTAAGAGCGTGCCTGCCTTACGATGCACTGCAGGACCACTGCAGGTCAGGCAGGCGCATAGACGTGAGATCTTGCCTTACGATGCACTCGTCGTAAGGCAAGATCTCACGTCTATCAATTTGAGGCGCATAAATACCTCAAGTAATGCCAGTAACTATAACAATAAAAAGCAGTAGTAATTTTTATAGTTTTCTTTATAATTACGTTAGTTTAAATCAGCAATGAATCTGTCAACCATATCAAAAACCAAGTGGTTGCCGCCAGTGTGCGCCTAACCTTACAGCCCTGGCAGCAATCGTGGCGAGAACAAAATGAAAAATATAAAATGTGACATGCACCGTTTAAAGTCACAGGAGCCAACAAGCATGATGAATATTGCAAGTGGCTTGTGCCAAGAGACTTGCGGAATGAAACAATGTTTTTTGCCTCAAGATATTGTTGTTTTAAGCTGTTTTTAGACCAGCTTAGTGCGAATGAAGCGGAGGAGGTGTGTTCGGGTCGTAGCAGGTCGACATCCGTGATCTCTGCCTACCCCAATGGGAAAGAGGCGTGATTTTATATATGTCATTTCTTTTGTTTTTATTTATAAACATCTTCCCGCACCAAGCGCTTTACGGCCATCTTTATAATGCGGACAGTGAAAGAGTGGAAAAATCCAAATATGTAGGTACCTATAGGTTAAATTTTTGCAAGAATAAAGTGAATAGGTATCTTCTAGATAGGTTAGCGCGTTTCACCGTCAAACGCTGGTAATACCAGAAATACGTGACCTACGAGTCAATGCTTTGTTTTATGTGATGGTTACCACTTAAGATGAGGTGGTACTTTGTATCATTCAAAAAGTTTGACAAAAAATTGTTAAGTAGCAATGTTATATTGGTTTTACGTGGCGTACAATTTTGCAACCCGTGTTTCTAAAATCCCACATTTTACTGGTAGTAAAACATCGTGATTTGCACTTAAAACCCTTTCACCACACGCACTGCTTCGAAAGAACCAGTAACACGATAAGTAGAAACTGGCAGTCTCTTTATACTGGTTATCTCGATGTTTCTGTTTATGTTATCCCGACTATGAATTTCATCTTTATGTCCGCCACACACCGCCGCTTATTGACAAGTTATTTTTGTATGTTTACGAACAAAACCACTTCCTTGTAGTCTTGGAGGAATGTGACAGAGTATTAAGAAATTTTATCATAAGAACGTGATTAAAAGATTTTGGCCACCCTGAATTATGTTTTAGGGAAAGCTACAAGAAGGAATAATAAATAAGGAGTGGTCGTCCGGGGAAGTACTACCACCATGCCTAATTTTGCCGTGAAGCATCATTGATGTGTTTTGGTGTGAAGGGTGTGGGTGCCGGTGAAATTACTGGCACGTGAGGATAAACATATGTGTGCCTCAAGTTGATGGACGCAGAGTAGCGCATCGTAGAGCACATTCCTGACGCGTGACCTACGAAGCAATGCTTTTTTATAGGCAATGGTTGCGACTTAACTACAGGTGGGGTATATCCTTGTACCTCCATCAACAAGTTGTATTGAAAAAAAAGTAAATTTAGCTCGTCTACACTTCCACACTAATAATTATTATTAAGAGTTTTGTATGTAACGAGTTGAGTCAAAAACCACTGGAACGATTTTAAAAATCTTTCACCATTCGAAAGCTCCTTCATATTTTTTTCAAATCATTGCATATCATCGGTATATTATTCTATTAGCATAGATATTTTTTAGCACTGTATTGAGTAAGGGCGTCTCAATTTAATAATAAAATACAGAAACAATAAGTTTAAAATCAAACAGCTATAAAATTCTATGAAAATCCAAAGTGATTTAAAATTTATAGGCACCGTTATAATTAATTGGCTACATTAAGATATTGGTCCCAGTGTTACGTTACGTGACTTACGTGCCTCAAATATTAACGATACCATTAACTTCAGAATAAAATATAAACTTATTTACGTCTAGCACTTAATCCGGTAAAGTGAATTATTAATATTAAGGGCCTACATGAGGTGAAACCGAAAATGTAAAGTAGCATTTTTTTTCGTTGTATGGACGAATCCATTTATTTTTTTTGTAAAATATTACAATTAAATGGTGTAAAAAAATTATGATTAGGCTAGAAATTCTCCTCAACTCACAGGGTTCGATAAAATTGAACGCAAAGTTTGCCAAAAACTCTCAATTTTTTTTGGATTTGAAATGGTTTTTTTCCGTTGCTGTTAGAGCCATTGCAATGAAAGTTTTGTTCCCGTTTACCTTAATAAATACGTAAAAACCTGATGTTATTGCATTTTTCTTAGTTGCCGTAGTTTTTATAAAAAAATAAAATTTTCAAAAATATAAATAGATAGGTTTCTGTACTTACTTCTCAGTACAGCCCGAGCGGCCAAGAAGGTTGGACCTATGTCAAATTTCGTGACATGACATTTCATCTCTGACTACGTAAAATATACCCTAGATTAAATCATAGCTACTACTGGTACTATAAATTTGCCACAGTGTAACATAAAACAAACTGTCACAGTATAACGAAATGACATAAAACCATCTTCATCGTACATTATGATCGATAACCTGTATTCACATCATCATCAGCCTGTAGAAGTATATATTTTATGTAGCATATAACTTATCAAGTACATTCTAGGGCACGTTCCTATCGTGCGTGACCAGCGAAGCGCAATGCTTTTGTTAAATACCTCCATTTTTGTAGTTGCATAAGTAGCTATCTTCCTATCTACCCAGTGCTTTCCGTCATCATCATCAGTAAGTAGAAGTCCACTGCTAGATATAGACCTCCTTTATACATTTCCATGAAAAAACAATTTGCCGATTTCCCACGATCTTTAGAATGTCATCGGTCCATTAGGTGGAGGGGCGCTCTGGTTGCTTAGCACCGGTTATATTGTCGTAGCGACCCGCTTTTTGATTCTAAAGGCGTGTGTTCAAACCCCGTCATGCACAAATTAGTTTATCTGCCAAAAAACCTATGTGCACTATGTCAGTACACTCTAACGGTGAAGGAAAACAATAAATGAAAACAACGTGAAGTAGCAAAACTTTTGAGGCACATTCATAATCCACCACACCAGCTTTAATTTTCTATTGACATGACAAGAAGAAGACTCAAAAACTAGTAGCCGATTTTAGGCCTTTATAAAAATAGTGTCGATTTTGCAAAGAGTTTGGGAGCCCATTACAATGAAAAGGAAGTATATATATATATATATATATTATGGACAATCTACACTACACTATCTAGCCCTAAACTAAGCAGAGTTAGTATTATGGGAACCAGATAGCTGATGTAATACTTAAATACATTTTGTTTGTAAATACATAAGTACTTGGAAAACAATATAACATCCAGATGGAGAACAAATATCTATGATCACCACACAAATATTTGTTCTCGGTGGGGATCGAACCCACGACCTATGGCGCAGAAGGCAGAGCTACTAATAAATGAGCTGAGAGCCCAGTCATAACAATAATATCATGGGTTTTGAGTATTTTTGATTGCCGTCTTTTAAATCTGGAGGTGCCTGTAATGTCCCGAATTCTGGAACTTTCTGTCAAAGGCTTCATGCACGGTGCGCTCAAATACCCAAATACCAAAATACATGTGCCTATTTCTATACACGCAGCAAGGAGTTTCCCAAGATTTTGCGTTTGACAGAACTTTGAAGAGTCAGTTGGGGTTGTCGAAACTCTTTGGTATACCTAATATTTTTAAATGCCGATAAAATACAATAATATAAGT
Source organism: Thera britannica (assembly GCA_939531255.2). NCBI lineage: Eukaryota > Metazoa > Arthropoda > Insecta > Lepidoptera > Geometridae > Thera > Thera britannica. The sequence goes on from OW618034.2 coordinate 23,711,776, forward strand.
CGAATAGACAGTGTTATTTCACAATGCTTCACTGATCTCCACCGCAATGAGCACCGAAGGCCTAAATGAGTGCAAAGCTTAAAGCCACCCATAAATAATTTCCATTTCAATTCATTTATGAATTGAAATGAAAATTATCTATGCATGTAATGTATTGTATTATGTATATCAGTTATCTAGCACCCATAACACAAGCTTTGCTTAGCTTGGGGCTAGATAATGTTGTGTGAATTGTCCAGCATTATTATTATTATTATTATTATTTATTTCCATAGGCATGAATTCTATGCACTAAGTTATACTTACTAGATTTACATACAGATCTGGAAGTATAACCTTTTAGATAAAAGAAAAATTTACTAAATTGGATCATAAAATTAAATGACGAAGGTATGCAGTAACAAATAATAAAACAAAACGGCTTAGCCGATTTTGATGAAATATTACTTTTCAGAAAAAAAAAGATTAAAAGGGAGAAGACGAAAGAGAAGAAAAAAGATAAGAATATTATTGTACAAAAAAAATTGCCCCCCTTGCCCCCCAGGACCCCCCCTTTTGTGAGTGCTACCGGATGCCGTCGAGATAGGGGGTTTTCGATTAGGGTTTCGTATAGAGGGTTTCTTCCTGAATTTAAAAAACAAAAAAAACACCCCCCTCTTGCCCCTTTTTTCACCCCCCCCTTTCGTATCTTCCAAGCGGAGTGACTTGCAAGACTTTTTTTTTGGGTCATGTAGGGAAGGTGAGATTATTTTGAAAGCAAAATAAATTTTGCCCCCCTCCCCCCTCTAGACCCCTTTATTATTTTTGACCCTTTTTTTCGAGTGGAGCATTGCGGCGAGCGAATGGGGAACAGTGCGGCGAGCAAAGCGAGCCGTGCTGTGACCCCCCCCCCCCCCCCTAAGCCCCCCAGAACCCCCTCCTCCTGAACCCGGGGGGAGCGTCGCGGCGAGCGAAGCGAGCCGTTCTGTGACCCCCCCCTCAAGCCCCCAGAACCCCCTCCTCCTGAACCCGGGGGGAACGTTGCGGCGAGCGAAGCGAGCCGCCACGCGACCACGCCCACCCTACTGAAATTTAGAACCCCCTCCTACTGAAATTTAGGGTGTCTTAGGGGTGTGAAAAAATGTTCACTAGACTGAGTTCAAAATTCAAAATGGCGGCTGTGCCACTTCCGGTTTTGCAAAAATCGTCCGATTAAGGTCGTTCAAACGGTTCATTCGACTGAGGACTATGATTGGAGATTGAATTTTAGGTTTTTTAAGGTGTTTGATTGGATCTTCACTTGGTTTAGGGTTCCGCCCCTGTGGGAACGCATTGAGGACGCGAGCTGCTTGCAGCTCGCGATGCACGCGACCCGGTAGTCAACGTTTGGGTTCCTTCCAGAGGTTTCGACCCGTTAAGGGTTTTGGCTTGACGTACAATTTAGGGTTCCGTATAAGGTTTTGATTGGGGTTTTACTACATTGAGCAATTTGATTAAGTGTTCGACTTTTAGGGTTCCTTAGGACTTTGATTGGAGTTTCAACTACACTTAGGAGCTTGATAATGTTAACATTTTTAGGGTTCCTTAGGACTTTGATTGGGGTTTTACTACATTGAGGAACTTGATAAAATAAACAACTTTTAGGGTTCCTTAGGCCTTTAATTGGAATTTTACTTCACTTAGGACCTTGATTATGTAAACAATTTTAGGGTTCTTTAGGACTTTGATTGGGGTTTTACTACACTGAGGAACTTGATTCACTGATCGACTTTTAGGGTTACTTAGGACTTTCTTTACTACTTTTTGGGGTTTTACAAGTGCAAGTGTAATGTAAAACTGGGAGTAGCACACCGACACGCGAGCTGCTTGCAGCTCGCGCACACGAAAAAACTAGTTAAGGGGCTGACGTATGGAAAATTTTCATACAAACGGAATACCAAAATGATTTCTAATTTAGACAGATTTACACTATATTATTGTAATAATTGTATTTGCATAGTATTTATCTAGGTTCCTCAACAGTTTTTATTTCAAATTACTTACCTAAAATGAAATAAACACCAATCGCATTTTGCACATTTTTATGCTAAACTTATCAAGTTTTCTACCTATTGGTTTCGTACTAAAAACAACAATATCTTACGTGTTTTTTGTTAAGGAACCTAGTTTATATTGTCTAGTTACAGAATAACAATACTATGTAAAGAATACAAAAAGTTTTCAGTCATCATTTTTGGTATTACGGAACACGATCAAATTCATGGCATTTTCGAACGGCTACTATTGCTATCGCGCACGCACGGTGCGGGTGGCGGGGTGCAGGGGGAGGAAACGCTTGAAGCACACGGGACACTTCGGTTGTGTGTGTGAATCGCTCGGAGTTCGGACTAGTTAAATACCTATACTGGCATAAAACATAATGCTTAGATATTTGATAATTGTTAGTTTAGGAAGGGTACTAAGTGAAGATGGGAAATACTAAGTACCTAGGTAGGTTGTAGGTTGGGTAAACGAAATTAAGGTGCAGCACTAGGTCAAAAAGTCTGCCGAAATTTCGAAAAAAGCCAACATTTCGACTAAAACAAATTATGAACCATTAATTTCTATACAGGGTGGAATTTTGTAATGCCACCTGGAGGGAAAGTACTCTTAATACTGCAGATAGAAAATTTTACTCAAAGGAAACATTCCTTTATTTTTGGATAGAAAGCAATTTCTAAAATTAAAAATAAAATAATTTTTAAATTAATTTTTTTTTTTGAAAGGAATAAATTTATTCTTTTAAAGAAATGAATTCGTTAAAAGAATAAATTTGTGTATCCAAGAGAATGGAGCCCATTTCAAGCAACTAATTTCAAGTAACTAGTTAGTTATCCATTTTTTGTAAATAATTAAATTAATTTAAGATTTCCTGGTTTTCCTTTCATTTAATTTATCATGTTTGTTAGAGAGATTTCATCCTTATAATTGACTAACGATCGATGCAATAAAAGTACAAGGTATAATTTTTCTGATTTTAGCCGGTTCAATTCCCGGGTGTGAGAGAATTTTCGAAAAACTTTGAATGCAGTTTGCTTTCTATTCAAAAATAAAGGAATGTTTCCTGTGAGTAAAATTTTCTATCTGGAGTATTAAGAGTACTTTCCCTCCAGGTGGCATTACAAAATTCCACCCTGTATATGAAATATTGATAAAAGGTCTAAGAAAAATTACAACAAATTATTTTTTTTCTTTATTTATTTGTAGTTCAAACAAAGCAGCCAAGTGCGAGTCGGACTCGCCCATGAAGGGTTCCGTAGCATCAATTAACATAATATAAAGGTTTTTGTAGTTCGTCGAAAGGTAAATTGCGGTTTACGATTTATGACGTATAAAAAAAAACTACTGACTTGATCTCGTTCAAACTAAATATCGTTGGAAGTTTACATAGTAATGTACAACATATATTTTTTTTGGATTTATCATTCTCTTATTTTAGAAGTTAGAGGGGGGGGGACCAACTTTTTTCTACTTTGGAAGTGTCTCTCGCGCAAACTATTCAGTTTAGAAAAAAACGATATTAGAAACCTCAACATCATTTTTAAAGACCTATCCATAGATACCCCACACGTATGGGTTTGATGAAAAAAAAAATTTTGAGTTTCAGTTTCAAGTATGGGGACCCCCAAATTTATAGTTTTAGAAAAAAACGATATTAGAAACCTCAACATAATTTTTAAAGACCTATCCATAGATACCCCACACATATGGGTTTGATGAAAAAAAATTTTTTGAGTTTCAGTTTCAAGTATGGGGACCCCCAAAATTTATAGATTTTTTTCTATTTTTGTGTAAAAACCTTAATGCGGTTCACAGAATACATCTACTCACCAAGTTTCATCAGTCTAGCTTTTATGGTTTCGAAGAAAAATGGCTGTGACACGGCCGGACAGACAGACAGACAGACAGACAGACAGACAGACAGACAGACAGACATGACGAATCTATAAGGGTTCCGTTTTTGCCATTTGGCTACGGAACCCTAAAAACTGCTACCACTCAACGTCCGGTGGAAATATTGATAAAAGGACTGAGAAATACTTGAACAAAATAGTTTTTTTTTTATATAACTGGAGCTCAATAAACAGAGTACCGCTCAACGTCTGGTGGAAATATTGATAAAAAGACTTGGAAAAATTTCAGCAAAATATTTTTTTTCTTTATTTATCTGGATCTCAAAAAACCGACTACCGCTCAACGTCAGGTGGAAAGATTGATGAAAGGACTAAGAAAAATTGGCACAAAATATTTTTAGTCTTTATTTATCTGGGGCTTAAAAAAACTGCTACCACTCAACGTCAGGTGGAAATATTGATAAAAAGACTTGTAAAAATTTGAACAACATATTTCTGTTTTATTTTTCTGGAGCTCAAGAAATAAACTACAGCTCAACATCAGGTGGAAATATTGATAAAACGACTAAGAAATTAAAAAAAAAACTTTATTTATTTTGAGCTCAAAAAACTGCTACCACTCAACGTCCGGTGGAAATATTGATAAAAAGACTGAGAAATACTTTAACAAAATAGTTTTTCTTTATATAACTGGAGCTCAATAAACAGAGTACTGCTCAACGTCTGGTGGAAATATTGATAAAAAGACTTGGAAAAATTTCTGTAACGTTCACTAGAAGTTGCTTCATGCAATCAAAATTGCGTTCTATATAGTAATTGTGATAAGACATAAATAATTTTTTTTTCAGTTTGTTTATAATCATTATATAAGTATCCACCTATAGTAGGTTAGCTTGGTACACTTTTTTCGCGAGTTTTGTGCGAAAGCCGAGGTCCATGTAATTGTAGGTCGATGTTCGCAATCGTTGGTTTTGCGAATGTAAATAAGCAGAATAAAAGCAACCTAATTGCTCAACGAATAAAGTATATTTTTAAATGCAGTCACATTATTAGACTTTCTGTACTTTGGTAAGTGAGCCGCTTTGCGTGTTTTTTATTGCTGTGTGTGTGTGATCGATGAGGTCTGGCGAACCACACCCCACCTGATGTTGAGCGGACCTCCACCCATGATCTTCAACTGTAACGTCATGACTGGTTTTGAACCCACGCCCCCCAACCGCTAGGCCGATGAGGTCTGGCGAACCACACCCCACCTGACGTAGAGCGGATACCCACCCATCATCTATTACTGTAACGTTATCACTGATTTTGAACCCGCACCCTCCAACCACTAGGCCAATGAGGTCAAGCAAACCACACCACACCTGATGTTGAGCGGACTCCCACCCATCATCCTCTACTGGAACGTCATCAACCACAACTCCATCGCTCCGCGCCGGGGTCAATGGCTCTCTCAACTCAACTCGGAGTCAATGGTTCTCTTTACTCTTCTTCAATTTGGTCCAGAACCCGCACAAACCCTACCTGATGAATAAACTCACTCGTATCATGTTAGAGAATTTCCTGGTGTCTTTTCTAAGTGCGTAAATAGCTACTCTGAAGGTTCTTTATCGGTTCAGGAATGTTGTTTTTTTTTTCACTTTATTCTTGCATTCAGAGCATGACCAATCCTTGCTTATTGAATACTAGAAAAGCGAAACAAGCAAGCAATAAGCTTAGAGGGTTAGTCAGGTAATGCAGCCACAAAAAATAAAAACATAAAATTGTAGGGTGCAAAAAGTCAACTCTCTTTGACCAGATTTGAACTCCCGCCCACCTCGTCCTCTCAGTGTGAATCCGCACGCCCTAGCCACTAGCCTATCTGACGCTTAGTAACGTTGACGAAATTAGGCAATGCATAAAAATCGTTAGCAGTGGCTGACGCACACGCACAAGCGCGGCACTATGGTTGGATTCACGTATAGAAGTAGCGCGTCACACGAGCGCCTGTGTGTGTATACTACTATTATATATTCCGTGGCGCCCGCATCAAATGAATAGAGATAGCTATATTCGGAGCAGTTTTTGCTCACGCCTCGAATTGAAGTTGCGAGCTGTGTACGTCGGCCCGTTAATATTTAGGCATCCGATTTAGGCGTCGCCTAGGTTTAGTGAAAACGGGTGTTAGTAACGTTGACGAAATTAGGCAATGCATAAAAATCGTTATCAGTGGCTGACGCACACGCACAAGCGCGGCACTATGGTTGGATTCACGTATAGAAGTAGCGCGTCACACGAGTGCCTGTGTGTGTATACTACTATTATATATTCCGTGGCGCCCGCATCAAATGAATAGAGATAGCTATATTCGGAGCAATTTTTGCCCGCGCCTCGAATTGAAGTTGCGAGCTGCGTCCGTCACCCTCTTAATATCTAAACTTAAACATTACGGTATTCTAAATCGCTCCATTGACTTATTACAATCGTACTTGACTGATAGAATCCTTAAAGTTGATGTGGGCGGTGAGAGATCTTTTGGGTCAGTTATTGACATAGGGGTGCCACAAGGTTCGATATTAGGTCCTTTCTTGTTTCTAGTGTACGTAAATGACCTTCCTTTTTTGGTTAAAAAACTATGTGAAACAGTACTATTTGCTGACGATACCTCATTAATTTTTAAAGTCGATAGATAGAAGGCTAATTACGATGACGTTAACGCATCTCTGTCGTAAATACTTAACTGGTTTAATAATCTTTTACTTAATGTTAAGAAAACTCATAAGTTTTATGAAAAAATATTTTTTGAGTGTCAGTTCTAAGTATAAAAATCATAATGCGGTTTACAGAATACATCTATTTACCAAGTTTCATCAGTACGTATAGCTTTTACAGTTTTGTAAGTACCATACTTCAAGCAAATAAATTATTTCTTTTCATTTCATTTCATTTTTTTGAAAAAAAGTGACTGTGACATACGGATAGACAGACAGACAGACATGACGAATTTATAAGGGTTCCGTTTTTTACCTTTAAAAAATACAAGTGTTCATTCACCGACTACCGACATTTATGAACTTGCAACTCACTCTGGTTTTGCATAATAATTATGAGGAAAATCTCTCTTGGTGGAAGGTTTCTTTTATTAAATCTGGGGCTATTTGCTTGTTATACTATATAAATTAGACTACTACTACTACACTACTATATAAGTTAGATTTAAAATGTAGCGTTCGTGGTAGTTTAAAAAATACCGCACAGCTTGCCATTGTTATCACCAATCCTGGATGAAAAATATGCAATGGAAACTCTGCGACGGGAATCAGCTAACATAACAATTGGGTTATATTTATTTACTGAATATCTGTCTGTGTTTTTGTCTAACGAAGCGTATTCTAGTCAACACATTGTAATGTCGTGACAAATGTCAGACCCAAGCACAGAATAAGTAATAGTTGGTATCAAATACATGAATTCACAGCTCAGGTCAGGCAACGCCATCTTTATTTTAAATTTTTCCAACTTTCCGGTCGTGTTTTGTTTTTAGACCAGCGTATAGCGGAGGCTTAAGTGTTAGAAGATTTATCAAGTAAAGTTCCTATTCACGAGGCGACATTTATTGCCCGACTACTTGACCGACTAAGTTGTGTAGTGCAACGCGATGCAAATAAAACGCTAGGCACTGTCACACCCGATTTTTAATAGGCGAGCCCCTAAAGTAAAAACGAATAGACTCGAAAACGTAGAACTAATTAACGCGAGCCGTTTTTAGGATGCGGTCATAAGCTAATTAAATTATCTCGATGGCAGAACTGCAACGAATTTTTTAATTTTTGTAGTAGTAGATGCATCTTTGCGTCAAAGTAGTGTTGCGGAAAAAGTGGCTCATTGCATGGACAGCTTTAGAAGATCTATCAAGTAATCTCGGACGGAGATTCATTTAAGTGATTCATGGTACCACGACGCCGGGTATTTGACAAAATGAGCCATTAGTTGCAACAAAATTTAGTGTTAACATGATCGTCTATCAGATTATGTGTTCTCGTTTTGGCATTGAGTATTTGTAATGTGCTAAAACAGGGCAGCAGATCTTTGAAATAATGCTTTTACTATTATTACCTCTATCAATTGCATAGGTATTTACCCTATTCATGATACGTCCTCAACCATATTTATCATCATTTCTTTAACCCTATTCATGACACGTCTCGCTCCCATATTATTATTCCCTCTTGACGCCTTAAATTTTCAAGCACTGTACCTACTCATCACCTTAGACCTCTTATTTGGTACACTAGCAGACGCTTAATTTTTGACGAAAAATTTGCATTGAAAATACTAATTTCAGGTAGATTACATAATGTAACTAGAACCGTGTTCAATAAGTCAAATCGACATCATCATCATTGACAAGCTAAGCTTTAATCACTGAAAATAAAAATAGCACAAACATTTTCAGCAGTCGAACCCGAATACATTTGCATTTTAACCAAACTACGGGTATGTCCTTTCTAAATAATTAGATAATTATTATGTAAAATACATAACATTTCTCATGCTTGGAAAGTAGATCTGAAATTGTCTAAAAAGCAGGTTGAAAGAAATATTTTTAGATCAAATTGATAGATAAATAATTATGTATTGATTACCATGATACACTAGTTAAGTAGGATCAGAGTAAAAATAATCGCAAACCAAATGCCTAGCAATCTGGACCAATGGTGAAAGATTGCTATAATAAAGAAGTAATTTATCCCAATCCTAGGATTATCTCTGACGTTCAAAACATTTCCCGAAGAACAAAGATGCAGAAAGATTCCGTTAGATTTACACCAACAGCTGGCGACTTTTTGTCAAGCTGTTAATGAAGATTTGTAACTGCCTGTTAGCTTTAGTGTGGTCTCAGAAACACTAAAGAGATGACTATAACACAAAATGAAAAACACAGATCATGTAATTTACAGCTTGCTTTGAACATTTTCGCGCTGACATGACGTTCCAACCTATTCTCGAAATAATAAACACAGTACGCAAATACCAATTTAATATTATAAAGATGTACGTTGTAATGTTGTACACAAGGATACCCATCAGACTATACACTGCTAGCTCTTATGTCATTGTAGTAAGCGTCAAGTTTCTTTGTTTTTAGGTAACATGAGCTGTATTCTACTTTACGTATCTAGACAAGCAAGACAAACGAATTAATAAAAGGCCCCACAGCGCCTAGAACTTAATGGGAAACTAACAAGCGTATACTAAAACATATAAAACAAGACGAAACAGCCTCAGGCTTTTACACTACAAGCTCGATCGCCACCTGCGCCGTCCCAGCCATATCAAGGCAAATTTCAATTTTCTACCCTCTAAAAAGCTCTTCATTTTCGTTTGAAAAAGTTTTAAAAGTAGTATTAGAGGCTGTATGTTTAGTTTTTTAGTAACATTAGCATACTTCATTCATATTTAAGTAAAAAAATATTCTAGTAGGTTTCCACATTGCTGGCGGACAAATTATCTCAAATATTTGTTATCAATAATCATTCCTTACAATGGATTTCTTTGAATAGGTTGCATAAGTCGTGTTTTCGATCCTCACCGAGAACAAATATTTTTATGGTGAACATAATTATATTTGTTCTCTGTCTGGGCGTTATATTGTATTCTAAGTATGTTTTTTCAAAAAAATATATAATATCAGCAAATTACAAGCTCTGCTTAGTTCGGGGCCAGATAGTGTTGTGTGGATTGACCACAATATTTATCTATAGGTACTAATATTATAAAGAGGAAAGATTTGTATTTTTGTGTGTTGTTTGTAATGAAAAACTACTGTGCCGATCTCAAAAATTATTTCACCATTGGAAAGCTGATTCAGCTTTTAAATTTTTGAATTTAAACAATCTAGTGCTAGCCTCATCAGAGGTTCAATGTTAGCAACTGGTGCTAAGGCAACTGAAACTTCTTGCGTGCATATGACAGATGTGACACGTGTTTGGGCGAAAAAAAATTAGAGACGGCCATCTTCGTAATTGAAGTGTCAAAAGTTATCTGATTTTACTTGCAAAACGGCGCGTTATGAAATTTTTCGCGCAGTCGAGATAGCTCGGAAAAAAGAGAATTCGATATGAGGAGAGTGTCTGCAATCAACATGCGACCTAGATTCCTCTGGTATTATGCACATGGAAGTGTGAACATGCGAGTATTGGATTGAGCCTACGCACTACGAGTAGATTTACGCTGATTAAATAAGTAATGAATGCCCTGTATTTCAATTGCATAAAAATCTGTTCATAACTAGGCGAAATTAAAGATTTGGAGCACTTAGGTAAGCCTGGGTAAGCCTGGACTTGTAACTTCATCGCATCGAATGACAAACTATGAATGAACTCAACTGCGTCTCGTGACGTTTGGCTTCAAACAGTGTTTTTTTGTGTCGTAATGATTCTGAGTATTTCCATTAAAATCCATGGGTTTTGAGTACCAAGAGATTTGAAATGATAATGAAATTCAGTTATCTAACAAACACGGTAGGTGTTATTATGCCTGAAGGAAAATAATGACCTACTTGTAAGTTTTCAATCCGTGTAAATTTATAGCGCTTCTTCTTTTTAGCGTGTCACTGGTTCTTTTGAACCTGTGTGGTGAAAGGAATTTAAGTGTGCCTCAAAGAGGCTCCTTTCGTGCACTGGACATAACCGGCACGTCGTAGAACCTAAAAAGTTAGAAATCAAACTTTTTAGGTTCTACGACGTGCCGGTTTCCTCACGATGTTTTCCTTCACCGTTTGAGAGTACTGGCATATAGTTATAGGCGCTATCAACAAGGTTTTAAAACTTGTATATAAATTCATAAGTGCATTCCATTGTATCAATTAAATGCAAGAGTCAAGGCATTTCAATGAGACGGCTGGGTCACAACAAATGGTCTGTATGAGTATTAAATTGAGGCCACACGGATTATTTCATGCTTGTTTGAAAAAGAATTAAAACTAAATTGTTCGTTGAACTAAATTTCATGAGCGGAAAATTGAATAATCACGAATGGGGCGACCTCCGAGCTTGACCTTTGATTTATTAACTACTGTTTTATGAAAATCAAAAGGCCGTTATGACGGTCGAACGATCAAGGAAATAAACAAAACTTCGTCATAAGAATAAATCACATTTCACTTGCTTTAAAAGCTGCTCGAAACTTGCCATAAATGCAAATACATGCATGTACCTGTCTTTCACGACTCTTAAAATTCTAATGCACAAAAGATCGAATTCTTTGATAATCAAAAACCTTGAAGATAAAAATGGGGAAATAGTAAAACAAAGGCGTGTCAAGAAATCTGGTATAAATAGGTAATGTTTAAGATGCCCATGACCAGTTCATTTTTCTCTAAAATAATGTTTTTTTCTTCTGTTTTTGTCTCATTCTTCTATCTTCTTCAAGAGGATGATGCTTATGAGTAGTTTTAAATTTAATTCAGTTGCCATAGATTATTAAGTAGGTTTTTTATTATGTTTATTTTTTATTTTTTATTGTTTTGTGTAAAACGTTTGAACATTGATATCTATTAGTTAGTAGATTTGCAGTGATCGTCATTGTTTTATTGTCCTGTTTCTTATAAGATTATTTTAAAAATCTCCTCAAGGATTAAATCAGATGAGGTGCCTTAAGTTTGGTGTCTTCTATTTAGGGTAGGTGCCATTTTAATAATAAATTCTTATGTTTTATTCCTCAAATAGTTTTGAAGTAGTACTCAATAGAGATCTTAAAGGATAATATTATTATTCAAATTCAAATATTTCTATATCAAATAGTATCATAAGGATCACTATAAAACGTCACAAAGTTCCAAGCGACCAAGCCTAGAAGAACAGGCAACTCGTAATATCTACCAGGCCTAAGTATCGTAACCTACTTTTTAACATATTTATTCATGCTACTTTGCTAAGTAGTTGCTAAGTGCGCGTTTTTATAACGAAGCCAATTAAAAACAAAACAAACCGTGCTAAACATTCAAATCGAAGTAATGACGTCGTTATCAAGGCCCTAACTAGCCGAACTCGGTCAAACTTTTTGTTAATTAAAGATCGATTTCACCAAAATTTAAACTGACGTTTTGTTCACTAGTAAACTTATTTGTTACCAATGTAGACAAATGTATCGTAAACGTATTTATGTAAATGTATGGGTATGGGTATGGTGTAAGTAAATGTATGGATGTAGATGTAATTGTGTTGTATGAAGATGATGAAAGTGACAAAGTTAAAATAAGTAGGTATAAATAATAAATTTGGGTTCAAAGACAAAAGGTATTTATTAAGTTGAATCACAAAGATCACTTTGAAACGTCTTTTTACTAGTTCTGTCGTTATTAGAGCCAATACACGGATGACGAATCAGCTTGTTGACATTTTGACAACTGTTTATGTAAAAAAATTTCCTTGCGAAATTAGAGTTAAATATTTGATTGGTTGATTAGGATTAGTCATCTGATCCGTAAAATTGGCTCTTAATAACTTGTGTGTGTTGATAATATCAAATCAAATCGGTATTCAGTAAATTAATACGATGATAGGATTACTTTGGAAAATCTCTTTGTAAGTATTATACAAAATAATTAACCAGCCGTTAGAAAAGTGACCGCTTTTTTCGTGTTGGTGAAAAGTAGCCTTTATACGAGTACCAACAATGAAAACATAGGTTTTATTGCTTACATATAGCGTGATAATTTAAGTTAAATTCATGATCTTGTTACGAAAGTTTTTTTATTAAATTAGTACTTACTGTACAAGTACTACAAGTAGGTATATCCAAGTAAGACTAATTTTAATACTTTTTGAGTATAGTTAGGACTCATTTTGTCCTATATTACAAACTTTGCTTCTTCGGTTGAGCCCGTTGTTTTATCAAACAGTGTGTTGAAAGAAAAAGCAAGTAAAACCTAAGCGGAAAAAAGTTTTTCTCGTAAACTTGTCATAATATTTTTGAAATTAAAGATTCGATGGAAATGGTAACCATTTCCTTTTTGCATACGTCCCGACACTTGCATTTGCTATTCCGCCTTCCGTAAAACAAAACAAAAATGAATACAACTCACATAATCACAACTCCTCATAAAGTCAACAGTCATCTCATAGGACGGAAGATGCATGCATTCTTGATGAAGTTCTTTCTGTCTAGGCGAGACGCTGCTACTTGAATTTTAATTTGGTTGAGGTGTGTTTTTAGTAGTTAGGAATACCTTGTGCTGAAATGAGTCTCTTTTAAACCGACTTCATTTTTTTCTGCATTTTTTTTCATTGTTTGCTATCGCTTATCTTCGTCGTTTATGAGCAAATTTAAAGAAAAACCTATTTTACCTGGAAGGTTATTTCCAGATTTTATGGGACCAAGAAATTACATCAAAATCAGTCCAGCAGTTTTGCCACGAAGTCGGTTTTTCAAGTTTTTAAACTTCTACAAAGCTAAGAAAATTAAGGTGCCAGTTCCCCGCATATCTCTCAGCTCTGGCTACTCAGCTCAGTTGGTAGTAGCGCTGCCTTCTGCGCCGTAGGTCGTGGGTTCGGTCCCCACCGAGAACAATATGTAGAATATGTAACGCGCTCGTGATAGCATCAGCACAAACCTTAGTGGTTTTTTTTAGATGCTATTTTTAACAAACTAATGTAATATGTATAAGTTAAAATGGTAAATAAAAAAAAAAAAAAAAAAAAAAAAAATGTTTGTGTGGTGATGTTTATGCTCTGTAAGGCTGTTATATTTACAAAACAAAATGCTTAAGTATTATAATCAGCTATGTGGTTCCAATTGTACAAGCTCTGCTTTATTTGGAGCTAGATAATTGCGTGGATTGTTCAAAATATTTATTTATAAATAAAGTCTATGAGATTATGGCTTGCTTTTTACAGGTTTTTGTTTTGTCTTTTTACAAATTCAAATAAAAACGCCAGTCTTTTTTGGATTGGCTCATGGACAGCAAAAGGTATGCTCCAAGGATGATCCATTCATCCCCACTGCTAGACTGCAGTAATAATGCCTGGAAGTAAATATTAGCACAGAGCCAGACAGGACTGCGAACGAAAAACTCGCAAATCTACCTTACTGACTTTTGATTGCGTTTTTATAATTACGGGGATTTCAGGAAAAATGAAATTACGTACCTTAATACTGAGGTAGGTATATGTGCTTATATACAATGGAGAATACAATATTGATTTCAAACTTTCTAAAACCTTTGCATAATCGGTAAAAAATAAGTTTTATTTCTCCTGTGGTCTTTAAACAGGGATCTCTTATACAGGGAACATTAAACACTATTTTGTTGTTTTGTTTGTATGGGGATTATCATATTATATTATATATATTTATTTTTTTGTAGAAACCCCCATCCCTCTGAATAATAATGTCTAGATTCCCTGTTGTTATACCTACTTAAACCAGAAATAGCAAATATACCTCGTGTAAAATAAAACCGCTCCAGTAATGAGACGTGGAAAAACGCTGACGATGTTTAATCTGATGTCATCACGAATGCAATCTCCGTTTCATTGTTTAGACTGTACTGTAGAGCTATAAGGTATAGGAAGGGGCCTGTTAATAAGAGGTAGAAATGGGGTTGAAGGGATTAATTCTTTAAGTGATTCTAAAAATCATATTTTTTATGCAAATGATAGACAAACGGGCTTAGAGCCCACCTGGTGGTAAGCGGTCACCGTCGCCCATAGACACTAATCACACCAAGGGCGCAGTCAAATGCAAATGGTACAAGGGTACAAGAGGGCAATCTAAAAGGTAAAAGCTTTTGGTAAGAAATAAAACCTTTATGTTATTTTGCAAAATCACTCGTACCATGGCAAAGTCGCTTTAATTTATGAGGTAGCCTTCATTATAGTGCATTCGTTTCTAAAATATCTATTTTCGATGTTTTTTTTTCAGTTATAAAAAAATTACGGCGTCCTTCTAGCCTTTACAGCTCCACGCAAGCATTTTAGGGTTCCAAAATACACAAAAAACCCTGGCTACACCTTCATTTATTCAGTGCAAATTTTCTAAGACCCTGAAGTAGAACTAGAAGTTTGTTTTTAATCCGTAGTTTTGGAATAAATTTTTTTAAGTTAATTTTCGAGGTAAGAACTTATTTTTATAATAAGTAGCTTTTATGTGTACAGAACGCTTTTACACTACTTTTTAAGAACCCTGAAAATTTTATAAAAAAAATTACATGCAGTTAAGTTAAAAGAAAAACTACCCGCTAAATTTTCCTGTACTCGTACATCCAACACGTGCTTGGTCAGTTCATAAATGATGGAACTGGGGTCGGTGTTTATTTTTGTTTTAATTAATACGGCGTAAGGGATGCATGATGTGTACTGAACTCTTGAAATTGCTACCGTTCGTAAAGTTAATTTAATTTATTTGGTGTAAAGGTGTTTGCTGTTTAATTACTTACCGTTTTATTGAAAGAAGTAAAATAAAAGATGTAAATATGTTGCATAAAAAAAAGAAGTTGGTTAAATCTGGTTGACCTAAAATCATTTACAACACAACTTCACCAAATTCTGTCGGTTATGACCTGGATGGACCGATGACAGAGACAAGATCGCGTGAAGTCAGTGGACGACAGAGTCCAGAATCGTTCCAAGTGTATCAAGACATACTGAGACATAAATAAATATATTTTCTTTCTTTCTTTCTTTCTTTACTGTTCATCATCATCATCATCATCAGGTATTGTTTTAATGAACGCATTCAATTATGTACGCATAGACTACGAGAATATTTGCTCTGAAACTAGGGTTTTAGTGTGCGTAAGAACCCTAAAATCTTTACGTGGAGCAACATAATATAAGCACGCTGCTTTTTAATAACGGGAAAAACCATCAGAAATACATATTTTAGAAACGCGTCTAATAATGTGTGATTATAATGACTATCTCATAAATTAAACCCCTACTTTGCCCCCGTAGGGATAATTTTGCATAAGTGTTTAAACGGGTACTATCTTTATTTTTCTTCCTATCGTATTACTGGTTTTTTCCCTAAATGTTTTAAA
This sequence comes from Thera britannica, assembly GCA_939531255.2. Lineage (NCBI taxonomy): Eukaryota > Metazoa > Arthropoda > Insecta > Lepidoptera > Geometridae > Thera > Thera britannica. The sequence continues at coordinate 23,727,670 of OW618034.2, forward strand.
TCGGTGGATGGAAAGAGCCCAGAATCGTTCTCCAGTTTCTTCAAAATGTATTCAGTCGTGGACTGATCATCATCACAGACTGACGATGATAATTATTTGAAATTAGTGTAATTGGTCTTATCTAAGCCTGCACCACCTGATTTCTCCTGACTTTACTCACAGCCTCCTAACTTAGCAAAGTCAAGTGAACAGTGTATTTTCGCCAAGGACAAGAAAAAACAAGAGAGCTCCAAAACACATTGTCGGAGCACATTTTTTCACATCTGAAGAAATGCTATAACATAACATGAAGAAAAGGATTTTATGCTCCAAGTTCTTGTGAGTCGGTGTTCCACGTTTATTAGAGTCCCTTAATTACTTGGGGAGTTTGTTTCTTACCTTTTAATGGAATAATCTTGTTTGGAATGTAGGAGTTTCCTAGAATTGAAATTATGAGATCTGTTAAAGGTTTGTAATTTTGTATAGAACTGCGGAGCACTGGTGGCATAATGGGATCGGCCCTGCCTTGCGTTCGTAAGATCGTGGGTTCAAATATCAATCAATACACACCTTCATTGCTGTGTTTCGGTTTGAAGGGTATTGGTGCCGGTGTATTTACAGGCACGTGAGGCTGAATATCTGTATGCCACCAGTTGATGGACGCAGGGCAGTGCATTGTAGACACGTTCCTGACGTGCGTGACCTACGAGGCAATGCTTTGTTATAGGCGATGGTTACCACTTAACATCAGCTTATTACATAAAAAAAAATTAACTTCCACATCCACATCTTTGCAGATGGCGTAACATACTCGTATCATCAGTTGAACGACTCCGAACGGTAACCCCAATAAATAAGTACAAGTGAACGATTACCCATTGTCTTGCTAGGTAGCTCAGCTCAATGAATCAAATGTGCTTGATGGTAGCCATTATCAATCATAGTTTGATTGTAATACAATGATACGTAAACAAATTGTTCACATCATAACCAGTTTGTATGCTGATCTGTACTTATTATTATAGCGGCTTATTAGCATTAGTAGCCTGTGTACAGCACATTTTATTTGTGCAATAAATAATTTTCTAACACCAGCATATTATAGAGGTACATAGGGGCAATTGGGATAATATCAAGAGCATCTGCTGCCAAAACTGCTGCCTGTTCATGAAACACATGTACTATTGTGTTTCATGAACGGCATCGTAATCAATAAGAATATTTTTTTTGTTAGCACCATCCCCGTACAATTTACGGTTTCCTCCACCTACCCACTTTTCGCCATCTTGACAATGCCGACGGTCCATCTGAAGAGACCTTTTATGCCCTGTCTTCTAGTCAGGTCTATTTCCTGTAAAACAATTGTTTTGGACTTTCCATCGACATTCCTAGGCAGGGCAGGGCATATATAAAAATCTATTTTCATAATCTCATTCGGAATGTAACACTCACTATGCTATGAGACCACTTAAATAGTCACCGCCCAATTTAACGAGTTCGTCTTTATTACAATTTTGGCTATAGTCCAAATAGAGATATCTTCGTAAAAAGCGACGACAACCATAAGACGGTGAGAATTTAACGTTGATAAATTTAAATTGAATGTCAATGAAATAGTTTGAGCGATTTTAGTGACTGCAGTATTACAGCCGACATCTGATGGTGGATATTTTCTTGGAGAAGCAAGACTTAACGAAGTGTATTCAGATGATTGATAGTGCTAGGTTAACACCTCTCGTTCTGCTTGATTGAGTGTGGGCTTTTTGTTATGTTTGATCAACTAACCGATGGTCTGACTGATTGGATGCCTTCAACGTTAACTCGTAAGCAAGACCCTTTTGTATCAGTTGTTATTAGATTCTTAGTACAAGTTAGTTTAACTGTTAAATTGCCATCAAATCGACTCAAACACAAGCCAGTTACTATCTTCCTAGCATAAATATCTGAAGAATTTAGATCGCATTCGATTCTTGGAATTCTCATAAATAGGTAACTTCACTGTAACATTCTGCATACACAGTATCCCGTTTATTTTTATTTTATATGATTTATTTTAATTCACACGCAGTAGTCTCTAATCCGCATAAAAAATAAACCCAATAAAAAAGTTCTGATAAATTCATACTAAAATAATAGCTGGAATCGGAAAGTTGGCTTTCAGAAGCGAGCTTTGTTTGATAGACTGCAACACAAACACAGATTGTTTTATTCGATTCTATCGGCGTTTCAATGAAAGGATCACTTTTGTTGCGAAACTGGGTTATGGAAACAGGGATTTGGGAACGTTTTTGTTTTGATACAAAAATTGCCTAAAGCACAGTATTGTCCACAGTTATTTCATTTTCAAATCTCTGTCATGTTTTTATTATTTAATTTATAAAAATTGATTGTCTTCTGCTGTTCCTATTCCCTCCACCTTTTGAGGTCTCCTGTTATGTCAGTTTCTGTGTGTTTTCAGGCTGCCATTTTATCAGTTTATTCCACCACCTTAGCCTATTCCTTCCTTACCTTTCTTTTTTTTTATTACCTTTCTTAGCCTATTTGGTCTGTTTTATTTAAAATTGTCCAATCCTGACTGTATTTTTGTTTGAAAATCATTGAATTCTTAGCTAGCACCATTCTATTAAACTTGCCTATAAGTTTACATTATTCATTTACAAGACACCATCTGTTCTTTTTGAGTTTGAGCCTCTCTGAAACAAATTTTCCTTGAAAACGTGGAACTTTGAAAAAATATTTTCAAAGAAGTCTGGAATACACCGAGACTTTGGTAATATGTAAAGTGTGGAGAAACAAGGCTGTGCCCGGAAAAAGAAAAACAATGAGCGTTTTTCTGAAGTTTAAAAATTCATTGCTTATTCATCATTTATTTTTGTTAACCCTGAACTAACTTTTCGGTTCTCATTTTATCAAAAATATATACATAAATAATATATACAAAATATATAAAAATTGGAAAAAAAGTCTTCTTCACTTTTTTTTATTGATATCGAACCATTTAGTAAAAATAGGCTTTTGCATCTATTGTAGGTATTTTATATATGGCCAGGGCAACTGTTGTTTACTTGCCCTTATTATCGGGACACTATAGTGCCTGCAACAGGATTTTAGATAGAATAGGCTATACCATCCTGATAGCCTAAACCTCAGGAAAGACACGGAACCATGTAGAGAAGTTACCTCCTGATCAGAAGGTCTATGAATATAGCTAAACGTCCAACAGAGCGAAAGGTCTAATGAGCAGTAAGACGGATTAGCAAAAGTCGTAATTTTTGAGAGTTTTGATGATTTTGATTTGAATTTTATTGTGTGTTTTTGATGTTGATGTAGTTTTGTTTCCATCAACATGAGCATCATCATCATCATCAGCTTGAGTCTACCATGATGTACATATACATATAATGTCATAGACCTCACATTATATTATACACTTTTGAACATCTCTGCAATATATTACAACAAATGTTAGTTACATTAATCACTGACTTCCTGTAACCAAAACGAATTGTATTTCTCATGAATTAACCATTATACTAATTTAAATGATGTTGACATTCTTCCTTAAGTAGTGAGATCACTTTTGCATCATCGCTGGAGAATCTGTGCGCTCGACAATAGAGTGGGCAATTAAGAAATTTATTGTAACGGCAGAATCTAGGGCACCCATTACACTAACGACCTCTAATACCAACCTTCAATCTTAAACACACGTTGACTATTGTAATACACTTTGCTGTTTTAATAGGTTTAGTGAACACGTTTTGTTTATCATGTTTTTAGTATGAACCTATGAGCACTAAGACAGAACTTCTAGGTAAATATTGATTTTATTAACAAGTAAAAATGTTGAAGCTCCATATTTATTTATAACTAGCGGCCGCCCGCGGCTTCGCACGCCCCGTTACCATTCCCGTTGAAAAAAAAAACATATTTATTCACCTTTTAAATCTTCTCTGGACCTCCACAAATCATTCAAGACCAAAATCAAGCCAAATCGGTCCAGCCTTCCTCGAGTTTTAGCGAGACTAACGAACAGCAATTCATTAAATCGTATGACAACTGCACATAAGCATTACAAAAATACGGTCAAATTTTGTGGACAACTAAAACAGAGAAAAAAAACTATACACTTCTAAAAATCTAATAAAATGATTAAAAAATAAAACTATATCATTAAAACTAATTTACAAGTCAATGTTCAGGCCCCTAATTCATGTTACCGCTTCTGAAGGAAGGTCCATGAGGTCGCTCCAAGGTCCTGGCTACGAGTGGATGGGGCTTCATAAATATGAAGCTTCAAAATTTGTATTACGCCCTTGGAATAAGTGCAAGGCCGGCAGCGCATCAGCTGGTGCTGAAGAAAGACCAGAAGTTGTCCTCTGGTGTTGCTGGTGTCTATGGGCCACGGTGACTACTTTCCATCAGGTGATGGTCTGCCTGCTATAGCTTAAAAAAAGGTGAGTGAAAATTCAAATAAAATTTGTTCATAAAAAATGAGTTAAAATAAATAAACCAACATGAAACACAATATCTCCGTATAAACAAATAAGTCTTTCAAAACGTCCGTGCATCATTATTGAAATGGATTCCTGCGTTCCATCTACAGTGCGTTCACATTGGTCCTCGCATCGCACTGGAGACTGGAGATGATTTGTTTAAAATGCTGCAACTGTAGGCCTATCACAAGCTCTGTCTGGCTCTGACTCTGGCTCTAATTTTGAGTCTGTGTGAGTGCACCTGTATATTATACTGTGTGTTACCGTTTACCATACTATATCGTTTCGACTTAGGATTTATTTAGTCAACACTCACACATAGTCAAAACTAGTGCCAGAGACAGAGCCAGACAGAGCTTTTGGTAGGCCTACTGGTCTCGTGATGAATATCGCAACAGCATTCGAATAATGATCCTGCTGCACAGGATTCAATGGTATTTTGCATACAATATGGTAGATGGATTTATATTAAAATATGGCTGTCAGTGACTCTTCAAAATAAATTATTCATCATACCTAGTCAATTTTCAAGATAAACATGCTTTTAAATTAAGCAAAAGAGAAAAGAGCGTAGAGACTGAAAAATAGTCGAGTATATAGAATTCCGGAATCATAAGTAAAGGCAGGTAAAAGATAGCCGACGTTTTAGTGAAAGGTCAAACCAAAAGTACTCTAAATCAAAGTGCATAATGTCAGGATCTTAGCAAGTAGAATTTAGCAATCCGAGATCTCTGCCTACCCCCTTGGGAAAGAGTCGTGATTTTATACGAATGCAATGAATTTATCTTGAGAGCAAATAAAATGTTGCCAATTTTATTTTCATCGTAAGCATTATACATCTGGTAAGCATTATAGCATGGTTATAATTTTTCTGCTGAATACATTATTTTATACCTCTAAGCTTTGTGTTGAATACTGGCCTTACCGGCGCATAAATATTCAGATTACACATTATTTTATAGTCAGCCTTGTGTGTAATTAGATCAATAAAGGAAGCTTATTAAGTAGTCGTTGTAGAACTCTTTGTTAAAGGCTCGTCCGGGGAAGTACTACCACCATGCTTAGTTCTGTCGTGAAGCAACATTGCTGTGTTTCGGTTTGAAGGATGTGGATATCCGGTGAAATTATGTATGCCTCAAGTTGATAGACGCAGGGCAGTGCATCGTACGACACGGCTTTGACGTGCGTGACCTACGAGGCAATGCTTTGTTACAGGCGATGGTTACCACTTAACATCAGGTGGGCCATATGATGGTTCCATCAGGGTTACTATTTTTCGAATGAATGATTTGATTATTTTGTACTGATAGCGAATGCAAAATCATTATAATAAATACAATGCGTGAAATCATGTGACCCAATAAAATAACGTGATACCAAAATATTTATGATATAAAAATATTGTTCATTATTTTCATAATATTCTCCAATTTCTACAGTAAACGTTTTAAAATCCCATCATGTGCGGTGTACCGTCGTAATTGAAAACAAATACAGTGAACATCCAAAAATATATTGGTTGCTGCGCACAGTCATCGACTTGTGTTTAAAATTAGTATCTGTCAGTACAAAACTGTGCTCGCTTCGATGTCTGACGAATGCTGAACATGACCTTACAATTTGTATCTCCAGCCCATAAATCAAGCTTGAGCAGACGTCAAACTGACATAGATACCTCGAGTAACCTCTCGAGACATAACGAACACAAACTTTTTTTCCGTAAGTGTTCGCCCGAACGTATAGCAGTAAAATGTTTATGATTATAGCGTTCAAGGAAATAAAATTGTGTGATCAGTGAAAGGAGTTATGGGCACAGGAAGCGATCTCGTATGAAAGTGCCCTTTGATATGGGCTCTATGTAGTATTTTATTGCCTAATCAACTTTATTTGAAGAAATCATTGGATCATATTCATTTATTCCACGCCATAGTAAGTTACACTTCAATCAAGTAAATGGTGTTAAAGAATTGCGTAGCTTATTCTTTTACGGTTTGGGGAATGAAGGATTTTATGTGCACTCGTGTTTTTACGAGTACATGCATTGAATCAAGATGATTTTAAAAGGTTGCGGTCAATACATAGGTAGCTTTTACCAATATAAGTAATAGCTAGCATAAAATATTAACGTTTCCAATACTTCATATACAAAGGCATTGCAATTAAAGAGACCAGTCAAATACCCATATTATTATAATATTAATATCATGAAAAGCTCAAGAGCACAAACCTTTCAATACAATACCAACTTAATTCATAATTTCGATAGATAAGCTACTTCTAAAAAGTTACACAAAAGTGTGTAGCAAATTGGCAAAATGTGTATAACAAATTGGCAGAGTGAACATTGATAGATGGGCCGCGACTTGCGTTCGAAACAAAGACCAAAGTGTTGGTTGCAATCATGCAGCCTATTCAACAAATCACGCAAGTACAAATGCTGTGAAATGGATAGGCGAGGATGGATGGGGGAGAGATCAAAACAAGAGATCAGAACAAGAGTTTATTCAGTGTGGTAGAATTTTTCTCTAATAAATCCGCCAACTCCTAACTCCGCGTGTTACTAACTCGTGATAAGTGTTTCCACATTATTATTTTTTTTCTCTCTTTAGTTTAGTTTCTTTATTTCTACTTATTTAGGTATTCTACCGATTGTATGTAATCGATTGGCGACATCCAAAATAAAAAACTTAAATTTAAATTTAGTCACTATTGATGATTTAGATGTAAATCTCTGAATTATTGGTAGGTACGAGTAAATTTTTTTTTTTGCTTTGATCGAAATACCTAGTGAATTAGTGCTACCTGATGAGCTAAATTCTAGAAGCATTAATGCTTTGTTATAGGCGATGGTTACCACTTAACATCAAGTGGGCATTTGATTGTTCTATCAGCTAGTTGTATAAAAAACCGTTAGTAAGTTTATAAAGTTTTAAAAATAACGGAAGTATAATTTATCAACACTGTGGGTAGATTTGATTAACCTTTGCACCTTTGGAATCGTCTAGAATAATTCAAATATAACGCGAATCAATAATCAATTCAGCTATAATCAAATTTCATACAAAAACGTTTCTGAAAACCAAACCCCTTCAAGCACATCCATTCAATAGTTTTCCACGAAAACCGCAGCGGCACGCGAGCAAAACTCATTCAGCCAATTAGGCGTAGGCAGGCAGTGTTGCAACCAATCATCGTTTGACACAAGTCAAATTGGAGTTTGATTGATACAAATCGAGGTCATCGACTGATTTATCAGTGCACTGTGTTTAATGGTCAGCAATTAACTTTCATTAGCAGCGGTCGATGATATAGGGATATTGCGGAATAGAGATGAACGAGATTTGGTGAGAGGAACCTTTACGAAATACCCAGAGTAGGTTCACAAACACAGAGGTACTAAGAAGGATGGAGATCAAAAAGTCTGGTTTCCTTTACAAAGAAGAGACCAGTCTACTTTATAAAGTAGAGAAAAGTACTTGGGACATGTCTTACGGGCACCACCATCATCGGGCGTTACCATCTGCTTTAACTTATCATGATGAGCAAGTTGTTGGTCAAGAGAGGAGTAGGTAGAAGAAGAACATCATAGCTTTGCAACATCAGAGAATATACTGGGATCAAGAAGGTAGAAGAGCTATTTAGGCTTGCCATAATTATATAATGAGAACACTAAAAGAATGACTGCCAACTTTCAGAGTGAAGAGGAAGTGAAGTTAGTGAAGAGGCGCCCTAATCAGAAAAAGATGTCTATGATGTTTGGAACAAGTAAGTATAGATATTTTAAGAACATACAATACTTGTCGTTCCGAGAGAGTTGATTGAGCACTTTTCTTGATGTAAAAGCGTCTAAGTTTTCCTTAATATTGATAGTTACTCCAGTTTTAACCATAGAATAGAATAGCATAAAATATAACTTCACTGTCCACCAGAATAAAATATACAAAAAAATAAAACAAGAATACTTTAAAAAGTATGCTCGTACTCGTCCACATGTAATTTCAGATGATATCGAAAAATAATTATTTTCAAAATTAAACCACTATTGTTTGAGACTGTAAAAAACTCACAAAAACTGATAGACTTCAGAAAATAGCAGTTAAATGTAACCATCCATCACGATGCCATGTTTTATTGTGGTCGGCGGATGCCAGTGTATTATTTACATAGAATTGATGAGCATCTCAGAGGCTAACACCATCTGACCTTCACCCTGTCGACTAATCCAAGCTAACAGCTAGGTCACTCCATTCTCAGTACAATAATAACGCTTGCATGTACTCAACTCAAACCATGTATTGTATAGGATATAAATGTATTGGGTATTTTTATGGAAATTTTCATTGTAACAAGTTCATTTTACAATTCAAAAACCCTCCAACCTAGATGATAAATATCGCCCAAACGTGGAAAAGGCTAAAAAAATAATAGCTACTTATAAAAATTTCAAATCTATTATCTTTCAAAAAAATTAACACATACAAATGAAAGCATTCGTTTTGTTGGTAAGAGGCCATATTTTTTCACATAATATAACGTTAGTTAGTTATGGTAGATGGGTCATAAGCTTGTTCCAAAAGTTATGTTGGACCAAGCTTATGACCCACCTGATGTTAAGTGGTAACCATCGCCTATAACAAAGGTTAACCTCGTAGACCACGCACGTCAAGAACGTGCTATAAGATGCACTGCCCTGTGTCAGTACCCGAAACAAAGCAATACTGCTTATTTATTTATTTACTGCTTCACGGCAGAAGTAGGCATGGTAGTAGTATTTCCCCGGACGAACCATTTGCAAAGAGCTCTACTACTACTTTACACACACCATATTAGACAGACAAACCGACATTATATGACATGGGTTCAAGATCATGTATATTTGTAATATTCTTTACGTCTAAATGGCATAGTATAACACAATCACACAAGCCGTAAAATAAGCAAATGTATTTCGATCAATAAAAGTGACCTAGCTGATTCTCTGCCGCATCTCATATCGGCATTGTAAAAGCAAGTCCAATAAGCGAAAAATTTACTATCGTCAATCGTGAATCGCTATCTGTCTGTTTGAATACGTACCTATTAGCGGTCAGTGTAATGGACAATAGAGTATCTGTAATTTGTTTACAAGGATTTATGGTTGAAAAAGGATGAGAGACTAGATTACTCTGAAACAAAAAAAAGAGATGAAGAATGGAGTAATGGCCCGAACACACCTAGTTCGCTGGTGCATGGTAGCGATCAGTGAAATGCTGTCAAATATCGCTGTCAGATTTGAGATTTGACAGCGAATATTTGACAGCGTTTGACTGATCGCTACCGCCAGCGAACTAGGTGTGCGCAGGCCTTAAAAGATTTAAAACAGAAACAGTTTCATGTCTTGATCTTCACGGTCAGGATATCCCTTCAGATCTTTTACTAGGTATTTTTGAATATGTATAAGAGGGTATTCAGTCAGAATTGAGTCGTATTAAGTTGCAAGCCTATCGCCACTACTAGAATAGGTACTAACTGATTTCTTCATGATAATTTTTTTTCACCAATTAAAAATCCATTACTCTCAAATAAATATTAACTAGGTACATACTATGCTTAATTAATTACATAATACCTCCTTATTCATAATGCCGGACACATTAACGGCTCGCCTAAAGTCTCTTGTCACTATCACTTTCATACCAACAAATAGAGATGGCAACATTTTTTCGGTCTTGTAAGCTAAATGACTACTATAGGACCATTATATGCAGGATGCAAAGATTTTGATCACATTCGATGAACTCAAAGCAGTATTCGAAAACTTGACCTAATTAGTTTTATTTTTTTTATCTCAATATCCAATAAACTGTGTCCTGTGATTCTCTATAAAGGATATCCTGTTGGCATAACTTTTTAAAATACGGTACCTGGATTATCAAGGTTGAATTGAGTGGTATTGAAATTCGGATCACTTTCACAGAGCAAAAGTTAGTTTTATGATACCCAATGAAAAAATCATCATCATAAACCTGAAGAAGTTCACTGCTGGCCATAGGCCTCCCCTATACATTTCCAGGAAAACGATTCTGAGCCTTTTCCATCCATGGACTTCCCAGGATCTTAACAATGTCGTCGATCCATTTGGCGGGTGGGCTACGTTTCGTCTTCCGGTTCGTGGTCGCCCCTCGAGAACCTTTATTCCCCAACGGTTGTCGGTTCTTCGAGCTATATGACCCACCCATTGTCTCTTCAACTTACTAATTCTACGAGCTATGTCGGTGACACTGGTTCTTCTACGGATATCCTCATTTCTGATTCTATCACGTATTGAATCTCCCGCGAATCTCTCTCCGTAGCTCGCTAAAAGACTTCAAAATGAAACACACCTAAAATAAAACTATCTGAATCACAGGGATTCCTTCGAAAATCAAAATGAATCCACGTGTCAGTTTTTTTGTCGTACCTAAGGCCATAGTAATGACTTCAATCATTACTTCCACGTTCTACTCCAATAATGCACACTGGCATTTCAGACTACAGTTTCAGTAATAGCCGAGGCTACAACAGAATATAATATAACTTCAGTTATAGGCAAGGCTAATACGAAACCAATTACATACCAGGTACAAGACACAATAGGCCGTTGTGAACTCGTCCTGTATAGTACAGTAACATGTCCCTATTACAGTGCATACTAGTATTTATGAGCTCGCCGCGATGCATAGGCAGATGCCACACATGTTCTGCCTTAATTCGAATAGATGATACGTAGGGTTGGCAAGAACAATGACCTTAAATACTTAGATAACTAATTTGGCTTTTACACAAGTTACATTTTGATTTTGTAAATACACACTTATAATACAATATAATGTAACTCCAAGACAGAGAACAAGCCTCTTTTTTTACTACACAAATGTTTGTTCTATACAATGTTACACCAAGGCAGAGGACAAACCTCTTTGTTTACCACACATAATATGTTTGTTCTCTAAACTGAGCTGGCCAGCCAGTCAAATAATATTGATAAAAGATATCTAGAAAGTCTTCATGATTTTAAAAGTACGTAAGGATAAATTGGAATAGAAATAAAATATTCCAGCCATAATAAAAACAAAATAAATAAAACACTTGCTTGATTTTTTTCTAATCAACAACAAGATTATACAAGGTTCTGTCACTAAATCAAGAATGATCAAGCATCTGCTCAAAATTACTTTAGATCCTATACAAAATCATTTGATAAACAAAAAATAAAATCTGAATTGTAATAGTAAAAGCCATGAAATGACAGCAGCATAAAACCATGAAATCAATGAAACGACAATCTTTATAGATCCGAATCAAAACATAGCGATCGAAAGCTTATGCAACGCCGATTATGTCATTTTACACAATACTTTCAATGTCAACGATTGTTCTGATTCTTCTACAGAGATAGAGGTTATGCCTTTGTCCGTTGGCAATGGCATTGACTTTCTACAAATCGAATTATTTTCATGCGTTCACTTGATTTGGTCGAATCACGAACTACGAAAGTGAATAAAAAGAACTACGTTTTTGAATCATCTAAACAAAAATGTATACAAGTTTGTGCATCCTAATTTCTTAGACATGAAAGTTTCTGAGTGAGGGTGTAGGTATATTGATTTTCATCTCCGCAAAAGTTTACGGATTTGGAATATCAAAAATTCGTGACCTGAAATATCACATAATATGTGATATTCCAGGTCACGAATTATATAGGCTACTTGTTATCCTTTACCATGAAGAAACCCGCGGCTAAGTCAGCTCTACACGTATTGACCATGTCTTTCCTGTGGATTAGGCCGACTAAGCTGTCAGGATGGTATAGATGCTGGGCAAGCCTATTCCAACTGAAAATCCTGTCCCAGGCACTATAGCGTCCTGCAAGCAGCATGAGTAATCACTAGTTGCCCCTGGCGCTATGTTACTCATCTACAATAGATGCAAAGGCCCGTTTCCTTTTTTTACTTGTTATCATTTGTGTGTGTGTAAGCATTTCTCTCATTTTGAAGTTCAGTATTTTATTTAGTATCTTCCTACACAAGGCAAGGAAACTACAAGTAGATAGAGGCAGCCCTATAGTTAAAATTCATATTAAAGCTAACAAGAACGGTTCACTGGCGATATTGATATAAATTGATTACGGGTTGTCGCGACATTCATTACAGTTCCGATGCAAATATCTTATCTAGTGCTTTCATGACTGGTAATGATTCCAAGGTTTGTCTGGTCTCTCAAATAGTTTATTTTGATTTATGAGTTTTGAATTGAGTACCTTCTGTGAGTACTTTAAGGCTGGGAACTGTTTTGTCTATTGAGAGCAATTTATCAGTCTTCTATGTTTACAAGAACTAGAACGCATTATGAGCTTCAAATGATCCTGAAATTCGTTTCTTTATTTTAAAATGTTTTACGTAAAATTGATTGGCGATTAACGTGCAAATCACTGAATAAGGATTTGTGTATCTTCATAATGACGTATTTATTAACTTATTTAAAATACGATTCGGCAATATTGTGCTTATTGTCGATTGTGACTTTAGGGTTAGAAGGCGCGTCACTTTTTATGTTTTTTTTTTAACTTCGATGTTTTTTTATGTTTGTTAACGCATAACTTCTTCATTTATAAGACGTTTAGAGTTTTTTACAAGGCCATTTAGTCGGTTTCTCAAGTTTTTTAAACTTGTTTTGCTTTTTTAACCACCAAATAATACTAAAAATAAAAAGTCACCTTTCAAGTGCCAATAAAATATTGAAAATAACTCTGAGATTGACAGCCATTAAATTTAGTGATCCAGAACTAATGGCTTGCATTTTTAAACAAGTTCAAAGCCTCACGATCTATTTCTAGAAATGGCAAGGAGTAAACTGATACATAAATTAGAATTGATCAAGTTAAGTAACCGCAGTGGATTAATAGCTAGTTGACCAGATACATTATCTGGTGCGATCCTGGGCAGAGTAAATGGTGTACAGATACGCAACTCTGGTGGAGAATGGAACATTTTGTCCTATGTAAACAGTTCTTTGCATCTAATGATCACTCAGGATGATTCCAATATTTTATTTAATGGGACTCACCCGATATTTGGGGTTTTACGGCACATACGGCAAGTTTTCCTTGTACCATTTTAAATAAAATGGTACAAGGAAAACTTGCGACCCAAGAATTTACTACATAGCTGGTTACTTAAAAACACTAAACGGATTTATCGTAACCTTTCGATGATTTTTTTTCATAGTTAGCATCATAAATGCTGTTTGAAAGAAAGCAAACAAAAAAGAAAGAGGGAAAATATATTTATTGACAATAAAATCAAATAAAATACAAAGAGGTATGGCAACAATATGTTTAATAATTGACAACAACAACAAAAAAAATACAAATGAGTATGGTAACAAAATTGCACAGGGTCAATGTCCCTGGGTCGCGTATTTGACGCATCGTTTAGATCTCAAGACGTCACAATACACAGTGCAGCCCTGGTATTCTGCCACAGCACAATGACATATTGGCACATTATTTTGTTTTCAAGAGTTTCATTTCTATCAAATGGTATCAAGTAGTATCGACCTACCTATCTGTTGGTCATTAATCTATTGACTACGTTTTAGAAGCGTTCATCAATTACAAGCTGGGTCAAGGACCATTCGTCAGGGGTTGATACTGAAATTAGAAGTGCTCGGATAAATTGGTCTTCAGTCAGGATTTTGCAAGATCTTGTTGTATGTAGGTACAACCCCTTATTAGATCAAAAACAAAAGCCACTTATTAATTTTGACCCCCAGGCATGGTAGATATCCCTTTCTCTCTCTCTCTCTCTCTCTCATCATCATCATCATCATCATCAGCCTGAAGAAGTTCACCACTGCTGGACATAGGCCTCTCCTACATATTTACAGGAAGAACTATTCTGAGCCCTTTCCATCAACCGACTTCCAAGACATTAGCAATGTCGTCGGACCATCTGATGACTTACGTTTTGTATTCAGTTCGTGGTCGCTATTTGAGAATGTTTATGCCCCATGGTGGTCGGTTAAGTTTTCTCAATTTTTAATCAAATATTGGATTTCGGCGGGCATATCTGTGGGACGCCTTTTATAATTATGCATGATTATTAGAAAGTCATTCAATAAATTTGAATATTCTTCACTTCAGTAGGCCTACCATGAGCTCTGTCTGGCTCTGTCTCCGGTTTTGAGTTTGTGTGAGTGTTGACTAAATAAATCCTTTGTCAAAACGTCACACGCACAGTATAATGCCCTGGTGATTACTCACACAAACTAAAAACCACAGCCAGAGACAGAACCAGACAGAGCTCATGGAATGCCTACAGGGTCAATCAGTTTTTCAACTTCTGTGTAGTTTTAGTGAGAGTAGTAAGCTTACAAGCTTTCACAATAAATTGTGAGCGTTGTGCGTCCATCATAAAGTAAATGAAATAATTGGCAATTGTGTACAAATCTGTGCGAAAGCTGATACAAACCGCAATATAATAATGATTGTAATACCCCGTCTGTGTGCTCATAAAAGTCTGATGGTTTTGGTTATTTTGTTGTGAAATTTTCGGCAGATGAAATTGACTCAATACAATAATGAATAGGTAGTTGTAAATATAAAGATAATTTGTAGGCAATTATGACGGAGAAAGTTTACTGTATGCGGTAGCGAGTATCTTGCTTGATTTCTCAATTTTTTATGAAGAAACTTATTAAAAAACTGAAAGATGTAAATGTAAACAAAAAAAAAGGTAAATGTAACTTTTTTTATTTAAAAACTAAAATATAGGTTCCGTAATGTTTAACACGACTGAATGTTGTACTAAAATAGTTTTTTTTTGTTAAGCATTAGTGTTATAATTATCTAAAAACGGACAAGTGCAAGTCAGACTCAACCACTAAAGGTTCTGTACAAATTTTTAGATACCTAATGAAACAAAAAAGTCAACGAAACCATTACCTATTAGACATTTAATCACAAAAAATAATTAAAAGTTTAGACCAACGTTCCTTACCTAAAGACCCTGTTTTTGTGGTACGGAATCCTAAAAATATATGAAATGCTCATTAGAATATAACTGTGACAATAAATAGGAGAATGTTTTTGAATAAAGATGAGGAAAATGATACACACATAGCAATTTTGGTACATTATAAAAATCTTTGTGATTTTCTTAAGTGTAGTAAGCAATATAAAAACAATAAAAAGTACATAGCAAATGTTTAAAACAGCGATGAATTAGTATAATGTAGTTATTTGATTAATTATAAACATGTAGGTAGGTAGGTGAGTTCATTAACAAAAAACATGTTGATAAATGCTGTAATTCGAAAACAAATAGGTGCAAGTACAGCCTAATACATTGTTCCAAAGGAATTCTTGGCTTGTCATCGTTTTCGACTTGTTCATGTAGGTAACGCCTCTTCATCAGTAATAACCGATGTATGGGCGTTTCTATCTGTAGGTCTACTACAAGCTCTGTCTGGCTCTGTATCTGGACCTGGTTTTGAGTCAGTGTACTCAAACTAACAATATAACCTAACTAACAAAAGCAGCCAAGTGCGAGTCGGACTCGCCCATGAAGAGTTCCGTAGTACGACGAACTACAAGAACCTTTATATTATGTTACTTGATGTAACATAATAAGGTTCTTGTAGTTCGTCGAAAGGTAAATTGCGGTTTACGGTTTATGACGTATAAAAAAAAAACTGCTGACTAGATCTCGTTCAAACCAAATATCGTTGGAAGTTTACATAGTAATGTACAACATATATTTTTTTTAGTATTATCATTTTCTTACTTTAGAAGTTAGAGGGGGGGGGACCAACTTTTTTCCACTTTGGAAGTGTCTCTTGCGCAAACTATTCAGTTTAGAAAAAAACGATATTAAAAACCTCAACATCATTTTTTAAGACCTATTCATAGATACCCCACACGTATGGGTTTGATGAAAAAAAAAAAATTGAGTTTCAGTTTCAAGTATGGGGACCTCCGAAATTTATAGTTTTTTTTTTATTTTTATGTAAAAATCTTAATGCGGTTCACAGAATACATCTACTCGCCAAGTTTCATCAGTCTAGCTCTTACGGTTTCGGAGAAAAATGGCTGTGACATACGGACGGACAGACAGACAGACAGACAGACAGACAGACAGACAGACAGACAGACAGACATGACGAATCTATAAGGGTTCCGTTTTTGCCATTTGGCTACGGAACCCTAAAAATAAACCCTACGTCGAAACGTCACACACACAGTATAATACACTGGGTGAGCACTCACACAGACTTAAAACCAGAGCTAGAGCCAGACAGAACTAAGTGGTAGGCCGACTGATCGGAACTTTCCTGTTAATGTGAGGTCTATGATATTAAATATCCATAATAAAATCGAACCTCACCGAGATTAAAAATATTTGTGTAAGAAAAAAATATAAGTTGGTACTAAAACAGCTAGTTGGTTCCCATCGTACAAGCTCTGCTTAGTTTGGGGCTAGATTGTGTTGTGTGGATTGTCTAAAATATTTATTATTTATTTGACCTCTCAGCTCAGTTGGTAGTAGCTCTACCTTCTGCGCCGTAGGTCGTGGGTTCGATCACCACCGAGAACAAATATTTGTAAAGTGAACGCAGATGTTGGTTCTATGTCTGGGTGTTATATTGCATTCTAAGTATGCATTTACAAAAAATATATATATGTATTATATCAGCTATCTGGTTCCCATAGCACAAGCTTTGATTAATTTGGGGCTTGATGGTGTTGTAAGTCCATAATATTTATTATTATTTATTTTCAATAGCTCTCGTTTAAGCAACGTTATGTAGCTTATTAGTTAATTAGCCATCGTGGCTTTCAACAAAAATATCTACCTCAATACTATCCTCATTTCATTATCCTAAGTAGATTGCCTAAGTTGGCGAATCTAAGTTTTCTAACACCATTACCACACTTGTTACTGGAACTACGTAAAAGGTCGAATAATCAGATTTCCTTTTCCTGTACAATATCCACTCCTTTTCTGTTTCTTTTTTGTCTTTTAATACAATTTTGGTTAGGATAAGTTTATGAACTTTACCATCATCATCACCAACCTGAAGAAGTCCACAGCTGGACATAGGCCTCGCCTACACATTACCAGGAAGTAGGATTCTGAACCCTTTCCATCCACCGATTTCCTGCGATCTTAAAAATGTCGTCGGTTCAGCTGGTGGGTGGGCGCCCTAGTATTCGGCTGATGATGATGATATGACCAGTTTATCAGTAAGTTCCTAAAAATATCTTCAAAAAATTTGATTAATCCTACAAGCCACGTTTAACTCCTTTATTTTTGGTATTTAAATCTCCATATTCATTCATATTAGTCTCATACAAATCTCACATCTAATCACTAATTTGTCTTCGTTTGCATGGTCACTGGTATTAGTCATATCCTTTTGTAAGGCTTGTTAGGCCTCTCTGATTCATAAACTGAACGATAAGCGATGCGGTGTGCGAGGAATGAGCGTTCATAAGAGTTAAAAAAAAATACATAATAGTAGTATGCATATAAGCAAAGGGCATGGGAATGGATAAATAAGTTTCAAAGCTGTTCTTTTGAAAATCTCAAGGGCCTTGAGTACAAAAGTTTTCAGTAAGAATAATTATTATAATGGTATGCTCTGCAATGCACATGAAGATTATAAAACATTTGATTTTATAAAAAGTCAACCATTTATCCATTTATACAGTAGAGAAAATAACAAAAAAAATTGTGTACACAATGTTTTTCATTCCACTTAATAATTACTATCTAGTCCTAAACTAAGTCGAGCTTGTTGATATAATATTTTAAAACATAAACATAAAATACAATATAACACCAAGAAAGAACTTTTGATAAATTTTGTGAAAACAATGTAAATGTGGTCTATCTATTCCGTATGCACCCACTGCTGGGTATTATAGGCCTCCTCCTTAAGAGCGTTTATCCCGAGCTTCGTGACTCAAGTTTGGGTAAATATACTCACCTAGCTATTCAGTTACACCTAGCACGCACACAGCCGTCTGTGTTGGAGCGCGTATCATGCGCCGCATTGAATGAATCACCTTGATACTTTCCCAGCTCTTAGTAGGGAATGTATTCATTTTTCGTAAGTAGGTACAACATTTTGTTGAATGAGTACCTACTTACGCAAAAACGGGCAGGTATGTTAAAATAAATCAAAATAATTTCGTGTAAAATACAATTTTAATATTTATCGTCTCTAAGTTTCATGGACTTAGCTTTTCGGGGATCAACAACTTCGGGTAATAGAAATTTATTATAAAAACTGACTAGCCGATGCTCCATGTTCTCGCTCCAAATTGTATCGTCCCTAATTATTTTTTCTGTCTTTAATTTATAATTTTTGCCTGTCCACACAGCAAATAGACAGTAATTTCTATTCGTTACGTGCAGCTGCCCTTGTATTTGATAAAACCAGTCATGGCGTCGATTCACGGATACATCTTTTTACCAGAATAACATTTTTTTGGTTAATAGCGATATCTGCCTCTAATCCGAATGCCGGACTAGGACATTTTATTTCGGTGATACCATCATCTTCAATTAGTCCATCCGGCGAAGCACCTGTAACCATAATAAATTGAAAGAAAACAATGATAAACAAGGAATAGGTCAGAAATCGAAACCATAATGCGAACTCAGAAGAAACTACATAAAATCATTAAAAAAATAATATAATGCATGCAATAGGTCCCAATAAAATATGCAGTAGGTAGGTACTGATGTACGTATTTCGAATAATAGTACATTATGATATAAGTGCGGTAGGTTGAAAATTACAGCCGAGGCGTTATTGAAGCCCGAGCCGTAGGCGAGGGCTACAAGAAAGCAGCGTTTTATAACACATTTGCGAGGAAATAAATAAAAATTAAACGAATAAATTGTTTATCACTTGTACCCTTCATAACTCAACAACATATTTTTTAGTAAAAATAAGATCATTAGGTAGCAGTTGGGGAGAAAAAAAACACGTATTTTTTATTTTTCCAAAAAATTGTGTATTTACTTCACAAAATATAAAAAAAGGGAGTGTGCCATGACGGGAACAATGCACCAATGTGTTCCTCTACGAAGTATGGAGTGCTTTGAAAGAGTAATTTTGTTTCTTGGTGCATAATGTAAATCCATGCTTTTCACAAATGGTCTTTTACTTGCCAGAGCATTTAGGAAGCTGGCAAGAAATCCGTTCTTCGACCCATACTGGCCAGTGACTTACTTACTCCGGGCACATAGCTGTCAGAGGCCCGAATTTAGCCAGAAAACTCCAGGGTTCACCTTCGGGTTTCTGGGCCTGGAGGTGTGGTTCAATGCTTCGGCATTGCACGTGCACTTGTCCCCATCTTACAGAGTACCTAACCTATCTCTTTACGAAAGTCAGCAGATACCTGAAGTGGTTCATTCGTTTGCATGTTCTTGCGAACCCTTTTATATAGCAACCAGGCATTGGACTCGAATAGCTCCTTGGAAAAGATTTTGAAGAAGAACTGCACCGAACTATCAAGTTCTAGAACACTCTACTGACAAGTCTTCGCCACCTGTGAAGCAGAATTGCTGCTCCTTTAGCTCCAGGTTCTTTTTTCCAATGAAGATTCTAATTCTGCCTGGGTTGACTGCGTCTTGATGTTCCAGGTGATACGATGGTTCTGGTTGAAGTAGGGGTTCAGGAGCTGGTGGTGGTTGGGAAGTACTACTAGAATTCTCGATATTTTCAACAATGGTGTCAATATATACACCTGCAACCTCTTCCAAACCCTTGACTTCCATTGGCACCTCTAAATCCAGACCAAAATCAGGATGTGAAATTCTGTTGTTGTCACCGTCAAATCTATCTTCACTCTTTGCATTATCAAAGAGGAACTGCTCGATTTCCTCTTCTTCTAGACCTCTGTTGAACAACTTGTCAAAGAAAATAAGAATGGCCAATGTATGACAAAAGATGCACTTGTTAATGCAATGTACCAGAACGGGTACAAACACAAAATGACAATTATCTTCTAAAATTACTGAAATTTATTCAATAACTTCAATACATAGCAATAAACATAAACTTACGTAGAAGATTCACACCGCAAATACACATTTTTTTCAGTAAAAACATTTTTAGTCGATTTTCAAAATTTGTAAACAAATGCCGATCACAAAAACCGCGAAAAGTTTGGTTCAACTTCGTTTGTGGTGAAAAAGCGCCTTCTCTGGAGAATACCCTGCACTAAACATTGAAGCGCGGTATGTTCCGGAGCGGACACTCTGTTTAAAAACAGATATAGTCGTTCGCTTTAGATTTTATACGTAAAAATGTGCTATGTGCCAGTACGGTCACATGGTGATATGAAGGGTTAAAGCATTTAGAGAATTTGAAATTAAATGAAATGACATAGCAGATTGTAAATGTCATTTCATTTAATTTCATTCCAATTCATCCCGTTTCATTCAGTTTCATTCGGTTTCATTCATTTTAATTCAGTTTCATTCAGTTTTATTCAGTTTCATTCAGCTTCATTCGGTATCATTCAGTTTCATTCGGTTTCATTCAGTTTCATTCGGTTTCATTCGGTTTCATTCAGTTTCATTCGGTTTCATGCAGTTTCATTCGGTTTTATTCAGTTTCATTCATTTTCATTCAGTATCATTCGGTTTCATTCAGTTTCATTCGGTTTCATGCAGTTTCATACGGTTTCATTCAGTTTCATTCGGTTTCATTCGGTTTCATTCGGTTTTATTCAGTTTCATTCAGCTTCATTCAGTTTCATTCGGTTTCATTCGGTTTCATTCGGTTTCATGCAGCTTCATTCGGTTTTATTCAGTTTCATTCATTTTCATTCAGTTTCATTCGGTATCATTCGGTTTCATTCCGTTTCATTCGGTTTCATGCAGTTTCATTCAGTTTCATTAAGTTCATTCGGGTTCATTCGGTTTCATGCAGTTTCATTCGGTTTTATTCAGTTTCATTCGGTTCCATGCAGTTTCATTCGGTTTCATTCAGTTTCCTTTCATACATTTAGCATCTGGATAAACCGTACGTTATACCTTATTAAAAAGCAACCCGTGCGTTTTACATTACATTACCGCACGAGTGCGTAATGACATACATTACGATATTGAAATCGGTGAAATTAGAGACCTTTTACGAGCAAATGTGTTATAATAGTACATTGTTACCTGAGTGTTGAAAGTCACGTTTTTTGAGTCCCGAGACGGGTTTGGCGCCAGAGCGTTAGCGAGGGCGCCAATGGAGCTTGAGGGACTCAAAAGACTTTCACCCGAGGTAAACACTGTGCTTTTCATTACGAATACAAGGAAAGTAAAAATAAAAACATGAAAGAAAAATTAGTGAAAATGAAGATTGAATTGCCGCCTTCCCGGTTTTTTTTTTCTTTTTCTCTGGCGGGCCTTCGGCTTCGGCTCGCCAGCATTATTCAGCCATTATTTTCATTTTCATAATTTAAATCTATGTTATTTTAAATAAATAGTTGAAGCTATACACTAATCAAGTAATTTAGAAGATATATTATTTATTTAATACTATCTTTATGTTATTTAAATTTAAATATTACATTGCGCTCTAATTAGACTTTTTAAACTTCTTACCGTTGTAATGGGTTTCCAACCTACTTGCTGAATAAAAAGTTGGAATTTGGTTGAACAACCTCCTTGCAGTTAGAAAGACTTTAGAAAGTTGGAACATGGTTGAATAAAATAGAACTTGTTTTTTTTATAATTTGACAGCTGTCAGTAGAAAGCGATTCTTCCTAGGGCTGAAAGTTTTACTTTCAATTAGGCCCCTCAGGCAACTTCAGACCTACTTTCAGAGTATGAGTAATGAAAAATTAATTGATTACTTTACAATCATAGATAGCTCATCAACTCGGTGCAAGTGGCTCCGTGCTTCGAACACTAGCTTTGGTATCGTGCGGACTTGCGGACTGGATGACTATTTGAAAGTACCCGCTAATTTCGACCTTTTTTTCGGCGTGTTATGTTTTATGATAAGTTAGCAATAATGATTTTCATAATGCAAATTATTACTACTTCTATCTCCGTGTACGTTTAATAAAAATGGGAATTGACTGTAACATGTTACGTTGTAAAAAGTAACCCCTGGGTAACATACCTTTTAGCTTCATTAGCCTTGACCAAATTTTCGCAATTGGTGACGTACTCGTTACTTTTTTTACGTGATGTAGCCTGTAAGCGGCTTTTTTATGCCATATCTGAAATAAAAGTAAAGAATGAAACCTGAATTAAAAAGAAATACAAATTAAAAATAATTAACTATTTTTTGCGTACCAGAAACCGGGGGTAATTAAAGTTAATAAGTTAATGCAACACCATTACTTTACATCATACATGCTCAGTAAATAGGATTTACTTTAACGCAAAGAGGCTGTGTAAGCAGGCGTGTGCAGCCCAGTGCATTGTAAACGCGTTCCATTTTCAAATCACTTTTACCGTAACACTATGCTTGATACGTAATGGTTCATTAAAGTTCAAGAGCTATGCAAACCTCCTTGGTGATGGTTCATTACAGTTCAAGAGCTATGCAAAACTCCTTGGTGAAACAATCTCTTTTCTTACAAAATGATATGAAAACTTTTTACTGAAAAGATATAGTAGCTCACAGATGTGTGCATAAGTGTGCGTCTACGACTGTTTTAGCAGATACCTACCGGTACAAATATTTTACTATTAATTTTAGAAAAATTAATAATATTATTGTAAGTTTATTTTTCTCAAATTTAAATTACATTTTGTCATACCCGTATAAATGTTGTGTTATTGTTGTATTGTAAGCCTATTTCTGCCGAAAAGCAGCATTGCTGTGTTTCGAGTTGAAGGGTATGGGTGCCGGTGAAATCACTGACACGTGAGGCTGAACATCCGTATGCCTCAAGTTGATGGTCGTAGGGCAGTGCATTGTAGGGCACGTTCCTGACGTGCTTGACCTACGAGGCAATGCTTTGCTATAGGCAATGGTTACCACTTAACATCAGGTGGGCCATATGTTTGTTCCATCAGCGCGTTAAAAATTTACCTCTCATGAATGATGTAAAGTAGAATGCTTACCTCGGTCATAAGTAGCTATTGCACCCTCGAACTATATTTGCCCTCGCTCGCTTTGCTCGCTCGGGCATCTAAATATCTCGGGTACACTCGATCCATTAGCGCCCTTTGCGAGCTGCGCTCGCACGGGCGCCAAAAAGGATCTTGTTCTGCAAAAGCTCACTTACTGCCCTTGTATAACAATCTACTATTAAAATACAAAAAAAAACTCACCAAAGTTTTGTTAAACAATAAAAAGTATCAAAACGTCCCAGTAGCGCTATAAACTCGTGAAGCTACAATACATTTTTTTGAGGCTTGCTGCTTGCTTGCAGCGACCGGGAGCGACGCACGTCCTACCTCTGAAAGGCCTCGGCCGGCACTGAGCGTTGACTTGATTCCGCGCCGATTATATAGTAATACGAAATAATTCATAGTAAAATAAATATTCATGTTATAAAAAATAAAAATCAAACATGTTTTAAAACGAACACTTTTTCATTTACTAGGCAAAAAAATAACAAAAATACCTCGGATTTCATCATAAACTAACACGTCTAATATCTCCAAAAGTGGCTAAAAATTACTCCTTTGATTATTTTTTTCATGAATGAAAACTTACAGGAATCGTGTTTATTCTGCCACTAAGAACTAATAAAATGTTATTAGCTTTTTTATACGAAAATTTTATAAGTTTGTCGTTTATAGTTTTATCATTGAATCGCATCTGCGTAGACCATCAACCGAAAGTTTAGGAAAAACAGATGAATCTTATGAAAAAACTATATAACCATTTGAAAATGTTTTTCCCATATGATTAAGTTTTGGTCATTCCCAATAATATGAGGTCAAATTATCTTCTGTGCAAGTTACACATATTGTTTTATTGGCCGTCTGAAATCATCAATTTACGGATGAACGTTCTTAATACTTCACTCTCTTCGGTCCTGTGCCAGTCTCCGCCATTGTTGCCTAACTACTCCGACAACGTCATCCGACTAACGGGCGGGTGGTCTGCCTCGTGGTCGCTGTGCGTCCCTTGGCCAACATTCTGTATTCACCGTTGTCCATCTTCCACCATTCCTTCTGGCGTTCTGACGTGTCCTACTCATATCCACTTCAGACTTGTGATCCGCATCTATATTATAATTATGTTTCACCACACTAAATATAATTGTCACAAATATTTACATTTCGCTCTGCTTTGACGCTTGGTTGTATCTATAGTCGCAGCCTTACTATTTTTATTTTTTAAGGCACCCAGTCTCACCCACACGCATGCATTGTTTTGGTATCAGTCTGGATCTCCTCGTGTTTGTCTAACAAGCGGAGTGTAGTATGATTATTATTTTTCTTTTATACAAAGTTAGGTTAAATACGTTCGTTTTATGTGGATATGACTATTATTAGCAGTTTTTTTAAATAAATATAATTTATAAATAAATCAATAATGTGGAAATCCACACAGCACTATCTAGCCCTAAATTATATTAAAACTAAAAAATAACTAATTAAACTTTTTTTAATTACATATTTCACAAATATCTACTAAACAGTTGAGCTATTATATCTAGGCTTGGTCTAGGATTGGTCAGAAATTTAAAAAGGACAGATGCTTGTACTATAAGGGTGTTATTAATAACACCCTTATAGTACGAATAGCTACGCCAGGATTATTAATAACACCCTATGGGTCTTATTAATAATCCTAGCGTAACGTTGGACTAGTTGATCCGTGTTTTGTCTCTTGCATTGACATGCAATTGTCAACTCGAGCAAATGTGACAAAACACGATTTAACTACTCCAGCGTTGCGCCAGGATTATTAAAAACACCCTTTGAGTTTGGTTTTCGCAAATCAGGACAGGCAGCGGCTAGGTATTCCCAGTATAATCATGTTTTAAAAATATTTTTATCAGAATTCTACATTATGTACTCTTCGTGAACACTAATTTAATAACCCCCTTTAGAACATGTTGCATAATTACTTTCAAATTAGTGTCATCAACTAAACAGTCATCAGTAAATGTTGCTAGTTTAAGTATGTATTTAAACTGGTTCGTTTGTGCTACTGGATAATTTAAATTACCTAATTAGAACACTAAATAGTGGTCGATCATTTGTGTAATTAGTCATTTAATTGCTAATGAACTCGTACTACCTTCTAATCGCCACCACACTACTGCTCATTGATTTAATTAAGTGGAATCTTATATGGGAATCTAAAAAATTATATCTATTTACTTTTGAGTTCTTTTACGGTGCGTCTGCCTAAATAAAATTATTTTAACCATTTCATCTATCGTAGTATCGTCATTTGAGTATGTTAGTAGTTTAATTTATATAATAGCCAAATGACTATGATTTTTCCTAGCAGTTGCTAGAAAAGGCTGCGGCGAATGTAAATGGATGAACATAGGTAATATTATTGTTTATTATTTGAAGACTTAATCGTTGTTCTATCTTCTACTACCCTGATGTTTGGATAGCCAAATACTATAAATTACAATCTAAATATGTTTAAATATCAAAATACGTTTATTAACACACACTTTTCTGCATTTAGTATTTTTTCACATAAATACGTCGTTAAGTCTTATCCTCACTTAGTATAACCTTAGTTTAAGCACGATTTTAATAAGATTAAAATAATTGTACGCATCCTGCTAGATAGACTGTGTTCTCTAGGTGATGGACAAAAACTGTGGCCCACGTTTATGTGATCCTTGTTGGACGTGAGAGATGCGCGATAATAACCCGTTAGAAGGTTTGAACTGTTTGCATCTACAGAGGTAGAGTACGTACTAACAACACAACCTCCTTCTGGAATGTGTATACACTGAGAGGCATCTTCTTTTTTTTTATTTAAGAGCAATGCTCTTGTCAGCGTAATGTATGCATTTTTCTCCAGGTATTTTTTTTGAGGGCCATCTCCTTGACTTTCGTAAACGACATGATGCCGATTTGCGCTTTTATTTGGCTTGTCCTTGGTCCCTTCCTCTCTTTCCTTCTAATTTCCCTTCGATGATATTTCTGATAAAGCTGTCATGTTGTTTAGAGAGACATAGAGAGATGTAAATTTAACTATCATCAGCAGTCTTCTAAATGATTCAATTGATGGCCATCAACTAGACTGACGTCATTTAAAATTATACGAAAATTCTGTGAATGATAACAAAAACCCTGATGCTGAACTGATGATGGTGTGACCTGTGAGGTCTACTGCTTAAAGGAATGTTTTCAATAGAAGAGTAAACACTTATTTCAGCAGCAGCACTGCATCGACACTTACATCAGGTAAGATGGAAAATGAGAGATGAAGAAAGAAAGCAAAGGTTTTTCATAGACTGGTTACTATAAAACTTAAAGTAACAGAAACGGTTGAAACAAACTTGTTAATAAACGGTCTTTATTCTAAAACGGGAATATAAAAATGAAAAAGGCCTCATTATAAGTTAGAACAAACGCCGACTGAGACTCAGTATCGATACCTTATCGCAATTGAACTTAAAAACTCTTATAAATCACGTTTATCATCAGTTGTCAATTTAATGACTCAAAAACCTATTAAAATTGAAATGAGCTAAACTCAGTAGTATGTAAATATTTGTTTACGGTAGAGATAAGAGAACAGTCTAAAAGCTTAAGCAGTAAAGCAGTTTCAAGCTTTTGGTAAGAACGAGAGCCATGTTCTTACCAACAGCTCAATACCTAAAACAAACATTGTTCAAAATTAATGATGCAATATCTATACTGCTGGCATCCTTTAAAATCCTTTGTATAATCTTTTCTTGAATATTTTTGTTATTTTAGTTTAAATAAGAATATTGTTCTCTATTTACAAGCTGGCCGATTGTGTATCAAAAGTTTGATACAGACATATAAATTATACTAACAAGGAAGAGTGATTACGTATCTTGTTGTCATCATTTTTCAACCACTACTTATGTGTTGCCTTATTAGATTTACAAAGCGTAGTTCTCGCTATCTCATGTGCCCGTTCTGTGTCAAAGATAAGTTTTACTTCCATTCATTTTTTATTGCAATCAAAGCTCAAAATAATTTCAAAACTGACAGATGCAACTAGGTTTTGATTGCAACAAAAGACAAGCAATCACTTACCATGTAATATGAAACTATCAATTTCTTATTTTCATGTCCATTAATAAGCCTTAAAGTTTTCACTGCATCGGTCACACGTGGTCTGCTACGTCATCTACTACGTCACTTGTATTGGTGGAGTCATAAATGAGCCAGTTGTTTCACTGCATTCATAACACTGTTGCCAGATAACAGGTTCTCTACAGAGATTCAGCGTCATGCATAATGCAGCCTACTAATGCGTCAGTTAATTACACGCCCTTAGGGTTGTTATTGATTGGCAATTTGTGCTTGCGGGCTTAGTCTCACTTTAAATCATCTTTTAATGCAAAATCAACTTTATTAGTACTAGTTTAGTGATTCAATTTTGATTGATTTGAGTAGTACAGGTGCACGGAAAAAAATGGGGTCTGACAAAGTGTTCATTCAAGAATAAAATTATTCTCAAGTATATTGTTTAATCTCAAGCATATATTTACTTAAGGTAACAATAATATCTTGAATAAAATAACATGGAATTCTTCAATATATATAATATTATTCTTCATTTATTTCTTTACATCAAGAATATTTTTTTGGATCAAGAGGATATTTACTCTTGACTGTAGAAAACGTTTTCATTTTGAACAAAGCAATTAAGAATTCTTACTCTGAAAAAATAAAGATTTAGCTTAAGAAGCTCAGAGATTACGGCCAAGAATAAAAATAAATTATTGGTTTAAGAAAAAGTGTGAATTCCTTCAAAAATTATATTATTGAAACTAGACTTTCATACTTTTGATTCAAAATACATAAAATACTCATTTTAAATAAAGTCTACTATTTAAAATCAAGAAAATATTTGTTTTATAAATACTCTCGAATGACAAAATATTGCCTCTTAACCTAAGAATATGGATTCAACTATCAACTAAGAACAAACATTTTAGGTAAAGAAATATTTACTCCATTGAAGATGATTTGTTCAACAATTAAAACTCTATGTTTATTGATTTGAATACTTACTGTTCTTCAATTAAGAATTATAACTGTCTGCCATTGAGACCTATTTTACTTGGTTGGACAAATTCAGAAGTTTTTCTGTGAGTGCAATGTTTTTTAACTGAAGAATATCGTTTCTAAAATTGATAAACAACCAACATTTTAAGTCGAGAAAATATCTTCTTCGGTGAATGTGGATGTTCTTTTCAATTAATTATATCTGTGTTAACTAGAATACTTTATTATTATTTCATGAAGAATTATAACTTTCTTTACTTAAGAATTAATGATTTGTTCCTTTTACAAACAAAGTATTTTTTTGCTTATAACTCCAAACAAGAATTTTATAAAATTGCATTAAGAATTTATTATTTATTTTTTCAACAATAATATTGTTTAGACAAGAGTTTTACACTTTTGATTCAAAATACGACAAAGATAATATATTTTAAGAATCTACTATTTAACAGCAAGAAAATAATTGTCTTATAAAAGCTCTCAAGTGACAACTATTGCCTCTTAACCTAAGAATATGGATTCAAATATCAGCTAAGAACAAACATTTTATGTAAAGAAATATTTACTTAATCGAAGATAGATTTGTTTTACAATTTAAAATCTGTCTCTTTTGGTTTGAATACGTATACTGATTTTCAAATGAGAATTATAACGGTCTACAATTGAGACCTCTTTTACTTGGTTAGACAAATTCAGTAGTTTTTCTGTGAGTGCAATGTCTCTTAACTGAAGAATATCGTTTCTAAAATTGATAAACAACCAACATTTTAAGTCGAGAAAATATCTTCTTCGGTGACTATGGATGTTCTTTTACAAATAATAATGTCTGTGTTAACTGAAATTCTTCATTATTATTTCATGAAGAATTAAAACTTTCTTTACTCAAGAATTAATGATTTGGTTATTTTACAAACAAAGTATTTTTTTGCTTATAACTCCAAACAAGAATTTTATTAAATTGCATTAAGAATTTATTATTTATTCTTTCAACAATAATATTGTTTATACAAGAGTTTTACACTTTTGATTCAAAATACGACAAAGATAATATAATTTTAGAATCTACTATTTAACAGCAAGAAAATAATTGTCTTATAAAAGCTCTCAAGTGACAACTATTGCCTCTTAACCTAAGAATATGGATTCAAATATCAGCCAAGAACAAACATTTTATGTAAAGAAATATTTACTTAATTGAAGATAGATTTGTTTTACAATAAAAAATCTGTCTCTTTTGATTTGATTACGTACTGTTTTTCAAATGAGAATTATAACGGTCTGCCATTGAGTCCTCTTTTTGTTGGTTAAACAAATTTAAAAGCTTTGCTGTGAGTACAATGTTACTTAACTGAAGAATATCGCTTCTAAAATAATTGATGAAGAACCAAAATTTTAAGTCAAGAAAATATTTCCTTCTACAATTAATTATAATGTCTATGTTAACTGGCATACCTACTTAATTATTATTTCAATAAAAATGATAAAATGTTTTAGTGGAGCTAAGTAGGTATAGGTACATAATATTTTATTAGTTGAATAAAAAATATTTTTTTACTTTGTTAAGTTTTGGTAAGCAAGAATTACACAAATAAATATGACACTAAAAAGTATGTGAATTCATTGTAAAATGAATCAAGCTGGGAAAATTGAAAGCTTTTATTAAATAAGTTGTTGAACAAAATAATTATGTAGTTCTGCTGTTAACGTCTAGATGGCGTTTAACATTCGTTTAACAATAATATTCTTAAAGCAAGAGTTTACGCTTCTGATTCAAAACATGTTGAGATACCTACATTTTAAACGTTGACTCGCGGGCGTATATGAACGTTAAACAAACTTAAAAAAAAGACGTAATCGTGGAAAGCCAATGGATGGAAAGGGCTCAGAATTGTTCTTCCTGGAAATGTGTAGGGGAGGCTGATGATAGGGGTATATGTCCAGCAGTGAACTTCTAGAGGCTGATGATGGTGATGATGATATTAATAAGTCTTTACATCATATACATCAGTAAGTAGTTTTTACTGCTGTGCCCTACGATTTGACAGGCGTCACGGTTCAGCTGGTAGTATAAATACCTGTGTGGTGAACATAGATTTTTGTTCTTTGTATGGGTGTTCTAGATTTTTTTGTACAAGATAGTAGGCAAACAAGCACATGGTCCACCTGATGGCAAGCGGTTATCGTAGCCATTGGACGCCCTGAATACCAGAGGCGTCACAAGTGCGTTGCCGACCCTTTAAAGGTATGTTTTTAGGAATACATAAGTATTGTATTCTAAGTAAGTATATACAAAATATATAATCTATACATATACTAATATTATAAGGCTGAAGATTTTCATTGTTTGGTTGAACGTGCTATTAAAATAAATAAACAAATAAATATTTAGGACATTCCACACAACACTACCTAGCCCCAAATTATGCTGAGTTTGTACTATGGGAACCAGACAGCTGATATAATACTTATATGTATTTTTTTTGTAAATACATACTTTTAATACATTAGAATAGGGTAACATGACCGAAATCCAGCCACCACCCAATTACCAGCCGCCTCCGAAAAATCAAGATAGAATTGTAAACGATTTACACTATGCTATTTCCTTGTTACCCCAAAATGAACCTTAAATTATACTCCATAGACGATATCAATTTGGTCAAGCTAAGTTTTAACTACCTATTCAGTTTAGAAAAAAACGATGTTAGAAACCTCAACATCATTTTTGAAGACCAATCCATAGATACCCCCACACGTATGGGTTCGATGAAAAAAAAATTTTGAGTTTCAGTTTCAAGTATGGGGACCCCCAAAATTTATAGTTTTTTTTCTATTTTTGTGTAAAAACCTTATTGCGGTTCACAGAATACATCTACTCACGAAGTTTCATCAGTCAGGCTCTTATGGTTTCAGAGAAAAATGGCTGTGACACGGCCGGACAGACCGACAGACAGACAGACAGACAGACATGACGATCTATAAGGGTTCCGTTTTTGCCATTTGGCTACGTAACCCTAAAAATGGCACACGCCTTGAATGTCATGCCAGTATTTGCACCTATTTTTTCCGATTAGGAATCAATTTATCATGCCCCAAAATCATATCTATTTCCGTGTGACAAATGCTTATAAAATTAATAATTAAGTTTGTTTACCCACCTAAGTAGGTAGGAACCTAAACTATAATTTTTTTGTATGAAAACTATGATGCAAATGAGTGTTTCACACCAAATTGACGTTTCTTGACTTTAGCATGGAAATCTTGAAAAATATTTAAGAAAAGATGTCTTGAGTCCAAAACAAAAACATTCTTGAATTTAAACAATGATTCAAAGGTGTGTTTTAGACCAAATTCACGTTTCTTGGTTTTACCAAGGAAACGAAACAAACTATATGTAGATAGCTACGCGTTTAGGCATAGATCCGGTGTTGCAGTGTTTTTCCCAAGTTGTAGGGAAAATAATTGAAAACGCATTCGTTCACTCGGTTAGGCTCTTGCCGAGTGTTTATAAAATATATCCTATACACGGGAGCCCTATGTATCACTAATCGATCTTTACCACGGAAGCAAAAAAACGAAAACATCTAGACCAGTAGTTCGCTCCGAACTGAGATCGCGTAATGCGATCCAAATGCTCTGAAAAGTTAAGTACCTATTTATAAATAAATAAATATTGTGGACAATCCACACCGCTCTATCTAGCCCCAAACTAAGCAGAGCTTGTAATATGTGAACGAACCAGATAGCTGATATAATACTTAAATACTTTTTAT
Source organism: Thera britannica (assembly GCA_939531255.2). Taxonomy (NCBI): domain Eukaryota; kingdom Metazoa; phylum Arthropoda; class Insecta; order Lepidoptera; family Geometridae; genus Thera; species Thera britannica. The sequence goes on from OW618034.2 coordinate 23,760,106, forward strand.
TGTAAATACATACTTAGAATACAATATATATACCCAGACAGAGAACAAACATAGATGTTCACCACACAAATGTTTGTTCTCGGTGGAGATCGAGCCCACGACCTACGGCGCAGAAGGCAGAGCTACTACCAACTGAGCTGAGAGGCCAGTCAAAACTTATGTTGTCCATCACGCATTGTGTTTTATCTACTTTGAGGAAGTATTTCTATCCAGATTCACTGTTTGGCTTTACCTCTGAATATACCTCACTAACTTTGTATGGAAAAAATGCATAAGTGCATGTAAGACCACAAAAAGGCTCGTGGTGCACAAAATCCTTTCATCACCCTTTCCACCGTCTATAGCTTATCGATTGAATAATAATTATTTCGTAGTGAGTCAACGTCAGTAAAAATAGTGGAGAAATGTGAAATTGATACGGCCTTATTTTTGGTAACTAACATTTTGTAGCGGGCAACACTCTGTTTAGTCTTGTCTTTGCTTGCGCCGGAGTGGTGATAATGTATTGTGTGTGATTGATTATTGAGTTCCATTCCATTTATTCTGAGATTCGAGCCTGGCATGTAAGTTTTTGAGCTAGTGAGAATAATAAGTAAGTACCTAGGTAATTGACATTGTGTTGTGTTGTAAGTGTATTTAGAATTGTTGCATTTTGTTATCGGACCGACGCACGCTCAGACATAGTACCGGCCGGCGCCATGTTGAGAAACTTTCCGCTTATTGTATGGACTTATCGTTTGATTGGGATAGATGTTCTATGTAAGTACTACTTATATTAGGCGAGGCGGTATACCATTCGCGGTGCCCGGACGAATTAAACTCAAAAAATGCTTTGCGCTTCAATGTTCAAATTCACTGGTTAGGTACCTACCACAGCCGCTGGCACTGCCTTCTGCTACGTAGCAGGCTGCTGCAGCTGCTGTAAGGCTGGCGGTAAGGCTGCTGGACTGCCTTTCAGGTTATGTCTCTCTGGGTGATGAAAATATGTAAAACTTATCTTGTCCTTGTCCCACTTTATGTAGGGTCGGCACAACAGGTTTTCGTTCTCCACTCTCCTCTATTAGCCGTCATATCAACAGTCACTCCTTTCTTACTCATGTCATCCTTCACACAATCCATCCATCTTTTCTTTGGCCTACCTCTACTTCTATAACCATTCACATTCATATTTAGCACTCTTCTCGTTACATGACATTCTTCCCTTCGCATAACATGCCCGTACCATGCTAACCTATTGCTTCTCATCTTTTCAGTCACTGGCGCCACTTTCAAACTGCCCCTAATATTCCTTATCTTATCCATTCTAGTCACTCCACACATCCATCTCAACATTCGCATTTCCGCTGCATGCACTCTTCTTTCATCAATCCCTTTGGTGGCCCAACACTCAGACCCATACAAAACGACAGGTCATATAACCGTCTTGTAAATCTTCCCCTTTAGTTTAAGGGGCATTCGCGGATCGCACGTTGTTCCTGTGACTTGTCGCCATTTCATCCATCCTGCGTTTATCCTGCTCTTTACATCCCTGTCAATCTCACAATCATTCTGTATTACTGAACCGAGGAACCGAGGTGATGAAAATATGTAATCTCTACCTAATAAGCAGAGGTTCTTGTAACTGTAATCTAGGTACCGTAGCCACAATACTAAAACTGCTGAAAGGTGCTGTTTATCCTGCCCAGCTGTTTTTTACTTAGTTATTACCATAATCACTAGTTGATGTCCTGTCCATTTGCAGATTTAAATCAAAATTGAACTGATTCCCAGCATACCTATAATACCTATACTCACCGATATGTAGAGGTTAACTATGGAGTTGCTTCTAATGGAGAAATGGAATATGCCACAGGATATAATTACAAATTTCAACGGTAGGTGAATATTAATTATATCCTTCGCATTTAGATAAATAATATTTTGTCTAGTGATAAGGGGAATTTTTGTTTTAGAAAATGATGTAACTGTGGATCAATTAAAAGATATCAATGACAATATCCTGAAAGAACTGTGCCCAAATATTGGACTCTGTGCATAGGTCATGGGTTCCCTCCCCGCCGAGGATAAACATGTTTGTACAGTGTATGTATGTTATAATATATATTATATATAGGTAATTGATTGAGTGAGTGAAGCGAACAGTTTCATCAAATTTTCAAGGCAACTTGACATTGTATCTTTGTAGAATAAAAATCTTTATCGCCCACCTTAAAATTAACAATGGAAAAACAAGTAACAATAATTCTAAACAGCAATGTACAATAGGCGGTCTTATCGCTGAACAGTGATCTCTTCCAGACAACCTTTGGATGGAGAGAAGCGTTTATTAAGATGTTTGGCTAGGGTGCACAAAGAAAAAATAGTAAAGAATATAAATTATGGACATTTACATACCTAAGTAAATTTATATAGACTATAATACATACATAAATAACTACTACTTCTTTCAAATTTCCGTATGTAACTACACCGCTTTTCAATTCGTTATTTCTTTCCATGCAAAGGTTGCCTGGAAGAGATCGCTCTCAGCGATAAGGTCGCCCATTGTTTTACCTAATTGTTAATTTTTTATGTCCTGTACTGTATCTTTTGTGTGGTGATCAATAAAGAGTTATCTATCTATCTATCTATAAATATAATAAATACATAGATACATACAATCATGTTTACCTACTTAAATAAAATACATTGAGTATGTACAATTGTACATTCTATAAATAAATAGCTACATGTTTCTATAAATACATAAAAGTATACTTACACAGGATAATAAATATACCTATGACAAATCATATTATTATAAACAATCTAAGTTAAATCAGATTAGGGGTTATAAATGAGGTAAAAAATAAAAAGTTAACCAAACAAATGAAATTAAGTGTCATATACAGGGTGTTTTTTTTGAGAAGGGCGGTAATGGCAAAGTGAAAATTTGCTATTTCCATTCATTTTCAGTAAACCTTTTGTTTGCAAAGATTGAATCTTACCAGCAACATAATCCATTGGTTCAATAATACAGGGTGTAATTTTTTGAAAAAATCGTTCGGGACCATTTCCGTCACAAGTAAAAGATTTTTGAATAAAATAAATATGCAGTTATTGTTTTCTTATAAATTGAAGGCATGACTCCTTTCACGACTTTTCCCTAACCCTCGTGGTTTTGGCCTTGGCCATCACCGCCCTTCTCACAAATTAAAATTAAAATTAATTTGAAAATTAATTTATCACCTGAATCTGACTATGAGTCCTAAATGACTCAGTATTCTTATTTAAATTATTTATGTCACTAGCATCCGCTCGCATGGTACTTTAAAATAAATCATCTGTTTTATACATTTCAGATCTAAAAATGCCAGGATCAAATAAAACTGTTGACCTACTTGATTCCCCCGAGAGGAAGACTGAACAAGCGAAGAAAATTTTCCACATTAGAATGCGTAGAGAACTTCATAATTGACGTTGAGGTAAATATATTGGGGTACTATTTTATTTCGTTGAATGGTACAATATCTATAACTCGCGGTTACGTTATTTTAGGGTATGTCTTGGTTTTTTCCTGAATAAAGAGTAACCTGTGTTTAACCAGGGTATAACTTACATTCATATTTGGCTGGCCTCTCAGCTCAGTTGGTAATAGCTCTGCCTTCTGCACTCGATCCCCTCCAAGAACAAATAGGTATTTGAGTGGTAAACACAGATGTCTGTTCTGTCTGGGTGTTATGTAATATTGTATTCTATGTATGTATTTACAAAAAAAATGTATGTAAGTAGTATATCAGCTATCTGGTTCCCATAGTACAAGTTCTGCTTAATTTAGGGCCAGATAGTGTTGTATGGATTGTCTTAAATATTTATTTATTATTATTTATATCAAATTTCATCCAAATCCATTATGCCCTTTTGGAAATAAGTGGGAACAAACATATTCACTTGATCATAAGCTTGCCCATATATAATATTGGAACTAAACGCGTGTGCTTTGTAGGTATGTTAATCAATTTTGCAATTTTTATATGTTTGCTATTGTTTGCAGAATCCTGGAGATATTCAAATGAAAATAGATGAAGTGAAGGAAAAGGCTCTACATAGCAAGCAAAGTGTTCAAAAAAGTGTAAATAAAATAATGAAAATGATGTTTCGGTTTTAATGTGCAGTTAAATAATTGAATTAAATTTTCCATGTAAGCTTCGATTGAAGTTCTGAAGTAGTCAATCAAGTGTAAAGTGAAAATCTGAGATGTTAATATTTCTGTAATTTCTAACAGAGTTAAATATTGTTTCCATACTGGAAAAATACTCAAACTAAATAATATTACTGAAATTGATGATGATGCTTATAATTGTGTTTGTTATAAAGAGATTAATGGTGTAACATATTGTGATCATGAAAATAATATTATCATTAGAAACAGAATATTCAATAGGTAGGTAGGAAACTTACTGTGCAGGTTGCTACCAAATACTCGTCTATTCTTAGTCCAATCTTTGGGCACAGTTCTTTCAGGATATTTTCATTGATATCTTTTATTTGATCCACAGTTAAGAGCGGGTCGTGCGAAAATTTGAGATTAAAAAAAAAAAAAATAACTAAATAACTAAGTGACATTTAAAAATCGCAAAAGGACTAATTGTAGAGTATACATTTGAGATTTATTCGAATTTAAGTGTGTTAAATAAATATACTATTTAACATGACATTCTATTTAACGCTGACATACGATTTTCATTAGCGTTAAATAGAATGTCATGTTAAATAGTATATTTTTTTAACACACTTAAATTCGAATTAATCTCAAATGTATAGTCTACAATTATTCCTTTTGCGATTTTTAAAATGTCACTTAGTTATTTAGTTATGATTTTTTTTTTTAAATCTCAAATTTTCGCACGACTCGCTCTTAATATACCGGTTGTTAGCAGCCTAAAGCTCATTAACACATTAAAATTGTATTTAGATGAATTTATGACACTAATGTATAATTTAATACTTTGCACAACATGGAATAGGTATACAACATGGTATATACTTAATATTATTAATTCAGTAGATTAATATTCACCTACCGTTGAAATTTGTAAATATATCCTGTGGCATATTCCATTTCTCTAGAAGTAACTCCATTGTTAACCTCTACATACCTACCTATACTCAGGTGAGTATAGGTAGGTATGCTGGGAATCAGTTCAATTTTGATTTAAATCTGCAAATGGACGGGACATCAATTAGTGATTATGGTAGTTACTAAGTAAAAACCAGCTGGGCAGGATAAACATTCAGAAGGTTTAGTATTGTGGCTACAGTACAAAATGATAATTATTGTATTAGACAAATATTATGTTATATTACTAGTTTTAAGAATCTGATGGCAAACAAAGGAACAAGTCTTAAATTGCGGCGCTTATCTATACTTCTCACGAGTGAAGCTAGGTACATACCTATAGCTTCACTCGTGAGAAGTAGATTTATAGTGAAAGTGGATTTTATGAGCCAATGTAAAAATTAGTCTGCGAGTGAGAGGCACTGAGCACCTTCATGATTTATAATTACTTGAGCTTGCATAACATTATTAGGTAATAATTATAATGAATACCTAACAAATATTTAAATAAAATGATCAATACCTACTGTTGTTTTAAGATGTTTATTTTTTAATAAATATTTCATATAATTAAAAATCTATTTTATTATTTTATTACCTTGAGTATTTCCAACTTATTTATATCTATTTTCAGGCATGAAATGGCACACGGAGATCAGATTGGAAGATGTGAAGGTGCAGCAGGCTCGTTATTCTGTAAGTGAGTTTTAGTGCTTTTCTTATTCATTTCATGTTTCAAATGGTACCTCCTCAATAATAATGTTATTTTAGTGAAGAAGTTTCAAGAACTGAAAATTCTTATAGTAAAATAATTTATTATTGAACCAAGAGATTCCGGGTCTCTGAATGAAACATGAAATGAATTAGATCAAGAACTAAAACTTCTTTACTGAAGAACACGGTTTTAAAATCAATAAGAATGACATTATTCGTTGGAGACAATCTGATCTTCGTATGAAACATGACATGCGTTGGACCAAGAAGTGAGATTTCTTACAGTGAAATACACTATTATTGAGCCAAGAGATTTCTGATCTCTGTATGAAACATGAAATGAATTAGATTAAGAACTGAGACTTCTTTACTGAAGAACGAGGGTTTCAAATCGATAATAATGATATTATTAGTTGGAAACAAACTGATCTTCGTATGAAACATTTTATGCTTTGAGCTAAGAACTTAGATATCTTTTAGTGAAATACATTATTATTAGGCCAAGAGATATCTGATCTCCTAATGAAACATGCAATGAGTTAGATCAAGAACTAAAATTTCTTCAGTTAATTAAGTAGGTACACGTTCTTAAATCAACAATATTAACATTATTGGTTGGAGACAATCGGATCTCCGTATCAATTGCTTATTGTTGTTGAATTAAGAACTAAACTTCTTTACTGAAATGAGTATAAGTATTGATCCAAAAACATTCATATTATTCTTGCGAAACAATCTGATCTCCGTATAAATTTCTTAATATTATTAAACTAAGAAATAAAACTTCTTCACTAAAAATGCATGATCATCGAACTAAGAACATTAAGACTTTATATTTAAGACAACCTGATCTCCGGAGAATAACTTATGTTATTGAACTAATAGCTAAAACTTCTTAACTGGAGAGCAGCAACTGTTACTAAGATTGTTGGCATTCTTCATTAAAGATAAATTATTCTCAGTGTGAAAATAGAACTAATTGATGCAAGAATTTAAACTGCTTCACTGAAATATGCAGTAGCACACAGATAAGTAAATACCATTCTTCTTACAAATCATTTATTTTTCATACGGAGAACTTATTTTCTTGTAAGAAAACTCCGGGATCCATTGGACAAAGTGTTCAAATGAGAAAAGCATTATACTTAAAATTATTATTTAATCACAAGTATGCAAATACTCGAAGGAAGACAAATATCTTGACTTAAACATTTATTTACTCGTATTTAAAATAGTTCTGTTTCAATACAAGCATTTATTGTTTTCCCCATATATGAATCACGGAAATTCTTGACCAATAGATATATTCTTGATCAGAAACAATATCATTTCTTGACCAATAAATATATTCTAGATGAAGGAGGATATGAGATATCCTCATAAATACCAAGAATAAATTCGATGATTACATGCTATATTTAAGACATAATGGTATTAAATATGAGAATTTAGAATTCTTAACTTAAAAAAATGTGTTTGCTTATGCAAAGACAACGTTGCTTTTCTATTGCAAGAACAGATATTGTCTTAATTTGTGAATATATATACTTGGAAGGAGAATTAATAACAAGACAAATATTTACTAATTTTAAGAATATATTGTTTTCCCCATATATGAATCACGCAATGTCTTGACCAAGGGAAATATTCTTGGTTTAAAACATATTTTTTTTTCCGTGTGGCGTATGTGATATGCTTTTTAAAGTGACAGTTATCCAAAACTCGCGCTTAGTTGTTAGCAATAAATAAAATTGACTGACTTTTCAGCTCAGTGACTGGCCTTTCAGCTCAGTTGGTTGTAACTCTGCCTTAATCTGTGCTGAGGTCGTGGGTTTGATCCCCAACTAGAACAAAAATTTGTGTGGTGAACACAGATGATTGTTCTCTGTCTGGGTGTTATATTGTATTCTAAGTATATATACATATGTACCTATTTACAAAAAAAAAGGATTATAACAGCTATCTGGTTCCCATAGTACAAGTTCTGCTTAGTTTGGGGATAGGTAGTGTAAATTGCCCAGAATGAAAAAAACAAAAATCAGTTAACAATGAACGGTGTATTTTTTTCTTAAAGTTACATGCATGTAATCTACTACTGCTTAGTGATTTTATTCTGGTGCCAATTTGTATAGCAATGGATTGGCTAATCGTATTACTGTAATTGTTCAAGCCTAAGACTATTAGGTTATCCAATTAAAGGATTACAATTTTATGGCTTGAAAGCCGCTCATTTAGGTAAGTAACTATCATATTTTGAAAGGTTATCTTGGGGAAGATAATAGCCCAATTATGGTTGTTGAAAGACTTCGGACGTGACTTTGAAATGTTAGCTTTTAGTTGGTACTAGTTGTGTTGAATTATGTAATGTTACAATGTTTATTTTTAACTCAAAATCACTATTAATAAGTATATTAGCTAGTTGGAGCACTAAGTACGTGTACTGATATAGATGTGTATCTCTGTAAAGTAAACAAAGTTATAGATAAGGTATAAATGAAATGTTAATTTACCTCCAGCAGAAGCTCATTATCGCAAACTAAAACCAAAACCAGAGAAACCGGACATTTTCTCGAGATACATTCTGTATACATCGGATAAAGTTTTTATTGTTAACAGGGAGAACCGTGGCCACGAAGAGACGATGATATCTCCACCTATGAATGATGACTTCGTGCTGAGCCCCTGGTACCAGCTAAAGATAGACATGAACGCTTAAGACATGCCACGAATATGGAAATACATTGCGCGGATACCCATATACGAATATCTATTTGCAAGGGTTTTTGAAAATTAGCTATTGTGTAAAAACCATTTTGGAATCTTACGAAGCAATAAAGTTTTACTATACACGGTCAAAAACGTTTAATTATTCAAAGAGTTTCTTGTTTTTATTTATTTATATGGGTAAAGTTTATAGCAGCAAAACTTTAAAAATATTTACCACATACACATACACTAAAAAAAAATCTATTCATTTAATTTTGAAGCATGATAAACTTTTTTTGCATAATATTCAGTAACGTCAAATTATTGATACATTTCGTTGTTATCTCATATTTTGTTTGCATTATGTAATAAAACAATAATTTCATCAATGGACTTGTCGCAGTTATTATAAAGTTCTTTGGTCTATGGTCGACCCATCTAAGGAAGATAAGGGGGTCGACGTTTTTAGCACAAAGCATTTTCTGTTTCGGACCTTTTCTTGCTGGTTATTTGATTCAAAACGTGCTCGAGAAGTACCTGTACCGAGACCACCTTTATCAAAAGGTAAGCAATATTTTCTCCAAGATTATCTATGAAGCCAATGGCATTTTAATTACGATTGATAGTGGTAAAAAAAGGTTTTTTTTTTAATAATGAAGTTTTTAATTTTCAGTTCACAATAAAATAAAAATGCATTAAAAAAAACGTTTTGCTTTCGGCAAAAGCGGTCAGTCTGTTTAACATTATATAAAAACAAAGTGGTCGTGTAGGCACTAAAACACCCAAAACCAAATGTGGTCTACAAGATTTACAACAAGACAATTAGAATTAAACAAAGCTTAGGCGACTTCATTTACTTGCGGTGTTGACAACCATAAAGTTTTAACCTTAAAAGCATTGCCTTTGAGAACATTTATAGTGGCAATAGTGTAATTGCGGTAAAGCTTTTCACCAAGACGAACTTGGGTATCACTTTTATGGCATGTCGTATTTTGTATTTTTTTGCCATTGGGACTTTGAGAAATCTTATTGTTGACCCCTATTTGGGTTTCTAAGCGTTTTTTTTAGAATGTCTCCTTCTAAAGATAAATAACAATTGTACTGCAGTACGTCAATGCATTGAGATAAAAGTTAAAAATGTTAGTCACGGGTAAAATAATTGTTTCTGTTATTGTTATGCGGGAGTCAGTTCTGGTTACGAAATTTGCTCCCTATTTTTGATTGTCTTTCAAACCTCTCGCTGTTCTTTTATCATCATAGTTTGAAGCTTCCGTTTCAACTACATGTATACATTCTATTGGTTATTGCTTGAAATGTTGACGTTTTAACTCAACTAAAATACAATTCATCAAATAAATGAAACGTAATAGAGTCATTTCCGTTGGTACTATAATTTGTATTTGTCCATTAGTGAAGTTGCCTAGACTATTGAAATCGATTTTGTCATTGTAGTTAACATGCACAATGCAGGGCGTTGTCTAATGCCGTATCGTATCAATTCTAATTCCATTCACTTTTGTCGGAACAATAAAACTGATATTTTTAACAAATGTCTTAATAAAAGCCCACACGTGGTTTTCGTTGAAGTGTCCATTTAAACTCTGTAATAGATAGTTTGGCTCATAAATATTCTTAGATAATGGATCGGGTTAGTCTCGTAAAACTCTGGTTGAACTCAAACTATCGGTATCTTGTAATGTCAACACAACACTCACGTTAGAAAGATCTCTGTGAGATGCTTTCGAAGTCAGTTGTTACGAGATAAGTGGTAATATTGTGTTTGGTGTCCTTATGTAAATATTGAGGCATCACATGGGCACGTGAGATATTTACTTCCAATATTGACTGATCAATACTCGAGTCCTGATAATGACCTTGGTTCTAGAGACCTCTTTCTTAGAAAGATTCGAACCGGTATTCGGTATGTTGAATGTTTATTTTTTTAACTCAATTCATAATGCACCATTAGTAAGGATGAGAAATCGAGAATAAAACTGAATGATTCTTAGAAAGACAAGCCGATGATGCTTATTTACGGTTACCACAATAAAGTCTCAGACCAGTTTTACACCATAAAAGTAAGCTTCAACTTACCAAAACCTCTCTTTATCCATATCTTTACAGTGTTGGTGCACTACGTACTCAACATCTTCAACAGTTTCAACCATAAGTATCTTTGGTCTTATAGCTGTGAGCTCTGTTTATGGCTTTTGCTCCGTTTTGGTGAGTGTCTTGGCATGCAAGGCCATTCAAGATGTGTTCTGTTCAGAGGGGTCTCCCACGGTAGAAGCAATTTGACACGCACGTGATAAGGCATCCGATGGCCCGCGATTAGACTTTGCGGTGACTCCCAGCTTGAAAGGACGTGTTTTTGTACTTAACTAGCTAAGCCTAGTTGGCTTTTACAATGTTTGGTCTCAAAGGCTTAAGAGTAACAAATGGGTTTTACTTGTTTTGTTTGTTCTTGATTAAAATAATTTTTTATTCATTATTACCTAAATAGTCACGGTATGTTATACATTTCGACCCTAAACTACTTTTTGTGTATCGTCTCTACGGAGCACCATAAATGGTACAGAACTAAGATGTAGATGTCCATTTACATCTAAGTTCTGAACAATGTTGGAAGATAATGCAAGCATTTAATTTTATTCCACTGCGGGAGTTGAACCCACACATTTTAAATCGACACCATCACCACAGAAGTGTAAAAAGTAAACTAAAACTTTTAGCGACGAGTAAGAATTTTTATTTCCATTTGAATTTAGAAACAAAATTAGTATTGTGCCAGGCCTCAGTTACAATAATGAGTTAATTTGATAATAAAAGCTTCATATCAGATTAGCATTGTGAACATTCGAGGAGTCATATCTCCATTGTGTTACAGTTCCTGTGGAACATCTGGTTATAAATCACTTTACAATGAAATGAATAAGGAAATTGAAGGAACCGCAACTTTGTATTATTTAATATACTCGACTCATGCTGTCAATCATTTATTTCGCATTGATGAAAGTGTCCGCCCACCTTTTCAAACTAGACACACACGTTTGCAATAAAATGGCGCTACTTTTGTTTATAATAGGTCGGTATGTAAAGTTTTTTTGCAGGTGTTTAGGCTGTACAGGAAACGATGAGCCTATTGTTTAAATTATAAACATGAATAAATACAAATTATCTTTAAAAATAACCTTGCACGCTTTGAAGTAAATTTATTTAGTTTGGAAAGAAACTCTGAAAATGTATTTTTTTATCCTGCTCGTCTTTTTTTCAATAAATATATTTTTTAAACGTGTCACTCTAACCTTAGTAAAATACAGATCTTTTTTGTTGATTTCAAAATAGAGAAATCCTAAAGGATAATAAAGTTATGTCTTTGCTTCTGTTTCAGATGTCACCACGACCTCCTTTGAGATGTAACTTGAGGAGATGCACCCGACGAATCACGCAGGCCTAAGTCTTCTGCTGCATTACCAATATTTCAAGTGTTCAAAAAACACGCGTGCCATCTGTTGTGAGCCGATGCAGCGTTGCTCCCACCCGTCAGTGGGCCCACCCCGCCCCGCGCACCCTGCCTCCACTCCCTATACCCATGCGGCTTTCGTTCGTTCAAACTTCGTAGGTCAGTTACCGCCCGACCACAGGGGAGTATGGCTGCGTCAAAACTTTTACCGCGATCTCGCACTCTGTGTTTACATGCGCTGTAAGTTCGAAACAACTATCGTAAACAGACTTTGAAGTGATACAAAAGTTTCTAAAAGTACTTTTAGTGAATTTAGTGGTGACCAAATGAACTGTTTTATTGTGAACCATGATTGAAAAGTTTAACGGAATGATTTCGTTTAAAGTTTGGATGTGTTTGGTGATGGTGAGCGGTGCGCGCGCACGGTCTGCGCCGCCCGCGCCCGCCGGCTGTCACTGGGACTACTCGGACGCTAAGTTGAGTGAATCAAACTTTCTCACGTGCAACATCAAAACCATCGGCTCCGTAGACTTCTTGTTTAAAAACATCACCACTGCGCAGGCGTACGGCATCAACAAGTTGAAATTGACTTGTACCGACTTACTTTTCTTCGAAAGCTCATTACACATGAATACCGGCAGTTTTTTGGGACAGCTTCGAAAACTTGAAGAGTTGAACATGGAGTATTGCAAAATACGTTACGTTCCTGCTACTGTATTGTCCCCGCTTCGTGATTTAACGAGTTTATCGCTTCGCTCGTACAACAATGACTGGCCTGCAATGACAATGGAGTTTCATGCTGAAAGTTTTCGTGGGTTGATGGAACTACGAACGCTTGACTTAGGAGATAACAATATTTACATGCTGCCTTCGGAAGTTTTCTGTCCTCTTTTCAGTCTAGAGTCACTGAACCTCACGAGCAACAGAATTCAAGACATATCGGAAATCGGCTTCTCTGACTGGGGTAAGGGACCTATTGCCCCAGGTAAATCATGCAACACTGGCCTCAAACAGCTTGATTTATCTCACAACAACGTACTGAGACTACCCGACAACGGACTTTCTAGCCTCAGATCTTTGGAAGTATTAAAAATTCAGAACAACTTAATTAACGAAATAGGCGACCGAGCTTTCGTCGGATTGAATTCATTAAAAATTCTGAACTTGTCGGGCAATAAGTTAGTTGCTGTCCCTCCGGAACTATTCCAATCATCGCGAGTTATCAAAGAAATCTCGTTAGCAAATAATTCACTCGCTGTATTAGCGCCTGGCTTACTGGAAGGGCTTGATCAACTTGAGAAATTGGATTTATCAAGGAATCGCCTCACAAATGATTGGGTTAACAGAGACACTTTTGCCGGGCTCATCCGTCTCGTGATTTTAAACTTATCTCACAACTCTCTCGCTCGCTTGGATCCCAAATCTTTTCAAGACTTGAACAACTTGCAAGTTTTGAACTTGGACAATAATGCAATCGAGACAATTAGCAACGGCGCTTTTGCTGAACTCAAGAATCTTCACCAACTTTCTATCTCAGATAATAAGATAAAGATTTTGAATGAACACGTTTTTTCGAATTTATTTGTATTAAGCCAGCTTTATTTGGACAATAATCAGATTTCTACTATCCATGAACGCTGCTTTGAGAACATCACGTACTTACAAGATCTTGGTATCAACGGAAATAGTTTAAATATGATTCCTGACGGCATTAAGAAGCTGAGGTTCTTGAAATCACTTGACATTGGAAAAAACAACATTACCAAAGTATCGAACACTTCTTTTGAGGGCTTAGAAGAGCTCTACGGGCTGCGACTTGTTGACAACAACATCATTAACATACCAAAAGACACATTCAGTACTTTACCATCCCTACAAGTTCTCAATTTGGCTTCTAATAAAATTGAGAGTATAGAACAGGATGCTTTTGTCTCAAATCCTACTTTAAAGGCCATACGATTAGATGGAAATAGAATGAGTGACATTCGAGGTGTTTTTAACAAACTGACTACCCTGGGATGGCTCAATATTTCTGATAACAAACTCATCTACTTTGACTACGGCTATATGCCAGAAAGCCTTGAATGGTTAGATATTCATAATAACAATATCACAAAACTAGAGAACGAACATAGCACACGACAAAACATCAGAATGCTTGACGTAAGCTACAATGCTTTGGAAGACGTCGATGAACGGTCGATACCTGATTCTATTGAAGTCCTTTTCTTGAATAACAACAAAATTCACACGATTCATCCAGGTACGTTTCTACAAAAAAGGAACATTGAAAAAATCGTCATGACAGATAATAAATTGAGAACTGTCGAACTATCAGCGTTTACTTTGCCCCATATTCCAAAGCACAGAATGTTGCCAAAATTCTTTATTGGAAATAATCCGTTTGTGTGCAACTGTCACATGATCTGGCTACAAAAGATAAATCTGTGGAATCACATGCGGCAATATCCGAGGTTTATGGATTTAGATACAGTACAATGTGAAGTTGTGAACAACAAATACGGCGGAAAAGCGAAGCTAATGGATGTACCTGAGACGCAATTCCTTTGCTCGTACGAGACTCACTGCTCATCAAGCTGTTTTTGTTGTGACTTTGAAGCTTGCGATTGCAAAATGACTTGTCCGGAAGGTTGTTCTTGCTTCCATGATAGCAATTGGAACTCAAATGTAATTGACTGCTCTAATGTTGGTTACACTGAAGTACCTGAGAAAATACCGATGGATGCTACAGAACTTTATCTAGATGGCAATGACTTTGGAAACCTCGGAAGTCACATGTTTATCGGAAAAAAGAAACTTCACAAACTTTACCTGAACAACAGTAACATTGCCACTATGGAAAATGATACTCTGAATGGTTTACACGCTTTAAATGTTCTTCATCTTGAAAACAACCACCTGTCTGAGCTTTCCGGGGGAGAATTCTCGCAAACAAAACACTTGAGAGAGTTATATTTGAACGATAACCTCCTGATAAGTGTCGCAAACATGACTTTTGAGAACTTGTCATCGCTAAGAGTTGCAAATCTTCAAGGCAATAGAATTTTGGATCTCGACAAAAAGTTGCCGCATGTTCTAAATACGGAGAGCGTTATCGTTCAAGGAAATGTATTTACTTGCTCCTGCGATAACGTGATGTTATTGCAAAACTGGTTGAAGAAGATCCATGAAGATCCCGCGGAAGTGTTTTGTGCTAGTGAAAGTGGACTTATTTCGAACTATACTGTGTTTGACGCTATCGATAAGTGCCGTGACTCAAGTGTAACAGACAATACGATTCCCACTGAGAATCAGCCGTATCAATACGATGAAGTGAGCACCATAAAACTAAACTTTGTTCCACTTTTAGCTGTAGTTTTGATTAGTGTTATTCTCATTCTTTTGTTTGGTGCCTTAGCGTTTTCGTTTAGACAAAACGTCCGGTTATGGGCGCATTCTAAATATGGAGTGAGGTTATTCAAAAGTGCTTCTATTCAGGAGAGTGAGCTCGACAGAGATAGATTGTATGATGGATACGCTGTGTACAGTTTATTGGACGATGATTTCGTATCTAAAGTTGTAGCTCCTGAAATGGAACACTCTGGATATACGATGTGCTTTCATTATAGAGATTTACAGCATGCGCCTGAAAATTATTTAACTGAGCAAATAACTCATGCTGCCGAGTCTTCTAAAAGAATTCTAGTTTTTGTTTCGTTTAATTTTTTACAAAATGAATGGTCAAAAGTTTCCTTCAAAGCAGCTATAAAACATGTTATAACTACCATACATCCCTCAATACGACGACATAGAGTAGTCTTTATTCTTACCACAGATGTAAGTGCATTAAACTTAGACTTAGATTTTCAAGATTACTTGAAATCTTGCAACGTCTTACTGTGGGGTGAAAAAAAGTTTTGGGAGAAAATTAGGTTTGTTATGCCAGACATCTCTAACTTACATTGGAACAAAGACACACTGAATTACAATCATGGCGTGTGTCCAAATGGTAGGAGGCATCCTTCTAGATATACAGCTTCGCCCACTGCGCCGGAACATTGGTATAAATACGACGCGATTCCTCCTCAGACGCCCACTGCCGCTAATGTGGGCATAAATATTGAAGATGACACGTCCATGTTGACGAACACAACATTGACGAGTCAGATTCCAGATGGGGAGAACTTACATCATAGTTATATTTCTATCGACACTCAAAACTATGAGCAGCCATACGGTGGACGAGTGAGACCACCTCATACGTTGCGAAAGCACCAAGCCCCAGTCCAGCCTGGTCATCACTCTCCTGCCATGCTCGATGAACAGGGTTACTTACAACCTCTATCATCTGTGCACGATTGCTTGCCTCAAACTCATTCAGCCGTGCTCAGATGATAGCACAACCTTTAACTCTTATCTTAAACTGATATTTCCTAATGGAACTTCACATTCCAAGCACATGTGCTGGCTGTACTGTCTTTGAGTAGATCTTGCCTTTGTGTAACTTAAAAGGTGATAATTTTACAAGCGTGCTGATAACATGGCCAATGTTCCGTAGTAGATAAAGTAATAGCGTCATATTTTAAGGAGACTTGTTAAATTGTGCTAGTGTTTATCTAGAACGAAGCCTTATAGTAGTTTGTTATGTAATATAATGTGTATAATGTTTTGAGACTGATACCTTGTATTGTATAGTAAGCCTTTGCCAGTATCAGGCGAGTACTTGTATTATGTATTTTCGTATAGCTATATCTCATTGTTACCAAATATTTTGTAGATAGACTTCGGAGCATAATGTGTAAAGTTATTGTTATTGTAGTTTTACTAGTCATTAGCTAGGAAGCTGATAATGTTGAAATTATTGTACCGACACTGTATAAACTTTATATACCGAGTCAATGATAACAGTTCAATGCAGTTATCAATATAATAATTTAAGATGTCAAAATACGTGTAACATTATTATCATTGACTTTGTAGATGTAATAGGTATCTAATATAATTAAATGACTGTTATTGTAATAATATAACGCTATAAAAATAAAACCACAATATAAAAATATCTGAAATTTCATTGATCACTTCAAAACTTGATACCTATAGGCAGGAACTTGACAGCATTAAAAGTAAATTGACTATCTTAAAAATATTATTCAAAAGAATTTTATGATTTTTTTATGTTCCTTATCAAGCTATTATCAGTTTTTGATGTTAACTGTATTTACATAACATTGAAATAGTTACCGCATTACACATAATAATACAGAAAAAAAAGTCGTTTGTTAACTTAAAATATTCACATTACACAATTAGGTACCTGACATAATGATCCACTAACAGTTAATTATTTCTTACAACCTTCATAACGAGTGTCATTAAACCATTAATGTTAACCACGATCATTATTTCATGTAGTTTGTTTAAAGAACGAATACGTTTTTTGTTTTTGCCGACTTTGGCAAAAACTTCCTTAACTGTCGAAACTGTTAAAACCCTTGTTTCCAAGACTTTAGAAACGAGAAAAAAGATCTAATATAATTTCGGCTTGCCGACAATCATCGAAAGCCATAATGATGGTCCCTTTTCAGGTAGAGAACGCACCCAAGTAATATTTCAACCGTCACGGATAGAGTAGCCATAAAAGAGATTTACAATACATGGTATATTCATAGCTAGTTAGAGGTATATTTATGTGACCTTATGGACACGGTCCGAAGGGCAGTTATTGATTTTTTCGTGAATATTTTTTCTAAAGATCGGATTTTGAAGCATATGGTGCTTTGAGTGTCCGTCGACCGACTGACACATTTTTTCCCACCAAAGCCACATCGAGTGAGCCATATGACACTTTTTACTATGAACGTATACAAAAATTGTTCATGGAGCTGCTGATTTGGCGAGGAAGATCTGAAAAAGGTATAAAAGGAATCTGAATAATAAGTGAGTACATTTAATTATTACTTCGTAAAACAATGCATGAAGCATTGAAGTTGAAGAACACTGACTGGTATGGACTTGGCTTAACCGACTATCAAACTACATTGTTCTAGTCCGTATAACTAGATTTAAATCCACGATCTACGGATCAGAATACGCGTCACTACCACCCGTGCCCTTAATAAAAATTAACTATCTACTAAAAGCTTGAATGATTTCTGTAAGATCTAAAATGGTTCTTACCTAAAGCAGCACCCAATTTCATTTTCAATACGTTACCAAAACTATCTCTGTTCTCGATACCTGCTATCAATATCCGAGAATATCGACCTTATCTCTAGATTTCACGGTTAAACGCACCATTGGCTGCCTCTATCATCCCCAAACGTGTCCTCAAAACCAGATAAGAAATTGACCAGATATCAGAGCGAGTCCTTTCCATTGGCTTTCTAGCTTAAATGGATTGTTATTTTATCTTGGATTTGTTCAATTTGTGTGAAATCAATGGGAATGGTTTTGACTGTGCCGCATTTTGGGATTGAACCTTTGATAAGTCTTTAGCATTGATACGGTTCATTTAGTTTGGAAGGAAATTCATTCATTTAGAAGCTTCTTTTAAGGTCTGATTTGGCAGCCTACATATAAATTAGGCTGGCTGACAGTTAAGTTTAGGTTTTGGGCAGGTCTTAGTCTACTTAAAATCATGTCCCAAGCACTAGGTACAACATCCCGTAAGTAGAGCTATGAGTGTTGCTATTGACCTTAATGCTGTTGAAATAATCAACAAGGCTAGGACAACTGATTTTTTAGTAGCTTACTGGCTACTACGCAGGTAGTCACAGAGTTATACAGTTTCATAGAATGCTAATCAAACCAACAGGGGGTTTGACGTTTGATCTCAATCAATCATAATGTATTCGTATTTCAAATTCCAATTCATCTTTCCCAATTCATCTTGTGACTTTTGAGGAATCTCCAAAACCATAACAAAAGCACCGATGACTAATCCCCAGGGTCATATTAAATCAGATAATTCAGTGACATTGATCGACGTTTGATATCCGAAAGGATGGTCAGATTGTACAAACGGATCGTCTCCACTTTGAGTAAGTATATTAAGCGGACAACCACTATGGGGCTTTAGTTGGTAGATAGGTATATTAATAAAACAAATCTGGTGAGTAATGCCGGTGAATAAACTTAAACACCAGTGCTCACAAAATATAACAATGGTGTTTGGTTCATCAAAGAGTTTGAAATCAACTCAATTTCAACTGGTTGTGTAGGGTAATAACATTCAATTTATTTAAATATGCCTAAACTCCTACTAAAAAACAAAACTTTTCTGGTATATTAATCCGCTTCCTAGCAAAGATTCCCTGCTCCAGCGGTTATCCGCTCAAGATTCACGTCATTCAGAATTCGTTGGTCAACCCGAACCTCCCGCTGGTAAGACATGACTCTTCACACTTGAAGTTGGTTCAAATCGGTGCAGAGGTCACGTCTTCTCACTCAAATCTCGACTCGAGCGGGAGCGTTTCGTCCGAAATTGGATCGTGACAACGGAGATACTTATCGTGATTTTCTGGCCAATTCCGATGCACATTGTTAGTTTAATGGGAGCATGGGAAGCAGAGTTAGCAGTGTTAGCACTAACTAAATTATTGTAAGTCAAATATGGTTTGTACGATGATTGGGGTTACGCCGGGTGTTTTGTTTGTCTATTAAATTTTGTCACATGATTGACGTCAAATACGAAGGGATTTGGGTTCTGGATATTACGTCTGTTTATGCGGTGCGTTAGTATTTGGATTAGTTCAATCATGATCATCATGAGTCTGCATAAGTTATTTTGTTTGGCATTTAGACTTTCACCATACATTCCGCGATTTTCGGTCATGATCACAGTATTTTTCAAATAGAAGACTGTAATATCCAGAACGCCTTGCTAGCTATATACTGATAGCCCAAGTAGGTAATCCAGATTGCTATCGAAGCTATCAAAGTCTACTTTACAGCATCTTATTCACTACTTTGAAATCCGTTTCTTAAATAAATGAATGACTGATAGTTAAATTAGGTTAAGATAAAATTCTACTCATTTTAACAGGAATTCATTTTTAGTCTTATCTGAACTTGTTTCTGTATGAACTTGTTTGTTTATTGTGAACAGTAGTTTCTTTTATTTTCAATTTCTCATTAGGTCTGCTTAACTTTACCCTGAATTGATAATAATAATGTTGTTATTTGATAATGTTTATAAGGCACATGAAACGAAAATTAAATCCTCTTCTTTGTTTGTTCACCAACTTTCATAATTTGGACTTGTTTTAATTATTTTTTAAGAAATACGTTTTGTTTTCGGGGAACATAGTAACAAAGTCATTAACAAACATCTCTAGTAAAGTATTTACGAAACATAATTGGGACCAAACAAAACAATCTATCAAAGATTCATCCTTGACCTGTAGAGGTATGTACCAAAATAGAGGAAAAACAAATAGTACCTTCCATGGGAAAGTGAGTTTAGATAAGTCACATCGAAAATACTATCACGACTGTGTAAAAAATGTGAGAATGGGAAACTACGGATAGATTTCATTATCCAACGTCCCGGCGAGCGAGCATGACCGAGTTCTGAATGAAACTTGGTACAATAAAACTATTTGTGCATTCCTAACCAGGCTTTTTGGTCGATAAATGGTCGATCGGTTTTTGAGGACATCGGGTGACTCAGAGAAGGAGTATTACGAAATGTCTTTTGAGTGGGCATTTTAAGTCACGCCAATAAATACTAACCAAACAAAACAAATCGAAGCCGAATACTAACCAAAACTTATATCCAAGAAGCTATGGGATAAGCTGATACCTACACCTAAGCTGATAAAATATAATATTAATATCACTAAATAGTTTTTATCAATAAATATTTATTTAGGTAAGCAGCTATATACCTTATAAAAACATTACTTTTGCAGTCGGGTAAAAAGACCACACAGAATGAAAAGACGGAGAGATCTTTTAACAAACAGTGGAATTTAAAAAGTTTCTAAAAATATTTTGTAAATTTGAGATTTTTATAAGTTCAATAAAAAAATATTGCCTTTCACTGTCAAAGAAAGTGATAAACTAATGACTGTAACAAACATACTCGTTTAGCCGTTAAGTCAGTTAAACCCCAGCAATATATTTTAATAGCCAAATAGTATCTTGTAATAGTTCTCAAATAATTTTGCTCCATAAAAGTGATGAGCTATAACCGGGCGAGCTATGAACGTAAATTTTTAACAAGCAAAACTTTGAACTGTAGTTTAATTTGAACTGTAGTTCAATGTCCATTTCGTAGTAAATGTGACCTGAAGTCAAATTGGAGTAATAAAATAAATATCGTTTTACAAATGATGGCGAGATAATAAAAATTTCAAATTAGGTTTTTTATTTCCTTTTTATTTACCTACCTATGTTTACGTTTTGTGCATTTCAGAAGTACATTATGCATGGAATTTCACAGCCAATGACAATTTGATCAGCTTTCTTACTCTAGAAGTCTGCATAGTTCAAAAGACCTCTATTATAATAAGAAGAACTTTCAATAATACGATTTAAAAAATAATTTTGCTAGATATTATTTTTTATAACATGATAATTTAACGTCTTTATAAATACAGAAAGGTTTACTTTTTTAAAGAGTTTCAATAATATTTTGATGTTCAATTTCAGGTAAAGGATGTATTTTAGTTTCTTCATGATACAGGTGCCTTTGTAAAGATCTGGCCACATCAAAGCACAGTTATCTGTGAGAACAATGTCGCTGTGTTGTCGCCATGATGTGACCGGGCCTTAGATTTATTTATACACATGCTACAAACCGCATTCACGCCCAATCCAAATAACTTAATAGGTCTAAGTAGAACATACCAACAACAGTTAAGTTCATTGTGAACACACGTGCCAAGGTGCCATTGAATGCCGAAGACGAATTACGACATGACCTCTAAAAGCTATTCATCCATGTAGTTGACCGGTATTTGAATGTGGTCGTCGAATAATGGATAAACTGTACCTTGATGTCGGGAAATTCTACTTTACACACGATATGTAACGGTGTACAAGTGTGTGGAATCCCACGTGATATCATTAGTGTGGAGATATAGGTATTCATACGAAATTCCTGCTGGAAGGTACAGCTTTCAGAAATTGGGTTTTGAGAATTATTTTTTTCAATAAACACAACGGAAAGCTACTTTCCAAATATCATACTTCTATGACTTTTATTTTACTTTTTTTTACATAATAATAAGCTTGTGTTTGACCGCAATCTCATCTGCTGTTAAGTTATGATGTGATCGACGGTAAAACACGCTTACCTAGAAGATACCCGTTCACTCTACTCTCTCTTCTGCTGTTCTCTTTCATTTACAGCATGAAGTTCCAAGGGGTCCGTTACACTGGAACTTTTTTTAGAAGTTTCTAGGACGAATGATTTTTAACTCTCTTCATCTATAATATCAGTCATAGGGCAGAAGGACATCCATCACTTTGTCTTCCGTCTTGTATAGTCACCATTCCACCTTTATCTCTTTCAATTTTGTCACTTGTACTTTCTTAGTTCTAGTTTATTTCAATCCGGTTCATTTTATTCATCATAAGCTATGTAGCTGTACGCAAAATAAGCAGTGAAGCAAACTCCCAACCCCGAAGTAAAAATAAATCATTTCGTTTAGATTCATTTCTTATTTTACCTAAATAAAGTCGCCGTCATCTTTCCAAACAAAACAAGGTGCCATTAGTGAGTTGCTTTGAATCAATGGTACTTTAAAAAAGCAATAGATTAATTCCGCTGAGTCACACCCACCCTCGAATTGTTCACCAAACGTCAGGGCGCTCTGTCTTCGACGTTTTGTAGAACACAGACTTCATAGATTTGATCATGGAAGTATAAACATTATTTTTAATGCACAAAAAAAAAATATTTGTGAAATGACTATGCAATGTTGTTATAAAAAAAAAACTATTTTATACTACATCCATGAGTGCTTTCATATGAAAAACTTCAACCTTATATTAATTAAAAATAAATAAGAGTTAAAAATAACATAACCTCATTTTTAAATAAATATCTGAAATAAATGACATAATAATAATAATATTTTTTTTATTTACAAGCAAATAAGTAGCTATAAATCTAGAAATACTTATTCTTAATCTTCTTATTCTTAAAATACTTTAAGTAAATTAATTAAAACGAAATCTGTTACAATAGTGCTTACAAAAACATATACAGAATTTAATCGTTAAAACTTCAAACCTTGATTAAAATCAACAAAAAAAACTGCAAACAAAATCAACAACTTTGTTTCAAAAAATATTTGTTTTTCGCTCCAATCACGAAAAGGTCAAAGTCAAATGAAATTTTAAACTAATTTGAGCAAGTATCAAAATTGTTCCTTCCTTGTTGTGAGCTTATGAAGACTGACTGAGATGAATGACTCAGATAATTGAAGTGCAAGCTCAAAAATTAAAAAGTTTTGTAATGAATTTTTACTCAGAAAGTTACAACATTGTAACGAAACAGTTCACAATAACTTTGACCCGGAGACCTGTAGGCCTACCTCAAGCTCTGTCTGGCTTTGTTTCTGGCTCTGGTTTTGAGTCTGTTGAGTGTTGACTAAATAAATCCTACATCGAAACGTCACACACACAACATAATACACCGGTGAGCACTCACAAAGACTCAATACCACAGCCAGAGATAGAGCCAGACAGAGCCTGTGGTAGGCCTACTGGAACTTAGATAATTAAAGAACATTCCATCAGATCTTTTTAGCACATACCACCAGCGCGAGGTTCATTGAGGATGTTTATGGGTACCCCCCTTATAGACCCCCCCCACTTATACCCCCCTTATAGACATCCTCAAAGAAAGTGTAATTATGTAGTTATAGGACTATTGTCCGATAGCGCTGCAAGAATCGTCAGACAGACGATCTGGACTAAAAAAAAAGTATGTAGGACTGGCCTCTTCGCTCAGTTGGTAGTAGCTCTGCCTTCTGCGCCGTAGATCGTGGGTTCGATCGCCACTAGGTTCGTTGTCTAGGTGTTATATTTACAAACAAAAAATCATACCACGGTTCCCATATTAGAAGCTCTGCTGAATTTGGGGCTAGATGGTGTGGTGCGGATTGTCCCCAATATTTATTTATTAATTGATATGTAGCGTGCCTGGGCATTTTTATTTTCCATTTTATTCATGAACATAGCACGCAGTCAAATGAGTACCACATGCACGGTAATTAATTAAAGAGCAATTTAAGTCATACTAAAGTTCAAAAGATACTTAACTTAGTTTTGCTGCACTCAGGCCTCCACCGTTTATGTTCTAACCTGAATAGTTTCAACTGGGTCAAGTAAGTGTGAATTCCGTCGGTATTTTTATAGGCAGTAAAGGTTTTATGGCATTTAGCTTATCGAAAATTCATAAAAATAGCTTTTAAATAGACGCATTTTCTTTAATTGGCTTGTAGTGTAGATATTAATTTTCCAACAAATTTAAAACTGAAGGATACCCTGGAAACGTCTGCATGGATTTCAACAAAACATGGGTGAAATCCTAAAAAAACAAAGTCATAAGTTTTTGTAAATAACGCATGAAAATAGGAGTATTTGTTTTTTAAATATGATGCCGCAGAAAAACAAACAAGCAGACATGCTAAGACCTCAAACATTAACAACCTCACTTATTCAATACAGCGCCGTCTTTATAGAATATTTCTCGGGACTTCCTAAGACAATTTCGAGTGTCTTAGGAAATTGATGTCATAAGCAGTTATCAGAAACTCAATCAGCTACGTAATTTGATGATCTGTGCAAAAAACATAAATAACTACTGAGTGTTTCACAATACGTAACTATGTTTACGCACAAAATGACCTGAGTATAAAAAAAAATGTGCGTACGTTGTGATTTTTGAAATAAGATATCGCCATCCAATTTTCAATACTCTAGCTAGTTGGTATGCGGTATCTTCATCGTCATCATTATTAGCGTGTAGAAATTCACTGCTGGACTTAGGCCTACTCCATACATTACCAATATTTTGTTCAATATAACGTGGCTGCACTATTTAGGTACTCTCGGCGCTACTGAAAACCAGCGCCATATGCCTTTGCGCTTTTATGGCAAATGCTGAGTGGAAACCATTTATTTTGTTACATAGATAGATAACTCTTTATCGATTTCAATGACACACCAGGTAAGAAGAATACAGTTTTTAGCTTAAAAATCAGACACCATATAAGTTCCAGTAATACAATAGGCGGCCTTATTGCTAACAGCGATCTCTACCAGGCACTCTTGCATAATGCTTGTTTTATATTTTGTGTTTAGTGACGATAAAGAAATATTTTCTATTGCTATTCCTATTTCTAAGATTGATTTAGATCCACCGACTTTCCGCAATCTTACATTGTCGTCGGTCAATTTTAGAATGCAAAACTTTAGATAGATAGATAAATACTTAATTGTACACAAAATAATACATTTAAAAGAACCATTACAAATAAAGGTACAATAGTCAATAGTCAATAGGCGGCCTCGTCGCTAGGAGCGATCTCTTCCAGAGAACCTTAGGATGGAGAGGATTAACAAAAATTAGAAGAACGGAGGTGTACAAAAGTAAAACCTAAGTAAAAAAGTTAAACCTTAGTTACAGTACGTACACTCAATTACAACATGTAAAGATTAGTCATGCGTTGGTTTCAAAGATTGTTTTCTTTTACAAAGGCGGCGAACTAAAAGGCTCTAATAATGTCAGGTGTTACAAGCCCTTTGTTGGTTTTCAATAAACAAAGTGCTTAAAGAAAACCAGTTTAATAGCCGTTGCTGATTTAAGCTCGGTTTTATTGTTTCACGGTTTAAGGCCTGCGTACATCTAGCTAGACGATGGCGATGGCGATCAACTGAAACGCTGTCAAATATTGCTGTCATATTTGATAGCGTTTCAGCTGATAGCCATTGCCATCGCCTTGATGTGCGCAGGTCTTTAGAACTAAAATGTTGTAATGAGAGGACGTAAGTCAAATCTCAAGCTAAAACGAGGTTTTAGTACGGGCTAAAACCAGGTTAGGTTTTGGAATTGGTGAAATTGTTTATTCATAGAATGTATGATATACATTGTTATTTGTTTTCTACCAAAGATTAGCTGTATATGTGCTCTGTGTGTGTCTCGTTCGGGGAAGTACTACCACCATGCTCATTCTACTGTGAAGCAGCATTACTGTGTTTCGGTATGAAGGATGTAGGTGCCTATGAAAGTGGGCGGCAGTGCATCTTAGAGCACGTTTCTTACGTGCGTGACCTACGAGGTAATGCTTTGTTTTACCGCTTAACATCAGGTGAACTATAATGCTTGCTCCATCAGCTAGTTTTTTTTTGCTAGATAGTTATTTAAAACCAATTCTAGCTATCATAAACTTTTATGTTATAGAACCTCATTCAAAACGTATAAAATTTAAAAAAGTTTAACGATGTAAAAATGAAGTTATACCACTCTACCTAAAATTTATAGATGTATATCATTTAAAACTTCATGCTCCTTAAAATGAATTCGTCCTAAGTAAAAAACCAACCTCCTAAACCTACACAATAAAATACCTTTTTAATGGACACCGAACTATAAATTGGTCTAATAACAGAAATATTTTTCAAATGAAATAGATTGACACAAAAAAGTGTTCACATTTGAAGTTATGGCGCAGCTATTCCCATTTTTAAAAACGCTTGCCTTTGACTGGTGCGATGCGATCTGGACTTTGTGTCAGAAAAAGGATAAAGCTGCTACCCGCTGCCTAGCTGTCATCTTTTTTATTCTACTCCCATAACCTGTGCTACTTTGAATTCGTTTTAAGGTAAAATGAACTTTACCACAAAAGGCTACGGTTCAAAATGTATGAGCTAGTATAATAAGGACCGATTGTTCCATCTACGAAATTACGCTATTCAGAGAATAGAAAAATAGCAGTCCTTGTTTTTGACTAGCTTAAATAAGAGATAGATATGTTTTTATCTTACTGACAAATTTATCTATATATGCAAAAAAATTCATAGCATAAAATATATATTTTGAAGTCGACAGTCACCACCAAAGGGCTTAGAGATCTGAACATTTTTGAGATCACTTCATCAGAAATTTATGTATGTGCTCAATTTAAAACAAAGTATCACAAGAATAAAATTACAAGCAATGGAGAAAAGCCGAAGACCGAGCTCAGTGAAGTATCTTGGGAGAGACATACGTCCAGCTATGGATTTATACAGGTTGATGATGATGATGAATAATATTGCATGCTATTTCATTAGCCCTAAAGGCAGTTTTGATCTAATTTAGACAAGTTTTTAAATGTTAGTTAATCAATGGTTATAAAAGAGACTTCAGAGACAAGCTCTTGTGTGATACTATTATTTCTTCTGTGCTGTAGCTGAAGCTTGCTCGAGGCACCCACGTTCTACTTTTTTATTTCTATCAATTTGGAAATGACAGATGAAGATGGCTGGACGAAATGGGTGCGTCACAACTGGTGCGTAGGTATTTATAACAAAAAAAAACACAGTTTTTTTAGTAAAGAGTGGTGAGATTGGGGGGAGACTTTTGCCCAAAATTGGGATAATTCGGCCTTAGAGTAATAATATTTTTTTTTAAACCATGCTTAAGCGCGTGCATTTTAGCTTGATAATTAAGTCTGCAAACGTAGGGGATGCTTCCGATTGGCACTGATTTCAATCATTTTGTATTTTTTACAATAAAGATACTTTATCACCATCATTATCATCAACTTAATCAGTCCACTGCTGGCTTTAGGTCTCTCCCAAGACGCGCCACTGAGTCCGGTCTTCGGCTTTTCTCCTCCAGTGCTTGATACATTTCGCAGACCGTCAGCCCACCTTGCCCGAGGGCGTCCTACACTATGCTTACGTAAACGCGGATAATAAGTTCGAAACATGTGTGTCAAGTGCATGAAAGGAGCCTCTCTGAGGCTCACTTAAAATCCTTTCACCACAGTGGTTATGAGAAGAACGTGGTCTCTACTCTAGTATTCGTTTGCTCCAACGATAGTCGGTTCTAAGGCAAACATGACCGGCCTACTGCCACTTCAGCTTACTAATCCTTTGAGCTGTTTCGTCTACCTTGCTTCTCGTTTGGATAACCTCGTTTGCTTCATTGCCTCACGTGCCAGTAATTTCACAGGCACCCACACCCTTCAAACCAAAACACAGCAATGCTGCTTCACGGCAGAAATAAACATGGTAGTACACAGTTCACCTTCACACCAGCTATAAAAATACTTTGATACCTTTGAAATAACCAGTTGATTGCTCTACTTTTGCAGAACTGATCTGATAATTATCATGATAGTAAATTATACTGCTTATTTCATTACCAACTTACCAAATAATAAATTCTTCATTGCACCACATTCTTAGAGATTAATTTCGATTAAAAATATTGAGAGTAGTTCAGACTTACAAACTAATAAATATTTATAAACAGAAGTATGTGAAAAGAACTATTATTGCTCTGTGCAGTAATAAATGCCCTATGGCTAAAGTAAAAACATTAATTTAAAATATTTGGTGGATATATTCACTCAGCACTATCTAACCTTAAACTAAGCAAATTTTGAAGTATTGGTATAAGGAACCAGATAACTAATAGAAATCATTTTTTTTTATATAAAAACATAATTATTAAATTAAAAAAAATACAAAATTACACAAGTCTGACACAAAACAGACTTCTTAAACTCATCACAAAATTGTTTGTTCTCAGTGAGAATCGAACCCACAACTTCTAACACAGAAAGCAGAGTTAAGTCAGTTAAATCATTAGCAAAAAAACAAAATATCTCATAGATCCATAGTTTAGATAACATTTATTTTTAATTATTTAACGCAAATAGCAGTAAAGTTTTATATTCGACAATTACCCTTTGTTTTAAAAAACGTACTAAATAATAGCCAACTAGGTCCCATGTGTAATTCAGTTCTGTCGTGTTTTCACATGACATACGACAATCGTCTAATTACACATAGAAAACCGATACACAACGCGTGTTTAAGCGCAGCTGTCAATATAAGTGCTAAACTGCGAGTGTCAATCTACACCCAGCTTTTTAAAAGTCTGAAAGTTTATTTTTGACGTGACAGCGTCTTAAAATTCGATGGAGCCGGCTGCACGCATGAAAAACATGACTCATGCGGCGTTACCTCGCCCTGAGGCGTTCCATTTAAGGCTTGAAGTGCAAGCGAGAGTGCGGAATGAGCGACAAAGAGTCACAATCGGCCTCCGCGTTCGGCATAGCAATATTTGGAGTGAATTTAAAATTCAGTTGCGAGGAAGTTTAGTTAGACGTTTAGTAAGTAAGACGTTTCAGTGAGCCTCTTTTATGCGCACCTAAAATCCTTACACCGCACTTGGTTCGGAAGAACCAGTGACACGATAAGAAGAGGAAGACTTTTCAAAGTGATAATTGTGTTTCTACTGAATACAGACCGTTTTGATTTTTTATTTGATTTGAATAAATAATTTATTTTGTCTGCTTTCTGTGTGAATGCGGTCACAGTCTCAGGCTGGGTTATTGTTTGGAGAGTGCTCACTTAATTCTTATTTCATGACTCGGTTTGACCTCTGATTGTGTAGAAGGTCGTGCACCGTATCTGATCTGAGGCCGTCTGTTGAGAAAGTCAGTCCAGGTTGCATTGGATGTGTGTACTAGAAAATTACGAGTACTGCATCTCAAATGCAACTATACTTATAGGAAGAAATGCATCAAACATTTTTGTGACATGGGTGTGGTATAAATTATTTATCTGTACAATACAATAACTGTAATTTTTAAAACTCACAAATTAAAAAAAAATATGCCGATGTTCATAAAAATATTGTTTTAAACCATGATTAATAATATTTTTGAAGTGGCAATAGGCAGGTCATATAGCTCGAAGAACCGACAACCATTGGGGAATAAAGGTTCTCGAATGGCGACCAGGAACCGAAAGACGAAAAGTAGGGTGCCCACCCATCAAATGGAATGACGACATTGTTAAGATCGCAGGAAGACGGTGGATGGAAAGGGCTCAGAACCGTTCTTCCTGGAATGTGTAGAGGCTTATGTCCTCCCCTGTGGACTTCTTAAGATGATGATGATGAACAATATTTTTGCAGTGGACTGCAAAAGGTTGCTGATGATGATGATGAGGTTCGATGTGTTGCAGCTGTTTGTTGATCATCATTCAGATAATCATAAGATTAATGATTAGCAGCTTCTAAATCATCAAAGATTTTTAACCCTTAGCAGAGGCTGTAACATCCGAATCCATTTTTTACCTTTAACTTTGTTTACATACAAGGTGTTAATGCCAAAGATATGGATCAAAAGTAGCGCCCCTTTCTTAAAATATCGATATTTAATAGTCATAGTGTAACACGCAGCCCTCAAGTCTGATAAAGAACATTTTAAATACCAGAAAGTAACATCAAAAATTGTTTTCAAGAATTTTTTGTCAGACCATTTTCTACCTTAAGTGTTGGTAGAGAAGTTTCTTTTTATATTGTAATAAATCTGGGCAGGTGGCATAGGAAGGCACGGCGTGGAGTAATCTTAACTATCACATCTTCAAATATTAAACTTTTACTTTTATGGCGCTTTAAAATGCAAGTCGTGTCATATAACGGGCACCCAATAAACGCCGTTTTTGTGATCTTTCTATGAATATAACCAACCTCAGGAAATCTCTTTTGATGATATTTCTTAAGTATGTTGTTTGGTTTAAATAATGGTTCCATAAGAAAAACAGGATTAAGTTTTAAAAATAATATTAACAGATTTCGACGGATGAAAACATCTTCAATGATGTGATTTTATACGAGCAAAGAAACTTAAATAAGCTTGATATTCCAACAGATTCATAGAATAGTATTTTTATCACGACAACCACTCGGCGAATTAAAACTTCAAACACTAATACGGCCAAGGTCCTATTACTAAATCATTCGTATGCATGCTTTGATTTATCTATCACACATTATCGGAATTTTAAAAATAACCCTTTCGAAATTGTTTACAGATAATTTACAACGACCAAACCACAGGAAGTTCTCGTCAAATTTATGACCTCGGTCTTAAAACGGTTGTCATAAAACGCTATTATTTGTTGTAACGCTGTAATATTGTTCAAATTACCGGTTTACCAGTGCAGGGTTAAATTTTGTATAAGCGTAGCGTTTTCTTGCACAACATGGACTTAAAAAACTTGAGAGGTGTCAAAGGACACCCGGATGGAACGAAGTTCCTTTATTATTATTTACAAAAAACCTGTATACACTCAACAAAAATAATCGTCGCGACACCACACTGCTCAATGCGAAATAGAAATGAAAATATGATAAAATGGCTTGCTTTCTATAAGAAAGAGAGAGAGACAGACCGAGAAAAATGCGTACGCCGCACAGCTTAGAATAGCTTACTATAGCAAAAAGTGTCGTGACAACTTTTCGTACGATTTTTTTTCGTCTAGCTCCCTTTCTCAACGCGCGATAAGGAACTTCGTTCCAAAAGTATAAATAATATTTTAAAGCTTCCAATTTTTTTTAATTAACACTTTGGGCTCTACTTGTTTTTTGACGCAGATATGCATCGAAGAATAACTCAAATACATAATCTATTTGTGTTATATACGACGTGCTACGCTCTAGAATGTTTAACTTAATGTGTCGTGTTTTTGAAATATGGAACGTTTCTCTTTCTAAATAAAGAAAATGTTGCTGATCAAAACTCTCAGCCCAACGCTACGCTTATACTGTGTCCTATACCAAACGCCTAAGGCGTCATGTCAAAATTATAGAAGTAATAAGCTCAATGCCTGCTCTTTGTGTATTTGAAACAATGCATACAAAGTTAACAATAGCCAAGCTAATATTGATAAAATATACAACACATTGTTTAAAATTTTGTGAATTTTTAACTTGTTCTATAAATTTTATGTTTTGTCTAGACTCATGGTAGTTTTATTCGTTGTTTTTGTATTTTGAGAAACCTACGTTTCAAGTCTTGATATCATCACTTGGAGACCAAGGGAACCCGGTAGAATACATACTTAGAATGCAATAAAACACCCCGTCACAGAACAAACATCTCTGTTCACCACATAAATATTGTTCTCGATGGGGATCGAACCTACGACCTACGGCGTGGCAAGTCAACTGAGCTAAAAAGCCAGTCAGATGTAAGATCATGTTTAATTTATCTTTGAGAACTGGTTTCTAAGTAAATATTATTTAAAGTTAGTTGAAAAATATTTTAGAAACGAAATTTCACGCATCGTTCATTGTTTTGAAAGTGCCTGTAATTGGCATAATATAAAAACGTGTTTCATAACATTAAATAAAGCTTTTGATCTCGTTTGAGAGTGTAACGTGTAATTTATGCAACGAGCCGTGAACTCGGACCGTGAACTTAGCGATGATCGTTCTGAAAGTAACAAAGTACAAGGTATCTCATCGTAATGTAGTACATATTATTTACAAAATAGTGAACTTTTTTATGCATTTTTACTTTTTAGAAAAATACATAACTTCTAATAAAACATTGTAAGCAAAACTGGATTGGATTGTATTTGTACTTATATTTTACTAGGAAAAAAACTAAAAACAGCACGTGGTCACGTGGAACTGTCACCTACATTCACTTAACGCTAAGATTTTTAAAGTGCTATTGAATACTGAAATTTTAAATTTAAATTTGTTTGAACTTTTAATTTTACCCGACAGCCGCAAAATATAAAAAAAACATAGTTTATACAAGGTATCTTTTGTTTCTTTCTAACTATCAAAAAACGCAGCAGATTAAAATAAAACCGTTTTTATACCCCAAGCATTAGTAAGAATAAAAACGATGGTTTAAACCAATGGTTTAAACTCAGAATGAAGTCATTAATGATAGTTTAGTTTTTACGCGACTTCAAAATGAAGGGTTATGAAGGTTACAACGGTCTAGAAAATCACGTTTCAAATGAGTGACCACCAACACTGTGAGCGCTTGTAAATCATCAGACCACATACCAAGATATCCAGTAGGAGATGTCAGAATTTGAAAAAGAACACTCTGTTGCAAATGCTATTGATACCAAAAAAGTACTAATAGTGTGCTGGAACCATTCGACAAAATTGTTTTTGAGAGAGGTGAATGACGTTAAATAATGTCAAAAATTACATAAGATGTCACCGTCGACAGCGTGAAATTTGTACTCGTCTATGTCATGTCTCCAACACCTCCAACATCGGCACGTAAAAAGACGGCTGACATTGACTGTCTTGACTAAAAACTATTATATTTATGTAATACATCCTCAATAATAATTGACATTGGCGAAATTGTCAAAATGGACTGATTTGTCTAATTAATAAGGAGAAGAAGAAGAACGAGATTTATTTTTCAATATTTCAACTGTTTTGATGTTCAAACGCTTAAGGCTAAAGTTACCTACTGAATTTACTGTGTCTCTCTGACTATGCAATCTCAGAAAGATGTTCAGCTACTTTTTATTGTATTAGATGCATTTTTTATTAAAGATAATTTAATAAACAATCACTTTCAAGATAACAGCTTCC
Source organism: Thera britannica (assembly GCA_939531255.2). Classification (NCBI taxonomy): domain Eukaryota; kingdom Metazoa; phylum Arthropoda; class Insecta; order Lepidoptera; family Geometridae; genus Thera; species Thera britannica. The sequence goes on from OW618034.2 coordinate 23,793,688, forward strand.
TATAGTAAAGGTTAATACATGCTGATGGTGGAAATAAAAACATGAAACTAGAAATAAAAACCTTGGAGTCAAAAAAAAAAACCTTTGTAATGTCATAATGTATTTAAATATTTTTAAGTGAATACTTTGGTAGAATGCATTTATAACAAATAGTGATCTTTTGCAATGAAAAATGCCCAAATTCAGTAGGCCTACCACAAGCTCTGTCTCTGGTTCTGGTTTTGTGTCTGTGTGAGTGTTGGCTAAATAAAACCTACGTCGAAACGTCACACACACAGTATAATACACTGGTGAGCACTCACATAGACCCAAAACCAGAGCCAGAGACAGAGCCAGACAGAGCTTGTGGTAGGTCTACAGTTTTGACTCATTGTCTATCAAAGTGTTAGAGGTATGTTAGAAAAATAATTTTAATTATTAACCTGCTTTTATTTAAACATTTATAACTCATAATAGAAAATATCAACATCAGTTCAGCATCTCATAACATGACCTACCTACCCCTTAAAGGGTCGTGGCCTGATACCCCGATAGTCAAAAGCTTCAACAATCGAGAAGCATCCGTGAGAACTCTACAATTGACATCACTTATTTCCCCTATACCGTAATAGGGTAAACTTAAGGTTCAAAATAGCGAAGCAATATCTAGGTACTATATCCACAGTCCACTTTAGAGCAATGTGCTCAAAGAAATAATAAACGGAGCATCTTATGTCTCGTCACGATGTGAAATCGGCATTGTTTGAATTCGATTTTTTGAAATTGGAATCATCTTCCTAGAGTCGTTGCGAGAAAACCAAAGAACCAATATCAAACTAAATAAGACCACTGCTGGACATAAGCTTCCCTTTCGTGTATCAAATAAAAGAGGTTTATTTGACTGGCCTCTCAGATCAGTTGGTAGTAGCCCTATACCCTCTGCACCGTAGGTCATGGGTTCTATGGTTCACTAAAAATATTGTGTGTCCTGAACACAGATCTCTCTGGATGGGTGTTACTAATCTGTATCGTATCTATTTGTATCTGAATACAGATGTTTGTTCTCTGTCTGGGTGTTATATTGTATTCTATGCATGTATTTACAACAAAAATGTATATAAGTATTCTATCAGCTATCTGGTTCCCATAGTACAAGCTCTGCTTAGTTTGGGCTAGAGAGTGTTGTGTGGGTTGTCTATAATATTTATTTATTTATTTATTTATTTATCTGTATTGTATCATATGCATGTATTTGCAACAAAAAAATTGGTATTTTATCAGTTATCTGATTCCCATAGTACAAACTCTGTGGTTCATTTGTGGAGTTTGATAGTGTCAAAGTCAAATATATTTTTATTTGGTAGTATCAAAGGTTCGCTTTGAAACGTCTTAAAGCAAGGTGATTCTAGGAGCCAGTTCCACGCGACCAAGCTTAGAAAAACAGGTAACAGAGTTCTGTTGTGTGGATTGTCCATGTCCATGTCTATGATATTCATTTATTTATTTATGTTTAGGGGGTTTGCCGTTACTACGCTTGGCCGGCGGGTTTAGACCGCGGCGTCAGTGTTGAATCAGATGAACAACTGCTTAGCTCCTAGACTGTTATTTTTCAATATTTAAGCGTCTGAGGAAGTTGTGACATAAAAAACTGAGCGCAGTAGGCTCGATGAAAAATCTTAAAAAGTTACTTGTTGATTTTAACATTTTCAACTCTATAGAACTATGTACAGACTTGCATATTAATTTATCGCATTAGCATATTTTTCTAAAAGTGTGTCTTTGTGCACTCACTGGCTCAGATATCACTTGAACCACAGAGCATATTGTAGCACCGTTGAACTTCAATGTCAGTGCGATTTGATACAGGATACGTCATTCGGTTTGACTGTTTCTTTTGTTGAATCAATTTGTAGGTCTGGTATTATCTCATATTGCACCCATTATAATACCTTACGCATAAATATCTCTTCCTAATTAGTATTATCCAGCAAATTATTGCCTATTTCTGCCGTGAAGCAGCTGGTAAAAATACAATCACGTGAGGCTGAACATCTGTACACCTCAAGTTGATGAACGCAGAGAAGTGCATAGTAGAGCACGTTCTTGACGTGCGTGACCTACCAGGCAAAAAAACAAAGGTTAATTTGAGAATTTAAAATGGTTTAGTAGATGAAAAGTCTGAAGTGTATTTTTTGATAAGAAAGACTCTTACTCATCGTCATTAACAGCCTCAAAAGGGAGAGTGGTTTCGATTTATTGCCATTTGCTGTATTTTAGCGATGTTCATAATATCGTGGGTCCATCGAGTGGAACCTGTCCCTGAGTGAATAACCTACTACCGACAAATAGGTTTACTTACTTAGTTTTATTTACTACAAATTTTATTAGGTACTCACTTCGAAATCATAAATGTTTCAACATTTCAAGATGACATTCACACAAAAAATGAACGTCAATAAAACGTTCTGACTAATTTCGCATACGAATATTAATGCACCGATACAACCGCAGATAATTTTTAAAGACATATCAATATAGTCTTATAACAGACATTCAAATGTCCGAATATTATTGATGGACGTCGCAAAAAATAAGCGAGGGTACAATGCAAGAACCTGCATTAAAAATATTAATACCGGGACGGGCGAGTGCCGCTGGCTGGCCAAAAGGCTGGTATACAATATGCGGTAAAGTGTGCTCAGGACGCATGGCTTGGCTATACAGGGTGCCTCTGTGTCTAAACAAGGGGTGAATAAACAAAAGATTAGAGGGATAAAGTCAATTAAAATAAAGCTACAAAGAAAAGACAAAAGAAAAGCTAAAATACAATTCAAGTACAAGTCGATTCAAGCTCAAGCTCGTCGATTCAACTGAATGCAACTTCGATTATCGTGTAAGTAAATAAGTAGTAGACATTATTTTCAAACCTGTAGATGGAGGAACGGTTGAATTAGTGCCGTATGTTAGGCCCTAACAGTTATTTGAAGGATCTGATGGCGCAGCGGTCAGCGCATCCCTGTACCAAGGGGAAGGTCACAGGTTCAAATCTCGTTCGGATCTTGACTTTTGGAACTTTGGTTCAAACAAGGTAAGATATACAGTAACTTTGATATAAGCGATGGTTACCACTTTAAATCAGGTGGACCTTAGGCTTGTTCTATCAGTTAATTGCACAAAAAAAACTAGAAACTTCAACATAATAATTCTGAGACACCCTGTGTAAGATAATTTTGTTGGTATGGTTTTTAAATAAAGACTTTGAGTGGAATTTAATATACGTATTCAGACCGCGGGGCCAAGTGGGAGTGGTTCTGCTGTCGTGCATCACCGGAAAGATTTATATTACATGCATTTTCGTATGCCAGTGATCTGAAATTGTCGACCGTCTCACAAGCGGGCACTATTGTGGCCCACGCCCATTGCTCATAACGACTATTCAATACAGACTGAATGAACGATTGCTCTTTGCCTTATAATTCGAGCGGACGATTTCGCTTGATAAGAAAAAAAGTTTTGTAAAGCGATCCGGCTCGGTGTTCTAGAGTGGATTGTGCGCGCATAATGTGAAACCTTGTGGGAATTTATTGTTAATTAAAAAAGGAAAATCGCGAGTATTTGATAAGACTGTGATGACGGGTTCGGGTTCAAACTAAGCCAAGACTTGCAATCGCCCTCTGTCTTACTTTTTAAACAACTTCAAATAAAATAGGAGGAGGTTCACAATTCGGTTATATTTTTTTAATGTGTGTTGTAGCATAACTTCGTCACCATTATTGGTGGATTGGAGTAGATATCGCAAACAAATTATTTTCGTGAATAAAAAAAACCTGGAATGTTTAGTTTATTGAAAATTTTACTAAGCTAGACAAAGTTAAATTTTCTCTAGATGAACCAATAAAAACTACAACCAATACTCAACACAAAAGTTTCAGCATCAACACTCTACTCAGGATCAGTAAAAAATATCGAAAGCTTTATGTAAATAGGACGTCAGAGAAGTAAACAAAACAATAAATATTTGAATAGTAAAAAGCGATGATACGATAATTTCAATCCACCATCAAAAAACTAGGCCAACCCCTTCCTTGTCGGTTATTTAGATCGTACACTTGACGGACAAAAAAAGGGATATCCCATTGTGTTTCAAAAATAAGGTCAGAAGTAAAGAGTTCCTGGTTGAATAATAAGGCATTTTTATAAATTTCATTAAGATTGACATGTCTGATTATAACGAGGTTTAGATTGAAGCCCTGTATAGTAGACCAGCTGTCATTAGTTAAAAAAACAACTAACAATAGCAAGAACGCAATGTTAAAGCGGTAGGGATTAGATAAATCTTAAAATCTCAGAAAATAAATGAGTCTATCTCAAAATATGTAAGGTTTCACAGTTGAAGGTCTTACTATGTAAGCATTTCATACAGGGTATAATTAAAATCCAACTACAACACGGTCGTAAAAATATTCCCAGCAGACCAAACCAAATTGGTAAGGATTGATTCTAGGCTCGGAGCAGAACTAAAACAATATGGCATAAACCCACTAATTAAATCCAAGAACAAAGAAGCAAAAAGTGCACTCATAAACCTTTTAGAACCCCCACGATGTGGCTCTAAGCCGGTCCGAATAGGCGACTAAAAAGCCTTAGCAGAGGTAATATTGCATCGTGCGATCGACTTTAAGGGAATCTTTGAACGTGATTTAACAAAAAGCGCAACCCTTTAAAGGAAGTCATGGTTAAGCGTCTCCTGCCGACACTCTTTCCATAAATTTAAGGATGGTCTTAGTGGATGATGTAGCTACCGCTTTTAAATCCTCTTTTGTGCCGCTACGCTTTTGTTGATCAGCGAAGTGAAGCAAAACCGCTTTAGACTTTTATAAACAATCGCTTCTAAGGTTGTTTGGATATAAGAATCTTGCGGACATCATTTCTGAAGCAACAAAGGAAGCACTTGACGGTTTATTTCTTGGTGGCTCGATAAGCGGAAACTTTATAATGTTTGTTTTTAATTGCTAAGTTTCTTACACCTAAGTTAAAGAACGATAAGTGCAATAACACAAAAGAGCAAACCAATATTACTACAAAATGATAAAATGAAATATTAAGAGGCTGTATCAGCTAGTTTTGAAACTGACAGTCAATAATAAATTACGAGAATGAATTTCAACGAAATCGTTCTCCCGGTAGAGGCATTTATCATTTTTGCTATTAAAAGAACAACAATATAAACCCTTAAGGATCCGAAAAGACCCATCACAATAGCAAATGATACCTTGGGGCCCAAACGGCCTGAATTCTACTTAATTAACCCGGAACTACTTATTAAGAGAATAAATAATCTGTTTATTTTAAAGGTATGAGAGAATCTGATAATTTAAATGAATAATTACAATTTTTTTACAAAAAGTCACTTACTTAGTTTGTGGTTTTTAGAGAAAGATAATAACTTATTCATCTAAATAAAATGAATAATATGTAATTAGTAATATTTATTATGTAAAAAAATCAAACAAATAGTACAAAAACGCAATCATATTCTTGTAGTAAAACCTATAGTAATGAGAAATACAACATGCAAACTATTATAATGCTAGTAAATAAAGTAACGTCTTTGAAGACAAGTTAAAATGTCATAGCTTTATAGAGAACTGTTACTAAAACGTGTAGAAACCCCTATTGTTAACGCGATAACCAACTAAATATACTTTTTTAGGCGCTTTAACAGTCGGTCAGTGAGGCAGGTGGTTCAAACAGGTGTACGGTGCATTTATGAAATCATTATTCTTTAAATATAGGGCGAAGAATCCTCATTAGTTATTTCAAGTTTGTTTTAGGTCCGTTACGGTGCTGTGTAAATATCGTAGATTAGACAATCTACGCTACACTAGGAGTCTTTTGAAATTTGCTGACGTCACTGAAGATTTGTAATTTAGTTTTTTCCTCGGGGATGATTCTGTTTTTACGTTCGTTTTTGTTGTTTATGATGGGGTGGTTTTGTTCAAAGGTCGGGAAGATGAAAGCGATAATTATTTTATCGTTGGTCTGTTTCTTGTTTGTTTCTCTAATAGGCACTTTGATGGAAGTCTGCGGTCGGTTCGTGCGGTTCTATGCATAAATTAGGAACGGTATCTTTTTTAGATCAACTGCGTGTGTACAATATATTTTTAGTTGTTTTTGTAATGATTATCAAAATGATTCAGACCTTCAATAAAGTCTTCACAAATAAAATACTTAATTTGTATAACTTGAATACCAATTTTGGGGTAGGCCTACAGTTTCAACAGTTTCTTCAGATAACAATCAAAGCAACATACGTAAAACGCAATTGCATTACAATAGTGTTTCGATGCTCTAGCTCAGCAGAATACAGAACCCCTACTCTTGTATTCAGTTTGACCACAGCTAAGCCAACACTAACAATACTAGCGTAGTCTGTCCTTTAATTAGCTTCCCGAAATGTACATAGTTTGTACAGAGGCAGCCAAACAAATACATTTGCATCCAGCGCTTCCTATAAACAATCCCTGTTAAAGTACCATGACATGTAAACTGTTTTGCATTCAAGTGGATGTCGACGTTATTGTCCAGCATTTTACGCTACAACAAAATTATGCTACGTCACTACTTTCTAATTACAAGATCCTTATACCTTATCACAATCAGAATAAAGTTCAGAACTCTTTGAAGCTTGCTGTTGGTAGTGGTATATGATAGCTTTGTCAGTATAGGCTAGTATTCGCATTGTGCATCGATATTTTGTATGCACATTTAAATGCGGTCATCTATGCTAGTGTCTACCCGCACCCTGGACATTTTAATACGAGCTAAAATCCGGCAAATCGGAAAATTTTCAATGGAGCTACGGAGAGCATTGTTTTGAATAACGTTTCCTGTAATACAGTTAGTACACATGTTTGTAGTAACTTGTTCTTGGAAGATGAATTAGCAGATCTCTCGGAACGGGAGCATAAATAAATAGCTTCAATTGAAACGACATTGGAATTAAACCTTGTTTCGTATTTGATAAAATTGAATTCAATTATCAAAGACTATTTAAATACCTGAATATCACAACAGATACCTACATAATAAAACTAGCAGACCATGAAGGGAAAAATGCTGATCTATAGCCTCATATCATAGCTATGCCTAGATTATTACAACAACAAGGCAAATTTTAAGGAACGTTAAATTTATGCAACGTTGGATTAAACTTGCAAGGTTTGCTATACAATTAGTAACAATCGAAACACAACAAATAAATGTCGAGTAAGTCTAAATCGATTGAGCCACTCAGGTCGTACAGTTCAAGCAATAGGCAATAGCATCTATCGAGGCTCGTTGCGTGCTTCCTTTATTAACTTAGTCGCATGCGGTTATTCGAATCGATAGTTGAGGCGTCGGCAATTTGTTTTTATGGGCGGTGCAAAAACAAAGTGGATTGACCTGGTGCGGGCGCTTCTGCTGACTTATCGCGTGTGGTGAAAGGATGTGGACGCAAGCGAGGCGGACGCGGGAGCGGTTTCTCTCTTTTTGTCACACTCTGGATCCATACTCTCTTTACGAAGTTGCACATAAAAATAAAACAAAAAACAATTTGTTTGTTAATATTTCATTTAACAAAAAAAACTTGTTTATAGGAAACGTCCAACTGAAAAAATTGAATTTTTCATTTGTTTTATAGTGTGTTTTGTATTCTGGAATGGCTTAATATGATTTCATTAGAGGTTTTTCCTGAAAATATTATTGATGGTTCCCCCATTATGCTGCCCTTATTTCACATCTGATGAATCGAAAATTTATCAAAGCGCTTGTATATGAAACTACTATAATTTTCAGTGCTGACGCAAGTAAATAAAACCTAAGTACAATAATAAGACATATTTTTTCATAATAAAAGCATCATCACAAAGTCCAAAGCCTTAACCGGTCAGTCATGTGAACTGATGCACGCAGTCAGATGGACAAGTGAAGATTTACCCACCTACATTGTGACCGGTCCGCGTGGGTTATAATTACCTGCCTAGTTAAAATAAATCTGTGGGAAAGTAAACATACGTGGACATAAGGAAATGTTGTAAAAAATAATAATTTCACCGATAAAGTTCACTATACAGTTATTGGTAATTATGCCAAAGTGAAAGAAAAATAACACAATAAATGAAACTCGTAAAGCTCAATAAAATAAATGAGTGAAAACAAAACCGAACTTCAAAAAAATGTCTCTTTGAAGATTCGTTTTTGTTTTTCACAGAAATCACAATGCAAGCAAATTGGTTAACTTACAAAGGCGCCAAGAATTGGAACCCACTGGACATACCAGAACGTGACAAGACATTTTAAAAGCAAAATTAGTAGCAAACGCGAATATATTTACAACATACAAGTGTTGGGAATACAAATGTCTGCAAGATACAAAGTTGCTTGTGAACCAATGAACCAATGTACCGGGACAACCAACTGAAGATGAATAGAGAGACACGCATAAAGCAATATAATTATACAACTATGGACCGACGGTATTGTGAAGATAGATGACAACATATTCCATTTAACCAAAGTCCGTGACAACATAATAATATCATAATATTTACAAGCACCTAATACAAAAAGCTTAAATGGGATTGGGCAGGGCATGTGGCTCGTATGCCGGACATTATTTGGGCCAGCATATTAACCGATTGGGTCCCACAAGGTCGGCGTCGTAGAGGAAGACCCCGGAGAAGATGGCGGGACGATCTCGATTCTCATATGGACGAATTGCGCATTATAGCCAAAGATCGAGAGGTGTGGAAGAAGGGGCCTTTGCCCTGCAGTGGGAAGACCCAGGCTAAAAATAAAAATAAAAATAAATACAAAAAGCCTAGTTGAAATCAATGATCATAACGACTCTTGTGAGGGTAAGAACACAACTTTATGACAGTTTTCAAAACAGCGTTATTTTTTATATGCCTGGTAAACATTTTTAAAAGAAGTGAACTTTTATTCGTTAAAAAGTTTTTAAGCTCAGCTATTTAACTTTTATCATACTTTGAAGAAAGCAATAGGTACTTCAAAATTTAAGTGATGACGAATATGTCAGTGGTATAAATAATATCATCATACGAGCTCTTTTTATACATTTGCTTGCAGCAGTAAACCAATTATAATGTCTCCAAGATTCCGAGCGACGACGTGTCTTTGATCGCATTAAAATCAAAGCGTTTGCTAACAAGAGCTAAGACAGATTTATCACGCCTCACAAAGAACGAATCTATTCTTTTAGGAATTTGATTAAAAGTATTTCAGTTCGGCGCCTTGTCTTGGAATTCATTATTAATTTTATGAGTTTATTTTAAAGTTGTTCAAAAATCTGCTTATACATTCAAGTATAAAGTTTGTCTGGTGAATACAAAGTTACATGTTGTATCTACATGTTCCAAGTTGGCTAAGTAACTTGTTTGTGGTTATTTTGTATAAATTGTCTGCGTGAATAGTTTTGCTACAGAAGGATTGAACAACTAGTTTGCAAATGTTGTGTGCTCGTAAAAAGTAGACTTTATTCAATAAAGGTTGCTGGGCATGCCTCTACATGATCTAACATTGTGTACAAAAGTGCACAGCAAAAAGTACGCATTCAAGAAATTTAGACAAGAATGCTATTTTATGAACAACAAGATATTTAGCATGATTTAATTTTGTGAGTTTTGACTCCCGATATTTCAGCCCAGTTGCATGCTTCATAATAACGGGTTCTACCTGTGTTATAGATAGTGTTATAAACAATGGTAATTTCAAAATTTCACAACTAATGGTTTCATAAATAGAAGCCTGACTGCATTCAGTATCGCACATTTTGGATCTATTCGAATGTAAATCATCAAGTCAGCTTGATTTTATTTTACTAGCGTGGGAGAAGTTACTTGAGTGAAAAATCACTAATCTAAGAGTCCAAAGTGCTGGACTGAATAGAAGCTTGTTGAAAGTCATTGAAGGACTGATTTACGCACTCCCACATTACAGCCTTAGAGATGTAAACCGGTCTAAAGACGTGTGAATGGACAATCAACCAAAAACCAGCTAACATCAAATCACCACAAACGAACAATGATGGCACAATGTCAATACACTGTGACACGCATACCAACCAGTTTGAAAACAAAACAGTTCTACAGTTCCCCATCATTTAGCAACTGCGGTCATTGCACGCGATGCTCATTGCTTTTTGATTGACTCCAAGACAATGCTATTGCTGTAGCAGAAAGCATGACTCCGTTGAGCAAAGCAAGAATCCAAGATTTGTACCATGAAAAAGCTTCAATCACAAGTTCATTAACACTTTCGCAATTGTTTTTACGCTTCCTTAATTGTGACCAATGGTTCCCGTTTCCACGTTTTGTTTTATTTCCAAATGTACAGGCCAGTGGTCATCAACATCATTGAAGTGTTTTGTACCTGTTTATTATGATCTCTGTCTGAAATAATTTACTTTGAAATAAAGTGCTTGTTTTGAATGTTTAAATTATGAAAACGTATTAAGAGGGTACCGAGCAAAATAGTTCAGTTGGATTTGCAAAAACGGATGGAACTTAGAGCCAGTTTCCTTACAAAAATACCGCATGAATACTTTTTAATGCGCCAGTGATACGACCAACATTTATTGTGTCGGTGACAATAGATTTTTTTGCGTGAGACTCAAATCTTGAGAGCTTCTATTGAGGAATTTCACATAAACTGCATTTTTATGAAGTCGTATCTGTAGAGGACAAAAGCCAGGCTGTCGCGGTCCGAGATATGGATGACAGCTGCAGAGTTTCCGAGCCAGCGCCCATAACCGACCATGAAACTTGCACGAACCAACAAAAGAGCCCGTTAGAAATAACAATTCGATTTTATTTAAATCTGCGTTTCTTGATTAAGTGTAACCACACCTACCGTTACATTGCCAATTCAATGTTCCTTTTGCGGACGATTGAAAATCAATTATGGGACAATGGTTTTGGAGTAGTTTTTAATAGTTTTGACCAATTTATGCGGTCATGGTTATCGATCGCACCCACTGACTTCAAAGGTATTGGAGGAAAGCGTATCATTTTGAGTTAGATAGGTGAAGTAGCGAGTTCAAATTATTTCAAAAGATCTCCCAGACAAGAGAAAAAAACTTGGAGTTTTAAGTTACCTACTAAGTTATGAAGTATTTTTATAGGACAAAATTTCTAATCATCGATATTGTTGTGCAACAGCTGTGCTCTATCGATCAATGTAACGTCATTTCGGTGTCCTCCAAAAACTTTTTTATTTTATGTACCAAGGCGTAACGTAAATTCCAGAGTCTTATAAATTGAAAAAAAAAATTTATTTCGTAGATTTTGTGGTGATAGCATAGAACTATATATCTATATGTATGAGGTAATTTAGGTCTGGGAGTTATAGCGATAATTAATATTACTTTTAAAAGTTCCTGCTATTTTTTTTTGTTAATTTCAGTGGTTTGTAAGATCTACCAACCTATGATATACCTACTTAACTACCCAGATTAATAATACTATATACCTATTACTGTATTTGCTTACTTTTTTGGTGCACATACCTAGTCTTACAAACTTGTACCTACTATGTTTTTTTTATTTTCTTGTAGTGTTGTGCTGTACCTGATATGTTTTGCATTAAATAAATTCTCTTCTATTCTTAATTCTTTTCTTCAGTTATTTATCATAATGATCACCATCCTGATATTTACTACTAGACATAAGCTTCTCTCATGCTTTGCTAGAGAACAATTTTGAGCCTTCGTTTTTGTCAGAAACGAGCATAAAAAACTCTTTAGTCCAAATCACGTTTTGTGCTCAAGCACCGCATGAAATTGAGACGAAAATTACAATTGAGTAGTTACAAGCCAATACTTTTACGATCGGCGTCTCTGCTTAGATAAGCTATCCAAATCCAGATAATGATCAGGACTCAAGTTTCAAGGGCAATTGTCCGTGCTTTTTTTGTTCTTCTATTGAAATGCTATACGATTGCGTTTTGGCGCAATTTCGTCAAAGTTTTGTCACAGTTGCAGATACGATTTGTACAAAAGATTGTATTGATATACGATACCTGGTGTTTTTCAATGTTATTGTATTGTATGTCGGGTGGGATACAAAAGGCTTAGTAGGTTCCTCATTAGCTGTCACATAGATAAAAATGGCCTAAGCAAAAAAAAAATATTGGAAAATTAAAAAAAAATGAAATGTTGAAATAAAAGTTATAATTATATTGATTTGAACGAAAATGTTTTCGATAGTTTTAAAGAAAAACACCACCAGTTTTTTCAAAGTCAATGACGGCTGACTTGTCTATTGAAAGACTTGAACAAAAGCTATTTTATTTATGTAATATGTCCTCACTTGACATTGGCAAAATTATCCGAATTATGAGATGCCATTAATTAAGAAGAAGAAGAAGCTAAGTGATGTTGTAGTGCGAGTTCTATGAAGTTAAAATTGAGAATGAACGATTTTGTAGTTTATTTAAAAAGAATCCGTAAATTTATTTATTTGATCCAACTTCTGCTTCTATGACTACTTCTTACTATTATACCTCAGAATGTTGTTTTATATTCAAAGCGAATGTTATTACCCAGGTTATATAAATACCAGCAACTGCAGAAGAGAAAATAAAATTCACGCAGAGTTTTTAACAAAGTCTTCTTCCTAGAATCCAGCTCGGCTCTATAGACAATCGCTCCAGGCACCTCGAGGAGCTTTAAACAAAATAACAATGCGTATCCAGTAGTCCCTTCATTATTTTATTCCTCAGAAGCTGTATTATAACCAAAAGTAATTGTTGAACGCATGTTTTTGCTAAACCATTTGTTTTCCTTAGCGAAAACATAATAGGGTTACGGTTTAAGAACCTTTTGTTGCCATCTGTTGCTTACCTTCAATTATAGTGGAACAGAAGCAAAATATTGTTTATTTTATACTTGAAAGAGCTTTTAAGAGGTGACATATGGACTGTTTCTTCTTGAGTGCGTTTAATTTATGAGCCTCTATCTTTACCGCTAAAGAATTGTTGGTTGGAAATTAGGTGATTGTTCAGATTTAGAAAGACGTTTCTGGTAGACTATTGTTTTGGGTTTTTTGTAACCACACACCGTCCCTAATTTATGTAAAGCTGAGATGGGGTAAACTTAGTGATAAGATGATTGGAGTGCTTTTTGATGTATAATCCCGCACGAACCAAATCAACAAGTTTGTTCAGTCTCTTTATGCAATGGCTCTTTTATGAGTTCATTATTTAACACTCATACAATTCCTAAACAATTTGTTGATGGAACAAGCATAATAGCCTGATGTTAAGTGGCAACCATCGCCGATAGCAAAACATTGACTTGTAGGACACGCATATCATGAACGTGTCCTACGATGCACTGCCCTGCGCCCATCAACTAGAGACAAAAATAACGTTCAGCCTTACGTGCCAATAATTTCACCGGCACCCACTTCCTTCGAATTGAGACAACAATGCTTGACGGTAGAAATAGGCATGGTGGTAGTAGGTACTTCCCCGGACGAGCCACACACAAAGAGCTCTACTACTACTATTTTATATTGCTTTTGATTTCCAGTATTCTCAGACCTAATAAAGTACTATATCGTGGGTACTTGATACTTGTATTCATGATGAACAGTCTTATCTGTGTAAAGGTTCTGTTCCTACAGAGCGGTGCATCTGATATTGGATCCAATGGAGTGTATTGGATTACTTAATACCTACCATGTGCAGGTGTTGTTTTTGCTTAGTTTACTTGGAAGTGCTGTGTTAATGATGTAAGTTGTAAATTTAGTTTGTGACGAAAGTCAAAATAAAATACAGATTTATTTATCAGCGCACATAATAACCTAAAAAAAAACATTTTTTTGTAAGTCGAATCCAGTAAAAAGTAAAAGTTGTTAAGATCGCAGGAATCGCGCGAAATCGATGGATGGAAAGGGCTCAGAATCGTTTATCCTGGAAATGTGTGGGGAGGCCTATGTCTAGCAGTGGACTTCTTCAGGCTGATGATGATGATGAACATAAATAAACATACTTAGGCAATAAATAAGAAATCTCAATTTCCGCAGTAGGTACTAAATACGATATTTTTACTTTATGTTTATAAAAACATTATATTTAATGCATTTTATAATCACCTAATCATAACGAGTTGATAAATACGAACTCATTAAAATTTGGAAACTCGTTAAGTACGAATTAAATTAGAAAAAAAGTATCTTTATTGGATGCATTAGAATCGACAGCTTTTAAACGAGAAAGTCTGATGAAGCAATTATATAAAAGACCTGCAATTAAAATCAATGGAGTGCCATGAGTAGAGTGGTCACAGCCGGCATTTTGGTGTCCGGCTTTTTGAAAAACTTCACTATCCATAGAGTAGCTAGCCAGAGCTCTGGTGGCCTAGGAACCGGCTTTTTGGAACAATTCAGTATCCGTAGAGTAGCTAGCCAGAGCTCTGGTGGCCTAGGAACCGGCTTTTTGGAACCATCCAGTATCCGTAGAGTAGCTAGCCAGAGCACTGGTGTAGTTGTAGCAACCCCGCCTTCCGATTCTAAAGTTCTGGGTTCAAATCTAGTCGTGAACCAATACGACCCTGATTCTTTTAAACCATTGTTGTAGTGAAAGGATTAAAGTTTAGTGCGCCTCAAAGAGGCTCCTTTTCGGTATCTTCACAATGTTTTAAAGTGACTCTGAACATAGAGTAAATAAAAGAATAAAAAATAAAAATAAAAATTACACAAATAAACTTATAACAACAATTATTAAACGAATATTTAATTTTATAAAAATGTACAAAATACACATACCTAGTTGAGTTGATAGAGAATGTTTGAAAAGTTACCTTCAACTAATTTGGGTAATTCCTCTTCGTAGAATATAATATGAGTGATCGTTTGACTTTCCGGCTTTTATGATTAATCTAGCATCTCTACACACGAATGACCATCGAACGAGTTTATTACTGTGAGAAACAATAATTTTGATAATAAAATTGTTGGTTAATAAAAACATTGATAACAATAATGGGGCACTTAGCAAATAAGCGGTTGTAAAGGGATTGACACACGATTCTTTGATTTAAGGTCGTCTTACGTTTGAATTTGGTAATATTTTTAAAGTTTAAGACAATTTGGGGGAAAGTTCACACTTAAATAACCTTTGTTATTTAAGTGTGAACTTTCACCCGTTAGATAAAGTTACAACAAAAATCAATTAGTTAACGATAAAAAAAACAGAAAGCAATTGTCTATATTCATTGATTTAAGGTCGTCTTACGTTTGAATTTGGTAATATTTTTTAAAGTTTAAGGCAATGAAAGTTCACACTTGAATAACCTTTGTTGCGTTAGATAAAGTTACAACAAAAATCTATGCGTGTAAGAAATCAAAATAAGAAAAAAAACTGTCTATAAGCCCGGTATGGGGAAGGATCGTAAATTGTTAGTGCACCATGGTTACTCAATACTCTTGATGCTGATTTAAAGAAGTTAGTCAGAGACAAGGCCAAACATTACACCTATTGTTATTAAACATAATTATTATGCTCTTATTTTTAAGTTGCATGGTTATAGTCATTCCTGTGAAAGTATAGGGTAGTTATAACGTCAATGAAGTTTATTAAACGTGATATAAACATAATCGCAAGTGTATCTTAGCCTTAGCTTGTTTGTTTTATTCCACAAAATTATACACTAGTTCACTGTTAGGCCGTGGTTACACAATGCTGCAATGTTTATGATTGATAATGTTACACATGTAGCTCGATAAAGATATAATTATGATAAAGCTAAGTTTTTTAAGCAGCTGTTTTGCTTTTATGTACCTGTTGGTTAGTTCTGTTCTCCTGGTGTTTATAATTTTTTTTATCTGTCTGGGTGTTATATTTTTTTTTTCATTTTAAGTGGGTGAATAAAAAAAGGAAAAAAAGAAAGTAAAAATACATGAAGTATTTTTAGTTAATTATGAATTTACAAAAAAAAGTTTCGAACAGAGTATTTATTACTGGTTTATAGACAGTTTTTTTTAATCTTTGTCTTACTGTTTTTGTGGTGTGGTTTATATTAAAAACCCACCTAAATAAAGGCCGGAAGACTTTCAACGCAGCTAACCTCTACAACAAAGTAACAATTGATTTCTGAAGCCTTATGCTAAAAAGGGTGAATCAAGGTTTTATGAGGTTAGGTTGATGACTGATTCAATTTAATTTGTAAGCGTTGTTAAACGTAAATGCATCTACAACTTGGACGTTTCCAAGACATGAGTGTATAGCTATCTTCTAGATATGTGATCTACATCGTCAACCGCAGCAGCAGGTGAGATAGCTGTCAAACGCAAACCTATAAATTGTAAAAAAAAAATGCTATTATATATTTAGGTACCCTCATTTTTTCACCTCCGTGTGTTCGATTAATTATAATAAAACTTGTTTGTATTTAATTTTAATATCGGAAAACCCTTAACATGGCTTTTAGTATTTTTTTGCCATAAACATAATTATTTTCAAATAAACTTACAATTCATACAACTCTTTACAAAATGTCAAAAATGTACAAGAAGCTTTTGAGCAATCTGCTGATAAACTAGAAATACTGATCCAAATAAGTGACAGAAACGATTTTTTTTAAACGACGCCAGGTGCAAACTTAATTTAACACATACTATTCGACAACCCGACCTATGTAGTACCGCCACGTCGTCGGTGTCCTAATAGAAAGTTTTGCTTAGTTAGTATAATATTTAGTAAGTAGGATTAGTATAAGTTAGGTTAAGCAAAACTGTTTTGGTCGGAGAAATAAAGGCTTATTTTATTTTATTTTATTTTTATAGTATAATAGGACCCGCTACTAGAGTAATACTAGTAGCTATGCTACTGTTTGGAGCCCATTTTATTGTGTTTTCTGTTGCAAGAGTAACGTAAACACAGTAAGCGTAGTTTATCACAATATGCGCTATCCGTCCAAATTGTGAGTGTTTAATTAAGTAAATTGCTTTATCTACAGAGACAATAGAACTATGATGGGGAGAGTTTTATTGACACACTAGTGGGTTGCCCGCTTCTTTGTTCGCTGTATATTATTTTAAACAAAATTGAGCTCACAAAGTAGGGACATCATTTTTCAGTCTAAATAATATATGTCTTAAAAATACTGATCATAAGAAACTTCCACCACACTGCTGGTGAACCTTTTTAACCGACTTAAAAAAAAGCAGTAGGTTCTCAATTCGGTTGCATTTTTTTAACGTTTATTATCGAGTAGCTGACGTTTCGGACAAATTTTGTTGGGACACATTGTCCCAAATGACACTTTTGATTTTAATATTATTTTTACTGACGTTTCGGACACCATTCAAAATAACTGCATTGTACAGTCAGGTAAAAAAACAGGTTTTTACCGAGGCGGTGCTGGTGGCGACATAGCAAGGTGACGAAATAGATTTATTTATTTATTTATTTATTACTTATTTATTTTTTTATTTATTTATTTATTTTAAGTTAAAGTGTGGAAGTGAAGAAATTATGTGGCAGTTTATTATATTGTTCTTCATGTGTTTTTGGGTTAAAAAAATCTAAATCCACGATTGATTTCAATGAACACCTCAATATTACTTTGACTGAATTTGAGCAAGGACAAATAAATATTGAATTATGCATAGAACGCCTTGTTATATAAAAATATAAAAAAAACAAAGATAAAAAAATAATATAGAAAATAGATGATTTTTAAGTGTTTATTTGGTAAAATATTAGAAGAATATAAGAAAATTGATAATTTTAAAGTTTTTATTAGGTAAAATACTGTGCCAAATGCTGTGTAAATTACTGTGATTGAGGTTAATGTTTTTATTTAACTTGTTATAGAGGTTTACTGTTTTTTCAGTGCATAATAGGTCTTGGAGATGATTAATACTAATAAATAATTAGCGGTAATCTTAAGTCTATGACTGAATTAACGATTATCTGTGATTCTTAGTTGATTTCGTTGACGTGCTTAAAATAATTTAGTACTTTTCATTATAATAAACTGCATTAAATCAGTAAATATGGTCGGGATATTTTGCTCAGTAAACTATAAATTGTCTGTGATTTTTATACATTACTAAACGAATGACTTTTTTAAAACGTAAGGAAAGAGAGATAAATGGTTTGAGATCTCTATTTATAGTATGTATCTTTCATAGTTACTTCACCACACGCTCGCAAAGCAATTTGATTACTTTTATCACATTACATTATATTTTGCTTATTTTACCTGACTGTACTCAAAAGTATTAATAATTTGATGGTGTCCGAAACGTCAGTAAAAATAATATTAAAATCAAAAGTGTCATTTGGGACACTTTGTCCCAGCGAAATTTGTCCGAAACGTCAGCTACTCTTATTATCGCATAACATCGTTCTTTAGAATCAGCTTTGAAAAAATCTGACAGGTAATATTTCCATATGAAAGGTTGAAAAGAGAAAAGGTTGAAAGAGAAAGATTCCTATAGAAATTTAATCAAAATCCATTTTAGCAGTTTGCCCATGAAGTCGGTTTCTCAAGTTTTTTATACTTTTTTTATTACTTGATGTAAAACATCCATACGTCACCATCTCACTTTATGATAAGTCATGTTGTAGTTTTGACGATGAAGCAGGTAGAAGTCCACTAAGCAGGACATTGGCTTCTCTCATAAATGCTGTCTTAAAACATTCAGGATTTTATGTATTTCTCTCCAAAAACTATAACTTTTCATAGTTTGTCAGTCAGTCAGCCACAAGATTTTATATAGTTAGAATGATCCCTATCTGTGTCATGCATACGGGTGACCGTAGGTTTGCTTAACAAATAGAATTGATTTGTTTGATTTTCATCTGTGGGTTGGTCCAGTTTTAAATGTAATTATGTTGGCTCTATCTGCGTCATCATTTTAATAGAGAAATGGGGTTCTTAATTACTGGTTCAAGCTTTAACTGGACAATCCCTCTGTAGGCCTACCACAAGCTCTGTCTGGCTCTGGCAGAGACAGCTCTGGCTCTGATTTGGAGTCTGGTGTGTGCCTGAGTGTTGACAAAATAAATCTTACGTCGAAACGTCACACACGCAGTATACTGGTAAGGACTACTACTAGTAACACATACACAATCAGAGCCAGATTCAGAGCCAGACAGAGCTTGTGGTAGGCCTACAGGTCAAAGAATTTTACAGGTTTTTAATAAGTCTTGTCCAAATTAGTGCTTATTCCAACAAAACTCCATGCTTGCTAAGGCTACATACGCACTATGCGGTTACCCGCAATGCGGCTAGCCGTCCAGCTGACCGCAAGCACAATTAGGTACGTAATATTCATTTCTATGCGCACTGCGATGCGGCCACCCGCAGACCGCTCCGGTCGCTCGGGCTGCGGCTGCGGTCCGAGTGACGGCCACCCGGACGGTTGCTATACGCACTGTGCGGCTCAGTATGCAGCTGCCGCATTGCGGGTAACCGCATAGTGCGTATGTACCCTAAATGTTATCTTCTTTTTTTTTGTGTTATTAGTTTTTTTGAAACAGTGTGTGGTAAAAGTATCTGTGTCCCCTTACAAGCGTAGGTCTAAACCAGCACCGTGCAAGGGACAATAATGGTACCTCCTTTATAAACTGTTGAAAGCGTGTTAAATTTTTGATACACAGCTCAGTTGGTAGTAGCTCTGCCTTCTGCGCCTGGAGGGCGTGGGTTTGATTCCCACCAAGAACAAATTTTGGGTGGTGAACGTAGACGTTTGTTCTGTGTGTGTTATATTGTATTCTAAGTAGGTATGCATTATATCAGCTATCTGGTCTCTATAGGTTCTTTAGGTTTGTGCTAGATATTGTGGTTGGTACAGTAGGTATTATTATTATCATTTATTCGTACGAACAGACTTACATTTTAGATATAAACATTTTTGGCTCGTATCATGTTTACTTACAGACAAGTACCGTATTATCTTAAATACATTCTTTTATATCAAATACAAACTACACTTGTGTACTTTTAATCTAATAAATTAAGGCCAAGTCTATTGAAACTAACTTCAAAACTGTTTATTTTGACTACATTGAGTCTTATTTTAGGAAAGATAAAGTAACAATTAACAAAATATTGTCTTAGGACTGTCTTTGTTCAATTCCGATTATTTTGTTTTAGATAAACTGTAGGCCTACCATGAGCTCTGTCTGGCTCTGTCTCTGGTTCTGGTTTTGAGTCTGTGTGAGTGCACACCAGTGCATTATACTGTGTGTGTGACGTTTTGACGTAGGATTTATGTAGTCAACACTCACACAGACTCAAAACCAGAACCAGAGACAGAGCCAGACAGAGCTCATAGTACCTACTGAGTTATTCAAATAATTCGACATCAAAGGTGATTTTAATTCCGAAATATCATTGCGTGAGTGCGTGATCTGCGAATAAGTTTTTCGTTGCGTAAAAATAATTTATTATTGAATTTATCAATAGATTGCGTAATCATTTGATGGATGAAAAAAATAATTGAAATAAAATAAAATCATTGAATTCTTATTATAATCAAAATTATTTATGGTTAAAAGAACTTACCTTAAGTGAATTTCAACCAAAATTACACGAGATGTTACATCCGAATAGATTTAATAATACCATGTAGTCCGTTTCTCACGTAGTGCATCGCCACAATGTTTATAGCATTAATTTTTTCAAGAAATAGCTGAAAAAATATTTTAAAACTCACTCAGGTTACTACTCGGTCCCCTCACTATACGTACCGGCCGAACGCGTCATTCTTTTTAGAGTTATGTCTTGTCTGCATTCTGCAACTAAGGGTTGTTATCCTAGCACAACAATTATAGTTAGTGTGCTGGATCGGGTGGGTGGGACTTTAAATCTATTCGGATGTAACATCTCGTGTAATTTTGGTTGAAATTCACTTAA
This sequence comes from Thera britannica, assembly GCA_939531255.2. Lineage (NCBI taxonomy): Eukaryota > Metazoa > Arthropoda > Insecta > Lepidoptera > Geometridae > Thera > Thera britannica. Next base: position 23,814,602 of record OW618034.2, read on the forward strand.
GGTAAGTTCTTTTAACCATAAATTACACTTCGATGTTACATCCTCTAGATTTAATAATACCATGTAGATGTTTAGCGTCTGTTGCAGAATGAAAACATCAAAGATATTATTATTTGCAAAGTAGTTATTTGATATAAAAGGTAGGCACTGAACCAAATTTACCTAAATCATAATTGTACTAAGTTATTCACATGATGACAATATTGCCTCAACAAGGGATGTATCTTCGGTGATAACCAAAGGTTGGTTATAGAACTTAGCAAACACATAGGATTACCTGACCAACCAGCTGTTCTCTTGATGATGTCGATGGACAGTCCAGACCTGCTGGCAGCGGAGGTGGACGCGGGCGCGTACTGTGCGCGCTGAATACTGACACGTCTACCCCGCTTTCTTGCAAAGTTTTTTTTTTTTTTTTTTTTTATTGGAAATATATCTAAATTGGCTAGTTCTTTCGATGTTCTTTGGTCAGAGCAAATCAAACAATTGGTCTGGACAAATAGATTCATTTTGTACAAAAAGAGGGATAAACAGCCTAGGATTACAACGGTTTGCGATGGATGTCTTTATAATGTTATTTATAGTCATTTTAATGTACGTATTTTGATTGAAAATGCAATTCAATAACAGATAACGTCTGCACACGCTGTCCTGTAGATAACGCGAGACCAATTTTTTGATAGGGAATCAAAATAGGCAGATTCAGCGTTAGGTATCTTTGATAGGCCGTCCAAGTTTAATAGTCATAACATAGATATTATAAGATTCATTATTGATTTAATTGTTAGATTTTATAAATAAGTAGTTTGTTATCTTTGTTTGCCATTGTAATGCCCCAGTGGGGCTCATGTTCTGGACGTTATTACCCCCTAAGACCTATAAAACACATGATGCAATGAATAAATGCATATGAATAATATAAAACATTATTTGGGTCCCACGTGGTACGTCACGTGGTCGTGATATTTCAGGAAAGTGGGTTCCATTTAAAAAATACCTTTTTTTAAAAAAAAAAATCTATAAATAGTGTATGTATCTTTACCAATAATTATCGATAAAGCAGACCGCAATGAATTTAAAGTTCCATAGGGGGCTAGCTGCTCCGTCAAATATCTAAGGATTTCTTTGGTAGATGAACTATAACAATCTAATTTGTTTGTTTGACAAAAAAGGATACCACTGATTTATGGCTACACTAAACTGATTGAGTGTGTTTTTTGAGAGATAGTTCAGGATTATGTCAACGCAGTTACTAAGAATGTCCTGCCTTAGGTACGTCTGCTGAATGTTATGGCTGCGCCATAGCGTATGATCTTCTCTGGAGGTGACAGTAGAAGGTTTTTATGCGGTCTTAAATATATAGTTTCTGGGCGAATTAAAGATTTTAACAGAGGGTTGAACACAATTGACCGGGCCAGTAAGGGTCAATTAAAATACCATGAGCACCATCTTCAATAATTTTTCAAAGGCATTTTGGAATCCTTTTGCAAAAAAAAAAAAAAAAAAAAAAAAAAAAAAAAAAAAAAAAAAAAAAGCGTAGAAGAAATGCTTATTCTATCTAAAGGTGTCAATTTCATAAGCACCGGGATCTTGTTTCCAAAATACATAGCATTTACATTTGATGTTTAATCTAGATGCAAACCAATCTATATTTAGCCGATTAAAGTCTTGAGTAATGATATTTGAAACCTAGCATCATTCACTTATGACTTATTCATACTCCATTTAGTATAGATGTAAGTATGCCTAGAGGCACGGTCTGCATCAATGTTATCACGTGATCTGACATATGAAGCGAATATAATATAAATATGTTTAGATTCACACCACTGCCATATATTTCCCTGGAAATTTTATTGAGGTGCTGAAACTGTATTCCGTCCATTCTGTTCACGTATGGGATGGCAGTAGTGTTATCAATCTAAGTAACTAATTAATGTTATGATAATTTTGTCAGAATTGTTATAAACCCAAGAAGGCAGCCAAACATTCTAGGTGGTTTATATGGTGAGTCTTCTCAGTAGCAGAACAATGAGTCACATCACTAGCACAAGCGGCAGCCCAACCAGTCAGTTATGATTCAGTGTATATTTCTAGCATGTAAGTATCTTTAAGTAGTTTATTTTGCGTCACAGAAGCTATACCAGACCACCAAGCAAAGTCTTCTTGTAGGTTTTTTTTTTTTTTTTTTTTTTTGTAGACACATTCGAGAATTATAATTGTCATTCGATTGTTGTAGCGCCAAGTACTTTTTGCGTTCAAAATGTTTGGTATATATCCAACTATATGCTATATACAGCTGGACATGCGGCTGTTAGCGTACCAATAAATTTTGTACTAATACTGTTGACGATTCCTAAAATTTTGTTGATTTTTCCTGTTGGTAATAGTGTATGTGTGTTGTAAACGGGTGTTAATATCGAACCCCAAAAATTTACAGATCTGATTCAGAACCATGCTACTTTATTCGTGATTTGTGATGAACCCTAGGCGTTCTAGGTTTGTCACTACAGCAGTAGGTAACTGTATTTTGACATTTCTTTGAGGTAGAACTTAGCACAATAAATCATCGAGATAAGCCACTAGTATATTATGACCTTGACTTCTTAGGTTTAAGTAATTTAGTAAGCACCTAAGAAAAAACTTAGACCATAAAATGGTAGGCAGTTAAATTAATAAAGTTGATCTAATCTAAACCTCAGATATTAAGACATAAAATATTTATGTGATTGATGGATTGGTACTAAAAAGTATATCTCTTTGAGATCAACAGTAGACGTAAAAGCTCCGTTACTGATTAACTAAGAAGCAGCACGAATGTCTTCCATTTTAAAATGGGGTGTACTGACAAATTTATTTAAATATTTAATATTTATTGAGTATATATCGAAAACTTCCATTGCTTTGGGGTGAAGAACACAGGGGAAGTGAACTGACCCGGGTGCTCAATGCATGGTAATATTGCCCCTAGATCTATAAGTTTATAGAATTATTATTATTCATTTCATCTTGTGAAAAAAGGTGGGTTAACAGGTTCAATGTTTTGTCGAACAAAACATGTGAAAATAATTTTATAGCCCACTACGTAAGACAATACAACTTGATCATTTGGGATTGACAAGCAGCTGTGGTAACAGTATTGTGTTCTACCAGCATGAGGTACCTCTAGTTGCGGCGTCACCGTCGGTCGCGGGACTTGTCCGGCGGCGGCTTGTAGTGGCGCGGGCACGATAAACTCGGGTTCCTCTTCGCTGACGTCGAAGGCTGCGGCTCGTAGTAACGGCATGGGGCTGCTGCTGGCTTCGAGTTGCTCTCGGGTAAAAGTCTTTTAAGTCCCTCAAGCTCCATTGGCGCCCTTGCTCTGGCGAAACCCGTCCCGGGACTCAAAAAAAAAACGTGACTTTCAACACTCAGGTAACAACGTACTATTGTCCAGTAAGTAATAATTTTCGCTTATTGAGTGTTTCTTCATAGTGCAGGTCTAGCAAGATCTGAGCTACATTTGATCACTTCAAGTTTAGGCACATCGGACTGTATCCAGTCTTTGGTGAGGTTAACTAAGCCCGCTATTCCTAATCCCAGCTGATTTTGTGAAACTTACAAGCTGTTATCGCATTTTTTGGCCGGCTCAGTTAAGACGGTGGTTAGGACCCTGGCTAAGAGAAAGTTTCTGTGATGAACATTTTATTTATTAACAACCTTTAGCTCTTTGGCAAGTCCATCTAGCAGTATCTTCCCCCAACGTTCAGAGATTTCTTTAGGGGTTTTCTCACCTAATAATATATCCTCTAAAATTCTTGGCTTGCCCAAGCATTTCCAAGACTTCTTCTGGAACTTCTGGGTCTGAAGCCGGAATTGAGTTTGGGGCTTGAGCCTGAACAGGAATCAGTGAGCAGCCTTGATATTTTATCTGGCCCAGGGGCTACAGATGGAATGGAGGCTACGGGTCAAGTGGAGGCTATAGATGGAGTGGGTTCTGGATCTGGAGCTGCCATGGAAGTGAATATAGATGGTGTAATCACATTCTTCTAGAAAACTATCTTCCGATCGTATGTCGGGTATATTTTCCTCGTCACTAATACATCGGGCAGACGCCGAACTGGACGAAATTGATATTCCATTGTAGGAAAAAAAATTACTTCCAGGATGGCATCGTGTACCACCACGCAAAGGAAGTAATCACGACAAATACAATTATTCCAGGGTAATATCTGGTATCACCACGTTAAGGAATGATTACGTTATATAACTATCAGGATAATATCTGGTATTACCACACTAAGACGGTTCTGTTAGGTTTCGAAAAGAAAAACATCATTCACAATGTTATGCGGGTAGGTATTTCAATGAACTTACTTTTGTTTCGTTCTAACTTTCTTTCCAAACGTCTAATCTTTCGTCGAATACTATCCTCATTGTGATCCTTATATTTTCTTTTTCCCATAACAGCATTTCACTTGAATTCACCGTAAAATATTACAAAACGTAAGATTTGAAGTTGACGATGCGGCACACGAAAAACGAATGACGCGTTCGGCCGGTACGTATAGTGAGGGGACCGAGTAGTAACCTGAGTGAGTTTTAAAATATTTTTTCAGCTATTTCTTGAAAAAATTAATGCTATAAACATTGTGGCGATGCACTACGTGAGAAACGGACTACATGGTATTATTAAATCTAGAGGATGTAACATCGAAGTGTAATTCTGGAATATTCCATTCAATACTTTGGTCAAATTTCTCTCTTGCAACATAATTTACCATATTTTTATTTTTTTCCCAATAACTTTGACTTACTGCCACCTGCTTCAATTATTTTCAAATTTATAAACCACTGACTTATTGTGACAAAGGGTCCAATATTCAAAGATCAGAAGCATAACTCTTTGGAACTTTCTACTGTCTACGACAAAAGCCTATTCAATGTAGTCAGTAGATTACCATTTCGGTATGTAGCTTCTATTATTTATGTATCGTTTTATAAGCATAGACAAGTTGTAGTAGTAGAAGTAGTAGTGGAGCTCTTTGTGAAGGGATTGTCCGGGGAATACTACCACCATGTCTACTTTTGCCGTGAAGCAGCAATGCTGTGTTCCGTTATGAAGGGTGTAGGTGCCGGTGAAACTACTGACACGTAAGACTGAACATCTGTATATCTCAAGATGATGGACGCAGGACAGTAAACCGTAGGGCACGTTCCTGACGTGTGTGGCCTACGAGGTAGTACCTTGTTACGGTTACCAGTGAACATCAGGTGCGCCATAGGCTATTTCCATCAGCAATCACTACCTAAAGTCCTTTTACCACACTGGTTCAAAAGAACTAGTGACATTTAAAAGAAGAAACTATACTATCATTGTCATAACATATTATTATTACGGTCAAACATTTGTCATTTTCCAACAGGCCTGTTTCAAAAATCAAAACTTCCTGACGCATCATCCGAAATACTAGTAGTAGTAGAAGTACATTTTACGTCACAAGAATTGAATGTGATACCTAAATTTATATATCGCCGTCAATTAGCGTAAAGTGCCTCTTTGAGGCGCACTTAAAATCCTTTCACCACACTTGGTTCGAAAGAATCAGTAAAAGAAGAAAAAGAAAAAGATAACTTCCTTCACAGCTCAGTTGGAAGTAGCTCTGCCTTTTGCGCTGGAGGGCGTGGGTTCGATCCCCACCGAGAACAAATATTTGTGTGGTGAACACAGATGTTTGTTCTCTGTCTGGCTGTTATATTGTATTCTATGTACGTATTTACAAAAAAAAAAAAAGTATTTAAGTATTATATCAGCTACCTGGTTCCCATAGTACAAGCTCTGCTTAGTTTGGGGCTAGATAGTGTTGTGTGAGTTGTCCGCATTATTTATTTATTATTTATTTATAAGAAGAAAAAGAAGCGTAAAGTGGCGTCAAAAACTAACGTTCAATGAAAAAGCGTTTACGCTTGAACTGTGATTGAACTTGTCTACAGCTACACGTATCAAGCTAATGTTATAATGTAAATTTACATAAATGTCCTATAACATTTACATTAGGAAGAAATGAATTGAGGCACACTGAACACGAAGAGGCGCTTAAGTTCACACTTTTGTAATGAACGCCAACACAAAATTAGATTGGAACTACTCAACCTATCACAAAGACTTGTTTAATGTCCTAAAAGTAAAAGAAGGGGAAGTGTTTGAACCCCCACCGGGTTCAAACACTATTAAACACAAATAAAACACTATAAAATCAATAACTCAATATTGAACGTATCAAACTGTAGGTAAACTAAAAAACAAATAGTAAAGATATGATCACAATTAATTGTTTTTCATTTTCAAATTATTATACACACACAGGCATACTCCATTTTTAAATATTGTCTCAAAAGCATATTTTTCTGTTGAAATTTTATAAGTTGAGAGAACACGATGGAAGGCTAATATGATGGAAGAATACCAAGTGATAAAACTTACAAAATAAAATATACATAATTCTCACTCTAGAAAGGATCACTTTGAAATGTTTTATAGCTAAAAGTGAATCTGCAGCAGTTCCACGCCACCAATAATAGAGAACATTCCAGAAATTAAATTATTAAATTGTGGGCAATCCATACTACACAGTCCCAAACTAAGGAGGAATTTTACTGTGAGAACCAGATAGCTGATACAATACTTATGTACTTTTGTTTTTAAATATGTACATACGTACTTAGAATAAATAACACCCAAACAGGGAACAAACTTCTGTGTTCATCACACATTATTATTTGATCGCGGTAGGCATCGATGCTCAAAAGACAGAGCTAAAAGACCATTCAACAAGACAGTCAACAGTTAAGAAATTTATCAACTAAATTATCATATTCTAGCGTTGCATAAATCATCAAAGAATACAGGAACCTTATCCAAATTCTTTGACAAGATATATTAATTTTATCTCTTAAATTATTACAAACTATATCTTATGGTAAACATATTGCGATATAAAGTCAGCAGCATCTTCCAATTTTCCAAATACATCTAATAAACTTCAAACTACATGCATAACAAAACACTACCGTTGTCCCAATTTACAAATCCATAAAATACAATATGCGTCGTTTCCGATATCTCAATCGGTTGTATATTTTACTGCAATTCAAAGCATTAAAAATATCTAAAAGACATCTTAAATAACGGTATTGATCTACTATTAAAACTTTTTGCTTACTTTGGCTCGTGACAATTTGGAATCAGTATTTCTAAAGTTATAAGTAATAAACAAAAAGGTGCACGAAAGGACCAAAGGAGAGGGCGCTAAATCATTTTTTCAGAAAATGTTTCTGGTAAGTACCAGTAGCAATGGACTTCTACAGTCTTAAGATGATGGTCTAAAGCGAAAGCAATTAAATATTAGATAGGCAAAATAGGTTATAGATTGAAAAAAATAGAGCATAGGTTGTTTACAGAAGCTGTGCTCGGGCTCAAAAACATTTTTCCGGAATGGTATATGGCTGAGACCTATCATTGAACTTCCATCGAACGTTGATGAAGTTTATATAAAGCAAAAGCAATAAGATATAAATAATATTTTAAATAAGTGAGTATAGATTGTTTTCCAACAAATTGTGATGCGCTCCAGATACCTCGTTCATACCAGTTAATAGAATAAAATAAGAAGACGTCTAACAAATTATTTCTATCAACCGGTGTCGTAAGCCGATTGAATGTCACCGCTAAACAGGCGGAAGTCTCAGAATGAAGCTGTCATTGACGTTAAACTTAACTATCTTCGACATATTCGGATCGCTCCTTGGATCTCAGCTAGGATTGATGGGTAAGCGCGTTTCCAATGCCCACTTAATAACCGACTTCAAATAAAAAAAAGCAGCCAAGTGCGAGTCGGACTCGCCCATGAAGGGTTCCGTAGCACGACGAACTACAAAAACCTGTATATTATGTTACTTGATGTAACATAATAAGGTTCTTGTAGTTTCTTCGAAAGGTAAATTGCGGTTTACGGTTTATGACGTATAAAAAAAAAACTACTGACTAGATCTCGTTCAAACCAAAAATCGTTGGAAGTTTACATAGTAATGTACAACATATATTTTTCTTAGTATTATCATTCTCTTACTTTAGAAGTTAGAGGGGGGGGGACCAACTTTTTTCCACTTTGGAAGTGTCTCTCGCGCAAACTATTCAGTTTAGAAAAAAACTATATTAGAAACCTCAACATCATTTTTGAAGACCTATTCATAGATACCCCACACGTATGGGTTCGATGAAAAAAAAAATTTTGAGTTTCAGTTTCTAGTATGGGGACCCCCGAAATGTATAGTTTTTTTTTTATTTTTATGTTAAAATCTTAATGCGGTTCACAGAATACATCTACTCGCCAAGTTTCATCAGTCTAGCTCTTACCGTTTCGGAGAAAAATGGCTGTGACATACGGACGGACGGACAGACAGACAGACAGACAGACAGACATGACGAATCTATAAGGGTTCCGTTTTTGCCATTTGTTTTGCCATTTGCCAGTTTCTCGATGCAGTTCTTTTTTTATATTTATTATCGCATAACTTTATCATTTAGGAACCGCTTTTAATAAAACGAATTTCAAAATAAACAGCTTTAAAATATTTGGTTACTCGATCATTAGTCTGTGACTTAGGCCCTTAGGTGTTTGAGGCCCGTAGTCCAAGACAGTGCTTGTGTCTGAGTCGAGCCTCAAGCACTGATTTTTGACACTTTTAAATGGAGAACTGTCATAAAATATATGCTTGAGTCTCGACTTAGACACAAGCATTTTTTAGGAATACAGGACTAAGTCACAGGAAACTCCAAAAAAACTATGGATCAAAATCTTTGTGATTATTTTAAGCGTAGCAAACACTATAAAATCAATAAAAACTATGGATGGAGTTGTATGTATTAACAATAATATTCACTCCAATTTATTGTAGCAGTAAATTCTCTTATATTAAAATACCTACAGGAATCTTCTAAAACCTTTTACGTTACTGTATGATAATTAAAGGAATTTTAATATTCTATATCGCACAAAGATTTACAGAGAGTCTTTGTTTTCATAAATATCTCGAAGTTCTGTCAAGACTTTCTAGGTAAGCGTGCTACATCGTCGACCGCATCATCACTTAACAGCAGGTGAGATAGCGGTCAAACGCAAACCTAAAAATTGTAAAAAAAAAAAAAAAAAAAAAAAACTTTCCAAACCCCGATCGTACAATGGACCCATGCCTTCATAAACCAGTACACGACAAGCGACAAGCAAGTCGATGGCCCTACATAAAATACGTGTGTAATTCACCGATTAATTAAAACCTATACAACCGTGACCATTCGTAATTACAGGCAGATTTGTGTTACATTTAGTGCATAACCTTTTATAGTCGGTTTAACGAGTGCCTGTGTATACGAGCTAGACGGAAGTACGAAACTTAATTTCAATTTTGAACGGGTTAAAATAATTGGAAAATTTATTTTCCACTTTGCTTACACAGAGCTCGTTAAGAAATTATGCACCACAGTTCTTGTGTTTTTACTAACTTTTAATCGTATTTTTATACTAGTCGTTAAGTAAAGGTTAAGGGTAAGTATACACGAATTTAAGAAAATAAATATCATCAAGATAATATTGTTTGTTGTAGTAGTTTTTTTCTTTAAATCTTAATTATGAAAAAATAAGTTTTTTCACACAATGACTATGTCACTTCCGTAAGATAATACACAAAATATAGACACGTCAATAGAAATAAAACTATTTCAAACTAGGTACTAGTTGTAGAGTTATTTTACTCATAGAGGCTCCTTTTTCACCCGTCTGGCCAGAATGAGGGTTATATTTAGATTTTTTCTTCTAGGACAAATCTTAGACAAAGACGTAAAGGTCACTAGTCCTCTCTCGAGCCTTTACAGTGGCAAAGGCATGTCTCAAGTTTGAACTTAGAAAATATTTTTCCATGTCGGAAGAACGTTAAAGCCTAAAAAAGAGAGAGCCTAAAGAAGACAGAGAGAAGTAAAGAGATTATAAGAGAGCCGTTAAATAGATGGTTTGAGCTTAAAGGTAAATTGCGTGCTCCATAATGGTGCTTGTTACTAATTCCATGGCATTTGCTCTTAAAGCTAATCACGTCTAGATTAATATCGGTTTCGCTAAAATGGCTATGTTAATATTATCGGAGCGTATCACGGCCTGAACGGCTCAAATACCGTAACGTCCCAAAATTAATTTTGTATCAAATAACATGATGAGATTATGCACACGAAGACAGGGTGTAGGTACGTTTGATTAGGAGGTATCATCATAAAACCAACACGATGGACTGATATTGTAAAGATGGCGTGGATGAAGAGAGCTCTGAATCTTTTTTCCTATAAATTGATAAAACCTTGCGCACAACTAAACGTTCTGAACGATGGCGATCAGGAACGCTGGCAAATTATAGCGATGTTTGTTATTATGTTCATGATAGCGTTTCACTGAACACCACCTTAGAGAAGACTTTTCAGAAAGATGATGGTTGTGGTTCTAAGCCAATATTTTTTAAAATAAAAAGTTGTACGAATCAAACTTGAGGTTGAGAAAATCGGTCATTTAGCCGCACACCAACATTCAAGATCTAAAATACAATAGGTACGTACTATGTCTTATGGCTCACATTCAGGTAACTGAATGTTACATTTACTAGCAAACTACCACCCAAACCGGCTTAATGTCATTCGACATGACTCATTCAAATTAGTAGGCTTATAACTGCTACCATTTTGTATGACTCACCGAACATTTAGGCGAACACCACAGGTGTAAAAGTTATAAAAGCTATAGACAGTAGCAAAATTTAGGTGGTCTTTGTTTACCAGTCAACGCCTATGGTGGAGTAGTTACCACCAGAACGAAATGGACGACCAGAGAAAATCTTTTGACGAGAAAACAATGCTAGCGGATGTGTGACGGATTGGGGAGGCTGGTAGGGTGTTTGTGAATGAGCTAGTTTGAAAAATAGTTTTGCCTCCAAGGTTGCCTTTGTTTTGTAGAAGTAAAAAAGATGGAGCCAAAATAACTATTATTATTATTATTCAGTCGTTTTTGTCCTGTAGGGCAAAGGCCAAAATAACTATACAAAAGAAAAAAATTAACAATTATACGACGTCAAAAAAAAAACTAATAGTTGTAGAAAATATTGTTATGAACACATTAATTTTAATACCCACCACGCATATCAAAATTATTAGTTTTATTGTGTATTTTTTTTGTCGTTAATATTGGTCTTGTGGTTTTAAGATTTGGACGGCAAAGAGTAAATATAGTAATCATTAAAAACTACATTCTAATACGGCTAACTATTTCTTATAGCTTTACAACAACGCGTGAAAGAAATCAAAATATTTGTTTTTATGTCACTAATACAAACGCGCCGAATGCGCTCGCGTTGGTCGCAAGAATTGCCATTCGCAATGGTAACCCATAAATAAAAGAGATAAATGGCCGGCCAACAATGGCTAAGTAAACCTGCCAGTTCTTACAACACTCCAAAATAAGCTTTGTTCGTTGTCTGTAAAAACTTGAAATGTCCATGTATTCAATGCATAGGGAGCTGCTTTACATGGTGTTAGAGGAAAGCTGGTTCAGTCAAAGAGAAACATATAAAGGGTTTCCGCCAAATCCCATAAAAAGAAACCCCAGTCCCGGCGCAAAAGAATTGTATCACAGATTTTAGAAAATCATTAGTAGAAACAATATCAGGTGTCGCTATTTCCTGATTTCGTGGCTAACATGTTTTTTTTACCCAGAGAAGTTTCATAGACGCTACATGCAAAAATGACACTTTTTAGGAAAAACTTCGTGTAACTGTGCTAGTTGACATTGAATTGGCAAAAAATTAATAAAACACATAATATAAACACATTATCACTTATGTAATATAATGTACCTATACCTATTATTTCATTGTTTGAAAAACTTTATTTTACTGATTAATTCACTCATTTACGACACACGTGTGGATAATTGCAAAAAAGGAATATAATAGGTAGATATATATTGTCCCTATTATAAAAAAAAAACTAAAAAAATGCGTACGCACTGATATGTATAGCCTGCATCATACTTATATACATTTTGTAGTTATATTTATTTTATAAGGAAAATAATCGCCTTTAAAAGCTGCCTTTAGTAATCGGGGTGACTATGTTTCTCCCTTTAACAAATTGAGTGGGAGCGAGAGCGCGCTCACTCACGTCACAAGCCCTTATTGAATTCTGAGAAACGATAATGAAAACCTATTGTAATATTAATAATATAACAGAGAAAAGTTAAACCCCGATTACTAAAGGCAGTATTTTTTTTCTTATAAAATAAAGATAACTACAAAATGTATATAAGTATGATGCAGGCTATACATATCAGTGTGTACGCATATGTACCTATTATATTCATTTTTTGCAATTATCCACTTGTTTATGTTGTTAACGAGTGAATTAGTACAGTAAAATGAAGTTTTTCAAAAAACTGGCATAATAGGTATAGGTACATTATATTACATATGTGATAATGTGTTTATATTATGTGTTTTATTCATTTTTTGCCAATTCAATGTCAATTAGCAAAGTAACATGAAGTTTTTCCTAAAAAGTGTCATTTTTGCATGTAGCGCCTATGAAACTTCTCTGGGTAAAAAACACATGTTAGCCACGAAATCAGGAAATAGCGACAACTAATATTGTTTCTACTAATGATTATCTAAAATCTGAGATACAATTCTTTTGCGCCGGGACTGGGGCAATTTTGGCGGAAACCCTTTAATCATGGCTTAATTTGGATTTCGGATTTTGCAAAGAGTGTTTATGTCGTTGATTTGACATAAGTCATAATGCTTGCCCGGGAAAATACTTCCACCATGGCTATTTCTGCCGTGAAGCAGCATTGCAGTGTTGCAGTTTGAAGGGTTTAGATGCCGGTGAAATTACGGCACGTGCAGCTGAACATCTGTGTGCCTCAAGTTGCTGAACGCAGAGCAATGCATCGTAGGGCACGTTCCTGACGTGCGTGACCTGCGAGGCAATGCTTTGTTAAAAGCTATCTTTACCACTTAACATTCGTTGGGCTATATGCTGGTTGCATCAGCTAGTTATAAGTACTAAAAAAATACAAAAACTTTTGTTTATTTTTAATATATTTCTTATATCATAAAAGATCACAAAACAAAACCGAAATTTAAATTCATTTCACTCGTAGCCTCACAATGTACGGCAAATTGGGCAAGGTCGGAAACCTTAAGCTTTGGTCTCGCAATCGTAACGCACAACGCTGCGGTATGCAGCATGCGGCGGCGGACTCATAATCTTATGAAAAACGTCTAGAATGGTCTCTTGTTCCGTCGCAGTTTGCGTCAGCGGTGAAGTGCAATCGCAGCGTTGTGCGTTACGATCGCGAGACCAAAGCTTTAGCACGCAAGTGACTCGGCCGTTTCACTTTACACTGTGCGCTCGCAATGGCTTAACAATCACCACAAAAAAACAATTCAATACACTATTTTATGGTAGCATTAGGTATATTAAAATATCTCCAACAAAGGGCAAAGCAGGCAAGTTTGTATCGCATATCGAAATTCAATTTCATACTAGTAGGTCACATTTGTTACCCATCACAATATTTGGGTTAACGTTGTTTTCATTGGTTCAATTTCTAGTTTCGAGCAAAATTTATGTATGTTGTATATCGTTACGACGATACCCATGAAAATTAATGAGATTCGAGCAAATGCCAAGTTTTTGAGCACCAGTTTTAAGGGGCCACTATTGGGCGAATTTTCATACAAACGGAATACCGAATTTTTACTAATTTAGGCAGATTTACAATGTTTTATTGTAGTAATTGTATTTGTATTGTATTTATTTGTTTCTGAACATAATATAACGCGTGACACGCGCGCCTGTGAGCACTACTTTTATAATATATTCCATGGCACCTGCATCAGCTAAACAGAGATAGCTATATTCGAAGCAATTTTTGCGCGCGCCTCGAATTGAAGGTGCGAGTTGTGCTCGCCAGGTTTTTAAGCCAGTAAGCCTAAGGCAGGCCGCACACCAGGCATACACTTGTTTCTCGATAATTGTGGCGCCACATTTGAAACGTGACACATTTAACGCCCCCATATATCTGTACGTGAGCACGCACACTGAGGAAATATTTGTAGCGGGCGCACTTTGTGGCGAGACGTTGTCCGCGCTACACGAATTCAAGATCGAACACGTTCGTTATTTGTGGCGCCACATCAAGAAATCGTCGTCATCAGACGATGATGTCGACATTCTTAAAGCGGTGCCACGCTACAACAGTCTGTGCTTTCGATGTGCGCATATACAATACATTTGTAGCAAGCTGAATTGTAGCGCATTGATTGTGGCGATGTAAATGTTCGATGCATGTAGCATGTGGCGCTGATGTGCGGCCTGCCTAAAGGCTTGAACACACTTAGTTCGCTGTCAAATACAACAAAACAAAAAAAATAGTAACAGTGAAACGCTGTCAAATATCGCTGTCAAATCTTAAATCTGACAACGATATTTGACAGCGTTTCACTGATCGCTACCGCCAGCGATCTAAGTGTGCGCAGGCCATAAGGGAGTCCACACGTTCAACTAGCCTAATAAACTAGCCTAAAACTAATGCTAAGGGTAGTTGTAATGTTTTGTTTGTTATAATGTGATTACAATAGAGCTTCCATATTACATTTGATCAAAACACAATGTATCTTTGCATTTAAAAGCACCATTTCAAAGGTTAATTTTATTATAGAACTGCTAAATGGTAAAATAAATAAATTTCGCAAACAACCCAAGACAAGACTTTCTAGCTCCAAATTAAGCAGAGCTTGTACTATGGGAACCAGAAAGCTGATATAATGCCTCAATTTTTTTTTGTAAATACATAGGTACTAAGAACACAATATAACACTCAGACAGAGAACAAACACCTGTGTTCACCACACAAATACAAGTATACTGTTCTTGGTGGGGATCAAACCCACGACCTACGGCGGAGAGAGCAGAGCTACTACCAACTGAGCTGAGAAGCCAGTCAAATAACAGAAACTTACTAAATATGCCTATAGCAAACAAGAAACGAACATATTCAACATTTTTAATTATAAACAATGTGTTTACTTATTAGTACTCGTATTATAATGTATACAAAAAGTTCACACGTGAAAGATGTATAATAAAGTATTTGTAGGAAGCTCGCGGTACCTTTGAAGTGGTATACAGTCTGTTTATAGAAACCCTTTCACAGATAACGATAAAAATGTATTCTATTTTATGTCTCCCCTCCTGAGATTATATCTGGACTTTAAGTGGACTGGAAACATGCTTTTCAGGTTCATGTATGATGCTTTCAGGATGATTCATTGCTTGAGTTGAGTACGTCTTAGGTGGTATTGAAGTTTGTTTGAGGCCAGTAGTTTGTGGAGTGAATTTGAGTGAGTAGAGGTTTGTGGAAATTTAACCATACCAGAATATGAAAAAACTATTTATGAATTATTGCCTATTTTTTCTTTTAAACATTTTTAGTTTTAACCGACTTCAAATAAAAAGAGGAGGTTATCAATTCGGTTGTATGTTTTTTTAAGTCTGTTATAGCATAATTCCGTAATTTATGGGCCGATTGGAAAAATTCTTTTTTTTTGGGTTTGAGAACTAAACACTATATTATGACACATAGTGGCTGCATAAGAATTCATAAGATAAAACATGCTTAATCTGTTCTTGATCATCATTATCAGCCTAAAGAAGTCCACTGCTGGACATAGTCTTCTCCTACACATTTCCAGGAAGAACGATTCTGAGCTCTTTCCATCTACCGACTTCCCGCGATCTTGACAATGTCGTCGGTCTATCTGGTGGGTGGGCGCTCTACGTTTCGTCTTCTGGTATGTGGTCGCCATTCGATCGTGGTTGCAATCTGTTCTTACCTACTACATATTTTCAAGAAGTTAGTCAACATATTTACAAAATGTTGACACACAAACGGTCTTCCACCAGTCCTTCGCTCATTAAAGCTTTACCAACCTTTCCAACCAATTAGCTTACACGTAACGGCTTCAATAATTGAACCACACAAAGACCCCAAAGACATCTGAAGATGGATAAGTTCACCCTACCCACAAATTACATCCAGCAATTTTGCGCACAATCTTAGCAATGACATTACTGCAACGGAATCTCGCCTTCCGTATTTTGAAACTATAAAACAGACTGAGAACGACGAAGTTAGTGGAGAAGGTACCTTCTCCAAGAATTTTGTCGTTCTCAGTACCTAAAATAGAATGATTATAATATATTTTATTATTTGTGTACATTACTAACACTATTTGCAGAAACAATAAAATGAAATGAAGTTTATTGAATAGTACAAACATTAGGTACATTATTTACATGAGCAACAGGATAATGATTTTAATTTTGTGAGTTTTACTCCCAAAATTAAGTGTTAAAACCCATCGTAGATAGTAGATAGATAGGTTCAAAAATATTAACATTTACATTTAATTAATATTAATCACATTAGCAATAATATACATTGGTACCCAAACTAGGATTACCCTGTGACAATCTAATCAAAATTCTTGTCGTTCATTAAACCATGTTAAAATTTCATTGATATCAGTAATCTGGGAAAACTCTCCAGCTAAGTATAGAAAGTAAATATTGAATTTCATATCTTTATTAAAATAAACTATAATCATATTTTGTTTCAAGTAAGTGTTGATTTGATTCATATACAGGTGTGTATCTATCAGTGGACATAAAAAAATCATAAAAGACTGTTGTAATCGATCGTAAATTATTGTGATTACAGAATCTTGCCGTCAACGCATACCATTTTATGACAAACAAATTGCTAAACAAACGAATTTGGGAATCGATTTGTTTTAATCGCTGACTATAATCATCCGTTAGAACGGCAAGAAGCTGGCTTTAAAATTTTATGGTGAACATAAATAAAAGGTCAAATGTAACAAATGTTATTTTAGTATTGAAATAACATATACATAAAAACTAAAAAAGTTGTTTTTTGTTTTAAAATTTGCAATTCTTTGGCTTGGAATTGGTGTTATTTGTGACAGACTTTGGACTTTGGCATGACTGTAAAAATGTCGTACATTTAGAATACCCATAAATCTAGCACATCAATTTTTTCGTAGATCCCAGATCAGCCCTAAAAGTATTTCGTCCACGCATCGGATACTACCCCAGCGCATCCCCTCAAAACTTTAGGGGAATGCAATCATTCCCTTTGATTCCGTCCTATTCAATTAGAAGGCGTTTCTAACTGACTTTACGGAAAATACATTCTATTTAGATAGGGATGATATAGAAATGAAAATAAAAGATTTTGGGGCATTTCAAGAATAGTTATCAGCTTAATTCTGAAGTGGTCTCCTGTCAAAGCCACATCAATACAAGATGTTTTGCGAGGGTAGCGCACAGATTTTTTAGAACACTGATATTGTTCCTCTTTGTTCATATACCTAGGTGTTTTACGGGGAATATCAAAAATAATATCAGCAATTTTTTATTTTTTTAGCTATTTCGATTAAAAAAAGTATGAAATTAATCTATAATAGGTTTTCTTACTTTCGGCAATTAAATAGGTGTTTTACGGGGAATATCAAAAATAATATCAACAAGTTGTATAAAAAAAAGTATGAAATAAATCTATAGGTTTTCTTACCTTCGGCAATTATTAAAACGAAATATCTATTATCCGTGTGTGTACATAAGACCCTCAAGAATGGTTATTTGTACTTATAAAAGGCATGGCATGTAACAAATTCCATGAATAGCATGTTACTTGTTCTTTTTTCATAACAAAAGCACCCTTTTTTATGCACATTACCAAACATTACTGCAGGATTGATTTCCTTCCGGTACTTGGCAGTCATATCGAATTGTTGCAACTGTTTTGGTACAGTCAACATTAAAAGTCATGATCAAACATAGGTGTTTTATGATTTTTAAATGTTCTACTTATAGTGATCATGAAACTACCCATCGAGAATTAAAAGCTTTCAACTATACAAAAATAATATTAAAATAAAAAAAGTGCATTTACTTTCACACATTTTGTGTTTCATCTGTGCTGGAAATTAAAAAAACAAATCATTCATAATTTTTTTTATTTTATTTTAAACCGGTCATGGTTTTAAAAAATAATAGATGATCATTAGTTTAGAAATTTTGAAAAAACTATCAACTTCTTATGCCAACTGTACAACAATAGACTCAAAATATTTTTACCAGTACAGTAATGAACTATCCTTGCGCACTTTTCTTAGCGTGAGAAGTTATTATCTGAGAACCACGAAATTGGGTCAAAGTGTAGTAACTAACGTGACTACGAAAACTAAGAACATATCTAACTTCAACTCTTATATTTATAACTTATAAAAATATGTCAAAAGATAAGCTGTGCTTAAACTATTGCCATCTCTTACCACTGGGTAATGACAAAAAGTGATAGGGCTAACTTTAAACAATGACTAAATTTAAATTGCGTTTATAAATATGGCTGTTAGGGCCTTGTCATACTAGGACATTGCGAGCGTCCTCAAGCTGAGCGGGCGCGCAAAGAGCGCCAAATTGATGATCAAACCCACAACCTACGGCGCAGAAGACAGAGCTCTACCAACTGAGCTGAGAGGTCAGTTAGTAAAAAATAAATCAATAAATATAGTGGGCAATTCACACACTACTGTCTGGCCTCAAACTTATCACAGCTTATACTATTGGAACCAGATAGCTGATAATAAAACTTTTTTTTCAAATACATACTTTGAATTACCATATTATAGCACCCAGACAGAGAACAAATATCTGCGTTCATCAGACGAATATTTGTTTTCGGTGGGGAACGAACCCACGACTTACGGCACAGAAGGCAGAGCTACTACCAACTGAGCTGAGAAGCCAATCAAAGTTTAAGTAAGAAGCAACGCCGGTCTTCGCTGCTCGTAAATAAATACAACTTCAAACTTTCAGCGTTTACGTTACACACTCAGTTTGTTCCGGGCTAATGAGAAGAGCGACGGCGCGGCGTGGCTTGCGCAAGCGCGTTCGCGATGACAGTGAACGCCGGCGCATGTGCCACGCTCCGGAACCAATCACATCCCAATGCGGGATATGAACATGACTGGTTGATTTTTATGGATGAAAAATGATGCAATGATTTTTATTTTGTTATGTGGGGTTATTGGGTGAGATTTTGAGAAATAAAATAAACAAATAAAATATACTCGTATTGTGCACAATCCATCCAACACTATCTACCCCCAAATAAAACAGAGCTTGTACTATGAAATATTTTTTGCTAATATATACTTAGAATACAATTTAACACCCTGACAGAACAAACGTCTATGTTTTACCACACAAATATTTGTTGTGAAGGGCTCGTCCGAGAAAGTACCCCACATAAAATGGCATAAAGTAGGTAAAGGCAGGAAGAAGAAGAGGTGGTAGACTTCTTCTTCATCTTGCGCTTATCCCCCTTCATGCGGGGGCACAACATGTATTCCTCCTCCATTTCTGTCAGCAGTCATCTCTGCATTCATTCCTCGCTTATCCATGTCATCTTTCACACAGTTCATCCATGTTTTCCTTGGTCTACCTTGGCTCACATAAACCACCATTAACATTATATCATGGGCGATCGTGCTTGTTAGGCAGTTGTAAAAAAAACTTGTCAGGTTTCCAAATGCTGTTTTTCTTCACCGTTTGAATAATAAGATTAAGTAGTAAACAAACGTTTCTTAAAATCTATCCCTAAGGCGTGAATAACTAAACGCCAATGTCAATCAGCTACGGTAACAGAATATCGATTTAAAATGCAAATACTAACAGCTGTTTATCAGTTCACTGATTGCATTAAGTCAGTTAGCATGCTTCAAGCTTAATTACTGCTTTGTGTGGGCGAGTGAGATGTTTAGATTAGTGTGGGGCTTTGCATACTTAGAAGGCGAAGATTTCAAAGCTATGACAGACTTACAGAGGTGAGAATTCGTTTTAACTACAGACCAAGGATCGTACTACATGGGTGGTTCTCCCGCCGCAAAAATCCGCTCGGCAAAAGGCGAAGATTTTAAAGCTATGACAGGCTTACAGGGGCTCAATTCTAGACCAGTGACTTTTTTGTCACGGTAGTTAGATATCACAAGAACTGTCAAATTCACTAAAGAAACTGACAGTTCTTGTGATATATATCTACCGTGACAAAAAAGTCACTGGTCTAGAATTGAGCCACTGAGGTGAGAATTCGTTTTTACTACAGACCAAAGGGTCATACCACACGGGCAGTTCTCCCGCTCTGGGAATCCGCTCGGCAAAGCTGCCGCAGACCATAAAACTACACAGGACGTGGTTTATCGAAGTTTTTTGGTATTGAAATTCGAATAAGTTAAATTGGGTATTGTAATAAGTATCTACACTTTAACTTGCTTCCGCACACCTTAATATAACCAAAATAATAATGTATTTGTACTTTTCTTCACTGAGGTTAATGTTCATCCCATCACTAGTCCTGCACCAATCTACAACCGAATGACAGACATACGACTTGTTCGAACAAAAACCAGTATTAATTAATTAGATGTGACGATAGTAAGAACAGCTAATGGTAGCATTGACTGCACTGAAGTTTGTCACATTTAATCTATTTTTTATACAACAAGCTGATGGAACGATCATATGACCCACCTGATGTCAAGTAGTGACCATCGCCTATATCAAAGCACTGTCTCGTAGGTCACGCACGTTAGGATACACTGCTCAGCGTTCATCAACTTGAGGCATCCAGATGCTCAGTCTCACGTGCCAATTTCACCGGCATCCACACCCTTCAAACCGAAACACAGCAATGCTGCTTCGCGGCAGAAATAGGCATGACGGTAGCACTCCCCGGACGAACCACACAAAGAGCTCTACTACAAATCTAAAGATTTTTGAAATTTGAGTTCGCGTTGAAACTATTTTTCAAAATTCACCATAAGTAGCTGAATGGGTTTGTCGAGGTTAGAGAGACTCAAATGTGATGATAAACTGCCACTACTGCAGTACACTATAAACCATCATTGTATATTCAAGTATGATTATTCACACTTATAAAGATTAATCTTCTGAAAGAACATAAAACACGACTAAACAATCGTTTTGATTTTAAACATGAGGGTACTTCATTTTAATAAACATCATTTAAAATATTTTTTTATCAATACTCAATCATTTTTCAAGGGGAATCTTTCATACGATCTTCGAAAAACTATAAATAACTCTCACGATGATTCGTCATACTATTTACATCTATAGTTAATTCCTACTTCAAAACGTAGTTTTTTTTATTTAAAAGAAAGGGTGGTATTTCAAAGCTTTTGTTACATGCGGTACTCTTATTCGGTATCAAAAGAAACAACTGTATCCTTATCGAATCGATATTATTTTATGTTTGTAAATTTATGATCCAGCTCTAGCGCAGTAGTGCTCTAAAGAAATCAACATGTAATGTACAGACAAGAAAACATTATTATAATAATTTGGAACGAAGTAACATTCGAATAATTGATCTACTTTAGGTATGTAAAGTTAAAAGTGAAAACAATACTTTTAGTTTTAACATTAAATATGATTTAAATAATTATGATAGTTTATAAAGATAAATCTAAATGATAAGAGGAACCTAGATACACTTTTCGTAATAAAGCCAAACCAAAACTAGAGTGCGGTTCGATACTTTAATCTCGTTCATAATAACAAAACTATTCAGCAGATTCAGTATTCCGACCACGGCTCGTTGTGACCTCACACATGCTAAACAACAGAACGGTCGACTATTTACTCTAACTTTTCGTTGCAAAGGGCGCTAAAAGGTTCGCAAATAGAGCCTCTAAGTAACGTGTCAACTAGACAAAGACGACTGTTTCCCTTCGATTGTGAGTCACGCAGTGTATTGATTTCGACTTCGTAGGTCAGCTGAATTGTAGATCAAAATTGTCTGTGTTTGATTATTGGCCTACAACTTACTTTATGTTTGTCTATCTCTAAATTTAAATATTTCTGAGGGCCAATGAAATATGTATTGTTATTAAGGCAACTTATAAACCAGCCTATTAGGACTTTGAGTCAAGGTAGATAACCTTTCAGATATTTTAATGCCATCTGAAGATTATTTTAGATCAAGATAGAGATATTCTATTTTTAACCGACTTCCGATCAAAAAGGAGGAGGTTCTCAATTCGGTTGTTTTTTTTTTTTTTTATGTTTGCTACCGCATAGCTTCGTCATTTGTGAGGCAATTTGAAAAATTATTTTTTTATCTGAAAGGTACTGCTTCCAGATTGATCCCACTTTAATTTTATTAAAATCGGTGTAGCCATTTTTTTTTTTTTTTTTTTTTAATGTTTGTAACTGCATGCCTCCGTCATTTATGAACCGATTTAGAAAATTATTTTTTTATTTAGAAGGTTATTCTTACGTCCAGATTGTCCCAAACAAATTTCATTAAAATCGGTTTAGCCGTTTGGCAATGAAGTCAGTTTCTCAAGTTTTTTTAAACTTATAATTATTATTAACTTATATTTTCTATCTCAATCATTAGACGATTCTTCTTTCAGATATTTTAGTGTGCGAGTAAAATTTACTTTTTGTTTTAATATTTGTATCTTTTGTGTGTCTCAGTCATAATAGGAACCCTTGCATTTTTAACGAGTTCAATATTATAAAAAGCAATAAAACTACAACAAAAAATATATCTTATAAACTATTTTGTCAATTACAGTGATTATAATTCTCTTCATTTCCAATTATAATATTTCTAACCTAATAGCTGTGTTATAAACATTAGCATTAGTCCCACGCATAACTGTTACATAACTCGCGTGCTCGACCTTATAAGTATTATAGTCAATTTCCCCAATAAACTAAACACGACATTTTAATTATAAAATACTAGCAGCCCGTCCCCGTCGCACGGGGTAGACAATATTGTTGTACATTATTTTGTTCTACAAGAAAGTTTTTTTCTACACCTTCGGTTACATTGTCCAAATTTTACCAAGGATCCCTATTTTTTTTCAAAATGAAATGTAGCCTATGTCAAATTGGAAGAATGTAGCATTCTATTGGTGAAATATTTTTTTAAATCGGCCCAGTACTTTTTGAGCCTATTCATTACAAACATACAAACATACAAAAATAGGTACAAATCTTTCCTCTTTATAATATTAGTGTAGATAAAATCCAAAAGAACTGTCGAAAGCTAATACAGAATTTGTTAGATTGGTGCGCGTCAATTATGTGAATAAGGGTAGCAAACTTGGGCGTGATGTCGCAAATCGTGTTAGGCATCTACGAAAGTTATTCCATACAAGAAAGTTCAATCGACAGTTGCTTTAAATGCAAAATCATAAATGATAATAATTAATATTGTAGACAAACCAAACAAAACTATTGAGCCCCAAACTAATCAGAGCTTGTACTATGGGAACCAGATACTTGCTAGCAGAGCTGATAATATAATACTTATGCTTTTCATTTTTTTGTAAGTATTCATAATATTATAACACCCAGACAGAGAACCTGCGTTCACCAAACAATTATTTGTTCTCGGTGGGGATCAAACTCATGACCATTGGGCGCAGAAGGCAGAGCTACTACCAAATGAGCTGAGTAAGCAATTCCAATAAAATAAAAATATTGTTATTTTTTTATTGTTGATAGCTAAACGTATAACTGCCACCACACCTGATGATGGAAAGTGAAACTGCAGGTGGAGCGCTTAGCTATAATCCACTTGTTCACTCGTGTTTAAAACTCCAAGGTACTGTAATGCTCCGAAAATATTGACGAAGGTAAAGAGTTCCACTCATTGCTCTTTAAATAAAATAAATAAATAAATATAAATATTGTGGACAATTCACACAACACTACCCAGCCCCAAACTAAGCAGAGCTTGTAATATGGGAACCAGATAGCTGATATAATACTTGAATACATTTTTTTTTGTAAATACATACTTAGAATACAATATAACACCCAGACAGAGAACAAACATTTATGTTCACCACACAAATATTTGTTCTCGGTGGGGATCGAACCCACGACCTACGGCGCAGAAGGCAGAGCTAGAAAAAAAAAACTACGTCAAAAAAAAGGTAGAAAGCTGGAGCTATGTGAATATAGGTGCTTATTGTAGATTTACAGGTACAGCTCAAAGAGAATTGGCCAATGAGAAATAAACAAGTCTTTTTGGAGAAAATACTGTTCATAAGGCAATATTTGTGAAACCCTAAGTATTATTTGGGTAAGTTATTTCAGATCTGGGACAGAAAAATATATTGCCTAGACCTAGAAAGGTAAAGAGATTTATAGTGATCGTAAATAAATAATGTATAAAAGAAGTCGATAATGTATTCAATTACCTCTCTGCTCAGTTGGCAGATGCTCTGTTTTTTGCGCGTTAGGTCGTGGGTTCAAATCCTACTGAGAACAAATATTTGTGTCGTGAACACAGATGTTTGTTCTCTGTTTGGGTGTTATATTGTATTCTTAGTAAAAACATATAAAAAAAATATTTAGTGTTAACCGGTTTTGGGAATAGGACATCCCTAATCGGGTCAAGAAACGGATGACATCTCTAGTGGTGAAGAAAAAGAAGAAGGATAAGATGGCGTCTCTGCGTAGTGGTATTGTTTGCCGTGTATTATAGGAACACAAAGTTGTAGCTATATTCACTGAAGAGTTTTCGTCCTAACAATATGTAGGTGGTATAGGTGTATCAGCTCTTTGATTCCCAAAGTACAAGCATTGATTAATTTGGGGCTAGAAATTGGTGTGTATAATATATTGTAATAATAGTACCTATTATTTTATTTTATTTTTACTTTCATTTCACAATTGAAAGTCTTGGAACTCACAAAGAGTCACGAACATACGCGTAGAAAATTTAATAATCGGAACTAAGTAGTTTAATTCCCAAATTCCTTCACTTTCAATACCAAGATATAAAAATAAGAACTTCTAATACGAATGTTAGATCATAGATTAATTAGGAATCAACTGGCGCATAGATGTGAATTTTCACAAGCTAATAAACTTATGGGCTATCCTCACAAATCATTTATTTAAATTTTAGCCTCGTGTTGTACATACCCTTTTTTGTAAGTGCATTTTTTTACAAATAAAACATAATTTGACAAAATCATAATTTGTTTGTAATAAAACATGTTTTGTACAGTCATATAAAAATGGCACTTATTTCTTAACAGTCCAGTTTAAAGGTAACTGGCTCCATAGAAAATTTCAGCGAGATCATGGTTTCTTCTAAAATTTATGAGACCGTTTGTCTGATTGTTCTTTGACTGTAGAACTAACTTTTTACCTACCATCATCATCATCATCATCATCATCAGCCCGTTTGCACCCACTGCTGAGTATTAGGCCTCCTCTTTATTGCGCCATTCTTTCCGGTCCCTCGCGAGTCTCACCTAACATGAGACAATTTTTATCATAGCTATTTTTAAGTTATAAGAGTTTCATATCTACATGTAAAAGCATAATGTTATTTTATTTTTATAGTTCGGTACAATTCAAAGCAGCTAACGGAGATCGAGTCGATGTCATTGATCGTATATCGTCACCCGAGATGGCTTTGATAGCGTTTGATAATGTAGGGGCTGGGATTTGGTGATGAGCTGAGCGGAAAAAAATACGTGATATTCTTCTCTTCTCTTCTTTTTATATATTATTATTTATTATATATATTATTCTCATCTTTTTATTTAAGAGTAATGCTCTTGTCGGATTTTCTTTTGAGGGTAACCTCCTACATTGGTATAATTTTAGGATACAGGAGACTTGAATACCTTATAGGTCTTATTAATAATCCTGGCAAACCGTTGGACTAGTTGATCCGTGTTTTGTCTCTTGCATTGACATGCAATTGTCAACTCGAACAAATGTGACAAAACACGATTTAACTACTCCAGCGTTGCGCCAGGATTATTAATAAGATCTGTTCTGAAAAAATAATTAAAAAAAAAAACAAGATTGAGGCTATTAGAGTTATGGAGGTTGTTACACAGTTTTTGTTCTTTTTATTGTTAAAATTGTAGTATGATCGTTATGCCAAAATTCCAAATAACGTAGGTATGATATTTTAGACCTAATCCAAATTTATTCTAATCTATATCTATAACTTTGAGAGCAGCAAGGATTGTAACAATGAGGCAGGAAGCGGAAATGAGACAGATGTATAAAATGTTTGGGTGACTCAGACGGCAGTTAAAAATATCCTTAGGTGCTTATTCGTGTTTTTTTAAGAACATTTTTACTATGTTACTGAAATGTCTTGGTTTTACGTAGTTTGATAACCAAATATTTAATACTAGATCGCTCGCCCCGTTCCTTTTACTCTTTCGGGATAAAAAGTATCATAGGTTCGTCTCCTACTTTTATGCTAACTCACCACCAACTTTCATCCAAATCGGTTCACCTGTATTTGAGTTATAAATAGTGTAACTAGCACGACTTTCTTCTTTTATTATAGTTACATAGATATATAGATATAAGATTTACAAATGTATGCTATTCTAAAGATTATGCTAATTATTGCAAAAACATTAACAAAACATGAAAATGCAACCACTCGGACCAATCTCAAAGATAAGTTCGTATCAACTGATAGTCTTGCAACATAATATCTCCATTTTAATTTTCAACATAAAATGATTCAACTAAGCTCACTATCTTATCTGATGTCATTTATGGGATTAGGGCTAGATGAGACAGATACGAGTAGATGGGTTGTACAGGAATGTTCTAGAGAAATCGTTCAATGATTTTTCTTGCTTTGTTTTTATGTTAATTAGAATCAACCGGTCAAACGAGGACAAACTTCCGTTGTAGGTGTTTGAATACACATTACTTTGGTTCCTACACGCACACTTTCTTTCTTCCTCTTTATCAATGGAACAGAGAGAGATGGCAGATAAAGTGAGAAGTTATAGAAAATTTTGACAAACAAATCGATGTTTTACCTCTAAAGATTTCATGATGTGATTAAGAGAACACGATGATGCTAATGGTTCGAGTCAACGTGGTAAGTACAACATGATTGGGCCTTATTAAGCTCGCCCACAGTTGATTTTATTGATAAACAAGAAAATATCGTGAGGAAACCAATTAGTGGGTATTCTAGAAGCATAGCTTTCTTAGCTTATAACGCCTCGTTATGTATAACTAGCTGTACCCGCGACTTCGTGCGCGTAGAGAATAGTGCCTTTGTGTAGCATTTTTAACTTGCAGCAGGAGAGCAAAAAAAATGGTTCGGTAGTTTTGGCGTGAAAGCGCGACAGACAGACAGACAGTCGCATTTTTTATTGATAAGTACAAATAGGCTGTGGACCATGTGTGTGACTGTGGATTTGGACGTACTCACCAAACGGTTGATATGTTCTCAGGGATAACAGTCGTGAGACTATTTTTGATGAGCCACTAAACCAAAAAAATGAATCTTCTTCTAAATATATAAAACTCTTACGTTACTGACTGACTGACTAACAATCAACGCTCAGCCTAAACCGTAAGTCTTAAAAGCATGAAACTTGGAGGGTATGTTTCTTTTATAGCATAGGGGTGCACTAAGAAAGGAAATTGGAAAATGATTTCCCTAAGCGGAGAAAAAGAGGAAAAACTTTTAAAACAAAAATTAACGGGGCGTAACGGCCAAGAGGCGAGAGAAGTCCGCTAGTAATTAAATAATATCAACGTCAGTAAAACTACAAATTAAGTATATTTCACATTATAATTACAAGTTATACTATTTATTTTATTGTGATAAATTCTCGGAAATTTCATTTGTGGCAGGAAATGTCTAGCTTATTAAAAACCAAATAAACAGAAGCATAATTACTACATTATTATTGTAGGTACTTCACGGTGCAATGATTTTTACGAACGTGGTCAAGTCCATGTTAATGGGAATTAGGTGTGAGAATGCTTGTTAAGGGGTCTTTACAAGCCAACTGACCCGTATCTTTTTCACAGGTTCTTGGCCGAATTTTAAGCAACACACACGTATTTGTATTTGTATACCAACTCAAGAGTACACAAGGATGAAAACTCTTACGTTACTGACTGACTTACTGACAAGCAACGCACAGCCTAAACCGTAAGTCCTAGAAGCATGAAACTTGGAGGGTATGTTCCTTTTACAGCATAGGAAAGCACTAAGAAAGGAAATTGGGAATTTTTTTCCCTAAGAGAAGAACAAGAGGAAAAACTTTTAAAAGAAAATCAACACACAGCCTAAGCTTTTAGTTTTAGATGCAAGGAAATTTTTGGAGCGGTAGCTTAGTACCAAGAGACGCACATTCCGACTTTTATCCCAAAAAAGTAACGGAAACGGGGCGTAACAGCAACGGGGCGAGCGAAGCTGCGGGCGGCCGCTAGTAATTTATAATTTACTAATATTACTAAAAATGTAGATGCGTTATTGGCAGTATCTTAGAAATGTTAAAATTTACATGGTATCATAAGAGCTGTGCACATTTTATTAAGTATCAAGGGCATGTGGGTAAGTTGTTTAAAAATAGTACCTACATACAATAGTTATTTGCGTTTGAAAGTCTGAAAAAAACTCAGTCTAAGGAAGGTTGTCAACGGAAATGAGCCTAGTTATCCAATATCGATCAAGAAACACAAAGCACGGGAAATAATTTGTATCGAATGTAACCAGTAACATGATAGACCAGTCCCGGTGCAAACCACATTGGGACTCGACAAAAAAGCCAAAGTTTAAACCATTGGGAGACACGCGTCTCTGCGGCCGGATGGGATGAGAGGTATACAAATCCTGTTTTTATTATAATCCTGGAGCGTACACGAGTTAAACAAACCAAGAGATTGCTTGTGAAGGTAAATTCTTATTGGAATTGTAATATAATGTAGATAAATAAAAGCAAAACTACTGACAAGGTATGTTTAGATCCTTTCTAGTGTTGTAGTCATCATCATCATCATCATCACCATCATCAGCCTGAAGTAGTCCACTGCTGGACATAGGCCTCCCCTACACATTTCCAGGAAGAACGATTCTGAGCCCTTTCCATCCATCGACCTCCCGCGATCTTAACAATTTCGTTGGTCCATCTGGTGGGTGGTGTTGTAGTAAAGTTCTGAAAAAGCTAAACAATAATTATCTTAGGATCACATTCCGAAATCCAATTTTCATTCCATCTGTTTATCTATTACTTACCGCTCCCAACGCTCTTGATCTAATTTATCTACTTGGAATTTCTTTTTAGAAACTATAAAATAGCTTTGACTACGGTTTATAACATTTTCCTTTGTAATCAATATCCATCCAAATCTTGAACGACCCAAAATTCCATTTAGCTAGAAATTATAAAAGTGTACTATAATTGCATGTTCTTTCAAAGTGACCTGGTAGAGATCACTGTTAGCGATAAGGTCGCCCATTATTTTACTGTGACTGTCTATTTTTACCTAGTGCATACATACATACATAAAATCATGCCTTATTCCCATGGGGGTAGGCAGAGATCACGGATTTCCACTTGCTACGATCCTGACACACCTCTTTCGCTTCAATCACTCTCATAACATTCTTCATACATGCTCGTCGGTTTAGGGTACTCCTAACCTGGCCTTTCCCTTAAACGTCTACGATCTGATCGAGATACATGCGCCTTGGTTTTCCCCTTCCAGCAGTTCCATTCACACTCGCCTGATGCAATTGTTATTATTTTCACCTAGTGTGTCATGGTTACCAATAAATAGTTATCTATCTATCTAATTAGTGAATATAGTCTCTGTTAGTTGACCAGAAGACAGTATTCACCTGCTACACATAATACTTGACCTGTTAACCAGCATAGTTATTTTCTTTACTCAACGAAGAGATGACACCCATTCGACTAGCGGTTTGGTTCCCCGTCGTTAGTGATTGAGTTCGCGGTGAGCGCCAATGTTTGAAGTGCGGTTGGAAAGCACTGTGGCTCCGATTTTCCAGACCATTTAACATGCTCTTTACGTGCTGGAATTATCTTTGCAGCAAGAAAATATCGTCTGAATGCAATTACGCGTACGACTAAAAACGTACGTATATTTACATACAATTACAACGCACACATAAGGCACTTGAGAGCAACGGCTGATTAAAATCTATTTGAAAAATAGATTTATTTATCTTTTTAGCTAAATCAATGTAGTACAGTTTATTTTTAGCTTAAAAATAAACAGATGCATCTGAGATGTAACAAAAGATACCTGATGAAAACCAATCAAATGGTTAGAGAAAGATGCCAAAATATTGTGGACAATCCACACAACACTATCTAGCCCACAACACTTTTTTCGTTCCGTTAAGAATTTTTCAAATCGGCTCTTAAATGACGAGGTTATAGGATAACAAACATTATTTATATTATGTGCCCTCTAGGTCCCACTGCTGGGTAAAGGCCTCCCCCAATTCCCTCCAGACATCGCGATCCTTGGCTATGCTTGTCTAGTCCGTCAGCAAACAATCAAGCTCGTCTCGCCATCTCCATTTTGGTCTGTCGCGTCGCTCGCCTTCTCGCTGGGTCAGGATGCCAATAAGTGGCTAAAATAATAATAATATTAAAAACTAACATTAAAATATATGCAATAGAATTGAGAACATCCTTTTTATTTGAAGTCGGTTAGAAATAGGCATGTGTTGAAATGAATACTATCTCCTTTTTTTTCTTAATTAATATTACCACTTCAATGCAGTACCCAATAACATTACATACTAGCCAAGTATGAGCAAAACTTTTGCTTTGACTTATTTTTAGAGAAATAAATATTGCTAAGAATTGTCCATCGGCACTTTTCTTATAGTCTCTATTTAAGGTGACTCTTTGTTTGGGGATGATGATTCTTTCAAGCTTTGTATAAAGAAATCCAATTAATTTGTATTCCACCCAAGCCCTTGCAAACGCATGAATGGGCGAAAGTTGGGCGAGTCACTCACGATTCACGAATGATGCGATGGGTATCATTGTACACGGAGTAGTGTGGTTAAAAACTCACGTTTGTATGGTTTTCTTTTTTTGAATCACTGTACTGACTAATGTACTTCTTAGAAGTGATTGCTCATTGCTTGATACCCTGATAGTGTTTTTGATTTGCCAATTCCTGTTGTATCATAAAATTTTTTGCAAATAGTAAATTTGGGCCAAATTACTCAGATTCTAATTGTCTTGATTCATTTATTATGTTTGATGCCTTGTTTTAAGCGTTGTGTGTATGTAGATGTAGGTATATCACTGTCGTATTTGATAGCGTTTCCCTGATCGCCCCCAAGAACGTTTAAAATGTGAGCAAGGCAAGGTTCAGTACCAACGGTTGCTGTGTTTTCGACATAATTCTTGAGATGGTATATTTTTTCTAGCAGTCAAATAAAAAAAGATGGGTTCTATCACCGCTTTAAACAGTCATCATAGTTTTGGGTCTATTTTTATGAACAACGGGATATTTACCATGATAAAATTTTGTGAGTTTTGACTCCCGATATTTCGGCACAGATGCATATACTTACACTATGATCACGGCATGGTTGAACTGAAATTCACGAGTAAAAGAAATGTTATTTGCAGACAAATCGATCTAACCTCATTCACTCTTTTATTGCATTTCATACACGCATATTTTTTTTTTATAATTTATTATTGGTGAATATACACCATGATAGTTTCAAAAGTTATATAGTTTTGGGTGTTAGCGTAGTTTGATTTGTCTAGTTGCTCTTCACTTAAACAAATCAAATCCAATCAAAAGTGTGTTTATTCAGTAGGATTGCAAGGATCACTTTGAAACGTCTTAAAGCTAGGTAAGTCTAGGTGCCAGTTCCACGCCACCAGTTAGTTATCCTATCATTGCGAGATCTTATTTCGTGCGGTTCAGTCCTCACCACAGACCAAGGATATTGTCACAGTGGCTATATCTTACACACTTGGCGGATAAAATATGGTACCCAATTCTCCTTACACCAGGATATCATGAGGATAACATCTCAGGCGGTTAAACTCAGAGGCTACAACAATCGCACGTCGATAAAATCTCGCCAACTGTCAGCTTAAAACCCTTTTCTCAGTAAAGTGGCTTGCGAGTTTGCTTCAGAAAAAATGCAACTGAATCACTACATAGACATGATTTGCAAATTTATAGCTTTGCGCCTTTGAATGCAAAGTAGGCTGGACAAGGATGATTCATAAACTTTTACGAGCTCTCGGAGTTAGTAATCGATTTAAGGAATGTTTGATTTTAAGTGGAGGATATTGAAATAACCCCAGAAACCCAACATGAATTACAAGAAAAATCTGATATGGAAGTGAAGTAATTGTTTTGAGTGAAGCTGGGCTTTATTTTTTTCAGTTGACAAGACAAATTCACTTACAAATCGTAAAGTGCAGACTGATCGCTTTTATATGCTCAGCACTTAACTAAGAACCTTTTTCACTCCAAATTTAACCTAAAATATTACATGTATGGGTAAAATATTCTTTGATAATAATAAAAAGGCTACTGTCAATTTACTCAGTCAAACATACGAAAATAATCTTTTGATCGAAGCGTGACTTGGAATGCCTATCAGAAATTGCTGAAAAATCCTCTTAGACCCATGTTAACCATCTTGGCATTCGCTAAACTATCTTAAGATAATAGGGATCGGACAAGACCCTAAAAGGGTGCGGGCTAGAGTCAATATTTGCAGACATAAGACGTTATTTAGATGCAAGACACGATCTTCTGACCGAGACTTTGTCCGTTCCTTTTATGCAAATCTTGATCACAGTAAAAAGTTTAGTTTATAGATAAAATACAGAAAAAAAAATAATAGACTCAAAAGTTTTTTCCAGAACTAAAACGCGATGGCGATGCGATTAGTGAAACGCTGTCAAATATCACTGTCATATTTGACAGCGTTTCACGTGATCTCCATCGCCATCGTCTAGATGTGCTCAGGCTTTAAGCGTCCTACCGGTAGCGTTCAATAGAACGCCTTGCGCTCATCTATCTGACAAATATCGCTGTCATATTTGACAGATGAGCGCAAGGCTTTATATGGTAGATAATTACAGCATTGTGGTAAGATATTATAAAAAAAAACAAAAGAACAAAAAAGCTGTTGAATGTGTGTAAGTTGTCAGTGTGTTACTAAATATTTAATAAATATCTACTTACATACTTTAACTAAGCATAATATTTTTTGTAGCTTTCTTAAAAAAAATATAAAATTTTACTTCATTGTGATTTTTTTTGCCTTTACCTATGCTTTGCTTAATTTGCGTACATTATTGATGTTTATTGCTCAAGCAGTTTCTTATTAGTGTTATTACTGGTAACACAATTTTATTTATACTGTGGCCCGTATCTACAACTATTCATGAAAAGGTTTATTTGAAGTCCTCTGAAAGTCTCCGAAGTGTATTAAATTTTTCATAACTCCGTTTAAAATTGAATTTATCATGACGTGTAGGTACAGTCAACAGCACTGACATGGTAATATTTATAATTTCCAAAATTAATTATGTGCCTGATATTGTTTTATTTAAACTTACATTCTCTATATTTTGATGAACACTGGAATCCGTATCTGTATGACTTATATTGTGTGTAATATTTTTAATTTTTCCGTGACTCCTTTGTTTTTTTCAAGATACAGTTAGTATTTATAAATAACGCGTCCACAATTTTTATGTTTCAGCTATCAATACACGAAAAAAAATTCTTACTGCGCAGACTGTAACTTTGCGCTTATTTGACATCTACAATTTATATTTTTAGTTTTATGCGGTCATATCTTAGCTACTTTTTAAATGAAATTAAATCATAAACTAGGTTATGCAAACGCAAAAGCTCCCCTAAAAAATATTTCTTTCAATATAAACAGATTTTAAGACGGTCTCATACTTCTCATAAAATAACCCTACTTTTTTCTGTAAATTGGCCATATTATAACAAAACACGTTCATATTTGGTTACATCCTTATCTTTTCACGGACATTTTTGCTGAGCAAGACTTTTTGAACTGAAAAATGTATTAAATCTAAACTGATTTCAGTTTGGACAAACCGCACGATACCAGTCAGCATTTTTATATTTCCGTCAGCAATTTTAACACTGGCACTGAAATTGAGTTTTATACCATTTAAAAAGTGGTGAAAAGATGCACCTATATCTACATATAGGTATGCATCTTTTTTACATCAACTTTAAAAACTTGTTGTGCGCCGCCGTTCATCCGATTGTCGTCTATCCTTTCCTGTCTTTCGAGCCGTAGTTTGCTGCCTGTTCTTCTAGGCTTGGTCGCGTGGAACTGTCACTTAGACCCACCTAGCTTAAAGACGTTTCAAAGTGATTCTTGGAATTGAACTGAATTGAACACTTTTGATTTATTGGTCACTGTTTGTCTGTTCAATGATTGTAGTCTAAAAGCCTACATTATCATTCAAACTATAGCACAATCAAGCATTCATTACCTGCCTAATTACCCCGCACTAGACCCATTTGTCTTCTCATTGATGTAATCTTCAACGCGTATCACTTAAACTCGTGACAAGATAGACTTGGCAGCAGAAAAGCTGCAATCGAAGCGTTAGCGAGAAACGAAAACGCCTCCAAGCTTTATACTGATCATAAGCGGTCTCTGCAGTTGGAAATCGCCACCAAAGTACACCCAAGAAGCGTTGGCTAGATGACCTGGATGCGTTCTTCAGATATGGCTGAATTCGGGTAAGAAACGAGATGAGTGGAAGGAATGGAAGGAGGCCTCTGACCAGCAGTGACATAGATCAGACTAAATAAAAATGGCTATCAAAATCTTGGTATAGTCAAGTTAGATGTTATGAAAGTCTAGACTTTTACTACCAGCCTCTAGATCAGGCTTTCCAGACTTTTTTACCCATGAAAAAAATATTTTGTCCAGAAAAAATGCTTATAAGAAGCATAAATCCCACGCATTATTAGTTGGGTCGGAGCTGGATTTTTGTAGTTTTTCAAGGTCTCTCCAGGCCTGTGATATAAAAAAAACTTTGGAATATTATACCAAAGCTCTTTTGTTTTTGCTTTTGCGTATTAAAACTCTTTTTGTGTTTTGTCTAGGGGGTTCTATCTTTGATCTAAAAGGTCCTACATTACAAGAGCTTGCAAAATGGGCATTAAGTCCTACGCTTTACAGTACACAAACTATTAAGATGTAATCCATCTCACGTCTGCCAAGTAGCGGTTTGACAATTCCATTATTTTTAATATAAATGGTAAAAAACTCTACAGTGTTCACAAATGCCTTACGAGGCACTGCCTTGCGTCCATCAACTTGAGACTTAAACTTGAGGGGTCTTATTAATAATCCTGGCGTAGCGTTGGACTGGTTGATCCGTGTTTTGTCTCTTGCATTGACATGCAATTGTCAACTCGAACAAATGTGACAAAACACGATTTAACTACTCCAGCGTTGCGCCAGCATTATTAATAACACCCGAGGAGTTTAGCCTCACGTCCCAGCAATTTCACCGGCACCCACACCTTTCAAATCGAAACACAGCAATACTGCTTCACGGCAGAAAAAGGCTCGTAGTACTGCCCCGGACGAGCCACACACAAAGAGATCTACTACTACTGAGGTCGTCTAATCTTATCTCTAGTTAAGTCCACACAGGTATTCAACAATTGATTATTATCAGCTTACTCTAATCGCTGACTGGTACTTATAACAGACAATCATTTTCACAGTTATTTTAAATTTCTATCATAACCCCTAACCTGTTCTCATCGAATTGAATACAAGTACCTTGCATGTCAAACGGCAGTAAAATTCAGAAAGGCCAGGGAATAATGATATCAAAATTTCAACAACCATTGTTACTGTCAAGGGTGAGAAGATAGGCTAATAATATAATGATCTATTACAACTCCCTCTATGCTCTATGCTTATTCGACTATTTCCACCGTCTTTGACATACCAAATTATAATTCTCATCTTACAGTTTCCACAGTCTCTATCACCGTGGTTTAAGGTTGTATTTTCTTTGAATAAGGGATTGCAAGTTTGTTGATAAAAACAATTGTGTCGTTATTATGTTTATGGTATAATGTCCAAATAAAATGTTTTCAGTACTAGGGCGCGTCATTAATTCGAATTTTATTCACATTAGCTTTCGAGAGTTTTTTTTATTTGGAGGAAAATAGTTTTGATAACGCATCTTAATAGGTCATTTTATACAAACAAAGCCATACTACTAAAACTTTTGTAACCATGTATGAACAAATTACGACAAAAACAAGCCGTAGTAGTATTTGTGGGAGGCTCGTCCGGGGAAGTAATAACACTTGCCTATTTCTGCCGTGAAGCAGCATCGCTCTGTTTCTGTGTTTCGGTTTGAAAAGTGTGGGTGCCGTTGAAATTACTGGCGCGTGAGGCCGAACATCTGTATGCGTCAAGTCGATGGACGCAGGGTAGTGCATCGTAGAGCACGTTCCTGACTTACCTGACTTATGAAGCCTTGTTGTCGGTGATAGCTACCACTTAACATTAGGCCAGTGGACAATTTAAATTAAGTTGAGTAAAAAACACTAAAAAAATTTTAAACCATAGAATATGTAGAAGTACATTCTATAGTTATAATAGAAAGTCGTGTTAGTTACACTATTTATAACTCAAGAACGGCGGAACCGATTTGGTAGAAAATTAGTGGGGAGGTAGCTTAGAACCGGTAGAAGGACATAGAATACTTTTTATCCCGAAAAAGCAACGGGAACGGGGTGTTACGGGAACGGGCGAGCGAAGCCGCGGGCGGCCACTAGTTCTACATAAAAGTTTCCAATTTCTGTTTTTAACTTCACAAAAAACATTGACTCATACAAAATCTAGCACCTCTAAATGTCTGTGACTTTCTTGTTATTATCACCTTTAAAACAACGAGCTGAACTAGATATCACTCAAACATAACTGCACAATAGTTTGCACTAATTTGAGAAGGTTAAACTAATTTGTATGTTGAACTTTCTAAGACAAACAGAGCGATGACTACATTTTGGTGAGTGTTAGTTTACTGTCCTGAACAAACCAATCGATTCTCGTAACATCTCCACATCATCATCATCATCATCAGCCTGGAGAAATCAACTGCTGAACATAGGCCTCCCCACCACATTCCGCAGGAAGAACGATTTTGAGCCCTTTCCGTCCACCGACTTCTTAACTTTCTTAACAATGTCGTTTGTCAATCTGGTGGGTGGGCGCCCTACGTTTTGACTTCCGGTTCGTGGTTGCCATTCGAGAACCTTTATATCTCAACGGTGGCGGGTTCTTCGAGCTATAGGACCTGCCCATGCATACTGCCTATAGATTTTTCTAAAAAGATTAAGTAGCAAACATCTCTGAATATAGCAGCTATAAAAGATAAATAACATAAAAAGCTTTATTTCCTTGTTTCTAATTTTTATTCTTATATAATAACTTATAATTCACATTTCTTTTTACTATAACAACAGCTAATATTCAATGTGTAAATAAGGACCACGTAGAGTGGTAAAAGCCTCCTCCATTTGCCTCCATCTCGTTCTGTCTCTAGCTTCTCTACTCCAAGTGCAGCCTGCTATTTTGGCAATGTCGTCACTCAATCGTTTCCGGGGTCTGCCTGGTCTACGCTTTTTAATTACAAATAAATAAAATAAAATAACTTTTCCATTTTATTTAAACGCTATCTAGCCCCAAACTAAGCAGAGCTTGTACTATGGGAACCAGATAGCTGATATAATACGTAAATACTTTTTTTGAAAAATAAATATAGCAGTTAGTATTGTAAAACTATCTCATCTAATATTCAGCTAACGGGAACATTCTCTCACATATTGCGTCATAATGACGTCACAGAATTGCTGGCTATTGTGCGAACTGCACTCGTATGGAATGCGACTCATTTGTATGATAAGACAGTGCAGACGGCGGCCCACAGTCTGTAATATTGCAGGCCCGTATTAGTGCCAAATGCAGGTATAAAGGGTCCGTACGAATATTACTGACTAGGGATGGACACAGATCGAGAATTATTTAAAATACGATGGTCGAAATTTATAACCTTTACGGAACTGAATTTCGTAACCACAGCTACGCAGACGGTTTTTTTTTTCTTAGTTTAAAACCGGGTTATGACTAGAATCCTGTGTATCATACTCATTCACCACCAATTAGGAGAAACTCATGTGTAATTCGTGGTTGATTTTTTTGAGGTAATCCTAATCTTTAGGCAGGAATAATTATAACAAAAACATTAATGCAAAAGTGAGATTATGAGTTTGTGGTGATGGGCTCAAACTTTTCATGTTCTCTTGTTTGAAGATTTATGTTTTCATGTACCGTAAGTTTTTTTTCTTAATTCAATATGTTACTGCTCTGCTGCTGGTGGGCTTTCTTAGTCTCCATTAATATTATTATTAAGTCTGGACCACCTTTACTGACCATCAACACTTTACTACTACAGCTACCTACAATATCTACAAGCAAAAATATTTTTCTTAAACATGCGCGGAAATATTGTCATTACTTTTGAATATAGAACACGCGAAGTATCACATATAAGTAGACTGAAAAACCAAAATCACTTCCCGGCGCGTTCTCGCTCCGGCAATGTTGTATGAAACGGTGTGCTGTTTGAATTTAGAACTCTTTCATCTATCGTACACATTGCGTTGTCGTGGCTGTATAGCCACAGAAACGTTTACCTTTCGGCACAAACTGTAAAAAAAAAAAAAAATGGCGGTAAAGCGGAGTTCGTTGTTATTTAGTTTATAAAAAATAAATTTGTTATGTAAAAGACCCTTTATATTTCCTTGCATTTTTTTAAGAAAAGCACTATATATCGACGGTGTAGTATCAATTATATAATATCTACAAAAACATGATTTTACAGGAGGCAAAAAAAACTTTTAATTTCTATAGTTTTTAACATTTTAATCAAAAAGTTACTTTTATTTTTAAAATAGTAGGAACCGCTTCTGATGGTGATAATGATTCAAATCTAATATTTCAGGTTAGGGATATAAATGTAGATAGAAGTTATTGTTTCAAATTTAACTAAGAACCTGATATTTATCTCGTAGATGCAATGCATTGCATTATAAAACAAATGCAATAAAACAGTTTGGATTACTTGAAAGGCATACTTTAATATTGTTTTATTAACAAGTTTGACAAAAACACAATAACAAAATTAAGAAAGTTTAATTTTAGTTGAGTATCAACATTTTGGTACAAAAAAAACTATTATAATAACTAACAAACATCGTTATCACAGTATTTAGTCAAGTTAAGACAATTCGTAACTAATATCGTAATCACAGTATTTTTAACAAATCATTAATAAATCATTTGTACGGCAATAAAACTAAATCTTTCTCTCTTTTAGTATAAACCTAACGAACTAATATTTAAAACAGGAACTTAGTAGTAAATTCTACTTTTGATCAAAGGACAAAGTTCAGAATAAATAATCAATAGCAAATCAACTTATTGATCATAAAGTAACACACTTGCATTACATTTCATTAGCAAAAAAAAGTGCATCGTAAAACGCGTGACAATCTCTGGGAAAAACTTGTTTCAGCTGCTGTAGATGGTTAAACTTTGTAGCTGAAATTGGGATCCTGTTGGAATGCAGGGTCCCAATTTCAGCTACAAAGGGGGCGGAGGGTAGTAGGTCTCTGAGGTAGCGGCATCCATTCTGCATCAAAGTTTAGTTTTACTTCGATGGTCATTGTGTTGTAATGGATGACTCTAATGTCCACAACTTGGGGATCACCAGCCTTACGTCCAGGTCTAATGCTTTTGTACATACAATTTTGACTGGCATAATCTTTTATAAATTCATGATTAATGTAGATTGATTCATAAGGATTTGAGCTTCGTGCCTCTCTTGTAATAGTTACGTAGTCACTTGGCAGGTGTATTTCCCTATTCTTCAGTTTCCGCTCAATGACACTGTGAACTGAATCACATTCCATTTGAGTATGACCAGGTTCTAAAAATTTTAGAGTGATCAAGACATTATTCTTCTTGCTTAAATTCAACAAAGCGTTCGCCATAACAACTTTGCGGTTTTTGGTAAGTACAACCATCTGGGAAAATTACTATAGGCAATTTTTTCGGAATGCAATTTTTCTCCAAGTAATCGACCAGGAATGACGCAAAAGTACTTGAGGTTAAGTCCGCAGAAGTCTCATCAAACCAATAGCAAGCGCAATGTTTATTTATCAATTTGTACACTGTAAAATTGTGACACACTGCAACTAGCTAGTCTAGTCAGCGAGGAACAGCGCCGCAGTCAACACTTTTTTAAGCGTAGATATTCGGTATTGCAAGCAAAAATCACGCACGATGACTTATTTGGTATTTCAACAAGCAAATATCTCATAAATAAGTACAATTCAAGACCTTACGTCTTTGCAAATAGAA
This sequence comes from Thera britannica, assembly GCA_939531255.2. NCBI lineage: Eukaryota > Metazoa > Arthropoda > Insecta > Lepidoptera > Geometridae > Thera > Thera britannica. The sequence continues at coordinate 23,855,146 of OW618034.2, forward strand.
GCTCTTTTATTTTTACATACGAATATGCAATAAAGTGAAAATCGTTAAAATGTTACTTATTAGATAATGATACTTCACCGTCGATATGCCTCGGCCGAAATGGCAATTGCCTGTCTCGTATCATTGAAGTCCTCGCTTGCGGCTCGGCCTTCAAACTCATACTCGACCTGCAATTGCCTATTTCGCTGCCTTTGCAATAATGTACTATTGTTTGTCTAAATTTCCGTAACTTGCATTGACTGTTAGACACAAAACTTGATTACCAAAAAATCTAAAGCATTTTTCATCGTGAATAACATTGATTACCTAAACAGCTAATACATCCGCTTGTCATGGTGAAAAACATTACTTTCAAGACGCCGACATGACGTCTCAAAATTGCAGTACTTTATCGAATAGTCGATGAGCATTGAGCAGTTCCCATCACTAGTCACGCGAATGCGGCTGAATCTCAAACGTATGAAATGACACCTATTAATTCTTAAGAATAGAACTCGTGACTCTGCTATTACTGGCTGCTAATAACAAGTTGGGTGCAGAATTGTAATTTTTGTTGTTTTGTAAGTGACATAAAAAATCCTATCGTTGCAACTTGCCCAGCGAATAGAACAATTAATTACTATTCTGAGAATAGAACTGTCTGTTTTAGGTACTCAATGAAGGGTCAATTGCTAACGGTTCTAAATTTGAAAAAATCGTTACATGGAAAAGAAAAACTTTTGCCACTGACTTCCTGGGATCTTTACAATGTCATCCTGCACTCAGAAAAAAATATTGTTGGCTCCAACAATAAAACTTTAACAGGGGAGAGCCCACCATGGTGTATAGTCCGTGCGTCAATGTTTTTATTGTCATGGATCAAGTTGTCAGTACAACAATATTTCTATTGACAAGAAGAAAATTGTCATTGCAACAATATTTCTATTGTCAAGAATTAATTGTCATTGCAACAATGTTTCTATTTTATCAATAAGGCGTGTTTTTGATACTACAACAACGTATCTTTTGTCAGCGGAACTAATTTCGAAAACGAAGGACTAAAAATGTACAACTAGTAGGTACGAAAGATCCCAAGTGTGAGGGGTAAAAAAAGAAGATTTGATAAGACCGAAGTTGATCCGATGCATTCATCGGATCAGCTCCAGTCATCTCAAATCTTCAACGGATTCATTAATCCGTTGAATACAATTTCATAAAACCACTTATACTATATAAGGAAACGCCGTGCGTTTTCGTCAGCGCGTTCTAGGATCGTTACAATTTTAGTCACGCCATCTAGTTCTAAATTTAGTAAGCAGCTTTTTTGTTAGTTTACTTTACTAACAATGTTCACATTGACACACTTGCAACGTTCCATTGTCACCTCGGCGACATATTTATTGAATGACAAAAGGTAGTTGAATACTACGACTATAGTTATTTTGCTAGGTTGTTTTACAATGTTCACATTGATACACTAGCAACGTTCTATTGTCACCACAACGACTTACTTATTGCATGACAAAACGTAGTTGAACTTTACGCTTTAGTTATTTTGCTAAATTGATTTACAATGTTTACATTTACACATTTGCAACGATCCATTGTCATCACAGTAATATATTTGTTGTATAACACTGGCCCACTTCTACTCCAAATATTGCTATGCCCTAAACTTAAGGGGTTATTTGTATTCACCATTTTTAACTTTAAAACTTCACCCATGTAACATAATAATTGCTATAAAGAATATGAGTATGAGTTTGAGTAGTCACATGCTCCGACTTTAAAGGTCTTTTGTTAGATTTATTAAAAAATGTCGCATTGACACACATGCCAGTTCCATTTTCACCTCAGCAACATACTTATTGTATGACAAAAAGTACTCAAATGCCACTACTATAGTTACTTTGCTACGTTTTTTAACAATGTTCACATTGACACGCTAGCAACGTTCCATTTTCACTACAGCAACGTATCTATTGCATGTCAAATGGTAGTTAAATGGTACGACTATAATTACTTTGTTAGATTTATTAACAATGTTCACATTGACACACCTAAAACGTTTTATTGTTGTATAATCCATTTTTTTATTAACTTTGATGTAAGGACAAAGCTAAATTGTTCCTTGCACATTAAACGAAGGAAAATCAGCGGACAATAAAAAAGTTGCTGAACCCAACAAAGCTCTTTCTGCTAAAATAACAGAGTATTTAGTTGCTCCGACAGGAAATTTCTGACAATGCATTTATTGTGACTTTGTTGACCCATTTTTTTCTGTGTATGTCATCGGGGGGAAGGCGACCTAAGCTTTCGGTTTGTGGTCTCATTCGTGAACCTAAAATACATTGAAGGTTAACTTACATTTATAGTACTTTAGTTTTAATTGTATAGAAGAAACGGGTATAAATTATTTTGTACCCGAAGAATAGACCCAAAGTGTGATGAAAATTTGAGTTTTCTTGCGAAACGGATGTGACATTAAGATGGAAACCAGACTCATTCCAGAGGTCTAACTCTACATAAATAAAGTTTGTTCCAATAATTTGGTGCAGCCAAATTATTGGAACAAACTTTATTTATGTAGGTAGTTTATCAGTCTACCATATGTGGTTAATAAGGGAAATAGGCAAAGTCTAGATACCTACGTCATCATCATCATCATCAACCTATATCAGTCCACTGCTGGAAGTAGGTCTCTTCCAAGACGCGCCACTGAGCCCGGTCTTCGGCTCTTCTCCTCCAGTGCTCGCCAGCTACATTTCGCAGATCGTCGCCCCACCTTGCCGGAGGGCGTCCTACGCTTACCCAAACCTACGTACACCTAGACTTACCTACCTCTTAGACTTTTCAAAGTTATCCTTGTGATGCAACTGTTTTATTATTATTTTTCACTATGTGCCCTCCGGGTCCCACTGCTGGGCAAAGGCCTCCCCCTATCACCTCGGGACATTGCGTTGCGTTGGCATTACAAAGCCATATTCTAACATGAGTGGTACTAAGATTTTTATAATGTCCCAAAAGTTAAGAGCCGAGCGGGATTTGAACCCGCGACCTTCCCCTTGGTACGGGGTTGCGCTGACCGCTGCGCCATCGGATCCTAACCTCACTCGATGAATAACGGTCGCGTTAGTGCCGAACAGTCCTTAATGGTTATTCGTCGAGTTTCGATGGCGCAGCGGTCAGCGTATAGCCCTGTACCAATAGGAAGGTCACGGGTTCAAATCCCGCTCGGCTCTTAACTTTTTGGGCATTATTAAAATCTTTGTGATTTTCATAAGCGTAGTAAACACTATAAAATCAATAAAAAGTTATGAGTGGTACTGCCTATTTTCGTAGCTCCACGATCACACTAGGTGGCATTACTCGTAAGAGTGTATTGATGTTGGTTCTAGCACTTCACACGTGCCCCGTTATGCAGTTTGGGTAACAAATATTCGAGATGCTTCACTTACTGCCTTGTTTGTGGGTACCGTTGGGATTGATAGTTTTATGAATGGTGACGGAAATGAAATTTTTTTATAACTTTTGAACTTGGTGTGAGATATGCTCAAATCTTACTAATGTCTGAATTCTGCTTAGCGTATATCTAGGCGATCAGCTGCGATCTGTGATGGCAATGGCGATAGCGATCAGTTTTTACATAGTATTTTGCACATTTGCACTCAAGGTCGCGAACTTTGACAGTAAGTTATGGCTTTAAGGCCTGCTCACATCTAGGCGATGGCGATGCAATCGGCCTAAACGCTATAAAATATCGATGTCAAATTTGACAGTGTTTCAGATCGCACCCGGCGGCCAGCTACCTGCGTTCCAGCCACCTGCGCGTCGCTTCGCTTCGCTTCGATTCGCACTTTTCAGTGCAAATCACACCCGTCCTTCTCAGGGCGAAACCTGTTGTTTCGAGTCAATTCACGTCCAAATCCACCTTCAGTGGTCGCCAGCGGATACCTTGCGGTGTTAACGAACCTGGTTGGGCGTGGACCCGGAGCGCCGGCTTTCCTCCTTCAGAGGAACGCCGAATCCGGTAGGGTCTGGACCACCGGCCTTGGGGGATCTCCTAGTCGACTGCCAGTACCTATTAGGCACACACCCATTTTGTCAGAAAGAAACGACAAGAGGACACACATATAGGTAGGACACTAGGAAACTCACCCCCTCTCTGTCTATCCCGACGGAGAGGGTTCATTCACATACTCACCTCCCGGGTTGTCCCCCCGCGGAGATGGACTCCAACGTCCAAAACGTTCCCCCCGGATTAGGTATAGACATCTCTGCCCTCAGCAGAGATGAGTTAGGCTTTCTCCTCCAGAAAGCCTACCAGCGCTCCCCTCATCTAGTGGAAGGGATTCTCCACGAGAATCTCGCCCGCCCCTCCACTTCTTACGCCATCCCGGCCCTTATGGCCATCCAAACGTCCCCCGTGGCTCTTCAGCAGCCCCACCCCTCCCAAGTCGCGCATCGCCAGACCGCTCTGGCCTTGCAGACACCCCTCCCAGCCCCTCAGGCTCGTAAACCCGCCCCGGCTCTTCCAGCCCCGAAACCCACCCCTGCCCTTATGGCCCCGAAACCCACCCCCGCTCCTCAGGCCGTCAAACCCGCCCCTGCCCCTAAGGCCTCCAAAACTTCCAAAAAGCGCAGACCCATTACCCCTCTCCCCGTGTCCTCCCCCACCCCGTCCTCAGCGGCCTCTTCCGTAGCATCAACCTCTGAGGATGAATGTCCTATGGACGCAGAATCCTTCGGATCTGCAGAATCCTCCTCAGCCGAATCCAACTCCGAGGGCTCGGGCTTCACCCTTGTCCAAGGAAAACGTAAGCGGAAGCAGGGCCAGTCCTCCCGGGCAAACCCTGCCAAGCTCTCCGCCACCCACTCCAGTCCTACCCCTTCCCGCCCAGCCTCTCCACCACCCCCGGCTACCGCCAAGAAGGAGAAACCTCCCCCTCCCATATTCCTTCGTCAGAAGGAAAAGTGGGAGAACGTATCCTCTGCCTGCCGTATGAAAGGCATAACCTATACCAGCGCCCGTAGCACCAAGGACGGTATTAAAGTCCAGGTGCCATCCTCCTCCGCCCACCGCCACCTCACCTCCTTTCTCCGCGAACAGGGTATAGGTTTCCACACCTATGCGCTGGAAGACGAGCGTCTCCTTAGAGTCGTTATTCGCGGCCTCCCCGTAGAAATCGACTCTGCTTCCATCAAAGCCGATTTGACCGCTCAGGGCTTCCCCGTCAGGGAAGTCCACCGCATGTACAGCGGTAAAACTAAGACCCCGTTCGAGCTCGTGCTCGTAATCCTCTCACTCTCTCCCGAAGGCAAGGCGGTCTTCAATCTGAAGACCGTCAATGGCCTCTCCGGGCTCCACGTTGAGACCCCGCACCGTAACGGTACCCCTTCGCAGTGCCACAGATGCCAACTCTATGGCCACTCTGCGCGCAACTGTTTTGCCCGCCCCCGTTGCGTCAAGTGCCTGGACGACCACGGCACCGCTGACTGCCCTCGCACTCGCGACGCCCCTGAGCCACCTAGTTGTGTGCTTTGCCGTGCCACCGGTCATACCGCGAACTATCGCGGTTGCCCCATGGCACCCAAGGCGAACAAGCGGGTGGCCCAGAGGCAGACGCCAGCGCGCGCGCATCCTCCCACCAACCATCAGTACACCAAGACCACCTCCAAGTTGGCCATGGTTCCCCCTCAAGTCCCATCCCACAACGCGTGGTCCCGCCCCCTTCCCTCGACGAGTTCCCCTCAGCAGGCGAAACCTTCCCCCTCCCCTCCCCGTCCCCAGGAGCGTGCGCCCACGGGCAAACCTCCCTCTCCCAAGACCAAATCTCCCAAATCCAAAGACGCCCAAGATCAGGGCTACCGCCGCACAGAGCCCCTGTTTGAGGAAGGCCTCCCCTACCTCGAACTCCTTAAGAGGGCCGGCGAATTTGCCAGCGTCTTCCGCTCCCTCCCAAGCCCTATCCACAAGTGTCTGTATTTGGCAGACCAGGCTGCGCTTTTGGAAGCCGTCAATAACCTCTCTTTTTAACAAACCAAGATGTTTGCACAAAAGGAAAGGTTAAAACCCCGCTCCGTCACGTTAGCGTTTTTCAACGCTGACGATCTCAAAAAGCAACGTGCTTTAGTCCAGGACTTTTTAATTAAACACCAAATCGATATATTGCTTGTGCAAGAGACCTTCCTGAAACCGCACCATCGCAATCCCAGGATTGCTAACTACCAGATGGTACGAGATGACAGAACCGATCGAACTAAAGGTGGCACTGTCATCTATTACAGGAGGTCCTTGCACTGCATTCCGATCGACTGTCCTCCGTTGCAAAACATAGAAGCCTCCGTTTGTAGACTAGCGATGACCGGTCATCAATCTATCACCATTGCTTCTTGCTATCTTCCTCCGACTAAGCTACCACTCAAAAAAGATCTAGAGTCCCTCTTTAACCTAGGAAGCTCCGTCATTCTGGCGGGTGACTTCAATTGCTCTAACCAACTTTGGAATTGCGTTAAAACTACCCAAAACGGCAAACACCTCGAGGCCCTTGCCGACGATCTTAACTTTGACGTCATCCCTCCCCTGACCCCGACCCATTATCCTTATGTAGTCCAACAAAGACCCGACATACTTGATATGGCGTTGCTAAAGAACGTAACCCTGCGGTTGCGCTCAATAGAAACGCTCGACGAACTCGACTCTGACCACCGCCCCGTGCTCATGCACTTAGGCCCCCCGACTGACCCGACTCCCCTCACCAAGACCGTGGTACAATGGTTTAAGCTCGGGAAAGCCCTCGAGTCTATCCATTCACCCGACTTGGACAGGATCCCTGATGACATTAAGTCCCCCGACGACATTACCATTGCGATCGACTCCCTGACCAACCATGTCACCTCAGCCGTCAAAGGCGCATCGAAACAGGTGCCAGCGTCGTCATACCGTCGCTCGGCCCTGCCAGATGATGTGAGACGGTTGATCACGGAGAAGAACGCTGCGACCCGACATTACAGCTCCTGGCCCTCTGTAGACAACCGTGACCGACTACGCTCTCTGCGCTCCGAAGTTCAGAGACGCATCCGCGAACATGCTAACGACGAATGGGACACTCTGCTCTCAGGGATCGAGCCAACGCACCAGGCATACTGGACTTTGGCCCGATCAATGAAAGCAGATACCATCTCAGTCATGCCTCCCCTCTCCCGACCTGACAAATCACTGGCGTTTGACGACGATGAAAAGGCCGACTGCCTAGCGGAAAGCCTTGAATCGCAATGCTCCCCGAGGCTCGAACCCGTCGATCCAATCCACCTCGCTATGGTGAACGACGAAGTCGAACGCCTCTCCTCTCTGCCGCCCCCCGACCCTCCCTTACCTCTCATTAGGGCTTCTGAAGTTCAGGCGATAATCAAGAACCTCCATCCTCGCAAAGCTCCTGGAGCTGACGGTATCAGCAACAAGGTGCTAAAGCGCTTCCCCCTTGCCCTCGTTTATCTCCTAGTAAGCATCTTCAATGCAGCTATGGCGACTTGCACCTTCCCCGATCCCTGGAAGGAAGCCACCGTCATCGGCATTCCTAAACCAGGCAAAAAGGCATCCGAGCCTTCTAGCTACCGTCCTATCAGTCTTCTCAGTTCCATTGGGAAAATTTATGAACGACTTCTCCTGAATCGTCTCTGGTCCTATGTCAACGAGCTCCAACTCCTCCCTGACGAGCAGTTTGGTTTTCGTGCGAGACACTCTTGTCCCCAGCAAGTGCTCCGCATCACGGAACACGTGCTCTCTCGACGGCACCATACCTGGCCTGCAGACACTGGTGCCGTCTTCCTCGATGTAGCGAAGGCTTTCGATAAGGTCTGGCACAACGGCTTGTTATACAAGCTTTACCAATTTGGTTTGCCAGTCAGGCTCGTGCTCATCTTACGAGACTTTCTCCTTAATCGGAGCTTCCGCTACCGCATAGAGGGCACTCTTTCTGCCCCCAGACCCGTCCGAGCTGGAGTTCCTCAGGGCTCCACTCTCTCCCCCCTCCTGTTCACGCTGTATACCAGCGACATTCCTCGCACCCATCAGGTGGAAATTGCCCTATTTGCGGACGACACAGCCTTGTCCACATCGGATCGTAATCCCAATCGGATCTGTATAAGGTTGCAAGCCGCGCTCAACGCCCTAAGCACTTGGTTCCGGAAGTGGCGCATTGAGGTTAACCCTTCCAAGAGTACAGCAGTGCTCTTTTCGAATGGGTTCCCCAAGCCCCGCCCCATAATTCTCTTCGACAAACCCATCCCCTGGGCCAGTTCAGCTCGCTATCTCGGAGTGCATCTTGATCGTCGCCTGAGCTTCTGCCAACATACCAGAATAGTCAGTAACCGCGCCAAGTTCATGCTTGGTAGACTCCATAGCCTTATCTGCGCAAAGAGTAAAATGTCCCTTAGAAATAAGGTGACACTTTACAAAACTTGTATCCGCCCCGTCCTGACTTACTCCTCAGTAGTATTCGCCCACCGCCCTCAGACCCTTAAGGCCTTTCAGATTGTTCAAAACAAATTCTTGCGCAGAGCCACAGGTGCGCCTTGGTATGTGCGCACCATCGATCTCCATCGCGACATAGGCCTCGAGTCAATTACTGAATTCATAAAGCGCGCCTCTCGACGCTACTACGATTCAGCCCCCCACCATCCGAACCCCCTTGTCTCTACCATCCCCGATTATCCAAGCGAACCACCCGTCGACCAATCCCTCCGTAGACCGAGGCATATCCTCGGTGATCCCGATGACGATATCACCGCCGCTAACGCGGAGGCGATCGAGTCATCCAGCTCGGACAGAAACACTGCACAGATTCACCGACCCCGCCGGCGGGGTCGAAGACGTCCCTTAGTGCCCGCCCTCTACGGGCCTAAACTAGATTCAAACCCCCCCCCTGGCAACAGCCCAAGCCGAGGTCGTACCATAGCGGTGCCCTTGAGTTTGTTGCCCCAACCTAATTTTACCGGTTGAGCGCCCTCTGCGCTCACCATTGTCCGGTAGCGCTGTAAGAATCGTCAGACGATCACCAGCATTTTGTCCATTCGAAAAAAAAAAAAAAAAAAAAAAAATGACAGTGTTTCAACTGATCGCCATCGCTATTACCTAGATGTATGCAGGACCTTAGTCTTCTAAAAAAATACAAACATAGATGTGGTGAACGGTAATTTTTTCCAAACCTTCAAAACTTTTTTGGTGTCATTTTACTTTGAGTTATGGCAATATTTTCGGAGACACAGCTTAAATTCAAAAAACTGTATATTTTACAATATAACGTGCATTTTAAATCGTACACTTGATAATTATAAGTCTTTTTATTTGATAAAACTTTTCAGCTTTTATCTCAAAAATAATGCAAAATATTTCTACAAAATCTTTAATTAAATTTACAAAAACGAGCAATACAACTCAATCCATTTTATATTTTATGCATAAAGCTACATTTATTATGAAAAGCCACAAAAAAGCCGCTGTCAAGTCGTCGTTATCATCGTAAGTAGGTACTATGTATTTTACATGACCCCTAAGGACCCTTAGAGCCTTTTCATAAATTTCCCAACAACACCTCGGAAGGGGTCCATCATTCAAGATAGGTTAGCAATAAAATGGCCCCGTACATATTATAGTGTTATAATATAAGAGGGACATCTCTGGGAGAGCATCGATTCTGTTTAGCCATTATAGTGTATTACCGATCGGGGGGGTGGGGATGGTTTTGCTGGATAGCTATTATTTATTTAGAAATAATTATACTGATTACCGATTATTTTAACCACGGCTTTACTTTTCCATTATCTCACTATGTCTTCTTCTTCTTCTTCCTGCCCTTAGCCGACTTTTTGTGGGGTCGGCACAACATGTTCTCCTCTTCCATTCTCTTCTATCAGCCGTCATCTCTGTATTCTTTTCTTTCTTATCCATGTCATCCTTCACACTGTCCATCCATCTTTTCTTTGGCCTGCTTCAACCCAAACATCCATCCACATTCATACTCATCACTTTCCTAGTCACATGACTTTCATCCCTCCTCATGACATGCCCATACCACGCCAGCCTGTTGAAGCTCCTCAAGTTTTCTGTTTTTTTTTTATTTTTTTTAATTATCTCACTATGTATTATAGTATATAATATATTTGTAGATACTGTCTAATGTCACGGTTGTAACCTCAGTGCTTCAGTATTGATTTTTTTCGTAGGTATGTAACATTAAAAACAAATATTGAAAATTAAACAAAGCATCCAGATAAACATTTAAATAAAAATAAAATCATTTCCACTGCCACCCACAGTTTTTATAACGACCTACTTAACAGAAAGAGCATACATTTTTAATGATAAAACGTATCAATGTCGATGAAGGTACTTAGACGCTTCAAAATTTAAATTTAAAAGACCCCTAACAGGGGTTGTAAATTGCATCTTCAAAATACACAGGTTTAACGAGATTACTCAAAGAACAGCCCTCAGGGTGGCTTTGATATCAGCAACATCGAAGATCAAACAGTGAATTAAAAAGACTGTATAAAAGGTAGATACACCTTTTGACTGGAGTATGCTTGTTTGGCTACTGTAGTAAATGATTAAAAAATTCAAGTAGCTACTTGAAAGGTAGCAGAATAAGTGAACTTATTCCTGTTTTTCCTTGATATTACACTTAGTTTTCATTGGGTTATACCTACGTTTTAATAATCGTAATCGTAAATTATGTACGTAGGCTATTACTCCGTAGAGCTACTTGAAATAAGCAAACAATAAAGATAGCAATTTGAAATAAATAGCTAACTCGATTAAATATTAACAAATAAAACCTCTGAAGCTTTAGATATAAATCAGAATTCGCTGAATCATCGCAGCTAAGAGCTTTGTTTGAAGTTATTGGACTTCGTAACGCCTACCACAATGACTCTGTAGAAATGGCTCCACTTAGACAATTTGAAATAAATTGTTGAAGACTAAAGTCATTTTAATTGAATAATAAGAAAATAGTTTCTGAAGTTCCAAAGTTTAAACCAAAAGGATTACTTCAATTACAAGACAAAGCAACGGCAAAACCAAATAACTATTCAAATTAGAGAACAAAGCTGTTTGTATAGAGGTCATTTGTCTTATGGCTGCTGCAGGTGTAACGAATAAACATTTTCCAGATTTGTTAATAACTTTTTTTAGCCGACGACCGTAAAATAGAGGTGGACGATCATTAATTATTACTGGAATAGCAGTTTGTTTTAGCTCGGTCACGGCCTACAAATTTATGTATGAGCCGAACCATTAAGGGATTGTCGCCTGGGGTCATTTTGTTTAATATTTCAAATGCCTTATTAATAGTGGCGCTTTGAATGCCCAAGCTAAATTTCCAATCAAAAACCGTTCGGTTTAACGATAGACATTTTTTATTAGTTTAACCACGACCATGTGAATAACAGATTTTCAACTTTGATGAGTTGTATTAATCCCGTTAAACATCATCATCATCATTTACTTGTTCTTAGTCCACTTCATGTGGGGTTAGCATAACAGGTTTTTGTTCTCCACTCTCCTTTATTAGCCCATCAATTCACACAATCAATCCATCTTTTCTTTGGCCTACCTCTACTTCTATACCCATCTACATTCATATCTAGCACCCTTTTCGTTACATAACATTCTTTCCTTCGCATGACATGCCCGTACCACGTGCCATGCCGTGTATTAATCTTCAGATCTTGATGACTACTTAGCTCCAACCACTTAGCACAAGATTAAATAATTATGACAAATTAAAACCTTGTCTAGACAAAAAGTTATCACAACAACATCTGCCCTTCATCTCTCAGATGCTTGAGACAGGTGAATGCTTCAAGGACTTTTTTGTTTTGCATATCATCTGGTCAATGAAAGTGCAAAGACTGTCAGCTGTTATATCTGGACCACTGCGCCATATGACAAAGCATTAGTACCAGTTTTTTCAATTTCAAACAAAGTTTTAAGAAGCCAAGTTCAAATTGTGTGCGAATTTTAAATTTGAATTTCAGATTTTTGTAACTTTCCCATAGTTTGATTGACATGAGAAATATTCTAATCATTGTCACATAATTGTCCTCAACTTTCACTGTAGGTGCCACGTGTTACCTTCCTTACCTGGCCTATTTATTTTATGAATGATGCAACGCTTTGCGCTTTTGACGGTTTAATTTTTTTTCGGTTTTGGTCACACGCCCACACGTGTGCAAAATCCTATAACAATAGGTACGTTTCAATCGACATTGAATGCTCTATCATAGTAAAGCGAATTCGCTGAATCAGTTTCTTGTGACCCAGTGACTTGTATAACACATAATTGAGCAGGCTGTGTCACTTCAGATTAGGTTTGATTTTATCACTACCTAATTTCAATGTCGTTTAGATCCAACTAATACTTGCTTAATGCTGGATGGAAAGTAATATTCAAGATTCTTTTTTTATTATATTTGCTCTATTTCATTAATAAACTCACGAACAGAGATGTTAATGCTATTTTGAACACAGGTTTATGATACCATGTTCGATCGAATCAATTTGCGATTTGAAAACCGGTTAACTTACATACCTTGCTTGATTATTTTTTTTTATTTTTGACGAGAAAATTTCGTTGTTTTTTTTTTATAATTCGATTAGTTTTCTATGGATTCATAATATGCTATGTTTCTTAAACTTGCAGTATCAGTTTAGGGAAATCGGAAAAAAGATTGGGGGCAAAGTGAAACGATCTGATAAACCTCATGTCGTGTCTCCTTGAGTGAAACTTCTATACCCACGTAGCATAGTATAGTGTGTCTTCTGTGCACTTCATATCAGGTGACGTGACAGACGCGACGAAGCCCGCGAGTGGGAAAGTATATGCAAACTGAGGCAGACGTGACTTCTTCGTGCTTTCCACTGTAATAGCATTCTGGCACTTAAGTTGTCATTCGTGGGAACGAGAATTATGGCTACGATCTAGTGCCATCAGCAAAACAATGAGAAAGCTTTGTTTTAGTGCACAAAAGTATGAAACTTCACGTTTCTACCACAATTATTATTGAAGGTAGACACGTCTGTGTGTCTATATAAAAACATGCATTGAAATTTAAAATTTAGAAACCTACTTTAGCCATGCTAAATTACAGGACAATTTATAAAAATGGTAATAAATACAAGTTTTACGCATACATTTCTTGTAGGTCCCATCATTATAATAATAATGTACTCAGTGAATAAAGTACATAATATTAAATTCATATCGAGAGCACTGGTGGTCTAGTGGTAGCGGCCCCGCCTTCCGATCCTAAGGTCGTGGGTTCGAATCCAGTCGTGTACCAATGAGTTTTTCTGTTGAAAAATTTATGTACACAATGCTAGTGCTCTCAAACGGTGAAGGAAAACATCGTGACGAAACCCGCGGCTTAATCAGCTCCGCACGTATTGACCATGTCTTTCCTGTGGATTAGGCCGACTAAGCTGTCAGGATGGTATAGGTGCTGGGCAAGCTTATTCCATCTAAAATCCTGTCCCAGGCACTATAGCGTCCGCAAATAGGGCTTGTGTAATCACCAGTTGCCCTTGACGCTATATAAATCATCTACAATAGATGCAAAGGCCTGTTTACTTTTTTTTTTTTATGCAGCAGTACCACAATATGACTCAAAAATAAATCACACAAATTTTGGTCGCAAAAACTACAGTCAAAAACCTTCTCTGCGGTTTTGATCCCACTTATATTCAGAATTGAAATTTCAAATGGGTTCATTTGAATGAGCGTATGCATGAAGTGGTGATTAGGAAGCACTTACCCATCTTCAACCCTGTTTCTGTCCCTATTAATTTGAAATTGAACATGCGTCCGACAATTGGAACGGAATGGGACAGCGCTAACACGCTTTGTGGGCAATTAGAAACGTCCAATGTAGCGAGCACTGGATATTGACATGGAAATCGATGTTTCTCAGTTGGTAAGTGCTTACCTTCATATACATACATATACTACGTAGCATTCACTTACTTAACACATATAATGTATTGAATGCAAGGACTTTGAATAAGACAACTAAATTTATAAGAAGTACGGCATTCAAACGTGAAACAAAACAGTGTAGTACAGAGAGGGTGGTTTTCATGACTCAGTTTTTAATAATGCAGTTTTCATTGCTTTTTCCACTTTTATTTGCACTTTCTACAGTGATACATAACATGTTTATAAACATAAACGTATAGCATACTATGCATTTTTTGCCCAAGTGTTTCCTCATTTAGAAATAAACAAAAAGATAGAAACTTGGTATTCCCACTAAAAGCTTTACGCACTATCAAAGTATTCCTTATCAATGGAGCCGTCTATCTCAATAGCATGCATGCCCTTTGTATCATTAGGGCGTACCTAATTTAAATGAACAAATTTAACTTCAATTATTTTGAAGTGAGGCGGGTCGATCCGTATCCTTTTCTGTACCCTTCCCCTCATTACAATCCACAATACTCTACCTTTCTGATCCTATATCTCTTTTAATCTCATTTATGTGTAAAATACACTCTATTACGCTAGCGTTAGATTAAATCTCGTTCAGCAGTTCATTAGCTTTTGTTTTCAAATTTGACTTTATCATTGCTACCAAGACAAAAAGTTACAACTATGCAAAATTTAGTACCAAATTATGAAATATGTACATTTCATAGCATTTATTAAATAAATGCAATAGTTTAGCAATATATTTTTTTTGTCGAATGACAAGTTTACACTTAGCATATTTTGATAGAAAACATAAAAAAATCTCAAAGAAACATCTTGGAAATTTATGAGTGACTTGTACAGGCTAATGACGATAATGATATTTTCCTGATAGTTAAAAGTTTTTGACCTCTGTTTTAATTACTCTGCTATCGGAGTGAAGCTTCTATGCTTTTCTACTATTGATATATTCTATAACATTACTTCACATTTCTACATCTAGATAAGCAGCACCCTTCTTTACTTTTCTACTCTGTCCCTATTCGCAAGGGGAAACGTTCATTTCATTTCGATTCAATTCGAAAACAAATTCATTTTTTCGTATTCAATGGTAGAAACTATAGATTGACCTGCTGATAGTGCAATCTGTGATTTAACTGCGGGATGTACCTTTGTGAACTCTTTTTGGAAATAATAATGTGTTGTGAAACACAAAAGTAGTTCAATGATAATAAAACTACTAAGATCTTTTTTAGATAATAATGTTCCAGGTGGATAAACTTTAGTTAGTTACTTTATTTACTACAAATTTTCACATTTTCATAATACGAGCCGGTATGACCGAGCTTCGCTCGGGTTTAAAAAAAATAGTATTATTATTTGCCAATAGATGTCAGGAAGAGTCGTATCTTTATTGGCTTATTTTTAATTAACAACGCCTTAAATCTTGCAGTTAGTTGCTCACAACCGCCAATAGATGGCAGGAACAGTCGTATATTGAGTTTATGTTTGATTATTGCAAAATACCAACTTCTCGTCATTTTCTAAAAATGAATCCTAGCTAGATCGATTTATCGCCCCCGAAAACCCCTGTATACTAAATTTCGTGAAAATTGTTGGTGTAGTTTCCGAGATCCTAAATATATATATATATATATATATATATTATACAAGATTTTCTCGTTTAAAGGTATAAGATATAAAGCAAACGAATCCTTTTGAAGCTGGAGAAAAGTATTCTTTTTCCAGATTATATTTTAAAAACTAAGATCCTGAACAAGTATTTTCCAGTTTCTTTTTAAACTATTAACCTACTTCCTTCCATTCTTGTTCTATTTTCTCGGAAGCAACTGGAAGTCACTATAATGGCGTTGTTTGTTAGAACGACACACTTTTGCTTTTAGAACAACAATCGGCTCTATGTTTTCTAATACCTCAAAATTGTCGCCTCCTATACAACAATGGCACTCTTAGAAATCTCATAAAAAGACGCCGAAACGACGCCCTATAGCAATTTCATTTTTCCGAAATGGTACCCTGTAAGAGCTCGCACCACCGATCTATTTTGCGAGTGTTTTGTATTATGAAATGATGTACCCACTGACTTGATTGAACGGCTTTCAACCCTTATTTTGAACTTTATATCTATGAGCATAAGAGATGTGCTGTTCAAGCCTTGGTCCCTTGCACTGTCACGTTGGTCTCTCCCTAGTTGCACCCTAATCGAATCGCCACGCATGGTGCGTTCGTCTTGTGGCTCGACTCCTCTACCCTCGGACATCGGAGGTCGGAAAATAAATATACTTTGAAATCAGAAGGCGATCCTTTAATTGGACCCTTTTCCGGTCCACTTTGCGGATTACCTAATTTGGGTATTGTCGGCGCAAATGAATTGCGCTCTTTATAAATTACGAGCCGTTTGTCTGAATATTTAATGAAACCTAGAGTCTTGTTAAGTAGTAGCTTCTATACTTGTAGTGTGTATATTTAATACTTTTCATGGGCTGCGTTAAGTAAATTTCTGTTATCGATAGTCTGTTTACGTGAGATGACGTACAAAACTTACATAACATCTACCATACACATTTCAGTAAAAACATGGGTACGGTTTCTTGTTTGTGTAATTTTATGTGATACGATAACATTCCTTGCCTCAGTTCTAAGTAGCAGGGAACTCCTTGCGATATTACGTTAAGCCAACAAACAACCCTACGCAAATCAGCCCATAAATCTATCTTTGCATGCTAATTAACTACTAGTTTGGTTTTCTCATCTTCATCTATCCTTATTTGCTTGAGATAAAGTTCATTATCCCCATAAGTATCTCAGTTTGGTACATCTATCACCTATCTTTCCAACAGCCTTATTTTGTTATCGATAAGGTTCATTATTGGTAGTTTGTATGTTGGGTAATCCAAAAATTGAGCTCAGGCGCGTGGCCTGGACTTGACAACATGCGTCAGACTTTCGATACGCTTGACTGGAACGAATTGTCTAGGCGGGGAAGAATTGTATTTGTGTGGGTATTGGCAGGGCTTCTACCTAAACTTTGAAAATACTTTGTTAGAATTTGAACTAAAACACAACACTAAACTTGTTGACATACACTAGAGTTTTGAGTACAAGTGACGAAAATGGTAACTCTACGGGTCTTATTAATAATCCTAGCGTAGCGTTGGACTAGTTGATCCGTGTTTTGTCTGTTGCATTGACATGCAATTGTCAACTCGAACAAATGTGACAAAACACGATTTAACTACTCCAGCGTTGCGCCCGGATTATTAATAACACCCTACAAGTTTAGCTAAAACTATTAAAAATGGACATTTCATGAATATAATATTTTTTTTTATTATATTCATGAATAAAAATGAAAAATAAGTTCAAGAAAAATTAAAAATAGTTCCTTCAGAGTAGGCAATGCAACGATAGCACCCTTGTTGTTGTTGGTGTCTATGGTGAACAATGACCGCTTACCAAGAGGTAGGCCTTAAGCCCGTTTGTCTATCATTTTTTGCATTAAAAAAATCTACATTTTTTTTCCAGAAAATACTACATTTAGTTTTAGTACAGCAACAAGCAATTATCGGAAATGTAAAGGTACCTTTTGAGCTACAATAAGTAGCTAAGTACTTTTCGTAAATAAACTTAACTCTATCACCTATTATTATAATTTTTAGAAGTTACTCAAATGCTGAAAATCACTTTTCTCTTATGTTTTATCAGCAACCGAAAGAAGTTTATACACAAATTGTGTTTTGGGCTAAAATTTGATTAAGAGGTGACCCTAACTCATCGACGAGGCACTGTAGCATTAGTACAAATGCAACATCCGGAAGAAATATGATTTCGGACCCCTTTTATATTCGGGATGAAATCAGACTTACGAACATTGTCACATGTCAAATGCATTTAAGGAATTTTGTGAACCGTCAAAAATACGAGGACTTTATACATAATTCGCCGTTATATTATGTGTGCGTATAAATATATACATTATGCATTGTATACACCTCTCTTGTTGCAAGATTATAAGAAAATAGACTTCAAAATTAATATATTTGTCGACTTGCATGCATATAAAAAATGAATGTCGTCTGAGTAAAAAATAAAAAAAGAATAAGTATTCATTGATCATTATGTTTCAGAACCATCACAGTCAATTTTCTTTTAATCAAATAGTAAAAATCAACAATTGTTTGATTTGACACAAATAAGGTATTCTTAATAAATTTTTAGAAACAATTTTTACAATGAGAATTGAATCCTATTAGATAAATTAACTTTTTTCTAGCTAGTATCAGAAAACAGGAGCTTCACCCTTCACCCTTTTACCTCCGGACTTCTAGACGCACGGATAAGTGCCACTCCTTTATGGTGGATATCCCACACACGCGTACAAAGCGTTTTGATTCCACTTTTATAGTAAGAACTGCCAAAGAGTGGAACTCTCTACCGGCGTCAGTATTTCCGGAACGCTATAATTTGGGAGTTTTCAAGACAAGAGTGAACAGGTGGATTATGGCTAAGCATGCTCCATCTTAGGCTGCATCCTCACTTTCCATCAGGTGTGATGGCAGCCAAATGCTTAGCTATCTATTATAAAAAAAAAAAAAAAAAAAAAAAAAAAAGCTTATCAGAATCCAATTCACTTTATGTCAGGAGCATGGTCATAAAAATGGACTTATTCTCATTTCAAATTAAATTTATTTCATAAACTTTTGTAATTTTTGGGAGCTTATAGATCGAAGTCTGTTTCCTTGGTTTCAATATGCCATAAATCGTGATTAACGTCTTCTTCCTTAATGAACCGAGGGAATCCTGTTTTCTCCGCAATCTAACAAAAATTCTTAGGTTTTTAAATAGTGTTTAGCCACAGTGCTAGTGTTTGTGTTTACACACGCAAAAATTCACTCTCATATTTTAAGCGGAATAAAAAACACAAAATTGTAATTAAAAATTCTTGCAAAACCATAAAATTTAATGTAAAAGAAACACAAGATTCACAAAGAGAACACTCATGCTGCAAAATTAAGAAGATATTAACGCATACAGTGCTCAACTTTAAAGCCTTTAATGTGTTTCTATTTTTATACCATCAAAAGTACAATAAATAAGAGAAAGAGACTTTTAAGAGAAATATGCAGACATTGTAATTTTCCACGTCGATGCACCAAGCAACGTAGTTTTTCTACTCGAGGGGTATGAACGGTCGGTTTTATTTTTCATGACGTCATTAACAGAAGGAAATGGAGGTAAATAGAAACTGCGGTCAGGAGACTTTTAGAGCTGATTGAAAATGACTTTGGTGGCTATTTTAATAGTACATTATTGCAAAGGCAGCGAAATAGGCAATTGCAGGTCGAGTATGAGTTTGAAGGCCGAGCCGCAGGCGAGGACTTCAATGATACGAGACAGGCAATTGCCATTTCGGCCAAGGCATATAATATAGTGCTTTTCTTAAAAAAATGCAAGGAAATATAAAGGGTCTTTTACATAACAAATTTATTTTTTATTTACCAAATAACAACGAACTCCGCTTTACCGCCATTTTTTTTTTTTTACAGTTTGTGCCGAAAGGTAAACGTTTCTGTGGCTATACAGCCACGAGAACGCAATGTATACGATAGATGAAAGAGTTCTAAATTCAAACAGCACACCGTTTCATACAACATTGCCGGAGCGAGAACGCGCCGGGAAGTGATTTTGGTTTTTCAGTCTACGTAATTATGATACTTCGCGTGTTCTATATTCAAAAGTAATGACAATATTTCCGCGCATTCATTTATATTTTAATGGTTAGCAAGTTACTAGACTTAATCTTTGCATGTTAGCCGGTTTGGGAATAGGACAACTGAGACCGGGCGACGAGTCACATCACTAGTCGGGATATAAGAAGATGGCATCGTAATGCATAAATGATTTGTTTGTCGTGTAATAAAGATTAACAGAGTTCTAACTACAGGGTTATTCATTATTAACTGCAAATACTCAGGAATTAGGTTCAACAAATAGAATAAAAAATAATGAAATTATTTATTTTATTTTTATACATTTCCAGGAAGAAAAATTCTGTGCCGTTCATCCGCCAACTTTCCGCTCTTAAAAGGGCGTTCTTTTTTTGAAATGTGGTGTAAGACAATAATATTACTGGTCAAATAGGAAATATTAATGAATCTTTCATCTAAATATATAAAACTCTTACGTTACTGACTGACTGACAATCAACGCTCAGACTAAACCGTATGTCCTAGAAGCATGAAACTTGGAGGGTATGTTTCTTTTATAGCATTGGGGTGCACTAAGAAAATTGGAAAATAATTTCCTTAAGCGGAGAAAAAGAGGAAAAACTTTTATAAGAAAAATCAACGGGACGTAGCGACAGAGGGGCGAGCGAAGCCGCGGGCGTCCGCTAGTTTATTAGAAGTTTTGAAGCTCTCTGCTAACCTCACTGCCTTTTCAATCCAGTCAGTGTCGTCGTGTTTAATCTATCGAATACGAAACCCGATAGGCTACGCCGCTCAAATGACCAGCCTGATGGAATTGCGTAAACGGTAGCCGTCGAGATCATATGACACAGCCCCCCGCTGAGTCTATCATCACAATTTCACTTTTCCCAAATATTTCTCGGTCCGACACTCGTGTTGCCCTTTTGTGTTGGCAGGGGTCCGAAATCAGTGGAGTGTTTTCGATTGTGCGAATTCGAAACCCAATATTGACGCCCTTGTTTTACGCTATTTTGTGATGGAGGTTTTTAAAATAATAAAATGCTTTGGTTTTTATTGGTAAAACAATCTACTTAGCAGATGATCAAAGCTTTAGAATTGGATTAATTACGGTAAGACAGATTACTGTACCACATGGGACAGTCGAAAATCTTCTTCCGAGTTTGGTGTTTTGGTGCGCATTTAGAAGAGGAGCGTAATTATAAGATTACAGACCTAATTGTTAGGTACGTACTGGTAATATTTTCTTGGTTTTGAGGACTGAATGCTTTTGCTAGGATTGTTATTAGTAAATCAGAAAATTCATACAGACTTAAAAAATGATTGTCTAAGCGGCACGTCATCTTCTGCCTTTTCTTATGGTTCATACAAAAGCATTACCTATACTATTTATAAATTACTCTAGTGATATCAATTAGGTATTATGGAATAGATTATGCTTGACTAAAGTAAGACCTATTTGGTGCCTTGCTTGGTACAAAGAAGGTATTTTATTTTTATATTCTACAACTATAGCTCTGGTTCATCTCAATTATAATGATATTTGCGCAACGAGATTGCAGCATCCGTTACACAATTTGCGATAATCACTGTACAAAGAAAGGTTTACCCTTCTCAGTTGATTCCGAAACTCATTTGCGGTCTATGTTTTTGATCTCCGTCGTTTCTCTGCACCCATTTTGTAGGATGACCATGCTTTGCGACAGTAGGTATACTTTTTACCCGACTGCGAAAAACAAAAGATTTTTTTTAGACAACCAGCTGATGGAATAAGCATATGGCCCACCTGATGTTAAGTGTTAACCATTGCCTATAACATAGCATTGCCTGGTAGGTCACGAACAGGAAGGGACAGAAACGTGCTCTACGCTGCTCTGCCCTGCCTCTATTACTTTTTTCAATTTATGGTATACAAATATACTTCATTATTATATAGATATTGTTTTTTATGCTTTTTTTAGAAAAAAACATTTTTTCTTTATTGCTCTACTACTTACATCTTGTTTTTTTCCTTGGTTTTTTACTATTCATACTTCTTTTTCTTACTACTACTGTTTTGATTTGTTTGTATATTGTTGTTTTTTTATTAATTAAGTTTTTTTATTAATTAAATTTTTTTCTGCACTTTTTGTAATTGAGTCGTTAGAATACACATGCACCTTCCTTTTTGTTCGCCGTAGTCGGGTAAAAAGCTGTCAACGGCGATCAAAAAACCCTTTTTAGTCTTATTAAAAAAAGTCAAAGTAAAAATAATCTATCCTGTTTTCTACTCCAGCTTAGCCACCCGCGTCTCATTACAAGGCGCTCAAGCGCATAATTCTGCGGTTACCACCAAACGAGACGAGGTCGGCCACGCGCCGCCAGCGCCTTTGACTAACTGCTTTAAAATGCAGTTTTTCATTGGACTATTTTGTTAGTGGTAACCCTAGTTTTTGAACCTAATGGTAGTAAGCAGGAGTTTCAAGTCCTCAGAACCGATATGTACAAAAGTGTATTTTTCAATTATAAAAGGAGAAGACTCTTTTCCGTTGTATTTTGTTTTAATGTTTGTTTGCATACCTACCACCACAGTGGAACATCTCAGACAGGACCGCACAGAATGGAGGGGATTAAGGGAGGCTTTTGCCCTGCAGTAAGACATAGAAGGCTCAAATAATAGTGTTTGCTAATATCGTTTAATTTTGTAATTTAAGAGCCAATTTGTTTTTTTTTTCTAAAGAAGGTTATTTTTCAGTTTGGTTCCATTAAAATTAGTTCAGCTACACATGAAGTCTTTTACTCAAGTCTTTTAATATCTACTTGTTTTGAAAAGTAATAAGGATAGGTAAATTACCTTTTTATCTCATTTAGCATCATCTACCTTTATCAGTCCACTGCTGGACGTAGGTATCTCTCAAAACGCGCCACGAAACGCCAAGACGAGTCCAGCTCTTCAGTTTATCTCATTGAATATGATAAATATTTACAATTCAGATATTAAAATAAACACTAAGGCACACGTTAATGTACTTTGAATTTAATTTTGAAATTTCAAGTTACATCTTCTGTCCGAGTATAACAGGCAGTTGACCCACCAGTCACATTTTATTACACAACAAGCTCACACTACTCAAAATGGATGGGTATGAACGTAATCTTTTGTACGTAACGCCTCTGACCGATTCTTCACGGTGCCTTCAAATCTATGAATTCAATTGTGGTCGATTTAGCTCATTGACTCAAAACCCGTGCGTGAGACACCACATTGAAACTTTATAGTTGGTTTTATTACTAAGAAATGAGACCATTAAATTTATAGTTCCTATGATTATGTTTACTGCACCGGTTCCGTTTAGGGTATTACACCATCAAAGATTTGCCGTATCTCGATTGTCCGAAACATCAGTATTTTATGCCACAGTAAACATTAATTAAGCAGTAAACTAAAACTATGAGATAGTATCTTTTTATCTGTCTTCGCTGATAAGAAAAGCTTTTAGTTGAGATGGCTACAGATAAGAAAATACAAATTTTGAAACTCCATGGGTTTTAACATTATTTCAGGTTTTTTCAAACAACTAGTTGATGGAACAATAGCCATCCTAATGTTAAGTGTTAACCATAACCTATATCAAAGTATTGCATCGTAGGTCCCGCACGTCAGGAACGTGCTCTACGACGCACTGCCCTGCGTCCATCAACTTGAGGCACACAGATGTTCAGCCCCACGTGCCAGTAAATTGACCGGCACACACATCTTTCAAACCGAAACACAGCAATGCTGCTTCACGGCAGAAATAGGCATGGTGGTAGTACTAGGTTGTAGGTATAAAAAATGATGCAATTCAGTTGAAATCAGCATAAAAGTTGCGACGAGTTGCTACGAGTATATCAATACATATTTTCAAACTGTTACAAGGCCAAATAAATCATAACAAACTTCAGTAGTGGACACACACGCAACTCATGATACTGAATCAACATAATGTCATCCATAATAAAACTAAACAAACCGAAAAAAGAAATCGTGACGACTACCATGTTCGATAACTATCAATTGATGCACTAACGAGCAATATAATAGCGAATCTGACTTGTCAAGTGCCAGAGCTATTTAAAAAAACATCATATTGCATGCAACACAAATAATAGAATTGAAAAATTTGGAATACTGTTTGTTATGACACTCTGATTTATGCCAAGGCTGAATAACAATAGTTGTTATTAAGATACTTGAAATATGTAACGTGTATATTATGAGATCGGCATCATACTTCTCATAATTCCAAATCTTCAATACTAATGATGAAAATACCAAAAATATAGGTCACAGAAACGATAGAGACTTACGTAAACTATATTTGAATTTAAATAATATTATTGCAAATAGAGGTCCAAACGCTAAATAAAGAAAAGCAAAGTGCGAGAAAGGTTCAAATCATTTAACCTTAAGATTCCTGGCAACAATCAGCGTGCGAAGTCACTTCTTGTTGGTCTTGTCACTCTTGTTAAGGCTCCCTTCTTTAAGAGCTCCTTATGCCATAAAATCAATATGAATCAGTCAAAAATTAACGTAAAATTCTGAAAAAAATATATGTTTTAGTTGAGGATCTTACAGAGTGCAATTCGCTTACAGTTACACAATCAGATGAATTTCGTTCGATAGAAAAAAATACCAAAGTTGCCTATTTTTAAAAAACAAATTCAATACTGTGCCTAAAATAAAAAAAATATTGACTTTATTTTTACACCAATCTTTAGATAAATCACTTTTCTAGTACAAATCGCTGAGTTGGATGTTGTAATGTTATTTTCCTATTTATAATGAATTATTTACCTACAAACACACGAGCGGCGCGACGCCGTGGGCTAAGTCAGTCGCGCGGTAGCGCTTACCGACGACGGACCTGTGCCAGTGCTCTTCCCGCCCGACGCGCGACTTGTGACGTGCAGTGATTTTACGAAAATAAACTAAAATTGATCTCGCTAAGTCGTCACCATAGCTAACAAACGCAACAGGACGAATGCATTACAAAGAAATGTTAAGTAAGTACATTACTTGCACGTACGTGTTTATTTATTATGTAGGAACCTCTAATGTTCTATTTAAATATTACCTACTTTACTCCTTACGTTACTTACCTACTTTGTTCCATAAATAGCTGAGAATATACTTAGTATGTAGGTACCAACTCCTTGCCACAGTATAGTTAAAGCAGTATAAGTACGGAAAGAAATATGAAATATTAACTATTAGCTGTGCCCGCGACTTCGTCCGCGTGGTATAGTGTCTATGGGTAGCATTTTTAATTTGCAGCGGAAGAAAACAGTAATTAAATAACAACGTCATATTCGCGTGCACGTGACACAGTGGTCTGCCCTCTTACTAAACATAGACATATGGCGTCGTACTACGCCACACTTTCATCCCCCCCGCATTCCTCTCCGAACTCTCCCCACACTCCCCCCACTCTCCTCAACACCCCCCCACATTCCCCCCGCACTCCCCCCAGACTCCCCTCCACAATCCTCCTGTACTCCCCCTTTGCACTCCCCACTAAACTCCTCCCGCACTCCTCTCCACACTCCCCTCCACACGCCCCCCCGCACCTCCCCTCCACACTCCCCCCTGTACTCCCCTCCACCCCCCCCCGCATCACCCCTCGCACCTCCCCTCCACACTCCCCCCTGTACTCCCTCCACACTCCCCCCGCATCCCTCACACCTCCCCTCCACACTCCCCCCTGTACTCCCCTCCACACTCCCCTCGCACCTCCCCTCCACACTCCCCCTGTACTGTATGTCACTGTTATGACAGTATAACCCTTAATTTGGCAAGATTACTTTTTTTCGATTTCAGTAAAAAAAACTCAATATACCTATTTAATAACACTTATAGAAGCCTGAAAAAATATAAAAAAATATATAAATGCTGTAACTTTGCGAAAATCCTATGTATCCTACAATGCACATAGCCAAATACTAGTAGAAGTATGGTCTTTTGACACTGTATCCGTACGGACACATTGCCAAATTAGGTAATTGAAAATAATAGTAAAACAATTGGTAAAATATGGGTTTAGTCTATAAATCTTCATTTTTTAATATGGTATTCATAAAAACAGTTCCTGTTTTTCGTTAAGCACAAACGAATCTTACATTTGACGCAAGAAATATTGGCCTGCCCAGTTTTGCACAAACAACATCAACCTTTTTCTTCAAAAATTGGCAGGTAGCCTATGCCGTAGTACCTTATTAAATTATATTGATGAGACCATCAGTAGGCCTAGGCATAACTGGTCTATGTATTTTCTGCCTTAACCTGGCACATCATTTCTGTGCACTACTTCTTTAGGACTTGAAAGTGGGACATGGAGATTTTTGCCCAGATTCTAGATATCAGTATAAATAATGCTTGGATACTTAGATACTAAAGGTATTGTGTGCAAAAAGGCTTGAAGAAAACATAGGCTCTGAAAAAATTCCTATGCCAAATTTGTTTGTCAGTGACTTCTAAAGAATTAGTGCACAGAAATGATGTACCAGAAAATACATAGAAGAAAAACAGGAGCTGTTTTTATGATTTCAATATTTAAAAAAAAACAAAGCCATAACCAAGTCAATAAATAAAAAAAACGGGTTGCACTCCGGGAGTGCCGGCAGAAGTGAAAACTTGATTATTAACGTTGAGCATGTTTGATATTTTGGAATGGTTAGGGGGGGCTTGTTTGTTATTTGGCACGCTGTAACATACACGAACATTCGCGCAAGCGCCCTGCGCTGCCTAAACGAAATAGTAGGCCCAGGCATACATTTTCGCCGCGCCGTAGAGAGGGGATAGCTGTCTACTCTCCATCCGTCTTACGCTTTTTCGATCAGGTCACGTGTCCTGACGCGCTGACGCGAGTTTAAGATTTTATACCCATTACAGAAAAAGTGCTCAACGCCGCTAAAGAAGTTTTCACTTCAAAATTAGGTATCATACCTAATTTTATTAAAATTAGGTATTATAAATTTTATAAAATTAGGTATCATACCTAGTTAGGCATCCTAAATTATACGTGGTTCGACTCGCACTTGGCCAAGTTATTGAGTATCGATACCATGAAACATTTTGTTAAGCATTTGGCATTGTATCTCTCTGGATACGGCTGAGTTATGCAGTATTTCAATGGGCTTTTGGCAACGTATCTTTGTGGATACAACTAGGTTAGAAAACTTATTACGGGTTCGTAATTGCATTCATAAGTAAAATTTTTATCCATATCGATAGTAAGTTTCAATAACATTGGAATTCAACAAAAATCCAGCACAAAAAGGAATAAAATATAGGCAAAATAAATAAAACTGACGGATCTGATGCTCCCGTGGTGCGACATCTCAGCTGTTTGACGTCGAAAGAGATGGGAAACAATCGAAAATGCAGTCGATTTATTTTGTTATAGTGATATGAATAACACAACTCAAGGATAGAATCGATCGATTTTGAATAAATTTGATTTATAGAGCCATGATTTTTTAAAAATATTGTATCTGAGAGAACACATTACCAAATTAAGGGATAACGAACCAGGAGTACCAGGACAAACCAGGAGTAGATAATTTTTTTTTTACATTTTACTGCGATGATACCAGTTTGGAAAAATATTTTCTACTAATAATTCTTCATCATTTTATGATTTTGTTAGTTTATGGAAATAAAATATAATTTATAGCTTAAAACCATTGCTATTTTCCATATTAAGAATTTTAAATTTTTTTACTAAATATCAAAAATCACTTATTGTTGCAGAAAATCTAGTCAAGATGACCCTTTTCTCGTAGAGTCTGAAAATCAAGAATACGAGTTTCAACCAGCTTCAGGGAGACGCATCATTGACATCAACTACTTGTTTAGTCAATTACAGGAAAAAGCACGTCACAACAACAAATTATAATGAATTTTAATTCAAAATAAGCATTCTGTACATCATATTAAATCAACCTGTAAGTATAATAAATGAGAATAAATATTGTACATAACAATTATGTTTGTTTTCATTTGTTGTTTGTATTTTTAGGTTAGGTACTCTCCTATAATCATCATATCATTATCACCTCACTAATTCAAATAGTTTAGACTTTTAGAGTATATATTAACAGTTACTACCTATTTAAATCTAATAAACTTTCATTTCAATATACTAAAAGAATATAGTCAATAATATTAAACTTACGTTGCCTACTGCATTATGTTATACTGTGGCGTTCTCGCCCGCCGTCAAAGGGTCACCGGAGTTCATATCAAGTCGGCTCCCGCGTAACGCGGATGCAAGTCGACTGGGTGAGTTAAATACCTAAATCTTCGACATAAGGGGCCCTTAAACATGAAACTCAAGCTGTATTCAATTAGGTCTACCTACATCGTCGCTGAGGTTAATGAACCGAAAACAATGCACTTGATGTCATTTAAAATGATAAAGCACGTGATTTAAATAAGACGTGATGTCATAATACAAATTGTGCTCTAAATCATTGGTTCAGTTAGAAATTTTAATGAAACTACTATAAACATCTCGTCGGAAGTTTGTGGAACAGAAATAAAATTTCTCATTTTGTTCATGGCACTTTTATTTATTTTTAACACACATGTTTATTACCTTAAGTAACTCATTGTTATCGTTAATATAGTGAAAAGTATTTTATTAGGAGTTAAAGTAATTTTTGTGTCAGACTATTATGAATTCCAGTACAAAATATTATTTAAAATGTTATTCTAAATTTAATATTTCGAGCGAATACAGTGTGAGAGTGATTCATTAAATTTAATCAAAAACTTTTTATAATTTATGATTAACTTGTTTCAAATTTTAGAAAATATTATAGAAGAAAGGAAAGGAAATCTAAATATAGCTATTTGTCGCAACAAGTAACATTTTTAGACGCTCGGTCAGATATGATTTAATATAGTGGCGAGCGCTTCGTTAACATTAATAAATTCAGAGCGCGTACTACGAGTTTTCGAATGAAATCTCTTGAGAGTTGAAGATGTCACTTGAAAAAAAACCATGTTAATATTAAAGATGCCAAAATGGTTTCTATAGCATGATTGTACTCGATTAATTTATAAAAAACATATATTTGATCCAATAGCTCATAAAATAGATGGTTACTCTTCAGATTATTATAATTAAATTATATTATAAAGAAATTATTGAATTATAATGTATGTTTATATCAACCACAATTATTAGTATTGAAGTCTATGAAATACATAACTAACATGATAAAAGCTTTGCGCACATCTAAGCGTTCTCCGATGGGGATCAGTGAAACGCTGTCAAATAAGACAGCGATATTTGACAGTGTTTTACTGATCATCATTGCCATTGCCTAAATGTATGCAGGCCTTAAATACCAAACTCGAACGAAGACCAAACTAAAGCCTGCACTCGACTTGAAACCATGGTAAGACCTCACTCCTTCCCCACCAGACGCTTTTAACTTTCCTTCAGCACTTCGTTAGCTGTGTTTGTATTTATTTAGAGCATGATAAGTTAGTGGCGACTCCGAAACAGGATATGTGCCTTCCTAGGATTCCTTCACACGCATTGCCGTTTTCATATTTTATTTATGTGCTTATATTATTATAACTTTTGAAACTATCATGGTTTTTAACACTATTTTTATGAACAACGGGATATTTAATTATTTAATTTTGTAAGTTTTGAGTCCCGATTTTTTGGCACAGTTGCATGCACCATGATCACGGGTTTATAAACGTAGTTTTGAAATGAATTTTTTTCTTGATCTTTTTTTTACTTTTATTAGTAGATATTTGCTAATTTTCTTTTAATTTCCTCCTTAATATTATTACTTTTCTTTGTACTTTAACTGATTTATTAAAATAGCTGTACTTTTGTAAGCCTTTTTGTGGAAAATAAATGTTATTGTATTATATTTTATTGTAATATTTATCTAATTGTAACTAACTTTTATGGAGGTATCGCTAACTAGTTGAATCAGTGGAGTAAAAAAAAATTTATTTATTTTTTTGTGCACGTATCACTATGATTTTTAGGGTTCCGTAGTTATTTTTTCAACCACTCTTAACTCTAACTGGCTAATGCTTTAAGTCTTAATTCTCCCCAGTATGTTGCACCCCTAAGAAAACTCATTCAGCTTCCTTCGCTTCATCTGAAGCAACATTGATCTTCCAATTCATTGCCTGTCTTTGTATAATTAATCAGTACTTGACTCAGTTTGCTCCGAGTCATATCCAAGTTTGTCATGAGCTTCTTCGAAAACTTGGAACAAATTGCTTATTGAGAGACATTTCCTTCAGTACCTAACTTTACCATTTTAATTAATTTTGAACTATTTATCGATTTACTTACAACTGGTGGATAATACTGATACTACTTATTAGCATCATCTGGTGGGATCGGTACAACAGATTTTATTCCTCCACTCACCTGTATCATTCGTCATCTCAGTGCTCAATTCTTTCTTGCTCATGTCATCATTGACACAGTCCATCTATCTTTCACCACACCATGCTTAGTTATTACTTGTTAGGTACATCACGCTTACATTTTAGGGTACCTACCAATACATCATTTTCCTTTTAGAATAATAATAAAAAAGCAGGCTCATTCGTTTTATAATGATTATTTTTGTAAACATTCCAGTGCACAAAAAGATCAAAAATTGTTCAGTTCTATTATTTTGTAAAATTTTAATGTAAAATTTGGTTTTGAACGAGGTACCTATTGTTATCGTGAATTCTTGTCACAGCGAGGATATAAACATTGAACTTTGTTATTTTAAATGCGTTTTGTATAAACATTTGCAGAACCGTGACGGGCAACTGTTGGAGAAATTGAATTTTGTAACTTGAGCTTTGGCTCGTAAAGCTTTATTATTATAGCCATTTCCTTGCTTTTGTTTGTTATTTTAATATAAAAGGGTCAGTCGAATAAATTATTGCAAGAAATATTGGTTTTGGAATAACTTTTTATAAACTTAAGCTATTTCATCTTCACTCAAAAAGTTTAAGGTGTTATTTTACCTACTCGAGATATTTCTCTAATTGTATTTTTTAACTTTGTTCCCCACTTCCAAACTTCGGTGACCTTGGTGCATCAGATAGCAGACGCTTTAGAGAAAGGCCAGGTCAGGAGTACCCACAGAAGAAATACTACTAGTATTTAAAATTCTGTGGGAGTCCCCTAAACCGACAAGCATTGTATGAAAAATATTATGAGAGTGAAAGAGCTAAGGCAGGATAGTAGCAAGTAGAAATTCATGATCTCTGCTTACCCCCATGGGAATAAGGCGTGATTTTATGGATGTACCTATGTTCCCCAGTTTTTTAGTAAAATAAATCAGTAATTGCCAAAAAGCGTCAACACTACTAATTCATTAGGTTAATCACAGTTTTCCACGCAACCATCGCCCTCATTCAACTATGTACTTTTAATTACAAAAGCAAATGTCCAGGCGGTTCAACATAGTCTGGAAGCCAATGATGATTTTTTTATAATCATTAACCCTCGATACAAAATTGCCTACGTTTGCATTCTAGAGCTTTGACTACGAACTTTTAAACGCGACCTCTAAGGTACAATAAGCCCTCAAATAATATTTTTGCCACTTTTGCTATTAAACGGGATGAGACACGAAAGCTTTCACTCTCCTGGCAAAATAACCAATTAATTGGTAAGTATAATTTTTGGATTATTTAGCGTGTGGTATAAAATGAGTGCCCTGCTATTCCATATATTTAATTTGTTGATTATCTAAATATTTATTTGTTTATTTTTGCAACACGGCTTGTCGAGTGTGATCACTGAATCTGCGTTCGATTTTCAAATTTTTCAAACAAACATTGAAACTTCACAACGGATTCATTGCGATTGACAGAACAAAATGGTGTCGCAGGCATATTTTTTTTATGGCATAATTTTTTAAATAAAATCAAAAGTTATTTATATTATATCACACAACAAGAACAGTATGATATACAAGTGATACACAAGGATGATACATATTATACAAGTAACTGACATGAAAATTGATTTGATATAATTTTAAATAGCTCCGGTTGGCCCCTCGTCTAAAATGTCCAGGCAAGGGACAGTTCAAACAGGTCTGCCATTAGCCGCCAATCACGGTGGGTAATCGCGATAATTTATGCAGTACGTCATTTGTGACACGTTTGGACGTGCGTCGGTATACCAATGACCTCTTCATTAGAGCCTGGTTCATTTCAGTTTGCATTATAATGGACAGCGTTAATTCTTCGAATCAGTGTGGTGAAAGGATTTTAAGCGCATCTCAAAGAGTCTGCTTTTGTGCACATGAAAGATGTTTTTCAAACTTTTCAGGTTTTACGATATGCCGGTTTCCTCACGATGTTTTCCTTCACCGTTTGAGAGCGACCTTGGGATCGAAAGGTGGGACCACTACCACTAGGCCACCAGCGCTCTATTAATAATATCACCTGAGTATTGAGGAGTGGAAGTACTCTATTGCAAACACGAACCGGAAGACGAAGCTTAGGACGCATTTTCAATATTTAATTCAAAACTTGAGACATTAGCAAGGGTCAAACACGTAAATGCTTCAAACCCCATAAGGAATGTAGACCCTTAGCCCTCAAGCATATCAGTTCACTGCACAGATCCTTTGACATGTTACACTCATTTGGCGATCAAGTGGACGGTCCAAGACTGAAAGTCTCTTATTACGAGGAAGGGACTTCGGAACACCCTTTACTGAAAACTGTAGTTCAAATGATGGGTTTTATTCAAAAGCAATAACTCTTTGCTTCTTGTTCTTCTTATCGTGTCACTGGTTTTTTTTGGTGGCTGGCTGGTGTGGTGAAAGGGTTTGGATTTTAAGTGCCCTTTCGTGCACTTGACATACGTTTTCAAATTTTTAAAGTTCTTTATCGTGTTTCTTCATGATATTTTCCTACGCTGTATCCTACACGTTGTACTAACATTTTCAGTTCTTATTTTTATTTTTCTTAATCGTTTGAAAGTAACTTTAGTTTAGTTACTCTGTATTCTGGAGATGTTTGTCTGAGCTACGTTATGTTTTGTTAATTAGATTGCAAATTAAGTTGTAAAAAGGACTTTAAGGAAGAGAGAGTTTTAAATTATTTCTTCGTTGTGGCTACTGTTATATTCAAATTTTTCTTAACCCTTTACTGCTTGTACACTCAGTACTTGGAATTTGTTGAACAAATTATAACGCGGCCGTGGCTTTATTGAAAAAAAAACTTTGTGATTTCCATAAGTGTAGTTAACACCATAAAATTAATAAAAAGTATAAACAAATATAACTAAAATTTAAATTTTGATAATTTAAATCAAAATGTCCATGTATAAACACAGGAAATAGTTTTTAACGGAGCTTTTGATATAATCAAAAGTTTCGCCGATACTGATTATACCATCACAAACCGGATTATTATCACAGAAACGGTCTATAAATCCAAACAAAATTGTACCTTTATCTAAATACTTATTACCGAGAGCGGAATAATTAAGCAACTTCTAATTATTATCTATCCGTTTGATAAACAGATTGATTTATTATGCGGCAACATTATAAAACATAGATAGTGTATAGAATTTACGATTGTTTAGAAATGTTTGTTTCTACAGTTTAATCAAGCTTTTATGTCAATTCATGATATATGGCAAAAATAACGTAGCCGTTACTGTCACATTCGTTATTGATAGTTGAAAAAAATACATTAATTTTGATGTTTTATAGTTTTTATTTAGGACAACAAACAATTAATTAGTTACGAATTTTTTTGTAATGTGTGTGCACACACATTACAAAAAAATTCGTAACTAAGAAATTCGAAATATCGGACGGTATAATTGCATGCGTAAAAGATAAAAAGAAAGTAAGTATGCACGCATATGTATTGCTTCGTATTCTTATCGGAGTAAACAGCCTTTTGTTGTATGTTGTTCATGAATGATATTTTTATTAGTAACAGTAACTTTCTATTCTATATAATTTTCCTATAGCCTTGCTCAAAAATAAAAATACTAGATAATTATAGTTCTTCTACAAGTAACGCTCATAACAATATGAGAAGGCATGTTTAAGGCCTGAGCACATCTAGACGATGGCGATCAACTGAAACGGTGTCAAATATCGCTGTCATATTTGATAGCGTTTCAGCTGATTACCGTTGCCATCGCCTAGATGTGCGCAGGTCTTTACTTGCCTACGTTTGACTTCAAGACTTCAAACGGGTCATTCAAAATTAGGTACCTACCATGGAGTTTTCAGACGAGAATACTTACTATAATCTAAATGAACTTCTCCATTTCCTTCCAGCTTCTTAGCATTCCAACAATAGCGGACCCAAGGTTGTAATATCTTAATGGGGTAAGTTCAAAGCAAACAGCCGTCTGGAGGGTACTATTCTTCATTAGCAGCAGAGAGCCACGGTTAAATTATTCTTTGGGTCACTTCGGTGCTATTTAAGTTAATTTAATCCAAACTTCGCTCACTTCTCACGTACTTGGAACGTTTTGTACGGTATTAATGCGCAGTTTCAGTCTTTGAAGTATTGTGCTTTTTAATTTCATATTGGTCCGGGTGGGCTAATTAGAATTTTATTATTTCTGCGATGGAAAACTTTCTGTTACTGTTTAAAAATTTTATTACTACATCTTTGACTTTTTTTATTTATAAGACAAGTGTAGGTTAGACATAATAATGGCTTACTTTAAAAAAATTCAAAAGATGAATTGTGCTTAAACTATTGCTGATTCTTACCACTGGGTAATGACAAACAGGGACTTTAAGCACTATTCTAAGCAATTATCTCAGCTAACTTTAAGCAATTATCAAATTCAAATTGCGTTTTTATGTAGGTATGGCTGTATGTTTGTAAATCGATGCAATTTGCAAAAATAATTAGGTAATAAGAATACCTCAGAAAATGAATACTTTTAAATATCACTTGTTCTAATTGGTTTTTTTTTACATGATAATTTCAAAAATAATTAAGTAGGTATATCTATCTCTGCCGGGGAAGGTATAAAATTGATTTGATCAAAATGTATAATTTAATTTTGATTATTAAATAGGTAGTTAAAACTGCTAACCTTACTGAAATCCAGGTGAAATTTCCTGTTAGACTGGTAACATGATTCGGTTGATCAGAGGTTCAAATTGTCAGTCAAAGCGCCCACTCCAATAAGTCTGTTCGAAGCTCCATGTTTGTCGAAAGTTGAGGTGCAACGTCTTGCATGCACGTGATGCAGCGGCTTTTACAGAGATGGCGCTAGTAGTCAACTTTTATGCAATTATTTGGTAAGGTTTGTTTTCGTTTTTGGTTTTGGTATTGGAATTTATTTTGGGAAAAAATTAACAACTATACATAATTTAGAATGTGAAGTGAATAGAAACCTAAATAATTTATTGATTTAAGACGGCTTCTCAGCTCAGTTGGTAGTAGCTCTGCCTTCTGCGCCGTAGGGCGTGGGTTCGATCTTCGATTTTTTTTATGTAAATTATCTAGGTAGTACTTAATAATTAATCAAAAATTTAAAATTCTATTATTTGTATGCTTTTGTTTATGTAACTACAGCTAAAACGCTCATAACGATAATATTTGTGTAATCAGCGTAAGTAAACAATTCTTTTATTTCTCAATGTTAGTTTTTTTTACAGAAAAAGTAACCTTTTCTAGCTTGCCTTAGCTTGCTGGGCTAGATTAAACAGTGTAAAATTGCTTTATTACTTTCCTATTACAAAATAATGATGCACAAAAATACAATCTACGAATATTTTCACTAGCCAGTTAAACAACCACTAGAAAATTATTACATTCATCATTCTTTCAACGGATAATAAAACAAAATCATTCACTATATTATTAAGGTTTCAATGTAGATTTATTGGATAAGTTTTGTAATAAATACGTAAGCTTGTTAGCTTGTATGGGGTCTATAAAAATAATTGGCTGGATTAAAAAATGCTTGCCTGAGGTTATCTCAGACCACCCGCTAATCTAACGAGAAATGAAAGGATGTTCTCATAAAGACTCAAGGAACCTTAGTTTCAGGACTAAGGTCATGAATACAAGCACAATAATATAACGTATCTAATAAAAAAACTTTGGTTTTTTTTCTTTGTTTCAAAAGTTTATTACAAAAACAGACATCAAAAACTTCGCATTTACATATTCAATTTGTTTTATTTACTATAAATATTCTATTATATTAGTTATGTTTCTACTAAATTAGAGCCTTGCGCACATCTTAGCGTTCTGCGGTGGTGATCAGTGAAACATTGTCAAAAATGACAGTGCTATTTACCTACAAAGCCTAATTTACCTACAACATAAGCAAATACCTTCGCAACCCATGTTCGCCACAGAGCAGATAAAAAATCAATTCTCCGAATTTGCCACAGAGTCAATAAAATAAGCGGTAAATCAGCCACAAAAAGGCAACAATAGTTCTGACTAGATACGGGTTTCACCGCAAAACTATATTGATTTAGCCAGAAGTGTGACTAACAAGCGTTAGGTATACGTTTTGTGGTCTATAATCGGGTCTGAAATCTACGAACATTAATCAGACCTCTTATCTGTACGTATTTGTGCGAGATATTTACGAAAACTGTTAGAAGACATTCTACTGTAGTACTGTTAGTGGACGAGTATTCTCGACAAATTTACGATTAATTTAGGTTTTTTTTAAGGAGTTTTTTTATTTTTCTGAGTGCTCTACTAGAGAGAAGAGGCTTTTTTTTTATATAGGTCTTACCAACGCAAAAATTACACCTCACTCAAGCGTGTTTATAAACAACGCTGTAATGTAAAGTATTATTTCAAAAGAATGCAAAAAGCAAAAGAAAAAAGTAGATAATATTATATTGACAATTTTTTTTCTGACAAACTAATAATCGCTAACACTTTAAGGCCTGCGCACACCTAGGTCGCTGGCGATGGCGATCAATGAAACGCTGTCAAATGTGACAGCGTTTTACTGATTGCCATCGCCAGCGACTTAGGTGTGCGCAGGCCTTTATTGTTAAAAGCTAAGGCAGTGAAACATTACTCAGATCTGATAATGAGATCATTTTTAAAAGGTGTTCTATGCCTTGACACGAGTCTCACCGCAAAAGCTAATTGATTTAGTCAGAAACATGACTACTGGCTCCTCTGAGTGTTGATATTTTTATAAAAAAATAATTTATAGAAAAAATCAAGTCTTCAATTAATCGTTCTCAAGATCTTCTATATTATCAAAGGTACATAAATACTTCCACATCAATTTGAAGTAAATAGCATAAATTAAAAAGTCATCATCATAGCCCGCTATCACCCTCTGCTGGGTATAGGCCTCCTCCAGATTTCTTCGGCCTGGCTTCGGTCACAATTCACTCAAGGCTTTACTCCACCGGTCACAACTACGTTTAAAACAGGTGTCCTGCCAGTTGCCCTGCAAAATTAAAAAGTATAGGACCACCCAACGTAACCCTATTTAGAAAATAGTTTCTAGAATTGCGATATTTTAGCAAATAATGATGTTTAGTACAAGAGTGTAATAAAAGCATGTTTACAACATACCGTGGTTCCGCGTAGAAATAAAAATATATCACAATGACAATAAAATAGCGTTAATAGCAATAAACGTAGTGTCACATAAAAGTGACCGCAGTAGTCGTAAACATCTGATACTTCTGTCGCAACCTTAAATTTTAATAGTTGCTGAATCACGTGTAAAATGTAAATGGAATACTTGGTTACATCGTTGGATGTTGCTATAAAAATTGGAATTCGATTTAATCCGAAATCGATAAAATTACTTTAAAAGGGACTTCTCATACCCTCAAATTTTTTAGTATGATCATAACTACGACTGGCCTTAGCCTTAGCTCAGTTGGTAGTAGCTCTGCCTTCTGCGTCATAAGTCGTGGGCTCGATCCCTACTGAGAACAAATATTTGTGTGGTGAACGCAGATGTTTGTTCTCTGTCTGGGTGTTAACGAGTATTCTAAGTAAGTAAGAGCACTAGCATTGTGTACATCACAATGCTAGTGCTCTCAAACGGCGAAGGAAAACATTGTGAGGAAACCGGCATGTTGTAGAACCTAAAAAATTGAAAATATGTGTCAAGTGCACGAAAGGAGCCTCTTTGAGGCGCACCTGAAATCCTTTCACCACACTTGGTTCGAAAGAATCAGTGACACAATAAGAAGAAGTATGTATTTAAAAAAAAAAATACGGGTTGCACTCCGGGAGTGCCGGCAGAAGTGAAAACTTGATTATTAACGTTGAGCATGTTTGATATTTTGGAATGGTTAGGGGGGGCTTGTTTGTTATTTGGCACGCTGTAACATACACGAACATTCGCGCAAGCGCCCTGCGCTGCCTAAACGAAACAGTAGGCCCAGGCATACATTTTCGCCGCGCCGTAGAGAGGGGATAGCTGTCTACTCTCCATCCGTTTTACGCTTTTTCGATCAGGTCACGTGTCCTGACGCGCTGACGCGAGTTTAAGATTTTATACCCATTACAGAAAAAGTGCTCAACGCCGCTAAAGAAGTTTTCACTTCAAAAAAATTGTATTCAAGTATTGTATCAGCTATCTGGTTTCCATCATACAAGCTCTGCTTAGTTTGGGGCTAGATAGTGCTGTGTGAATTGTCCACATTATTTATTTTATGTATAAACTAAACTATTTCTTAAGAAAACATTCATAATTTTGTATTACATTTTAGCACTTGTTCATTTTTTTGTAGAACCATGAAAAAAGTTTTTGTAATTAAGGGTCAATGACGTTTTGTCAGTGAACGCACTTGAACTCCTTTCTCCACAATGGTTTGAAGAACTAGTGATAGGATAAGAAGACAGAGAAGTGACGTTATCTAATTATTATTGACAACCTAGAACTAGAAAATTGGGTGATTAACTATACTTTTTTATCGAATCATCCTTTATGTTTCCAACTTTGCATAATTACACTTGTGATGTTAAATTTTAGTTTTAATGGTACTTTTACCTCAATGTGCTCATCTTTTACTAAAAAAGCATCTATTTTATCTTTGCTTAAGATATTTATTTTTACTTGTTACTTAATCATATTCAAATCATCACTCAAAAATATGCCTTTCCCGCCATTAAAGGTGCCTACACCCTAAAATTACTGTAACAAACAAGCTTTTGTAGATACAACGATAAACCAAATTACCGCCCAAATAATAAAACAGCAACCTTAAAACGGTAAAAGGAGTGTTTTGTTACCGATAAAGACGTTATTAATACCCATAACTTTGTTAGTCATATTATACGGCAGTTTAGATAGCGCTTATCGTATTAATAATAGACCCAAATGAAAATATACCAAGTTGGTCTCGAGAGAAGTATTTGTGTTGAGATAAACCTGATTATCACCACAAAGCTAAAACAAAACAAAACAGATAGTCCACTCCTTCTTTTTATGCTTTTTACCTCCGGTAAGTTAAATAATATGAAAACTGTACATATTTCACGCACTGACCTCGAGACTTGTATGTTTTGCCTCTTTTTGGCAAAGTCCTCTAAACTTTTTAGTGAAATGGAGTTTAAGAAGTACGTACCTCTCTTTCTGCCTCTTTTTCTTTTTTTTATACTTTATGTTTGTTATAGTCTTAAAATTTCTCAAATATTATAATTTGCGTAATATGGAGTAGCTAAAAGCTTTTACGATCATGTTGGTCGTAGATTCACAAAAAGTTTCAAATGACTTTCTTGAACCGATCGAAACGGGAGAATGCCCTTACTCTATACCTTAAGCTTAGCTAAAGTCAAAATATTTATTTCTTGCACAAAAGTGAACTAGCTGTTTCAAATTCAATATCGCTACAGCTAAGTTCAACCCACAGAATGTCTAAATGTGCCCAAAATGATTCATTGCATCTTATTTTTTTTCTGAAATGCTTATCCTAATGCTATTCGCGAGTAAATTATTAGCTAAGTGAGTAGTGTAAGCTGATACTGAGAACTTAAATACCGTTGGGATGTTGATATTATCAGAGTAATCTACAGCTAGTCTTGACTAGAAGTTTCTAAGAAACCAGATTTGGTTAAAAAATTTAGTGATTTGCGCTAGAACTTTGATATTGTGATGCCTGCAAGCATGTTTATAACCTTCTAGATTAGCGGTTTGTTCCATAATAAGTATAATTTATTAAGCAGTTGATGATCACAACATTAGAAATTTATGCAATAAACTAGGATATCTATTAATTTGCCTTACATAATTTACAAAAACACTAGAAACACTGGTTCTGATCAAACATTTATCGAGAACGCGAGCTTATTTCACGTAGCAACGAAGTGTTTGAAGGTTGCCAGTTCAGATTTGAAGTGCAGACCCAATATTTGCAATGTCGGAGAGCTAATGAGCCGTACTGGTTACTGTGTCAACTTGGCAGTTGTGTGTCAACAGTAGCTTCTTCAGCATCCACAAACCACTTGCGGTTGATAACGTTGTCTCTTATTTTATGATACTGTGCAAATATTTGCATGAACCAGTTAAAACACAGTTCAGCCTAATAGAGATCAAAATAATATGGTCATGACAGAAAATCTAATAGATTTTTTTGCTTTCATAATTCTCTATCAATCAAAATTTTAAATAATGTCCCAAACTAAGCAAAACTTGTACTATGGGAACTAGATAGCTGATATAATTCTTATTTATATATATTTTTTTGTAAATACATACTAAGAATACAATACCTATAACACCCAGACAGAGAACAAACAAACAGTAGGAACCAAGCCGTAGTTTGTTGCCTGTTCTTCTAGGCTTAGTCGCGTGGAACTGGCACCTAGACTCACCTAGCTCTAAGACGTTTCAAAGTGATACTTGCGATTCAACTGAATAAATACACTTTTAATTTTGATTTTTGAAACATCTGGGTTCACTATCACAAATATTTTTGTTCTCGCTGGGGATCAAACTCACGACCTACGGAGCAAAAGGCAGAGCTACTACCAACTGAGCTGAGAGGTCAGTCGAGTCAAAAATAAGCAATAAAATATCAGTTTATTAGGTACATAAGTATGTAAACTATTCTCGGCGCCACTGAAAACCAGCGCCATAATAAGCCCTTGCGCTTTTATGGCAAATGCTGAGTGGTAGCCTTTTTTTCGTCGTTTATTGCTTGTTGTTATATTTTTTGTGTGTACCATGCTTTGTGACGTTAAATAAACATTTTCTATTTCTGTTCTATAAAAGTAATCCTAGTGGGAAATTCACAAAATTAGATCGCATCAATTTAATAACCCAGCACAACAAAACGGCCAAGACGATAGAAAATGTCTAATATCCCAACAAATCGCTCTCCGTAGATAGTGATCCCGATAACTCCCAATTCAATAGGCCACTATCAATCATAGTTTAGCAAAGGTTACATCAATATCTGAGAAGCGCTTATTCACCAAGCCTTTCATAGATAGTTTGAGCTAAACGTAAGAGGGAAGTGTCAATCATTTCAGAGGTTCGGGTATTTTTCTATTAGATAATGGAAAGAGCTTTGTCACTTTTTTCATAACACCCTATCAATTTTGGAGGGGAAATCTCTGGCCTATCAGCTCAGTTGGTAGTAGCTCTACCTTCTGCGCCGTAGGTCGTGGGTTTAATCCCCACCGAGAAAAAAAAATTGTGTGGTGATCACAGATGTTTGTTCTCTGTCTGGGTGTCATTATTGTATTATGCTTAGTTTGTATTTACAAAAAAATATATAAGTACGAGTATTATATCGGCTATCTGGTTCCCATAGTACAAGCCCTGCTTAGTTTGGGGCTAGACAGTATTGAATTGACTGTCTAAAAAATAAAAATCTCACGGTTGGTTTTCGGTCTAATGTGGTCAAAACCAAATCAATAAAAAACTTAAAGTAAAATATCAATGTTTTAGAAAATATTGTAAAAAATTACGAGTATGAACTACTACCCAAAGTGAATATGCACTTCAGAATTTCTTGAAATTGGAACTTATTTGATAGCAAAGCATTCCGTTTCATTAGTCAAATGTTTGTTGAGCTATCGCGTGTTTAGTAATACTTGAGTGCAACTCTTGAGTCACGTGCCGTTATTGTCCATCGGGTTTGGCTTATCAAATCATTTTATTTATGAGCCAGATTTCTAGATATAATCAACTACCATCAGTTTAAGCTTAAGAGGGTATCACACAGGCGACTCTCCATACAAACGTAGTCCCCTATTTCCTCCCTGGATAATGCCCCTAGAGTAACCATTTTATCTCATAAAATCCAGATCTGCTATAAACATGCTCGTATGTTTTCCTTTTTTTCAGAAACTTATTGATAAAGAAAATATGACCCTCATATGATTTATATGAAATATGAATTGGAGGTGATATTTTCTTTATCAATAAGTTTCTGAAAAAAAGGAAGCACGTATATAGCAGATCTGGATTTTATGAGAAAAAATGGTTACTCTAGAGGCATTATCCAGGGAGGAAATAGGGGACTACGTTTGTATGGAGCGTCGCCTGTGTGATTCCCTCTTAATGACATTTTTGTCTCTTTATAAGTTTACTTCCGAAGAGCCGTAGGAAAAACTTGCCAAGAGAATAAAAACCCGATTGTTTATCAAACAAATAATGGAATCACAAGAATGCTTAAAAATTGCTATCATCTTGACGACAAAAAAAACATGAATAGGAATAAATTATGTAAGCACCGCCAATTCTTGCTCAAATTGCACTTCAGTATAATGCAGTTTAATTAAGCAGCACAAAGCCGTTACCAAAGGAACGCCCCAAACGTGGAATAATTCTTGAGGGGCTGAAATCAGTTTCATAGTCTGTGGTGATAGATAACTACAATATCATTGCATTTCAGAAAGAGGAATTTAAACTCTATTACCAAAGACATAGACTGGTTTTAACAAGGGAGTCGATTAATGAGCAGGATTGTGTTGCATTGGCATTGACATCACTCCCAGAACGTTTAATTTTCTTTTAATCCCAAGTGCTTTTATCTAGGGGGTTGCCGTGACGAATTCAAACGGATTGCATCGGTGTCGCAAATGAGCCAATTTTAGTCCTCTAGAGAAATACAGGCAAAGGGGAGAGTGAGTGAAGCCACGTTATTGTTTCGGGCTCGCGCTTGACTGAACCATGATTGGTATTGGTCTGAAATCAGCCGATGCGAAGTCTTTTGGGATATGTTGGTAAAATATTCATAGTTTTATAGATTTGGCAATAACACTTTGCCTAATTATTTTTGGAACATTTGTAAAACACAATGGCAAAGTAAAATTAATTAAACAGGACTATCATTCAACAACACTACTAAGAGGTGGGCCAAAAGAAATCACCCAATCGGAAGATGCTCTTATTTTTGCAAATGGTGCCAAATGTCAATTCGGGTTTGACATTTGTGAAGTAAACAAACGCAGAATACTAATCGACAGACGCGTCTAACAGCGTCTAGGACTATCATTATAACAATTAGATTTCATTTATAAAAGATCTTATAACAAATACCAAACAAAGCCACCAGCAACAAAAGATCTAATCTAATAAAAAGCAGCGTAACTAAAAATAAAATTGCCCTCTAATACGGATCTACAATGTCAGTTGCCGTGTACTAAAACAAAACTGCAAGTATTGTGCAGACTACAACCATCAGTGAGTAGGATGTAGACGTTCTCAAAGAACTTCTAAGATGAAGGCTTTACGATTTGCGAACAAAAGCCAAACAATCCATTGTCTATCGATTGTAGCCTCGAGTGCAGTTTGTCGTCAAAGGCCCTAAGTTGCTCTTTTCAGAGCCTTTACTATGTGTTACATGTTATTACTTGGAAAAGTGAGGTTGTAAAAGCAGTCGCACGGTAGTTTCCAAGCCTGTGATTCGATTGTTTACGATGAAGTGGAAATTTAAATAGATGGGTGTTGGGTCAAGCAAAATCATAGTCTTTTCACTGCTATCAACGTAGACTTTCATAGATCTTACTCAGATATAAACAGCATTTTATTTGAACCATTTAAAATCTTGAATACTCCTAACATAATTTTTAAAGTTTTGCGGGCATCTAAGCGTTTTGATCAGTGAAATACTATCAAATATGACAGCGTTTCACTGATTGCCACCGCATATTCAGGGAAGTGGGAAAATGTTTGGGCTAATTTGAGTTTACCTTGGTTGTGCTTTTATCGCTTTGTGAATGCTAAAGTTCAGAACAAACATGGAGTCCGCAGCACACTTTAATGGAACTGTATGTCCAAGTTTAAATTGATCCACAGATGAGACAGCAAAAGTCCGAAGCTCGAGCACAGTTCAATTTGTATTTCATATTAGCTGGGAGCTCAAAAGACTCATCATGAGAAAACTAATAATAAACTACGACGACAAAACACAATCAACTTGCGTTTAGCTTAGATTCAAATCTTTGTCAGAAAAAAAACGTTGAAGATTTTAAGCTGAGGTTCGTTCCAGATTGATCCGTTGGGAAAAAAAATTACCCATGGCCCAACTGACGAAACTAGACGTAAATGGTACCTACCTACCTACCTACTTCGTTTTCTGGAAAAATGATAGCAAACGTCAGATTGATAGTAAATTACAGAATAGGTCAGATTTCACGTTTGCTGTCAATCTGTCATTATTTGTCAAGCTGACATTTGCTGTTTTTTCTGTAAAGTTTCTCACTTTCTGTCCATTTCTATAAAATTTGTCATTTTCTGTCAATCTGTAGTTTGCTGTCAGCCTGTCTTCATCTGTCTAGCTGACATTTGTTGTTAAATCAGTAATTTTTTGTTAAATTTCTCATTTTCTGACAATTTACTACCAATAAAGCACAATTGAACTCGTATATCGATCGACTTTTGAGCTAGAACCCGTAGTAGTG
This sequence comes from Thera britannica, assembly GCA_939531255.2. Classification (NCBI taxonomy): domain Eukaryota; kingdom Metazoa; phylum Arthropoda; class Insecta; order Lepidoptera; family Geometridae; genus Thera; species Thera britannica. Next base: position 23,899,695 of record OW618034.2, read on the forward strand.
CTCCTATCTCTATCGAGAACATCCCTTAAAGCCTACGACTTTACTTTGTTTCAAGCTTTACCATTACATTGTTTGTGCAACTGTTGACTTAACACAACGCTAACTTGTTCTGCTCTCAAGTTGATTCTATTGATATAACATTTCAAAAGTTTGCCAGCGGGATTGTTTTTAGCGAATCCGGATTAAATGTCTAACTTTCTAGAGTTTTTTTCTGATAAATGGCAGAAGTTTTGTGAATGTGACATTGACTTTTAGGGTTGAATTATTCACGTTTGTAATTTTTTAAGTTTAAGTGCGTACTTAAAGGCGAAACTTTAAAATCACAATCCGCTTTTGAGTTTAAAAATTTGACTTTACTTTTTTAAGACTTTAGTCTTTGATTGAACTTTTTTTGACCGCAATTTTGCTAATGCTAGGCGATTATTCAGTCGAAGGTGTTATAAAATCAAATTATTTATAAATTAGGTACACAATTAGGAACAAAACTTAAGTTATCATAATTTATGCAGTTTACTTTGATAAAACTGAGTATTGAAAAAGTAATATGACAAAAAAGAGCGTAACATATTGTGTCTAACTTGTGAAATATATTTACATCCAATTCATTTCATCCTTATCGAGATGAAAGACCCAATTTCAAAAACAAGATAATACTTGTATTTCATTTCGTTATGTATGCAGTGCGTGTCTTTTTCCTAATACAACCATTTTGCCATATTGTTACGTACTGTTCAATTATAGCGTCGAATTGGATGATTACAATTGTATCTAAAGTTATAAAGGGTTCAAAGGTTTACTTATTCTTTTCCTTCATTATTTCTATGCTTTAATTTTTAAACAGTATTTATTATATTTACATCAACATTGTTATGATCGTTTTATTTTAAACAATTAGCTGTGGAACAAGCATATGACCCACCAAACCATCACTCTTAACAATGCATTGCTTCACAGGTCACACACGATAGGAACGTGCCCTTAGATGCACTGCACTGCGTCCATCAAGTCATATAGATGATCAGCGTCACTCGCCAATAATTTCACCGGCACCCTTCAAACCGAAACACAGCAACGCTGCTTCACGACAGAAAAAGGCATGGTGGTATTACTTCCCCGGAGTTGCCCATCATAAAGAGCCCTACTACTACTAAACGGGAATATTACGGGAAGCCGATGGGTAGCAAGGGCTTAGAAATGCTTAAGGGAGTCTTGTGTCCAGCAGTGGACTTCTTTTTATTCTTTTATCATATTAATTATAACCATAATATATATTTTTTGACTCCAAAAACTCGTTTTTCAAATGCAACGAAAAGAGAATAATTGTGCATGAAATTCAAAATGCACATAAAAATGTGTGCAGCATAATTACTTGGTTATTTGAATGGAACGACGACTTTGCTATGCAGCCGCAGGACTAACTTTGCATAAATATTTACGGTTCCGGACCACTGGCTTAGATGATTGCATTAAATGTGCATACGAAATACAGTGCCGGCCGGAACGTAATCGATAGCTGGAATTTTACTATATATTGCTATTTATATAGGCTTTAGGTCAATTTTGTTTACCGTTAAATGTTCATACTTTATGTATTTTATTATTTGGTTCTTTTTGTTTTGTCAGCGTTTATGAGATTTAAGATTTGGCTTACCAAGTTGCTAAGAACTGGATGAGTCTAGTGAGAGACACTTTCTACACTTTAGACTTATGTGCCGTTCTCTAAGCTTATATTAATTACACATACATTCTATGTATATAATGTAGGTATGTAATGATGGATTTTAATGTTTATTATGGCTTTAATTTTTTTTTTTTATTCTCTGGATCCCTCAGAATCCCTTCAAATTTCAAGTAAAGAAAGAAGAAAGAAAAGAATTTGATTGCCCCTAGCTTCCTTGGTACTAGTGTGTTAGTCACTTACACGTACCACCCTATATTATGTTAGATCAAGGCTGACAATGATTATAATATTTATGTAGAATTGTAGATACATTCATCACAGCTACTATGTTAGTTTATTAGAAGTTAATATTAGTATCGGAATTGGTTTCATGAAATATTTCAACAATTGAATTAAAATCCAATTTGACAAAATTGTACACCATTCGAATTTCCGAATGAGCTTAGTAGTGTATGATATTTGCAAATCATAATTTTGATTACTTGTGCTTGATTTTGATACAAATTAAGTTTGGACCTATCTATTTTATCCATTTCAGATGTTTTGATATTATTTGCATTAAAAGCCTGCATGCGCAAATCTAGGCGATGGCAATCCGTTGAAACGCTGTCAAATTAAATATCGCTGTCATATCTGGTACTTTGCATCAGGTGGCTCGTCTGCTCGTCTGCCAGCTATGGCATAAAAAAAAAAAAAAAAAATTGACAGCGTTTCAGCTGATCGCCATCGCCATCACCTAGATTTGCGTAGGTTTTAAAAAAAGTCACGTTCACTGTTATCATATTTTTGACAGTGTAGTTGTTAATTATCTATGTTTTGAAAAACCTACAGACTTACAACCACCTACACAAGTATGAAGATGATTTAGTATGTCATGAATATTTTTACCTTTAAACATTATGAACTTCAGTGCACATTCCAAGTATAGTGATTATTTCGTCAAGGCGTTTAGCAGACGGCGCCAAGTGTCACCAAATGAAATATCACTCAATTAACACCAACACCATCAGCAGATCTCTCAATTTCTTTCAACCTTACCTCTTGTTCTTTAGGTTCAATTTCGTAAATCATGAATTTCGAATACGTTTGGGAGGGACATGCACGTGGGTTCGCAAGCGTAAATCAAATGGTGCATGAGAAGATGTGTAATCAACATTTCCTTTTTGACCCTCTCTTTGATCATCAGAGATTCGCAAATCGTTTGGGCTGTAAAGGTCAAATTAATATTCGTTTCCTGTTAATTAAAATACTACGGTTACATTCAAGACGGTGCGTTTGCCTGGTTGCTCGTTCTGGCAGAAGATACGCCTGCAAAATATTTGAACTGCAGCCCAGCTGACACGATTCTGAAATATTGAAATCATCTTTCTAATCAACACTAGCTGATCACAAAAGTAGCATACTTTTGTGCTGGTACGCATATTTTTATAATTTTTAATGTCAATAGTAATTCTTAGAATCTCACTGAAGAGACGAACCAAGAGTTTTAATGCTGCAATTTCAACATTGGCTCAAAGTTGAATGAACTAGTGGTATCAGATTGAGTAGGGTTTTATATATTTACTTTAAATTTTTCATTTTTTTTTTTAGTTTGATTGCAATTTATGAGGAAGCTTTGAGTTTGAGCATTTAATTGAGGTTGATGTAAAATTTACTTCTTAAAGAAACACAAAAAAATGTACTACTTCTTTGCCATGTCGGCAGTATTAAAAACCTACTTTGTCGTAGCGACCTACGCTATCCATCTAAATAACGTAGGTAACGGATTGAAGGTCTTCTATAAAAAAGTTCTGAATCATAACCTCGGTACAAAGTCATCAATTATCAGATTAGGAGACATCCGCCCTCGAAACCGCAGAACCTTGTCAATCTCCGTCGAATAACCGTCATTTATCACGATTTCAGAGCCTTCTCGAAACAATACACATCAAGGCAATGTGAGTATCACACTCCAGTTAAGGCTCTTTGTAACATTGCAACTTTTTTATAGAAAAAATATTGCAAAATGATTTTGGTAAGATGAAACAGGTTAAAATAACCTAGTACATAGTACTAATTACTTATCTATGTAAGTTAATTTAACGTAGACTTGTGTGTGTCTACGCAACACAGGCAAATTCTGCAAAGTGAAATAAGATGTATTAGACACAACAAACATACCACAAAAATAAACTTGATTGATTGAATAAGATTTCGGCACGTGTCAAATGCCAGAATTGCAAATTACAATCTGCACAAAAACCTAAACTGTCCCAGTTTGAGCTTATATGACGCAGAATGCAGATGTTCAAGATACAATTGAAAATAATATAGGAGAAGTACATGACAGTAAACAGTCTTGGCAATGAAATACGATGCTTCACCGCCGAGTGAGTGAGGAGCTTAAAAACTGTGTGGGTAACTAGGACACAATCCTGTCGTGTTCCACTGTGAAGGTAAATGTAGGGATGGAATTTATTGATCTTATATTTAGAACATGCTTTATAGTTCCTTATGACGTCATAATGGCTAAATGAGGTGAAGTTAAAATAGAAACTGGCGATGTGGCGCAGCTCATGCATAAGAGGAGTAATTAATTTATTTGACGCCACAGAGACCGCAGTCGGTTGCAATAAATTCTAATAACAAAGCTATCAGAAATATTATTTTTGATGAGTTCAACAGCTTTGGGCGTAAAAGGAGTTGGAACATTTCTTGAGCGAGTTCCATGTTAGTGGGTTAAGCATTAAGGCGGGTATACACTTTCAAACTAACTACGCTCGCCAACTATTAGGTTTATAAAGTTTGCGACGGTGTTTCTACGGCAAACTTTCCGAAGTTGTTTGTAAGGTAAGATTATTTTGTAATCTGTGATATTATAAATTTATGATTGAGAACTTTTTGGTTTTCTTCTTATCGTGCCACTGATTCTTTAAAACCAAGTGTGGTGAAAGGATTTTAAGTGCGCCTCAAAGAGGCTCATTTCGTGCACTTGACACATAGACACGACTATTTGTATCATAGCATAATCACGTTTTTATTATTAGAGAAGGTCTGTTTTCAGAGAGCAAGATTTTTATGATCAGTGTTATACTCAGAAACGCTAAATTAAGAATAAACCATGATTAACTCAACCAACTGCACACATGGCGCAAAAACCGTTTCAAAAAAAGAACGGAAGGAAACTCAACTCAACGGCCCAAACCCCGAAGTTCACTCGTCATTCACTCGGACGCGTCGACGCGCCGATGTCGCGTGCCGGACGATTTACAGTAGTAATTAGTTATGTACCCGCTCGACGGGCGACAAACGACGTCGCCTGACAAATGGTGCAAGCCGTATGGGTGCCAGACAATGAACAGCTAATACTTGGCTTTCGATCATTGGGGTTGAGTAGAATTAGTTGTGATTCGTCTGTGTTCTTGTGTGGCCAATCCGTCATGAGTTGCCATTTGTGAGACTGAGGTCAGAAGTCTAGATATTCTTGTAGCGAACCAACACTTTGACGAACGGTTCAGCACTGTTTAGCTCATGCGATTGAACCTACTATTTAGGGTTACTGATTTTTAGTCAGCGTGTAGGTAACCCTAAAGGCCTGCGCACTAGGCGATGGCAATGGCGATCAGTGAACCGCTGTCAAATACCTACCACTGTGATTTGATGGCATTTCACTGATCGTCATCGCAGATCGTTTAGATGTGCGCAAGGCTTTAGTAGCTGTTCAATGAATCCATAGTAGTTTTTGACATATTTCGTCTATATACGGTCACTTTACCCTGATAAATTCCCGATAGCTATGATAACCGCTGGTTATAATATTGGTGAACATTATCAAAGTTACTTGCATTTTCCTAAGAAATTACAAGGTCATAGAGTGAGGTATCATTAGTAGTGTTGGGATTTACTTGAAGAATTTGTCAGAAAGCCTCTTTAGCTTCTCTTCCTTAGTTAGACAACTTTGTATGTGTCTAGAATCAATATATCAAACAGTTGCTAAATTAAATACGTGACCTAACATCAAACAACCAATAGCATGCTTGGCGAGGCACACTGTGTACTCATAGGAACTTGATCCCGTCATAGGCTTCAAAGACACGGCGACTGTACATTGTACAATGTACATTGTACACGATTTGGAGTGTTTAGTACAGTCCCGCATGTAATCCTGGATTACCAGACGTGTCATGTAGCCACTGCACTGTTGGCTCCTAATTGGAGTGGTCTGTACGTGTGGGTACTACATGGAACCAAACTTAGGGGTAAGGCAGTTATAATTATGTAAGTTTGTGCGAACACCACCATAGTCTTCCAAGTTTAAGACTGTTTTCTCACATGTATGTACTCTAGGTAGGTATTTATTATGTAAAAAACTCGGTAAATTAATACTACAAATGTTTTGAAGTAATTATACCCACAATTGTAAAGCTTTGCGCACTTATAAGAGTTCTGCGGTGGTAATGAAACGTTCTCAAATATCGCTGTCACATTTGACAGAGTTTCACTGATTTCCACCGTAAAACGCTTGGAAGTTAGAAGACCCCTCGGTAATTTTACTTCGACCCAAAGTGTGCTAAATGATCGCCCACCTATCAAGGTAACATATTCAGGTAACAAAAACATATTTATATCGATCAAAGACACAAAACAAATAGAGCTCAACGTTTTTTGATAAAAAATACGAGTTTACTATTATTATAGCCTATCAAACTATTTTCTGTATATTTTTTCGACTATATTCCCAAAAGCAACCATCTTGACTATACAAACTCAAGCCAAGCTATGCTAAGTAGTCATTCGACCCGAAAACAATGGCGGTATCAGATCGCTTAGAGGAAAGCTTTTGGTTCTAATTTACGTTGGTGCTTTGAATTTGCGAAGGGAACTGGGTGTTTATGGGTACTGCTTCTTTGTTGAATAGAAAATTTGCTGGAAAACACAAACTTACTTATACACGGCTACCTCTTCCGCGAAGTGGACATAGAAAAGTCAAGAATAGGAATAGAAGAAGTTAGATAAATGTGGTATTTGTATTATGATACCAGCTGGAGGCCCTGGACTCGATTGAACGGCGAGCAAAAAGGCTCATTGGCGACGAGGCATTGGTGGAGTCTAAACTCCTTAGTCTCGAGCATCGTCGTAAAGAAGCTGGCTTATCGGTCTTCTACAGGATACATATCGGCGAGTGTGCCCAGGAACTTTTCAACTTGGTTCCCCCATCCCCATTCCATCACCGGACCACTAGACGTACGGAGACGAGGCATCCATTCATGATTGATACACCTTCTTCCCGCTCTAAGCGTTATGCTATAAACTGTAAAAAAAAAAAAAAAAATAATTATGAGGGCGTGAACTACATGAACTAAAACCAATCAACGCACAATGAATGATTAAACACAGAAAAATCTCTATCTCACGCAAATTACAATGGTAAACTAACCCAATCAAATATTACTTTCCCATTGAAAATGAAGCAGTGAATTCATAACATAATAGATTTTATTCTGTTCTATAACAAATCATCTGCAGAAAAGATTGCAATCTGGAATAGAGGGTTAGGGTTTGTGATATAAAACAGCAGCCAGAACTCAATACGATCTTTTAATTATTCTATGACATGAACAAAGAAGGAAATCCAAATTGAAATTGCTATCGCATTATCTAATCTGGGAATTTGGAATTGAATTGTATTCGTGTTATGAATCATAGACTTAGCATAATTGGGACCGCAAACTTCAATGTTGTATTCTATTATAAATAAAGAAAGTAAGCATTAAAAATATGTGTCGAATAGTAGATACGAATTAAATAATTCTGTTCTTTCTGTGTCAATTTAAAAGATATTATATTTTAATAGACATCATAGGAAATTTCAAAACTATAAGAGTTTAGACTGATCTTTATCTTATTAATATACATATTTAAGCTTTTGCATCTTTTGAAGACTTGTGCTTACTTTTTTGAATTTGCATAACGTTTATAAACATTTTCGAATTTGTATCAAATACCTACACAAGTTTAAGAGTAAAATCATGTTCCGAACACACACAGCGATAATGGAAGCACAAGCTCTTGGTTTTAAGTAAAACAGTCAATATTAGCAAAATATGAGCCTTTACTTTCCGACAAAGATCCATGAATCAGCAAGTTCAGTAAGACATTACTGAAAAATTTTGACTCGTGCCATTTACAAATCTAAAGATTTGTAAATCTAAAGATTTGTAAATGGCATGAGTCAAAATTTTTTAGTAGTTTCTCTTTATGTAGTCTCGTACTCGTATCTTTAAGTAGTTTGGTTGGAGCCTCTTTGAGGCGCACTTAGAATCCTTTCACCACACTTGGTTCGAAAGAATCAGTGACACGATAAGAAGAAGAAATACTTCCTACATTACTTTATACTATCATTTAACTTGCAATATTTTAATGAAGTTAAATAAACTAAAGTTTCTATCCATATAGTTATTAAGTGCTTTGTTCATTCCACAGCAGTGATTTGACCAAAGGTTTGACAAAGAGTTTTGAGGTTATATCACAGAACGATGCAGGCTGAAATGTTGTAAACAAATTAACGTGAAAGCTTAGATACTGAGCTAGCTCTTTCCATTTCCAAACAGGCCTAATAGCTACTTGTATAAAAAGTACCTAATTCACATGCGAAGCGCGACCCAAGGCTTTCATCCCTGCCCATTCAAACTTCTTATGCAAATTACGTAATGTTCTTTATGACATGAGATGGCGAACTTTACTTAAGGAGTAAATATTTATATAGTTACATGTATTTTTTAGGGAACCACTCGTGGAATAAAAGGGGCATATTTGTTTTGAAAATGCTTCTTGGTTTAGGTAAGCAAAGTATTGGAATTTTCATCGATAAATACGTTGCAGACGCTCCAGGGTTTGTGTATTTACTTAAGAAAAAATAGAGCATGGAAATTATTTTATTTTAGTTTCATTTTTATTTTTCGCACCAAACTTGTCAAGAACCATTGATCAATTTAAGTGGGCAATATGTCGAATTTAATCCATCAGTGAATTTGTTCGGCTTTTGTCTTTTTGTAGAAAAAAATAATAGAACTTTAGTTTCTAACCAGTCCCTTTGTCGTAGGCGTTTAGCACAATTCATTACTCGGGGTTCGGTTACAGGACTTACGGAAACATGGTTCGGTACTGAACTAAATAAGCAAATAGTGAGGTCTTAGTTCTGAGAATAGATAAAACAGTTTTCCGTAGAACATATTCATGTAAGAAGCCAAAAAGACGAGGTCAGAAAAGAAAATAGAACACGTGCCAAAGACACGTTAATTATTCGAAGATGAGAAAGGGAGATAAAAGCTACGGTAATAGGTAATAGGAAAACCCGGGATCAAGAACTATAGAAGAGTTCTGGATAATGAGAAGCCCATGTTGAGAAAAAAACAGCTCGAACGTTCTGAACAAATTGTTTGTTGAATCTATTAGATATAATGAAAATATCCATAGTGATATTACTCGCACTTTGTATGATTCTATTACTACTTATATAAACAGTCTATATAATGGAACAGAACATTTGTGCAGTCCTTCGAGACCACAAAACATTTCACTTCACAGAGACCATCCGGTAAACCGCAATTCCGTAATTATCGGGAGACACATCAAATTGGAACCGACAAATTAATAGAGAGCATTCACCACTCTACTAATCACCACTTGAATGGCGGGATGGTGTGAAAATTTGAACATTCGAACGCGTACGCATGCTCATACCACTGAATGGTGGTATTTATTGAAAATTAGGCTTTATCGCCCTGAATTTTGAGTATAAGTGAATTGGCACATTTGCAGCTTCCAGAAGAATCTTGGCTCGTGACCTAGATTCTATCTACCAAACATTTCCAGGACGAACGGTCTTGAGCCATCTCAACTCCACTTCCACTAACTTCTTGCGATTTTTCTTCACTGTCTCGTTGGTCTATCGAGAAGAAGGCCGTCCGACGCTGTTTTCAAGTTTTTAGTCGTCATTCAAATCAAAATCAAAAGTTATTTATTTTATGCCACACAAGTATTACACAAGGATAATATTACTTGATTTATTGACTGGCCTCTAGCTCAGTTGGTAGTAGCTCTGCCTTCTGCGCCATAGGTCGTGGGTTCGATCCCCACCGAGAACTAATATTTGTGTGGTGAACATAAATGTTTGTTCTCTGTCTGGGTGTTATATTGTATTCTAAGTATGTATTTACAAAAAAAAAATGTACCTATTCAAGTATTATATCAGCTATCTGGTTCCCATATTACAAGCTCTGCTTAGTTTGGGACCGGGTAGTGTTGTGTGAATTGTCCACAATATTTATATTTATTTATATTTATAATATAAAAGTAACAATGACATAACAATTAGTTGGTCGTCACTCAGCATAAATGCTGTAGTAGCGAGCACTACTATTACGCTGGTCTTTCGTAGACGTCCGATACTAGTAGAGATCGACTGGCCTCTCAGCTCAGTTGGCAGCAGCTCTGCTTTTTGCGGAGGTCAGGGGTTGTTCTCTGCCTGGGTGTTATATTGTGTTATATGTATGTATGTATTTACAAAAAAAGTATTTCAGTATTTTAGTTAATCAGCTATCTGGTTCCCATAGTACAAGCTCTGCTAAGTTTGAGGCCGAATAGTGTTTTGTGGATTGTCCGCATTATTATTAATTAGAGTGCGACACAACGCAACAACTGTGACTTTTTTCCATTTGAGAAGCTTCTTTGCAATAGTTGTTATACGAGCTATATGGCCAACATTTCCACTCTATTATCATGATTAAAAGAGTTTAAGTCTATGACCTTGATTCTATACGGATATTCGAAATACGTGAATATTTAATACGAATTCTGTTTATAGTGATGTACTATGATTCCCTCTGTGGCGCAGGATTATGTGGTAATGCGCTCGACGAGATGATAGGATGACGGCATGATTGATGTGGATTTATTTACGGTTCCTGTTGTGGCAATTTGGAAGCGCTTTGTTGATGAGTATGGTAAAATATTTAACATTTAATGAAGCTTATTTTATACCTACATACAATAAGCCTGCTCAAAATGTATGATAGCTTTACAGAGCTGATTAGTTATTAACAAGTTAATTACAAATAGAAGTGAATAAAAAACATTGTTTTAACTTTTTGTATGTAAAAGATAGACAAACGAGCTCACGGCCCACCTGATGGTAAGCGGTAACCATCGCCCATTAGACACAAACAACACAAAGAGTGCTGTCGTTACGTTGCCTACCATATTATTAAAACCCGTTTCTAAAAGTCCCTGATAAATAGTAAAATCAGCTTATGGGTAAGTCGTAGTAAAATCAACAAAAATTGCTGATTATATTACTACTTGCCGATTACTGACCCTCACGATGTTTTCAGATGGTGAAGGAAAACATCATGAGGAAACATACATGTCGTAGAACCTAAAAAGTATCGAATAATATGTGTCAAGTCCACGAAAGAAGCCTCTTTGAGGCGCACTTAAAATCTTTTCACCCCACTTGGTTCGAAGGAATCAGTGACACAATAAGAAGAATTACTTCATCTGCGAGAAAGAAGAAAATATACAAAACCCAAAACATACATAATAATTATACAACAGATATAGGTAATCTCTACCTACCCCACACATTTCCTTATAACAGTAGCCGTATATTCGCTTATTAATACGGGTCATAGCACCAAGTGCCAAATTGGACGAACTCCAAGTGGTATCTGAATTTGGCAAGATATTTGATAGGGCAGATGTCATACACACCTGGTTTGTTGCTGACTGTCACAGACTGGAAAACACCGATGGTCTAATGGAACCCTGCCTTCTGATCCTTGACTGGAATCCGGTCGTGCACCTATGGATTTTATTAATCAAATCAATCAATCAATCAATACATTTATTAAAACCATAGGGACATATAGAACACTTAGTTACGTCATAGGTACAACATAAAAACAATAAAATAACCGAACATAATTTGTGTTGCAGCTGTTATAGGGGCTTTGTCAAAAAAAAAAAAAAACATTAAGATTAAAATAAAATAAAAAAGATCCTCAAAATACACATTTTAAATAATGATGCGGCTGTAAGGAGGCCTTGTCAACAATAATTACTACACTAGGATTCTACTCTAACATGTCAAGTTGTTGCAGCTGTTCAGGGGCTTTGTCAATAATTGAGCTATCTGTTACAATAGTTTTGTCCACACCTATTGGTAGACACCATGCATTTTTATCGTCTAAATAATTATTATGTATTATATGTATATATAAACAATATAGAGGCGCTTGTGATACCTCTGGTGTTAAAGGCGGCGCCGGCGTCCATAAGCTACGGACACCACTTCCCATCAGGTGAGCCGTATAAAAAATATTATGTACCCAATGCTGCCCTGAAACGGTAAACGAAAACATTAAATTAATATTGTGAACAATCCACAGTACACTATCTAGCCCTAAACTTATCACGCCTTGGCGAGAGAATCACATACAAATACAAATATATATAGGTATACATTCCTACTCAAAATACAATATAACACCCAGACAGAGAACAAAAATCTGCGTTCACCACATTTATTTGTTCTCGGTAGGGATCGAATTCAACCTTGAAATGAAACCAGCAAAATTGATTGAAGTAATTTTTTTCATTCACTTTTACTCTCACTTTTCTTCTGCCAGTTATTTTGGGCCATCTTCAAAGGTTCAGATAGATCTCAACCGATATGATGAAGCAGTCACTTAGCTAAGGGTAATTAATTCGTACGACTTCCACCATCATCTCTGCTCTAAGGACGTTAGTATCTTACTCTAAGCATCCCTTGACTCGAAGAAATAGGGATACTGGAAAAGTTTTTATGTAGCAATGATATTTTAACTGGTATTAGTCATAATGAACCTTTAGAGTTATTTAACTTAGCAGACCGATAATTCTGATGCCATTTCTTCTTCTTCTTCTTAATGAATGGCATCTGCCCATTTTGGATCAATTTTGTGAGTGTCGAGTAATGAGGATATAATTACTCGTATTACAGAGATAAAATACTTTTTCGTCAAGTCAAGTCAGTCATAGACAAGTCAGCCCTACTTGGCTTGGAAAACAAAATGATGGTCGTTTGTTTTCAATCATATCAGAATATCACATAGGTAATACACTTTCATTCCAACTGCTAACACTTTGAGCTAAGACCTCAAGTTGGTTAAAATACCACCGAAATTACACAACAGAACTCAAAATAACACTAGAAAAACAATTCAAATGGAAAAGCTATGTGACTTCCCAAAATGACAGAAAACGAATCCTGATGCCATCTCTTATTGGTTGACATAAAAGTGACAGTGACAATAAACTTTTAGCGAGCCGGCATATAGGTATCATTGATATTTTAGGAAAGGCTTCGTAAGGTTTGGCTCACGAATAGAACCAGTGTACTAAATTAATGGTGGTAAGGACTACAAAATCTATTTTTGTCATTGAGAAATTTCGATGGTTAATATTTTCATTTCTTGATTTATTTTAAGATTGAAGAAGGTTAAGCCGTGCTCAATCTTAGCGTTCTGCGGGGCGATCAGAGAAACTCTGTCAAATATCGCTAACATATTTAACAGCGTTGAGCTTCAGAGTAAGGATAACAAATGCAATATAAATTACCACTTAAATGCATTACAAAGGTTACGTAGGTACTAATAAAATTAAATGTACAAAACCTTTTTTCAAAAATAAAAATAAAACTTTTTTTTATTTTTGAAATTATATTTTTCAAAAATAAAAAAAAGACATTTTCTACACATATATTTTTTCATTGAATGTCACATCTAGTTTAGTTATTTCTTATGTCCCAGTGTTCTAATTTAAAAGCTAAGGAAACGGGACATAAGTTCACGTTAGGGCGCTATAAGGTGGTTAATTACCCGATTTATAATACGTCGTTATATTAAAAGTGTCTGCTGTCTCACAGACATTTTTAAGTAATCCATTTAATCTCATAAAATTTGGGCGTAAGGATATATATTTGGTTCTTTAAATGGTGAGGAAACCATGATAGACTCGCAGCTTTTCAAGTTACATAAAACTGTAAAATCCAATATGCCAAATATCATGTTTAGTCGTGCCACTGACCACTCCTATTAGATAAGGAATAAGGTACTCAAAAATAAGTTATTTATTATTTTTATACAGTTTATAAAGTTACCATAATATTTGATCAATACCTATAGATTTTATTTTCGATTCAACAAACAGTAATCTACATTTTTAGCACTGTATGAAATTATTTTACTAACATTAGATATATCCTTAGATCACTTACAATATTATGTAGATATTGCTTTGTTACCATTTGCTCTAATAAGTAGCTAGCTTCAGTTGTTTTAATTTTATTCGTACGATGCCGGAGGGGTTAACATTTTAAAGGGAGAAAAGCATTTCAGTCTGCAAGCTATCTATGCAAAGAAGGTATACAGCCAAATCTTTTGGCGGTATGCCATGGACTCAATTATGAAAAAAACTGTAGTGTAAATGTTGATTTATTTTAACCAGGGTATTGTGGAAAATATGACGTGTGATTTTATTTTTGGGTTAACTTAGATAAGTAAGTCGTAGGTACTTTAAGCAGGGTCAAAATTATTAATTAATGAAAAGTAATTCTATCAAATTCAATCTAATTTATTTCAAAAATGAAGTAGTTCGTATTTGTTTATTTGATTTAGATTTTTTTTTTTTTAAACTAAAGGTCAAGTTATTAGGCATGATAGATGATTATGAAACCTATTTCGTATTTTTTTGTGTAACTCTTTATGATGTTACCATAGACAAAAATGTTACTAATCTAAGGCCCCGTCATTACTAAATCAGCCAATCAAATATTTAACAGATTCAAATTTTGCAAGGAAAAATTTGATTAAAACAACTGTCAATTATGAATTGGTCGATTAGTCATCCGTGAAACCGTGTCTTTTATGTAACTTTTTAAACGGTTACTGCAACGCATATTTTTCACAATTTTATTAACTCATTCGAGCTGATTTTCAGAGTTATAAACATAAACATACATGAATAATTAATTCACAATATAATCATAAACTTCCAAAGAGTAGGTAACTATTAAAGCCGAAACCAAAAAAATATTTTTCTTCATTTATTTGAGCCATGCCACGCCATCTGTCAGCAAGTTTTATAAATAAGCTTGTCGCTCTCTTACAATAGAGGTCACTACTAGTTTTGAGGTTCGTGCGCAACTCTTTCACATCGAAAAATACTCTTGGATTGTAATTCAATTTACTACTATAACGATATAACTTTGTAAACGATATAAAACATTTTTTTAATAAATGATAAAAATATATTGTCAAAGTTCTGGTAAATTAATTCATAAATTATCTATGCATACCAAATCTCTGTCAATGTTAAAATGGTGTTTTCTTTTTAATATTTGTAATATAACACACTAACATTGAAATAAGATTTAAGTTATGGTTAAGGTGGCATTTACGGCAAAATAAACACATTTCAATTCAATAGTTCACCCTGATTCAAAAGTCAGTCAAGAGCTTTTTGTCGACAATTTTATTTTATTTGTTACTTCTGTGAAAACAAAGAGTTGTAGCGATTATCTATGATAATTATAATTATCAGATCATGGTATTTAACAAAATACTAAGAAACTGCCTTAGTGCAAACATTATTAAGAACGGCAACAGAAAGTTTAACATCTCTCTGAACCATCCTGAAATACCTAATTAAGAATGGCATTATAATGATGATTTACAACAATCAGTTTTTTGCGTTACGGACATTTCAAAGGAGCAGAAACTGGCTTCTCAATCAATGATAATCAATACAGTAACATGGGTTTTGTGGTCATGAGGCACACGATCTGAGAATGCAATCGGCAATCATTGAACGCATCATTTAGTACTCATTTAAAATCATTTGCTTTTAATATTAAACTTTATCTCGTTGTATTTAAGTTTAATATGGCAAGTTTGTTTGAAATAAACTTGGTATACTTTTTGAATTCGTCAAATGAAACTAAGCCATCATTTTACTGATTTAAAATGGTAAATAGTATTTGTCTTTGAATTTACAGTGTCATTTTTGTGTTTCAAAGTGAAATTTCACAAATTGCAACATTATCTGAGAACAAATATTTGTGTGGTGAACATTGATACTTGTTCTCTGTCTGGGTGTTATATTGTATTCTAAGTTTGTATTTACACAAAAAAAAATATGTTCAAGTATTATATCAGCTATCTGATTCCTATAGTACAAGCTCTGCTTAGTTCTGGGTAGTGTTGTGTGAATTGTCCACAATATTTATTTATTTTCATCTTTTGCTGTTTGCGGCAAAAGAATTGTGCAGTGTATAATGATTTAATCTGTATAAGACTAATGATCTTTAAAGGCTTACTTTTAATAATATAGGGTTGGAACATAAAAGAGAATAATTAACAGTTAAGTCATAAATTTTTATTATCTGTACTTTTATCGTAATAAATTTAATGTGAAAATATTAGTAACTCGGAATTGGATCCCGCCTTCCGAAGCAGTACCTTTTAAAGCGATATTGATTAAAGGGAGTTTAAAATGACTTGACTTATTTAATTGCAAACATGCATCTCCATCTTATGCTTCTGGTCAAATACTATTAACGTACAATTTTACGCTAAAAAGAAAGAAAAACATTTTATTGACCTTAACAACTAATTACAATTATTTTAGCCTAAATCATAAAAAAAAAGTTAATTAAAAACAAAAACCCATACTTACAAACTAAGTAAACATCAAAAAACAGATAGGTAGGCATGTGTCATACATATTATAATAGTAACTAACTAAAGGTCATTAGGCTCAGTATCAGTTGCACCGCGTAAAGTATGTTTTTAAAGAAAATAACAACGAACCTGCTAATTTCAAAAGTTACAGCTCACCAATAATAAGTGGATCCTCTTATTTTACTTTTAAATCAACAGCGTGAGAGTAAGTTGGCAGCCCTCATACCTCAGTAGGTAGTAGCTCTGCCTTTTGCGGTGGAGAGTTTGGGTTCCATCCCCACCGAAAACAAATATTTGTGTGGGCAACTATGTTTGTTTTGTCTGGGTGTTATACTCGTACCTATTGTATTAGAATGTATTTGCAAAAAAAAAAATTATATATCTAAGTGTTATTTCAGCTATTTGGTTCACATAGTACAAGCCTCTCAATTTGGGGCTGATAATACTGTGTAAATTGTCCCATACAATTTTTTTTTTAAGTTGGCAATCTCGTTTCAATATTTAATCCTGATTATCCTATTAGGTACATCCTGTTTTCACTAGATTTTTTAGGACATTGTTTCATTGTTTTCAAGTTACTTAACCATCGTGTATTTGCAATTATCCCAAAAAACCTTTTCCTTCCTTACACACACACATCTTTCTATTTCGGTTGGAATAATTTGACGGGATGGGACAAAATCTCAGCAACGGGACCAGATTACAGGCTGTTAGTAAAATAGAGACTATTAGTGGGATTTGCGGATTATGGAGACACACCGAGCTACATCGAATTTATTAATGGTTTAAATTATCTGTGCGAGCTTTTTGATGCTTTGTAGCGTAAATTGTAACGCTTCTAATTTATTCTTCTTCATAAAATCCTATCAAGAGCAAGTTTATGGATATTTGAACTATGAAGTTGAAGTTGAAAAAATGCATGAAGGCTATTAAATGAAATAGTCTTCATTAGTTTTTTAAACCGATTTCCTATAAAATTTGTCTTGTTACGCATAGTAGTGCAGTTAGGACGATAAGAAGTCTTCTTCTACTTCTTCTCGCCCTTATTCCACAGGGTGGCAAAACATTATTTTTCTTCCATTCTCTCTTATCATTCGTCATCTACTTACTTCGTTTTTATAACGCTTTTTGGACATTATCATCTCATAAGAAGACATTTTATTTACACAAAGTAACTTACAATTAAACAAATATTTACAAAATGTACAAAATACACAAGAAACAGTTGAGATATCTGCAGATCGTAAGTTCTAGAGATAGAACAAACGATCTAGAGATAGCTCAACATCATCAATCATCTCTTACACAGTCCATCCATCTTGTATTAGGCCTCCCTCTACCTTTACATCCATTTACATTCATGCCTAACTCTTTTCGTCACATGACATTATTCTCTCCTCATAGCATGTCCATACCACGCTAGCCGATATAAGAGAAAATCTGACTATAAGAAAAATATAAGAAGTGTAAAGCTTCATTTTGTAAACATAACAGTTGCAAAACTTGGTTGTAATTTTCTACGTGGTGTGTCGTTCACATTAGGCAGCGACTATTAGTCCGATTTGCGGATTATGAAGGCGGCAGGATTTTTGAAACAGTTCCAATGAGTGGGAAAATTGAGCGGAGGTCTGAATGCCTTTCATTATCTCTCGCTTAGGAATGAGTTGGCATGTTACATTTGAAAGTGACTTCTGTAACTTGCGACTTTATTTTTTTTAATGCAACTTGTTGATGAAACAAGGATAATGATCCATCTGATGTAAAGTGGTAACCTGCGAGGCTGTGCTTTGCCATAAGGTCTATAACAAAGCACTGCCTGGCAGGTTATGCATGTTAATAGAGTGCTCTACGATGCATTGTCCTGCGTTTAATAACTTGAAGTTCTCCAGTTTTTTACACACCTTGCCAGGAAGGAAGGAAACCACTTGAAAAGTTGGTGGTCACTACCAAAGTGGAGGGAAAAAACCACGAAGACGGAGCGCGATGCGTTAGAGTGGCCAAGGTACGCTCAGAACAGATACTTGAGTGAGCGAAGCCATCCATAACACGGAGGACAAAACCCGATGGAAGAACCGAGTACAGACGGATAGTAATTTGATCCTCACTAATGAAGGTCGTGACCTTTGTGCAGGATCCTTCCTCCAATGAGGATATTGACGCAAGGAGGATGCCAAAAACATTATTTCTTGTACAAATAAAGCAAACAGAAGATCCTCAAGAGCTTAAATCTAACAGAGGGTTATGTAGGTAACTATTTGCCTCATACACATGATCACATGCAAAAGAGCAATCAGAATGTGAGCCACGGACTTAGAACGCACCTGCAGATATTACTGCTCTAATATTCCCTCACAAGAGGATCTGTGAGACACAGTGGAGGGAACACAGAATGTCTATTCCATTATGAGTATTGCAATATTGCATAAAATAAACCAGAATTATTAAATATCGAATCGATTTGATAACAACCGTAACCAAAACATCAAAAATACATGCTCTAGTAAAATCAAATCAAGGTTTATGAAATATGATTTGAAAGGTCACTTTGAACATAAAATATCTGAACTATTTTGCAGCAGCGAAAAGAACATTGTTTTTATTTATTTATCATTAAACTTAATTGTTAGATTATTTTGTCATAAATAGCATCTACAAAACCACTAAGGTTTGTGCTATCGCGAGCGCGCTACTACTACCTGATCTAAAAAACCTAGTTATATCGGTACTTAAATCTTAAGAGTTTCATTTTTCACTTCATCTATCTAATGAATAGATAAACCGAGGAGCTAAGTTTAAAAAGGTACAGGTGTTATCCTTTGCCCAACTGATTCATACTTATTCTGTGCCAATGTCCAGCGATGTATAACATCGCCTGTAGTCTCTAATTAACTAGGATTAGCTCTCGATCTCACAAGCTCCATGAAATGAGATTGTTGTGTTCCTCCCTTGTCGGGTTAGGTATGATGCTGAAAATCCTGTACTACATTGGAGATAGGATCTCACCAGTGCTAATGAAGTCGGCTCAAAACTGGCTTAGTTCTTAGATGAAGCATTTGATTAAAAAAAAAATGCAATATAAATTTATAGTATTTATATTGCATTGACTTACCGAATGAATATGCTAGCGGATTTAGGGAATCATTTCATACAGTACCTACTTACAGAATAATGAGCTTGGCAAATCTTGTAGTTTTGAGGCCCTTAAACAATAACACAGCAGGCTCACAATGAAAATGTCTATCAGCTAAAAAAACTCGGTAACAATAACTAAAATAACTAGACACAAATCATTGAGACACTTGTATGTTTAACATTTTGGAGTTTCTCCACAACTCTTGTCTTTTTAACCGACTTTAAATAAAAAAGACAGGAGGTTCTCAATTTGATTAAACAATCTTTCTTTGAAAAACTTTTTTATGTAAGTATGTTTTTCCATAACTTCATCGTCGATTTGAAAAAACTCTTTATCTGAAAAGTAACACTTTCAGTTGAAATTTCATCAAAAGCCTTTTATCAGTTTGATCGTTCTAAAGTTTTTATGCATAAATTATCTGAAATCGAAATGATTGGACGTTGTGCACTCAGTTTTAGTCATGGAATCCATTTGTCTTAAATCCAAGATAAGGCGCAGCAGTAAGCTAAACATAATTACAGCCGTATTGTCTCAAGATGCTCGTAAACATAGAATGGCTCAACTGCAGCAGCTTAGCCTGAATGGCCGACGATAAAATGGAAGCTAGACTTTATAAAATACTAGGTTGGGATAGAACCAGTCATTTGCATGATATTACGTTGAACGGCAACGTTGAGCAATGAATGCATTTAAATCTAGATCTTAGACATCATGTTGAACCAATAGACATGATAATCTGTTGTGAAATTGCGTATGTTGTTGAAATCGATTTCAATCATTGTTTTTTT
This sequence comes from Thera britannica, assembly GCA_939531255.2. NCBI lineage: Eukaryota > Metazoa > Arthropoda > Insecta > Lepidoptera > Geometridae > Thera > Thera britannica. The sequence goes on from OW618034.2 coordinate 23,920,056, forward strand.
TTAAGAATAAATACATGCATGATTGGGATCTTAGCTTGATTGCAACTAGAACGGTTTTTGATCAAAGAGTTTCTTCAGACTTTATGAAATAGGAAATTCAATCATCATAATATTCGGCGGCTTTTACCCAGTGGAACGTAGAAGGCTCATAATAATAATATACAGCTGTGATTTTAAAAGCTCTAAAAAGGTATAAAATAAGAATACTACACAAAATAACAGTGTTTTCTAGAAATGAATCTTGTAGCACATAAAAATGTAGTGTAAATAAAGACATTAAAGTATACTTTATGGGCCTTGAGAGCAATACAGTAAAATTATCCATAATTTACTTGGATAACTGCGTAAAAAATAAATAGTTACACCGCAGTCGAGCGAACGATTACGAAGATACGAGCTTCGCAAAGTCTTTAAGATGGGTTTAAATCTGGTGTTACACGCAGAGTAATATACTGTTTGAACTTAAAAATGGACAAAATTTGTTTTTTCTTTAAAATTTTACCTTGGTGCTATTTTTTTTGCAAATACACAGCTCTTTAAATTAAAAACTCATGATGAAGTCGGTATGCAAACTGGTATCAATTAAATCTGGTGTTACACACAGAGTAATATACTGTTTGAACTTCAAAAATCGACAAAATTAGTTTTTTCTTTAAAATTTTACCTTGGTGCTATTTTTTTGCAACTAAACAGGTCTTTAAATTAAAAACTCATAATGAAGTCTGTATGCAATTACTATAGGGTGTTGTTCGATCGTTTAAACAAAGATGCACTCATTAAAATTATTATTTTTGGATTTACCAAGATTAATTTATTATTTCCTCATTCATTCCAGTAGGTATTGTAGCCCCAAAATGCAGTTTTGAACATTGACCGTTGACTTCCGGCTGGTCGAATGACTTTAAGTTTTCATTAATTCTTAGCAATATCGGATCGACAATACGCCGCATGTTTTTCTGTTCTCATGTGGTAAAAAGTACAAACCAAAATGTGGAACTAATAAGTTCTGGTAGTGATTAGTCCGTCAAGCTGGGCACGGGTTGGCATTGTAATCAGGTTCGCTTGCACACTGACATTGTGTAACTCCACACTGCGCTTCGGCTGTGCGCTTTGTGTTGTGGCAAATCAGCGTTTTTGTTTTAAAACGATGTTTCTTTTTGTTTCTCTTCTGAAGCAAAACCTCTTTCCTTCTTGTCCCTTTACTTCTCGCCCCTTTAATTCTCTTCTTTTATCTTTGACGTCAGATTACTCACTACATCTACATCATACTCATAGATTACTATGAGTATGATGTTCATTGAACAATATTCAATTTAGCAATTTTTGATTTATTTTGTTTCAAAATTTAAAAGCTGTTGTATGTTTCATATTAATGATTATTTTCAGTTGAATGCTAAACTTGTAAAGCTAAGGTTTCTATAAGCTTTAATACCTCGTACCATCTTTTTCATTCAAATGCTGTCTCCTAAATCGCTTCTCCAACAGCTAAAACCTCACCTTAAAAGGCTAACAAAGGCTTTTTTGTATCCAGTGCACCTCGAAGCGGGACAGTCATTTACATAACTGCCTTATTTTATTTAAGAGCAATCCCTCTCACTTTGCGCGACACGGATATCTTTATACAGTCCTTTGACTCTCTTTCCTGTCCTATTTGTAGACGCTTTTTAGAACTCATTAAGTTTGTTTCATTCATTCGTACTTAATTGCTCGGTACAGTGACAACTTTTCTTGTAAATAAATTTTCTAAGTAAATTGTGACAAGCAAATAAAGTGTTTTCAACATACAATAATAATTTGTTGTTTGATACGGTAAGTATTAATAAATTTTTGATGAATAATTAAGAATTTTCATTATATTTTTTACGTCTCAATCAAAACAAATGAAACAAGTCTCTAAAAATTCTAGTTTAGTCTCCACTAACACGATGTTTTCCTTCGCAGTTTTGTCTAAAGCTCAAACCAGTAAAGCCTACCACAAGCTCTGTCTAGCTCTGTCTCTGTCTTTAGTTTTGAGTCTGTATAAGTGCTGACTAAATAAATCCTACGTCAAAACGTCACACACACTGAAATTTACACACAGTCACACTGGTCAGAACTCACACAGACTCAAAACCAGAGTCAGAGATAGAGCCAGATAGAGCTTGTGGTAGGTCTACAGATACTCCGATCTTATCTATATCAATTTCGTATTACGAAACAAGTAAATTCTCCAAGAAATCGAATCATTTATCAGAGCAAATAGTTAATTTCCGAGACATGCCAAACATTGTAGAACATGTTTCCTCTATATTTCTATCGTTTCAACATTACCCTGCCTCTACAGCGTTGTGCAATTAGAGGACTTTACTTGATGCTGGATTTTGCTTTGCAAAAATGATTTGCTAGTCAACAAATATTTACAGCTGTCTACCGTCTGAGACTAAGTTTCACGAAGCCATATTTACGGTTTTATTAATAGTTATTAGGCACGAGTAGATATTAGGTTGCTTAATCATAGTTGATATCAGAATGTGAATTCTGTGGATATTATTGTTATTCATGGTGAATTGTACTTAAATCTATGAATCATCACCATTGTTATCTTCAACTTGATTTTACTCACTGCTAGGAAAAAGGATATTGGCTTCTTTAGATAATAATTAGACTATTATTAATTTGGACGATTCTGTACCAATATTATCCATACTTTACGTGTTTTTTTTCACAAAGTATAGGCTTACGTTTGACCGCAATCTCACCTGCTGTTAAGTGGTGGTGTGGTCAACGTGTAGCACGCTTACCTAAAAATACCGGTTCACTCTACTCTTAAAAACCCCCTTAATATAAGTGTTTTAAATCCAGGAGTAATCAGAAACAATGCATCAAAACTGATACTATCGACAAGTTTAATAAAAATAAACTCCCTAATAACAATAAATACAAACAAGAAAATCTGCAAACGTGAAGAATTTGTAAGCCCAACAAGTTGTCACATCACAACAGTGTAAGGATCAGCTCTCAATGTGGTCGTACAACCACAGTAAGAAATGTAACAACAGCGTACAAAAGTTTCACTCCATGGTGGTCCTTTAGGAACAAACCTACTCAAACTGGGCTGAAACTCAAATTTAAGGCCCGTATGCAGAAATATATCGCTTGTGTCTGAGTTGAACCTCAAGTATCGATTTTTTGACAATTCTCCATTGAAAAGTGTCAAAAATCTGGGCTTGAGGCTCGACTCAGACTTAAGCATTTGGCCTTTTTTCATAAGGCCCTTTTAATGTTTGAGAACAGGTGCCATTGACTACATAAGTGCACGTAAACCAGTAGAAAACAAGGACTAACTAAACACTAAAAAAAGAAAGATGCAAAGAGATAATATCGATACTGGAGAAGTGCGTCGTGTTTCCGTGTGATACAACAGCAAAATGAGTCTTGACTACTACTAGCCACTGTGCGAAAGCTATGCGCTTATACTCTGTCAAGACCGAAAGTCAATAAACCCTGTGAGACATTTAGATAAATACTGTTGTAAGTATAAGAAGTGCAGGTAGCCCTGATTAATCTGATGTTGAGTGGCTATGGTATGTTTAGAACAATGTCACATAAAGGGGCCTAATGACTCCACCTTTAGCACTGACATAGTTTTAACAAACATTAGGAACCAAACACTAAATTATTTGGAATCAAAAGAAAAGTACAAAATGTGTTATTAATCATTCAAAACTATATTTTGTTAAACAAAGTTAGGTCGCCAAAGCGCATTTTACATTGAAAACCAACCCGAAGTGACCTAAGCCTGGCACAACCACTGCACCGAATCATTTGTAGCAGATGAAATGTAAATCCACTCTCGTTACGCGACGCCGACTCTCGCCTCGTATTCATGAAGTGGTGGAACAAATCATGAGCTATTAGATAAAAGTTATTTCTTAGGTGGATTTTTTTTTTCTAAATGACACACTGCCTTCTCCTTGCTCTTACCAGGAAACAATGTAATGTCTCTTCCAGCTCTTCTTCTATTGGCCATTCTTTCGTTTTTTGACTTTACTGCACCGTTGACTTGTGCACTCTTTTTGTTTTTTTCAATGGCTTTTCTTTAGTGCCCTCTATTGACAATCATTCATACTTAATTTTACCGTCAATAATCGAAACTTCTCTGAATATATTATAAAGATGCAAAATGCAGTATACTTGAGTATCGCACAAGTTAACTTGGTTTTGATTGTGTCTTTTTTCATAATCAAAGCAGGTTTGAGTTCTAGTTATTTCTATGTGTGCATATTATTCTTATGCTAGTTATTCAATATTACCTTTTGATTTACCTCGTACGCTTACTCAAATAATTTAGGCATCAAAATAAACAGGTGATATCGGTACTTCCACATTGAAATTTAAGTCATGAACCCTTTTTATTTTTGTTATACTTAACCCTCAAGTCATTTGACTTTTGAGTATCAACCAATTTATTACGTGAATCATTAAATCTAAAGCACTAATATTATTAGAACTCTCAACACTTGCACCAAGCACCTGATGAAAGGGCATGCGAACATTATCTTCAAATGTGTCAACGACTCACGTTCTTTCTCGTTTACTGGTTACCAGTTGTCTATTGTGACTTTTTGACTTATTTATACACCTGAGCACACTAATACTCACTGATTGACTTCTCAGCTCAGTTGGTAGTAGCTCTACCTTCTGTTTTCTGCACCGTAGGTCGTGGGTTTGCTCCCCACCGAGAATAAATATTTGTGTTGTGAACATAGATGTTTGATCTCTGTCTGGGTGTTATATTGTATTCTAAGTATGTATTTATTGAAAAAATGTTAAGATCTATTATATCAGCTCTCTAGTTCCCATAGCACAAGCTCTGCTTAATTTGGGGCTAGATAGTATTGTGTGCATTGTCCACAATATTAATTTATTTAATAGACTTATTCGAGTCTTTCTTTTACTAAATTGTAATTATTTTCACAGTTATTTGATAGAAAAAGTTATACTTCATCAGGTTTTTGTATGACGTCTATTACATCTCTGATATTTAAGTATATTTTGGAAAAAGCTTCTTTGAGTTTGACCTCTAATATAATATATTTTTACAAAATGCTTTTCTGGTAATCTGGTTTATCATAGACAATCCAAACTATGTCTATCTATGTTACATACGTTAAGGATTATGGGACAAACCGCCTGAGGTCTATCAGAATTTACGCGTTCCATAAAGTTGGGCGATGCATCTCCTTTCCATGTCACCCAGCCGAGCCCAATTAAGTTCAACTCACGACCTCCAGGTAAGGCCTTAAAGCAGGCGGTACTGATACCAAGTAACATTGTGTGAATACAATGTTGGCGAATATTAAGATGATCTGGCTGGTAAAAATGAGGCGTGTTTGCAAAATGTTCACTAAATGGTTGAGCAACTCACGATTGTTCTTTAATGGATTTGGTTTGGAGTATGCATTGTAGGTAATGAAAACGTTTTAGGAAAATTTGCATGCTTAGACAACCAAATTAACTATGCATACTTAAAGACATCTGTAGGCCTACCACAAGCTCTGTCTGGCTCTGTATCTGGCTCTGAGTCTGTGTGAGTGCTCACCAGTGTATTATATACTGTGTGTCTAACGTTTATGACCTATGAAGTAATGCTCTGTTATAGACGACTGTTACCACTTAACATCAGATGGACCATAATATATGTGCTTTTTCCATTAGCTAGTTGTATAAAAAAGCAGCCAAGTGCGAGTCGGACTCGCCCATGAAGGGTTCCGTAGCATCAATTAACATAATATGTATAAAGGTTTTTGTAGTTCGTCGAAAGGTAAATTGCGGTTGACGATTTATGACGTATAAAAAAAAACTACTGACTAAATCTCGTTCAAACCAAATATCGTTGGAAGTTTGCATAGTAATGTACAACATATATTTTTTTTGGATTTATCATTCTCTTATTTTAGAAGTTAGAGGGGGGGGACCAACTTTTTCCCACTTTGGAAGTGTCTCTCGCGCAAACTATTCAGTTTAGAAAAAAACGATACGAGAAACCTCAATATCATTTTTAAAGACCTATCCATAGATACCCCACAAGTATGGGTTCGATGAAAAAAAATTTTTTGAGTTTCAGTTTCATGTATTAAAAAAAAAACTACTGACTAGATCTCGTTTAAACCAAATATCGTTGGATGTTTGCATAGTAATGTACAACATATATATATTTTTTGGATTTATCATTCTCTTATTTTAGAAGTTAGAGGGGGGGGACCAACTTTTTTCCACTTTGGAAGTGTCTCTCGCGCAAACTATTCAGTTTAGGAAAAAACGATATTAGAAACCTCAATATCATTTTTGAAGACCTATCCATAAATACCCCACACGTATGGGTTCGACGAAAAAAAAAATTTTGAGTTTCAGTTTCATGTATGGGGACCCCCAAAATTAATAGTTTTTTTTCTATTTTTGTGTAAAAACCTTAATGCGGTTCACAAAATACATCTACTCACCAAGTTTCATCAGTCTAGCTCTTATGGTTTCGGAGAAAAATGGCTGTGACACGGCCGGACAGACAGACAGACAGACAGACAGACATGACGAATCTATAAGGGTTCCGTTTTTGCCATTTGGCTACGGAACCCTAAAAACACCACTCAGATTCTAAATAAATATTTACTTATCATGCCAGCCTTGCCCTCTTTCGAAAACTAAGCCTGCATCTTCTTCAACTGATGAACAAAAGACATCGTCAGATTATGAGGCAAATATCCAATCAGCTGATGACTGTCGTAAAATCGCCAGTTCTAAGGCCTCAAGTAGCTCAAGACTTCGTGCGGGAGAAAGCAGAAAGCGGGTCACCGCTAGATCACCAACTATTAGATTGTCATGCATGTTGGATGAGGTTATTAATTGTGACAGATTATTTTGCGGGTCTTCACGGTTGGAGCTGTTTGTAGCCATCATAGGGTTAATTGAGCCTCAAGCGATCTTATAGATAGAACTTTGTCTGTTTATGATCTTATCAGTTTGAAAGTCTTTGTGACCGCGAGTTGAATTGTTTGAACAAGTTTGAAAACATGTGTCAAGTGCATGAAAGAAGCTTTTGAAGTACACTTAAAAACCCTTTTACTATTAAATTGTTTTGAAAGACTAATGAGAGATAATGGTTTTAGGGACTTTATATGATATGCTTGGGTCTTGAACCTATTTTGCTTGTTCCGTCAGCTAGTTGTATAAAAAAAATATGATGCACTCTGACTCTGCACTGCACTCACTGAAGTCAAAAACCAATATAGTAAAAAAACGAGTCTTGAAGTACTATCTGGAGTGGATCTGGTAATAGTTTTACTATTACCAGATCTGAGATAGTAAAATTGAATAAAGATTTAGGTGCATAATGAAAGACAAGAAGCAATGTGCAAGAATGTGCTCCCACACGGTAAATTGAATGCAAATATTTCTTTGGTTTTGGATTGAGGCTTCCTTAAGAAGCTTAATGGGAGCCAACCCACCTTGTTTACAAAGGTTATGGGTTCAGAAACGTTGGCGTGCACTAATGGGTTGGATGACTTATTTGCACTTTCAGTTACAACGAAGACAAACAAACTGTTAGCATACTGGATAAAGACTAGAAATTCAAATATATTTTGTGTTTGCTGAGTTGCCCTTAACTTTCATGTGTCAGACATTCTTGGCCTTAGAAAATTGAATTAAAAGCTTCTGCGTGTAGTACTGAAGATAAGGGTTTTAGTGGTTTGAAATTTATATCCTCGGTCCTTGCTTTTTTTTTCATGTCCAAATGCAAAGTTTCGTTTATAGAATGAAAAATAAACATTATTTTCAGCTGTAGTACTCGTAATTAAAAACATATACTAGGCTAGCTAGGTATACCTACTTGTTTTTATTAGGCGTAGACAAAAGGGAATAGTTTTTTATCTTGCCCGTAATTGAAAATATATTTTCTGAAGAGAGTTCTCGGAATTTTAAATCTGAAATGTTATTTTCAATAACTTGTTTGTAATTTTGTTTGCACTGTAAAAACAACATTATGGTTTGCTAATTTTATAGCTAACCATAATGTTGGTTTTGATCACTACTTTTCTTTTTAAATTGCAGCTTCAACATTAAATGAATCGTATTTATCAAAATAAAAACCCTTTGCACATAATTATATATTGGTTCTAGCAGTTAATTACCAAAGAAAAAGTAAACTAAAGATAGTAAAACTTGAAGGAACACATGAGAAACGGTCTAAGTATTGGTTGTAAATTTTTCTAATTGTTTAGCTTTTGCCCTTTCAGTTTTTACACTGATTACCAAGTTATTACGCAAATCACGTAATAGCTCCTAGTAACTGTTCGAAGTGTGATAAGTGTATATGCTAATTTAAACCAAGGGTTAAGAACCAGCAATGAATGAACACCGCGCACATTGTGCCGGCCCACAGCGGGGCGGAGCGGGCCACAGCGCAGCGCAAAATGCTTACTTAGCGCATGGTGATAAGCCGGGCCTCAGCGCACTGATGGATTTTGAGTACAGTGTACAAGACGTCCCATGACAAAGAGTTTTCAGCTTGATCACACCATGCCGGGGCGCAGCGAGGCAGCATACTATACAGCCCGCTGCGCTCTGGCATAGTGTGCGATAGCTCATATTTGATCATATGACTGGCCTCTTAGCTCAGTTGGCATTGGCTCTGCCTTCTGCGCCGTAGGTCGTGAGTTTGATCCCCACCGATTACAAATATTTGTGTGGTTAACATAGATGTTTGTTGGTGTTATATTGTATTCTATGTATGTATTTACAACAAAAAAGTATTTAAGTATTATATCAGCTATCTGGTTCCCATAATACAAGCTCTGCTTAGTCTGGGGCTAGATAGTGTTGTGTGGATCGTCCGCAATATATTATTTATTTATATAAAATAGATACAGGTGATTTGAACGGATTTTTGCGCTGTGACCCGCCCCGCTGCAGCCCGGTATAATATATGCGCGAACCTTTACGTATGGTTCATTTACAATCTAAGTATAAAAAGTGGGTAGTTCTTAATTGATCTACCATAACAGTCAAAATTTAGCGTTGAGTGTGCAAGAAAATAATAAAATAGACTAAGTTCCGATCTTGATCTCGAATTTCTTAGAATTTTCTGTCAAGAGATGGAAATTGGGATTGGAATCGACTGGCTGTAGGTAAAACTATGCTGGCCGTTTTTTCGTCACTATTGTCTGACGAAAAATTAACATTTTACATGCTAAGTCTTTTTTAGGGTTCCGTAGCCAAATGGCAAAAACGGAACCCTTATAGATTCGTCATGTCTGTCTGTCTGTCTGTCTGTCTGTCTGTCCGACCGTGTCACAGCCATTTTTCTCCGAAACCATAAGAGCTATACTAATGAAACTTGGCGAGTAGATGTATTCTGTAAACCGCATTAAGATTTTTACACAAAAATAGAAAAAAAACTATAAATTTTGGGGGTCCCCATACTTCAAACTGCAACTCAAAAAAAATTTTTTCGTCGAACCCATACGTGTGGGGTATCTATGAATAGGTCTTCAAAAATGATGTTGAGGTTTCTAATATCGTTTTTTTCTAAACTGAATAGTTTGCGCGAGAGACTCTTCCAAAGTTGAAAAAAGTTGGTCCCCCCCCTCTAACTTCTAAAATAAGGGAATGATAAAACTAAAAAAAATATATGTTGTACATTACTATGCAAACTTTCAACGATATTTGGTTTGAACGAGATCTAGTCAGTAGTTTTTTTTTATACGTCATAAATCGTAAACCGCAATTTACCTTTCGACGAACTACAAGAACCTGTTTCCTGTTTATTTTCTGTATATTATGTTACTTGATGCTACGGAACCCTTCATGGGCGAGTCCGACTCGCACTTGGCTGCTTTTTTTAAACAAGCAATAAGTAAACAAAGTTTTTTGTACAAAAATTATTCTCGAAGTAATATCAAACAGTACCTATCTTTACATTGTTAAACTTACTCGTATCTTTCTTTAATCTGAGCCTGCTATAAGTAATCGTAAACTTTTATTGCTGTAAATGAGCATTGAATAACTAACAACACATCATTTTCTGTCTCCGTGTAAAGTGATGGTGATTCTTTGAACTGAGTTTTCATATATTTTAATTTACAAAATTATTGGATCATAAAATATTATGGGATGCTTTTGGAGTTGTATTGAATTATTGATTGTTTATTTCATCGTTTCGAAGTTTGTTTACGACTGCTTTGATTGAAATTTTAGTATAAACTCGATAAAATAATGATCCTAATAAACATCTTGTTAGAATTTAAATCGAATAACATTTTGAGTTTCATTTTTCGTATTTCCCTCTGTTCACACAGTAACCTGTATTTTTCTACGATAAGTAGTAAAATCAAACATCGCATTCTGATCCAAAGGTCGTGGGTTCAAGCCCGGTGGCGAGCGTGCCCCGTAAGGCTCATTGTAGATTATAGAGTCCTTTGCGACAAACTCACGCGTCTTAAGGCCTGCGCACACCTAGGTTGCTGGCGATGGCGATCAATGAAACACTGTCAAATATCGCTGTCAAACATTACAGCGATTCACCGATCGCCAACGCCAGCGACCTAGATGTGCGCAGGCCTTTAGGGTTATCGATAAAATGTTTTGTCTATGAGCATTAAATTTTTTACTAAAGGTTGTTTTTGAAATCAGATATTAATTTCAAACGTTAGTATAATTATTATATCGGTGCTGTTATTATGTAGTTGAAAGTTATTATTTGTGTATTAAAATATGTAGTTGAAAAGCTATTACTGCCTAGGAAAGTAAAGACAGAGATAGATGAGACTAATTAGGGCGAAGACAACCAACGATGTGCTTCTCCCTCGCACATTTTGAACCCTTTGAATTATATAAAATTACTGAAATTATTTATTAAACATCACGAGAAACTATCTTCTGTGTGTTGTGATTGAACACAGTTTAGAAAAAAAAAATACGGGTTGCACTCCGGGAGTGCCGGCAGAAGTGAAAACTTGATTATTAACGTAGGAACCCTAAAAGTTGTTTATTTTATCAAGTTCCTCAATGTAGTAAAACCCCAATCAAAGTCCTAAGGAACCCTAAAAATTTTAGCATTATCAAGCTCCTAAGTGTAGTGGAAATTCCAATCAAAGTGCTAAGGAACCTTAAAATTGTTTACATAATCAAGGTCCTAAGTGTAGTTGAAAGTCCAATTAAAGGCCTAAGGAACCCTAAAAGTTGTTTATTTTATCAAGTTCCTCAATGTAGTAAAACCCCAATCAAAGTCCTAAGGAACCCTAAAAATTTTAGCATTATCAAGCTCCTAAGTGTAGTTGAAATTCCAATCAAAGTCCTAAGGAACCCTAAAAATGTTAACATTATCAAGCTCCTAAGTGTAGTTGAAACTCCAATCAAAGTCCTAAAGAACCCTAAAAGTTGACCACTTAATCAAATTCCTCAATGTAGTAAAACCCCAATCAAAGTCCTAAGGAACCCTAAAAATTTTAACATTATCAAGCTTCTAAGTGTAGTTGAAACTCCAATCAAAGTCCTAAGGAACCCTAAAAGTCGACCATTTAATCAAATTCCTCAATATAGTATAACCCCAATCAAAACCCTATACGGAACCCTAAATTTTACGTAAAGCCAAATCCTCAACGGGTCGGAACCGCTAGAAGGGACCTTGTCGCGCGACCTACAAGTAGGTCCTAAATGAAGTAAAACGGCAGACATAGGAGGAGGGGGTTCTGGGGGGCTAAGGGGGGTCACAGCAAGGCTCGCTTCGCTCGCCGCGCTGTTCCCCGTGGTCGCGTGGCGGCTCGCTTCGCTCGCCGCGACGCTCCCCCCGGGTTCAGGAAGAAGGGGTTTTGGGGGGCTTAGGGGGGTAACAGCACGGCTCGCTTCACTCGCCACGCTGTTCCCCGTGATCGCGTGGCGGCTCGCTTCGCTCGCCGCGACGCTCCCCCCGGGTTTCGGAGGAGGGGGTTCTGGGGGGCTTAGGGGGGGTCACAGCACGGCTTGCTTCGCTCGCCGCGCTGTTCCCCGTGGTCACGTGGCAGCTCGCTTCGCTCGCCGCGACGCTCCCCCCGGGTTCAGGAGGAGGGGGTTCTGGGGGGCTTGGGGGGAGTCACAGCACGGCTCGCTTTGCTCGCCGCGCTGTTCCCATGGTCGCATGGCGGCTCGCTTCGCTCGCCGCAATGCTCCACTCGAAAAAAAAGGCTTAAAAATAGGGCATTTTTAGGTTTTTTAAATAATAAAGGGGTCTAGAGGGAAAGGGGGGAAAAATTTATATTGCTTTCAAAATAATCTCACCTTCCCTACATGACCCAAAAAAAAAGTGCTCAACGCCGCTAAAGAAGTTTTCACTTCAAAAACTTTGCATTTATAGAATAAGAATTATATTGACTCCGCTTTTTATTGTTTATTATTTGCAATAATTTAATTTGGAGATCCTTGGCTTTTTTTCACTTGTTATAATTATTGCACAATAATTGTGCAGTTCTGTGAAAGTGGGCAATTCTCGTGCAGTTTAATGTTTTTTTATTATGAACTCTACGTTGTAGTCTTAGGGTACATTTCTACAAAAACATCCGTCTTACGCTTTTTCGATCAGGGTCACGTGATCCTGACGCGAGTTTAAGATTTTATACCCATTACAGAAAGTGCTCAACGCCGCTAAAGAAGTTTTCACTTCAAAAAAAATAATGATTTCAACACGTTTTCAAATTTAATTCCTTATTGGATTAATCTTTCGTCTGATCGTCTATCATTTCTGTCTATCAGTAGCTTCCAAGTCTAGTTTATGTTTAAATAATCTCGCTTAGCCTGAGTCGTGGCAGCAAATTATTACATAAAATATTAATGTAAACCCTTTACAATCATAGTTCACTCACCGTATCCTTTGTAGTACATAAAATGAGGTAGACTAAGGTTAAAGTTCGTTTTGAACAGTTCGATACCTATAGGAGCATTATGGTAACTCCTTTGTCCCGAACGAACCGAACAATAGCTACTTGGCTAATTAATTAGCTCACCGATACTCGTTACTTTGAAAATTTTGAAGGGTCTTTGCTAATGAATTGTTTTGATTGGTCGATAGAGTTTGGTGTAATTGGTGAAGAGTTAATCAGAATAATGTATTATTTTTCATGGTCGTCAGTGGAATTATATAAAATTGTCTAATTGAGATCTAATAGAGAGATAACATGGTAAACACGATTTCTGATGATGACGACGAAAGAATATTAAATCATCATCATCATCATCATTTCAGCCCGGTATCACCCACTGCTGGGTATAGGCCTCCTTCATATTTTGCCAGCCTCCCCTGTCCTGCGCGTCTCTTGTCCAGGTGTTTCCCTGTGACCTGTGAAAGAATATTAAATATAAATTAAAAAGCTATTTTTTATGAACAACGGAATATTTACCATGATTTCATTTCATAAGTTTTAACTCTCCATATTTCTGCACAGCTGTCATATAAATAGTGTTAAAAACCATGATAGTTTCAAAAGTTATATCACAAAAAACTTTGTTCAAGATTTCTAACTCTTTGGTTCTCTGCGTTCTTCAACCAACTTGAGAATCATTATGATTTTCTTTCTAATCTACTTTCTACGATGCAATAAACTGAGCTACGCATTATCCGGTTGCTGGCCTATCATCTTGCGGTCAGGGACCATTATCTCACCGCAAGTCCTCCGCCAGTCTTGTTATGGCGACAATCTGTTTGAAGTTGTTTTTTTTGGCTCGTAACAGTCTTTTTGGTGGTCGGGCGTAAGCTTCCGTGCGTTATTGTGGTTGGAAAATGTAAACGAGAGAAATTAATTTGTAATAATGTTCAGCATTAAAACTGCCTAAAAATATCTCAAACTATGGCCTGGAGACAGAAGCATCCATATGCTCTTGACAAAAACAAAGGCCTATTTACTTTTTCCAAGAAATTAAAAAAAAAAAAACGTAAGACCAGATAACATATAACTATGAAACATAATTGCTTTTAATGATATTCAAGAGGGATTAAGTAAATAAATAAATAATGAGGACAATTCACACCACACTATCTAGCCCCAAACTGAGCAGAGCCTGTGTTAGTTAGTTCTGCTTAGTTTAAGCCAGATGGCTGATGTAAGGCTTGCATACATTTTTATTAAATACATACATACATATATACAATTAACCACCCTATTCTTTTCTTCTCTTTCTTATTGTTTTTATTATGATCTAGATCTCATCCCGATGCACGCACATTGACATAAAAAAATCTTGAGCTGTTTGCTGGATAGTTGGTTCTGTGATATTATTTATTATGATATTTATATAGAGAGGTCCTAGCAGTGGAACACACCAGGCCGAATAAAAAAAAATATACCGTTTTCGTTTTATGGAGTTGGAATACTTACCAAAGTTATTTCTTCCGTGCCCAAGAAAATACACCATCCTGTCGTTGAGTAATCCTGAAATGTACAGCATCCATTGCGTCCTGACTCTGAAATATTGCGAGTGAAATCGTCACGACAGCCTGTCCTCGGCTTTATTTGTAAAGCAACACACCGCTTGATGGGACGGCACTGGGAATAATCTGTTCAGAGGAGAGGTAACTTGACGTGATGTGTGATGTGTTTCGCGATCGTGAACAGATTCGCATAAGTTTAAGGCGTTACAATGTCAGCTTACTCCATACTTTTCTTCACTACGCTTCAACAAAATTTGCTCAAATCTTTCATAAACGTACGAGTAAATGAAAAATGTATAGCTAACTGGAATTGATTTATATTTAGTGTTAAAATAGCAGGAGTGGTAAGAGACAGAGAAGACAAATGAGTATATCGATCCATCTGTCAGAGATAATCAATTTCTGTGTGCGTTCTTAGAAATTATTTTTAATCTGTGAGTTCATGCCTTTATTTAGACACTTTTACTAACCGTATAAATAGCCGAGTCATAAAAAGTCAAGACTTTTTCAAAAATTAAGCTGAAAGGAAATAGGAAAAGAAAATCGGGGCACTTAATTATTTTACTTTTTTATATTTATTTATTTAATGTGTTTCACAAGGTCTATTGGCTTACGGTCTTGACAGAATACCAGAGCATAGCTTCCTTACAGTAGCTAGGCATTATGCTGAGTCAAGGCCCTTTTTGCTGCTGTAGCACACAGAAACATGACGCACTTCTCCAGTATTAATGTATTGTTTGTATCTTTCTTCTGTTAGTGTCCTTGTATTTTACTGGTTTTTGTGTGCTTATGTAGTAAATAAATAAATGTCTACGTCTATGTCTACTTGTGCTATTGAGCTTTTAAAAGCTAAAATTAGTAACATTCTTTTGTCGCTGACTATACCTACATATCTGCAGATATCTGAAAATACTTATTGTAACTTAAAAAAGGTAGTGGAATTTACCATTTGTACAATTTTAATTTTTACGTTTTACCTTCCTTTTTCCTTATGTAGTTATTTCTATGTTGTGCTTTAGCTACATTGATTTTAATGCGTAAAATGTTAAAAATAGCTCTAATAAAATGTTTAGTACCATTTTACGACTATTATGCAATTTAATGCAAATGATTATGCACCGACACAATTACTAAGTACTTTAGTAACCTTTAAAATATTTTATGGTAAATGTTATAAAGTTTCTTAGTAGAATTTTACTGCACTATCATTGCTTTTGTGAGTGTCTGTGCATAAAAGGTTCCATCCAGGACAAATATTTTTTTATGACGGAACTGATGTGAAAAATCACAAAAAAACTAAATTTGTAGAAGTATCTTTTTGTTAATTTTGGTACCTAAGTTGCTTAGTTTTTGAGATGTTACACCAAAATTCCATAAAAATAAAAATAACCAACTATTTTTGTTTTATTATTTTTCTATGTTTCATCCACAATCTAAGTGTAGTTGAAACCATGTCGGCGTTCATCTTAAAATAACTCATTGCCATGCCATGTTTTTTACTGCGTTGCAATGTAAATAGCTCTTGGATGCATTCGCCAGGTGCATTTGCTGCCGCAATTTGTGTTCCGTCGGACCCAACTGGCAATTACTGTGTCCGACAGAGAAAAATTGATTTTTCAATGTTGGTTTTAAGGTGGTCCTTGATTATAGACATCCCTGATCATTGCAGCTTGTGTGACGCGAACTAAAAAAGTAGGTATGTGAGGACCTACATCGAAAGTGTTTTTGCGGCTATTATTTTGGTATGCACGTCAATCAGTCTTGGATTGAAAGGGTGACTTTGTACATCTACCTTTTTTTCTTCCAGTATGGTAAAACCAATGGTCTGTACAACTTACAGCTGTTGGTCATTAGCTTTAGTTTATTGTGAAGTTATTTCCATGCAAACTATGACATCACTATTGGACCCCTTTGGAGTAAGATTTTCAACAATCGTTTCCTTCAAAGAATGCTTACGCAAAATTCGAGATCTATGTATGTAGTTTCGAAGATTTGTGATGTTCTTAGGTAGAATCAGTCTTCTTCTTATCGTGTCACTGGTTCTTTCGACCCAGTGTGGTGAAAGGATTTTAAGTGCGTCTCAAAGAAGCAAAAGGTAGTCAGTGATTTTGTACTAAGTATTTGATGACTTGGCCTTAATGTTTTTTTTCTTCATGCAAATGATAGACATACCTACGGGCTTAGGCCCACCTGATGGTAAGTGGTCCCCATCACTCATAGACACCAACAACACCAAGGATGCTGTTGTTGCGTTGCCTAACCTGAAGGAACCTTTTTACATTGTTTTTATATAAAACATTCATAAAACTATAATTGAATTTGAATTCAGGCTTCAACTTTATACCATTTAAATTTTAGACCCACTTATAACTTATCCGCACTACAGCTCAATTATATTCATCTTTTCAAACTCTTGAATGAAGTTAGCCTGCAGTGTATTTTGTATGGACCGTCCAAAGGTATTTTACATACAAGTAATTGGATATCTTTGCTGGGACAGGCGTTCGGTCGACAGATGGTATGTTGAAATTAAATTAACAAGGGTAGCCTTACCCGAATCACTTGTTCTGTTTTTGTTGAACTCTGTGCAGTACGGCAAATCTAACAAGTATGGTAATTGGTTCATGTATTTTTTTAGGAGTGCACTATGCACTATGATCGATACTGATATAATATATAAAAACTCTCTACTCTTCTAGACTCTTTTTAACGCAGACAGTGGCACTAAGCCCGCCTAAGAGCACTAGTGGCCTAGTGGTATCCGATTTAAGGTTATGAGTTCAAATCCAGTTGTGTACCAATTATTTTTTCTATCGCAATAGTTACTTGCACTGTGATACTACTCTCAAACGGTGAAGGAAAACATCGTAAAGAAACCAGCATGTCTTAGAACCTAAAAAGTTCAAAAATAGGTGTCAAGTGAACGAAAGTAGCCTCTCTGAGGCGCCTTAAAATCCTTTAACCACATTGGTTTGAAAGAACCAGTGACACGATAAGAAGAGGAAGCGCAGACAGAATTTCGTATTATTATAAAAAATCGAATAATTTTTTTTCACAAATATTCGTGCACAAAATTTTCAATATCAGTTGCACACCCGATTTATCCCCCTAACTGAACAACCAAAGGGTAAATAATGAGTACCTTTCAATTGAAAACCAGGTGCACTTACCAATTTTAATAACAAGCTTTCCAAAAACCCATAAAATTTCATTGGAACTATTTATACAAAACGGTAATACAGATAGGTACCGAAAGTAAATTTATTGAATTATAGTATAGCATGCTTCGCGGTAATAATGTAACCAATAGGTAATTTAACCGGACCATAAAATTAATGCTGTTTTAGCTTTTATAGTTTGCATAGGGGTGAAACATAGTAGCTAATGCAATACTTTAATAAAAAATAAGTACGGACATACTCGTAACATGCTATTTTTGATAGGCTATTATTTATGGTATAACCTCGCTTTGGTTCACGTAAAGCCAGTTAGCGAAGAAAATTTATGACGAAATGAAAAAAAGGCTTGTTTAACGCTTGGTTCTCAAGTGAAAATTATGTATGATTATCTTTCTATATAATCTCGCCAGATCCCTGAGGAAGTGGTATAGCCAGAGCACAAGGTCAGCGATATTAATTTGTCAGTCAATAGACATCAATCCGCTGAACCTTGGAAACGTCAACCTTTTGGAAATTGGGCTTACTGAACGAGTAATGATAAAAAACAATAAAGCTTGTAAAAAGCGAGAAGGATACAAGTTATCTCGGCAACGATCAAATCCCAGGCCGATTTATTTCATCGGTGTAGCTCATTTGCACGAAGCGCCCGTATATCCTCGTTTGCGGCCACAGTGACATTTTTATGATCGCACTCCAAAAGGATAAAAGCCTACAACAGCATCCGATACGGGATGCGTCTTAAGGAAGAGGATTTGTTGCGTATTCCGGTAGTAGATAAACTGGCATTTCATGACCAATGTAACCTTTCGTCTTCCTGCCTTTATACTTCACGTGGGGTCCTCCATTCTCCTCTGTCAGCCGTCACCTCTGTATTCACTCCTCTCTTATCTTTGTCATCTTTCACACATTTCATGACCAATGTCATGGATAAGCTTATCACTTTAAACCTTGGTAGATGGCAAATTACTATCTCCTGATGTAATAATCTGAGTCTTACCCGTTACCGTCTAAAAGATCTGATGATTGTGAATATAGTTTCCTTCATGGAAGGTTGCCGTGATCGCACTGTTTTGGAGATAGCTAAGTTACCGCCTATCTCTTGGTGCGTTCCCCAGTCGCCTCTTACAATGTGGAAGAGCCTTAGAATATGCCAAGACCATGGCCAATTTTATACCTATTCTAAAATTATTTATTCACAATCTGCATAGTGCTTCCAATCAGGCTTTCATAACTTTAGTCTTTGAATTAATGTTTATTGTTTCACCTGTTGCTTTCATCTCTTTCGATTGTAATATATGAACAGATCCCTAGTATCAACGCAAGGACCTTAGCCCCTGCAGGCAGAACAAAGTGATTCAGTTCACTCCTAACCCGACTTAAAGTTTTTAAGAAAAGTTTATTTTGAGATTTAATTTTTAACGCGAATTTATAGTGTGGCTGGTGCTGTGGTAACGTTGAATATAATTGAAATGACACTAGAAAAAAACAACTTTCCAAGATCTCTATGCAATAATACAAGATAGGTTGACAAATCTGTTTTTGTATATCACTTAATTTGACAGCGCTATAACCATTACTCCCTTTGTTGTTTCAGTTTTTAAAGAAAAAGACGGCAATATTTTTAGTCCTGCAAGAGTCTTGTAGAGCTCCTTTAATCGAAGAATACATTAGGGCTTTTACCCAAGCACCCAGAGAGATCAGTAGGGAACAATCTCTTTAGCCCTATAACAAGTACCACCCATAAATATTCCGGATATTGATTCATGTGATTATTAATCGTCTTTTTAATGGTTTGCACAATATTTTTACCTTTATTGTGATATATATTATGTAGTAAGTCATAAATGGTGGCAGCTATAAGGTTTTTACGGGGAGCCATTTCAGTTTATTAGTAAAAAAGTAGTAATATAGTATGTATAATGTGAAAGATGACATGGATAAGAAAGAAGTGAATACAGAGATGATGGCTGATAGAGGAGAAGAGAAGAGGAGAATATGCTGTGCCGATCCCGCATAAAGTAGGATCAAGGCAGGAAGAAGAAGAAAAAGAGAAGTATTAGTAAAAAAATATAGTAGTTTACTACCTATACCTGCTAACTGTATTTTTTATTAATCTTTAATTTGTTTTTACTCTTCAGTGTACTAAATAGTGTAATATACCTACACATACCTATATTTTTTAATTATATATGTTTTGCTGTGAGTATACTGTGAAAGATGACATGGATAAGAAACAAGTGAATACAGAGATGATGGCTGATAGAGGAGAAGGGAAGAGGAGAATTATATTGTGCCGATCCCGCATAAAGTAGGATCAAGGCAGGAAGAAGAAAAAAAAGAGGAGTATTAGTAAAAAAGTATAGTAGTTTACTACCTATACCTACCTGCTAACTGTATTTTTTATTAATCTTTTATTTGTTTTTACTCTTCAACGTACTAAATAGTGTAATATACCTACACATACCTATATTTTTTAATTATGTTTTGCTTTTCGCGAATAAATTATATTAGTATACTCTAAAAAAATCTACGTTATTTTAGAATAACTATTTTTATGATCGTATTTAGAAGCTGTTTTTAAATAAGAACACCATAAAAGTTCTTCATGTTTCATTTTTATCGCTAGGTGACCGCAGTTTGGGTTGATGCTTCTGCTCTGCTCCTCCAACTTTGACAGTTTTGAAGCAGCAATATCTGAAACAACAAAGTCAAAGTGTATTTATTTTCAGAACTGTCCAGGGTCGATAATGGTGCCACGACTTTCACGGGATCAACAGCATAACAATATTGGATTTGATTTTAATTGTAACGTGTCTTCTTCTTATCGTGTCACTGGTGCCTTCAAATCAGTGCGGTGAAAGGACTTTTAGTGCGCCCAAAAGAGGCTTCTTTTGAGCACTTGATACAATGTTTCAGAACTTTACGAACATACAAATCTAGTAGGTATCACGAGAAAAAGATATTATACTTTGTCAAAAAACCACACAAATTTTAGTCCCATCTTTTTAATTCCGTATACTTACTTCTCGATAAAAAAATAATTAACTCTTTTGTGCATCTAAATCATATGAAACTATAAAAAAACTTCTCAATGTAATCAATTTCTAATTTGCCAGCCCGTCATCATGGTCAGAATCCAATAAAGTACGCCAAGCTTCTTCAAACATTTTACAAATTCAACAGTTCGTTATCGGTCAAATTGTAATTCATAGCATTTCGTCTAGTCATGTATGAAATGAGTAGGTACTCAATAGCTTCATCCGTTATTTGTTCATCAGAGACCAACAAAACGATAATTGACTTAGGCTCTTGGAGTAATAAAGAGTTAGCTACATGTACACCAATTTCATAAAACATAATCTATCTTAGAAATATACCTTGTTTCTTCTTTCGGTTTCTTTTATCAACCAGTACAAGATGTTCCTATGCTCAATGGAATACCTATATTTTTACCAACCACAGATATCACGACAGAATTATTTGTTAGCCAAGCGTTATAAAATAAAATGTGTTTAGGTAGTCAGGGTTCCAACACGCTACTACGTCAATAAGCTTTTTAGTTTCGTTGGTTTTGCGTTCAGTTTTTTTAAATGTTATCTATGCTACTACTGTTTATCGAAAAACCATTACAAAAATGACAATAATAACCATGTACGTACCAAACTTATCATTTTAATTACTTAGAATCTTAATTTTAGGCATGGAACGTATAGCAATTTACTAAAAAAAACAATGGTATAAAAATTACTATGAAAATAGTAATTTAACAGTTTTTGATCTTGTGTTTCCAAGGATAATATTAGATTTTAAAATACTAGTTTTAGGATTGGATTCAATATGGATTAAACGAAGAAACATTGCCTCTTTGTGTTCTATAGCTTGGTCAAAGCTACTCAGATCTTAACCTGCAATTTCGCCAGTAGCTATACTCAGATCATGATAGAGAGGTGCCAATCAGTGATGATAAATGGTCTCTTTAAGAATTCTTGTAAACTTAATTTAAGTTACTTGTTAGTTAATGCTGACGGAGCGACAAAAACTACCTTTAGAAAATCAAGACACCACACTTCACCTATCAAGACACACCTACCTTTGTTGATTGAAAGTGAACATTATTCTTTTATGGCTTCTGTCATCATGGATAGTCTTCTTCTTCTATGACTATCTGTCATCATGGCATGAAATTACTGTACAGTGCCACCAACTTATTTCATCAAGTGATACAGAAACTAAAAATGATGCAATTTTATTTCGCTTCGCAGACAATTTTATCTTTTGTTTCACCGTTTTTTGATAGTTACGCCCCTCATGATAGGTGGCACTTTTAGCGAAGTTTGACGATTTTTGCCGAAGAGGTCACGTGACGTGACGCTAGTTCATTGGTTTGTTTTCCACTTCAAAAAATGCTCAAGCCCTAGTTTTTCCTTCAAAAATACAGTCAAGTCAATTTTGAAAGTACCTAAATTGTGAGGATAAACTTATTTGCTATAATTTTATCTGTCAAAACATCTATTAAAATTCCTGTAGCTCGTAAAAGCCATACAAAGCGGATCTTTCAATAAGAGAGTAATTAAATCAGTTTTTCCCACGGTGTTCGAATGTAGTCAAAAAATCCACAGCAATTTATTTGTTTCATCGCCCTTCTTTATCGAGGCATTTTACAAATAAGCGTTTTAAGCTTAAAGCTGTAGCTTATATTGCAGCGGCTGCTACACATTCTTTCACTGTTTTTTACAACACTGGATAATAATAAAATTAAATGTACAATTTAACAACCTACATACCCTGTGTCTTATTGTAGTTTTTTTAACAAAACGTAGAATACCAAGGGTCATACTTACACGCTGGATTTTGCAAAAGAAAAGTTTTTTTTGAAAGAAAACTGCAAATGCTCGTCTACGTTTACGCTGACCATGATTATAATTATGTTCACTATTCAAATATAATAAAAAAATTTAAAAAAATAAAAGTTCGTTGGGGAATAAAAGTTCTCGAATGGCGACCACGAACCGGAAGACGAAAAGTAGGGTGCCCACCGACCAGATGGACCGACGACATTGTTAAGATTGCGGGAAGCCGGTGGATGGAAAGAGCTCAGAATCGTTCTTCCTGGAAATGTGTAGGGGAGGCCTATGTCCAGCATTGGACTTCTTCAGGCTGATGATGATGATGATGATGATGATTCAAATATTGGTAGTTGTTGACTAAAGTGGAGATCACGTTTAAGCTTGTGTAGAAAGCCCTCCGGCAAGTTAAGACGACGATCTGCGAAATGTAGATGGCAAGCACTTGGAGGAGAAGAGCCGAAAACCGGGCTCAGTGGCGCGTCTTGGGACCTACATACGTCCAGCAGTGGACTGTTATAAGTTGACCATGATGATGATGAAGCTTATGTTATACAGTGGAGTAGTTATTTCGTTTATAAGCTACGTGCAACTCTTGAACAGGTTGATCTTACATTATCCAGTTTCCAGTTAATCACAGGGTACGGAGATCGCTCAAAACAAACACACGGACAGTAAGTATCGGCCCTCTGTAGGTATTACAGTAACGACTGCACTTGATTTTAATTCTTCCGCTATTACAAAGTGAGTAACCGAGAATTTTGCAATTAATTTTCAATTGAAAATTTCCTTGGTGGTGTGTTCAACCAACATTGTACTCTATGCTACTGCTAGGAAGTTATATTTTACATTATCGTAGTTATTTCCTGTAGGCTTAGGTCTAATATGACTGTATTTTATAGGAATAACGTTTAAGAATTGGCTATTTTTACACATCTCGAGCCTCTGGTATACAAAAGTACATTATTAGTGGACGTGCTTTGGTAAGTAATGCAATTGTTAAGGGAAAGAAAGCCGTCGATGAACTTAGCACTCGCACACTGACCTTTTAAAATATTTAAATTCACTGAACTTATTTATCGCAAATTGTGATCAACTACCTTGTGTGCGACCCGATTTCACACATTTTGGCAAAATAATATGTTTGATCCTAACACGTTTTCTTACCTAAACGTTTACCCAAGTACAAAAAACCTTAATTTTCTAGAAAGATAATTAATGTTTATTACACAAAAACTTCTTTCTTAGCTGTATTTCAATCTAACAATAAAAAGAGGACCTTTAACCAATAATATTTTATAGAATGTTTTTTTTTAAATAAATTGTATTTTCTCGTTTCATGATTAAAGTTTACTACAAAAAACTTCTTTTCAGCTTTACTTATTCTAAAAATAAGAAAAGGGCTCACCAACCAAAAAACCCTCTAAAGGTTTTATTTTGTAACAAAAATGATTTCATTACATAAATTATAAAACCCATTACTTGATTATTTCATAATAATTGTTCAATTCACGCGCACTAATTAGTAGCAATATCATGTTGAAATAGCGAATTGCTCACGATAGTAATCTTAATAAATCAAAGACAAGGTGTTATGAACGATAAAAGAACGCATGCTATAAATTACGAATTGCATTTAATATTAAATTAAACGTGAAATTAATGAGAACAAAGGCACGATTTCATTGAATAAAAGTATGAAGCAACTTGCAATATAAACTGGCCGAGCATGTTTCACCAAATTTTATGACAAAACTAGTGGCCACCCGCGGCTTTGCTTTTTAACAACCTTTTATCTTGCGATTTCTGTAAATACTTCAGGGGGCTAATTCTCGGGCCGATCTCGATCATTTTCAATTTTATTTTATTGCTTCTTTTCGAAGAGAGAATGGATGATTTCCTTTAGCAATTCATCAACGACCTCATCGTAAAAGCCTCGACAGCTATGATATACGGAAAACGTAGAAAAAGTGCAGTATTGTGAAAAGAAGCAATAAAATAAAATTGCTAAATGATCGAGATCGGCCCGAGAATTAGCCCCCAGGTCCAATGCAATCCTAATTAAATCACCGTTGCTAAACCACGGAGAAATCAACAGGGCTCTAATTCAGTAGAAATGTTTTTAATTATTAAATCATTTAGCACCCCATATGATACCTACATATAAATTCGACTAGCCCCTCAGCTCAGTTGATAGTAGCTCTGCCTTCTGCGCCGTAGATTGTCAGTTCAATTCCCACGGAGAACAAATATTTGCGTGGTGAATGCAGATGTTTATTCTCTGCCTGGGTGTTATTGTATTCCAAGTTGATAAATGTAAGAATAAAAAAAAATTATATAATTTATTATATCAGCTACCTAGTTCACATATAAGTACAAGCTCTGCGCTATTTGGTGCTAGCTATTGTTATGTGGGTTGCCTACAATTTATTTATTTCATTTCCCTGTTAAATCAGAAAGGCTTAATCGATTTTATTGTAATAAAACAGCGAATTCACTGATAATAAAGTTAATATGTGTCACCAGCCCCGAAAACCCGTCATTGGTCAATGTAATTACCAGAAATGTTGCCACACTGGAAAACGAAATGCAGATAAATATTTCGTACAATAATTTTTACGAACTCAATAAACTTAAAATACAAATTAGCAGCCAAAACCGGCGTTTACTACGCAAGCGGAATGTTCTTTGATGGGTTATTTAAGCTTTTTATTTTTAAGCTTTATCCTACTCATCATCATTTATCATTATCAGCCTGAAGAAGTCCACTGCTGGACATAGGCCTCCCTTTAACATTTCCAGGAAGAACGATTCTGAGCCCTTTTCATCCATCAATTCCCCGTGATCTTAATAATGTCGTCGGACCATCTGGTGCGTAGGAGCCGGTTTCGTCTTCCGGTTCGTGGTCGCCATTCGAGAACCTTTATTCCCCAACGGTTGTCGGTCCTTCGAGCTTGAAATCCTATGAACTGATATTCACGGGGGGTTTCAACGATAGCTCAATAGAGGGTTTATACAACGTGTATCAAAATATGTGTACTATCCTTAAGGGGGGTGAATTTCCACCCCCCGGGGAACAACTTTTGTTCAACGACTTTTCGAACTTCGATTGGTATCTCTGAAAAAAACTGCAACGAAGTTTCAACATGAACAGCTGACTTTATACAAAGTGACAACCCTAAACTCAGCTACAGAGGTAGTAGGTAGTAGTAGTAGACCTACAGAGGTAGTAGGTCAAGGGGTCAAGGGGTTACAAGGATAGGGTTGTCAAATTATTTAGGCATTATGAAATTAAATATTTTTGTATGGGAAACTGAAAATAGGAATTTTTAATTATCTCCCCCCCACAACTGATCACCATTGTGGTCTGAAACCCCCCACCTTCGCATAGCACACATATTTAGATACACCTTGTATAAAAGTAGGCAGTGGACTGTAGGTTTTTACAAATAAGAAGTAAATTACTTATGCCTAGATACAAACAAACCAATAGCACTTGTGGACGAACCGACTGTTGTAGGTAGATTATGCAGTGGACTGTAGATTTTTGCGAATAAGGAGTAAATTACTTATGCCTAGATACAAACAAACCAATAGCACTTGTGGACAAACCGACTGTGGTAGGTATATTTTATCTATTTTCACGGCGAAACGTAGAATGGACCTATATTAATGCAGAGCACTGGTGGTCTAGTGGTAGTAGCCCCGCCTTCCGATCCGAAAGTCGTGGGTTCAAATCCACTCGTGTAACAATGAGTTTTTCTGTCGAAAAACTTATTTGCACTATGCCAGTAGGTACTCTCAAAACGGTGAAGGAAAACATCGTGAGGAAACCGGTGTGTTGTAGAACCTAAAAAAGTTCGAGCAACACGTGTCAAGGTTCACGCAAAAAGGGCCCACCAGCGGCCTACTTGCGGAAAAACCTGCCCGTACCACAAGTGCGCATGATAAACTTGCCTTAATGCATTACTGTTTGACAGATAGAGCAAAAAACCTGCCCACGTCAAAACTAAGGCCTCTGTCAATAACTCTTTATCGATGCTCAATAAATTTGTTTCCTTTGCATTCAGACGCAAGTTAGACCATTTGCGTCATTTTATAATTAAATCAAAGTTCACCCACTGTGAGTACTGTGACAGTAATACTGCCTACTGATTGATCTAGTGCTATGAAAATTGCAAATTCAGATTGGGTATCGGAGAACGATTGCATTTCTAGAGTCCGCGTAAGATAACTCTGCGCGTGTTTAATGGCAAAAATGGACTGAAAATTCATCTTCGAATCACAAACATAGATGGGGCTTGAAATTGAGCTTGCATTGCGTTTAATGCAAGTTCATGATTGTAATTGGTAGTTTATTTCCAGTAAGTTATTTTTACAACTGTCAGTTGTTGTCTATTATAAAAAGCTAATTTAATAGAGGTATTTCTTAGGCAGGTAGCTGGTACTGTAAAAACAATCGGATTATAGCGCTTCTGATTGTAAGGGGTAGGTAGATATGCTGTAATGGTATGTGTTTGTAATGAGATAGATAAACTCGTTAGTGTACACAGAGAAATAAATACAGAAATTATCAAAAATAATGAGTACAAATTGGTGGTTTTATCTCTGAGAACGATCTCTTTCGCCTGGATAGGTATCCTTTTCATCCAAAAGCTGTTTATCCTTTGGATGAAAAGGATAAATAAAAATCGAAAATAATATGGTGGTATAATGGGAGGGATGTGATTGGAAGATTAATTCCAAAAATATTTTTTAGAACTTCTGACACCAGTCACGAGCAGAGTTATCGTGCGTGGACTCTAGTCTGTATTTTATAGTGACAATACAGCAAAACGCCAACTATAAAATGATTGGAGAATGTTGAACTGACCCGCTCCTGCGTGAATTCAGGTTAACTTAACTGTATTTTGACTATTGAACTTTGACTGTTATATTTTATAGGAAGTAATATTTTAAAATGTTTATTTTGTTTTATCAGTTGAGCTATAAAGATAAGAATCTAATGATACTGGTACGAGTAGACAAGTACCTACATAACAGACATGAGAGTTAAACCATCGAATAAAAATCGGTTGTCTGTAAAGTCGGTTTACTGACGATAATTGAACGTGACAACGTCATACAGCTGTCCACGCGGACGCATCGCTTACAAGTAGGAGAGAGACAGATGTCGAACGCTGCCGAACGCGGAGTCCGATTGCGCCTCTTTGTCGCTCGTTCCACGCTCTCGCTTGCACTTCAAGCCTTAAATGGAACGCCTCAGAGCGAGGTCACGCCGCATGAGTCATGTTTTTTCGTGCGTGCAGCCGGTTCCATCGAATTATAAGACGTTGTCACGTCAAAAATAAAAAATGTTCTACTTTACAATCATGTATTTATTGCAAAACCAAAAGCTTATAACATTCATGATCTAGAAACGATTAAAGGTTTTCACGGAGACAGAACATTTCAGAATAATAGATAGTTGATACTGTGAACGATGTAAGTCGACATAATATATTATCAAAGGATATGAAACCGTAGGTAGGTACATGCATGTAATCAAAGACAACAGAAAAAAACAATTTCTTGATTTAAAGAAGTGTACTAAAAGTAGCTACCAAAATATCGTAAAGTAAACTGACCAAAAACACCGAGAACAAATATTTGTGCAGTGAACATAGATGTTTGTTCTCTGTCTGGGTGTTATATTGTATTGTGTATTTCTAAGGATGTATTTGAAAATTATAGCCTTTAGTTATATCAGCTAACTGGTTCCCATAGTACAAGCTCTGCTTAATTTGGGGCTAGATAATATTGTGTAGATTGTCCACAATATTTATTTATTTATTTTATGTAACACAAAACAGGCTTGTTGTAGGCAAAATACTCATGGATTTTACTCGTATAAGCCACTTGTCTCATCTCAAAGAGTTTTCAATACAATACACGATTTATGTACAAAGTCTCAATACGCCATCTCGAAGCATCTCAATAAGAGCGGGGGCACACGATGCGTTGCGGCACCGCACCGCAAAGATTTCACCGTGTCAGTGGGCACACGAGCGGTGCGGCGCCGTAACGTTGTTATGTCGCAGCGGCGCCGTAGCACCGTTGGACAGTCTGTTAATGAAAATGGATCGTAAAAGACGTCTATTGTTGGAAACAACTGAGCGGTGCCGCTCCGACGTCGCAACGCATTCACCCCTCCCCGCCTCGTTTTAGGTGGTTGCAAGTCCGGTGCGGCGCCGGAGCGCATCGTGTGACATGCCACAGATATTTCTATGTAAGACGACGCAGCGACACCGCTCCGGCGCCGCACCGCCGCCGCAACGCATCGTGTGCCCCCGCTCTAACTAGGATAGGTATCCCAGGGAATTATCACATAAATCAGCACTGCCAATGATTAATACGATACCGATGAGAGTCCGGTGCTTGTCGTTATAACGGGCAAATGTAATTAAATTGAAGCTTCCGTATACTGCCCGGTGGCATAGAGCAGCTAGGGTAT
This sequence comes from Thera britannica, assembly GCA_939531255.2. Lineage (NCBI taxonomy): Eukaryota > Metazoa > Arthropoda > Insecta > Lepidoptera > Geometridae > Thera > Thera britannica. The sequence continues at coordinate 23,949,006 of OW618034.2, forward strand.
GTACAGATTGGTAGCTAATAATAAATAAATATTGTAGACAATTTTTTTTTTTTTTTACTTATTATAGGCTTGCGTTTGACCGCAATCTCACCTGCTGTTAAGTGATGATGTGGTCAACGGTGTAACACGCTTACCTAGAAGATACCTGTTCACTCTACTCTTAAAAACATCCAAGTTTTATGTGTCCGGAAAAACAGATGCCGGCAAGGAATTCCACTCCTTGGCTGAAATAAATAATAAATAATGCAGACAATCCACACAACACTATCTAGCCCCAAACTAAGCAAAGCTTGTACTATGGGATCCAGATAGCTGATATAATACTTGAATACTTTTTTTGTAAATACATACATAGAATACAATTAACACCCAACCCCAAACTAATCAGAGCTCGTGCTATGGAAACCACATTGCTGAATGAATAGTACCTACTTGTATACATTTTTTTGTATATACATTGAATGCAATAAAACTACTAGTATTTTAAATTTAAGGTACCTATATCAGGTTTCACTTTTGTACACCGCCGTTTTTCAAATTTTCGTTTATCCTCTTCATCCTAAGGTGGTCTGGAAGAGATTCCTCTTAGCTATAAGGCCGCTTATAGTACCTTTATTTTTAATGTTTCTTTAAAATTTTGTAAAATGGCAAATATTCAATAACAGCAGCTTGCTACTTATCTTGAAAAAACAGCAGATTTTTTTTTTCGTTGACCAAATCTACCCTCATACAGAGAGACAAAATAATTTCTAATAAATAAAATTAATTAGGTACTAAAATTATTCCTCTTGGAGAAATAAGGAAGACACCGAATACATAAGCACAACATTATTAATCCTTCTAGCCCCTTCTAGAATAGGACCTCATACTCTTTGCCCTGGATAGTATAGGATTACTACATGAATCAGCGCTAAGCGGAGCTTGGAAAATCGTAAGACGATAACACCACACATACATTATGCCTTCATTAGAATTTGAAAACAACTGCAATAAATGTTAGAATATAGAACATAACATTAAAATTATAGAACAACTTTTGAAGATTTTGAAGAATTTGTTAACAAACCTTTCTAAATAATGAAGCTGTGAGTTAACAATGGTATGAAATCGTCTTACGTGGAATATGACCGGCTTGATATTTTTGAGCTAACTACGATTATTCCGAATGGAAACTACTCATACTGAACTATTCTTCTTCCTGCCCTTATCCCACTTTATGTGGTTTCAGCCCAACATGTCTTCTTCCTCCATTCCCCTCTGTCAGTCTTCATCTCTGCATTCCTTCCTCTCTTATCCATGTCATCTTTCCCACAGTTCATCCATGATTTCTTTGGCCTACCACTGCTCACATGTCATATCCATCTACATCCATCTCATCACTTACCTAGTCATATGACTTTTATCTCTCCTCATGACATGCCCGTACAACGCCAGCCTGTTGCTCCTCAATTTGTCTGTCACTGGTGCTTACCTGAAACTTCCTCTGATATACTTACTCATACTAAACTGCTCATGAAATTTCCATTCTTCTTATACAACGTGTATCAAAATATGTGTACTATCCCAAAGGGGGGTGAATTTCCACCCCCCGGGGAACAACTTTTGTTCAACGACTTTTCGAACTTCGATTGGTATCTCTGAAAAAAACTGCAACGAAGTTTCAACATGAAAAGCTGACTTTATACAAAGTGACAACCCTAAACTCAGCTACAGAGGTAGTAGGTAGTAGTAGTAGACCTACAGAGGTAGTAGGTCAAGGGGTCAAGGGGTTACAAGGATAGGGTTGTCAATTTATTTAGGCATTATGAAATTAAATATTTTTGTATGGGAAACTGAAAATAGGAATTTTTAATTTTCTCGCCCCCACAGATGAATACCATTGTGGTCTGAAACCCCCCGCCTTCGCATAGTACACATATTTAGATACACCTTGTATAATTGAATAAACATGCCTTTATCTTCTTAAAATTTATAATCAAGAGTAATTTTAATAGTTCTTGGATTAAAATTGAAATTCCTTTGTATTCGTTCCTTGCCTGAGCTACCAATTCAATTTCAGCCTAATTTGAATAAAACAATTATACTCAATTCTAAGTTACAGGATCATTACATATTTACGCAGTTTTCTGTATTTATGTAATAAAATTCAATGACCTTCAATTGCTCCGCATTAAGTTTTACTCAGAGTAATTTCACTTCTAAAATCACAGATTGCTTGATTATTGCCCTAGTTGCCTGAACATCATGATTATTATAACCACGGTATTTCAACTTTATATTTTTATATGATTTACTGCAGGATTTGAGTTGTAGGTACTGTAGGTGCACAGTTGATCAAAATATGATTAGTTGTTACTTTTCGATTTATATCTTCTAGAATCTTCTTGAATTGATTCTTTCAGGCATACCTACCGTCTCATCAAAAAATTTAAACATTTGTGATTTTTTTACTATGTATTGTATAGCTAAGCATTTGTCTGTCATCACACCTAAAGGAAGGAGTTTTTGTTACTAGGTATTTGAGTAATCTGCAATGCATAATTAAACGTTTTCAGCTGAGTATGTTGTTGATTAAACATGTTCTTATAAGATTTTGAACAATATTCTCTTCAGAGTTTCAACGTTAATCCATTCCGATGTTTTGAAACGATTCTATAAGTTTTGCCATACGTCATTTATAACAAGCTTGATTTCCCTGTAGCCGACCTCGCAACAATAGAATCTGTTATGTTATGCATACGGTACTCTTGTACCACTCAACTTTGGTGGTCCTTTGCAAAGCACGTTTCTCTTATTCCACGACGTTAATTTTAAAATTAGCATCAGTAAACAAATTGCTGCAAATTGTTTGCCTTCCCCTTCCGACAAAAGGAGCGCTAATAGCAACAATATACTGAACAGCCAAAATAAATCGCTATTGTATCCAATAAACTCGACTAAGGAAATTTGACTTTTCTCACTCATTAAAATACCTTTAGTTTATTTTATTCATTATGTTAATGTTTTCAGCGGACCACACAAAGATAAAATTGGTAACACGGTAGCTCGCCGCATTTTGTTTTGCATATTTTCTGCATTACTGAACAAAACTCTTTTGTCAATATTGTCTTTGCGAGCCATTGACTAAATGGCTGTCTTTAAGTAAAACAATATGCAAATATTTCGTCTCAGGGAGCTTTCTTAAAAGCCTGTCTTTGTATTATACGCATTATATATTGAACGAATAAAATTTCAGTTTTATGGTCCTTGGCCGTCAAGATTTTTAATGACGTAGATAATAAATTTTACTGTACAAAGAAAGGAACACGCTTCCAATAATATAGGTGCCGCTTATGCGTCGAATAAATTACACTTGACGGCAATTGTTATTAACCTGAGGATAACTGAAGAAGAATTCAAATTGTATCTTCTGTGACGCCGCGTATTCTTGAATAGGTACTAAAAATTGCAAAATTTTGGTGCTTTGATTGCAATATAAATTCAGCTTTAAATAAATAAATATTTTGGACAATCCACACAATATAATATTAGTAGGACAATATTAGTAATTCCTAGGAACATATCATCATTATTCTATTGAACTCCTTTACAAAGACTAGCCTCTCAGCTCAGTTGGAAGTAGCTCTGCCTTCTGCGCCGTATGTCCTGGGTCAGTCCCCGCCGAGAACAAATAATTGTGTGGTGAATGCAGATGTTTGTTCTCTGTCTGAGTGTTATATTCTAATTATGTATTTACACAAAAATACGGTATGTATTATATCAGCTACTTACTGGTTCCCATAGATTAAGCTCTGTTTAATTTGGGGCTAGATCATGTTGTTTGGGTCGTCTATAATATTAACTTATTTTTAAAAGCTTTTTGCTACCTCGTCTACAAGTCAAGGCGAGATTTCCACCAGCTTTTTATGCTATGCACGTAGCAATGTCACCAAAATCCCAGACGAGATTAGGTAACTCGGTACAAAAGATTAGGTCTTGCTTCAACCCAGCCAGGCTGTCAGACTATTCACAGAGGCAACAAAAGCTTTTTAATATTAGCACATACCCTAAGGCAGGGTCTTTATTTACATAAAATCCACGTAGCATAAGCTCTGTTACCTAAAACAAGAGTTTTGACATTTCGGTTAGTTCATTATTCAAACCCAAACCTCATTGAAAACTATCTCATCCGTTGCCAGTATTTAATCATAAAAAATGGCTTGGCATTGAAAAATGTCTTTTGGCTCCATAAAAGGCAAAAGCTCATAAAATTGGTAAAAAGTATTTACAAAATGACCTTGCATATAAAAATCTGTCAATAGATAAAGAGTGCTTAAACAATTGCCATCTTTACCATCTTTGCCATTGAACGATGACAAACAGTGTCAGAGCAAAATTAAACTGCGTTTATAAGTATGGCTGAAAATTTACACAACATATGGACAACAGTTGAGCTATTCTGCAAACCGTTAAAATCGATCTAGTGGTAGCTCAACCGATTCATACAATTTAACAACGGTGTTTTTTTTTATTTTTATTATATAGACCACCCTTTGGCTACAATCTCACCTTATGGTAAGCGACGATGTAGCCGACGATGAAGCAGGATGGTCTAGAAGACACCTATTTACTCTTGCCTTGAAGAGGCCCAGATTGTAGTTGTTAGGAAAAACTGCCGACGGCAAAGAGTTCCATTCCCTAGAGGTTCGCATAATGAAGGTGGAGCCAAAACTAGCAACTAATAATTTTTGAGACTTGGTAACTTGAGTGGTTTGAAGTTTAGCAACTAAAACAAACCTTGCATGTCAGAGCTCAGTATGAAACAACCGTGTTATAAGAACAATCATGTATGAATATAACAAAGTCAAGACACGAATATTGTTATGCTAACTGGCTTCGTTAGTTTGTTCCTGAGAATTGTATCGTTTTAAAAGGTACTTTCAGATTTATGCCCCTATCTGGTACTAATTTGCTTGGGTTTTGAGTTCGATGGTTGTACATGGGATAATACTATTGTTTTGTTTCCGTTTATAATGTATTAAGGGGCAGACTACCGTAGATGACCAAAGTACAAGTGCTTTGGTCATCTACGGTAGTCTGGCCTTTTTGAAGATCTAAAATCACTATACATATTTAACTAAAATCGTGAACAACTCTATCTTGTTGTATATTGTATCGTGTTTTTGATAGATAAGTCTTTTATTTTTATCTCTCAAAAAGAAAAAATATGCGAGTGAACAGTTGTTTCATGGAGTTCAGTGGGTATCTAAAGTTTTTTAATTCATTTTTTTTGGGGTTTACAACTAAAATGAATCCTATTTATGGGACCCCAATGTTGTCAGATAGTCAAAGTTTCCAATCAAAATGTTATTATTTCTACTTTTCATGTTTTTGGGGAAAATACTACCTTAAAAGTTGGGAATTTTTTAGCACCTGGCAACACTTCTTAACGAAGCACACAACGGCTCCGTACAACTCGATTCGACTCGATTGTTACCGGTTTGCAGCAAACATCCGCAGTTTTATTAATTATTAGCAGAGGTACCGCTCAACATCAAGTGGCTTTGCATTCTCAGTAACTTTTGTCATAAAAAATTACACCTAAGTCCATTAATCCTGCGATGTCTGTTAATTAGACACTATCTTGACTTATCTGTAGCTTCATATGGTTTTTGGGTAAATACTTCCTTGATGGCTGGCCCTTCTGTGTGATAAGATCTTACTTGCTTATGAAATAAAGAAACAGAGAACGGTCTCTTTAAATGGTCTGCCATACTTTTTTTATGGACAATCAAAACAACACTATCGAGCCCCAAATTAAACAGTTCTTGTATCATATTTTTTTTATAAATACTTTGATCTAATATAACTCTCAGACACAGAGATCACTGAGTTGTAAGAGCTGTCAAGCAGTTTTCTAAGATGTTTTTGTTTTCTTTTGGTAAATAACTTCTTTAGCACATCACATAGGTAGGTACACATCTATTAAACATAATTAATTATTTTGTCTGATTAAAAAATATCGTTGGTTTATTACTGGATTTAAATGAAAAATAAAAAAGTGAGCACTGAGATGACCAATGATAGAGGTGAGTGAAGGAAGAAAACTTAATGTGCCGACCCCATTTAAGGAACGTGCAAATAAGATAAAAAATAGTGCAAATAAGATGCTTTATAAGAGCAGAGAGATGATGATGATGATTCCTGGATTTGAATCGCAACCTTACGCTCAAACGATAACGTTGTTTCCACTAAACCACCAACAACTTCTACTAGTACTCTCACAAGTCACAGTACTTTCACAAGTCAGTTCTACCTTTTTCTAATTCAGGTTAGAATCAAATAAAATGCTCAACAAAGCTAAATTCAGAATAACGGCTGTTAAGTTTGAAGGGATTATGCTTATTTGAGAACCACTGATTTCGTGAACTGATTCACTCTGCGGCTTCCTTAGCACCAGTTACTATTTTTTTTTATACTACTAGCTGATGGAACAAGCATAATGGCCCACCTGATGTTAAGCGGTAACCATCGCCTATAACAAAGCCTTGCCTCGTAGGTCACGCACGTCTGGAACGTGCCCTACGATGCACTGCCCTGCGTCCATTTGAGGCTTACAGATGTTTTGCCTCACGTGCCAGTAATTACACCGGCACCCATGCCCTTCAAACTGAAACACAGCGATGCTGCTTCACGGCAGAAATAGGCATGATGGTAGTACGCACCCGGACGAGCCACACACAAGGAGCTCTACTACTACTATTGACGTTCTAGCGTCGTTGAGAAATAAATAAATAATAAAATATTGTGGACCATCCACACAGCTCCATCTAGACACAAATTAATCAGACCCTGTACTTTGGAATCCGGGTAGCTGATTTAAGGCCTGTGTCATCAGTTGAAACGATGTCAAATATCGTCATATTTGAGCGTTTCAGCTGATTGCCAGTGTCATCACCTAGATGTGCGCAGACCTTTAATACTGATATGCAATTTTTTTTTGTAAATACCTTAAAAGACATGGTGGTACTTCAGCCAAGCTCTTCGCAAAGAGCTTTCCAACAACATTTTGATAAAGAAAGGTTCTATAAGTCATAACCTTTAAATAAAAAGCTTAACCTTTATTTGGCACTTGGATAAAAGTTCTGGCCTTCTAAACAAAGACGACCGTTTTTTGCAAACTGTCTATTCGATGATGCAACAAACTAGTGCTAATGCCTCTGAATTAATTACAATGCCATTATTTTTTTATTTAAATCATCAAGATCTTATCAGTTGTGGATTAAATTTAGGAGTCCATTGAAACAGTTTATATTTATTTAATTTAAATGACTGATTTTCTTATTCAAAAATGTTCTAAAAACGAATAATATATAATAATGCAAATTGGCTTTGCTGATAACCTAGACTAGATTTTAGAAAGCTGTTGGTCCCTGTACTTCCTTATTAAAATAGGTTTAGATTGATTTTTTTTCTTTTATTCTTTTACACATGAAAAAATACACAACACTAGAATAAGTTCTAAACACCGTTATAATGTGATCTAGATACCCTCTAAAAATAGCATTAGAATTTTTATTTTGGCAGTACAGAAATAAATATAATGATATACGTATAGAATAAAACCTAAATAATTGACAGATTTTAATCAGTATTTTTGTTATTTTTTTTTAATTGAAAGGAATTATATTTTTTGTACACTAAACTAAACAGGGGGGGGGCTTTATTCGCTATTACATTGGAGATTCCGTGCCCAAAACGTGTGACTTTACAACGTGATCTAAACGCAAACGCGCCTTGGTGTGGAATCGAAAAATGGTATTCTGTATGCCACAAGACTAGTTGTCTATGCCCCACGTTTGATGTTTTGGTTATTTCACAATGATTCGTTCAAAATCCAACGATTGCTAAGCCGATGCCTTAACGTGTTCACGTAACGCGCGTGGTTTGGCAAGCGAATAACGGCCCAGTGATAAAATAATAATAAAATAATTTAAAAATAATCAAACCGTTTACCATCTTTATAACAAAGCACTTAAGCTTTGTTATAAAGATGGTAACTTTACTTACATGATAAGTTCGATCTTTGAATAAAATTACCTTCGAGAATAAATTATTTACGCGTATTAATACCTAAATAATAATAGGCAAAAAACAAGGCATAAACTTATCACATTAATTTATTCCTCATGCTTAAACTAAGAGCAATTTTGTGTAGCATTTCTGAGGTGAGGTAAGACGTTAAAATTAAATAATTTCTTAAGTTCTTAATTAAGACTGGTTATGCTTCTTGCTGCTTAAGCGCAAAGTTTTATTCTTACTGCTTTACAATTAGGTGGCGTAAGCAGAAGCGGAAGCGAAGAAGTAGTAAGGGTATTTATACGGTCCTTATAATATGAGTGAACCCGAAACAATACGCCTCTCACCTCGGTTGGTCATAGGTTTGATCCCAACCGATAACAAATATTTGTGTGGTGAAATCAGGTGTTTGTTCTCTGTATAAATGTTATATTGTATTTTAAGAGCTTGTACCTCTGCTTAATTTGATGGAATACTTAAAAAACTTGACGCTATGTAAATTATCTACAATAAGTTAATACTTATTGTAGATAATTTACATAGCGTCAAGGTGACTTCCACAGAGCACTATCTAGCCCCATACTAAGCAAAACTTGTACTGTGAAAACCTGATCACTAGTTCTCATACTTAAATACCATTTTTTACATACAATAGATGCAAAGGATCTTTTTCTAAAGAAGCGCGATTCCAAAGTCTTCTTTCTTCTAAGCATTTGCGTAAAACCACCGTAAACGAGGCCTTACTGAAAGTACCCTCAAATTGAGTCACGTGCTGTGTACACGCGAACACACTCCGTACCCGAATTTATGCAACTTCCTACGCCGAAACCCTTACAACCCCTTCAAACCGCTAAGAGAGTACTCTGGAAAACTACGTTAGGGAGTTTTTAGTTAATACTTTTTCGGGAACTTTTTAGTACATGTGTGCTAAAAAGTTCCCGTAGTAGTGTTTCTTTTACTACTAGAGTACTAACGACATCAGAACTGAGGATATCCAGAGAAGAACCAAGGTTACCGACATAGCTTCAATGGCAATGGGCAGGTCGAAGAACCGACAACCGTTGGGAAATTCGTCTCTCGAATGGCGACCACAAACCGTAAGACGAAACGAGGGCGCACACACACCAGATGGACCGACGACATTGTTAAGATCGCAGGAAGTCGGTGGATGGAAAGAGCTCAGAATCGTTCTTCCTGGAAATGTGTAGGAGAGACATATGTCCAGCAATGGACTTCTTCAGTTTGATGGTGATGATGATGACTAACGACATTGGCCTATGCTAATTATTTGTTACTATGACGTAAGTCAATATTTTAAGCTATCAATAAAAGTACCCACTTATTGTTAGAGTTGAGACCGGCTTAGGTAGATAAATGTATCTTAATCTGCTCAACCAATATTTTGAAAGCTTAGATGATAGATACGCATTCTGTAACGAAATACTTGACTGATTTGGATAGAAACTTGGAATAAGTGACATAATGCAACTTTTTTCCGGGTTCGTTCCGGGGAATGAAGTCCCATAAGGAAGCTAGTTGAGCTATAGGTAGTAGGTAGGTAGTATAGGTAGGTAGTAGGCATGTATTGCCTACGGGCGCTTGTACACGCTAAGAAAAAACGCCGGGCGATTTTTTTCGTGCACCGCTGCGAGCAGTGTACACAGTAATTTTCTTGTTACGACACGAATTCTTGGGTAGGCCCGGTGTTTTTTCTTAGCGTGTACAAGCGCCCTTAGTCTCACTAAAGTTGGAGTGGCACCACACTGGAACTTCAAAGCTATTTTTATTTATGTTTTTTATAACGATCACACTGTATATCACCCAACCAAATGCTATCCAGCATTAAGCTCGCTCATTTTATTTTTGTGAACTAAAAAAAATCTATTATTTTAGCAGTAGGAACCAAGCCGTAATTAGTTACCTGTCTGTTCTTCTATGTTTGGTCGCGTGGAACTGGCACCCAGACTCAACGAGTTTAAGACGTTTCAAAGTGATTCTTGTGATACAACTCTAGAAAGAAATTTAGAATTTAGACTTATAAAAATCAGAAAGTGCATCATAATAGTTATAATCCAATCGAAGTAGCAATACACCAGAATAACCACTTTTCTGTAGTGGATATATCTATCTGCTATTCCCTGCGTAGGACAGTATTATACCGTAGCCGACCAGCAGATGGCGCTACGCACGAACGAGCCTACCGCAGTATGGCCTTACCCATTCTTTTTTATTTGCAAGGACTTTAGACAATTCGTTAAGGAAAGCTTCGGCATTGGGTAAACAAACATAGACAATTTGGAAACAAAGGATGTTTCGGAAACATGACTGTGGATGTTTTATTAGTAGTAGAGTTCTTTGTAAAAACTCGTCTGGGGAAGAACTACTTCCATGTATATTTCTGCCGTGAAGCAGCATTGCTGTATTTCACTTTGAAGGGTGTGGGTACTGGTGAAATTACTAGCACGTGAGGCTGAACATTTGTATGCCTCAAGTTGATGTACGCAGGGCAGTGAATCGTAAGGCACGTTCCTCACGTGCATGACCTACGATAGGCAATGCTTTGTTATATATGATGGTTACCACTTACCATCAGGTGGGCCATATTCTTGTTTCATCAGCTAGTTGTATAAAAATATATATATTATATTTTTTTTCTGTGCTATATAAAATCTCAGCGATGCTAAGCCGGTCCGGTCTATATATTTGATAGAACAGCAATTAAAAACGTTTCACTTAACTCAACCAGTGTATTTCGAAGTTTAAATAGAAATTCAATCAGAGCTGCACAGCTTATGACTAAATCATAATAACATGCTTGGAGCCGGCACTAGAAGTTCAGAATTCAGGTAATATTGGTTGCCTGGATGAAGGCCTTTGAGCTTAGATTAAATCGGGCCTTGATTGGATTATTCACGGGGTGCTATTTTGGGTAGGTAATAGTACTAGAATGCAGATATTGGAGTCTCAACTCGAGACACCAATATCTGAGACTCTCAGTAAAGCTAAGTAAAGATGATCGGGTATATTCATGATGGTCATAGCCATTCAGCGATGGTCAGACCGATAAGTCTTCTTCTTCTCCATGAAAAAAATCTATCCATTTTGAAAAAAAATTGCCAATGTCATGTGTGGATATATTACATCAATTAAAAAGTTTTATGCAGTAACAGATGTTTGCAGATTGAATGACGTAATAATTTTATACTCCAGCGTTTTCAGTTTTGTCGCTAAGCTGAATCGTAAGGTGTTTAATCGAGGAACTGTTGGCCTACCATGAGCTCTGTCTGGCTCTGTCTCTGGTACTGGTTTTGAGTCTATGTGAGTGTTGAGTAAATAAATCCTACGTCAAAACGTCACACACACAGTATAAATGCACTGATGAGCACTCACACAGACTCAAAACCAGAGCCAGAGACAGAGCCAGACGGAGCTCATGATAGGCCTACTGATCGGTCACTTACAAACGGGATCGCGGATTATATCAAATCAATTTGTGCCTACCTTCTACGTTATAGTTTCGACTCTTTATACCCGTATGCAATCACACTTAGTTGCAAAAGCACTCATCATCATCAGTCCACTGCTGGACATAGGCCTCTTCTACACATTTCCAGGAAGAACGATTCTGAGCTCTTTCCATCCACCGACTTCCCGCGATCTTAACAATTTCGTCGGTCCATCGGGCCCTACTTTTCGTGACCTACGTTTGTGGTCGCCATTCGAGAACCTTTATTCCCCAACCCCCCCAAACGTTTTTTTATTTGCAAAATAAAAAGCATTACAAAATAAAAAATCTCGTAACCGTAAAAATTATGAGTTAACTCAAATACTTGCTTGCAAAATTAGAGATATACAATTGTAAAATATTTAAATGGTCGACTAGGAATCCCTGAAACCAGCTCATGTTTACTAAATAGAGCGACAAAAATTACTAATAGATATAATTCAATAAATAATAATTATTAATAAGTATTTATTTGTCAAATTTTCTAGTTTCGATGCGTACTTTTTGCCTGACACCTCTTCCGTCAACGATCATCAAACTTCACCTTAAGGTAACAAACCTCACCAAGGCCCTCCCCTTGGAGTAATTGTTCAAGTATCCATTTTTCAGTTCGGAATTCCTATAGATTTTTTCCTTTTTTTGTTTCATTTGAACATCATAAATATCAACAGAAACGACAGGATAGAAGGTAAGATACAAAAGAGTATTGCATACAGGCGTGTAGGGACGAATCCAACCACCCACGCGCCGTGTGCGTCGATTTGTCAGATGTCATCGTTGCACGCGTCTTAACTAATTGCAGTTATAAATCGGACGGCAATCAGCAACCGCTTGTGCTGATGTTGATGTACTGGATTTTACTATTTTTATGAACAACCGGATATTTTTTTATACAAATCATTTTAATGTTTTTAAGGTTTAGTTTTAATTAAAAATAACTAAATAGTTATTTTTTTTTATATTATTCATTTTTATTTTGTTGTTTAAGTTATAATCATTTTATTTACACAAAGATACTTACAATTACACAAATATATACAAAATTATTTTAGTCGATGTTTACCACTTACCTAACATCAGGTGGGCCTCAATGCTTTGTAGGGAATGCACGTCAGGAACGTGAATTAGGTTTTATTCTAATCTAGGTCGTTTTATATGTCCCAGCCGTGTGATTGAATTCGTCATTAAATTAACTGTCTAATAAAACGGCGCCATTCCATAAATAATAGATGATGGCTACCACTTCTTATCAGGTGGGTCATATGCTTGTTCCATTAGGTAGTTGTAAAAAAACACAATTCAAGTAAAAATCATTCATTTGAATACCATTTTATTGTTCCCTGATTTATTGTCAAGTCCTGATTCATTGTCAAGCCCTTTGGGATAAAATAGGTACTAGTTATGGGTCACCCTGTACCTAGATGCAAATTCCTGTTCTACTAGCTGTAGAATTAGTTTTCAGTGCAATCAAAGAACTTATTTACATGATTACAGAGCACACTACTCTAGTAATTAGAATGTAATTGCTGACAATTTGTTATTGGTTAGCAATTACTCGAGTTGTAGGGACAGGAAGGGAAGTTTATTAAATATCGGGTACGTGTGATGATGGTATTGTTAAGCGATAATATATAAAATGGCTATAAGAACGCCTCATTAATTTGAATTTAACACAGATTTTGATAATGTCTCAAAAGAACAGACGAGTTTTAGGCTCAATAAATTTTGTGATTTAGCTTCTAATTCTAATAAGGTCTGCACTGACGCCCCGCGATGGGGTGTATTGTGAATTGTAGACTATAAAAACGTTATTTCAACAGTTTAGCCATCTAACAAAATTTTGTATGTCATTATAATGATAACTTCTTGTCTCAAAAGCTTTTACCGTGCCGCAATATTGGTATATTAATTTTAAAAAATTACAAATGTTTCAAACCCGTCTTCTCCTTTTATTATAAGACTTTATTATAATATACCTGATTCTATTTAATGATATGCACCACTATTTGAACTCACTTTTATCTCACTCTAAACTCTTAATCTACGAGATAAAACTTTGGATATAAGCACATAAAGTTTTGTCCTACGTGAGAGTATAAAGCTATAATATAGCAATATAGCATCAAATTACTGGCGCGTGAGGCTGAACCCCCACGTCCATCAAGTTGAGGCATACAGATGTATGCCTCAACTTGATGGTCGTGGGGCAGTAGAGCACGTTCCTGACGTGCTTGACCTACGAGGCAATGCTTTGTTATAGATACCACTTAACATCAGGTGGGCCAAATGCTTGTTCCATCAGCTATAAAAAATATCAACCGCTTGACGTCGTGTATTCTCCAAGCAATTCTGCATCTGATTTGATGATTGACCACACAAGCAAAGACTATTTTATTTACCCAAATTATAGTATTGCTATGCCCTAAATTAATGGCCCTATGATGTACTCATGTACCATGTAACATAATAATTGCAATAAATAATACGAGTATGAGTATGACAAAAATAAAATTTGGTGTAGAATGTTTAAATAATTCTTCCATCTCGGGAAACAACATATTATCTTATGTGATCGCTCGCTTTCTCTCCGTTCACCTAAGACATCAGGTAAGTTAATTTGATCACAGCAGAGATTGCACCGACCATGTTTAACCTGGGTTTGTTAAAATACTTATTTACTTAGGTTTTTATGAAAACGTGAGCGAACGATAATGCTTATGGAATGTTTTTTGTTTAAGCTCGCGACTAACTGTAGTTTATGACTGAGCACGAGATATTGAAATAATAATCGCAAGAAAAACACGATAGGTACGTACCGATATGTACCAACACAAAACTACAAGAACTTAGATTAGATACTGAAAGAACTTACACAGAGATTTAGCAGTAGATATATAAATACTTCACATGATCAGACAAAATCAAGAATTGATGTGACTTACAAAATATATGTGAAATAGAAGGCTATAGTATTTTGCAAAAATACCTACTCGAGAGTTAAGAACTGAAATAGAAAAGCTCCTTTTGTGTACTTTAATACACTATCAATATTTTTAATAGACAACACACTTTCTTTGTAGTTTTAATAAAGGTTATTGAAAATTCTTCAGAGAGTGGAATTAGTTTTCAATATAAATCTCAAACCCTGTAACAAATAAAAAGCTCAGTTATAAATACAGCCAGGGGCATAAAAACTGGAGCTATAAATCAAACTATCTAAATATTGTTTTAGTTCGTTATCGTCAGTCGTAAAGCTATCGGGACGATTATAATTAAGATATAAATCGATTTATCAAGACAATTAGTCAATACTAGCGTGTCCAAAGCTTTGAATGTTAATATGGAGCATTTTATGGGATTCAACTATATTTTATTACCTATTGATGATAAAATATAGTTGAATCTCATAAAATGCTCCTTAATAACAGTCAGTTTTGAAACAAAATCATGCAAGTTTCTTGAGATTATACGTTTACTTCAAATCATCATTTTCTATTAGCTATTGTTGAAAGAAAATGATGATTTGAAGAAAACGTAGAAAATAATCTCAAGAAACTGGCATGATTTGGTTTTAAAACTGACCCCTTAAACTAAAAAGCATAAGAAACAACAAAAATTGTACCTATGCTTATCAAGTTACTCGTAGGTAAAATGACTTTATAATTCAATCAATTCAAAAAGAAATTGCAGGAAAAGCTAACACAGATGTATAAACTTCTAAATAATATTATATCCTATTTTAAACTTCCAATAAGCATAGATAAATGTCTAAGAGCATCGAAACAGGCAGATGAACAAACAGGGAGTAGGGGGCCACAGGGGCATGATTCTCGGGCCGACCAGGATTTTCAATGTCCCTAAAAGATCTCGGCCTATTGATCTCTGACAAACATAAGCTATCCCGAGTGAAAAATGTCTGTCTATACTCAAAAAGCCAATTCTCAGTGAAATATGACATCTATCTCTGTTGATGGCATATTTTTCAACACGAGATGCGTTACGTTACACGCTTATCCAATAATCGAACGATTAATCGATCGGTCATTTACTATTATCCTAGTGTTTTGTTCAATTATTTATCAAATGATATTTCAATTTGTTACTACAATTGAATTACGTTTAAACAAAGCTAAAATGTTGGGAAAAATTGAGTTTATAGGTCAAAATTTCAAAATTCAAGTTTATTATATCAAACTGACTAATAACGGAACGTAATTCGGCGCATACTTCATCAGTGTTGCTATTTAATTCTATCTAACGATAAAACTCTAGATCTAGCAGTTGGAGGACTTACTCGTAACTAATATTTTATTTTTAGCCTCGAAGTAAAATAGTTCTTAATAGCAACAAAGTTGTCTATATCACGTTATTCAAACTGTACAAACTAAAATAAATAATAAACAAATAAATAATGCGGACAATCCACACAACACTATCTAGCCCCAAACTAAGCAGAGCTTGTATTATGGGAACCAGATAGCTGATACATTACTTAAATAATCCTTTTTTTTTGTAAATACATACATAGAATACAATATAACACCCAGACATAGAACAAACATCTGCGTTCACCACACAAATATTTGTTCTCGGTGGGGATCGAACCCACGCCTTTGATTTGTTTGAATAATTCTTCATGCCGATTTTTGCCCATAGGATTTCTGTCAAAATTCCGTCCAAACTTAAGATTGGGATCGGGATTCGTTTTTTGTCATTTCGGGAAGTCACATAGCTTTTTGATTTTAATTGTTTTTCTGGTGTTATTTTGAGTTCTGTTGTGTAATTTCGGTGGTATTTTAACAAACATTACTTGAGGTTTTAGCTCAAAGTGTTAGCAGTTGGAATTCAAGTGTATTATGTGATATTCAGATTTGATCGAAAATGTTTCAGATGGATATGGAAGAAACGGCCATCTTTCTTCCAAAGACAATTAGAGTAGGGCCGACTCGACTTTGACTGACTCGACAGAACGGAAAAGTATTTTATCTATGTAATATATTATCATTCTCATTAAACTACTCGACACTGGCAAAATTGATCCGAAAAGCACAGATGCCATTCATTAAGAAAAAGAAGAAGAAGATTGGGATCGGAATCGCGTTCAAGAGTAGACCGGCTGACCCCACATGAAGTGAGACAAGGACAAGAAAATCATGATGATGAATTTTCATCCACCCAAAGAAAAATAATATAGCAACTATTTTAATTTGCCTACTACTATTAGCTTAAAACAGCTTTTACAGAACAGAAAAAAACAAATGTAGTTAATAATATTCATTTTTTTTTATTGAACTAACTGAAATACATTTCACTAGCGGGCAACACTCAAACCACAACGAAGAAGAAGAATTTGTTTTGTTTGTGTGTTTTGTACAAAAGTAAATAAATGATTTTATCCCCAAAATATTTGCAATAAGGACAAAACTATAATAAGTGGGGCTCGTTGTGTTATTTCCAAAGTGTTTATGAGGTATTTGGAAGTGTACCAACCAACAAACACTAGCAAGCTGAAAAACTACCGAATGAAACTGAATAGAGGTTTTTTACTCAAACAGCAGATGAGACTAGGGTATAAAGAGCAGCAGTAGACGTACACTGTTATATTTTACTAAAATCATCGTGTAAATCCCTGTCAATCATAATAATTGTTCACTGTCTCATTGAATCCTATTTAGTTGTCCAAATCTTTAGTTTTGATGTTTTGATGCATTAGGTACCTATTTAGTACCTATTTACTTGGTATAGGTGCTGGGCAAGCCTATTCCATCTAAAATCAAATCAAAATTGTATTTATTCAGTTAAATTGTTCCAGGCACTATAAAGTTCCGCGAGTGTAATCACCAGTTTAGCCCCTGAGGCTTATTTATATCATCTACAATAGATGAAAAGGCCTGTATGTAAATACTTTTATTCATATTTGTATTTATTTTGTTGCAGGAAAATCTGAAAAAACTAATAGGGAATGGTTGGTGAAGCCAAAAGAAAATTTACTGCAAAGCCCTGTTATGGTTGAATAAAAATAGTGCTGGAAATTATATATGTACTATTATGCAACAATTTATATTTTTTCTACCTGTACAAACCACCAAGCTTGTGGCATTATTTGCAACAGTCTGCGAATAGCCCAACGGTTTCATGTGAATTTTGTTATTATGTTTATAAATAAAGTAATGGTGTAAATAAAGATGTGGTTTTTATTCAGTTTATTAAATTTTTTCCTCTCGTGAGTAGGTATATAAATATTATTTATTTCTAGGTAGAGACTGTTTGAGAACCATCAGTCTTATGATATTTTTCTAATAATGTAGGTTATTTTCTATTTTGATTGTATGTAAGTTCTCTATTCCAATTTTCAGGTATGGTAAGAATTGTAATGAAATCTCTTGTATTTAAATGATAATGATTAAAAAGACAAGCTTTTATCAGAGCATTGATTTAAAATATCTGCACTTATATTCATCCTATTATAATTCATAATTCTTCATTGCACACAGAGACATTTACAAATTATCTTTTATTATGAGTTTACTGTTCATGCCGTTTTGTGGAAGGTCCGGTAGCTCTTGAAAAACCTTCCCCAATCTTCAGATACTGCCTCATCGGGGGTTGTTGGGAAGTGTACCCATATTTTATTGAATTCTCTTGATACTGAAGATATGACAGATCCATTAGGATGCCTATATAGCCATAGCCGATACTGACTAGCTCCCTGTGCCCTAGAAGTATAATGTGATGAAGACCTAGAAAAATAATGAAATTGTCATAAAATAATACTTAGTTTGTAATCCACAATGGCAGAACAGTGTATTATTTTAACTTATTATTTTCGGTAAGGCCTTATAGGTAGGGACTTGTCTTATTATGCTGTTATGAGGCATATCATATCCACCAAAGGTTCCTCACCATTGAATTATATTTGGTTGGTAAGAGGTTAAGTTACCAAATTATACCTTTGATTTAGTGGAAATCTTTCTCTGCTGCAAGTAGGGACCGCACAATATCTTCGATGAGTTCCCAGGCCAATGCTTTACTTAGCTTATAGTGATTCTTATATGCATAATCGGAGAGCTCAAAGGCATTGCACAACTCCGCACTTTTTCTACGTTTTCCGTAGCTGTCGAGGATTCTACGATGAGGTCGTCCATGAATTACTTAAGGAAATCATCCATTCTCTCTTGGAAAAGAAGCAATAAAATAGAATTTTGCTGAAAATAATATGTGTTTGTCAAACGATTATCCAATTCAAGAGATCTCGAATACTGCGTTCTGTCTCGGCTAGTCCGGACTAGACGTTGTGCCTCGCATGAACTTCGACCGAGAAAATTGAAGGAAGAAATCGTGAGAATACGCCAAGATGGTTGTCACGACTTTTCGACCGACCTATGACGACATCTCCACCGTAAAATAATCCCGGTCGGCGCGAGAATGACGCCCCAGGTGTTCTGTTTCTTTTTCATCCTGACCGAAACGCTTAAAAATGATAAGAATAAGCATTCAATCTGGCAAAGGAAAGAAAAAACTAGCAATAGACAATTTATTATTTGCAAAACAAGCCATTATCTTGCTTTTGCCACCACAAATGGTAATAATATAATTAATACCGATATTATGATCACGTTTTAAGAACCAGATTAGATTCGAAAAGATTTTTTATTTCTAACGATCGATAAACTTATATCTTACGCTAAAGAGAATATCTAGAGGTGAGTTAATTTAAATAGTAATATTCTCTACACAGCATAAATATTTAACACAGAGCGCGTGCCTAAGCCACAAGCTATAAAACCGGTAAAAAAACAAGATCGCTCCGACTGTGATCCAGCGAATATTGACTCGAAATACAGCGAGCTTCTACACGTTGGCACATTTTTTTATAAAAAAAAATTGCCAAACGTCATCATCGTCAAAAAACCACTTTATTTGCTAGCGCATTGCATTTGCAGGCCAAAGTGTTGTGAACTATACTTTATTGTACCACGATATTTATGACAGTATTTACTTTAGTGTTCTAGAATGTTATCACCATACTTAGACTGTACCTACTAACCGACGCTTATTGGCAACGAACAATTATTACTATAAGATGAATTACTCGAATATTTTTTTGTGAGTGAATTAGTAAATTCTTTTGAGAAAATAAATAAATTTTGTGGACAATCCACACAGCACTATCGAACCCCAAACTAAGCAGAGCTTGTACTATGAGAACCGGCTAAATGTTTAAGACGATTTTAAATAATTGTGTTTTTTTATCGTTGGTGGGTAAAAAGCATGGTATTGGTGGGAGTAGCCCTGATTTAGCATATTGCAATGCGCGCTTTGCCAGTCTTCAGGTCTCTCCATGATAATGCTGTACCCTTCCATTCCTAGATGGAACACACCCTTCATAGGCTACGAATTCAAAATAATTCTAAGGTACGTATATTAAAAATTTTACACGAGTGTAGGTTTATATACACTTATAATCTTATCAAAATCTTATTGTCTTATTGTTCATACTCATTGCTTACGGTTCGTACACTCTGCATCCAATATCGTGCCTCTAAAGATATCCCGGAAAGAGATATCTTTAGAGATGAGAGATGTTTTCGTCGTCTTTTGTTCGCGTTTCGTCGTAAAGGCTAATACTCATTCCAGTTAAGCTTTAGTTAAACGTCAATATGAAAACATGTAATAGCTTTGTTAAGCTTATGAACAACGCGTACTAACATAATAAGTTAGTGTTTCATTAGGTAATTGTAGGCTAGTAAACTTGGAAGCTTCCATAAAACCGTGTGAAAGCTTTTGGAAGAATTCGCAGTCCTGTGTTATTATTTTTCTTATCGTGTCACTGATCCTTTCGAACCAAGTGTGGTGAAAGTATTTTAAGTGCGCCTCAAAGAGAGTCTTCTGGTATCAAAAGTTGTTTGTACATATTATTACGATCTTCAAGGGTTTACAAAATAACGACAAGAATGATGTAAGGAAGGGTATGTATTTGACGTTAATTTATTATAGAACTTAATTTTATGTGGATTATTTTATTATTAATTGTGTTATGACATTTAATTTGTATACAGGGTTATTCATAATTAGCTGCAAATACTCAGGAATTAGGTTCAACAAATAAAATAAAAAATATTTATGTAATTATTTTTTTTTAATTTTGATTTAAGTTTTTGTATCAAAATTTTATTTTTATTAATTTTTTTACGGCTATTGCATAATGATTGCCATGGAGAACAGGACGATGACCCACCCAGGCGGTGACTGAACGCAGAGTGTCGATCACGGCGCGCGGGCGCGGATCAAAGGTCAAAATAGGTCAGGCGCCAATGATTCCAAAGGATATTCTTTGTCGATTTTCTCGGGATTTTCATAACAAAACTTAAAAAAAATCATTTCATAAATATTTTTTATTTTATTTGTTGAACCTAATTCCTGAGTATTTGCAGCTAATTATGAATAGCCCTGTATAATTCAAATATTTGTTAGCTTTAGGTAATTTTGATCTTTATGGTACCTATGTTATTTTTTTTATTTTGCTTTGATTTTTCATTTTTTGGATTCTATTTTATTCTTAGTTTTAGTATTAATTAGTGTAAGTGGTCGAAATGTAGACCGTATTAATTAATTAACTAAATAAATAAATAAAATAAACGACTTCTTCTTCTCACTGTTGTTCTGTTCTTTTTTATGATTTTGCATCAAATATTACTCGGTATAACATTACAGAATCAAAAAACATTTCCATACCGTGAGAAGTTATTGAGTTTTTTGTAACCGTTGATCTATTTTTATAACGCTTTTATTAGCTTCACCTGTATGTATGTATGTATGTATGTAACCGAACTCTTTGAGCTCGATTTTGTCCTACTTTGAACGATCAGATTTGATTCAAACTTTGCACACCTGCCAAAGGTCGATGATAATGCAATAATATGAAAAAAAAAAAAAAAAATGAAAATTAAAATAAAAAAAAAAATACTAAAAAGTAAAAAATAAATTATAGTTAAAAAAAAAAACGCTTTTATAACTAATTGAACTAAAAAGTTAAAAATAAAACTAATAATCAATTGAAAAATTTGTATTATTGTAAAAAAAGCGTGGGGTGCTTGATTTTGATTGTTGTAAATATTTTATCAATAGTTTATTATATCTGAAGTTATTATAAAAAGCATCCCACGCTTTTTTGTACAATAATATAAATTTTTCAATTGATTATTAGTTTTATTTTTAACTTTTTAGTTCAATTAGTTATAAAAACGTTTTTTTTTAAACTATAATTTATTTACAATTATGATCACAGGAGGTTTTAAGTAGAAAGGCACAATTTAAGGTACCAGTATGTTCAAGCCTTTACTCCCGTTTAGTCTAAAGTCTAAAGAAGATAGATCACACTAGGTCGATTTATATCAATTCGTCGTGAACACCCTTCTCAATCCGCATCGTCTACCGCCGATCTAAATACTGTCGATCGGATGCCCTTATTTTCCTACGATAGCTTATTTGGTAAAGCTGGTTAACTTTGTTATCTACATCGTCAGCATACAGAAGTGCTGGTAAATCAACTACTCAATGTTCAATTTAAGAAATAAGTAAAAAGTAATACCTAGTAGGGATGTTTGTTTTGGATGAAATGAGGATTTCTTGGAAACAAAAAAATACTCAAAACATAAGCTGGTAATTTGCTCTGCATTGAGATGAAAAAAAAAATTGCCATCAAAAAATCAGTTTATTTGAAAATCATTGGTTTTCAATCTTTACGGCATAATAAAGCATGATGAGCTTAAAAAATAATAAATTGTATTATCATATTCTTTATTCTTTATTGCGCACATTTAGATTGAATGGTTTTGTGATAAATCAATAATGTGCTAACCGACTATGAAATAACTTAAAATGACACTAACTTCAAAGCAAATCCAGCGGTTACAAAAAAATAAGCAAACAAGAGAAATTTTCCCGTGCCGTAAAAAACGGATACTCTTTGAGCTAGCTGTTCTTCTTGAACTATGTCTGCTTGAATATGGCATTTAAGATAGGTATGTGATGTTTAGCTCATTAACTCTGATCTTAGTATTCTCATCTATTTGATAATGGTGCACCACAAAATGTTCTATTGGCAATTTGCATCTCAAACAAACTGGATTTGAATAATTGCAGATATCTGTCACTTCTTTATTGGAAACCGTTGTTTTTATTTATGGGGAAATACTAAAGGAATACTTACAAATAGTAGGCGTTTCTTAGTAACATAATAAATTTTGTAAGTACTTTGGGTACAGGTAGAAGGAAAGGTAGAAGGAAAGAGAGGGAGAGGAAGACCAAGGATAAGCTACATGAGCCAAATAAAAGCAAAGATCGCCGTAATGTCGTATAAGGAAGTCAAGGAGGTTGCCCTCAAAAGAAATATCTGGAGAAAAATGCATACATTATACCGACAAGAGCGTTGCTCTTAAATAAGAAGAAGACTTTGGGTACATAATTATTATTAAGAATGTATACTTTTTATTTTGTTATCATTGATCACTTTAGTTGTATTTGTGTCTTTTGGGCCAAACAAAAAGTTATCCTAACCTTTTACTATTCTAAATTCATTTAACTTCATTTTAGTATCTTCTAAGCATTTTGAAACCTTGAAACTTAATAGGTATTGCGGAGGGCGTTGATATTATCGTTTTTTAATTTGTTTCTGTACTAGGTATTTGTGAAAGATTAAATTTAGAAATTTTGATTTGATTTTGATATTATAGTGACCAACATAGGTACAGGGTACAGAGACAGAGATTGTAGCCCGATTGAAGATTAAGTACTATTTTTTACTAGAGAGTGGATAAAAACTTCAAACTAAGCTATTCAGTAAATCAGTTAGATTTTTGTATGCATGACCTTAAAATGTTTAGATAGAACTGTATTGCGGAAATGTATTCACAACAGCGTAGAGTCACAAATCAATCCTATACTTAGCTGACACATTGTCATGTGAGAAAGCGACGTGGTAATACCAAAAAAAGGCTCAGTTTGTGAAAAACCCTTTCATTTATTTTCCAAATGTCATATAACGGAAAAAACCTTTTTTGCTCCTAATCTACGTAGGCCGGAGATGCACGAAGTGCGAAGTGGTGTCGAAATGGAATGTCTCGGCGGGGCGTAGGTATAGGGGCGAACTAGCACTTTGCCAAATGCCGCTGGAGTCCGGATTTTGTAGGCTTACTCACGGAAAGTAAAATACTTTACTCAGTGGGCTTACTTTTACACCGAAGCCTTGGAAAGAAAGAAAGGGTTGAATGCTGTCATTTTGACTAATTTCTTTGTTAGAAAAAAACCGTGAATCATTTTGATAAATCCTTACATAATGGAGGCGGAAGAAATAAATGTACAGAAGTCAGAAGTTACTTAGCATTTTCAACCGTTTTCCGGTTTTTTTTTTAAAATATTGGTGCTTACAGTAGGCCTATCACAAGCTCTGACTGGCTCTGTCTCTGGCTCTCGTTTTGAGTCGGTGTGAGTGCTCACCAGAGTATTTTACTCTGTGTGTGACGTTTCGACGTAGGATTGATTTATTTAGGCAGCACTCACACAGACTCCAAACCAGAGCCAGAGACAGAGCCAGACAGAGCTTGTGGTAGGCCTACAGACATAAAACTATGAAATATCAATGATGTTCCTTGGCATATTTTAACACATTTTAAAAGACTTTTTTAAAATGATAAATAATCAACGATTCATACAAAGTAGCAGTGAATCGAAGATGTGTAAGATAAATTGATATTGGAAAATCGTGTAAATTAGCTTAAACAATTTTGCGATACTTTTACTGTGAGAAGTTTTTAGAAGGCTATAAATACCATTGAACAAAATATTCGGCAGGCGAAATACCTGGGATGGCTGGCTCGCAGAGTAATAAATGAATACAGATCAATAATTAGGCTAAATAAAAAAAAAACTTCTTCTTCTTGCCCTTATCCCACTTTAAATGGCGTCGGCACAACATGTCTTCTTCCTCCATTTCCCTTTGTCAGCCGTCATCTTTGCATTCACTCGTCTCTTATCAATGTTTGGTAAAAACATAGCTAAATATGAAATTACCAGCTAGCCAACTTTTTTAAATACCAATTTATTCTTGCAAATTTCGTTACCCTATGACCTAATTGTACATTATGGTAAAAAAACATAGGTATGTAAAATAACTGGCTCACATACTTTTTTTTTATACAACTAGCTGATGGAACAAGCAAATGGCCAATACTTCGCCGGATACTGGACATACATACAAACACAACACAAAATTAAAAAAATAAAAGTTGAATGAAAAGAAATCGGTAAGAATGTCAGAAAAATAAAAATCCATTTAAAAATAACCATCCATAAAGAATCTTATAATTCAAGTATGAACATGTTCATGTTTTCGGTCACAGTTCTTTCTACTACCTACCTGCAAGTTCTTACTTTGAGGACAGACTTGAGACTAACAAGGTGCTCTTGCGCAGATAAGTGAAATTACGTGTTTCCTGTCAAATAGACTTTACTGCCGATTTTGTTATACAATTTAAACTAAGCGTTTAAAAATGTTTAACATAGAAGATTACTTTCATTGTTTCACTCTCATTTAGCTTTTAATGGCTGTTTTTGAAACGTGTGAGGTAAATGGGTTTTAAATATATAAAACAAACATAAATACATCAGTAGATCAAGTTATTACCACAAGTTCTGTCTCTGGCTCTGGTTTTGAGTCTGTGTGAGTGCTAACTAAACCTAAACTAAATCCACTAAAAAGACTAAATCCTACACCTAAACGTCACACACATACAGTATAATACACTGGTTAGAACTCACACAGACTCAAAACCAGAGCCAGAGACCATGGCAGACAGAGCTTGTGGCAGCTATCTGGTTCCCATTGTATACGCTCTGCTTAGTTTGGGGCTAAATAGTGATTTGTATGGATTGTTCGCAATATTTATTTATTCATTATTTATTTACTACCTTATTATCTGGCTTTAAAAACTAGCCCCCTGTATCCTGGGCATAACTAAGCACTAGTTTTATAGCTGATAGGATTCTTCTTTGTTGATGTTATTCCTAATTAAATATAGGCAAAAGTTTTATTACGCTCAAAAATTTTAGAAAACTATCAAACAAAAAAGCAGCCACGTGCGAGTCAGACTCTCTCATGAAGGGTTCCGTAGCAACAAGTAACATAATACCAGAACTACTGCAGGTAAAGCTTTAAACCACTGTTCGATGTTAAATGTACCTAACTTTCTGTATAATAAATAAATAAATTAATAATAATATAAAAGTTCTTGTAGTTCGTCGAAAGGTAAATTCCGGTTTATGATTTTTGACGTATAAAAAAACTACTAGCTAGATCTCGTTTAAACCAAATTTCGGTGGAAGTTTGCATAGTACATCATATATATTTTTTTTTAGTTTTATCATTCTCTTATTTTAGAAGTTACGGAGGGGCACATATTTTACCACTTTTGAAGTGTCTCTCGCGCAAAGTATTCAGTTTAGAAAAAAACGATATTAGAAACCTCAACATCATTTTTGAAGACCTATCCATAAGTACTCCACACATACGGGTTTGATGAAATTTTTTTTTTGAGTTATAGTTCTAAGTTTAGGGCCCAAAATAAACAGACAGACATGACGAATCTATAAGGGTTCCGTTTTTGCCATTTGGCTACAAAACCCTAAAAACCAATTTCTTGTCTGTGGTTCCCTTTATAGTATAGGATCCCTAGAAGAAGGACCTTCACCGAGCTGGTTATTTAATGAAACGTATTTTATATTTAATTAAACATGCCAATAAATATATTCTATATGGGTTGCCTATCAAATTTCAGTCCAGGATATTTAAAAAAAAAAATGTTTTTTTAACTTTCCACCGGTTTGTTTATTAGACAAATTCTATACCAATCGAAAGTATAGACCCCATAGAATATGCAAACGCCTATTTTTTTCCGGTCACAACTCTCGGGTAGCCAGGTATAAACAGGAAAATCGATACTAGCATTTTGCACCGGTATGTTTATTGAATAAAAATACTGGGGTCTATTACTTTCGATTGGTATAGAATTTGTTTAATAAACAAACCAGTGGAAAGTTAATTTTTTTTTTTAATTATTAATTAATCATAATTATCCTGGACTGAAATTTGATAGGCAACCCATGTAGAATATATTTATTGGCATGTTTAATTATATATAAAATACGTTTCATTAAATAACCAGCTCGGTGAAGGTCCTTCTCCTAGGGATCTTAAACTATTACAAATTCGTGACAGTTACCCCAAACTGGCATCTATTCTTATATTCCACTCCTTTGTAGCTTGTTTTACATTTGTGTCACGTAGACAGGAGCATCTGTCTCCAAGAGTCGTTTCAAAACCGATATTGTTGGTGAAACCAAAGAATGCACTTCGCGGTTATGTCATAGTGTAGAAAAAGTAAGAAGGCAAAGTATAAAACAAAAAAATAATTGAAAAAAATAAAATGTATTGTGGACAATCCACACAATACTATCTAGATAAATTAATCAGTGCTTGTTTAAGGAAACCAGATAGCTGAAACCCCTAAAGGCCTGCGCACACCTAGGCCGCTGGCGTCGGCGATCAGTGAAACGCTGTTAAATTTGACAGCGATATTTGACAGCGTTTCACTGATCGCTACCGCCAGCGAACTAGGTGTGCGCAGGCCTTTAGACAAATCTTAATAAGAAATGAAAGATTCTAGAATATTCTAGAAATTTCTAGAATATTTAGGATATAGTACTTATAAATCTATTTTCTTCTATTTTTCATTTCATTATTCTAGAATCTCAGTGTTGTGCAATAAAAGCAGCGTAATTGCTTCCGAAAGTACTCTACAGGCGTCTGCAAGACATTCCTCACTGCAAGCTCCACGCTTTAGCCTAGGTACAAGTAGATACCGTGAATTGAAACAGACAGCTGAGACACTCTTGCGTAGAAATGAGACACTTCTAGACACTCGCGCATTCTTCGCCGTCGTTCTTCGTTCAGTTGTGTTGAAGTCAAAGGTTTTATCGTATATGGGTATTCGTTTTCAGTGCTTTTAAGTTAAGGCTGGTTTACATTCTCGCTGTAGTTGCTCAGTTTAGCGCTGACTACACTGTTCTAAAGTCAGGCCAGTGCTGACTTTTTAGAATAAATAGCTTTTACTTTCATAATGTAAAATAGAACCAAACCGATCGAACGAATTGCATGTTATGAAAAACAGTGACTAGGTCTGAAATCTAAAATAAATCTGAAGACTAGGTCTAGTCTCTACGCTCGTATAACCCTTACTTTATGCTTCTAGAAAACTAGATGCTGAATATAAAATTCAAGTTTCAGACTGAAGGGATTGGTAGACGCTTTGGAAGATGTAGTATGTTGTGCTTTTTTAAAGGTTTAATTTTTAACTACATCTATTATTGAGAAAATATAAAATAAACTTTATAAGTACCTATTTAAAAACTACACTAAAATCAAAATTATAAATATGACTAAAAATTTATTTCACTTCATTCAGTAACAACTCCAACAAGTTTCTTCAAAGTAATTTCAACGATACATCCTTCCCATTTCTAACTCTCCAAACAATCATCCATTACGAAGTAACGCCTTAAAATTGTAAATTACCCCCAAAAACGTAACAATGCCCATCTAGCTCCAAAAAACAACAAGCAGAGTTCCTATTACCGATCATTAAACGCTAAAAACGTTAATAGTTATCAAGGGCCCACCCAAGTAGATGGATTTTGACGATTCGTATGTAACACATCGTAAATTGCTATAGTTTCCTTCGCGTGCCCTAAGAGTATAGGGCCAAACTTTTCCCAGAAGTAAACCACAGCAAATGAGTGTTCAGCTCGGTAAGTATACATGTAGAGCTGTGAAGAGCCCGTCCAGGGAAGTACTACCACCATGCCCATTTCTGCCGTGAAGCAGCATTGCTATGTTTCGATTTCAAGGGTGTGGGTGCCGTTGAAATTACTGGCACGTCAAGCTGAATATCTGTATCCCTCAAGTTGATGGACGCAGGGAAGTGCATCGAAGGGCACGTTTCTGATGTGCGTGAGCTATTACGCAATGCTTTTATAGGCGATGGTTACATCTTAACATCAAGTGGGTCACATGGCTTGTTCCATAAGCTAGTCATATACAAAAAAATATGAAATAAACCAAGGAAAATCTTTAAAAACACAGTGTTTTTCGGTTTTATTTTGACTGCGATTTAGAATTTGATCAAACAACGATTCACCAGGTTTTATCTTCATTCGCAAATCTTAGGATACCTAAGTATTTTATGTCAAGTGTTCAATAAAAACTCAAGCTGATGATGCACTTTGTGCTGCTCGAAATTGTTTAGAAGATAAACATTAAAAATAGGACAAACTACAACCTTTTTTTCTTCGCAGAGTCTCTATAAAAAATATCTACGGTTGTAGGCAATTATTGCACATCGGCTTTTCAGCTTTGTAGAGCGCTATCTCTTTCTAACGCACGCTACGCCCTATGAGCCAAAATTAGCCGATTGGCAATATCTGTTGTATACTACTATACCTACATTTGTAGTAACACACTACATAACCCTATTTGGTAAGAGTTTTGGGATTTTTGGATAACATCTTTATAAAAATCCTAGCTGTATCAAATGAGCTGCAATCCAGCGCATAGCGTACAGTTCAAAGACATTTTTTGTTAAAACGAAAGTATTAACAACGAGGGAACGACTTGAATTTTTTCCCCGAACAGTAGGAATTTAAATTCCTCCGCCTACTTACGATCGCGTGTGGTCTAATTATGACTACGGCAATGTTGGCTTAAAGCTAGCTGGCGACATAGGTTATGTTAAACAGTTTGTTGAAGCCGGCTACATATATGATTGGGTCACTTTAACCCAGATAAATCTGTGGTTTTACCAAAACAGAAGATTTGGTTATGTTTGATTACATTAGCATAGAAAACTATGGCATTAATTCAAAAATTCAAATTACTATTCATTCAACTTTGACAGCGTTTCATTGATTGCCATCACCAGCGACCTAGGTGTGCGCAGGCCTTTACAACACCAAACAACTGGTATTTATGAAATCTGATAGCACAAACCTATATGCCATTGTTTTCTATGCTAATGCAATCAAACGTAACCAAATCTTCTGTTTTGGTTAAAGCAAAGATTTATCTGGGTTAGAGTGACCCAATCATAATCGTAGCCGACTTCAACAAACTGTACACCTACATACATGTACCCGCTGTTATAGATCTATTGATGCGTCCGGGTTGAATGTAAGGGTGCTGGCATGCCTGATCTGCGTTGCTGAATGAGGAGAATAACTAAATTAAATTTAAAGAACAGTTGTGTCGGGGGACACAAATTCATAATTCCTTTTCAATATAGTGTACATAATGTAGAATAAGGTCAAGCTTAATCAAGCCCTTTCACTTGTGCCGGGCGCATGTATAAAGGCACTAATATGTAATATAACACGTATTTTGTATTTATTTCTCTCACTTAGACTAAGGACAAGGATAACATTAAATCTAGAACATTACATCTTATAACTTAGCCTAAACGTGTGGTAGTAAGTATGTGACTACGGGTTATTTTAACCTTTTTACATCTTTTGGAAAAACTTCGCGGGTTATACGCTGAAAATGGAACACAGCGCTGAAAAACTTCAAGAGCGGTTATACATTTCTCCACTCTGTTGCTTTAATTTTTTTAACAACTAAACTTTGTACGAACTGGTTGAATTACTTTAAGTCTATTAAAATAAGTATGTAAAATGTGTGTATTTTTAACTGAAAATATTAATGTATTTTTCATAATATAATTACACTAATATTCATAATAAAAAAATAAGAAATTAGATCTGGCACAAGCACTTATTTTGAGGAGTATTGGCATTGACATAATGTATTTTTATATTTATGTTTATAATCTAAATTTAACAGTTCCGTTTTGAGACAAAATTTTTACGACTCCAAAAATTTTACGGTCACGCAAAATGTCTCAGTTTTATTTATTTTATATGATTTCATTGCCGATTGAATGTCTCTGTCTAACGGAAATATTTATGATTTTTGCAAACTAATTTGACGGACCAATTTAAATTTTATAGCTTAAACATAAAACTTATCAGCAGAGGTATTAAAATTGTTTATGTATTTCCCAGTTTATATTTCTACGATATAATAGTTAGAAATAAATTCGTCATTCATTAATTCCTTCATAGAAACTTACAGCTTGACACCGACAATGATTGAGCTACAAAACCACCCACACAAAACATTTTTTGTGTTAATGAGATAAAGTGGTGTGCGATAGCCCGACGATTCTTGTTCAATATTCTCTTAGTTACTCAAGTAAATTATTGTAACATTACTTTTTATTTAGATAAATTCGAAAGATAACTAAAACTAGTCTCATAACACCCAATTAGTTACGAATTTGTAATTCAAATGCAATGTGAACGACACTTTAAGCATATTAAATGTATCCTAAATCATCAAATAAACAAAATTTTCAATGAGATTAAACTAGGTATGATTTCTTATTATGTTATGTAGCTTGATAATATCTCGACATATTTCATTGGATTTCTAATAATAATTTGACTTCTTACTAAACTGGTAGGAATTTGTATTCTAAATTATTTAATCAACCGAGTAGAACTAAAAGGTTTTTATGTCGCAGATAAAATTTTCAGTATTGTTTTCATTCATAGTTGCAAAAAGCTTTTGCTCTATACCTACCTTTTGGGTTGGATCTACAGTTCCACCCAACCAAGTCTGAGCCGAGCCCGTCATGACAGTAAGCTATGTTCAATACGCTGACATTGTTTTAAATTCTTTGACCTTTGCTTCAGGCTGTATCAAGGTGTTCAATAAAATCTTAAAGCTTAACATAATATCGAGAACAATGAGCCATAAATACGCATTCATATCAACGCATAATGCTATCCCATAAGAAATGGGGGGTTACTTTTCAATAATATATGACTGCGTAGATTTTATTTGCATAATTTTGCGCACGCCTGGCGAAAAACGAGTAACAATTTATTGTTGTATAGACGCGGTTGTAGGAACTGATGGAAACAAAAGTTTATTGAAGGAAATTGAAATTATTTGATGTAGACAATAACATATCGGTTCATCGGTTCTTGCCCATATGTTTCCTGATGTTACTGTCCTAATCTCACCCTACTTTCTAAAGTGTCTTCCACGTTTTCTTTCGACGTAGAAAATAAATGGTTGGCTTTAAATTGAAAATAACAATAAACAACTAACAGTAACATGACTGCTTCCATCCTCCCGTCTGAGGCTTCTTCAATTATTAACATTACAGGTGCCTAGCATAAGGCACTTGTTACATGAATAATAAAACCAAAGTACACACCGTGAAAATGGCTAAGAAACTGCAGTTTCTTGTGTCACAATGGCGCTGTAAAAGCTACACTGTATCTTTATGCGTTGACAATGTGCATTGTGCCTTAGTAGCTGGTCTTCGCGAGAATTTTAATATTCTCAAGTCCCCGAGATAGAAGCACAGAGCGAATAATAGTTATTACGCGTACAAGTCTCACTTCATACCATCATCATCAACCTATATCAGTCCACTACCAGACGTAGGTGTCTTCCACGACGAGCTACTGAGAACCGTTTTCGGCTCTTCTCCTCAATTGCTTGCCAGCTACATCTCGCAAATCGTCGCCCCACCTTGACCCCAGTGATCAGCCGACGGCCACTTCAGCTTACTAATCATTTGAACTATTTCAAATACCTTAGTCTCACTTCACCAACACCTAACCTTCACACTGTCTTTAAATCTTTCATCTACAAGAAGGACAAGACCAAACAGTTCAATTCCATTTGACAAATCACCATAGTTCATTCAAGTTTTTAAGATTTATTTTGTGACCCACGCAGCAACACATTTGAATCTAAAGCGAAAGCAATACGGCTTGTTTTACATCGCAAGCAGATTTGAAGTGACTCGCGCGTGATAGAAGTTTCATCTTCGTAGTGAGACAGTTTGCACTACACAAAATTCTTTAAATATTCATACAGGTTATTCAGCCGGTAGCTCGCTGGAATGGGACTAGCGCAGGGGTTTTTGTTCCTGCTATGCCATTCATCGTCCGGGGTGGTTTGCAGGTAAGCCAGGTGATGGAGCTTGCAAATCTAGATTGTTTCAGTTTGTTTCTTTCGAGGTCAAAAAGGTATTGCATCTGAAAAAGAAAGAAAATGATTTATCTTCTAGAAGTGATCTGTGTTAGCGATGAGAAAAACAGTTATTTTCTAAAGAACTACTATCTCCGATAGATCAAGGATATTGAAGATCGTGGGAGTCTTATTATATAATAAATCTTTTATTTCTGTAAATTTTTGGGTGAAACCAATATCATAACCTGAAAGAGTTTAATGCTACTCTTTCAGGCTAGGCTAGATGAACCAGTTAACACGTGTGATATTTCAGAATATATCATATATTGTAGACAATCCACACATTAATCTAGCCCCAAATTAAGCCGAGCTTTTACCATAGGAGCCAGATAGTTGATATAATACTTAAATATTTTTTTATGTAAATAGGTTGTTCAACTCAGAATACAATATAACACCTAGACAGAGAACAAACATCTTGGTTGGCCACACAAATATTTGTTCTCGGTAGGGATCGAACCCACGACCTACGGCGCAGAAGGCAGAGCTACTAACTGAGCTGAGGGGCTAGAAAATGTATATAGAATAATATTCGAGCTATAATTAAAGCGGTCATGTAACTACGATTGGCGTTGTTCGTATAACGACGAAGATAGTAAAGCTAAGCCGAGCACTTTCCACAATTGGGTGACAATCCAAGGCTATTATATCAGTGTAGGAGGACAGGCATTATAAACTCTTCGCTATGAGTCAGCTATTTGAAACTAATTACAGATAAACAACGGACGATGTGCAGCCTCGTGCTTTCGCCTGGAGGCATGAGATTTTAGAGTTCTGTAACTTTTTATTGAAATCCTACACTTAAAACGTGATCGTGAAATTGTTTGAAATTAAAATCATCAATCGCGCAGGTACTGGTTTTGATCAGTTGAGCTATCTCTAGATCGTTTGTAACGGTTTGCAGATAGCTCAACTGTTTCTTGCGTATTTTGTAAATATTTGTTTAATTAGTAAGTTTTTTTGTATATATAAATGTAAAGTTTTTTGGTCTAAAAAGGAAAACATAACGCAAACCCAAATTCGTTCAGCGTTTAGCCATCAGGATAAAAAATATTATTAAGTAGTTTTGATGATGATTGAAAGTTTTACGACAAATGATTTGCAATTTTAAAACTTGGAAGCAACGAAGCATAAAATATAGGATAGTCTTATGAGCTCCGTTACTTTTTGGCTCTAATATTCTACTAATCTACAAAGCTAAATTACCAGCGTATCAAAAGTTGTACTATTGCCAAGTCTTCTGCATAATTTTCATTACATTTTCATGCATGTGCGGAATCCACGCTTCCGTGACATTCTCACGCTATTTAATTTTAATAAACAAATTAAGTGCTCAGGGAAAATTAACTCTTCTTCGTGCAATGACGTGCAAGTGACGTGCCTGGCTATTACAGGTTCGGAGGTCAGTGAACTCTCAGAACCGTAGCACCAGTTTGTGTGCATAAAAATACTGTAACCTGGCCGTGGTTATTAAAAGTTAACTCAATTAAAAAACTAACCTGGTTGTATCAATAATTCTTCATTTCACACCAACATAGTTTGACAATACTGAAAATGATGCTATCTGCTACCTATAAACTAAAACTAGGACAAAATCTCTAGTTTCAACGTTAAAATAATTTAATAGCCACAACAGAAGCAACACCTATCAAAATACCTAAAGTAATTGACTGGGATATTTGCAACAACAATATTTTGAGGGCTCTGTCAGATTCAAATTAAAATATTTTTTTATTCAATGATATCACAAGGATCACTTTAAAACGTCATAAAACTATGTGAAATCATGCCTAAACAAACATTAAACAACTTCTGTTTTTATTTATTTACCTAGTGCGTTGGATTCACTGTGTGAACTGGTGCTAAATTTTATGTAGATTGGTTTTCTACTTATTTTTGGTAATGTTGAAAATTATAATTGCCAAAAGAACATCATGCACAACCCATTGAGTCAAATGGGCGATACTCTCTTATTTTTAAGTTTTATAAATAATGTACCTTAATAGCTTTAGCTCTGTATTAATAACGTTTATAATAACCGTTATATTTTGACCACCAAGCCCTTTCCTCCAAAATCCGGGTCTCAATAGCACCGTCCCTAAAAACACCATCTATATGAAATTTCAATCCACCCCGGCTATTCAATAAACTTATCGAAAAACGATATTGAGACAGCCACGAGAAATATACATTAAATTTAGATTCTTGTCCTGTTTTCATTAAACACACACCCTCTAATGCGAGCGGACTAGAAAATATGTTGAGTCGAAAAAAAATTATTAATTCTATCGTCTGCAGTATCTAGCAAGTGATGGCCCTTTTTTGTTCCAACTTTTAAAACAACCAAAAAAAAAATCCTCCAGCTTTTTTTCCATGACAATCTGCAATCGGCTTCTTAGCAATAATCAGATAGGTATTTTGTGGGTTGTTGTTGGTGGTGGTTGTTCCAAGAACCAGTTCATCTATGTATTGTTAGCCAGTTTTGGGAATGTTGCGAGACATCACTAGAGAGGTAAATGCATTACTGAATAATTAAACACGCGTGCTGCGCTGAATAAGAAAATATTAAAAAAATACACTCTACGTAACTTGCGGAATCACTTAGTTCATCAGTCAATGCTTATCGGTTATATACTTAATATTTTCTTTAGTTGTATAGCATGAGCTAATTTTGGTCTAGTTTAAAATATAAAAAAAAAACTTACATTGTTTTCATAAACATCATAATAATTTTTAAACTTCACTGGAACCCTTATTAGCCTAAGATTCTGCTATACAACGACCTTCACCCATCTGTTTAATGGATGAAAAGTAATTTATATTAAATTTGATATGCTATAAAATATATTTCAAGTGGGTTGGCTAAGAAACTCCTGGCCAGACTATGATTAATTTAAAATTTAAAAATATTTTTAATTTAATATTGTGCCTATGAGTTAAACGAATAAATTTAATGAAAAACCGAAAGTATATAGACCTAGTAGCCATCGTATCCTAGTTAGAAAAATTCTAGTTAGAATCCTCTCCACATCTTTCCCCATTCCACCATACAACATGGCAGTTTAATAAAAGCAAAGACTATGGAAAACAAGTAGACTGACAATCTCATCCAAGAAAACGTGCATCGATAAATGATTGCCTACAATGACGCTAGATGTCGCTGATCGTTTTGAATCTGATAAAACCGAGTGAAATGGTTTTTACAGTATTCGCAACAATAGGTTAGCTAACTAATTGATATTGTAGTACGACAAAAAATAGAGAGATGGCGTTAATCTGAGTGGCGTTACTTAAACTTGCGGCGTTGCCAGCTTTCGATGGAGCAAAAACAGGGTAGAGTGTGACGCGACGTTGTCAGCTAGTGTACGGAGATTTTATTTTGATGTTTTTAGTTTGTTCCAAGGATTAAGGTCATTGCTTAATTGCTAACAAGTTGCGCTGAAGCGTCAAAGTGACACTCAGGCAGGACAGGCAGGACCAACCTGGATTTTTAAAAACATTGGGTTATGTAATAACTTGTTACCTATTTGTAAAATCTTATGCGTAAGTTGTTAGGCAAAGTAAAAAGGCACACCACAATAACGTGTTAGGTATTTATTTTGTTGTGTATGCAAATAAGTTTAAAGATTTAGCATGGAGTTTTAGTTGAGTGATGACTATGACATTTAGTAACAACCTACCGTCTACATACATTGTAGATTGTAGGTATGTACACAATACAAACTGAATGATTTACACACCCATTTTTAGGGTTCCGTAGCCAAATGGCAAAAGCAGAACCCTTATAGATTCGTCATGTTTGTCTGTCTGTCTGTCTGTCCGTCCGTATGTCACAGCCATTTTTCTCCAAAACCGTAAGTGATGAAACTTGGCGAGTAGATGTATTTTGTTAACCGCATTAAGATTTTGACACAAAAATAGAAAAAAAAACTATAAATTTTGGGGGTCCTCATACTTGAAACTGAAACTATAAAAATGTTTTTCATCGGTCCCATACGTGTGGGGTATTTATGAATAGGTCTTCAAAAATGATGTTGAGGTTTATAGTTAATATAGTTTTTTTCTAAACTGAATAGTTTGCGCGAGAGACACTTCCAATGTGGAAAAAAGTTGGTCCCCCCCTCTTAACTTCTAAAATAAGAAAATGATAAAACTAAAAAAATATATGGTATACATTACTATGCAAACTTTCAACGATATTTGGTTTGAACGAGATCTAGTCAGTAGTTTTTTTTTATACGTCATAAATCGTAAACCGCAATTTACCTTTCGACGAACTACAAAAACCTTTATATTATGTTACTTGATGCTACGGAACCCTTCATGGGCGAGTCCGACTTGCACTTGGCTGCTTTTTAAATTGCCCGAAAATTGAGTTTCGTTGTTAGCGTGTTTTCCTCGTGTTTATTGTTTAAAGTTTTTTCCGTTTTTCTTAAGAGGGTACCGAGCAAAATAGTGACACAAGCCGAGCAGCAAACGCGATCTATTGTGTATGCGCATTGAGCTGCGAACAGGTGAAATATGATAACTCTATTTTATTATTATTTGTGCTTTTTACCGTCAAAACAAAGTTTTTTTTTTTGGAACAAATTTTTCAGAGAAAAATTCGGTTTTCAGAGAAAAATGGGATATGAGATGTGGGATGATTATAATATGAAGAAAAGTGGGGCTCTATTCCGGATAAGGTTTAATTTTTTTTTCTTAAATAGTTTTATTTTTTATTTTATTTTATTAACGCACAAAACACATTATAACCACAAAATAACTAAAAACTAAAATATTACATTTTTGACCTTGATTATAACGTAACACATGCGCGTACAGAAAAGTTATAACTTATACGAGTAAAGAGAACAACTTATACATAGCAAGCTAATATTATTCTTAAGAAGTATGGAAGTATTTAACTTTAAATTCAAACTTAAACCCAAATTCAAATTAAAATTTAAATTCAAATTCAAATTTAAATCCAAACCCAAATTCAAATTTAAATTCAAATGCAAATGCAAATATAAATTTAAACTTGAATTTGCAAGTACTTAGTCATTAGATGCTTATGCATCTAATGACTAACCACTTGCACTATCTAGGCTGTTTAAAATAGAGGATGTTCTTAAGATTTCTGATGAATTGGCTCAATTTGGCAAATATGTCAAGTTCGACATTGTTGTTAACGTAGATATTGTTTATAGGTTTTTGGGGGCTCTGATTGTGAATTCGACACAATTTTTTTAATCCAAGATGGCAGCTTTATTTATTTTCTTGAAAAATAGATATGGGTATCGTTTAATAGGTTTTTGGGGACTCTGATTATGAATTCGACATTATTTTTAAATAAATATGGTGACTTCATTTTTTTTCTTAAAAAATGGATATGGGTATCGTTTAATAGGTTTTCGGGGGCTCTGATTGTGAATTTGACATTATTTTTTTAATCCAAGATGGTGACATAATTTTTTTTCTTAAAAAATGGATATTGGTATCGTTTTTTAGGTTTTTTGGGGCTCTGATTGTGAATTCGACACAATTTTTTTGAATCCAAGATGGCGCCTTTATTTTTTCTTGTAAAATGGATATGGGTATCGTTTAATGGGTTTTTGGGGACTCTGATTATGAATTCGACATTATTTTTAAATCAATATGTTGACTTCATTTTTTTTCTTAAAAAATGGATATGGGTATCGTTTAATAGGTTTTCGGGGGCTCTGATTGTGAATTTGACATTATTTTTTTAATCCAAAATGATGGCTTCATTTTTTTTCTTAAAAAATGGATATGGGTGTCGTTTAATAGGTTTTTGGGGGCTCTGATTGTGAATTTGACATTATTTTTTGAACACAAGTTGACGGCTGCATTTTTTTTTCTGAAAAAATGAATATGAGTATCGTTTACACATATCGTAACAATGTCAAACGAGCGACAAAGAGGAACAATCGGCCTCCGCGTTCGGCAGCGTTCGACATCTGTCTCTCTCCTATTTGAGTGAGCGATGCGTCCGCGTGGACAGCTGTATGACGTTGTGACGTTCAACTGTCGTCAGTTAACTGACTTTACAGACAGCTGATTTTTTTAAGGAAATGTAGAACTTGCATTACTGCTGAAGGCCAACAGTTTGAACATTTGCTGTAAATCCTTGATGTAGTTAAATTAAAATCACGATTGAAGAAATCCTATGATTTTATTTTATTTCAAACTTTCACTTAAAACTAACAAATTACTTGAACACCCATGTTCATTACTCTTTCGACAAGATGGTGGCTCTATCTGTTTACTTGCAATGTCGAAATGGTATTTACTTTTACCTGTAAATTGTGAGCGGCTTAAAAACACAGCGTAGGCATTTTAAGTTCATAATTTAAATTAAAGGGTACAAACATTTTATCTCATGAAATAAAATTGATTGGAAATCCGGTTTATTTGAAAAAACATTTTTTATTTCGAAAACTAAAAAGTACTCTAGCAAGTATTATACCATTTTGGAATCCTGAATAAATGTGCCATTTTTTAAAGTTACTTTCCATAATAATG
Source organism: Thera britannica (assembly GCA_939531255.2). NCBI lineage: Eukaryota > Metazoa > Arthropoda > Insecta > Lepidoptera > Geometridae > Thera > Thera britannica. The sequence continues at coordinate 23,988,317 of OW618034.2, forward strand.
TAGTACATTTTTTTAGCAGTACAGACGGTTAAAGTTGGGTGATGTAATTATCTGAAATGAAATGTTGGCCAAAACTCCACGATTTCATTGAAAACTGAGGCAGTTATGGCTTAATTTTGAATTGTAATTTACAGAAGGGTTATTCGTGCTTACGTTGCAGAAAAAAGTTAATATTTGTAGTCACAGGACTTAAGAGATCATCACAGGGTGTCAGTTCTTCCTGTTTTTTTTAAATACTCATAACTCCAAAGTTACATAACAAATATTTTTTTTTATATTTTTCTGATAACTGTCATGACTTGGCGCATCACCCGTTTTCGGCTGGACGTTGACTTAAGGGACACCCTGTATATTAAAAAAAATCCTCAATCTTGGATTCAAAAATGAATAGCAAATGCGAGGCGGAATATAGTTTAAAACTAGTTTTTTCGTGTGCGCGAGCTGCATGCAGCTCGCGTGTCGGTGTGCTACTCCCAGTTTTACATTTGTTTACACTTTAAAAACCCCAAAAAGTAGTAAAGAAAGTCCTAAGGAACCCTAAAAATGTTTACATAATCAACGTCCTAGGTGAAGTAAAATTCCAATCAAAGTCTTAAGGAACCCTAAAAGTCGACCACATAATCAAATTCCTCAATGTAGTAGAACCCCAATCAAAACCCTAAAGAACCCTAGAACGCACTAAGCGTTTTGGCTCCACCTTCATTATGCGAACCTCCAGGGAATGGAACTCATTGCCGGCGGCTGTTTTTCCTGACCACTACAATCTGGGCCTCTTCAAGGCAAGAGTGAATAGGTGTCTTCTAGACCATCCTGCTCCATCGTCGGCTACATCGTCGCTTACCACCAGGTGAGATTGTATCCAAAGGCTGGTCTATATCTTGTAAAAAAAAAAATAAAAAAAATTGTTTACATAATCAAGGTCCTAAGTGAAGTAAAATTCCAATTAAAGGCCTAAGGAACCCTAAAAAATGTTTATTTTATCAAGTTCCTCAATGTAGTAAAACCCCAATCAAAATCCTAAGGAACCCTAAAAATGTTACCATTATCAAGCTCCTAAGTGTAGTTGAAACTCCGATCAAAGTCCTAAGGAACCCTAAAATTGTTTACATAATCAAAGTCCTGAGTGAAGTAAAATTCCAATTAAAGGCCTAAGGAACCCTAAAATTGTTTACATAATCAAGGTCCTAAGTGTAGTTGAAACTCCAATCAAAGCCCTAAGGAATCCTAAAAGTTGATCAGTTAATCAAGTTCCTCAGTGAAGTAAAACCCCAATCAAAGTCCTAAGGAACCCTAAAATGACCCAAAAAAAAAAGTCTCGCAAGTCACTCCGCTTGGAAGATACGAAAGGGGGGGAAAAAAAGGGGTAGGAGGGGGGAAGTTTTTTTGTTCTTTCAATTCAGGAAGAAACCCTCTATACGAAACCCCAATCGAAACCCCTCTATCTCGATGGCATCTGGTAGCACTCTAAAAAGCAGCCAAGTGCGACTCGGACTCGCCCATGAAGGGTTCCGTAGCATCAATTAACATAATATAAAGGTTTTTGTAGTTCGTCGAAAGGTAAATTGCGGTTTACGATTTATGACGTATAAAAAAAAAACTACTGAGTAGATCTCGTTCAAACCAAATATCGTTGGAAGTTTGCATAGTAATGTACAACATATATTTTTTTTGGATTTATCATTCTCTTATTTTAGAAGTTAGAGGGGGGGGACCAACTTTTTTCCACTTTGGAAGTGTCTCTCGCGCAAACTATTCAGTTTAGATAAAAACTATATTAGAAACCTCAACATCATTTTTGAAGACCTATCCATAGATATCCCACACGTATGGGTTCGATGAAAAAAAAATTTTTGAGTTTCAGTTTCAAGTATGGGGACCCCCAAAATTTATAGTTTTAGAAAAAAACGATATTAGAAACCTCAACATAACTTTTAAAGACCTATCCATAGATACCCCACACGTATGGGTTCGATGAAAAAAACATTTTTGAGTTTCAGTTTCAAGTATGGGGACCCCCAAAATTTATAGTTTTTTTTCTATTTTTGTGTAAAAACCTAAATGCGGTTTACAGAATACATCTACTCACCAAGTTTCATCAGTCTAGCTCTTATGGTTTCGGAGAAAAATGGCTGTGACTCGGCCGGACAGACAGACAGACAGACAGATAGACAGACATGACGAATCTATAAGGGTTCCGTTTTTGCCATTTGGCTACGGAACCCTAAAAAGGGGGGGTCCTGGGGGGCAAGGGGGGCAAAATTTTTTGTGCAATCGAAATCACTCGTGACCGTCTTTAGGTTCCCCATAAAAAAATTATGCAGGACCTCTCGGTTGCAGAGCCCCTCACCAAAAAGTCCATTAAAAACATAATTATGAAACACATCACGATCATCATGGGTTACCTACTTTTACCATTCTAGGTGTAAACGGAGTCGAGCGAACCTATCATTGTGTGCGTGAGTACGCACACAACTAGCGAGCCGCAGTAAATACCTATTTTCCGTCCGCCTTGTTTGCTCGATACCCTCTTAAATAACTTACCTTTGCTTGCCTACCGGACTTGATTGACTACGCCTACCTGTAACCTGTGCTTATTAAACGGACTTCGATTGCCCAAAGAACACTGTCTGACTGTCACGAAAATGTATCTTTGAAGGAAAAGTTCATGATAGTCCTAAAACCAAAGTTTTGAAAAAGACTGCATTAACATTACTGTTACGGATAGGTGGAATTTAAAACACTTTTTTGAGGAAGTTAAAAGAAAACCGGCCGGGTACGCGCGGACAAGCTAGTGCTCAGTACCGAGGTTCAAATCCAACTATTTTTGTAGCTGTCCGCGCGCAAGCGGGGGTAGTCTCCAGTTTTATTCAACGAACAAAGTAAGTACATTTTATATTTTTTTAAATCTACCTACACTTTATAATTTAAAAATTGTTTTTTAATATTATTACAGGTTCGTGAGGTGCGTCTGTCTACATTCTTCGCCCAGTGTCACGTCAGGGACACTGATTAGCAACAGGAAGCAGCACCAAGCGAGTAACAGGTCGGAACTCCAGTCTCGGCGTTTATTTCCACAGTGCGTCATACACTTGTCGGGTCCGGACAATAGTAAATCCGCGTTACCTCTCGGCCAAGTGGTTTTGGTAGGTGCTACTCGGCCAATGCGAAGAATGCCCCACTCGCCTATTTGAACAGCAGAAGTACAGCAGTGCAGCAGCGACGACAACTTCTCAGAACAGCTAAGTCGACGCTCTCAGTTGCGTGTACCATTTCTAACGTTCCTTTTTTATTTTTATTTTTTCTTTTTCAGGTGCGGCTGTCATCCAGGGCCATCCGGGATCATCTTTTTCGCACAGGAAACCAGCATCTCGGGACCATTGACAATCTTTGTGTAATTTCAAATTCATATATTTTCTTTCTGAATGTGTGTAACACAACTTGTCTAAATAATTTGTAGTCCAGTACATACCACTCTTATGATTCATCGAAAAATAAATTATATTTATTTGTAATCTGTGTTTCTTTTGTATGACACCATCGCTGAGGCAGTATGCGCGTACTGCACCCTGTAGATGTACTCGTAGCTCAGGAATCGAATCAGGATTTGTAGGTATGTATACGCGCCAGTAGACGACACAGGCGGCGCCGGGCGGCGTAAGCGGCGGGCGATGTGTTACATTACATAACAACAAATAATGCAGCTCATTTTTCTCGCTTGAACTTGAAGTGATTTGTATTTTATAACTTTTGCATCCTAAAACTTGCTTTTGTAAACAAGGGAACCATCTTGGTATGCTAGTCCGATATTTCATCTGTTGAAGTTGTAGAATCCAATCAGTAAAAATCTTGCCATATTTCGTAGGTATTTGTTCGTATGCTGATATCTTCTTATGAATGTTTATGAGTGTGCGTGAGGGCGACGCATCAGCTGTGGTCTCGCAGGCACCTGTGCGCGCGGCCACCAGTGGGGAGGTGGTAGTGACGGCGCGGGAGCAGGCGTGGCGGGGCAGGTAGCTGGAGGCGGGGGCGGGGGAGCAGCTCAGCTGTTCCAGTGCACACTCAGAACATTGATGCTTCGAAAGACAGAATCCGTGAACACACGAACCTAGCGGTGTTACGGTGGCACAAGGTTCATTTTTGCAGAGCATTATTGTCTTTATTGGCGGGATGCAATGGTAATTGTCCTCACCAATTAATAACTTTGTTTTTACATTATCACTACACGAAATGAGACAGTTCATATGTAAATTTAGTTCATCACTTTTTCTCGCACTTAGTTCTCGCAGAATTATTGTTTATGTTTGTAACTTTGCACTTTTTATCAGCTACAGATTTTTGTCGATTCTTCGTTACATTTTTACGATTGATCTCGTTATTGTAGGCTGGTATAAATAACTGCGTTGGTCTATGTCTTTTGCGTGCGCTTTTTTCTAAGGCTGCTAGGTATGTCCGCGGCTAACTTTTGCCCGAGTAAAAACTTTTCAAATTGAAAGTAATTTTTGTTGTATCTTTTTTGAAGTGATTTTGGTTTTTCAGTCTACGTAAATATGATCCTTCGCGTATTCTATATTCAAAAGTAAGGACAATATTTCCGCGCATGTTTAAGAAAAATATAGTTATAGAGGTCTTCTAAAGTGCTTTAAGGTTTAATCCTACTAGAATAAAGAAACTAACCAAAGTCGAGGGCGGCAGTTAGTCTACTTGCAATAAAAAAATAATTTTTCATTAGCGCCATCTATTTTAAAAAAGCATCACTTAGTATGTACCTTACAAAATACCACTACGCCACGCCATCTATCAATAGGTATATGAACATTGAAAATATTGCTCTTTCCAGGCTATTTGCCAGCGCCATCTAGAAATAGCCCGGAATTTTACCATTTTTTGAGTCACAAAATTTTGTTCTCTATTAGCAGTCTACTTGTTTTCCTTAGTCTATGATAAAAGGGCGGGCGCCCGTATACCCGACAGGCCACAGATAAGATCATAGAAATAAACACGAATAAAACGTACCAATTGGCCGGTACCCTTCTATTGAAACGATACTGTCCTGTAAGTGAGTAAACACTATATCAGGGTATTGCGGGCTTGGTTATTTCGTCAAATAGCAATATGCAACCGAATAAGACGCTTTCACCATCAACCTGCCATAATTTATACAGATTTTTGTTGAAATAGACAGTATCTTTAAGGTCCTTTTTAATCAAATTGATTAATATATTTTAAAGGTTCCTTTAGGCCTTTAGTGTGTCTTATGCGTCTTTGTTGCAAACCTCCAACGATAATACATGGTAACTAACTTATTGGACAAAGTTCTCCCCCACTAATTCTCAAATTTGAACCAAACCACCGTAATGGAAACGAACAAGTTTAATTGAATTCGGCCGGAAGGGTGACAAGAATTCAAATTAAATGCAATTACTTTTTAGTGGTTGGACAATATTTGCAGAGTGCCCTAAGCCTTTAAATTTGATGGGATTGAAGGTAAAAGAAAGATCCTTTTAGAATCGATTACTCATTTACTTCATGTAAAAACAAAATTATAATAATATAAGCTTTTATTTTCGTTGCATACAATTTGAAATTAAATATAACGTAAGATATATTTTAAATATAGATTAATTAAATGTATTTAAATCTAGATTCAACAAAATTACACGAATTAATAATTGCTTACTATATTATTATTTCATTCAAACCAAAATGGATTCAACATTTCCTAATAAATATTTTTTTCAAACTGCATTTTTAGTGCTCAAAATAAACAAAATTTAAATATTAAGCACTTTAACAAGGCTACGAAGAAAGAGAAACGAAGGTATTTTCTAAGCTGTATTTCAGTGCTAAAAGACTACTTGTCGCAAAACATGGAACAAAAAAACCTATGCGACATTGCATTTATCAAAAGAACATACAATGTTAACTTTGCATATTTTCTTTTTAAATGCAAATACCGTCATACCTCATTAAAATAAAACTCAACATGCAACATTATAGAGACTTTACGTCGACGTGTATTACGTTCTTATTATCAGACTCATTTATAAACCGTTTATAAACGATGTTCGAGCAGACTGCATGCTGGGACTACAATCAATTTATAGCATTAGATACTTGGACGGTCAACACTGGACGCTGAGTTTATGTTACTTTTGACGTGATAACGTCTTATAAATCGATGGAGCCGGCTGCACGCACGAAAAAACATGACTCATGCGTCGTTACGTCGTTTCGTCGTTCCATTTACCTGAGCCCGAGCCCGGGTTAATGGGTAAGGGTAAATGAGGGTAAGGGTAAATGAGGGTAAGGGTAAATGAGGGTAAGGGTAAATGAGGGTAAGGGTAAGGGTTCAGTCGGGGTGCGGGTCCGGGTCTGGGTCCGGATTATCATTCAGTTTCATTCAGTTCCATTAAGTTTCATTCAGTTTCATTCAGTTTCATTCAGTTTCATTCAGTTTCATTCAGTTTCATTCAGTTTCATTCAGTTTCATTCGGTATCATTCAGTTTCATCCACATTCAATTCAATTCAGTAAAACTAAAATTTTCTTTTGAAAAATGCAACCATTCCATCAGTATTTTCTTATGACGTTATCACGTTCAACTATCGTCAGTAAACCGACTTTACAGACAACCGATTTTTTGAAATGAATACGTCTTTAAAATTGCTGCTATAGGGGCGCAATTTAAAAAACTAATGAGAATAAAATCGGGGGATACAGCTTAGCGTTGTACATATAAAGCACTATAGCAGTAAACTGAGTTGTTGCTTCTTGTTAAGCAAACCACCAGAAGGTCAGTCAATTCATGACTGGTCTGTCTGTGTGTGAGTGATGGAAGATATAAATCAGACTCAGAGAAAGCTTGCAGTCTAGAAACGGATATAAGCTACGCCATCGTATCCTTACACCATCACAATCTCACAATCACATCGCGTCGTTTTTAGTTTTTTGTTGATTTTATGGTGTTTACTACACTTTAGAAAATCACAATGATTTTTATAATGTCCCAAAAGTTAAGAGCCGAGCGGGATTTAAACCCGCGACCTGCCCCTTGGTACGGGTCTGCGCTGATCGCTGCGCCATCGGATTGTAATTAACTTTTGGGTTATTATAAAAATCCTTGTTGCTTATTGATCTATCTAATTTTCCGACAGAGAGACATTCACCACTGATGCTCACTTTTCAACTGTCAGAAAATACGGTCCAGAGAGTGATAGTTCCAAGCTGGAGGAGACAAATTGCGTGGTTCACGGTGTTTGTCGCTTGATGGTCTCTTCTTTATTACAAACTAGTGGAACTTTTTTTATAACGCTTTTATTAGCTTCACCTGTATGTATGTATGTATGTATGTATGTATGTATGTATGTATGTATGTATGTATGTATGTAACCGACCCCTTTGAGCTCGATTTTGTCCTACTTTGAACGATCAGATTTGATTCAAACTTTGCACACCTGTCAAAGGTCGATGACAATGCAATAATATGAAAAAAAAAATAAAAAAAAATGAAAAGAAATAATTTTATTTTAAAAAAAACCTACTTTGAACGATCAGATTTGATTCAAACTTTGCACACCTGTCAAAGGTCGATGACAATGCAATAATATGAAAAAAAAAATAAAAAAAAATGAAAAGAAATAAAAAAAAATAAAAAAAAATCTACTTTGAACGATCAGATTTGATTCAAAATTTGCACATCTGTCAAAGGACATTGCAATAATATGAAAAAAAAAATACATGAAAAAAAAAAAAAAAACTAAAAAGTAAAAAATAAATTATAGTTTAAAAAAACTAAAAAAAAACGCTTTTATAACTAATTGAACTAAAAAGTTAAAAATAAAACTGTAATAATCAATTGAAAATTTATATTATTGTACAAAAAGCGTGGGGGGCTTGATTTTGATTGTTGTAAATATTTTATCAATAGTTTATTATATCTGAGGTTATTATAAAAAGCACCCCACGCTTTTTTACAATAATATAAATTTTCAATTGATTATTACAGTTTTATTTTTAACTTTTTAGTTCAATTAGTTATAAAAGCGTTTTTTTTTAGTTTTTTTAAACTATAATTTATTAGTGGTATATGGCACTTTTTTTGTGGTATTTCGGGCTATTTTCCAGGCGGTAGGACTTTTATGCGAATAATAGCTTATAAAATTTCCTTTACTTATTTTTATAACGCTTTTATTAGCTTCACCTGTATGTATGTATGTATGTATGTATGTATGTATGTATGTAACCGACCCCTTTGAGCTCGATTTTGTCCTACTTTGAACGATCAGATTTGATTCAAACTTTGCACACCTGTCAAAGGTCGATGACAATGCAATAATATGAAAAAAAAATAAAAAAAAATGAAAAGAAATAATTAAAAAAAAAAAAAAACCTACTTTGAACTATCAGATTTCATTCAAACTTTGCACACCTGTCAAAGGTCGATGACAATGCAATAATATGAAAAAAAAAAAAAAAAAAAATGATTGGAAATACAAAAAAAAAAAAAAAACTACTTTAAACGATCAGATTTGATTCAAACTTTGCACACCTGTCAAAGGTCGATGACAATGCAATAATATGAAAAAAAAAATAAAAAAAATGAAAAGAAATAATTAAAAAAAAAAAACCTACTTTGAACTATCGGATTTCATTCAAACTTTGCACACCTGTCAAAGGTCGATGACAATGCAATAATATGAAAAAAAAAAAAAAATGAAAAGAAATAAAAAAAATTAAAAATAAATCTACTCTAAACGATCAGATTTGATTCAAACTTTGCACACCTGTCAAAGGTCGATGACAATGCAATAATATGAAAAAAAAATAAAAAAAAATGAAAAAAAAAACTTACTTTGAACTATCAGATTTGATTCAAACTTTGCACACCTGTCAAAGGTCGATGACAATGCAATAATATGAAAAAAAAAAAACTAAAAAGTAAAAAATAAATTATAGTTTAAAAAACTAAAAAAGAACGCTTTTATAACTAATTGAACTAAAAAGCTAAAAATAAAACTGTAATAATCAATTGAAAATTTATATTATTGTACAAAAAGCGTGGGGTGCTTTTTATAATAACTTCAGATATAATAAACTATTGATAAAATATTTACAACAATCAAAGTCAAGCCCCCCACGCTTTTTGAACAATAATATAAATTTTCAATTGATTATTACAGTTTTATTTTTAGCTTTTTAGTTCAATTAGTTATAAAAGCGTTCTTTTTTAGTTTTTTAAACTATAATTTATTATTGCTGATGCTTAATGTCAGAAGAAACAGCAATGTCAGAGCATATTTGCATGGTATTTTAAAATACCTTGTTGTTTGATCGTTAAGGCAAATTGCTTTTCAAGAACCTTAGCAAGTTATTCTGCTTTAACCACTAGGTATAATTTGTTTAGAATTAGGTATCTCAGGTAAAATCAAATAAAACCTATGCAAAGCTTTTCCACAGCTTTTTTTTTATAGATTTTGTAACATACATTTTGTCTAAGACTAACCTTTTAACTCGTTTGTTACAGGCTTGTTACAGGTCTACTAGCAAATAAATAAAACAGTTTTGACCCCCGATTGATAGACAGTGGACACGGCAAAACAAAGGGCTATTCGAAATTCAAAAGCATGAAGGTTCAAATTCCAATGACGTCATTCATTGTTGGCCCTTCGGACCAATCACAACAAAGCTACATCTTGACGTGACGTGACCTGTCAGACGTCGATTACGCGTCACTGCTGGCGTTTGACGTGTGTAGGGATATCACTGGGGAATAAGGCAAGTCAACTACCTACTAAAATTGTCGTAAAATTAAGTAATAGCATAAGATGATGTTTATTTTTAGTCATAATGGAATCGTTACTGTCTCTACACACTTTTACTTCCGCTAGTTTGTGGGTATACTAAGGTAAAAGTTACTCTAGGTGGAACAAACGTTAGCTAAGTTCATTGTTTGTGAAACACTAATTTGCAAATCACCAATTGGTAAGATGTTCATTAATTTAAGTATCGTTTTAATAGATCTTTAAGTGAGCTTTGTTTACTATAACAGATTATAAAAACCTAAGCCACTAATCGAGTTATGAAGTTAACGAGCAATGAGTCACCTTTGTTAAAAACGTTGCAACATCTTATTAGAAATCAACACGGAGTTCCCAGCCTACGCTCATTAGGTACTCGCAATTTAATAAACTCATCAAAAAGCTATCAGCAATCGCTACATTCTTAATTTGCATATGAATGAGAGGTTGCCTTAAGCAAATAAAGAATCAGTCCTTATTCGTCCAACAGCTGTAGGTTGCCAATCTTTGCCCCGAAACAAGCACAAAGAAAACACCGCTTTAAATATCCCTGCAACCAATTCTCACCCAAAACATACATTATTTCAAAGTTATAAAGATGAGATTTGTTTGTACAAGAAATTGCAATCCAAAGAAGTGCGATATGTTTATTTTGCGAAATCCATTTTCTGCTGACATCTCATCTGTCAAAAGCTAACGTGGGTGTTACAAAAAGTGTCCAAGTTAAATGCAAGAGACCAAAGCAATTTCATATTAGTAGGATATTGCAAAATAGCCAGTAAGGAACTAGGTCTAGTTGGTTGGTTAGTTAATTTATAATTTAATATATTATGTACAATTATCTTGTTATATAATCTATTTTATTATAAAAGAAGAGAGCAATATAATAAAAAAACCAAAAGTGCCAAATGCGCAAAGCGTGGGTCAGGAAGATGATGATCTCGTCCGAAACAAATTCTCAAATTCAAACAGATAAACAAGTTTGATTCATATAAATTATCCTCAGAGCGTTTAGTAAGAGCAACTGCAACAAAACTGGCCTCAGGTAGCTAATATAACCTACTTGAAACACATATATACTTAAACACAGTAGTCAAAAAAATACGTTCGCTACGTTTTCAGCAATGTGGCATGCATGGCCCTTTCCAATTTGAATTACTCACTCACCCTGCATCAATGGTAGGTATGTATCGGACTCACCCTAGTTGATCTCACCTGGGAGTTTAACTGGACTATTAATAATGGTTGCCATTCTCATCCATTAGATAGTGTCACCTTCATACCCTAAACAAGTCTTGATATCTTCAATCTCAGTTTAAGATAGACCCTAGCTTCAAGCAGCTGTTGATACAGCGTTAGTTATACAGGAAGTACTTTTTAAACTTTCGCGATCATAACACATACTGAAACTATTACACGGGTATTTATCGCGTTAATTACCTTATTTTATTTATTTTCGCCAATGAACGGCACTACCATAAAAGGCTGGTACGTGAAGCGATTGAAATCAGTAAGTATCCTAATTTCAATCGTGAAGATGGTTACAGACTTTCACAGTCATGGAATCCCGTCATTGGTAGGTGTGTGCGTCGCGATACCTTACCACAGTGCGTAGATACTATTAGTGTTGTGTGTCGTAGTGCGTGCACGGACATTACGAAAAAAGATCAAGTGAGGGTAGTTAGTGATACTGCCTCCACTTCTCAGCCACGGTAGCACTCATGTCAATGCTCCAGTCAGCCAGCGACCACGGTTATTGCAACATAGCCGAAACGTCGGGAAAATAAATAAAATAAGGTAATTAACGCGATAAATACCCGTGTAATAGTTTCAGTATATACAGGAAGTATTTCTTCAATCAATATTTGTTACGATGAGTTATTGAAATTTTTGCTTCCCAAGCTTTTAAAAATCCTAATATTTACTACAATGACTTTCATTAAAGAAACTAATTATGACTTTAGATAGATACTAGATTTTTAGTATCAACCAGAGCTTACAGTCAGTAGATAGTAGTAGTTGATCTTTTTGTGATGAGCTCATCCGGCGAAGTACTACCACCATGCCCATTTCTGCCATGAAGTAGCATTGCAGTGTTTCGGTTTGAAGGGTGTGGTTGCCGGTGAAATAACTGGCACGTGAAGCCGAACATCTGTATGCCTCAAGCTGATGGACGCAGGGCAGTGCATCGTAGGGCACGTTCCTGAAGTGCGTGACCTACGAGGCAATGCTTTATTATAAGCGATGGATACCACTTAACATCAGGTGAGCCATAAGCTTGTTCCAACAGCCAGTTGTATAAAAAAAAATCCATCATCGTTTGGATGTTAAATAAATATGATAAAACATTCGACCACGTAGTGTGAAATCAAAGGTCTGATCTTATGAGAGTTGGTAGTCTTTTAGCTCTATTTTTCTTAAGAAAATGTGACAACAATAACTGCACTCATCCGTCATCCGGTGTCACATCGTCCCTGAACACGGTCGCAAAGGCGTATGCCCGCGATGTCCCGATTATCTTCCATCTCGCCTTGACATTAGCTTTATCACTAAGACCACCAGTAGCTCTGGAACGTAGTGATACACCCACAATCATACGTGTATTCACAAAAGTTATTCTGCTGGAAGAATTTAAGACCAGACAAATTGCTGTGAAGTAATTTCAACTTATAAACACAGTGTACGTGCACTATCAACATTTACGTTGAAATAAAAACACCAATCTTCTGCCTATTTAACAATTTAAAAGGTAAAGTAGGATGAAGCAATCCCTCCTCAAACAACAGAGGGAAAACGTGAGTCTCCTCTTAAGATAAAGACGTTATTATCATTAAAGTAGGTTCTCGCTTCAAACCGCCGGTTTATGAGGTGCGTTCCGGCTCATAAACGCTGCAAATATACACAAGAAAAATACCCACAGACCGACGATCAGAACTTAAACGAGTAATTACAGTGCTTATCCAATTTGGCAGGGCAGAAAAACGCGACCCCCCTTGTACAGGAAATTTGTTTTAAATTTCGACAACAATGGGGAGATCGCGTCTCGGATAATTGTACGCGTTCCCTCCGTGACGCCGACGACGTATAAATCCAACAGCTATAAACGGTTAATAACAGGCTGCCTCAAAACTCAATGGAACTCCACTTCAGCAATCTGCGGAATCTCCAATTGGAAAATGCGTATTATACGCCACTTACACGTGAGGCCGAGCGCACGCAAATGAAGATAAATCCTTGCGAACGCAGATCCAATAAAAGCAAAGCAAACATGCGCTATCATCACAAAACAACGATCAAGTATAAAGGGAAATGTGTCGTAAATATGACGACGAGGTTGAAGATGTAAAAAGTTTTACCGTGTCAATAAATCACGCAGATTATAAATCGGTTTTACAACTTGTAGGTGATCGGAAACTTCAATAAATCATAAGTGAAATAGGGGTTGTTCGTTCCCTAGACGGTCATTAAGATACCAGAAAATAATCGCCAAAGACGTTGCTATCGAGAATATTTTAGATAAAACTTTTAATTAGCCATAGATTAATACTGCCGCAATAAAATTAAACAGCTTCAATCAAAACAAATCAACAGTTATAATGACTATCATTAATCATTATAAAAATTCTATATAGCCACCGCAGATAAAAACCTATACCTATAATCTTGGGTTCGGTTACATTATGGACCTCGCTTGCCATTAGAAGGTGCAACTCAACATCAAATCATATTCCGGCATCAATAAATCGGGAAATTATTTAAATCTTGTGTGGTCGACTCGGATTGGACAAATAATATATCTTCCTACTATACGGTTTAGGTGGTAATCTTTAGTATTCTTCCGTGTAGTCGCATAAGTTAAATTCTATATTATTGATGCTATTTGAATTCTAATTCCAAGGCATGTGTTTAGTTCTACAGGTTGACATAAAAGTGGCTGTAACATTAAACTCTGTTAACACCCGCGTTATTTTGTTTCATGAGCTTTACAAGGTCTTGATATCTCTTGGTGTTTCTTATTTCTAAGTCGAAGTATGTTTTCATGTTGTGATCTACGTGACTTTCTTAAGGCATATCATCCAAGTTGACACTACCTATTAACTTGTGCTTCTTAATGGAAAACTTAATTAACGTCTGAACTTTAGTTCCAAATCGTTGGCTTGAGACTAGACGACTGTTCTTCACGCTGTGTATATCATATAAATAAATTATCCGTGACGCCGTCTCGTACATGACATTAATAACTGGTAGTATATACAAAGTGTATAATAATAACAATTGGGACAGGAAGCTTGTAAACCGATTACGATGATCGGTTCTCACTCGATGTGACATGTACAAAAACGATTGCAATCTATTTATGAATTAGATTTCGTTATGATTTCATCTAACGGTACTTGTGTGTGAATGGCATACTCCCGTACTGTTAAACACGGGAGCAAAAAAGAGTGTAACTTGATTGCTGAGAAGTATCTGGTGATAAAGTCATAATTCATCGAATCTCTCTATTGTAATGAGGAGGTTAGTAATTTGTCTTGAACTACTTTATTAAATAAGCATCAACAAACACTGACTCAGGAAAATAAATTTAAAACGATTGAAGACGTGTAATTGATGCAACTACAAGTTACTAACATTACAAGACTGAGTGCCTGGTGGATTTTCATACCATTCACATTGATAATATCTATCTGATTATACCCTGACTTACGGGATCAAAAAAGCACCTCGCTTGTCTCTCCAATACTTTACAGCGCTTAAAGGTCAAGTTCCGTCAATTCACAAAACAATTTTCAACAATAAAACAAGAGCTAGCTTTCGTTTTGAAAAGCTGAGATAAATTGCAGTCTCGGCGTGGCTGAATCGCGATCGCGAAATAGAGATAAAACGCAAAACTATGCTACACAATAAGCGATGCACTTCCTTTGACAATGCCTCGGGTAATTTATACCCTAGATCAAGATATACATCATTGAATCGATCAATAATGTAAAAGTGATAAGGAAACTATCAAATTGAAACGTCAGCGACGTATAATCAAGTTTACACAATTTATTATACGGTGGGAAGGCAAGTGCGAGAGGTATAAAAATGTTCATCAGTAATTTAACTTGTGGGTCCGGTTTTGCACACACTGACAAGCTTACAGCATACTATATCCTAGAGTTTATAGATACATGTATGGTATCTTCTGTTCAATCTTTTCTAGCATTAAAATTATTAAGTTCATTATGCTTTGACTTCCATAGAAATGGTTTGAAATGAAATTCCAGTACATTAAAGACCCGGGCCGGGTTCCAGTCTCGGACAAATTATACGTGTACGTGTTAGAGCATATAACATTCGACCAAATAATAAAACTTTGATCGAACAACGAACAATGTATATACGATACGACGATGGTACGATGTAGCGTTGTTAGTGTGTGTGTATCGGATTATTTTTTTATCAAACAGCTAGGATACTACTACTTAATAGTGTTTGCTTTAGATTATGTGCGAGATAGCAAAGTGGCCGGCAATAATTATGATGTCGCGGCATGTCTAGGTAGCGCGCTGGTGGTCCGCAAGTCGCTCAAGGCAGGGTTTTCCTTTCCGCTAGCTGATCCTCGTCTCCTTAAGCTAGCTTTTAAAGTATAGTGAGCTTTGAGCGGCTCGCAATAACATCTAAATTTAACTAACTACTGAGCGGAGGCTCCAAATCCTTCCAGTGCTTCATTTTTAGTCGTTCAAAGGGGTTTTTCAATTGTTTCTTCAATGTGTATACATATTGAAGATGAATTTTTTTTAAAGGTTTTAGACCTACTGCTGCCAAGCTGCCAAGCTCAAATGGGAGTGGGCTGGCCATATCTGCCGCATGCCTAACGAGCTTTGGGCCAAAATTACAACAGAGTGGTGCCCACAAGAGCCAAGGCGTCGAGGCAGACCAAGAACAAGATGGCGAGACGACTAAGCACAGTCCACAGTAGAACATCTCAGCACAGGACCGCACAGAGTGGAGGGGATTAGGGGAGGCCTTTGCCCAGCAGTGGGACATAGAACGTTCTTAATAAATAAATAGACCTACTAGCTATAATAATTTTAAATAACCTTTGTCAAAAGAACGTTGCAACTTCAAAGTATCTTTGATACTCCTTTAAACATCTTCAATGATCTGGAATCTGGGCACTAAGAAACTTGAAGAAACAAAGCTCAGAATTTAAAAGCCGTAAGTTTATTATAATCGTTCTGTTTATCTTTCTAAATTATGAATGAAGTGAAACGTCCATTCGTTTGTAGCATCAGTTATTCTGCGGCACAAATGCCTTGACGCTTCAGATACGGGAATTTACATTGAAACAGGGTTTTCAATGCGGAAGTGCATGTACTTTCTGCCTTGTTTTATAAGGGAGCAGATGTAAGTTTTAATTATTCTACACGTACCATAGTATACAATTCACAGTTCTAAAAGAAATTAGTAGAAGAGTTTAAGCAAGCTGGCTTGGATGTTTTTTTTCTTTATGTTTAAATCTGGTCTAGTAAAGTTAGAATATACTATGAGTAAACGTAGTTTAAAAAGGAAAATGTTGGTTATTTTTTTTTCTTCTTAGCCCAAAATTAAATTACGTCTACTCTATATAATCCTTTATAAATATATCAAGTATAAAAAAAAATACAACATGCATTTGGATCAACTTTAAATTCTTCTTGAAATTGACGTTCATCTCATTGTCATACAGCAGCCGAAGATGTATTTGTTTTGACTATAGACGCTTTATAAAGTCGTGGTCGGGTATGAATAGGACTAGGCACGCTTGGCTTCAGTTCTTAGAAAACCGTGACCGTCATAATACACCGCCTGATTTTTTTTATATCAAAATCAAACCCGTAGTTGACATAACATACTGACGGTCGTAAATAGACTCTTGGATGAAAATCATACTTGTGATCTAAAAACGTACGTAAAAAAAAATCCATTTAAAGGTACAGTAACATTTGTTCTATTGGGCTGTGAAGTCATAAAAATGCTACCATTTTTATCCTTTTAGTTCCGTGGTACTTGGGCAAACTTAAAATTTCATGAATTTTATAGAAATGTTCGTCCCGAAAATTGTTAAAACTTATTAGTTCTTTAGTTCAATGGTAGAACTAATGAAACGAATCCTGTCCCATTTATCTCATAAAATTAAAGAATGAACTTTTAAGACATTTAGGCAGTCTTGCATCATCTTGTTCCATCACTTTTTTCACGAAAAGAGCGTCTTTGAGGCGCACCTAAAATACTTTCACCACACGGAATTGAAATAAAACCTACGACACGATAGAAGAAGACTTTCAAACTGTTAGCAACTGCACGGTTGCAACTTTTCAACTTTTATCATCATCAACATTATTCCTTTTTTTCTGTCATTGATTAATTCTGGGGTGTATTACAGGTATAGTGCTGTGATGAATAGCCACATTTTAATTTGTTCGCAACTGTCGCATGGCGTAAACAGTTTCTTAGACAAATCCATGCTAAAGTTTGTCTTGGACAACACAAATATCAAACACGAACACGCTTGTACCTACGGAATAGCAAATCACACTCTATTTGTATAAGAGTACTTCGAGGCCTCAGACTTCAACGGGCATTGTGATAAGCGAAGCGATTAGCGATTATTAAACTCTCACATCAAAAAAATGTAACACAATTTTATTATGGAGTCATATTTTTATTCTATGGAAATTCAACGTACGATTTTTTTGGTATCAGAGTAGTTAAGTAATAGTTTTTTTCATTTAAGATTCTTCTATCATAAGCTCAGTTTTCGGTTAGTTTAAGACATACTTCCACAATTTGACTGATTGATATAAAATTATAAAGTAGAACAAAACCAAAAATAAACTACCAAGGCTTGCTGCTAGAACTCATTTGGCTCGTTGACCATATTTTTTTTAAGACAACAGGTAAATTTTAACGAAGCTAGTCTCTGAACGCTTCGCTTATGCGAGGTGGAGGCTGAAAGTAAGTTCGTATTTTGTAAACAGAGCGAATGTTCAATACAGTTAGCTGTAAATGACATAGGAATGTCGCTAAAGATGTTAACCTTATTTATTTTGTATTAACTTTTATGATGTGTGGCTATGGAGCCAAGCTTTAAAAAAGTTGTAAAAAATATTGGACCAATGTACTTTCTAAGGTTGGCTTTCATCATCATAGTCGCTTGGTTTCTATTTTACTTTTACTAAAATTGTATTACAATACCAAAGATACAGCGAAAATGAAAGGCCTCTGCCATGGGACATCATGAGCTATTTAATAGTTAACATACTAGGATTATAATAAAAGCATAATGATAATATCATGGAATGGAATGCAGAAGAACCTTAGTCCGATAAGATACAAATCAAAGTCATACAAATAAGAGCTACTTACGTACGCATTACAAGCAACTTTCTTAGTATGTGGGTCCAAAGTAAAAAGCAAAGGCATCGAGACGCGCCATGCCTTCAGCCGACGGTCGGCTAAAAAATCGGATTTTATTCATGGATGAAACTTTAACATCGGGTTTATGTTAAAATTCGTAGTGTAATGGAAACAATGCATTATGCATCGACTTCGCTTGACACAATGACATATGGAGTAACTTTTGTTTGACGTTAGGGACGAGAATGTAAAAATATCAAACGAATACAAACACGAATAATTTTTCCATAGTTTTTCATGTGACGTCGTAAATATTTTTTAAAGACGTATTATTTCTGCAATGCTTTAGTACGATAAAGAAGGCAATGTACGGGTTTAAGTGGACGCTGCGTTTGCGCATAATTGGGAGCCCTTTTTGCGCACGAGTCG
Organism: Thera britannica; assembly: GCA_939531255.2. Taxonomy (NCBI): domain Eukaryota; kingdom Metazoa; phylum Arthropoda; class Insecta; order Lepidoptera; family Geometridae; genus Thera; species Thera britannica. Next base: position 24,006,927 of record OW618034.2, read on the forward strand.
AATGCGAAATGATCCCGATATTAATTCCACTTTTTGTAAATCCATACTCTTTTGTAATACAAAACCTGGGGAAAGTCAAGCTCGATGCGTTCTGTTTCTTCAAATTGATCATCAAAAAACTCAAAGAGACACCGAGTATGTTAAGGTGGTGCCAACAAACGATGACATATTTTACCATAATTTGAATGCATGAAATCTCTTACGCCTGAATTCTAACAGATGGAATTGTAGAAACAAACGGCTCTCGTAACATTTTTATTCCACAAAAGGTTTAAACATTTTTGTATCGATATTGTCTCCATAATCGCTTATGTCGCCATTACGGACGCCTCATAAACCTGATCGTTCTGTCTCCCAAAAGCCCATTCATGGAGTAATTTGAGTTCCGAACGTTTCACGTTTCGTGTAGCTGTTCCGAACTATTGAGTTGGTTATTTGAAGCTCATCGATGGTGAGATTTCGACGTATAAAAACAATGTGAGGTCGGATAAGGGCGTGCCCACGCGTGGGTTGAGCGTCGGTGGACAATGTCTGAGAGATCACGCCGATATTAAGCCCAAACATTGGGCTCGAGATGGTATCGTAATTATAATGTTCTTTTATTGGTATTTACACTAGGGTACTCGCATCATATCGTAATGTGATCTTTGTTTCGAAATTCTGGAGGTGAACCACGAGAAAGTCTCTAAAGATGTCATAACAGTTAAAGACGCGTATAAAAGCAATTAGATAATTTCGGATAGTGTTTATAGCTTTATCAAAGTGAATTCAAAGCTTCAATTGGATACCGATAAGTGGTGATAACATCGACCCAACGTCATATAAGTGTTTAAGTGATTAAAAACCCATAAATAGCCCAACAAAACACTGCCGACGTCAATTCACTTTTAACTTTTTAAATGATAGTAATGAAAGAAGTAAACAATTTTCAATGATCAAAACTAGCAATGTTATTTAGTTAGGTAAGCCTTTTAAAAATATTGTGAAAATCGTTGAATGGAAACTATTAAAATTTAACCAAAATTTACATGAGTTTTATGTAAGTATACCAGCTATCTGGTTTCCATATTCTTAATTTGTTCTGTTTCATTTGGGGTTAGATAATGTTGTGTGTAATATGTATTTATTTATTATTTATAACTATGAAGCATGATGCTATATAAGTAGGTATTTATATACGTGCCATTAAGATGCAGCTTTTAGCACAATGTACCTTATAAGGAAACGTTTAAAATATTATTTTTTATCACTGCAATATTATTTATCTTTATCTTTATGAAGCAAATTTCATTGTTTCCTTTTGTAAAGTTTTGTCGTCCTTAAAAGGGTTAGACGATATTATTATCGTCCAAATTATTGCAGTGTTTTGTTGTTTGCACTTAAGTTAATCGTTATGAGTGTCAGTTTAGCCGATAATGTCGTTAAGAACTTTTATGACCTATCGCCTTAATGGAAAAACTCCTTACCTTACTTTGTTGTATAAAAATTGTATGATAACACCACTTTTGACATTACGGTACGGCAAGGCTCGAAGTATTTTTTTTGTGATTATAATAATGCAAAAATCGGGTTATTATTAGTGGATCTGCAAATAGGTTCTTTATACCATACATTTCTTTCTTTCTCTCTCTCTCTTTCGTCTACAGTTCATTTATTTTTGCCTGAAAATGTAACAACAGGTTGATTCATTTTTAGGTTCTCGTTCAAACCAATGATTGATATGAAATTTTTAATCGAATTGATTTTGAACTCAAATTCAAATAAATTCGTGCTTTTGAGATTTTTCAATTTTTATTACCCTCAATATTAATCGTATGATCATTTCCCCAGCCAGTCTAACCTCGACGGTGACATAAAATTTCTAATAGTCTGCGAATCTCAAATGCGACATACTGTCATAAATCGTATCGTAAAATTCTAGCGATGCGGTTGGGTCCGGTTAATGTACGTCCAGTTATTGTACACCATGTTAAAACGAAACCTTTTTTCGTTTTTTGGATTCGTTTTAACCTGCCGTACAATAACTGGCTGCGAATTAACTAGGTGCACAAAATTGTCACGTGATGTTATTGTACAGCATGTAAATTGGATGCCATTAAGGCCCGTGCACACTGAGGCAATTCAATTATTTCTTATTTTTTGTAGGTAATGGATACTGCTCCTTAAGAGAATAATCCTTTGGGGTAAATGTAAACAAACATTTTCTGGCACTGCGGCGGCCGCTGCCGCAGCACGCTCGCTTTGCTCGCTCGCCTTGTGCGTTATTTATATGTTCAAACATAACCTAACCTATCCAAGTCGGATCCGCCCTATAAAGTCTCAAGAACAAGTACAAGTATCCGCTGCCAGAACAAAACAGCAAAAAACAATATTGAATTGCTACAGTGTGCACGAGGCTTAACTATAAATAAATAAATAAATAAATATTGTGGACAATTCACACAACACTAACCAGCCCCAAACTAAGCAGAGCTTGTAATGTGGGAACCAGATAGCTGATGATATAATACTTGAATACATATTTTTTTTGCAAATACATACTTAGAATACAATATAACACCCAGACAGAGAACAAACATTTACGTTCACCACACAAATATTTGTTCTCGGTGGGGATCGAACCCACGACCTACGGCGCAGAAGGCAGAGCTACTACCAACTGAGCTAGAGGCCAGTCAATAGATAACTGGCATCGTAATAACGGGGCGTACAATAACAACACGTGACGACATTGTACAACATGTTATTTCGCGACCTTTTATTGTACGCCCCGTTAATCCAAACCTTGGCATCGTAATAACGGTGTGTACATTAATCTGCTGTACATTATCCTGCTGTACAATAACGGGTCGTACATTATTGCCTCCCATGCGGTTGATTAAATGCTACACATAATTTATAATCTAGATTTTGCATAATTCAAGGGTATTTACGCCATAAAATTAATTGATTGACATTCGAACTTGTCACCGCCTTTTATGGCTGCGAAGTCATTCTTAGGTAATAAAACATTATAAAATATTGATCCGGTCACTCATCCAAAGAGATTTAATTTTTTTTGTATAACTTCAATGTTTTTTATAAGCTATGATTCTATTATCTGTGCTCAAAGTATGGCGTCAGTCATATGTCATGTCATGGAATTTCAAAGTATTTAGCGCGCTGTCAGGCGATTAAAGAAGAAGAAGGGATATATTATGGTGGCTACATACCAGTGAAAGTGTAGTGTGTGAGATTGTGATGAATTAATACGATTCTGTCGACAGTAAAGTATTTTATTGAAGATAATTCCATTGAAGAAAATACCCTTTTACAGTTGTGTTGATTGATAATTTCAAAATAAAAGCTTTGGTGCTTTTTATGCTGCTGTTAAAAATTTATTGGTCCCATCCAAGATACCAAATTCAAACTTTCTGCACCCTTTTATGAAAGCTTTACCTACTTTCTAAAAGTTTTTAATTGGTCGTCAACAAGCAGAATAATTCATCTATAATTAAGCGAAACCGAACATTGAGGGAAAAGCTAGCAACCTTACTAGTAACTAGCATTAATATTGATGTGCGAAAACCACGAACACTTTACCTAATCGTCCATAAAACACATTTCTAGCTAACGCATGCAAATCGCTACCCAAATCCAACCATTTGATCTATTAAATTAAAATATTAAAAGGGTTCCGCCAACACTCAAGTAGCCATTTAATAGCTCCAAGCTAATAACGGATTCAGTAATTTGCCCATACGTCTTGTTATGGTCGTTCCATAAGATTAAAACCCTTGCCACCCTTCATAAATCCTACCCTCAGAGTTAATATATTATTCAGGAACACGTAAAAACGAAATCCCAGCCCACCAAGAACAGATTGTCAGTCGAAGGTAGGTACAACAGTTGCCTATTTACTGCAATTCTGTAGTAAACCTCAAATAAAGTGGACTCTATGCATATTATAGTGACATCATCCGGGTGGGGTGGTGTTTTATCTACCCCAGGGGGTGCGTTTACGGCGCCCATTTTATTGGGAGATGTGAAGTAAAAACTCAATGTGGTCATTTATGGTAAGCTGCGTTGCAAATATAGCTTTACGAGAGGATATGAGTATTTCTGTGACACCTAACTTCTTCCGTGATATAAATGCGTATGTCAATAACGATTTAGTTTTTTTAAAAAACAAATGATGAGGACAATCCACATGACACTATCCAGCCCCAAATTAAGCCGAGCTTGTACTATGGGAACAAGATAGTCGATATAATACGTGTTTAGACATTACGTCGCAGAAGACAGAGCCACACACAACCAACTGAGCCAGTCAATCAGTCCAGTTTTTGGTAAGTATATGAGAATGTGGATAAAATGACTAAGTAGACGGTTAACCTAAAACCCCGTTACCTAAAATGTCTGTACCATTTGGTGACGGACGTCTAAAAATAGATTGAGTAGAAGATTTATAGCATTTTACGACTTATCAGCAGACAGATAATCTCAAACCCGGATTTAGAAGGTTCAAGTTTTTTTCAGTCGCTTTGAGATCTAGGTATGTTCAAGAACAACGAATCCGGGTCAATGACCTAAACCTGAATATCTTAAAGGATAGAGGAGTATTTGCCATCTGATTCAAACAAATTGGGATGTTTGTTTTTTCTATCGTGTCACTGATGCTTTCAAACCAGTGTGGTGGAAGGACTACAAGTGCGCCTCAGAGTCGCTTGTTTCATGCACTCGACACCAAGTTCTCGAACTTTTAAGATTGGGATGTTATAAAAGCTTTCAACCCACGACAAATAACTGTGGCAACGTAGTAAAGTCCCAAACGGAGGACACGTTTTTGAATTAGTTTTTTATTTGAAAGGTGTCTTCAAATTTTTTATTTCTTCTAAAATTAGGGAAAAAAACGGAAAAATCAGTGAAGGGATTTTTATCAACTTATGTCTAACATCAGAATTCATTGCGTTCTACCCTCAATCTGTTCTATAACAGTTAGTGCACATAATACAGCACGATTGTTTTCAATCCTCATAAACTATTCTCAGGAAATCGTATCTAAACATAGATTTTACGACGCTTCACAATCCAGCTACCAAAGATCGAACTGTTACTATTGTCGTAATATTTCGCCATGAAATATGCAAAGCTGCGTCCGTGTAAAGCGCTAAGCACACTATAAAATTCAATCATGTTCGCGGGCGGGACCGCTTGTGTCCTACAATAATGTTTTATGGTGACGTTGCTCCCACGCTGCTAAAATCAACTAGTGTACATTCCGCTTAAGATCGATGGACTTAGTAACGTCGGATCGCGGACAAAATTCGTACATCGTCATAAACACGACTCTAAGTCGTGGAGGTCCACTGCGATTTTCAACTGTTTCGAGTGTCATATGTTGCTAAGGAAAGCTTGGTATAGATCGATGTTAGCAATAGGGTCAAATGAAATCAAATCCAAAAATTCTTTATTCAATGATATCACAAGGATCACTTTGAAACGTCTTAAAGCTAAGTCAGTCTAGGTGCTAGTTCCACGTGAACAAGCCTAGAAGAACAATCAAACATGCAACAAACTAAGGCTTGGTTCCTACTGTTTTTTTTTGTATGATCCTTTTACCTCAGCGAAACATGGACATGGCAATAATTTTACTACTACTATTGACTACTAAATAAAACGATTGAGTGTGATGCAGCTGAACACCCACACCTTTAACAAAAATAAATAAATAAATAATAAATGAAAAGATTGAGCTTTCTATTTTAAATTAGTCCTTCATTCTAACTCATTAGTTTGTCTTTCATCAATAACGAAGCCTTAGCAATAAAATCTAATTTATATGAACCAACCCTTTCCGGGAGGGTGCATTTAGATGCACCCTTACGGTGACAGCTTAGAATAATAAATTACTATTGGATTGAGCGTCGCAAAGTAATACTTGTAGTTGTAGAGCTCTCGAGTATTTATCGCGAGCTAGTTAAAACAGCCTGGTTTGTATGGCGATTGGTTTGTAATCCCATTTGTCAAAACCTTAGCTCCGAAGATTTTTGGAAAAAAACAGAAATCTTCGAATGATTATAATATCCCTTTGATACAAAATACTTTGGATATTATTGCAACATGCATTCAAATTTCAAATGTATTTATTAGTGAACTTGAACAGGTGAATTCTGAAAACTAAAAAAGTTAAAACTGTGTCGCTGCTTTTAGAACCTTCGGCAAAAAGGAAACAGACGTTCACAACGTTAATACCTGTTAGTACCTGTTTCTTTTGTACCTGCACTAGTTACACAAGAAACAGGTACACATTACAAAAGAAACAGCTTAAAAATAATAACTAATTTCCGCGTTCTTTCTTTTTTTTAGGTAGGATTTCACAAATTTCACAAATTTCATCTCGATCGGTTTAGTAGAATAACCGTTAAAATTTATCATACCAACAAAACTTGTTATTGGTAAGTGTTTATTTTCATTGCGTTGGTGTTTCTGCGTGTGTGTTCTACTAATTTTGTTACAGGAAGTATGAAAGTAACACATATACTATCTAGCTTTTCGTTTGTCTGTGATACCACCGACGTACTATGATGACACTGGTGGTCTAGTGGTAGCGGCCCTGCCTTCCTACCCTAAGGTCGTGGGTTCAAATCCAGCCCTGTACCAATGAGTTTTTCTGTCGTATTTATTTACACAATGCTAGTGCTCTCAAACGGTGAAGGAAAACATCGTGAGGAAACCCACGGCTTTGTCAGCTCCGCGCGTATTGACCATGTCTTTCCTGTGGATTAAGCCGACTAAGCTGTCAGGATTGTATAGGTGCTGGGCAAGCCTATTCCATCTAAAATCCTGTCCCAGGCAATATAACGCCCTGTGATCAGATTAGGGCTTGTGTAATCACCAGTTGCCTCTAACGCTATATAAATCATCTACAATAGATGCAAAGGCCTCTTTACTTTATTTCCACGATGATCAGAGAATGATGAATGATGAAGATCCATATCTCCTACCGTGTCGGTAACTGTATTATTTGGTTCATTGTTAATACACTATTGTCCTCTAATTTGGTAATAGATTCTTATCACAGAAACAAAACTAGCTTACTTAGCGTGTACAGAACTTATTCAAATCAATGTCTTTTATTTTTTTGTTTGCATATATATTATTATTACGGCGAAAACTCTTCATTTAATATAGCTAGAACTCAGTTTAGCTTTAAAACACGCAAACAATACAGCTACGCATTACGACGCCATCTTTTTTCTCCCGACTAGGAATGTCACTCGTCGCTTGGTCTCAATAGGGATGTCCTTTTCCCAAAACCGGCCAACAATACATTAAAAAATCAAAACAAATCAATCTGTTTATTTGCAATCTGGTAAACTTAAATAGAATACACATAACTTATAATTATAAGTAAATATATAACATATTGAGAATGTAGTTAGCAGATCTCGGAAGGTATTACTGATGACTGAATAACCAGCATCAAAGAGAAGGCTTTCATAGTCTTCAAAGCTGATTCTAAGCCCAGGTTTGCATGAGTTTTCACGGACCGAGAAAAATGACACGGTTTTTGTTAAACCACGTAATATAATTTATCAGGCGACAATCGCTTAAAACTTATGAATAAGCCGTACGAGAAAATTCAGACAGAGTAAACTCTTTTCAACCTCGTGTAAGCTTTACGACGTAGCTTAATAAAGTTAATTTTACAGTAAAGCTAGACTGAAGTGAAATAGGTAACACACACATGTGAATGTTTTCGAACACGTTCCGGTAAAGAATTACTTTCTAATAATATTACTGGTTGTAATATCAATTTGGTGTGATGAGTAATTACTAAGTCAGGGGTTTTGACAAATGCGTTGTTAAATATGAACCGGAGATAAACTGATTGGTTCCGGTGTAACGTAGATCTAAGAATGGAGATTTGAAACACACCACCCCTAATTTACTGGGGAAAAAATATAGAATAAGGAAATGATCCATCTGATGTCTATTTGTATACAACGTGTTACAAAATACCCTGTTAAAAATATGATTAATTATCAAAACCAAAACCCTAGTAAGCTATAATGTCATGAATCACGATTTAGGTCATTAAATTCAAGCTTTAAGAAAAATCATAAAAAAACCATCGCAAAATAAAGAACGTTTTGAAAACTCTATAAAATCTAGATTTTTGATGAAAATTGAGTAAGAGCTAGAACATAACTTACAGGAGTTTATGATATAACAATAAATCCTGACACCACAATCCATTGTAAGATAAATCAGTCGTGCTCGCACTGGCGCCAATTATACGCATCGTGTGAAACTGTCTTAACAAATTGTATTTCTATTAGAGAAAAGGTGATATCTTATTTATGCTCTGCGCTTCAACAATACACAATTCGCTTGACTACTTATTAAGTTGTAAGATTTCTCTGGCTACAATAATTATGAAAAACTATTCATAGCAAGGCTATATTTTTAGTTTTATAACAGAAAGGTTCTTGATTCTTCATTAACAAACTCAGTCAATGAGTCAGAAACCAGAAAACAAGCTGTTTTTCATATAACATTTAATTTTATTAACATGATCGTTCGAAAAAAAGATTTGTATTGATTTGTGCTTGTGTCCTTACTTACTAAGCAACGAGTGCGTAAAGTGTAAAGGCAATAGCTTAAACATTTTCTGTTGTACCTGGCTCAGTATCGAGAAAAGGTTTCTGAAGGTTTAAACTCAATCAGAAAAGTTGGAGACTAGCTAAAACATCAAAATGCCTCCTCCATAAGAAAAGAAACCCTTAGCGTTTCATAGTTAAGTGCCTCCTCCAATCCTTCTTAAATCTACTAGAACATACCTTAGAAGTGGGGCGTTCAAATCTTAGATCACGCGCCCGATGTAAACACAATGCCACGACACACACACGACTGATTTGATTGTACACTATCAGAGCCATGCTGTTCACGTATTGGACCATTTTCATGCAATTTTCAGACACTGGTTTACCGATGCACCGAGCACCTAGTATTTAGTTAAATCTGATGTTGAGCAGTAACTCTGCTAAGCTCTGCTCTGTTGCCTTAATCACAAAACAGTATTTCTTCTGTTAAACTCATTAAGCATTAAAGATCGTTATTGACCTTTAATGCTACTACAAAAGCTTTGCTTTGTTAAACTCAGGCATCTCTAAGTTCATTTAGCTCGTCACATTTTTTTTCATCTAATATTGTTAAACATTCTATTCCATCAGAAATCAGAAATCAGAAATATTTATTGCATAACTGTTTAATCATCAATCTCTAAGTTTTAAATATCCGTACATTTGTGCTATTGAAAACGTATTTACAAGCATATATGCAAGTAGGCTACGACCTTGTCAGTTTTCAACGCTAAACTACACTCAATTTTGCACTATTTGTCTATCCTTATACTGCCATTCATAATAACGCCCTCCGGCAAATCTATTTTCAAAATACTATTCGACCTATTGATCAAAATTGTTGTCAGCTAAACGTTAAATGCACTTTGCGATGGACAATTGTTTTGGATTGCCTCTATCTCGACTCTAATGGATGTGATTGTGGTCTAAGTGCCTCACGAGTTTTTGAGCAAACTAAACACTAAAATGGTGTAACGCTGGTATTTTAAACGCTTCAAATGATAGGCAATTATCTTGATTGAGGTTTTTTGGATAAGATAAGAAACTTTGGAGTGAATAGAAAATGTAGGCACGAGCAAAAGCCCCGATTTACCGTATTTCCTAATACTCTCAATTCTATATTACTTTATATAATATTAAGAATCAAGAACACAATCAAAAAGCCCCGTCAAATATTATCAGGTTAAGATGGATGGCTAATTCCTGCACTTCATCTGATTAAAGCTTTGGTTTCCTGATAAACGGTGGCCATCACTATTCTGAAAAGGACCGGTCATGTTTGCCGTAAAACAGACAATTGTTGAAGCAAACGACCATGATGATGCTTCTTGATCTAGCAATATGATTTTACTACATGATGAATAAATTATTCTAGTACCTATTCTAGTAACTATTCTACTTTTCTACTAACAATGTTGAACACAGACAAATATTTTATTTGAGATATTCACTTATTATGTTAATTGATGGGCTTAATTTCAAAATCCTCATTGCGGCCACCGTTTTTCAAGAAATCTGAAGTCTATATGCGTGGGACAGAATTACACAATACATCATTCTTTGGCTATATTATCAATAAACGATCGATACTGGCGGTACATGTTGATATTTGGAAATTGATTTCGTATTTTGAATGTCATTTAAATATTGTTGCTCAATATCAGTAGCATAATGACTCTTTGGATGGAGGATTGTTTGACTCTATGATCGATATCATCATTTATTTTGTCGATTCAACTAGTATTATCTAAAGGCCTGCGCACACCTAGGTCGCTGGCTTTGGCGATCAGTGAAACGCTGTAAAATTTGACAGCGATATTTGACAGCGTTTCACCGATCGCTATCGCCAGAGACCTAGGTGTGCGCAACCCTTAAAGGTCCAGGTTGTTGGCTATTATTTTGGAGATCATGAGTTTATATCAAATGTAAACGTTTTCAATTCGTTTTGCCAGTCTGCATATCATATAGTGCAAAGCAGTTCTGCTTGCATAAATCTAGGTATTTTTTTTGAAGTGAAAACTTCTTTAGCGGCGTTGAGCACTTTTTCTGTAATGGGTATAAAATCTTAAACTCGCGTCAGCGCGTCAGGACACGTGACCTGATCGAAAAAGCGTAAGACGGATGGAGAGTAGACAGCTATCCCCTCTCTACGGCGCGGCGAAAATGTATGCCTGGGCCTACTGTTTCGTTTAGGCAGCGCAGGGCGCTTGCGCGAATGTTCGTGTATGTTACAGCGTGCCAAATAACAAACAAGCCCCCCCTAACCATTCCAAAATATCAAACATGCTCAACGTTAATAATCAAGTTTTCACTTCTGCCGGCACTCCCGGAGTGCAACCCGTATTTTTTTTAAATATTGGTATTATAATAACATGAACATCGTTTCTTTATCGCCATTAACGCATTTCTATTACGAATAATATAAGAATGTGTATGAACAATAAACCTTTAAAGTCATACTAAACGTAGTGCACATGAACTCGAAATACCAATCGTGTGTCATACACGCAATGATTGTTATTTAAGCTCGTACATAACCAATATTAATGCTTACCGAGATCGGTACATGCAAACAAATTTACCAAAATTGTTCTTTGAAAGACGATACCAAAATTACGACCGGTTACTTTGAGGTTAAAAAAAGCTGTGTAACCGCAGCGGTGTCACACTTTTTGCAAATAACAATCGCAATTTTGTATGAAAACGAGTGTATATTCTATTTAATCATTCAGTTACAAAGTAATTATAAAATGTGTCAATAAGAGCAGAAAAACTAGTTAAAATTCATTAATTTCGATTTAATTGAGTACGACCACAAAATATCACTTATGGACTGCGCCCATTTAGACGACGGCGATCAGTGAAACGTTGTCAATAAATATCGCTGTCAAATTTGACAGCGTTTCACTGATCGCCATCGTAGATCGCTTAGATGTGCGCAAGGCTTTACGGCGGGCGTCAGTTCAAAGGTAAGTTCATTTATCACATTGCTATTTTTATATTTTATTAAAACGTATCAAGATTATTTTAAACTGTAAGCAATTGTATCAAAAATGATTCATACGCTAGTAAACCATTACGCCCGGGGTTTCAAACGGGTTTCCGGCTCGGTCCCATATTTTTTATAATCTCATAAATACGGACTCAAAAGCCTCAAAACAGACCACTCTTTAACCAAACGCTTTTTCGAGGATAATAAAATCTACGTTTGCTTTTATAGTTTTTAAATGACTACGATCATGGTGCGATGATGCACTATTTGTATAAACGAGTCATAAAAGCGAGAGGTTCGATCTGATTTATGTAATTAGGTATCTTTGTCCCTTTTTTGTTTACTAAATGTGAGTCTCAGTATTGTTTGTTTGTTTATTTAGATTTATATTGAATAGTTATACTTCGTTTCATGTTCCGTTTGCTAAGTATACCACGCAGTTTTGTTTTTTCCGAAATGAAAAAAGTTGATCTCGGTAGAAAAGATTCAGTTTTTTTCAAACTCGACCGAATCTTAAAAACTATCTAAGAAGTTTTGAAAAACGACGTAATGATTGAAAGTTATTTTTTCGTCTTGTTGGAATGTAGCCCAGCATAGTAACTTGAGTTCAAACGGTATTTTAACCGTATTTAATCTTGACCTTCTCCGTTTTTGTCAAGCAAACATACATTTCTTTAACAACTGTATTTATTCTCAGTCTGCCATAGCCTGAAGCTGTCATAATATTATAATTTCTACGTGTCCGCCGCATGCCACCCATGTTAATTGATATGGTATTCGCAATAGGTAAGGTTGTAATTATTTTTTACCAGCGACTCGGGTCTTGGAGCTTGAGGCGATCAGAAGGCCTTTCTTGTGCTTGATTTGTTTTAAATTTAATTTAATTCTATTAGATCTCTGTGATGCAGCCGGTGACGGTGAAGGAAAACATCGTGGGGAAACCGGCTTTTGTAGAACCTAAAATGTTCGAAAACATGTGTCAAGTGCATGAAAGGAGCCTCTCTAAGGCGCACTTAAAATCCTTCGACCACACTCTGGTTCGACAGAATTAGTGATACGATAAAAAAAAGAGCCGGTGACTGAGATGAAGTGGGCGTCAAATTTTAAAATAAAGTTAGTGCTTAAAGAAACTTCATAGTTATTATTCGTCCAACAAATTTATTGCTTGTGATGATAAAAACTCACCAGAGTAGGTACACAATTTTAAATATATGTAAAAAATAATTAGTAGCCATTTTAAAGTCATCGAGACTTACCTTTAGGTAAGCATTAAGACGCATTAAAACAAGTGACATTCGACGCATGTCAGAACCAAAAAAAATAAAAATCGTGCTGGCTACCGATGTCGTTGTGAGATAATGTCACTGGCTATGATAGGTTAATTCGATAGTGCCTCGCCAGCTTTGAACCACTACCGAACATAAATTCAATTTGACTCGCCGGACAAACGACATTGGAAGTCGGTGACAGGAGCATTTAGATCAGATAACCTTAAAAACAACAAAATTTTATGAAATACCTATGAACCTTGTAATTTTTTCATCATCAGCTTAAGGAAGTCCATTGCTGGTATGTAAATGATAAATGATTGGCCTTTCCTTTAACATTATTTTATTTAATTCATTTTTGCACCAAAAAACAAGTTACAATAGGAGAGCTTAATGCTAGACAGCTTTTTCTACCAGCCAACCTTGACAGGTAAAAAACAAATTTTACATTATGTTTTATAATTTTTTCACTGCAGTGATTTTCTAAATACACATTACACACACATTAAGTGACAAAAAAATGAACAATGAATCTTAATACAAGACAAATTTCGTGTCAATTTTAAAGGTCCATGTAACCGTAGGGGGTATAAATAATTGTCTCCCAATTATTGCTTCTTATTTCGCAAAGAAAATTATGTAGTGAATTTATTTATTTTATGATGATGGTGGTTAAAATGTATTATTTTTTTAAGACACGCATCCAACACTGGGCTTAGTAAGAATCAAGCAATTAATAGTTTTTCAGATTTATAAAGTCATGGAGACTGAAACTGAGAACTGAAATGAGCAAACCTATTTACTTTTAAAACTCTTAGACCATACATTTTAACTGGCATCGCAGTGCAAAATTGATGGATACCTACCTCGACATCAATAAAAAAACTATGATCATATCCTTCCAAATTAATTGATAAACATTTATTTGCTTAGATTTTAGCAACATGAGATAATAATACTAAAGCATTAGGTACATGTACTAGCCAAGCTAGTTAAGCAAGCATATTATTTTAATAATCTGTGTAGCCAGTAATAACTTAGGGGCATAAAACATAAGCTTCATTTAACGCTCTACTTTCCAAACAAAAACAACCATGCACTGCTAAACACCATTATCATTCGAAATTAATCAAACCTGAGAACAACTTAAAATTCAATTACGAACAAGTTGATGGCCATTCTGTCCGACAATTGCTAATAATAGCTGCCCAAATATTCGGACGAATCGCCAAACTTGATTATGATTGATACCCAGTATTTTATTAACGGTAAACCACATAGTGAAATTGAAAACACTTAATGCACGCCCGTAGGTAAGTGGTACCATAAAATTGATGATTCAAATTACATACTTGATAAATAATATAATGGATTTTGCGACTGATACCATCTCAAGGTAATTTAAAGAAATTAACTGACTCATATTGTGAAATGATGATTTGTGGGCAAAAAACGTAGACGCCGCGTAATGTAGAATAATAAGGCAGTAGCTGGTAGCTTATTAACCGGAAGCATTGATGAAATATATTTTTTGCTGTTAAAATATTCCGTAAGAAAATGAAGTAATGAAGAGAAGGGAAAAGGTTTTTTTAATTTGTAAAAGAATAATGATTCCGGGGCAGTTAAAAACGCAAGCTTCATTTAAAAGTAAAATATTCTGAGGTCTTTATAAATATTTTTGCATACTTAAGTAAGAAACAATTTGAGTAAGTATTGGCATTAAAATGATACCTACCAGTACTGCTGAAGATAACATGTATATAGCTAAAAAAAGAATTGCCTAAAAAATAAAGCATAAAATGATTTCAATATTCCCAGAAGGAAAAGTATCAATGACTATAAATCTAACGGTATTCTAGGAAAGAATGTGAGCATAACGATGTCAAATTAGTATTTCTAAAACAAAGTAAATAAACCTAGTGTGAGAAAAGAATCCTACTCTACAAAATTCTGATGCCATAGTGAACCAACCTTAATCTAGGTTGTTGATGAGGGGAAATTAACACTCAGATTGAAGGATCCCTGGGGAATATGGCACGGTATTTTCAGTTGATGGATTCATCAACTCACTATATTAGTGAATGGTCTTGGTGCAAGAGGCTGTCGCATGCAAAACAAGCTCTCGAAACGACATCCATACCATTGCCACCTCCAGCACTTATATACGAAGCTACTCAAGCTTACCGCTCTTTCAGAGTCCCCGTAAGCTTCATACTGACTTATCTACCAACATTATCCTTGACTGCGCTTAGCAGAGAAAGATCCTGTCTGGTCCTGTCAACCAGAACTCTGTGAGTCACAAATTGTGATGTTAGTTCGCCTTATCTTGACTACCGAAACGTTATTTTACGTGATGTTTTAGAAAACCCTTCCTCGTCCGTTTTTGTTTCTAATCTGTAAAAGTTTTACTCATCGTTTATTTTGAAGCTTGTGACCAGAAAGGATTAGTCGTATTTATCAAGAGTTACGTGGTTCAAGTAGGTATTTATTGTTTATTTCTTAGCCTCTGAAGCGTAAGATCAATTTTTTTGTGCTAGTAAAACTCTAAAAAATATCTCTGATTAGCTATACGATTTTATTTGGCACGGTCACATAATCTTACATCATTTCTGGTATCTCTATCTGGGATCGTGACAACAGATTAATTTGCTTCTATATAGTTTTCTTTGTTTAGTAAGCTGAAGTGTTTCTTAATTTTATTATTTCATCAAAGTCATAGATAATCTTCATCAATTATTAAAAGATTAATTTGAACTAATCCAATACAAGCCAGGCCCACAAGACAGACAGGTACATACACAATTCTGTAAGTTAATAACAATTATATCTCACATCTCATAATCTCTTGGCTATCTAACCGTCTTAGACCAGTTTTATTTACATTAAACTCCTATCAAAAATAACGGTTGTGTAATTAATTTGCGTGGTAGAACGGTAGCTGTCACTATTCTGCCCTAAGGTCTACCAGAAACATGACAAGGAGATTACAAGGGCTTGTTCAGACAAGTGTTATACATTAATCTCACCACCATTTTTGTACTGTTTATAATGTCATCATTTTATCTTGATTTTAAATGAAATTAAAATAGGAGTCTAATAAAACAACAACAGATTCTACTTTGTATTTTTTTATAAGTACTCTTTCTCTGCTAAAAAAGATGTGGTTATAGGTAACAATAGTTAGTTTATGATTGATAACAAAGTGCAGATTGGTAGGCTTAAAGAAGCGTGCAAAATGGTAGGCTTAAAGAAGTTTGTTGTAAAAAAAACATACGTCCAACATGAATATGTATAAAGAAATTGGCTTCGGGTGGGAAAATAGATATAAAGTGAAAGCAAACGAACTATTTGAGGTGGTAAAGGTGTTCTACTAAAAAAATACCGTATTTTATAAGAACTCAAAGAAGTGCTTCAATGACAGCATTTATGTTGATCTATTTGATGATGCGCTGGTGATTGTTAGTAGTAATAGTGTTTGGGGTGCAAAAAAAAACAAAGCTTATTTTGGCAATCTGTCACTACTGTGAGTTTTCAAAAACAATACTATTTCTTAAAATTTTTGAGAATTATTTATTTATTTACAAATAACTTTCTTACACTCCAGTTAGGCCAAATTAATAAAGGAGCTAGCAATTACAGTCAGCGAACCGTGATCACTGACCATTTTTTAATTTTCCAATAAGCTTAGCCGATAACCACGATCTTCCCGCGGGATTCCAACTCGTCCGTCACACTTCAAAGGCCGTCCTCACATTTTAATTGATCTGAATGCTCGTAACCAATCGAGTCGCCACGGAAATGAGTTGACACGGCCCGTTGCCGCTGTGAAAGGGTTGGGCAATTGTCTTGTAATGAAAAGGGGTTTTGTTATGAGCTTGCTATGATCCTTAGAAAGTACAAGCCTTTATGACAACCAACGTGTTATAATGTGGTATAGGACAAAACATTCAATGTCTAACCATACAACTTTAGCTTTAATAGAAAGCAGCTGGCAGATGTAAAATGTCAGATGACAGAAGTCACTGTCATATTTGACAGCGTTTCAGCTGATCGCCATCGTTATAGCCTTTGATTTGCGCAGGCCTTTACTGGAAAATATTTTGAAGGGCAATCAGCGATAACTTTTTTAAATTGATAATTAATTTCTGTTATAGCATTTACAAAACTGAGTTTGAATGGAAGGAAATAAAGGAAAATTCCGCAGTCTCTTTCTATAAGTTTTTGTTTCCCAATAATGTAATAATACTCTGAAATTCTAAAGGATGTGTAAATTGAAAAAGGAAAGAGCATGTTTCATTCAACGCGGTCTTGCTATCAAATGTACAGTGTGTCGGTAGGTAAGGGCATTATAGCGCAAAAAAGGGTAAAAAACACTAAAAGCGCACACATTGAAGACATAATTCAGCGTTGACTACAAAATAAATCGACACACCTTAACATAAAACACATCGGTAAGGATTCATCGAATTATTGTATGGTTAGCTCGAACACTACGCTTTATTTCTACAGTGTGAAGTAGCCGAAGGCATTTTAATGTGACATCTGAACACATAACAGCACTTAATTTTGTCCTAATGCGAGCACCCGGCCGTAAGAATCTTTACCACAGTATAGCCTATTAACACAGTGGTCTTTCTCTCAATTTTGTAAATGGAGACTAATTCACAAATCTGGTGTCTAATAAGCATTAGCAAAAACATTCGTAAGCCTGTTTTGCGATGATATTTTTAGTCACAGTTCTTGTCAGAGGTCTACAGCTTATGAATACAAATAGTGTACTCAAACGTGAAAAATATGTGCTTGTTTTCTTACACGTTCGTTCTGGTTCCCATCCACCTGTCAGTTTCAGCAATTTGATAAAATAAGGCAAGCAAATGCGGTCGCCTTTGCTGCGATACTAAGTTCACATCCACTATGCTCTTGCCTTTGCTACTTCCTTTTTCTCGAGAGAATATCTGTGAACAGAATCACCGATGAGCTCGATAAGGCGAGTGTTTCTTTAAATATGCAAAGTGCAAACTTCTTCGTACCTTCGGGAGAACGCTGAATAATTTTACACGGTCTTAATGGTTGCGTGTCATTAATTTGCCCTTTTAGTGTTACGCTGACACGGTTTAGCCAAATTAAAAATATCCAGAATGAATCAGATTATACTCGTTACTGAAATCGTTACTTAAGAACAACTCAAGTTTAATGAATAATTATTTATAAGGAAATCCATCCCACTCAACCCAAGATTGTGTTTTCTTACGATGGTATAGACATCGGTTTATTGACAACACCTAATACCGATGAGTTGAGGAAATGAAGAGTGAATAATACTATTATGCAATAAGAGTTTTGGCAGATACTTTAAAGCATACATATGTAAGTGATGGTTAATCTTCTTCGTCTCATCATGTCACTAGTTCTTTTGAACCAGCGTGGTGCAAAAATTTTAAGCGCGCCTATAAGATGGTTAATGATGGGATTTTGTCTAAACTATGAATTTAAAAAAAACTGGTGCGGTTATAAATTCTATAGAAGCATGTGGTTCCTAGAAATCGAGATAATTCTATCAAAATACTGTCATTAGGTGTTATTGACTGAACCAACCTGATTTACTTAATATTTAGAACACAATGCCACCTATGTAGTAGTTCTTATATGCAGAGGATCAAAAATCATTCGCCACTTGAACAATATTTCATTCTCCATCCTCATTCCCACATTATTTAAATTTAAATTCATCACATGATAAGTTATTCCATACATTGTGGCCGCTGGCAATAAAATCTATGGAATCGACAGATAATGAACTAGGATGTGAGTCTACAGTGTTCGCCGCACCTTTCCGACATAATTTAGCGTCGAGTGACCAAGGCATTTTTCTTAAGACAATACAAGCCTCTCCGCCGATGGAATATTCAGACTGCCTGAAGAATTCTCATTCTCGCACCCACTAATGAATAGCTATTCTTTGAGCATTTTAACTATGCACCTCGGAATGGTATTCGAGTGTACAGGTTTCTTAAAAGGTCCTTCGATATGCGTCGGTCCCTTTCCGCTTAGTTTAATTTATGGACCTGGTGATTTTGGTTTATTTATATCAATTATACTTGGAATTAAAGTTTCGCGGGTATTTGGGAATGTTTATTTCTTATTCAAACTATATCGTGTCTAATTTAAAACGATCACTCATGAGGCTGTGATACTGGTGTGGTTTTATTGTTCCTCGATAGAAAACAATTTGTATTAAGGCCATAAATTTTGGGTTAGACACGGTCGTCTATCATTCAATTTCGTTTTAAGCATGAATTATTTTCATGTTTTCTTCTTGCTAATTTACATTCACGGTATGTTGTTCTACTATCACAACGAATGTTTGATTTTTTGTTTCTCTTAAGAAAGCGCTCGTTGCCTTGATCTCTCTGTCACCGTGCTTGGAATAATATGAATATTTAAATGGTGTTTTTGAATATAATTACTTTATGTTTCGGTCTTAGGCTTTTGTCGTTTGAATGATAGTGTTAAAAAGACTTTTGACCTTATGTCAACGCTTCGTTTGAGCTTATTTATATTCTCATACATTAAAATACCTAAATAGGTTTTTTATAGAAATAGAGTTACATGTTTTAAAACACTCGTTCATTAGTGTAATGGAAGCAAATATTTGTTTTGGCAAAATGAACAGTTATTTAATTAATAATTTGTCCTTCATTGTGCAAATTTAAATTAAAACATGTACTCTCCGAGCCATAGCGATTCCTGCTACGCTAATTCATTTTGATTTTATTAAGTCTATCTGTGTGGTTATAAACATTTTAGGTTAATACCATAGACAAAGGAAAAAGTTTGTCTATGTTAATACTCATAGTAATGAGATCAGAAAATAATTGGTAAATATATAGGATAAAAAAAACTTGCAAATACTTGTGTAGAGAACGCAGATTTTTGTTCTTCCTGCCCTTATTCCACTTTATGTGGGGTCGGCACAAAATGTTTTCTCCTCCATTCCCCCCTGCCAGTCGCCATCTCTTCTATGTGGTGTTTGTATCTGTAGATATTAAATTAGCTATCAGGTTCCCATAATACAAGTTCTGCTTAATTTGGGCCAGAAAGTGCTGTATAGATTGTCCACAGTATATATTTATTTATTTTACCTGTTAATAATGATTTTGTAGTTTTTTCCGTGCATAATCACTTTTGATTAATTGAGTATTTATTTACAAAA
The DNA here is from genome assembly GCA_939531255.2 of Thera britannica. NCBI lineage: Eukaryota > Metazoa > Arthropoda > Insecta > Lepidoptera > Geometridae > Thera > Thera britannica. The sequence continues at coordinate 24,027,027 of OW618034.2, forward strand.
ATGATATTAAAATGTGCAATATTGTGCTAAGCCTTACGAGTGGCCCCAAGACTGAACAAACACAATGTAATCTCGCAAAACTTGTTCATGATTTATTAAAGAAAATTCACATTCGAATTTGTTAACGGTACGAACTATCTATGCGCCGCGATCTCGGTTAATTTTAAATTCTCATAACGATCAACAATGTAAAGCCTACAGCGTTTAATAATGCACAGTAAACTGCTTTACTTACAATGTAAGCGCAAATGAGAGTTACCTCGAATATTCAGCGATGAATTAAGCAATGAGAAATTATTTCTCATCCGAGTCAAGACTCTTTCAAACCCTCCTCGACCAATATGTACCTTAACTCTATCCGTCACCTAATTATTAGTCTTCTGTAATTAAGCAGCGGACACAAAAACAAGCATGGCAGCATGTCCAATATAAGGGCCCCGCAATTGCACGGTACTCCGGTCGGGTCGATAATTCCCCTCTTAGCCAGGTTTTTTCTGCAGCAACCGACCTGGTTACAGTTTAGGCTAAGAGATTTCCACTGCAGCAAGCTTCCATCGACCACTGCAGGTCATGACCAGGTGACAAGTGTTCTTTAGGAGCTATAAACTGTGAGAGAGGGAGGATGTTTCCACAGCTCTCATTTCATGTCCATAACTTTCTTCTGAGGAGGTGGTGTGTCTCAGGAAACGTTTTCTGCTCGTGGGATCTGGAAATCATATAAAAGGAGATAGTCACCTTTTATATGATTTCCAGATCCCACGAACACTTTCTGTTTCTTTTTTTTTTTATTTCTCATTCTTCATCTCATTCTGTTTATTTAGTACAAAAATCTATTTACTCATTTTTAAAACTTTCATGATTTTTCTAGAAAATTTAATGATCGCACCAGAAATACCCCTTCACAATCGAAATGTTTATCACGTTAAACTACTTTATATGCCGGAGTAAGACCGGATGCGATTATAACCCTACAGCCGGTTAACCGACGATTAAAAGCTACAAATAAGCTATCCACTCCAACAATTTATAAACAACGGCCCATAATATCAATACGAGTCCCTTTATATTCAGAGAACACCTCATTAAACGATTGTCATACAATTTACCTATCTCCTTGGGTCATACAATGGGATAAAAATGTATAAAGCGAGCCGCGTGCTTTCTGCGTTGCTTTAGTGACTGCCTGTCGGCTGTAAGGCTTTTATACACGGAGGCTAAGTGGAGGCCTGAAGCGCTAGCACCAGTTCGATCTTATAAGACCAATGAGAAACTTAAGTCAAATAAGAACAGCCCCCATTTTATGACGCTATTGTTAAAGATACTTATGGGAGTCGAAATAATCAAACTCTATTGTCCCGCAAATTTTTAATTCAAGACTAAATTTCCTTAGTTCTAGCACTATTAATATTGATAAACCATGCAGTAAATCAATCACGCTTTTGGCGATCCGGGGTGTGGAAGCATTGGGGCTCTTGCATGAAAAAATACTTTTTAAAAGCGGTGTTTTGAAAAAGTTCAAGCTGGTGCTAGCCTCCAAGAAGGCCCTTGCTCAAGTTAATAAGCATGGCAGTTAATGTTTCGTAGTAGTTGATTCATTCGGCTTTGAATCGAATCATCCGGTGGGTGCTTGTTGTGTCGTCGTGTCAAAATGGCAGAGTTCACCATTCATGGTGTCTCAATGAAGATTTAAATGCATAATGGGTAGTTCCTTATTTATTTCAGCAGTGGAGCCTTTTTATAGAATTACCTGGCTTTAGTAGTAGTATTCAGTAGTGGTAGGTCTCGAATAATATCGCAATCGATAGTGATATTTTTTTTCCATAATTATTGTAGTTTATTTTATTAAGTTCTCGTAAATAGTAGTTTTAGCGTAAACGAAAGAGCTAAACAAATGTTTTTGTGCTATTGGTAATGATTAAAAAAAAGTTGAGCTTACTAAAAAATAAAACGTTTGTAGCAAAACGAAAAATTTGCTACATTTCTTCGGTTTCTTACAAGATTCCGCTTGAAAAAGCGTGACGATATCTGAAAAAATTCAAACTATGTTGAGTACACGCAATTAAGTTGTGTTTGAAAATCAAAATCTATCAAAAGCAAGCTATTCAAGGAGTTCTATACTTCGCACAAGTCGGGACTGGACGTATTTGTTAATTTATAGGTGAGCCGAGCGACAGGATCGCGACGAAGATTCCTCGGCTTGTCGGCGGCGACTACTAAGCGATTGTCCCATCGCTGGTATCAAGTAGATGGTCAGGCAGCTTGCTATTGTCAGCGGTGGCTGACGTGGTCGGTGTAGCTTTGTGTATAAAGGTTTTTGTGGGAATTATATCATTAGCGGTGGTCATGAGACTTTAAACATTGAAGCAACTGTCAACTCACCCGCAATACACGGACAATCGGGTTAGTTTGCTGTAAAATAAATAATCATATTTCCAAGTGTCAAGTGTCAAGAATATCAAACAAACAAATATCAATCAATAATTTTAGTTTAACGATGGAACGTGCATTTATACAGACACCATATAGCTTTCCTTCCGAAAAAGTTATTTTTCGGAAGATATTTTTATTAATCGAGTCTCGTTAAAGTTTTAGGGAGTTTGTATTCCTTTTTCACTGCACAAGTAAATTACATGCAGGTCACATAAAACACATGTTAGCCTTAAAGACTGATGTAATACTTATAATAAAACCTGGTGAAAGAGAGGGAGTATGGTGACATAAGTGAACCTATGCGCAAAGCAAAAGTTTTCCAGCAAATAGGTACATCGGTCGGTACATCATCCTACATCCTAAACAAAAAATCTGGACTAGATCAAGGATAGTAAAAGCGTAACGTCTGTTAATAATAAACGTAGAAGGTAATCCCGCCCAAGTCCGAGTATCGAAATCAAATCACAGCCGTGTTATGAAATGCTATGAACGCATGAACGATCGCAAAATCAACCGATTTCCTAAACCATCCGAGGGCGGTCGTCTAGATCCGTCAAGCACCTAATTTTAAGTTATCGTCTCGGCCGTGACAAAATAAGATCAATTTGTAATGCTCATAACTTGATTGAAAGCTGATCGTCCATCAAAGATAAATTATTTTATGTCTATTATAACCCTACCATCATCATCATCTTCCTGCCCTTATCCCACGCTAAGTGGGGTCGGCACAACAGGTTTTCTTCTTCCACTCACCTCTATCATTCGTCATCTCAGTGCTCACTCCTTTCCTGCTCATGTCATCCCTGACGCATTCCATCCATCTTTTCTTTGGTCTACCTCTTTTTCTATAACCACCATCCACATCCATTCCTAACACTTTTCTCGTAATATGACTCTCATCCCTCCGCATGACATGCCCATACCATGCTAACCTATTACTCCTCATCTTGTCCGTTACCGGCGCCACTTTCAGACTTCCTCGAATATACTCATTCCTTATTTTATCCATCCTTGTCACTCCACACATCCATCGCAACATAGCTTTATGTGTAGAGGTATGCGAGGTTGATTTGTTTATTTCTGCCCTGTTCGTTTTTATTTTCAAATATCTATTATATAGAAGAAAGAAAGAAGAAAGAAAATCATTTTATTGACCTTAAGCTAAGTACAATGGGTACCTACCTACTGCCAACTTATAACATAAAAAAGAACAACTTAATTTAAAAACAAAAAAACAGAAAAAAAATCCTTAAAAACTAGATACATTAAAAAAACAGGTAGGTAGGCACGTGCCATGCTGTGTAAATAAAGGTCAATTAGGCCTTGGCTCAGTATCTATTGCACCGTGTAGGTCACCCCACTTAGTGCAACACTGGTATTCTGCCAAGGCCTAGAGACAAGTGAAGTCACGGACGATGCAGGCAAGTAATTAAAATAAGAATAAACAAAAGAAATAAGAAATAAAATATACCCCACAAATAAAAGTGCCTAAAAACTAGTTTAGTGCGATGGGAAATAATGTTGTGTAACACAATGCCATCTATCGATCAAATTAAATCGAATAACGAAATCAACGCAGGCCCGCCATCAATAATTATGCCACAGAGCATTCATTGGTGTTGCGAGTTACGGACGCCACGCTATGAGCCAATGAGCCAACGAGCAGGTAGGCGGCCGAGCTTTTTAGCAAATCGGAAAAGAGCAGTGGCGACTAATGAGTGGATAATGGGATTATTGACGATGACGTCATGAATCTGCACGAAAATGAAAAAAGAATGGAAATTTGGAAAACCGTGCTGGCTAAAAACTTGAGAAAGAGTTGTTGCGTGTGTAATTAATTTTGTCTGTTCTGTTGCGAAGTGCAGTGTGGTGTTGTGGGGAGCGATCGTGGATGAGCCAGCTAAGTAGCTGGACTACTACTATGAAAATGATGAAACAAAGATATGTGGTTGTAAAAACTAGGCTGAAATAGATTTACTACGTATGATATATATATAAAAGTACATAACCCAAGGAATGGATTATCTCCCACGCGGCGCTTCGCACATAAACCATGGGTAAGATTTACTATTTGCCTAGGCATAGTATAGTATGTAGGTATGTACCTACCTACCATGTATCACTAAGCCCAGGCAGTTTATCATGTTTTAGCTAGAAATTTGTAATTTAAATAGATATTTTTTGAGCGATAATCTAAAAGTATTTACGGTTTTCAGGGTACGTATTGGTGGGGGTATATCATTCCAGCATCTAGATGCAGCAAATCTAAAAGACCCCCGGAATGCCATCGTTCTATGCTTTGGGGTGGCGAACACAAAAGTGCAAGCCCTACTGGGGAACCTGGACTGTGCCTGCGCCCACACCAACTTTTCCATGAGATATTTGGGGGATCCACTGTTTAAGAGCCCAAACAGCAGCACTGACATGTGTAACCTTCTACGTGCAATCATTTTGAGTAAGTTTGATGTGTTTAAATAGGGGGTAACATGTGACCGCGGCGGGATATGGAAACAGAACCTTGCACATGCATTCTGAACTCGTTGTATTAGCTTCTCAGTTCTGCCCAGCAGGCACGGCCCATAAACAACATCACAGTAATTGAGCTTAGAAAGAATGAGAGACTCGCAAAGATTGATCCTGACTGCTTCACAAATATACGGACGAATTTTATATAACAGCTTCAACCTGTAAAAGCAGTTGCGTACACTATCTGCTACATGCTTTTCGAAGTGCAAGCAGTTATCCATAGTTAGTCCAAGGTTTTTATAGAAAATTTTCTGAATAATCTGAGAGCACTGGTAGCTTATTGGTAGTAGCCTTCCGATCCTTATGTAACGAGTTCAAATCAAGTCATACACAAATGAGTTTTTCTGTCCAAAAATGTATGTGCAATACGCAAGTACTCTCATTTGGTGAACGAAAACATCGTGAGGAAGCCGGCATGACGTATAACCTAGATAGCGAAAACCTGAAAATTGCACAAAGGAGCCTTTAATACCACAATGGGTTTGAAAGAATCAGTGGTATGATAAGAAGAACATAGAAAATAATTTTGTAGGTATACAGGGTGTTACAAAACTACCCGTAAAGCCAAAAGGAGGTTAAATGGAGCCTTATAACGGTAGTTAACTATATTTTTCACGTTGTATAATGAAAAGATCATGGGAAGTAGACCCTCTCTATCCAAGAGGGTTCGAAATCGTTCTTCCTGGGAAAAGGGGACACATAGATAGATAGATAGATAGAAAATGCTTTATTGCACACAACAAATTATAAGAGTACAGGTACATAAAAATACTTAAAACTATTTGCCTCATACAATGGGCGGTCTTATCGCTAAACGAGCGATCTCTACCAGACAACCTTTGGATGGAATGGACTGAGTATAACAGTAGAGATCTTCAAGCGGACGTTTGTGAAAATTTAGTACGTAAATCAGGTGCATATGACTTTTGGATATGTATTTATACAGTTTCCTACCAATAATAATGGCACAGACACACTAAGCCTGCAAGGTTCTTTCACTAAGCTCCATGTGTATAACTAGACAACTCGTTAATTGTCCAGCGGGATCCCGGAGTGACGGGATTACATTCCCGACCTTCGTTAACGCGGGTTTCAGCTCTTTGATACACCCCAAACACGGTAGTTGGCTAATAAGTTCCAGGAATAAGGGTTTTTCGGTATAATGATACGTTTTTATTGTGAGGGTGAAATTAAAAAAAACAAATGCTGCTGCCAGTGATAAAAGTAGAACAATTTCAGTAATTTAACCTGTTTTCTCTGGATTTTAGACGAACTGTACCTAAATAAATTCACTTGAGTTATTTTTACTAAAGAGACTTACAATAATTACAGAAGGTCTTGGTACTCAAGAATCATGAATAGCGCCAGTACAGCTGACTTATTCATTTGGTATGTGATCATCAATAAATAGATCAAGAGCATAAAATACGTCCTCCAGTATGGTGAGGCGGTGATCTGCAAAATGTAGCTTGGTAAGCACTGGAAGGGAAGAACCGAAGATGGGCTCGGTGGCACGTCTTGGGCCTACGCAGGTCTTGGGACCTACGTCGAGCTGTAGACTGATATGATGATAATGATAAAATTAAATCTCCCTGCTGCTGAGGTTTTCTCTAAAGACTGTAGCATAGGGTTCTTCAAAAAGGTTAGTTTTACAAGATTCAAAAGATCGGCAAAACGCTTGTGATGCCTCTGGTATTGCAGGCTTTGGTAACTGCTTCCCATCAGGTGGGCCGTATGCTTGTCTGTCTACTTTAATGTAAGAAAAACAAAATAGTTTTGAATCCAATCAGCAAACAAATGTAAAAGAAGGACCGTACAGGCTTCAAAAAGAAAGTTTCAAACAGTTCACGTAATGCAACATTGTTTGTCCAAGCGTCCTCAGTCTTCACATTCAACGTCCACGACTACTCTGTCTGTCTGTCCACCAGTCACGATCTCGCTGTGACATTTAATTACTCGCCAAATTAGGCAACAGCTATGGAACTTTCTTTAGACAACTTAAATGGTGACAGATTAATTTGAGAATTCGAGGGACATGGAAATTGGAGCCGAAAATCTGTTGATTTAAAGAGAGATTTGAGCTAATTATTCAGCGTCGATGTTTCCTTGTAATTGACTAAACGATTTCCTTTTGGTAGTAGATCGTCCTTCCACAATAATATCGTAATTTAATTTACTAGTTTCTATATTAAGAAAGATAATTATATTATACTTATCCAATCGACAAATATTGTAAAAGTAATACATAATAATCTTTCATGAATACCTACTATTCTCAGTATAGGTTTCAATTGAATATTCGCTACCTTTTTTACACGGGGATGTTTACCATGCCTGGTGGAAATTATACTTCAGGGTCTCGTCCGAAGACCATTTATTACTTGCAGCATTACGAGTTGTGGTGCTGTCTCTGTCACACTTCAGATCCAAGTTATAAAAATACTAAACCCATCTCTCTCACTCTCATGCTCCAGCGCAGGCCGGCGCGGCCGGCGGCTAGCCGGGTATGTGCCTGCAACTTGTCATTACGTGTTTTTGTGTTACCTAGGTCACACAAAAAGTTTTACATTTTCTCAAATATAGGTGTTTTTAGTGAATTTACCATGGGAAAGCGTAAGCGTTCACATCTAGATGATGACGATTATAAGCGTATCCAAAAGAAAGTTAAAAATCTCGAACATAAGCTTCGAAAATGTAGAAGACAGAATCGGAGTAGCTTGGCATCATCAGATTCTGAGGGTCGCGAAGACGCCTCATATCGCTTCAATTACTATGGTGATGAATCTATTAAAGAATTTTGGGAAGTACAAGGTATGTAAGCCCAGTTTTGGCTAAATAAGAATTATAGTCTCACGTTTTTTCGAGTGAAAAATTATCTAATTACCCGCATGGAAAAAGATGGTCAAGAAGGTTTGATAGATATTTGTTAAAGGTTGGAAAATGGATGCTACCAAGGTCTCACTTGTATATCTTGTTGAGAGTACGTATTATTTTCTTCACGTAAATCGTGTTGAACGTATTTTAGTATACAAATAATCGTACCTTCCTTGAAGACCCCCGCGTATATCGCGTTGTGGGTTTATTTTAGGTGTAATGTTCAATATTTCTATCGATCAATACCCTCGCACGTATATCGTGACGAGCGTACCTACCTACTTACACAAACATACCATGCATCCTCAAGGAAACTCCGCGTATATCGCGTCGAGTGCTCTCATTACCTGGAATAACCACTAAAGAATAATATTCTCGCATGTATATCGTGACGAGCGTGCCTACCTACTTACAATCATACCATGCATCCTCACAGAAACTCCGCGTATATCGCGTCGAGTGTCCTCCTTACCTGGAATAACTAATAAAGAAAAATATTCTCGCATGTATATCGTGACGAGCGTGTCTACTTACTTACAAACATACCATGCATCCTCACGGAAACTCCGCGTATATCGCGTCGAGTGCTCTCATTACCTGGAATAACTACCAAAGAATAATATTCTCGCATGTATATCGTGACAAGCGTGTCTACTTACTTACAAACATACCATGCATCCTCACGGAAACTCCGCGTATATCGCGTCGAGTGCTCTCATTACCTGGAATAACTACTAAAGAATAATATTCTCGCATGTATATCGTGACGAGCGTGTCTACTTACTTACAACCATATGTATCATGCATCCTCACATAAACTTCGCGTTTATCGCGTCGAGTGTCCTCCTTATAAGGAATAATTAATAATATTCTCGCATGTATATCGTGTCGAAAAAAGGTAACTAAGGCAGCTATCACATACTATGCCTCCACATAAAGTGTGTTGAGAGTACCCACGACATGTGGTCCACTGATTCTAAGCAAATATAATCAGACATAAAAGATGGTTTCTATAACGACAACATAATCTGGTGGTCTGAACTTATCTCCGTGTTGAGTAGTTTCAAAGTATTCTAGTATCTACTTTTCTACTACATTTTATGTCCTTACAGAAGAAAATGTTCTTCAGGAAGATGGTGACATCATCAAAACTGAGGAATCAGTATTGGAATTGATGATTATGCTATTAGCTGCTCAAGACAAGCCTGAAGAGATCCTGGACCCAGAAATCCTAATAAAATAACGTGAAGATCTCTTAGTTCAGAAAAATAATGGTATGGTTTTACACACAGATATTGCTGCCCGCTGGTCACATACTTTAATCAACAGGTTGCCTAAAGAAGCAAAGTCAGACCTGCGAATCTATTTACCAGCTGAGAATTATTGTAGTATGAAGGCACCAACACTTAATTTAGAAATCAAACGGCATTATCACCGTTAAAGATATCGTCAGCCAAAGCTTTCAAGCGACACTGGACGGTTACTCTATGGCAGTCCCTATCAAGAATCACAGTCAAGACGATATGCCATAATAAACAGTTTAAAATGTTATTTTGTGAAGAATACAAAGCTTGATGAACTTTATTTGACGCTAGCCTTGCGGAGCATCTCTTAAATCATCTGAAGCTATATCCCAGTCGGGAGCAGAGATGAAATATAACGCGGTGCAGCGCGCCGCTTATAAGCCTCCGCCATCTGCAAGAAAACCTCAGCGAGGTTGCTTTAAACTCGAGGGGGATGTCATGACCAGTAGTCGGCGAGCCGCGTCAGTACCCTAGTTACCGGAAACCGGCAGCAGCACAGCGGGACCACCGTCGAGATACGTATCGCTGGAGCCACTCGACGCGCCAGAGGACATCGAGACGCTCTTCTTCACCATTGCAGGTACCCATTGCAGGGAGGCTGCAATACTTCTATTACCAATGGTGCTCCATAACTGATGATTCTGTAGTATGGTCCTGGGTTCGAGGATGTAGTATACTCTTCAAAAGCGAGCCTTTGCAAATATCTATTTGTCGAAATTCACCTAAATTGATACCTGAAATCAAAATAACTGATCAATGTTTAGAAGATTTACTGCAATCTGACTTTATTCCAATTTGTGAACCGTGTAAAGGTCAATCTTTGTCTTTCATATTCACGGTACCCAGCAAGCTTAATGGCCAGCATCGCTTCATTTTCAAACCTGAAACATCTAAATAAGTTTGTTCAGCTGGAACATTTTAAAATGGAAGTATTTAGAAATGCGTTGTAAACATTGGATTTAAAGATGCCTGATTTATTATGTCCATTGATGAACAACATAGAAAAAAGATATGTTTCAAGTGGAAGTCACCATTTTATGAATTTAATGTTTTATGCTCTGACCTGTGTGCAACGCCTTTTGTGTTTACTAAACTGATGAACCTGTTTTACAGTATTTACGTTCACAAGGCCTTATTTCAGTCAATTATTTAGTGTATAATTGTAAATTTGTTGACTTTACTTAATAATAACAATATGAATCTACCTTCCTGAAGAAAAAACTGATTTTTCAAAACATAAAAGATGTACTATAAAATACTCTGCCGAATTTTTTGGTCTATTGATATCTGCTTGTCCTACCGTTAGATATGGGTGGATGTATAAAAAATAGTAGAAAGACAAAAATGCTATGGTGTTAGAGCTTATTGAAACAAGACTTGACCAGACAATGGTGGTATCATAATATTCTACGTTCAAAGAGGCCTATTTTTCCTAGTAGTTAATGTATAAAAATATATATACAATGCATAAACTACAGGTTGGGCTGCAGCGTAAGCTGCAGCTGTAAGTTCACACGGTAACTGGATACAATCAAAACTTACCTCACATATCAATACTTTAGAATAAAAGCTGTATTTTACGGTCTAAGATTTTAGATTTTTGCTCCTAAACATTGCGATTGCAACGTGCTACGCAGGTTAAATAACACCACCGCTATCTGTTATATAGATTGCATTGGTAGAATACCACACGCAAATGCGTGTGTTGTACGACTTAGCGCGTACTATTTGGCAATGTTGTAAGTTAAGAAATATTAATATAATTATTTGCATCATATATAAAATCTTCATTGCAAAAATTATAATAGATACAGAGTGGGAACTTGAAGAGTATGCTTTTACAGAAATAACCAATTGCTTTGACAAACTGACTTTGTTTTTTTGCAAGTTCCAAAAATTATAAATCTTTAAGATATACATCATGGGAACTTGATTCTTATTCTGAAGCAGTAGACGCATTTACATTTAACTGGGAACATCTAAATTGTTATGCCTTTTAGTTATGATAACCAAAACTTTACAAAAGATTATTTTAGATGAAGTGGAGCGTATTTTAGTAGAACCTCTCTGGCGATCACAGCCTTGGTACCCTAAGCTCAAAGTGTCTAATAAAATATACTTTGGACCTGATAAATTATAATGGTTATACTCACCTTTCAAAACTTGTACCCCGCTTCACGCAAACCTTGTCCGGGTGGTGGTGAAATTATCAGGCAGGCGATGATGGGCCGAGGTATTCCAGAGGCATCTTTAGATATTTAAATGGCATCTTTCACGGACAAAACGTTTAATTAGTATAGTTCATCCCCTAAACCATGGGAGTTTATTGTGAAAATAACAGTCATAATATTTTCAATGAGTCAAGTACTCAAGTGATTTTTCTTTTTATTATCCTTGAAATTCGAAAAAAGAGCTGGTTCTATAGAAGGTATTTTAAATACACATCTCTATCGACTATTTTAGGATCAAAAATATCATTAGATGATAGATAGCGTTCATAGATTTTTAAGAGGTGTGTATAGATTTAAAACCACAAAAACCATAATGCGCTGTCACTTGGGTTCCTTATGATGTGTTAAGTTATGTATCAAATTATTATCCTTACACTGGTATTACATTTGAAAATTTATCTTATAAAACAATATCTTTAATCGCAATAGCCTCTGCACAGAATGCAGACGTTAAGTATGATAAAAAATAAAAATATTTGTATGACAAATGATACGATTGTAATTAAAATCGGATTTTATTAAAACATTGAAGCCTGGGGCCCTTCAGCCACTAATCAGGCTACCTTTCATTAAAAAATAATAATAATAATCCATTGATATGTCTTGCGACAGTATTGCAAGCGTATATTCAAAAAACTTTGACCATGCGCCGTGACAATGCTAACGATTATCAACTGTTGATACTTATGAGCTCATAAGATTGAGGAAACCTCATAAAAATGTTTGTTCACAAACTCTTAGCCACTTGGTAAAGAAAGCCTGGGCAGATAGTGGTATCGACATTATATCGATGTTCGAAGCGCACATCACTCGCCATGCTTCGACATTAGCCGCACATTGGCTGGGCGTTAACCTAGAAGTGGTTCGAAAGGCTTCAGGTTGGTCTTAGACCTATAATATATTTTTAAAATACTATAACAAGGAAGTTTATGATTCAGTTCACAAAGATTTTTAGGAAGTTATTATAATAATTTATGACTTATTGATTAGTTAAGTACAGTCTTTGATCAGGTACATACACCTTATTGTTTTAACAATTTTGTTCAAATTGAATAAATGTATCATGATGAGTCACGGTCTTGCTAAAAATAAGTATAGGTATTTAAAACTGTTTGCTAACTACCCATTTCATTTATTTTTGCTATACATGATATAAGTATTACTCGTATAATATTATATCAATTATGTACAAAGTCTATGTATTTTCTTTTTGTCAGGATTATGACTAGTACTTACTCTAAACATCTGCAAGTAATAAATGGTCTTCGGACGAGACCCTGAAGTATAATTAAGAATCAAACGAACTTACCTAGTGCTGTTTGATTCCAATTATGCGAAGGTCTCGTCCGAAGACCATTAGGATCCCGCCCATCCCAATAGCTAACCCGTTGTCGTGGAAAAGTAAAATACAAATAACTGAGACAGGGTGTAACAGGGTGTTCTCTGAAAATAATGACAAGTTGCAGGCACATACCCGGCTAGCCGCCGGCCGCGCCGGCCTGCGCTGGAGCATGAGAGTGAGAGAGATGGGTTTAGTATTTTTATAACTTGGATCTGAAGTGTGACAGAGACAGCACCACAACTCGTAATGCTGCAAGTAATAAATGGTCTTCGGACGAGACCTTCGCATAATTGGAATCAAACAGCACTAGGTAAGTTCGTTTGATTCTTAATTACATTCGTGAGCATAATTAACTTTCACATTTAAATCTTAGATTTATCAAAATGCTGATGATAAAAGAGTCAAATTGCACTCTTTTATCATCAGCATTTTGATAAATCTAAGATTTTTCAACTTGCGCACATAACATCAAGTGCACAATACAAACTCTAGATAGGTTCAAAAAGTTAGATAACTAAAGTCCTCTAAAGAATCCAAATGGCATTCAAAATGAGTAATCGCCTACAAAAATACGGTACCAAGCACAATGTCCACGATTAATGAGCCTGAGTCCCGGGAAGCCACGAAAACCATTCTTATCTCTGCAAGTTCGTTGTTTGCTTTCTCTAATTGGCTAATTGGCATACGAGCTGCGATAGGACCGCGATCTCTTCCTAGTTCGACCAGATAATACGCGCCCTGTCGCCCTGATGAAATGCTGCCCGATCAATATCATTGCCATTGAATTACGCTTTGAACGATGCTTTAAACATTGATAATTTATCATGCTGTTTTTTAAGCGTTGGAGTCATCTTAGTCTTTCTAACTCTCGTAAGAGAATCATATTCGATTGATCACATAACTATAATTTAACAGGAAAATTAGTTGATTACCTACGCCAACACATACCAAAGTTTACTTTTTTCTCTCTTTCTTTTGATTTTAAGTTTCAGACACAAGTTAAAATTTTCGAAACCAATTGTCCTAACAATATTATTCTGACCGACTTGCTTTTTTTTCTTTTCTTCTTCGTTCTTTAAACCTTTGTGATTTAAGGATTTAAGAAGACTTACTTCAATAACTTGCTATAATTCAGTTCAATAAACAAAACCCGGATATTAGATTATTTTAGTTGTTTCATAAGCGTTCAGGTCATTATGGCCATTAGAAATTGTAGGCGCAAAAACATCGCTGCGTGTGGTCATAGATCCGTTCCGATAAGTCGTATAAGGTCGGCTGGGATGATGGGTACTTGTTGATTGGAAATGAACATGATATTATGTGTAACTGTTGTATTTTTTTGTACGCGCTTACGATATAACAGTGATCGCAATTGATGTGCTTATCGTGAAGTATGAAGGCCTATCATCACACAGAGCCAATTATAATTAACGTATGTGTCTTTTTAGCAAGATAAAATGCTTACTTTAAACAGATTTCTTGCTTTTTTCAATGAATCTTTAAAGACATTCCTAGTTATTTGTCATAACATTGTAGAAATCATAATTTTCTACTTCCGTTTAATCCTTTTTACTTACAAACTCTACATAGGTTTGAGACGTTGATCAAAGTTAGCACTGCCATTGTTTGTCAAGCTACCAAAAGAAGTGGCTATATTTTACCAAATATTTTTTGAAAAACTGTTGTAAGTAAGCGGGTCTATATTCACAGCCCCCGTACAATAGTCTAATTCGTTTTTCTCCACCGATCGAACTCAAACAAACGAACGTCTAACAGAAACAAGACGCAGAACTATTTCTTGAATAATTCCTTTACATATATCCGTATTGCCGAATCCGACCCCTAACTGCGAATACATTTTTAAAGCTATGCGCACATAAAAGGGAATACAAAAGTGAGATTCGAAAGTGCGGAAATGCGTCCCATACATCAACCAGGGAAAATAGAAAAACAGAGGTAAGATAAAATGTGAGTACATCCCAGTGAAATGTAGCTACAATTTGGAAAGAGACAAATAGCCCTTTGACAGAAACATATTTTATATGCACGTGTATTATGCTGTTGTTTATAGAGTTTATCTTATTACGAGTAAATTAAGGTGATATCGCTATATTTTCTGCATTCCCTTGAGTTTTACGAAGAATCCACCCTAAAAGAATCCTATGTTTTGTTTTAATGTCAAAAGAATACAAAATTCTACATCCCTATGCTTATGCCGCTACATGATTTAACAGCAATATTGAAATTGTATAGGTTACAAATTGAGCAAATTAATAACCGCTCAATTTACAACACAACACTGAATATTTTACACGAATATACCTCCTGTTATACCTCCTGTTACACATCCTGTTAGTGTTTGCTTTTAACCGACTTCAGATAAAAAAGGTGATGAAGTTCTCAATTAAGTTTTTTTTTATGGTTGTTGATGGCTAACTTCGTCATATAATGAGCAAAAAAGAAGTTTCTCAATTATGTTATTTTTTTGTGTTTGCTTCTTAATAAATTCTTCATTTTATGAGACGATTTGAAAAACACCGTTTTTTGTCTGGAAGGTCATACTTATTGGTCCCATAGAAATTTCATCAAAATTAGTTAAGCAGACCCATGGAATTCAGAGTTTAAATTTATTAAATTTCACTAGTTTTATTGCAAATTTCTTCCATGTCTTCTGTGTAAAACATAATCAAGTTATAAAACAAAACTCCATTCGTCGTTCGTATTTGCCCTGTTTTGTGCGATTTCCTTTGGTCAGTATTTCCGTCTCGTCGCTCAAATTGTCCCGGACAGTTCAGTCAGGCGTGCACGCTCGACACCAACTAGCTTTGAACTCACTTCATTATGTCGATTCCGTGGCAACACCTGCGAATCCTGCGATCTATTTGAGCTTTGAGGACAAAGTCAAACAATACCATTTATGTGATGGAAATACTACTTTTTCTGGATATGGTATGATATCAAATTTAACTTGAGGGTATTTTTTATTGACTTTCATACTAAAATCTATGCAAGATCATTATTTCAGAAATTACTAGATCACATGTCAATTATTTTGAATTACCTATGAAATTTTTGTTGCTTCTACTCAGCTAAATGATTTTTTTATTGGATTAATCTGGAAATAAATTACTTTTCAGATAAAAAAAGTTTTTTTCAAACCAGTTCATAAATGAAGAAGTTATGCTATAACAAACATAAAAAAAACATACGAAATGATGAACCTCCTTCTTTTTTATTTAAAGTCGGTTAAAAAGTATTCTAAGACAAATCATGAAACCTGCACCTGAAGACTGTGGGTCAATGGAGAAGCCTCAGAAGCGTTTATCCTTCAAGACTAAGGATGTAGCCTGCCGGACCAGCAGCAGACTTTCTTCAGGCTGATGATATCAATACAGAGATACCCTCAGAGAGAGAAGGGAGATGAGGTTTATACAATAAAGATATTATAAGAAAAACTAGATACAGAGAACTAGTCCAAGAACTGGATACAGAAGCGTCGGTCGTCCTATGGCAAGATGGGCAGACGATGTGGCGAACATCGCGGGCAAGTCCTGTATGAGATTAGCACAAGACTGGCAACAGTGGCACATACAGAGAGAGGCATAAACCCAGCAGTGGGTGAAGTTAGGCTGTGGATGATGATGATAATGAAGTAAAACTAGTGATTATACCTACTATTGCAACAAAATCACTCCCACCTGTTCAATTCAATTTTAATTAAGTACATGGAATGGTCCGATCGGCCGACGATATTATAAAGGTCGATAGACTGTGGGTAGAGATAGCTGAAGATCGTCCCAGCTCTGTGGACTATGAGCTTTTGTTAAGCATTGGCCGTTTTCTAGCTTTCCCATAGCAAGGGGAATGTCGTAGGTTCAAGCCTCACCTAGTTGATATCTAAAGAGATATTTATCACTTCACTGAACACAGTACACAGCACTAGGACAATCAGAAGTCTTGAACTTAGCAATAATAAACAGCGACGAACTTGGAACTTATCATCAAAACAGAACGTGAACAATTTACTGACATTACATAAATTAAATTAAAATTTGTTTATTCAGATGTCACAAGATCCATTCCTAAAACTAACACAACACATACAGTAGCAAATCAAAAAATAATTAAAATTAATAAAAAAAAAAAACACATAGCAGTGAGCTTATTTGCTTTAATTCCTTTCTACATAGAAAAACTCAATTATTACTATTACATTGTCATTTGAATGCTAAATTTTCGTTTGAATTAATGAGTACTTACACCTTGTTCCCTCTAAATCACTGTGCTGATTCCGAGATTTGTGGGACTACAGAAACAAGAGTGAGGTCAGAATGATGTCGAAAAAAAAAACCGAAGTTAAACTACACTACTAACTACCAAATGTTTACGTAAAAACTACGAACATACAAATATTTTTAAAATGCATTATTATAACAGATACTAACTATATGGGTACCAAGCTTTTAGCCCGCTAAAATGTAACAACAAAACATGTAACTACATTCAATTTTAGTTTAAAACTTTTTCAACTGATGCGCAAAGCGTTGCCCCATTCTGTAGTCACGATTCAAATTCACCTTCAGTTAAAAGTTACTAACAAACGTGTATCATTAGAGCGAAAGGAACTACAATGTGTTTTAGACACACAACGAAACTTTGTTACATTTAAAAACAAATATTGAATAATAAATTTCAAATAATACTGTATTATTTTGCAATGAAACTTCAATCATGTTGGTAATGTGTTTGTGTCTTGAAAGAGTCTTGAATGGTTACACGATGATGAAGGAAACTAATCTCGCAATTAAACACACACGTAGCTTTAATATATATTTCTATGACGTTACCAGTTCATATTAATATGCGATAATATAAATTACGCGTATGAGTTGGTGACGTCATAAAAATATTTATTATAGCTGCGTGTCACTTAAGTATTTGCATAGAAAATATATCGTTATATGCCTTGCTATAACTCATATTAATTAATATTTACTATTTAATTTAATTTACTAATTAGGACATCAAACAAAGGAAACACGAGAATAACAAAAAATATTAACAAAGCGTCTTATGAGGCCGGCGGCACCAATCACATTTTGCAATGAAAAAAATGTGTAAAATGCGATTGGTGTTTATTTCATTTGAGGTAAGTAATTTAAAATGAAAACTGTTCAGGAAATACTATACAAATACAGTTATTACAATAATATAGTGAAAATCTGCATAAACTAGTAATAGTTTTGGTATTACGTTGAATATTCGCCCTTCGCGGGCCCCTTAAAACTATGTGCCCCTACAGTTATAGGATGCCAGAATATTATAGCTACGTGTGTGACGGCCTTAATGCTGAAATTAACTCAGTCATTTTGATAAACCAAACAAATCCAAACGTCCTGAGGTGTTCCCTCTTAATTACAACATCTTAATAGCTTCAAGAAAAACATTAAAAATTCCTCCAGGGTAGGCAACGCAACGACAGCACCCTTGGTGTTGTTGGTGTCTATGGGCGACGGTGACCGCTTACAATTAGGTGGGCCGTAAGCTCGTTTGTCTAACTTTTACATTAAAAAAAACTTATCCAACGTGGCCAAAAAAAATGTGTGTTCAAAAGTCATACAATGTGTTCAGATTATTATGTTCAGGATTATTGAAGATATTGCGAAACCGAAGGGATCAACTCGTGTATGCCCTCAAGCGTCTGTATGTAATAAAATAATTCTAGGTTGATAATGGTCATTACAATCAATATACAGAGTGTTTTTATAAATTCCTTATATTATATTTCCTTTTGAATTTTTTGTGTAAATAATAATTATAATGTGGTCAAATTATAATGCCCCTAACGTCTTGGGAACGCTTTCGTCTGGCACTGATTTAAACCCGTTGACCTATTTCTAGATCGTTTGTAACGATCTGCAGATAGCTCAACTGTTTTTTATGTATTTTGTAAATCAGCAACTTGGTTTCCATAGTACAAGCTATGCTTAGTTTAGTGTTGAGTGGATTGTCTACAATATTTTTTTTATGTATGTTAATATACAAAATATATTTTCTGTGTGTTTTGTGGCTTCACTGTATTACAACAATTCAAAAAGAAGCTTTCAAGAACTAAATCCTACTCATAGTTACATGCAATGTTTATGTGATTTTGTTTTATGGTCAAATCAATTATTTATTATTATACAAACGTATTTTTATCATGAGAAATACTAGCACGCCCTGTACAGCGTATTGAGTAATTACATTTGATTGTTCGTACTGTTATTACAACACAATTTGTTATTATATAGCCTCGAACCAAGGTCAGGGAAAGTAATGTACTTTTCGATTTCATCGGTATGCAATGCAACTGTAATACTGTAATTGAATACTAGTTAGATAAGAAACAAGCTTGCACACAGCAACATGCAGACGAAAGCAGAAATGGATTATCTAGGGTATTTATAAAGCTATTTTATCTAATAATTATTTTAGGAGAGAGCACTGGTAGTATATTGGTAAATATCGCGAGGAATCATCGAACTTAAAAGTTTGACAACATAGTAGTTGAATCAAGTGCATGAAAGGAGCATCACTAGGGTGAAATCCTTTCACCACATTGGTTAGCAAAAACGAATAACTCGATAAGAAGAACGAGGAGAATAAAATTAAAGCAGAAACAGACTTTTATAGTTTTTGAAACAATTCCAAATACTATGTCCCCGTAAACCAAACCAGGATTAACTGGCATAGGATCAAAGTTGATGGCACAAACTAAGGGAGGCCTATACCCAGCAGTGGGTGAAGTGTGGATGATGATGAATCCAAAAAAATTGTGCAGATTGATATTTTTTTTTGATAAGGATTGATAATTTTTACACATCGTAAGAATATAATATTGAAATGAGTACTGAGATGACGAATAGATATAAGGATAGAATGAAAGAAAAAGAAGATAGAAGAATATACATAAGTATTTATTTTCCATCACTAATATATATTTAACTTAATAACATAAAAATATTGTTCATGTTATTAAAACGTACGTTTTAATTTGTAAGGCAACAAAGAGATAATTACAATATAACAATAAACAATGTCAACGGACTTCTCCAGCAACGGTATCGTCTACATACGGCCGCGGGTTTCCGCTTCCTGACACACAGACCGCAAGTTCCGTCGGTATGGTGCCACCGTGTGACACATCGACGAGCCTATTCATAGATCACTACACTACAATCCGTTTTAACACGTAACCACTAACGTATTCAATAGTGAAGAAACCGGCATGTCTTGGATTCTAAAAAGTTCGAAAACATGAAAGGAGTCTCTTTGAGACGTGCTTAAAATCCGTTCACCACACTTGGATTTAGAGATCCAATAACACGATAAGAACGAAAAGACTATGCGTATGGTGTTATTTTGGTCTTTAAGTCTCATAGGATAAAGCCTGAAAACTGTATGTTTTTTTGCGATTTGAACATTTAATTTTAACAGAATAGTAAATTTGAAAAATGAAGAAAAAAAAGCCGCAAGACTTCTCCATGTAAATAACCCCTCAGATCTAAGTACTAAAATTATGTTGTAGGAGCTTAGGGTTGTCAGAAATACGTCTAAATATTGCAGTCGATACATAATGTACCCACATCTTTTTATAATAAAGCGGGTAGGGATTTATTGACAGTATTTTCTGGGAATATAGGTAATTTTAATTTCGTAACCTTTGTTCCGTGCTTTTCTTGTACTTACGGCCTAAGCTCTAGTGCGTATCATTGTGACTCATTCATTCATTCATGCCATTCATATTTGCAGTCTACAACCATCACTACGTATTAAAATAGACAAATATTTTATTCATAGAATCACTTCGTAGTAATTATGATGCCATCGATGCATTATAGGAACCTATTGGCAGGATGCATTGTGCAACTTAAACTAACTAAGTATAAAACAGCATTACAGTTATTTATGTGCAAAAATTTCGCTAAATGATCAATAAAGACTGCAGTATCGTTTTTATCTCTGATCATTTTGTAAGCTCTTGAGTGGATCCCACTGAGAGGGGATAATCTTTTAAATATATTTCTTGTTTTTGTTTCATGCACACACAATGCCATGCAATGAAAAGAAATAATGTTCTGCACCAAATTTATAAATTCAATAAAAATGGAATTCAATAAAATTGGAGCCAAAATTGAACGTATCTTCTTATTTCAGAGTCTAACTATAGGAGTCCTTTCCAATGGATCTTATAGAGTCCTTTCTATAAGTCAGGGCCCTATAGATGCATTAAATATTGGATAGACCAGTCTTTGTCAAGGTTAAGTAGAATTAAAGGACCAAAATATAAACCATGCCTATGTAACCAAGGTGTATGTATAAGTTACCCAATCAATAAGAAAAAAGAATAACATTTTAGATCTTCAAATGATTCGCAAAAAAGACATGGTTACGTCCCATGTCGTGAACTTTAAATAATCTTTATCGAGTATACCTTTTTAAAACAAGAGCCAGGCTCAAGACGGAACATTTATTGGTCTTGTCCACGTGTACGTGCTGTCAAATAAATCAGGCAACTCAATAAAAAGACGATTTTATACAGTTAACGAACGAATTTCAATAAGATTAAGAGAGAAGGCGATGCATTAAGCATTAAATTTATGCCTTTACAACGTTTGTTTTGCGTGTTGCCCGAAGAACATTTCAATTCCTCGTTCACGTCATTTTGTGTATGCGTTTTAATACTCGCTCTATCTATTATGATAGTGTGTAATAAATTCATGTTTAGATTATAAATTATTGGATATTAACAGGTTTTGGAGTTACGCGGTCGAAAGTTCGGAATTCATTTGAGAAGGTCAGTGTGGGTGTTGTATACGGAATTACCTAAATACTCGAGTAAGCTTCGAGAATCGTTTGTCATAAGTTTTATTGACGCTGTGGATTCTCTCGATCACTTAACATGTTTACTAAAGGCAGTAAGACAATCTAAAGTCATCGACAAGATGATGCGAAATACGGACCACACGCAATGAGTGATGTGCGAGATAAGTCCAAATTAACACGTTTTAGTGAGTTGTAAAGATTATCAGAATTTATTGGATGTGAACAATGGAACGTGAATTACGCCACAATAAATTGTGCTGGAATATTGACACGATAAAGTATTTTTAATTCGTTTTTGCTCATTATTTTTTAGCATTGACGCTAGAACAACGGTATTCTTGAAATTTATAAAAAGATGTGTCATTTTTGTATAAATCAAAGTAAAACCACAGAATAAGAATGAGTTAGTACTGTTAAAGTGACAAACAATGAATACGCAAATGATTTTGAATCTATTGCGAGGATTCGCCTCACCAGTCTAAACCCAGACAAAAACAGATTAGGTGACAAAAGTAAAAGTGAATGGATGACGAAAGTTATGGATTAAAAACAATTTACGGCAGAACAAAATACAATAGCCCATCAACGGCACTGGCTTACAGGATTACCACTCGAACAAAAGCCAACAAAAGGATTCAAACATTTCATCTCAATTCGGAACCACGTTTAAATTAAAAACTGACAAGTGTCACTCAGAGCGTAACAAGGCACCGAAAATTAATCCTCACGCCTGTATCGAGCAAATACTGTTTTTTTTTCGCAAAAAGAAAATCTTCTTCAATACTGGACAATAATCTTTTGTGCACCAAGTCGCACTTATAGTTAACTTATCTCGAGTTGGTTTTGATACGTCTTTTCAAAACTAAACTCTCTGCTGGATCACATAGGGTTGTATTTCTTAGATTTGCAGTTAATTCAAAGCGAATGCGACATATTTATTTTACGAAATCCAATTTTCTGCCGACATCTCATCTGTCGACTTTAAACGTTCGGGACTATGGGACTTGTCTTCACGGTTTTACGCTTATTTCTCACATACCGGCTTTGGGTTGCGAGTGATTATGATATTTAAATACATTTATCGTTTATAATAAAATCGATATTGATTTTTTTTCAGCTCGACATCACATCGCATTACCCTTGTGAGTTACTGAATCGAAGTATTGTATTCCAAAAGTATAAAAGTAAAAAAGTTTAAAGTAGATCCACATTTTCAACGTTTAAGAGCTAATTATTCAATCTACGAAATAAAGCTATTCATCAAATAAAAAATGTCAGTCCATGTTTTCGACAAGTTTAAAAAGAGATGCATATTTTTATCAGACGGCTAAGTTTATATATAGATTGAATTTAAGCCCTTAGTGAAATAAACAGTTCCCAATTAAATAATAGTGAATCTATCATACACCATGGCATAGACAAATTTTCGTAGGTAAGTGTTGAATCCGTAAATTAAATATTTCAATATGTATTGTAAAAGCGAGACAGGGTTGGTAGCAAAGAGAGCTTTTTGTCACATAAAATTCTACTGAAAGACGTTCCAGATATTAAACTCCTGAAAATGTGCAGCGGGAGTTCAAGTTTTTTTTGTAAAACTCTAGTTGATGGAACAATGTCCCAACTGATATCAAGTGGTAACAATCGTAGTTTATACATTTGTAAGTTTATGTGAGTAAAATGATGATCATTATTAAGAATGCCTATCTTATCTTAAAGCAGGCAAAACGGTCGATGACGTAGAATAATAGGTTCTTAAGGCAACGGTATTTTAATTTATAGTGCCATAAGTCACATAAAGTTAAGCTCCCGATACCATCTTAGATTCTTCTAGCGGGGCCCAAGGCTACCAGGTATTGGTTTTTAATATCTTTTTAATGCAGTTTTATCGCTTCATTTTGTATCGAAAACCTAAAGATTATTTGAGCTTTCTAAAAACATATATTAAGAAAATGTTGATGTTCTTATTAAGCCAAATGCTCATATCAAGTCATAGGTTCTTCAAAAAAAAGGTAAGAATTTTACTCAACAAGTATTAAGTATATTATGTATAATATTATATTTATTCAATAAGTACCAACATGAGAAAAAGTATGTAGGTTAGGTACTGAGGTTATGTATGGGTGATGGAAAATAAAAACACTGAACCGACCCCAAAAAATATAGAAATTCTTGAATATTTACTATGAATGCTCATATTAATAATGGTTATTTTCATAATGACATATTTTTTATGGAAGCCTAAATTTATTTGGTATGGTTCTCGGTTACTCGATGTCATATACCATTTGTAGTAATTATTACTGAATCAGTGTAACATAAAACACATTAGTACTAGCTACTTTGAAGACTTATATAATACTGGCGCATAGATAGGCTACCAATACAATTATTTTTCTTTCCGGTAATTATTTTACTCATATGCCTTTCCTCTTATATAAATGCTTATATTTCATTAAATAGGATAGCTATAAAAGGATAAATAGGAGGCAATGCTTTGTTATAGGCAAAGGTTACCACTTAACACCAAATGGGCCATATGCTTGCTCCATCAGCTAGTTTTATAAATTGTTTCATCCTTGGCTCAAGATTTAATTTATTCACTTGTAGTAGTCTCGCCTACGCTTCAACTCACTCGCACGTATTTTAGCTCCATAAGAAAGAAAGAGATAGCATACGCCATGCTACCTTGGTTCCATAAGCTTCATTCGTTTTCGTGCGCGCACGGCTACCGCACGTAGTACTTGACTAAAAATATATATACTCCGTATCTACTTATGATTTTCATCGTCATGTCTAGATGGAATACAGTGAGTGATAAAGAAGAAAGGTGTCGTAAAAAGGTGTGACATGTGAAATTAAGTGAATTCAACGGATTTTTTCAAGATGTACCCGCCTGAACGGAATTGTATTTTCTCAGATCTAATACGTGATATTAGACCGTAGAATTTTGAATGCTTCGAGTCAATACGAGATATTGACCAATAGCTATTTATGAAATGAGTTAATACGAGATATTGACCAATAGCTATTTATGAAATGAGTTAATACGGGATATTAACCCTTCTTTTTTTTATTATCCTGGCTCCCGTCACCACCGGCACGATCGCTAGCACCTGTTATGAAAACAACGTGCATTTCCTTGGAAGCCCAAACACGATCCGTCTGGCCACGACAACACCACCTGTGGTGACAAGTCTAGTTCAACCAGATGCCCAGCGCCCAGTGTGACAAATACAGTGACGGTAGTAGCCTAAGAGGCTAATGCTTTGCCTTTTGCTTTGTCAGAGCTTTCGTTTGCCTTCAAGACCTTTGAGGTCTAGACAAACGAGTGGGGTCCTTACACCTATGATAACATAGAAACGATGAACCTTATGAGAGAACCTTCTACGGGACGGACTCAAAAAGAGGTAAAAGAACATTTATTCAAGGAATACCTATTTCACGAAAACTGCCTTTCGAGAAATAAACTCAATGTTAACGATTGATGTTAAAGAGTCTGCTCAAAAATCCCATGAGCCTCAAAAATCCTCATAAAGCAAAATTGGCTATTATGCCTGCTTGCTGTGCTTGATAAATGCTTTTGATACTTTTTCGATGCAACAAAAATTGGAACATGTTTTCATTGATTGATGACCAACTGAGCTATCTCATTAAGTCTGCGTAGTAAACAGAAGATATTAAAACTTATATACATTTTTGAGTTTCTTCTGCAAGTAATTCAAACTCCAAAAGCGCCTGTCGGCCAATTATTGAGTAACCGTGGTTCATGACACTGGAACCACGCGGTGACGGCGGCCGGCGGCAGGGCGGTGCACCCCGCCTGGTGCCGTATTGTCGCCGACCGATTGCATACCAGCCTTTATCCACCCGTGGGCAGCAAGCGTTGGTGGTTGGTGGCGTTGGTGCGTTGGACGCATCGGTACAAGCAGTCGGGGATATCGAAGCAAAAGCAGTAACCTCACAGGTACATGCAGTCACATGAAATATTTTCTAGTTTTTTCTAGAAGTACTTATAATTATCTGATGAGAAAATTTCTTATTAAGAAATTTCTAACATTTTATTCTGAGATCTTCGTCTTCAAAAAAATGATGTTTATAATTTTAATTAAAAAGTAATAGCTCTATTAAATACCTACTTTAGGCTATCTCTATGAAAACCGTTGGGGAGCCAAAGGGGCCAAAAGTAACGGTGGTGGCTTAAGCTGCGCCTTATGGTTTTACTACACTATTACGGTATATGGTATTACGATAAGGTATTATTATAAATCTTATGCCTAAAGATGAAAATTGTTTTTTTGTAATACTTACAAAGATTGCTCAAAGCATGTTTAAAGCAGCAATTAAATTTTTTAAGCTTCCTGAGTAAAAAAAAAAAAAAAAAACGCTTTGTCCATTTTGAGCATTTTAACTGCAGACTGTTCTGCTGTTGTCAAGGCTGGGCTTACACAACATCCTTGGAGTGCGTTTGTGTAGCGCTTTGCGTTATTACGTACCTTTATTACCAAAACTAAACTAATCCATGTGTATGCAATAAATATAATATTATTGAGTACCTATTGAGTATTACGATTCAAAAATAAACGTTACCATTTTATATACACGATGGTATTTTTTGTCGTCGGTAAATATTATTCTGACAACAGATTATTCTTACAGAAATTAAATAAGTTTTGCTATTCCTATCGATTTCGATCTTGAAATATACCGATTTTATTCTATTGCCCAAGGCGCAACTTGTAAAAGAGAAAAAATCGTTATCTAATATCTATAACACGTCTATTTGGAACTTCTGGCAGCTGTAACCTGAACAGAATTGTATTTTCTCAGATCTAATACGTGATATTAGACCGTAGAATTTTGAATGCTTCGAGTCAATACGAGATATTGACCAATAGCTATTTATGAAATGATTTAATACGAGATATTGTCGTCTATTTGGAACTTCTGGCAGCTGTAACAGCACTACAACTGCAGTTGCTGGCGCATACATATATCAGCAATACAGCAGCTACTGCCTTGCCTTAGTGATAAAATTATAACTCGAAAGATTACGTAACATTTATTTGTTCGTTACTTTTCTACAAATTTTGATTTTGAATGCAATGCATTAAAATCTTTAATAACAATAAACACAAATCAGAGATAGATCTATTCGCTTTGAGGGTAAAAGACAAAGTCCTTAATATGTATTATTCAAATATGTCAAAAGATAAACAATGCCTTAACTATTGCCATCTTACAAATGAATGATGACAAACAGTGACATAGCTAATTTACAAGTATTTAAAAATTTGCGTTTATTACTATGGCAGTAGTAATAGTAATCTTTCGAAAAAGAGATCCTACTGTGTACAACGTGTATGCATTTACAGTCAAGGGACCTGTATTTTTTATTTTTTTATATATATGCATTTTCCATGTATACGCAAAATTAAGGGTGTTACATAATTATGTTTTATCTAATCTGGTTACTGAAATAGTCTTGTTCCTTCATGCTTCTTATCTGATCTCATTCCGCCTGATGGTTTTATTTTTTTCGCTTGTTTATAATGTTCTACCCTCTTCACCGACGTTTATTCCCTGGTGCCGAAGGTGTTACCCAGCAAGCCTTGGCTAGACAACAATTCCCTATACAGCAATGATTACGATTCTTGCATCTTTGTTCAATAGTACTTACTAAGTCTCAATATACCTTTAGCTTTAAACCATGGGGGGTACTGTGGTACTTAGCGTATAGGTTCATACCATATACTATTCAGTTCAGGGTACTATATCAAGGTCTTGTGATTTACTTAACTTCCTATCAGTTTTTACGGAAAAGATCTTCGTATGGCTCGATAAATAATGATTTTTCCGCTTTATCCCTTATTTACTGAAATAAAGTAGTACAACATGAACGAGTTCGAACGTTTGTGGCGCTTGCAAAAAGTTTCAGTAATTCCAATAGTCCTTTCGTCAACCGGTGTCATTTCAAAACAGCTGTTTCTATCCTTGTCCCATTTAGATTTACCAAAAAATATGTACCTCATAAATAAAAAAATAAAAAAATATGCCTTATTACTAAACAAAAGGCGGCAATTTTTAATACGTGCAGAATTGACAAAAAATTCTGCTAACTGGGATCCTCCATGAGTTGCACTTATGACATGAGCTTAGGGTTGTGTACTTCAGTTAACACCGTTGTTTTTTTTTTCAGACACCGAGTAGTTAAAAAATTCCCCAATTGTAATAATAGATTTTGTGGATAGCCCCACAACACTATCTTGCCCCAAATTAAGCAGAGCTAGTATTTTGGAAACCAGATAGCGGATATTTCGTATGATTGAGTTCCTTCAAAATTAAACCCAGCTTTCATGACAATGACTCCACGTGTAGCACAAGTGATGTGCTGATTACCAGGCCAACTTAGACCCAAACTTGTTGTAACTCCTGAGTTCCCTGACTCACGAAAAACCTAGTCGTTTTGTTGGCTGTTCCGTGGTTTTGTTTGGTCAAAGATGCCAACCATTATCATTGACTAAAATGAAACATATTAGGATAGTGGATGAATTGTAATGTATGTATATGCGTAGTGTTTAGGTAAGCTCAACCGAAGCTGATATTTAACTATAGCGCCCTTGCATTCGTTCTGTAAGTACACTGGTGTCCTTTATGCATAGCTATGATTTCGATCGATCAAGTAACAATGCAGGCCACATTGACGGTTAAAAAAAAAAAAAAAAAACCTCCAAGCAAGATACAACCATCCTGCTTGATCACAAACTTTAGGCGGTTGAATAAAAGAAATGCTAGCAAGTCGATGCCTCATCGACACTATCAGTGTGTTTAGTGCACATAATACTCGTTACACAAATACTTCTGCTGCACAACGAACAGAAGGCGCCCGAGTAGATGTTATTATAAAAACTACTGCTACTGCTCATTTCATTAGCAGACCATTAATTATGAATTTGATTCCAGCTTTACAAACTAAATTTACTTTGATTAATTTTATTTTTGTCTACTAAAAAAAAAAAAAAAAAATTAATTGTTTTGTTTTTGAAAGAAATATTTTATTTATTGTTTATTTCTAATATTCTAGTATCAACACTAGATTAAAAAAAAAAAAAATATCAATTTTTCATAATATTTTACATTTTATTTGATTTATTTTTCTCCAACATTTTTTCATTTTCTCTGAACATCCTACAAGTGAATAAATTAAATCTTGAGCCAAGGATGAAACAATTAAGTGATCAAACTAACTTACCAAGTGACGTTCGATCATAATTGTTCCATCCTTGGCGAAGAGATTTAAGGTCCCTCCCATCCCTTAGGATACCCCAATGTGCAATGTTGGAGACCCTGTACGTGCTTATTCTCTGAACTAAATGAAGCTTATGGAACCAAGGTAGCATGGCGTATGCTATCTCTTTCTTTCTTATGGAGCTGAAATACGTGCGAGTGAGTTGAAGCGTAGGCGAGACTACTACAAGTGAATAAATTAAATCTCTTCGCCAAGGATGGAACAATTATGATCGAACGTCACTTGGTAAGTTAGTTTGATCACTTAAAAAAATGGCATTTTATAAATACACCCAAAGTTATACGCATTTAGGTTTAAGTTGAAGAATGAAAAACGGGCACTCTATACCTGAAACTGATATAAAAGGCCTTTTAGATACGTTTCATCTATAAAGTCAAGCTTTTATTAGGCCTATTTTTAATGCTATGCACAGGAATGTCATGAAGTTTCACTTCTATAACATTTTGTTACTTAACCATAACCATACTTAGGAATGAAAATAATTCATGTTATTCCTCTTAACTTTAAATTTAATAAGACTTTGTGATTGTGAATCAAATATTTTGAATTAATATTCAAATTAGTTTCTCGAAATTAACTTTGTCGGGTAGAGGCGGCGAAAGTTGTTGTCTTTTGTAAATATTCTTTGAAATATATTATAATTGATAGTTACTTTTATATAATTATTCTTTTATTAGATTGCATATTTTTTAGTAGGTAATTCGGCATTCAGAATTGCATAACGAATAAAAAAATACTATTTATATCTAACCCCATGTAGGTTCATTTAAAGTGCTACCTTCCGAGTCTCGTAGATATAATAAAATATCATCATTATAAAACCAAAAATAGAATAAACACTATAACTTAATAAAAAAACTAAAAATTTAACTTTACTTTAGTCAGTCTTATTTTATTGCTAAGACCTTATCCAGAAAACGATTTTACCATTTCTTAAATTGATTTGACAAGAACGAATATCAATCAAAGAACAAATTATCGCAATCAAAAGTAAATTAATCCTTTGCTACGCATCGGGTACCGTTCACGTTAGGCCGTGTCTACATAACAGCCTTTTAGAGTAATCCGGTATTAAGTTTGGTGCAGCATTAAGAAGCGGACGTCAAAGAAGCCGACCTAGAATTAGATGCGATACCATAGTAAAAAGACACAACCGATCACCATTTTAAAATATAAAAATATTACGTACAACAATAAACATCGATCTAAAGTCAGTGTATTGAAAGCTTAATTAAAATTTAGACGTTTTCAAGAGGTAATAGAAAATTGCGGTGTAATATAACAAATTTTGTTTTTAACTTGTATAACTATGAAATAGTACGCTCACATAAATAGAACTGACCTAAATGAATATGAATAATACAAATGATCAAAATGAAGTCTGATTGTCCTCAACCTTTTTCTACAAAAATGAAAAAAAATAACAATGAGTTACCGTTACTGTATTTACAATGTTGACATGAGATTAGGAGCGACAATACCTTATAGGTAGAGCCTCCAAATAACTTACGGTTGTCGTAGACGGGAAAGAGATTTGGTAGACGTGATTGACAGAGTAATTCGTCGACTTGGTACGATTTGGCCCATGACGGTGTTTATGAATGCAATTGTAATTACAATCAAAAATAATTCATGCATGTCATATAAAAATGCATCCATAGAATTCATTTAGGTACCATTTATATTCATTCATACTTGTATTATTTAATATCGCAATACCATAGAATTAAATGTAGGTAGGTACCGTCTATATTCATTCATTACTTGTATTACTATCGCAATAGTCATTTAAGTTCAAATTTCATAAAAAAACAGGACCAATCTTTACCAAATGCCTTCAACATTCAAATCATACTGAATTTATTACACGGGTACCTATTTATCGCACTAATTACCTTATTTTAGTTATTTTATATTTATTTTTTTAGGCTATGTTGCAATAGCCGTGGTTGCGAGCAGACTGGAGCATTGACATGAGTGCTCCCGTATGAGAAGTGAAGGCTGCATC
Source organism: Thera britannica (assembly GCA_939531255.2). Lineage (NCBI taxonomy): Eukaryota > Metazoa > Arthropoda > Insecta > Lepidoptera > Geometridae > Thera > Thera britannica. The sequence goes on from OW618034.2 coordinate 24,057,916, forward strand.
ACTAACTATATACCCTCACTTGATCTTCTTTTTCTGTAATGTCCATGCACGCACTACGACACAACACTAATAGTATCTACGCACTGTGGAGGTTAAAAAGTAACATTCAAATCTTTCTTTACTGTAAATAAAAGTCAATAATAGTCAAAAGAAAGAAATATTTCACTGCGTATATAATGTATCTATTGTATAGTTCTACAAAATCTTTTTACATTTCTAAATTCAAAACAAGTATCTGAAACACGTTCAAACCACCCGCGGTTCAAAATCCAATAAAGTAGTTACTTCCCCTACGAAACTACTCCGTAACCCCCACAAATTTAAAAGTTCTGAAGAAACAGATGACACGGCCGCATAGCCTGCATACCAATTGATGCTTATGCACTGATTTTGTAAAACTTCAGTTTGATAACAGACTCAAAATCCTACAGTATTAATCAAAATAAACCAAGTTTAGGGGAATGAGTTTTTTTTTAATAACTACATCCGGTTTTTCACGCTCTTCGGTTCAAAACTAATCGGTTAAGTTATTTCTAGATTGGTTGCAACAGTCCGTAGGATATCTAACCAATTTTGACAACAAAATACACTCAATCAACGCAAAAAAATTACATTATAATTACACAAATTTTCAAGATGCATAAAATTATACACCTTTGAAAATATTTGTAATTTTGATGTAAATTGCCACACCCTGTATACAACGGCACATTTTTTATAGTTCTCCATACGCTATACTCACAGCTCTTCCTTACCACATCCCGTAGGAAACACGTGATGGGAATGTCAACGAGAAGTAACATTTACAGGAATAAGGCGCGACGCTAGGGATGCGAAGTACCTATCATTTCTTGGTTTTGTTTTTAAAAATATAGTCCTTAGCACTAGTTTCTGATATAAATATCACGTCTAGAAACAGTATTTTTTATTTGTTTTTTTGTATGAGAAAAAAAAATATAAGATAGAGTCTCAGATGGCTCACCTGATGCTAAAATGTTATCTCAGTTTTTTTATGTAGTACCTCGCATATTATTATAACTGAAGATCATTGATTTAGTGTTCTCCACGGCTAAATACCTTAGCTATTAGATCAATGAATTCATGACATAGTATTTAAAAATGTTAGAAACTGATGCTAAGGTAACCGTTATCGATATTTCGCCGTCTAAGAGATTTCTCAGAATTTTTGTGACAGTCTTTGAATACTTATTTAGATATTAGCGTTGTCCCTAGACCTCTGTATTCAACCTTCAAAGCTTTTGGATTGAAATAATATTCATCGAGCAAAAAATTCGGATGTCCATAGCGTGTCAAGAATGGAAATAAGTCATTGTATAATTGGCACATCTGTCATGTCCAAAATATAGTAACAATACCGCATATAAATTAACATAATTACAATGACCGATTAACGATTAAGCTTTTTACTAGCTACCGAGTCTCGCCTATAAATAAGACTGTAAGTTGTGTGAGGCATAATTACGCGTAGGTATACAACAAATGAAAAGGCAGCAGAACACGTACCGCCTATGTCTTGCCCAGATTATTTATTACCATTTTATCTCCCCGGGACCGTCCGCGATAAAATAAAAGAAACGTCAGTGGGCCCGTGATCGCGATTATCACTGGAAGATCAGTGAATTGCCACCGCGCAACGTATTAACACCACTATACTACTGAAAACAGCATCCATTACTCGCCTAGTATTGGAATCACCAGAAACTTCGACTCAAATCGTTGGGATGACCAGCAACTTCACTTCAAATCGCGCAATGGATAAGTTGAAAGGGGAAAGTCTCGAAAGCGCAATGCAAAAGAGGTTCTCGGAAAGGGCTTAAAAGCGTACTTTACAGAGGTAGTAGTGGTAGTCAGTCATTGACTGGTAAGAAAGGCTTGCATGCTGTGTGCCATTCAAGTTAGCGGAGAAGACAGCCGGGATCATTGTTTAAGGGAATGTCCTTAATTAGCACATGTAGAGCGAGATTATCGGCCCGCAATGTCGGGCGCCGGTGACAACTGAATAATGACATTGCTATTTATACAGGGATAATTATTTTAAGCTGAATCGTTGGCAATTAAATGCTAATTTAGCTTTAGATAAACTTCAACGAATATAGTAAAACACAAGGTGAAGTAAAGGGTATAGTCAAAATACAACATAGTAATTATTTGGCCGGGGTCGAAATGGATTTTATCCATAAGACATTATGTATAATATGTTATATATATGTTGAATATACTAGGTATGCCTATAGATGATAAGAAGACCAAAGAAAATATTTATGAACTGTGTCAAAGACGCCGGCATGAGCAATAAAGAAGTGAGCACTGTGATGACGAATGATAGAGGTGAGTGGAAGAAGAAAACCTGTAGTGCTGACCCCACTTAGCGCAGGATAGGAGCAGGAAGATAGATATAGAGATGATATAAATGAAAGAAAGAAAGAAAATACATTTATTTTGGACACACAACACACATAAACACAGCACAAACAGAGCACATAACACAAAAAGAAAGAAAACAGAATAGTAAACAGAACAAAGAGTAAATACAAATATTTATGTGGAGCACAAATCCATCTAATGCGGGTGTCCTTATGCGCGTAAAATGCAATTTTAGATGACATAAATCCATTTTTTTAAGGACTTCTAAAAGTCTATATTAGATGATTTGTAAAGGTCTCTCAGCATATTCAACCTAAGCCTACAGCTTACACTTCCAAGTTATATTACTAGAAGACGGCGCTCTCTATCATGTATATCAATAAAGACTCTGTGATAGAAGAATACAGTTATATAAACGAAATTTATCTTCAAACTGAGACGAGAGGGCATATTGTAGCGTCCTGCCAACAAAATTTACTCCCGCACTCGTGCAGCAGCCAAATTGTCTGTTCTGAAGCCAAATAAGCCAGACACCTGGTTGTGACTGAGCAAGCCAAATCTTGGGCGATTGTACTATCGAACTAGAGCCAAGTTTTTAAATTAGCTGGTGGAAAGGATTATAATTTGTATCATGATGGGTGAATTGCAATTCATAATACGCATACGTATTTGTGGGTAGAGTCTGTTCAGAAAGAGAACCGTCGTGGCCAAATTGAGAACTAACGTTTCGATTTTTATATGGCAGCTCATCTCTTTCTTTCTGTCAGCATTTTGCATCATAAAAAATAAATAAAGGAATAGTACACTAGTTGTGATAGGATCAAAACGCAACAGACGCGCTATTGTATTGCCCACTATACAAAAAAGGTGATTAGGCACAGCAGCGCCCTCCGATCCCACGACGGTTCTCTTTCTGAACATACTCTATACGCATTTTACGACAACTAATCAATAATGGAGCTATGGCATGTCACTGGCATACATTGATAACAAAAAAAAGATTATTATAGTTTTTTGATAAAACTAGTAATTTAAAATGAGTAAAAAGTAACTTATGTCCGTCTCTAGAATACAAACAACGTTTGGTGACAAATATCATCTTGATTGATTAGTCGTATACAGTACGCCTATCAAACACCCTGTCTGGCTCTGTCTCTGGCTCTGGTCTCTGTGAGTGCTCACCAGTGTATTATATTGTGTGTGAGACTTTTCGACGTAGGATTTACTTAATAAACACTCACACAGACTCAAATCCAGATACAGAGTATCGCAAGGATCACTTTGAAACAAAATTGACGGCGTTTCACTGGTCGCCATCGCCAGCGACCTAGGTGTGCGCAGGCCTTTAACGCTAGGTGAGTCTAGGTGCCAGTTCCACGCGACCAAGCCTAGAAGAACAGACAACAAACTACGGCGTTCGTTTGATATACCTAGTCAAAACAGCAGAATCAGAAACCACACACGTTGCAAGCTTGTGGAATGACGTAGGTTACCATTTTCTTACAACACAGTCTAGTGCATGTGTTTTCAACGCTTAGTGCTATAGGTACAGTATGAGTGCAATTAGTGCATTGTAAGTGCAATTGTAGTGCAGTCCGTACTGTCTGCACTAACATTGCACTGGTCGTCTTTACGTCAACATCAGGTCATACTAGATCTTTATGTTATGCATGTGGGTATAATTATGTAATGAGAGCACTGGTGGCCTAGTGGTAGCGGCCCCGCCTTCTGATTCCAAAGTTGTGGGTTTAAATCCAGTCCAATAAGTTTTCTTTCGAAAATAAATATGTGCAATATGCCAGTAAGTACATCGTGAGGAAACCGGCATGTAGAACCTAAAAAGTTTGAAAACATGTGTCAAGTGCAAGAAAGAAGCCTCTCTGAGGTGCACTTAAAACCCTTTCACCACACTGGTTTGAAGAACTGGTGATACGACAAGAAGAAGAATGTTCCTAATAAAACTGCCTGTTACAACAATATTTTTATTGGTGTGTGTGATCATTTTTATTGGTTTTCTATTTACAGGATGATTTCATTTGACAATAGGTATACATAATTATACATTTTTATTAAATTTTCATTTGCTAAAAAATTAGGCTTTTGAAAAATGTTTAAGGTTTCTTGCGTCTTTTAAAAACAAGTCTTCAGGCTGATGATGATAAATCTACAGAGCGCAAACGCATTTAGATAAAATCTAACAGTTATACCAAAAACGTCAACTGTAGCTAAAATACAACCGGCATTTTACTACCAATAGCGGAACGATCCAAATATGGCTTAAACCAACAGTAGCCTATGTACAAAACCACTAAACTTGGAATTCATGGGAGCGTGCCTTTAAAATCACGTTTATGAAATATTAAATCTAGTTATATCTACGAGGGGATCTCGTCTGTTTACCGAGAAAGATCGGAATACAGGTGCGCCAGCGAGGCACCCACACGGCAAGCTGTGTATGCAGAACAATGCATAGTTTGATCATTGAGACGATTCACTCGTACACATCACCTTAATCAGTAAAACGTGGTGGCGATCACGCTATCATATTTGTCACCGTAGAACGCTTTTAGGCCTACGCACATCTAGGCGATAGCGATGGCGATCAGTGAACCGCTGTCAAATTTCGCTGTCAAATATGTGGGCAAGGCATTGTATAAAACAGCTCTGCTAATTTTCTAACGTTGTTTATTTATATGAGTGATATTTTGGCTCTTAATTCTCATTACTTATCCTGAAATTTTGCCTGACATCATGTCTACGTCACCTGACAATATCATCTGTTCTTAATCATCACCACTGCGATGCTGCCTACCCTCAGCTTGAGGCATACAGATGTCCAGCCTCACATGCCAGTAATTTCACCGGCACCCCATGCTGCTTCACGGCAGAAACAGCCCTTCACAAAAAGCTTTAGTACTTCTAAGCTGGGTATAATGCCGATAAAAATATGGTATATGTGATCATTTATAGTCTAGATTGAACCATTATTGTTAACCAGTGACACAAGCGGTTATAATAAATTCTGTCACTGTGACAGCTGTCATTATTTTAACTTTCACGAAGTAACTTTTCGTGGGTAGTGACAATAGGCCTTAACAAATTAGTACCCAATTTTTGTTGCTCTCTCTCTCTAATAAAATTAAAAAACAAAACCTGGAGAATATAGCCGATAGAAACTACTACAGATTCAAATGGGTTTATTGTGAATATGTAAACAAATATGACATCAGAGTCGAAGTCTCAAAGCTCATTTTACATCATCATCCGCTTTGAATGACGCAAGGTTATAACAGCCTTAGAACAATTATCATTCCATGGTTGCAAAACATGCCTCGTCACTATCTGTTGACCCATCATCACGACTTCACTATTTACATATAATGACTAACCAACAATAAACAACTACAATGTAATGCAGCGCACTTTTATCGTCAAACTTTTAAGTCTTGCGCACATCTAGTCGTTCTGCGCTGTCAAAGTCAAAGTCAAATATACATACCTACTATATTTATTTAGTAGTATCACACGGATCACTTTGAAACTTCATAAAGCTAGGTGAGTCTAGTGAAATATTGCGATCTGTCTCTGTTTAATCTGTTAAATATTGCTGTCGTATTTGACAACGTTTCACTGATCGCCACCGCAGAACGCTTAGATGTGCGCAAGGCCTTAAAATATCATGTCTGTTAATAGTGGAACGTGATTATGACTAAATCTAGATCTTAATGGGCTTAGGAGTGGCTTGTTTTATTGTTTTTTCTTTTTTAATATGGCCAGATTGGCCCACCCAATTTGTGTTCCAGACATACCAAAACTAAACGTTTTTGGTTTTTGATAGCTCGCATTTTGTTTATTTTACGGATCAATACAAAAAGTAATTTGGTTTTCCATTTATTGGGAACACCCAGTGCATAGCAATAAAGACGAAACATACTTAGTTACCTATAAAATAAGACACTGGTGACCCCAAAGTTTACCAACGTTAACATTCACAGATTGTGATTCGTAAACAGTTTATGTAATAACAACAGTCTGTAAACGAGAAACTGATTCATAATCTAATCACCTGGGAACAATCACGGAACGGTAAACCATCGTTAGACTGGAGACTAGACTCTAGCTACTAAAGCAGACCCATTCAATCTAGCGTTCTTTGTGACTTGCGTAAATGCAAGGAACCGGGCTTTTGTATCTCCTGTAAATGATTTATTTGTATTGTATTTATTGATTTACTTTAATTATGATGGTTGACACCAATTACAATAATTAAAGATATTATAGACAGAAAGAAAAATAAAAATAAATAAAGTTAAAAACATTTTTGGTCAAATTTAGGTATAAATACAATGTCAATAGACAAAAAAACAAAATGCCAGGATAATACTCACTATAAATTAGAAATTCACACTAGCTATACATCACGCTCACATAATCTCAAGCATTCAGACATAATTTTCATCCAGCCATCCTCAAAGGGTTTGCAACGCGCTTGTGATGCCTCAGGTATTGAAGGCTACCATAGGCATAGGTAACCGCTTCCCATCAGGTGGGCCGTTTGCTTGTTTCACAACTTAGATGTGTAAAAAAAAAGACCATACCACAAGAAAAACATGGTCATAGTCAGTACGTGGCGGAGTTTATACTACGCAGTGGGTTTCCCCTTTCATCCTTACGATGTTTTTTCGCCACTTGAGAGCACACACGTAAAACCATATATATATTATACTAGCTGTGCCCGCGACATCGTCCGCGTGGTATAGTGTCTATGGATAGCATTTTTAATTTGCAGCGGAAGAAAACAGTAATTAAATAACGTCATATTCGCGTGCACGTGACACAGTCGTCTGCCCTCTTACTAAACTTAGACATATGGCGTCGTACTACGACACACTTTCATCCCCCCCGCATTCCTCTCCGAACTCCCCCCACACTCCCCCCACACCTCCCCTCCACACTCCCCCCGCACCTCCCCTCCACACTCCCCCCTGTACTCCCCTGCACACTCCCCCGCACCTCCCCTCCACACTCCCCCTGTACTCTCCTCCACACTCCCCCCGCACCTCCCCTCCACACTCCCCCCGGTACTCCCCTCCACACTCCCCCCGCACCTCCCCTCCTAACTCCCCCTGTACTCTCCTCCACACTCCCCCCGCACCTCCTCTCCACGCTCCCCCCTGTACTCCCCTCCACACTCCCCCGCACCTCCCCTCCACACTCCCCCCGCACCTCCCCTCCACACTCCCCCCTGTACTCCCCTCCACACTCCCCCCTGTACTCCCCTCCCTCTACCCCCCCAGCACAAACTTTGAATGTCATATTTTTTTATATCAAATCAACAGACTAAAAAATAAGTTTTAAGTTTCTAGCTCTAAAAATGACGATACTTCCATACAACTTTCAACCCCTATTTTCAACCTCTTACAACCCTTTTTTCGCAATAAAAAGTAGCCTATGTCCTTCCTCAACTATCTGTGTACCAAATTTCATTTCAATCGGTTCAGTAGTTTTGGCGTGAAAGCCAGACAGGAAGACAGACAGACAGACAGAGTTACAAACGCATTTATAATATTAATAATAAGGATTTTTTTCGAATAAAAAATAGGTTTGCGACTGGATTCAAACCCGTGACCTTAACGGAAGTTTGAGTTGCTTACACAGAACCACTATTGCTTTTACTTTGAATATGTTTTAAAGAAATAAAATACTTAATATATTTGATATAAATACGTCACACGTCTACAGGTGTAGACGTGTTCATTGCGATTTGCGATTGCGTAAAAAATTATGCCAAATAGGCACCGACTCAGCTTTTGATGACCGACAAAGCATTATCTACCGTGCCAAGCAGCGCTGGTTTTCAGTACGATAGCTCAATATGATTTCAATAACACTTACTAGAAGGAAAACCAAAAGCTGTGGATCCCAAGCTAGGCACGTGAAAAGTAAAGTTTAAAGCGTAAATCTATTTAAGCCGACCGCAGTCAAGTGCCAATTATAATAAATTCCTTCGCTGACTGACAGCAAACCTCTTCTTAAATCACAATTTGCAAATAAACTGCGTGATATATTTGTTTTCCGGACCCTTGGCTCGCTATCTAAATCTTACATGACACTTTCATTTACTTAACATTTATGCAAAATGTTTAAGAGACAGTTTGCGTTTTTATGCTTGGACACCTTACAAGTTAAGGCGCATAAAAGAACAAAAGGGTGTAAAGCCAGAGTTTCTCAGAATCCGTGACGGGATGTGACGAATGTAATATAGCGGGTATACAAAGGTCAAAACATAACACATATCGACGTTGTCTAGAGATATTCAACGTTTGTTGATTTTTACAAAACTGAAAATAATTTCTTTAGGAAACTAGGAATGGCAAGAATCTTTATTTTGTGTTGTTTATTAATAATAATAAAATACAACTGTTTGATATTATTTATTAATAAAAATTAAAGTAGGAACAAAATATCGAAAAATCTGAAATTTAACTCGAATGGAATATCCCTAAACAATGCTAATGAGTGTAGTGTAGGTACATCTATATTTACGAAGAAGAAATTTATAACTATTGCTTAGTTTATTGCGAAAGGAAAAAGGCTTTTTTTATAGATAAACTCTTTATTTATTTCCATGACACAGTATGTAAGTAGGATACTTACAGTTTTTTGTTTAAAAATAAACAGTTTCAATATCTTCTACTATACATTACACAAATGCAAATATAATAAAATACAAATAAAACAAATAAATACGTATACAAAGAATAAAGATAGGCTGTAAACAAGTTAGGCAGTGATAATTGACCATACTTTTAAAGATATTAATGGACTTAGTTTTACTTTTGGTGTAGGTATTTTTGTTTGCTACACTATAAACCACTGGGCTGGGTTCAGTGCGTCGTTTTAGCTATTCTTAATAAACTTCATATTTTCCTCTACTATCACGATCATAGTTTTTCGGCCACCTATTGTAAAGCCTTTGTTATACGCACTACTAAAATAAGTTTATAATCAACTTTGACTCCAGGGGCAGCAGTAAACATTAGGTTTACGTATGACGAACTCAAATTTACGACGCCACCGCAACGTAACTTTCAAACGCTTTGTTGATAAGATTTTGAAATATTTGCTTAGAAAATATTCAACGCTGGAGAATTAAATTCGTTGAATTGACAGAAGATAAACAAGACACGCTCAACTTGGTTAAATTGACTTCTGATTCGGCAGTCGTTTCCAATTATTTTAACGGGGCATTATTAATGTGTTTGATATTATGTATAATGTACCTACTAAATTACTATGTATAGAAAATACATAATTATAGTATGTACGTATGTAGTACATTCAACATAGTTAAAGGTCTTTTAGATTAGGTAAATAAAGACCTTCTTTTACTTTAGACCAAAATACAGCTATAGAGGTAGATATCACATTGTTAAAATGGCATAATTTCTAGCAATTTACTCGGCTCGTTGAAACCATTATCCGTCTATTTCCATATACAAACTCTATAAATTCAGCTCATCAAAATATTTAGACGGATGTATGAGACCGAAATAATTTCTCGTATTTATGTTATCCCTTTTATAGCGCTGAGCGAATGTTGGCTTATTGATTTCTATCACCGATTTTTCTTCATTAATAGCCACCAAAGCCGAGTCACTTCAATCTTATGACTTCTATGGTCAATATTTTACATCTTACGGTATAATCTGTGATAGGGATACCACAGAGAATACAAACAGCCTTCTTTAAATTTTTCTCTGACATTCTCGGAAAGACGGTAGCAATCTCTTCGTTAGAACGAATTAAAATGATAATTAGGCTGTAATATGGCGAGATTCCATCGTTTTAATTCAATTTACTTGTTCTTTGTGTTCTATTTTAACTTCATTGTTAGCGGTTTCATTTTCTGGTATTCCTTTTGTTTTAATTAGCTTGAGAAGTATCATGGTTATTACATTAATGAGAGATGAAAATGATTTAAGACGTTTTTAATCATACTTAATAAAATAAAAAAATATAGGGCGTTATAATATTGGCCTCAGTTGGTAGTAGCTCTGCCTTCTGCGCCGTAGGTTGTGGGTGATCGAACCATCCGAGAGCAACAGCTTGAAGGGTGTGTCTTCAAGCTGAAACAGCAATGCTGCTTCACGGTTTAAATAGACATGGTATAGTACTACTTCCCTGGACTTGCCCTTCACAAAGAGCTGAACTACTAATAACAGCTACTACTAGCAACATTAGAACTTTTTTTTTGACTAGTTTTATCAACCGTACTGGAATTTTCGTTTGTTGAATATTCTCATCTCATAGGCTTATAAAGAAAATCACTGTTACGTTGACCAATAAGATGCGTGTTTAACAGATATGCGACGACCTACAGGTGTGGTAATAATAGACGTTTAAAAAAAAAATACCCTTTAAATTAGCCGGACAAAAGCCAAAAACGTAGTTGGTTCAAAGCCAACCATACCCCACTTATGGTTATTTCTATTCATAAACGATTAGTCAACAATTTTCTGTTAATTCCGCATGTAATACCATTTTCGTTATGAAATATGAGCCATAAAGAATATTCGTTTTGGTAAATAAATTAAAATTTAAGCAAATATTTTGTGGTAATTGAGAAGCTTAAGTTTTATGCCATTTGATTCTAAATTATTGACTTAATCCGCACATTGCTCTTCTAATTTGAACAAATTGTCTCAAAATTTATTTTGATTTCAAGAAATGATTCAACACACTAAGCACTAGCAAGCGTTTTGGATCCACCTTCATTATGCAAAGCTCCAGGGAATGGAACTCATTGCCGGCCGATAGAAGATAACTATTCATTCAAGGCACGAGTGAATAGGTATCTTCTAGTCTAGACCATCCTCTGCTCCATCGTCAGCTACATCGTCGCTTACCATCAGGTGAGATTGTAGTCAAAGGATGGTATTTATATATAAAAAAACTAGCTGGAGCATTATCACTATTAGTTATACAAAATACCGAGTAAAAAGATTTGAGGGATCTCTAGCGCGGTTCTATTTCATTTAAAAGTAAACCTTTTCTAAGCCAATTTATTTCTAGTTCGAATATCATTTAAAATTCCTTCATCCTTTTACTTCATTAACTAGAAGAGTGTATCGTCGCTGTAGCTCGTTAACTTTTTTCTTTCCAAAAAAGCTGTTACTGGATAATAACGGTCCATGGAGAAATCCTTAAACACACGAAGCTTTCGTCATAACATCATACAAATTACGTCAAATCATGTGGGTATTATTTTTTATTAGGGCACCATGTGGTAAATTGGAGTCCCTTCGAAAATAAACAACGTAACGACTCCAAAGGTTTTTTGTTGAAAAAAACTGAAGCAACTTCCTAAAAATGGGTGTCGCGCGTCTCACAAATTATCAGTTCTTGGTATTTTTTATTAAAATACGGGTTTTTGAGCCAAATTAAAAGGGCATGTGCCTCGTGGTTATGATTATAATCACATTAGGCAGTGGAGGGTCTTGATCGTTACTAACATCTCAATAGCAACATACTTGCTATTTTTTTATGAATAACGTAACGGGACTAACATAAGGCTCATCTGATGTTAATCAGCTATCTTCAACTTCATCATCATCAAGAGCACTGGTAGTCTAGTGGTAGTAGCCCCGCCTTCCGATCCTAAGGTTGTGGGCTCAAATCTAGTCGTGTGCCAATGAGTTTTTCTGTCCAAAAATTTATGTGCGCTATGCCAGTACTCTCAAACGGTGGAGGAAAACATAGTGAGGAAACCGTTGTCGTAGAATCTAAAAGCTCAACATCATCTGTCAAGTGCTCGAAAGGAGCCCCCTTGGGCGCACTTTAAATGTTTACACCACACTTTAAATGTTCGCAAGAACTAGTGACACGACAAGAAGAAGAAGAGAAGCTATCTTTGCTTACAAAATGCCGTTACTTAATGAAGACACTATGCCTTATGTGGCATTGCATTGTATAAATACACTACTCGGAGGCGGGAGGTTGAATGAGGCACAAATCTAATAAACTTAAATTGAAAAAAGTAATACCAACATCATTACTTAGTAGAAAAATAAGCCAACTTCTATAGTTACGCTTATCACGGGCAAACATAAGAGTAGTTGGAGCATTTTGAAGTGCTTTAAAACAAGAAATAGGTATCAATTTATAATTAAGTATTGCAGTAATTGCAGAGATAGCATCGTAAGAATCAATATCTACCAAGACCTTAGAGGTCCATAATTATATCTGGATAATGGATGTGGTCCTTAATGGTATAAATATTTAACTGATGACCAAGGAAATGGGATGCCGTTGAGATTCTCTGATACAGTTGAAACGGCGATCCATCACTGAGATATTACTCGTTAGTGGAACATTTAGTAAGGTCAGCGAAGTAGCTGATGATAGAGTACACCACCCAAGAGACTCATAAGATGACCAACTGCTTTAAAGTCACAATAGTACATTGTTACCTGAGTGTTGAAAGTCACGTTTTTTGAGTCCCGAGACGGGTTTGGCGCCAGAGCGTTAGCGAGGGCGCCAATGGAGCTTGAGGGACTCAAAAGACTTTCACCCGAGGTAAACACTGTGCTTTTCATTACGAATACAAGGAAAGTAAAAATAAAAACATGAAAGAAAAATTAGTGAAAATGTACATTGAATTACCGCCTTCCCGGTTTTTTTTTTTTTCTTTTTCTCTGGCGGGCCTTCGGCTTCGGCTCGCCAGCATTATTCAGCCATTATTTTCATTTTCATAATTTAAATCTATGTTATTTTAAATAAATAGTTGAAGCTATGCACTAATCAAGTAATTTAGAAGATATATTATTTATTTAATACTATCTTTATGTTATTTAAATTTAAATATTACATTGCGCTCTAATTAGACTTTTTAAACTTCTTACCGTTGTAATGGGTTTCCAACCTACTTGCTGAATAAAAAGTTGGAATTTGGTTGAACAACCTCCTTGCAGTTAGAAAGACTTTAGAAAGTTGGAACAATGTTGAATAAAATAGAACTTGTTTTTTTTATAATTTGACAGCTGTCAGTAGAAAGCGATTCTCCCTAGGGCTGAAAGTTTTACTTTCAATTAGGCCCCTCAGGCAACTTCAGACCTACTTTCAGAGTATGAGTAATGAAAAGATTTTTTTTACAAGAGCCGGGTGGATTTGAGCCCGCGACTTTCCCCTTGGTACGGGGCTGCGCTGACCGCAGCACCATTGGATCCTTATCACACGACGAATAACTCATAGGGACTGTGGCACTAACTAAGGGACTGTGCTTTTAGTCATGCTGAAAAATCACTGTTTCGTTTCCGCAAAACAGAGGTTCAAGACTCCTTCAATGACTTTCAAATTAGATACTTTTTACGCCGCGTATTCACTATTGGTAAGTCGTCATAAAATCATCATTTTCTTGTCCTTATCTCACTTCATGTGTGGTCCGCACAACAAGTTTTCTATCTCCACCCTTCTCTATAAGCCGTCATTTCAGCAGTCACTCCTTTCTTACCCACGTCATCCTTCACACAATCCATCCATCTTTTCTTTGGTCTATACCTTTACTTCTATACCCATCCACATTCATATCTAAAACTCTTCTCGTTACATGACATTCTTTCACCATGACATGCCCGTACCACCGTAAGTCCTCATAACAGAGCAAAATTATGATGATCACCAGAAATAAACTGTATCAGGACGTGACGGTAAAAAAGTAATTGAATCGGGCAATTTAAAAACCAATGACTATAAATTGAACCAAGGTCACTGCGCTGGTCAGCCATAAAGCATGGTGAACAGTAAAAAGCTTCATGATGATAGACATTTCAAGACCGAGATTATTAAAACTCTAATCAACTGGAAGCTCAGACACAAACAATCCATTGGCATTACTGACAAATAGATAAATTGCGAAATCAGGACGCATAGAACAATGATTCAGAGTAATTATCAATGACACTGAGTGGTTGCGTAACGGTTAGCTATCACAATGAGGAACCGGTCACGAACCGGTGCCCGCCCAGTCACCTGGTTACGTAAAACAAAACTGTTGACAACAGCGGCAGCGGTGCGACAGCAGACACAGAGCGATCAGTCGCCAAAAAGGACGACGAACAGACAGAAGACAGTTGTGGTTTATCGGTTTATATTACCAAAAGTGCTTTATGTATCTCTGGCATATATTAGCAGTCTAAAAGGTCTAATTGCCGTTTTCTTTTACTCTATATGTTTTGAATGTTCTTTTTTTTTGTAACTCGCTTATTGCTTTACATTCCTCGTTGAACAACCAACCGAGAGAGTTAAATTTAAAATCAGTGCTAGATTTACTTCCAGCGATAGCTGAATTTACACCCTTACTCGTACCTTTAGTTTATGTTAAAGTATGATAATGTAGTTCTTTGGCTAATAACGAGGCAATAAACTTTTTTTATTTTTTATCTTACTTCAATTTGATGTCGAGGGATCTATCAAGGAGTGTAGATAGATAATTGTATTTATTTAATTAGGTTCACCAACAGATTATCCACTACGCTTACATAAGTCGAAAACGATAGGCCCTAAATTATGTGCACAAACCTTTTACACAGAACAGCTTTTTACAACACAGTTTGTTTGACCAAAAGCAAGCTTGTCACTTCATTGCCGTTATCGTTGCATAGTACAAAAGTGACATTTGACAGCGTTGAATGCATTTAAAATTAAGCTTGTCACAGAGATACGTAATGAAGGTGCTCTTCTAGTGATGCATTTTGTGAATCATTTGTTACAGTCCCACTCCTTCTTATCGTGTCACTGATTCTTTCGAACCAAGTGTGGGGAAAGGATTTTAAGTACGCCTCAAAGAGGCTCCTTTCGTGCACTTGACACATATTTTCGAACTTTAGAAGAAGAAGAAGTAGTTAAAGGTACGAAAGCTTTCTGGTTTGACATTTTCTTGTCACAATGGCCCGAAATGTTTGGCATTATAAAATGCTACTTATTAACGACACAGCACTGCTTTACCGTTTCAAATGGAAAAATAGAGTTGTAACTCACTGAACAACGCTTGGCAGAAAATGATATAAAAATCATCGAAATTCTTAATTTTTTGAATTATTCAGTTGCTATTTTGACTATAAATCACTAAAACACAAGTATCTAGCTACTTCCGCGCCGCTAAGTTTCGGCTAACTGCAACGGAGTGATAACACGCCATCGCTAATCCCGCCGGCGACCGCGCTCTGTAAATCTATCCGATACAACACTTAAAGTTACTGGATATGATAACCGTAAAATCAAAATAATTTCTAATAAATAAATAATAATTAAATTGTGGACAATCCATCCGCACAACACCAGATAGCTGATAAAATACTTAATTATGTACATATTGTTGTAAATTGATAATTAGAATACAATATAACACCCAGATAACCACCAGATGGTACCAGATGGACCGACGACATTGTTAACCCTCACGGTTGTCACGGGAAATCGGTGGATGAAAAGAGCTCAGATTAATTCGTCCTGGAAATCGAACATGACGATTTTATGCGATAACAAACTTTGAAAAACATACAACTGATATGAAAACCTCCTCTATTTTTATTTGAAGTTGGTTAAGAAATTGTGAAGAACGTCTTGTCTATCATAATTTTTGGTTGAAAAAAGGTTCTGAAGAGGGTTCTTCCATTGATTGGCAACACGGAGTAATCCACGTTGTTTTGCGAAATGAACATCAGAGTTGCATAACCCACTCGATGCATTTGTCGTTTGTCATCGTTCACGCACGAAATGCGAATACATACTTACATCGGAATACATTTTCATTGGTTTATGTTGACTTTTGTGTAAGCTTATTACGATAATTGGATGGCGTGTTGTGGTTTCGGATTCAGCAGGTTTCGTTTTACTTTGAAAATAAACCTGAAATGTCCTTTTGGCTGTTGTTCATTGACTGTGTTGTCATAATTCATTACGAAACTTTATCATTATTACTGTATGATTCACGTATCTTTTTTATAAATTTTCCAACTGACGAAACTCTTTTTTTGTGGTCCCGGTCCATGATAACTCATAATCACCTCTCACATCATCTGCTGAGTACTTAACACTCTTTATCTTAACGTGTCACTATTATTTCTTTCAAACCAGTGTGATGAAAAGATTCTATGTGCGCCTCAGAGAGGCTTCTGAGAGCAGACTGAACACTGATATTGGAATCATCAATCTGCCTGCCAAGCGTGGTGACTACAGCAAACCCACCATAGAGAACGCATGGATTTATATAGGCTGATGACCACCAAAATGTATCTATTCGTTATTAATCTTTCATGAGTCCAGCTCTCTTTCTTCTTCCTGCCTTTATCCTTCTTTATATGGGGTCGGCACAACATGTTCTCCTATTCCATTCTTCTCTATCAGCCGTCATCTCTTTTTTCTTCGCCATGTCATCTTTCACACTGTTTCATTAGTGTTCATCCATCTTCTTTGGCCTACCTCTGCCCACCTCTACATTCATACTCTTAACTCTCCTAGACACATGCCGTCTCTTTTGTACCGCAATAACTTCACATTAATGTTAGAAGAGAACAGATGGTCATCTTAAAAAGCTGAGCAGGTGATTGACATTGCCAATTTCAAATCTATCACCTTTTATCGTATCTCCATCATTCTAAAGACTATTATCGCATACGCAACACATGTCAACATTCAATCACAAAAAAGACCGTTCTAAATTTCCAACAAAATTACTGACAACAAACCAACAACGTCAATCACTTTGGCTAATGGCACAGGCGATACTATCAGAGCCATGAGCGCTGTTGTCGAGTGCTACAAAAAAGCTCATTGAGAAGAGTTATGAATATTTGAAGCAGTAGCTGGGACAGGTCTATACAAATGATGTGACTGGGAGAGATACAGATATCCCCATCTACTGTCTCAGATAGCAGCTAGAGTGAACAAAAAGATACAATGTGGTCTTTTAATTACAAAGTATAGTACATATTTATTTTCACTAAGAATTATTATTACAGGACTATCCTGATGCAATATCGTCATTATCATTTTTACATTTATTTTCTAAAACATAAAATTAAAAATCAAAAAATATTTTGCCGATATTTTTTTAAATCAATACCGAACCATGACTTGTCTATTATGAAACACTAAAGAACCTACTATTTCCTAGTACTTCACTAGAGATATGTTGACAAGTTACTCTGTAACTGTTATGTTATTACTTTGCGAATAAATTATTTGTAATTCGTAACGTTGTCACGTCGAAATGTCTCGATGTAGACGCAGCTTAACCAATTCTGTAAAGCTATGACTACCTCAAAAAGCAATTGCAGCCATTTATAAGTAGTAGGTATGTCTATGGCCATTGCAAGTGGCCATAAGGTCGACATTGGCCTTTGGATTGTATTTAACTAGTTTGATATTAATCATAATTTGGTATGACGCGATCCGCTCGAGTGTTTTAGATGGCCGTCATTATCTAAAATACTTGAGAACTTTCCAATGTACTCGTAAGTGCGCGATGATGGATAAGCAACGCGAAAATTGCTAGAGAAAGACTTGTATAAGTGAAATTTCTGTGGTATAGAACTGAAACTGAATTGTGCTTTACAAAAACTTTATCAATCTTGTCTATGAAAATACGTCATCATTTTCATCAGCGGCATGAAAAAGTCTACTACTGAACAAAGGCCTCCCTCATTGATTATCCGAAGGAATGATTTTCAGTAGCAGTATCAACTGCCTTCCTGTAATCTTCACAATTATTGTTTTATTTTACCGAATATTTTATTTTTCTATCTTTCCAAAATTTAAAACCAAACTTACACAAATTTCTACACTACTTCTAGTTCCTAACTTTTTCATAAAAAAATAGTATGCTAGTCTGTTTCACTGAATTCGATAGATTATTTTCAATAGTACAATTTTTTGAAAAATAGTTTAAATATTCAAAAAATGATTCATCGGATCAACCCTGTTTGACCTTAACTTTATCAGCTCAGAGTCCACATGCAATAAACTAGTCAAAAAACGTAATGGTCGAACATATCAGCCCAACCAGGGCATGTCATGTTGCAAATAGGATAATTGGCGTAAATATTCCCACGCGTAGATCAAACGGGGCAAGGATATTGTATCGATAGCATCTTTAAGTTATTAGATGATACTTGTACTTTGTCTAAGAACATGAACTGCTTTCTTGTGTACGGGAGAAACAGTTTTTGCAAATAAACAGGCAGAAAATATGATTTCTTCTTCACGCATTTTTAATTACGACGCATGACGGTCTGTCATTTCGACAGGGAATTTTTCTTTTCGACACAATCCCTTCAAATATGCTTACAAGGCAAGTGAACTTATTTAGGCTGATGACGACACCATAATCGTGTATCTTCAAATATTATGAAATCCAAAGTCTCCTACTACAATGGAGGCTTTTGAAATAATAAAATTCCTCTTATTTCAAAACAAATAAAGTTACCAGAACAAAAACATTATAAATGCGGTCGGCACCATACGGTAACCATTCAAGGCGCAAATTAAAAAGCAACAATAACAATGTTCCCCGAAAAAATACCGGACTTTAATAAAATTCATTAGGTTCTATTGAAGAGTTTGATTGACAGTCTGTACGGGCGCAATCACCCAAATTTGTTCAGATGCCGATCGATGTGAGGGCACTCCAGCTACCCTCACGGGCCAGGATGACTGGCAACTAACAGATACGACTGGAGTCTTCAAAGTCGCGACTCACGACCACGACCTGCACTACCAATAAAATCCTTCTCTCTATCCTCTGTTATCTTCGCAGAAGATAACATTGACATTTTTCCATTATCATTATTAATTTGTTCACAAGGAGTAGGTACAGGCTTCATATTTGTAAAAAAGAATCATCAAAGAAGGCATTCGCAGATTGATTGCCTCAGTAGGTCGTTGGTCGAATACATTGGAACGGCTCCTTAATTCTACCCCGTTGTTATTATAAGTGGCTTCGGTAGTGCACTTGGCTCGAATGTTTGTCGTGACCGGTATTGTGGACTCGTCACCAGTTTTAAAAGAGTTTGTTTTTGTTTGAAATTTACGAAGATTTGAGTGACAAATGGTTCGAGTTATCGTTGAGTTTTGATTTTGGTTATTTTAATTAAATTACCCTTAAAAGCGTCATCACGATTTATAACTAAATATTTTTTATTGCATAATTTTGTAACATCTAGTGATTTTAACCGATTCTTAGTCATCATAGGCTTCCTTTATACATTTCCACAACTTTGAGCCTTATCTATACTTCCCAAGAATATTAGGAAGCCTAGATAAGACTTTTTGACCATAAATATGATTTCCATTTTCTAAATGGGAGACCAAAGAGTTACGCAAAAACCACGAAACATATTTCACCCGATAACAATTTTGCAGTGCAATCAAAACCACGAGATAACGTTACCGTTTCCCTGAAATTCAAGCCTGAGGCGGTCATTGACCGACATTATCTTCCGAGTTACCGAACTTAGGTAATGAATCATTTACTAATCTAGCGACAATAGGCGCTGTTCGACAGAGGATGCGATAAGACCGTTCAGAAGAATAGCTTTTACTATATTTTGTATCTTATCGGAATAAGCATGAAGTGTTTCCTACAGTGTTCCGATAACGATGTGTGTGAACATTTATCTGATAGCTTTGATGTTTTTGAACAGAAGGTTTTTTGGAAGTCACTGAACTTTTTTTGTTCTTCTGAGATTGGAACACGTCAATCCAGTTTTTTTTAACACAGCTAGCTTGATATTATGTGGTTTCGCTTCTAACCTCCTTTCCCCAGAAGAGTTCTTCACAAGGAGCTCTGCTACTGCTAGTTTCTGCTCGCTGAAAATAACTTTAAAACCTCTGCCAGAAATCATCAATTTGTCCTAATCTTTGACATAGTAGATGATGGTCTTATAAATCAGCTCTTTTATTTGATTTTAAATCGACTTCTTGATAAAAGCCGCTAAATGCAATAACAGTTCAGAAAGAACACTTCTACTTATCGTCCTTTCAAACGATATTGTCCTCAAACAATAGCTCAATTGTTGCAGTCACTTTCTGTACAAATTAGAATACAAGTGTGAAATTTTTCTTGCGTCTATACAAACTGATTATTGGGTTCTTTTGGAAATAGTCAGGTGTTCACTGTTCATGTGCTTGGTATTTTCACATCACTTTACTACATTTAAAACAGAATTCAAAAATAACTATTTTCTTCTTTGTTACTATAACATTGCCTTTGTTGTACGTCTATTTATATCATTATTATTAAAACTGGCAGATCAATAAAGTTTTGCGCACATCTATGCGTTATGCTGTAGCGGTCAGAGAAATGCTGTCAAATATCGCTGTCATATTTGACAGCGTTTCACTGATCACCGCCGCAGAACCGTGCGCAGAACATGTGCGCAAGGCTTAAGTGGTATATGATGTGTTTGTTGTACCAATCACGATAAAACTTCGCTTAACTATTGCCAATTTTGAATTGAATATTTTCTTTTCAAAATAATTTAGAAATTTGCTGATAGAGAAAGTATACACTTTGATTTCATATTCTGAGACCTGGAATATAGATTAGTATATTTCATCAAGGTACCAAGCAATACTGTAGCTAAATAAAGTCAGGGTTAGTTTATATAATTCCCCCTCACGTTTTTCTACAGAAAAATTAGATAGCGCGTCTTAGAACACATCTACAAGCAGAGGTTCATATTTAATGACGTCATTACCTGGAGAAGACAGGATCCATGTAGCGACGCCCCGAGCCCCGAGCGTCCGCTTTGTCACTAGCACTGGATATTAGCCTTACAAGGACTGGGATAAAAGCTCAAGAGTTGTTTAACTACCCTCATAGGAACTTTGAAAAACTTTGTTTTGGATTATATTTGTATTATGAATCATGGCTTGATTCAAACTTAAGAAATCAGTCCTATCCAAGTTTATCTCTAAAAAATAGTATAGTAATAAAAACCTAAAGTGCTTAATGCTATCATCATCATCATCAACAACAGCCTATCTTCCTACTGCTAGGTATAGATTTCCCTCAGTTTGTGCCAAACTAACGACCCTAAACACAATTATTATTAAATACAACAAGAAAATGCTAAGCTGCAACTGAACCAATAATGGTTCAGCATTTTCTCTCTCTCTTTCTTTCTTTCTTTCTTTCTTCTTCTTCTTCTATGTGAAGTTGTGATGGGCTCGTCCGGGAAAGTAGCTACCACCATGCCAATTTCTACCGTGAAGCAGCATTGCTGTCTTTCGGTTCGAAGGGTGTGAGTGCCGGTGAAATTTTGCCGGTGTTGGTGGACGCAGGGCAGTGCATTGTAGGGCACGTTCCTGACGAGCTTGACCTACGAGGTAAGGCTTTGATAAAGGCGATATGGTTATAATCACCTATAACTAAACCAAAATATACTAAAACTGCTGTTTTTGCCAAAGTCAGTCAAGAAACGTCCGCCACCAAGCCTAGAAGCCTTTGTGTGGACTATATTTGAACACAGAAGCCTGTACTACCAGGTGTAGTTCATACAATTTTAATCACTCTCCTTGCAATCTCAAGCTAATTTATAGAGCTTCTCATGGACAG
This sequence comes from Thera britannica, assembly GCA_939531255.2. Lineage (NCBI taxonomy): Eukaryota > Metazoa > Arthropoda > Insecta > Lepidoptera > Geometridae > Thera > Thera britannica. The sequence continues at coordinate 24,079,919 of OW618034.2, forward strand.
TCTTTTGTGTAAAGAATTTCATAAAGGATTTACGCGGTATCCCACGTTCTAAGGAATTGGAGTCTTTGAATTAATTTTCTTGTGATTCTTCTGGAAAGATGCTGAGAGATGAGCTAATTTTGGATCCATATTAATCGTGAAGTAAGGTAAAAGGTAATACTGAATTCTCTGAAAGGCTACAAATAAGTCACAGATCTCGCAAAATTTAATAACTTATTTCGTAGAATTCAAGAAGTGTTTGATAACTTTTTGATATAATTTTATTTCAATTTTAATGGATTATGCTGGTTATCATGCAGTGAGTAACTGAGCTAAGCGTGTCACAAAGCGTGGGCTAAAAAGACAATGGGTAAAAAACCGATACCCACTAGCTTTGTTATTTAAATGCATGTTTTGTATACCGCCTATCCGTTACATGTTTTTTCTTTTAGGTCAACTAAATGTGAAAATAAAAACTTGTAAAAAACAATTTGCTGATGCACTACTGTTTGCATTTATTTCTTCCAATCTACACTTTGGCATTCTAAAATTTCAAAAATATCTGCGTTGCACCGCATGAACTACCCACCCAAAAAATGATGTCCCTAATCCCTAATTTCTTAGCTCCAGTAAGATGTTGACTCAGATTTTTAGCAACTCTTGATGATAATGTCTGAGTTACTTGGGCATGTTTGTCTGCATAGCGTCTATACTAAATACTGGTATTTTGTCTCGTTCTATCAACGTTTTAATCCGGCTTTCCGTTTCTTTAATCAAAGTTTATGTAAATCTATTACATTTATCTGTAAGTGTATTATGCAACAAATAGTGCATTCCAGCTCCATCGCTTCTTTTGTATTCAATTAGTCTTGCATTTAGATTGCTGATACCCGTCACAGGAACAGTGGTAACGAGTATGGTCACCTGTCAAAACGTCCAAATAATCAACAAACAAACCTTCTACTACAAAACTTTCCGTACAAACAACGAACTATTTTCCCGCAAAGCATCTGGACCATTGAAGAGTAAGCAAGCATAGATTTTGAAACTGCCCGTGCAAAGCAGCAATGGATAGTGTGCTATATTTGTGATCGCGTGATTTGGGCATCGATAATAATATAGTTTGGGCTACATTGTTCAGTCTATTAAAGTCTTTCAGAGGTGGGTCAGTTTCGACAAGCCGTGATCAGATTAAGCAAAGACTTTGTATTCAGTACGAACCATATGTAACAAGTATGCTAACAAGATTACCCTGGATAAGTGCCCATCGAAGAACTGAAATGCGAACAAAGCGATGGGAACACTAGTCATCGACAAATCTCGGCAACACTGTCAATGTCAAATGTCAACGTCATCTAGATATTTGATATGGATTACAAACAGGCTTTCACATAAAATGGAAGCTTCTGTTTTTAGTATCTTGTCATCTGTGTTTTAACACGGATCTACATTTTTTTTTATTATAATCACAGAAACTAAGAATCTAAATTGCTTACGCATTTCAATTAGTTTATACACGGGATGTGTGTTCCCACATTAAATATTATATCGGGCTTAATTAGTGGAAAATACATGGTGTATAGTGTAATGTTGTTTGAAATTATGAATAGTGTTTTTGTATAGCCTTTATCAGTAGAAATTACACAGAAACGCTATCACAAGCATATTTACAACATGAGCTCCTACAAAAATACTAATAAGAACACAAGAGAACTGTGTGTTACAGTTGGATCCTATTATTCAACGATTCTTACAAGTTTCTGTCACTTTGTATTTTCTCTTTCTCTATATTCTAAGGTAGCTTAGAAAAGTATTGATGGTATAAAGACTTAGCAATTGCACAAACATATCGCAACAAGTAATATCAATTGCCTAACATAAATACTATAATGTGTACAATGTACATTCAAATGATCGGCGAGCCGACAGACTGGCCGGCAAAGATAGGTATCTAACATTACCGTAATCCAACACAGACCAACTGAGAGAGGAATGAAGGAGTCACTGATGGACCTGATCTATTTCACTTATTAGGTATTGTAGTGAATTCAGTACCGGATTCCCAAAACACTGGAGCCTTGTACAAACCAGCACATAAAACTGAACTAAATCTAGCAGGACTTATACAATTCCAATTAGATGCCATTGTATATCTTAACAAACAGAAGAACTAGCTTCTTTGCGGGAAGATTGGGTATCAAGAGAAGAGTAAGGAAATTAAAAAACATGGTGAGACAGATTTAGAAAACGAAAGAAAATGTATCGCAATGACAGCTGACAGAAAGGAATGGAAAAAAAAAACATGTTATATAGACTCCACATAAAGAGGGGTAAGGACAGTAAGAAGTAATAGTGCATTACGAAGCTATGCCACGCTCTATAATATTATGACTCTAATGCTCGATCCTTTGGATCTTGGAGCATACGAGTTGAATCGAGTAATCAAAGCGCCATGTCTATATCGATTCAACAACAACTACGGCTATCTTCTCGACGATCGATATTTGTTACATTGGATTGTACAACACTTTTTATTGGTGTCGAATTCATCAGCTTTACAACACTCACTATAATCTCAACTTTATGCCCTACAAAATAAAGATCAGTAACATTTCGTGCGGTACTAAATAGTAATGTTTGTCGATATAAAGCTTTCAAATTGATTCACTGTCAAAATCGACACAATCGATTCAATGTCCAGTGTTCGCGATAATATTGATTTCTTTTATTCAGCTGACCTTTACTTATCCCGTAGTTAACGACAATCAACACATATGGTAATGCCCGCAGGCAGAGCAATGTCTCACAGACATCCAACGAAGTGAACATGGTCGGTAAACATATTTTTGGATTGCATACAAAAAAGTTTAGTTTTGTAGGCGTGGTCGAGACTGATGAACTGATAGACGACGACCACCTCTTAGTGGAATTTCTGGGTAGGCTAGCCACTGTACATAGATACAGTAAGCAATACGGTGCACGTACATTTTATAATCTGCAAAATATCTGAATATCAGTGAGGTGATTACGTATCTTTTGTTGCAATCAAATCTTGTTCGTGTTTTTACATTATTTTATGCTACGATTGCAATAAAAAACGAATTAAACCTACCTTTGACCAGGAAGGACTGCAAAAAGTTATAATGTTGACGTAATAAACATGAGAAGCTTCGCTTTCACTGAAGTGAATCAGTGTTGCCAGAGGCAGATAATCAAATATTACATGAGACATCTCATAAAGTAACATTTTCACGAGAAAAGTAACATTATTCTGGAATATTATTCTGTAATGTTAAACTAATGATTCTAATAAACAGAATTTGAATTTGAATTTGAACATTACCAAAAATAATGTAAAAAAACGACGCAATACTTTATTGTGCCTAAATAAAAAACTATGTGACCCTAGTGTTTTCGAGCAATTTCAAACATTCTCAGTTGTAAAACTGCCATAGACTGATTGTATAAAACCAGTATTATAAACCGGTGGGTGTAAAAAGTGGCATATTTGAACACTCCGTAAGTGTGAAAAGGCTGTCGTATGATAATGATAGTTTTATTAATTGAAGTGATATCGATATCTTATCATTGCTTACTGCTGACGATCCATCTTGCTTCGACGTGAACACGTTACGGACTTAACATCAGTTTTATATAAAGAAGCTACCGTTATATGGCGGATATGACACTTACCAGTATTTTTCATCTGGTTGAAATTCAAGTCATTGATTTCAAGTCATGAAATCAATACGTACTTAAATCCCTTACTAAAATGAGAGAAATAAGTAGATAGATAGATAGAAAATACTTTATTGCTTTTAAAAACTTAGGTACAGACAATGATATATACGAAATACTAACGAGGGGTGATTGTGTGCGAAGAAAAATTAATTATAAAAATATTGATGTGTAGCTACATACATAATACAAAAAGAAAAATAAACAATGGAATATATTTTAAAAATACTTACATTATTCAAAGGCTAGGCTCAAAAGTATGAAATTACCCAAGCGTGTTAAAACAGCATTTACTTAATATACTTTATTAAAGATACCGATGCAAATGCATGCATATAAAATTAAATGTGCTAACAAAAAACTAAGAAGCTTACAGCATAGTTTTATACATATTTGCTCATACAGTACACGGTAAAATTTTTGTTATTACAATTGAAAATACTGAATTTGCCAATCTGATAATTTCAAAATTGATCAACAACATCTACTCACTTATTTACTAGATGAGATCAAAGCAAATAGCGGAAGTTGTATAATGGAATATCAAAGAAAGAGCGGAGCTCTTCGATAATACCTACTGTTTATTTAGGTTTTTTTATGATAATCAACGGCATAAATCAAACCATTAATCATAAGTTGCTGCGTGGGTATTGGATTTTTTTCATAGATCCGCGGATGTTTTGCAAAAACTTTGAGGCGACTATTGAAAGAAGATAAATTGGACAGCCAACCAAATGAGTGGCTTTTATATTTCTTGTCTACAATAAAAATATAGGTATAGTATAACATGATAATAAAAATTCCAATAGGTTTTATTTGATTAGACGTTTATAAGCGCAAAAAAAAACGCTTTGTAATTTTTCACACTTGCAAATTTGACCTATAATTCCTCATGTTATGCTTAGGTATTTATCCAACTCCTACATACTACTAAAGTCTTGTAAAATTCGTCCAGCTCAGTAAAAAGCTTACATCAGCTTTATAGTTGGCTTTATACAGCTCAAGTTACCTAAAACCAAAGAAAAATGACGCTTACTATAAGGACATAAGAGCTAGCATTGCATAGTCTGATGTTTACTCTTGTGTACGGCGTCTACGAAGCTAGATCGAAAAGGTTGTTGATAGAAAAAACCCTACTCGAACAGTTTCACCCACAAAGGTACTTCATAAATCAAGCTGGTAGGAAGCAGTGGTTCCAACAGCAAACTCGTCAGACATAATCTATCGCAGGCGTTATTAATATTCATACAGAGTCATTTGTTAATACATACACGTTTGACAGCTCAATTTCATTTGCAATAACTAAGTTCTCATACGAACTTCTACTTCTCATTTGAGCGTGTACAAATAGTTCGTTGAGTTTGACTATGCCTAATTTGTTATTTATGAGAAAGGAATTGTTATGTTCTTCTTCGTGTCCTATCACTTGTTATTACGAACCAGTGTGGTAAAAGGATTGTATATGTCGCTAGTGTCATTCTAAAGTATCTCTAGGTACATGACATTGAAGATGAAAATTATAATAGTGTATTTTATAAATAAATATAAATATTGTGCACAATTCACACAACACTATTTAGCCCCAAATTAAGCAGAGCTTGTACTATGGGAACTAGATAGCTGATATAATACATACATACATTTTTTTTTGTAAATACATACTTAGAATAGTTAGAATACAATACAACACCCAGACAGAGAACAAACATCTGAGTTCACCACACAAATATTTGTTCTCGGTGGGGATCGAACCCACGACCTGCGGCGCAGAAGGCAGAGCTACTACCAACTGAGCTGAGAGGCCAGTCAAAACTATTACACGGGTATTCGTAGTGTTTGTACATAAATAATATGTTTTTGCTTTTAAGAAATATATATTTTAACTCTTGAATATTAAATCATTCCAACTGCCCTAAATTCAAAAGTTTTTGTTAGCTAACCTAGATAGAAGTTCATATTTCTTGCTATGGCTCAGCATGGTAATAAGATCGTCAGCGTCGCGAATCGTGCCGACAAAACGAAATCAATTTCTCACCGCATTTCATTATGTCCGTTTTCTGTGAATGTCAATTGTGTTGTGATCACAAAAAGTCATCAAGATTCGGCATAACAGTGCGGGAATTAGAATTGGATCTTGATGGTCGAGTAGATTTCAATTTGGACGATGGCAATGATGATCGGCTAACGGAAGACCAGCGTGGGCTGATAACACCCGCATCATGCTGGGTCTTTGCGGCATCTTAGTAACATTTCTAATTTTTTTTTGTTTTATATACCTACAACGCGAAGAATAATACTTTATTGGTTTATTTGTTTCAGATTTTTTGCGTGCACTTGACACCCGTTTTTAAACTTTTGTGGAGCTTTTTTGATCCGTCTTTCACGACAATATGGTTTGAAAAACTAGTGACATAATAAATTTTTTTAGTGTTACAGTTAAAATGTTAAAACTAAAACTTTAGCTTTTAGGCCTGATAGGTACCAAAAATTCTTAATGAAATTTTGAACGTATCAACTCTCACACTGAATTCGATTTCATAAAGGCTCATTTTTAATTGCTTTTTTGGGCTAACAATCGGCGCAGGCGCAGGCCAGCGGGTGGCCACCGGCTTCTTTGCCGCTCATATTATTATAATTATTCCATTAACTTGTGCCCACTGCAATTATTACGTAAAATTCCATCTCATTCCGACCCGTACAAATTTTCTCATTACAGCTCACAAATGAAACGTGATATTATTATGGCGACTTTCTCAGTACTTTAATTAGTAAAATAACTAAAATATTAAATGATACATTAATTTACAATATGTCTGAAGACGATAAAATTTAAACGAACACGGCCTCGATTAAAAATTTTGAAAACTATTAGCATTATTTAATAGTTAACGGGCTTCTCCTGATTGAAATTCTACAAAAGATAAAAGGTGTTAGCAAAAATGATGATCCACAAAACATGTATAATTCGTGTAGAGTGAAAGATTTGCAGCAACCAGCCAAGGTTTTATTCCATTAAGTGAAACTTTAGTATTTGTGCAAATATCATCAAGTAAAATCTTTATGAGCTCTAAAGATGTAACGCCAAAGGCCCGCCGTTTGCATATTATTTTCATTTAATTGCAATCTTCCAAAGAACAGTTGTAAATTAGCAGAGGCCTGACTGAACCACATAAATTCTACCCAAGTCATTGTCATGTAACCGATCATTAATAAAATTATTGGCTGCCCTAAAAACTAAACAATGCAAAAAACCAACTTAATTTTTTAACAATATCATAAACAAAGAAGCGATCGTACCGAACGCCATATGACGTCTGAACATTCGCCAGCCAAATTCCACAAGATTTATTACGACAGATTTTTGGTTATTAATCATACGGAGCATACTGCACTTTTTCACCGTCGATTTTATGCTTGTTTTAGGGCAAGCTTGTTGGTAAAGTAGCAATGTAACGCGTTCATGTCCAAATTAACTTTAGCAGACAGCGGAGTTTTCTGCTCTAAAAGAAATTTTGTTATTTTAGTGATTCCATGCCGCGTGAGAGCAGAGATCACAAACATTTTCTTTAAAAGCCCACCGTAAAACACGCTGCAATTAAAGGCAATTTACGACTATAACTGTAAGTAATTTCAAGATCGTTTACTGTCATTAGAGCACGAATTGGAGTTTATAGACCTTATTATTTATTTATAGACTTTCATTGATGGTTTCTTTCGGCTCATAAAGAAGATATTATTCGAAAATTGATTTCTGAACTCTTAAAAAAGCGTTGAGTATGTACCTATTAGAAATCGATCATTATAAAAGTCAATAAGCATTGGTAAGTTTGACTTTCTAGCCATTATACTGGGATTATAAAAAGTAGATAGTTTATTATTATTAAAAGTCTGTGTTTATTTTTTTATCGAATATGTTTACTATCCCTGCCAACCGTTTCGAAAATGTATCTTCATAAAAACAATGTTTGCGGTGAGCATCAAGCTTTTTTCCAAAACACAAAACTCCGAAATCCGCACTCGAGCGCAGGTAGCAATCGAATTTGAAGACTGTTTGTATTTCCGAAAAAAAAAACGAACAATAGGCTAACGTTTTACCTGATGCTGATTTTAATAAGGTACAAGAAATATGACGACATATGGGCCAGAAAAAATATGCTGGTCTCAGAGTGATAAAATATCATAGAGCTTGTTGCTTGTGTGACGATTGTGTATTTGTTTTAGAAAAAGAAAAAAAATACAGTCACGCACGATGGATTAGAACGTTCTCTGAAGACCGCTTTATGCGATGTATTTTTGAATCAATATTCAATTCGGACCCCGGATAGACGCTTTTTCAAATCTTATGACTATTCGCACAATACTGTCTAGCTCTAAACTAAGCAGAGCTGGTACTATGGGAACCAGATAGCTGATATAATTATGTAGGTACATAAATACTTTTATTTGTAAATACATACTGTTAGCACGAAAACTCTTCATTGAATATAGCTACAACTCTGTTTGACTTTATTACACTGCAGATAATACAACTCTATCTAACGACGCCATATCTCTTCTTCTTTTTCACTACTAGAGATGTAACTCTTTGCCTGATTCCGTTAGGGATGTCCTATTCCCAAAACTGGTTAACAATACTTACAATACAATATAACAGCCCGACAGAGAACAAACATCTACGTTCACCACACAAATGTTTGTTCTCGGTGGGGATCGAACCCACGACCGCAGAAGGCAGAGCAACTGAACTGAGAGGCCAGTCAGTCTCTATTGGCTGAGTTATGGATATTAGGCGAAGCTTTGTTCATCCCTGGCTGGATTGAAACGTTATAGTAGGTACAACGAAACGAGCCTACGTTCATACGATTGTATTGTATATGGTTTGCTCACTTCTCACTCCAAGATTCTTCATTTGTAGTATTTGGTGAAGGAACTATTCCTTACAAATTCGATATCTATTCTGTGAATGTAGCCTTATTTGGCCCTTTCATGTGGAAAAGAAGTTTCTACGTCGGTAGGCTTTTTGAATCGGATTTAGTAATTAGAGGTATTAGGGGCTTGATGCAATGAACAAGGAATAGGGGCTTGCATCTTCTTGTGGTATGTTCAATGTGATTCTTTGTTATTGTAAAAAAACGAATTACTTTCGATTCGTTGGACAATTACTGTTTGCTCTTGAAATGTTATGGCGATTTATAGTCCAGTACATCCAAACGTTGTCTGGATCCCTCGCAATAAATCAGCTCATTTTACTTCGCATTATTTATAAACCTGAACTTTGCATATAATTTGTCTCGGCATAGATATGCCGAGCTGTGGCGGCTTAAACTTTTGTCTCGTCTCACCAAGGTGGACTGGCACTACACTAGAACTTCACTGTTATTTTTATATTGTAAAAAGACCATACTTTAAAATAGTAGGAACCAATTCATACTTTGTTGCCTGTTCTTCTAGGCTTGGACGCGTAGAACTTGGCACCTAGACTCACCTAGCTTTAACACGTCTCAAAGTATCTTTTGATATAACTGAATAAACGAGTTTTGACTTTGACTTTAATTAATAATCATTATCATGGCTAATAGGTAAGAATAGAAAACAAAAAAGTTCTTTCGCCATTTTGTTCTCAGTCCCTTCATTAGTGGAACCCTCGACAGAATGGTAATGGTAATAATGATTCGTTATTATATCTCCACTCCTAATAATTATTAACTTTTTTCTACGTTTCCGTCCAAATTACACGCCCGTTTACGCCACAGGTTAGGATGAGCAGAAGGTCAAGTTGTTGTTATACAAAAATAAAATTTGTAGCGGCCAATGAGAGCTTTGACATATTTTGAACTAAAATGTTATCTGTACAATCTTGTCGACAGAAAAAAATATTGTTAGTGTGAAGTATTGTTTTAAGTAGATATTACTATTGTTTGGTCATATTTTGTGCGTTCACCATTATTTAAAACCCCTCACCTTTTTGCGTCAGAAATATTTTTTCTTTCTTTCTGTTTTCTTGCTTTATTTTTTTTTATTAAACGGCTGGTGGCTGGTGTAATTAACATCTAAAGTGACAGCGTTTCGCTGATCGACATTGCCATCACGCTAGATGTGCGTAGCCCTTTAAGACTTCTAAGCGTATAAACGGCGCGTCGCGTTATAAACAGAACTAAAACAAAAATTACTTACTGCCATACATTACGCTGTGACAAAGTAAACCAACGACTTGAACTCCACTGTGATTACGTGCCGTTACACGTATAATTACCAAATGTTTATAAATGTTTTTAGAACTAGATTTAAATTAATCAAGGGATAATAACTTCATTTTGATTGGTTTATGAGGAATTTGAAATCGCAGAAACTCATTCTGTTCGATTTGAAAGAACAATAAAATTGCTGCTATTGTCTCTTATTGCTGGTAACTGTCTATAAGAGTGTTTCAAATGCATTTCCTTATCATTAAACAAACAAGTTGTTCTATTTACTCCCAAACGATACCTTTTACTGTTACTGATATCCTTCTAATTTACGATGCAGTTTAAAATAAGCTTCTAAACCCTGCGTGTGGTCAGTTTTGGTTAACCCCCATATTTTTACATAAATCGAGCGTCCTTTAAGGCTAAATAAGGAAGTTGTTGGGACAAGTTGTCGTTAGAAATGCAACCGGTTCTGGTAATGACGCTGATGATAACAAAACACCCACGAGACCGCTTTAGAACATTGACTTTGATTGGAATGACTTTGTTTATTTTATGAAGCCAATAGCCGAACAACAGAAAATGATGCGAAGTGACGAACGTCAATAGTGAAGGTCGTTGTATAGCGGGATCTTAGGCTAGTGGTTACGAGTTCTATAGATAGTGCAATTCACGAAGACGCGCCTCTCGCGGGATGCGGGGAGTTTGCTCCGAGCGGCAGTCGCGAACCGTAGTCTATTCATTGTAGTGTGCGTGTGCACTCATAGGTAATTAGTGTGTACCGATAACACTCAAACATTGACGGAAGCTTGTACACATATACTATAAACGGTTAGGAGGAATAGTGGGGCGCGCCTTCGTGGATTGCACTATCTATAACTAGAGTGTGCGAACTAACTCTGCGCATGATTGATGGCGGGAAACATATCCCAATCCCAAACATTTGCATTAATCGCAATGCAAATACATTTTCCCCATTCATGTTTGTGATCGAAAGATACATATCCAATCCTTTTCTCCATGTTTTTGCCATTATTAGTTACGCGCAGATTTAATTCGCTTGCACTCTAACAGAATTTGGTGAGAACTATGAGACATACATTTATTTCGCACTGTTCAATGTTTGGGATGATAACCCTATTACATTGTAATCCACAAAAATAAAATAAGTAGCTAAACTTTTTAAGAAAACTAAATTGTTCAGGGGCCTTATCAATTTAAAATTTATCAGCTGTCTTTTATGCTAAGAAATCACAAAAATCAAGCATAAGAAGTTTTTGACGTCGCTCCTTAATGCAAAGGGACACACGCTTGACTAACCACCGATGCAGATTTTCAAGCTCAGTGATCTCTTTCTAAGCTATCTATTCATAAAACCACATTCTTTGAACTTTGAAAAATAAGAGTGAATTTCAATATGAAGATTTCAATCTTTTAACTAGATACGTAAAAACCTATGGTTATTTGAAGTATTGTTAAATACTGTTACTTCTATGGAACTCAGTTGTACTTTTACAACATAATAAGTAATTAAATACCTAGCTCTTTATAATTTTAAAATGATGGGTTGTCTTTTTAAAACTTTTTTTAATTTAAACATCCAACGAGGAACTCTAGATCAATTCGTGGGCAACACCAGCGTGCCCAAAATGAGTAAAATGCGTTTTGAGTAATGGTATCAGTTTGGCTGTCAGCACAATAAACTTCTTAAAATCAGAACCCGCTGAGTCTGAGCACCCCAAATCAGTCTTCTATTGAAACATCAAAACTTGAGTAATATAACTTCTCGGTCAGATGTTAATAAACCCTGTCTTCGTCACGTGTTCATTACTGTCACGGTTGAATGGACGTTCACACAGCGCTTTTGCAATTTATCGGGTTTTATGCGATCGACATTAGGGATGCGACCGTCAGGCAGGACAGTCGGACTCCGAATGAAATAGGTAAAGGCTCTGTCACGACAAAGTTCCGATTGTGACGTGCGGTTTCCGGTCAAAACAGCAACTCGAGACTGGGATAGCATTTGAAGAAGATTTACTGCAAGATAGCATTGTACTGCACATGCACTTTACTCAAACTATCATAGTTTATTCTCGTATAGCTGAAAATGATGTAAACCAAAAGTATTTTTTCGATGTTAAATTTGATATGATGCCAGTAAAAATATGTGTTAATAGAGCAAATGCGTTGAAAACTGACCTGATAATACTACCTACTACTACTACCCGAGGTAACAAAATTTTTCATACAATTAATTTCGGATTTTTGGCAAATCGTCCATCCCTACTCAAAAACCACCGCGAAGCATTTTGAGATAATCAAATTTGATTCGGCGTACATTAATCACTTTAACACATTTGCGCTGTGTCGATTGCGATAACGTTCGTTTAAGTCTGATTCACACCTTACTCTCTCGTGCGTTTAAGTGCCCCTTAATCCTCTGTTAAATTCAGTTAAAATCAGATCTTTAAGAATGGATTTGGATTTCTTCGTGAAAACTGGTTCATTGATCAATCAGTCAGATTTGTAATGGCTTGGAATATTTTTGGTACAACCACTTCTTCTTCTACTGAATGTGTTACTCGTTCTTTGGAAGCGTGGTGCAAGGATTTTTTATACAATCACTCTATGTAGTTTACGATAAGCATGATGGGGGAACCTAGCCTATGTCCAGCAGTGTACTTGTTCAGGCTAATGATGATTGGCTTGTTTATTGCAGCATCATAACCAGAATCAAACCCAAAAACATTAATTTTACCACTGTCTGCTTGACACCCGAAATCAGGCTGAACCCTTTGAGATTTTGACAGATACTTCAAAGGTTTGGCTTTCAAAACTTAAATCTTGTGAATTGTCGTAATCAAAACTTACGATTAATAAAAGCGGACACTGCAAGCGAAATAATGATTAATTACTTAAGTGAATCCCAATCAAAATAATTATGAGCCAATCTGAGCTCATTCTACAAGAAGTACACATTAATTAATACAGTAATAGCAAGAGTTGTGAGGCAGGTCACGCATTGAAATAGATTTTTAATTTGCAGTGTTCAATGGTCGATAGATTTCATGATCGAATCTGACATGTTGTTTAAAAATACGATAGTGTTTTGTCAAAATGATTAATCCATGCTAAGATACGAATTGTGATTGTCGAACTTAAAAATTTAGCATTTAAAATCTATGAATATAAAAGAAAGTCTAACTATTTATAACTCAAAAACGGCTGAACCAATGGCTGAAAATTGGTGGGGAGCCAGGAGACGGAGATAGGATACTTTTTATCCCAAAAAGGTAACGGGAACGGGGCGAGCAAAGCCGCGGGCAGCCGCTAGTGAAGGGTGACTCGAAGACTCGTAGTTACTGATATTTAAGATCCAAGGAAAATCATAATCGTTATGATTGCTAGATATTCATTTTTTGTCTGTTTATGAATCACAAAAATAAAAATCGTGACCATTGACCACACCATATTATGATACAGGTACTGCTATCCAGCAAGAAAAAAGATTCAGTTACGTAAAAATATGATCCTAAGTAGCCCATCACATTGGTAGTTTATAAACGCGTATACATTTCAAGCTCTTGCAATGGTAAAAATAACATGAGAATAATAGTAAAGGTCTTGAATCAATTGCATCATATCACCTTTCATAAGCGTGATTTTTTACCATTGTGTAATAATTCGGACTAGGTGAATTGTGAGTGTTTGGATCAAGATCTTGGAGGTGGCAAGCAACAGTTCTAAAACCATCATAAACTTTGATCAAGGCATGCGTAATTTTATTATTTCAGCTATTGGATAGCTAAGCTTCTACTGTACGAATAGATTTCAAAAAATCATATAATATATCTGATCTTCCAGATATCTTATAGCACCTAATTATCTTTAACATAACATACCACATCATTCGTTTCTATGACCTTGGATTTCAATCAAATGACCTTTGATCTAACACCGATGGACACACACCAACTGTGTTTGAAATCCATTATTTCACACGAGTGAATGTTGCCAAATAAAATATGATTGTCATCAATGACAGCATTAGTATTTAATTGTACTGGCATTTCATTGACACGTTGGATAGGGGAATAGTATGTTTGAGCTTCAAAAAGCATAACTTGTCTACTCTCAATACAACTTGTGAAACTGTCATGGTTGTCTATTCTCATCACTTTGACTTCTTTTGCTTCTCCTTCTGTGTTTACAATGTCTTTAAACTTCGTTACGATAATTTCTATCTCAAAACTAATACGAGCTGTAAAAGATTTATTTACATCTGGCTAGTATGACTCAGTTTTATTTTATCCAAATTGCTTTGGCATTTATGATGTGACTGAACTACAAAATTATATACTAGCATCAAAATTTCGCATATATTAGGAGGATAATAAATCAGAAGTCTTGTATCTGTCGATTTCAAAACTAGAGACTAGACCACTACGATAAAGATATTTTATACTGTCCACTATTTGGCAATGTAATAAACGCAAATTTAATTTTTAAAGGGTAACAAAAAGTGAATTGTGTTTAATACATATTATTATTTAAGCGATGAGAAAAGAACTAACATATAACATCGTGAATCACATATCGTTTCGAATTTGCTTTGAATGATTTCATAGCGGAACTTCCTTGATATTTCAAAGTCACGACTGTTTTATTAAACCAGCTACTGTATACGATTATTGGAAAGTCAGCTATAAATCCAAACTATCTAGTTCAAGTTTTTAAATCCTATAAAATATCGGTTTTGTAAACGAAATTGGCATAAAACAGCATAAATAAAGCTTAATTCCTCGCATTGTCAGTCTATTCTTGCACTGTGTGGGAGGGCTTGACAGGTTTAACCAAGATTTAGATGTGGCGTGACCACATAATGTCAAAATATGCATACCTAAATGTTCGAGCATGCTCAAATCAAATAGCTCTATTAATATATCATAGGCAGTTCTTGTGCCATAAAATTTAATTGGTGTGTCTTTCCACGATGCGAATACCAAATAAAACTATTTATTATATATTTGAGCTGACTAGCAATAGCTTGTGGCTTGGCTTGTGTGTCACAAGAGTGATTATAGTAAGCTTACACCTTGCCCTTTTTTTCAGATGGAAGGGTCACCATTTTTTTAATAAAAAATAGTTTAGAGATGTTTTTTGTTCCGATTTTGACCGAAATAAATATTGCTTATATATACAAATACCAAAGTCGTTTTAGCAAGTAAGATTAAAATAGTAAATTTCTAAAGAAATACTGGTTGACATTGCATAACGTCATCTAAGCTTTAAGTCCGAACTAAGCAAATCTTGGGAACCAGATAACTCATAGATTTTTTATTTACTTCTTTTATTAACTCCTTCCTTAATTAGTCTTACCTGGCCAGTTTTAATCAAATTGATTTTTTTATACCCAAATAAAAACTAAATAATTTCGCCCAATTTGGCCACCAACCGTTAAAAAACAACAATTAATAAATAAACGAACAACACGGTGCAGTGTTTCAATTCATTGGGGGGGCGGAGTCGCTTACATTCAAGGGGTGGGTATCTTTCGAAATAATTAGCTGGGAATGTCTCGAAATGTGAGCTGGTCCGTAATAATTTTCGGTGCCCTTCATTTGGCTGTGGGCGGATATGGCCTTTGTCTTTAACGAAAAACGACAAAAAATATACCAATAATGTCAGATAAAAGTATTTATTTGCCATGTTCGATGACCGCCTGTAATTTTGTCGGTATTGTTCTTGTTGATGTCGACGATGATGTATGAACGATGCGTTTGTATGAAATTTATATTTCGGCTGACAGAATTTGAGAGGCGACGAACAATCAGAGAGAATTAAAAATCAAATAAAGTTCATTGGAACGTTCATAAATCAGCCTGTCATTCATTGGAAGCTTATCGATACCAATTTAATGAAATTGGGATTTAAAATTAAACTGGTTCGATGATGTTTTCAGTTAGTAATACATTAAAAACGTAGGGTACCTACTCTCAAACTAATTCTTAGACAGTAATCCGACATAATCTAGGAGATCAAAACTCTCCAAAAAGATCATAATTTTTTTTTTTTATCTGTAGGCCCTTTAAATATCAAAATCTAATTATTATTATCAAAATATTTAAATCATATTTATCTCTATCAAATATTGTCAAATAATAAATTAATGATATTTAAATTGGGTCCATCAACGCTTTTCCAAAACTGGAACGGAATACTTAAAACAGCCGCTGCCGCATTCCATTATGAGTACCTAACCATATTTATAAACGAGAACTAATATCATCTAGCTAGTGGGTCTATTAGCACTTGCAATTTAGCACAAGCAATATTCGAGGACTTTATCTTAGATCAGAAAGCAAATACATAAATATATAACTCAATATCGCCCAAAGTGTCGCTTGGTAACTTTTGCCTTTCAAGCGTCGATATCTAGTTTATTATATAGTACAGCCCTCGAATAGTGCCTTTTTTAGTAAGCATCTATGATGTGGATGCTCGCTCAGAAAGATACAAACTAGGAAAAGTATCACGTAAACGAAGCCGTGCAGGGTTCTACCAGTATACTTAATTACTTACCTCTCATAAAAAAAAAAATATTTAATGAAAATTATTTTGACTATGTAAAACTATAAGATTGTGCTTTTGTAATCTTTGCTTTAAATACCTTAAAACAAAGCAATTCCCGAAACATTTAGATAAAAAAGACTAATTTACTACCTTTTTTATCACACGCCAATTAAACCTCGCCCAGTAATAAGGTACCATTCATAGAGTTATTATAGTTTGGAATGTCTTGTTTGTATAATAACACCGTAATATCATCGCAGCTTTTATTACAGTTGTATTCATAAAGTTATGCGCTCTGGTTTTAAGTGCATCGTTAGTGCCCTGTTTTGGATAAGATAAACTTAAATTTACTCTTTTTATGTTTACCTACTTTCTCTTTAATTGACTGGGTGCTTAGAAGCTATTTAAGGTTTTTAAGGGTACGTTATCCTGATCGTAAACCAAATGGAATCTAAGTGCGGAACTACTGACAATGTTTACGACTCGACAGCCTTTTATATGAGCCAGAGGTTTCTCACAATGAGTACTGACCTTTGCTCAAACTTATTTCAGTCTACTACTTTGCTTTGTGTGACATAAACATAGGTATAGATAGACAATATCTAGTACTTGTGTATGTGTACCTAGAATATATTTAGGTATATTACCTATTGTATTATTGGTAACAAAAAATTGTGGTCAAGAGATGTTCGAATACCTGAAAGCTGACCACCCACTCTTTGGTCGAATACAATAAACTTGACTTTGTATTCGATTATGTAATAAGGTACCAAATGTTTATGGTGCAAAGCACCTATTAAAAGCATTTTCACTATTTAGTATTCAAAATTAATTAAAGAAAAAACACAGAAAGAACAATGCTTCTTTATGAAATACTATTAATGCAACTATAAATACTATATTAGAAAGAAGTGAATACAGAAATGACGGCTGATAGAGAAGAATAGAAGAGAAGAAAATGATGTGCCGACCCCACATTAGGTGGAACGAGCCGGTATGACCGAGCTTCGCTCGGGTTTAAAAAAAAATTGTATTATTATTTGCCAATAGATGTCAGGATAAGTCGTATCTTTATTGGCTTATTTTTAATTAACAACGCCTTCTAGCTTGCAGTTAGTTGCTCACAATCGCCAATAGATGGCAGCAACAGTCGTATACTGAGTTTATGTTTGATTATTGCAAAACACCAAATTCTCGTCATTTTCTAAAAATGAATCCTAGCTAGATCGATTTATCGCCCCCGAAAACCCTTGTATAGTAAATTTCGTGAAAATTGTTGGCTCAGTTTCCGAGATTCTAAATATATATATATATATATATATATATATATAACGAGAAAATCTTGTATATATAAATATATATATATATATATATATATATATATATATATACAAGATTTTCTCGTTTAAAGGTATAAGATAAGGGCAGGAAAAAGAAGAGCCGTGTTTGATAAAGTAACATAACAAAAGTTCCTATCCAAAAGATTATTTAGATAAAATTCTCTTTCGTCTTGGAGATTTTGAGAACCTAGGTACTACTTACTAAGAGATTTATGTGTGTTCACCATGTCGAGGTTATGTCGAATCTAAGTAGATTGTTTATTCTTGGCCCGTTAGTAATTCTATGAAAAACATATTTTTCGTCTAAGAAGAAAAAAAAGAAGCAATTTAACTAAATTAACGTCCAGTGGACCTCCCAATAATATTAATAAAAGACCTACCAATCTGCCCATCGACATTCCACTTACAATGCTACGCGATGCAATCTCCACTTATTCAATCTACGCTTCTAATTATTCAAGTGTACATTCTGGCGCTATAGAACAAAGGTAAATAGAATCAGGGGCTAATGAGCGCAATTTACATGGACACACGGTTACTGCATGATGATGTTGAATGCATACTGACGCTCAGTTGAGGTGTCTCTCAGTTTACTGTGCAAACTATAGTAATAATAATTAAGTAAAACCCTTTTCACCACATTGACTCGAAAGAACTAGTGTCTCTTGGGGACGCTTCCGTCTGGCACTGATTTGGATCAGTTGAGCTATGTCTAGATCGTTTGTAACGATCTGCAGATAGCTCAACTGTTTCTTGTGTATTTTGTACATTTTGTAAATATTTGTTTAATTGTAAGTTTCTTTATGTAAATAGAAACTTTTTCTCAAAGAAAAAAAAAAGTGACACGATAAGACCAGATTTTGGGATTATTAAAAATCTATTTTATTTAACGCAAAGTCGTTAAAAATTGTACAACATTGTCATCTATACATAAGCATAGGTTATGCTTATGTGTAAATACTAAAATGCTTAAGAATAACTAGCGTTTGGTCTGCCCGGTTTCTTTGTTTCTACAGGATCTTTAAATTTTGTTATTATACCAATTTTTCCTTCAGTCGTATCGTGCATCCATCGCAATCTGAAATGACAATTTATGTCATTTCAATAATAAAACCTAATTTACGATAAGCTTTTTCATTTCAAAATTGTGCAAAAACAGCGCATCACCATTACTGACTCATTTGGTTTAATAGAATTCACATTTCACACTCAACAGTCGATTCTGGACAAAATGAGATTTTCGCAGAGGTCTCGAAACAGATCGCCTAGTTATTTATGACCTCATAAACCTGCCTTGGAATGGAACATGCGATCACATGAACGGACAGACGATGGGGAACACGAGACACCGAGGGAAAATAATATAGTGCGCGTATGATATCGCCTCACCATTTCAAAAGTTTAATTTACAAACGATAGCTCTACTGTTTTAGGTTCAAGTACTTACAATTTTTATAATGAAGTATTTAATCAAAGAAACCATAAGAAATGTTTTGTATGAAACCGTCATAATTCATTCTTGATTTCTGTGGTGTACCTTTATGACTTTTTCGTAAGGTGAACTGCTCTAAGCATTAATTTCACATTTTAGAACATTTTTAAAAGTGAAATAGCACCCCAGATTATGAGCTCAGTATTTATTTTTTACTGAAATAAGTCAAAAACTGTATCTTGCGATATTTTTTTATTGTAATACTCGTGGTAGATCATTGAGTGAGCAACTGATCTTTTTTTTAATCTTTTGTTTTTCTTTGTTTGTAGGCTGGCCGTTTGTATCCACAGTCACTCATTTTATTTTGCCTCTACGGATGCATCGATGAGACTTATCAACTATCTGTGACAACGGCGACAATCCGATATAGTCCCTATGTTATAGAACGTTTATTACTCTAGAATAGCATTGGTTTATTTCAATAGGTACAGACTTTCTTAAAATGAATTTGGTTCTAAAGATTTTAAATGAACAAAACCAACATGCTTATGTTTATGTTGTTACACTATTACTTTTATTGGTTTTGTTCAATTTCAGTTAGATATCGGTAATACTATCCATAAAATTAGAACAAATAAAAGCAGCCAAGTGCGAGTCGGACTCGCCCATGAAGGGTTCCGTAGCATCAAGTAACATAATATAAAGGTTCTTGTAGTTCATCGACAGGTAAATTGCGGATTACGATTTATGACGTATAAAAAAAACTACTGGCTAGATCTCGTTCAAACCAAATATCGTTGAAAGTTTGCATAGTAATGTACAACATATATTTTTTTTAGTTTTATCAATCTCTTATTTTAGAAGTTAGAGGGGGGGACCAACTTTTTTCCACTTTGGAAGTGTCTCTTGCGCAAACTATTCAGTTTAGAAAAAAACGATATTTGAAACCTCCACATCATTTTTAAAGACCTATTCATAAATACCCCACACGTATGGGTTATATGAAAAAAAAAAATTGAGTTTCAGTTTCAAGTATTTATAGTTTTTTTTCTATTTTTGTGTAAAAATCCTAATGCGGTTCACAGAATACATCTACTCGCCAAGTTTCATCAGTCTAGCTCTTACAGTTTCGGAGAAAAATGGCTGTGACATACGGACGGACAGACAGACAGACAGACATGACGAATCTATAAGGGTTCCGTTTTTGCCATTTGGCTACGGAACCCTAAAAAGTAGTAACCTAAGCTAAAAACAGAAGCATAAATTGAATCCACATAATGAAGTCTGAATATTGCAGCCCCAACCAAAACCCGCAGGGAACTTAAACATTTTTAAGAGTATTTCGGACGTTTTATTGCCCTGATATTTATGGCCAGTAAATATGAGTGCGGCGTACAAAATTAACAAATGAACGACTGTCCATTGAGCTTTACAATTTTAGCCGTCGCTCGAAATATCGACGCAATCACTCGGCCTCACAATAAATCAATTTTACAGCAGTTTTAATGATCACAGTAATCGTAAAATATTATATTGTGGCGGACGTGCACAATGCGAATTATCCTATATCAATACGTTCCCGTACAAAGCGGGCACCAGTCAATCCGTTTTTGTGTTCTAGCGTACAAGCGCAGCGAAGCAAATGCCGGTGTTTTTCGAGAATTCTCCCAAACTGGTAACCTCAATCAGCGCCGGCGCTAGAACCTGTAGCAGTTTCATACGATTCTCACCCCATTTCGGCAGGTTCTGACCCATTTCATCGATATCCATTTATTCCAGAATTTCCTAAACTGGTAACCTCAATCAGCGCCGGCGCTAGAACCTGTACCAGTTTCATACGAATCTCACTCTATTTCGGCAGGTTCTGACCCATTTCATCGATATCCATTTATTCGAGAATTCCCTAAACTGGTAACCTCAATCGGAGCAGGCGCTGGAATTTGTACCAGTTTCATACGATTCTCACCCCATTTCGGCAGGTTCTGACCCATTTCATCGATATCCATTTATTTGAGAATTCCCTAAACTGGTAACCTCAATCGGAGCAGGTGCTGGAATTTGTACCAGTTTCATACGATTCTCACCCCATTTCGGCAGGTTCTGACCCATTTATTCGAGAATTCCCTAAACTGGTAACCTCAATCGGAGCAGGCGCTGGAATTTGTACCAGTTTCATACGATTCTCACCCCATTTCGGCAGGTTCTGACCCATTTCATCGATATCCATTTATTTGAGAATTCCCTAAGCTGGTAACCTCAATCGGAGCAGGTGCTGGAATTTGTACCAGTTTCATACGATTCTCACCCCATTTCGGCAGGTTCTGACCCATTTCATCCATATCCGTTATGCCGAAATTAAATACCGTTTACAGTTTCCGATAACCATTGCGTGTCGTTAACGGACGTCAAATGTAAACAGGATAGCATTTATTTACGATAACCGTTTATATTACGGACGTTAAAAACAATGCCGCAAGCCCGTGGAATAATATAGGTACTTAACAAGTATGAAAAAACTTGGATGTTGGATTTATTGAATGTTAAATTACAGACTACTAATCTTACTAGACAGGTTTGGGTAGCTGTCTGACAGGGTCCGTAAAAAATCTTCAAATCTTTAACCAATTTCCAATAAGCTTACAATTTGCTGCAGCATTTACATGTAAATTGACGAAATGAAACAGTTTAGAAAATTACATCTCATCCGACTCATCAACTCATAGTCGATACCTCCCACATATAAAGCTCTCATGATCGCCGTGACCAATAATAAAGACAAGAGTGAGTAGTGCTAGCGTTCTATTGGTTCTTTCTCTGTACCTACCATTATCAATATACTTGTATACTTCTGTTACATAATTTACATAATTAAAGTGAATAACCACTGCATTTTGGATATAGAACAAAATATTATTTATTAAAAAAATAATTTGATAAGTGCATTAGAATTTATCTTAATAATTGGGAACTAAAAACACTCAGGGTGTTGTTATTAATAATCCTGTCGCAACGCTGGAGTAGTTAAATCGTGTTTTGTCACATTTGTTCGAGTTTTGTCACAATTGCATGTCAATGCAAGAGACAAAACACGGATCAACCAGTCCAATGCTACGCTAGGATTATTAATAAGACCCTCAGAGCATACAAAAAGTAACACTTAAATAATCTTCTAAATATATAAAACTCTTACGTTACTGACTGACTGACAATCAACGCTCAGCCTAAACCGTAAGTCCTAGAAGCATGAAACTTGGAGGGTATGTTCCTTTTATAGCATAGGGATGCACTAAGAGAGAAAATTAGAAAATTATTTCCCTAAGCGAAGAAAAAGAGGAAAATCTTTTTAAAAAAATATCTACGGGACGTAAAGGCAACGGGGCGAGCAAAGCCGTGGGCGGCCGCTAGTATCATATAAATCATAACAAATTAAGGTAAGACGAGGTAAGGAGCTCTAAAAACGATTGCCTTAGTAAGTTCACTGGTACAATATGCAAAGAATTAATATTTGTATAGAAGCGAGCAAAGGTCGTCGATGATAAGGTGGTCTATCTCGTTATAAAAACTGACAGTTTTTCCTCCCAACCACAGAGAAACGAACGCTTTATTCGTCTCTGTTAGATACGTACATTATACGTACGTTATATTTTGCTTAAACATATTTTACTTGACTGTACTCAAAAGCATTAATAATTTGACGGTGTCCGAATCGTCAGTAAAAATAATATTAAAATCAAAAGTGTCAACTGGGACACTGTATCCCAGTGAAATTTGTCCGAGTCGTCAGCAAGTCGAATTAAGCACGAGCTTTCGTCAATTTCATTGTTGCCAAAAATATTCTAAAGTTTGTGTTAGAACCACCTCATGAGGTAGCCTATTTTTGTTCTTTTCAATTTGAGTGCCCATGTCGTGTGAATAATGCTCGCCTACAACTGTTAAAATAGGCATTCAGCCAGCCTTTGTCCATTATGATTGCAAAGCTATAAAATATTTGTGATTGTACTGCGTCTGTATCCCGCAGCCCTCAGTTCAATTGCTATAAAACTCCACAGATAAGTAATACCTCGCGTTAAAAACTAATATTTGAAATGGAGCCATTATTCTTTGTTTCTCACTCATACACTTTCTTAATCTTTTTCTCGCGAGAGGTTTACAGTAGCTTTGCCATTTATGATTTGTTCTTTTACTGGTGTAAGTTATATTCCTTGCTTTTCATCATCATTAGTATGAGAAATCCACTGCTGGACATAGGCAGCCGCTGTACATTTCCAGGAAGAATAATTCTGAGACTTCTCCATCCAACCGACTTCCTGCGATATTTACAATTGCATCGGTCCATCGGGTGATTGCTGGAAACACAGTCTTATTTAAATGAAGCAGCTCTATACTAAGCGTAAAAACAATTTCCTCTACCTCTGAGATCCCAGCTATGATCGTACAATAAAAGTGCCAGTGTGTTCCTACAAACGAGAATTTATGTTCTGCGTATGCAAATTTGGCTGATGACGGTCGCTGGGCTATATTTTTTGTGCTATCATCGTTGCCATGACTGTAATCTCGCTGTTGTAGAACAATAAAGGGAAGGTATGGTGTGGTTGTTTTTCTATCGATATGCATCGATAACTTATGCGAAGGCATAAACAATTCATGTTGGGAACATTGTGCTTGTAGAATAGTCACATTCCTTTGAATGTCTATTCCAATTTGAGATTCGAGTACATGTTCAGTAATAAATACAGCTTTGTTATATTGATCTATAAAATAATAAGACTAAATTATATTAAAAAACTAAATAAATAATTATTTTTGGACACCATACACTTCTACTATGGACACCAGATAGCTGATATAATACATTTTCTTTTTTTTTTTTTATTCAGCCCGGTCTGTCCCACTGCTAGGCAAAGGCCTCGATATAATACTAATCTACTTTTATTGTAAATACATTCTTATAATACTACATAACACCCAGACATAGAAAAAACATCGGTGTTCACCTCACAAATATTTTTTCACGGTGGGGATCGAATCCACGACCTTACGGCGCAAAAGGCAGAGCTACTACCAACTGAAACTTAAACCTACCTATGGCTAAAAATACACTTGAAATATTGAATTTATAATTTCGAGTGTGAGCTTCGATAAACACATTTAGATTCGAGTATTTTTTTCATCAACTTTGAATTATAATAATTTAATTTAAGAACAAGCGATCGGTGGTACGATTGGCCTATTTCAATAGTAGGTGTGACAGAATGGGGACATAAAGTTTTTATCGGCCCCAAAAATAGGAGTGTCTAATGTGTCTATGCTCGCTCAGTAAAAGCAAGTCATTATTTTGATCATCAGGCTTAATTAACTTTTTGGGCCGTGGTGGTCTCGCCATTGAATAGGCCGCTACATTAGCTTCCGTGGATGTCGTAAGCGACTAAGGGAACCAGAGGATAGGCAGAAACATCTCTTGAGTAGACCAATATAGATAGTGCAATTCACGAAGACGCGCCCCTCGCGGGGTGCAGGGAGTTTGCTCCGAGCGGCAGTTGCGAACCGTAGTCATTGTAGTGTGCGTGTGCACTCATAGGTAATTAGTGTGTACCGATAACACTCAAGCATTGACGGAAGCTCGCACACATATACCATAAACGGTTAGGAGGAATAGTGGGGCGCGCCTTCGTGGATTGCACTATTAATACAGCGGTACGCATTACCACGATGGGCAGCAGCATCCAGCACTAGTCTCAAATGGTGAAAGAAAACCTCATGAAAAAACCACCATGTCGTAGAACCTAAAAAGTTCGAAAAACATGTGTCAGGTACA
Source organism: Thera britannica (assembly GCA_939531255.2). Classification (NCBI taxonomy): domain Eukaryota; kingdom Metazoa; phylum Arthropoda; class Insecta; order Lepidoptera; family Geometridae; genus Thera; species Thera britannica. Next base: position 24,104,981 of record OW618034.2, read on the forward strand.
CGAAGGAGTCTTATTGAGGCGCACTTAAAATGATTTCACCACAGTTGGTTTAAAAACCAGTGACAGAATAAGAAGAAGCAGTGATCACAAGCTGTGAATCTGCCTGTTACCGTGAATACGGCAAACTCCCCCAAATTATGACTTTCTGAAATTATGGGGAGGTCTATGTCCAGCAGTAAACTTTTTAAGGCTTGATGATTATGATGTTTTTGATGTCTAAGGCCTGAACTTATTATTACGACTACGTTTAAAAATAAGCGGTTCTAAATATTGCTTTGTTTATAGCTTTTTCTTTCGTAAGTCACATACAATCATTTACGTATTATAGCACTTCAGTAGTTTGTGAGAAACAACATCTTTGAAGATTACACCAAGATTATTATCAGTCTTGTCTAAGTCGTGTTTCTCTAGCATAATCCTAAATTAAACCCAGAACCTTATTATAAACGGGCTAAAAAGATTCTCATTTCAAAGTATGCAATTTCACTTATTCTTTCAGCGCCAACAAATTGGCTAGATGCAATTCAAAAAAGCATTCTGGCCATGTCTTTGTTCAATCACTAAAAGGAGCTCGTTTAATGGATTTCTACCATTACTGAGCAAATAATCGTAGTGGACTTCTTGGGTTGAGGGCACAGTGTGGCGCTGGGAATGTGCAAAGTGATCCACGTTAGGGTGTCATGCACCTTTGAATAAATTATACTTTCTCAAATGCTTGCTATTTTGTCTCAATTACTACTTCTCTCTAAATTAATACTGAATCTATAACACGGGTATTTATCGCGTTAGCTACCTTATTTTATTTATTTTACCAAGGCTATGTTGTAATATCAAATTTCGATTGTTCCGAGTATAAACCGAAGTTTTGTTCATTCGTTTGGCACAATTCAATACTCTTCTTTGTTTTCTTCTTCGTTGTTCTCTAGTTTGAGAGATAAATTGCCGTTTATTTACTAAATCTTGATTTTTGATCACTTACACCATCTTTTTAGGCTTATTGTATTTATTTATTTCATCTGAGGTTCATGGTTCTATAGACGCTTCGCTCACAGACCATCGCTTTCTATTTCGCTGAAATATAAGTATCATTGTGATTTCAGATGGTCCGCTAGTCGCTCCGCTCGTGGCCGCGTGTCAGCCGTGGAGGTGCTTGCCGGCGGCTCAGTCACGACGTGCCAGTCTCCCCGAACCGCCAATTTGTGGCGGCCCGTGTTGGTTTTGTTGAAACCAGCATCTTCATACCTACATGAGATTCTTTTTACACTTTTTGCCAGCGATATACGTACCAACACATAATGGATGCGAAAAAATCCCACATGCACGCCTATTGTATCCATTTGATGGAGTTTATTCTGGGTGTAGCCGATTTGCTTGTAAGTTTTTTGAGCTCGTCAAATCGGACATTCATGCCGACAAGGCGCGCTTATTAACTACAAAAATAACAAAGATAATAATTAGGTAGTAAACATTTACTCCATGCATCGTCAACTACGAAATTCCCAAAACATACAACTCGACCAGCTCAAGCTGACCTTTGACTGCACGTTGAGTTCGCCCGCGGTTATAATTTTATAGATAAGCAATGAAGGGCATCGAGGGTCGTGCAACGGTGGACGCACCGTAATGACGGGCCGTCAGTCCGGCCGTCACTCAGCGGCTCCGAAGAATGAGTTCATTTCCTTCGAACACGCGAGATACGATTTTTAATTAAGTTTTTGTTGGAAATTTATTAAAAGACAGGCGCGGGTGGCTTTCCGAACTATGTAGCTGCATAAATGAGCAGGTAAGTTATTTAATGAGTGGAGTGTATGGTCGTCCGATTTCCATGTCAAATTTTGAGGTCACGGGACCATTATTTGCTTGTCAGGTTTTTAAATTGAACATGTAACGGAAAGACAATAATCTCGTCGATACATGCTGCGGACTGAAATTTAAATTGTAAAACTGGTGAAACAAAGAGGGTACATATGAGCTGGAGAAATGTAAATGTCTGCTTATTATACGGAGCTCCCGATTGTCAACCGCGCGGTCAACTTACTTTTTATTCAAGGAATAATAGTCAATGTGTCAGCACTCTTGTGGTAGCACTCGCTTTCATGACCTTCTATTTGTCTATCAAAATAAATGTAATACAGATGTTTGTTTTCTTTCTGGGTGTTATACACCACTATTTTGTAATTACCAAAAAAAAATGCCGATATTGGCTGCTGATACTAAACACATCCACAAAAAAAAAAATTTTTTGAGACATAATTTTTTTTTTTTAAATAACCAAAATTTTATACTCAAATATTGAGAAATGATTCTACAAGTAAAAATCATTTCATTCATAAACGCTAAATACCAAGCGGAACCGAATAGCGTAATTTTTATTCTCTCTAGTACTACGTAGGTAACTAATGTGTCCATAATTTTATGCAGGATTTCTGAAAATTTTTACATTTAATAACTTTGTCATTTTATCGAAACTAAAAATTCTGATTGTACATTCATAATGTTCTACCCTTACTACATAACCCTATTTTTTTTTTGGTAGTTACAAAATAGTGGTGTATTGTATTCTATGTATGTATTTGCAAATAAAATATTCATATAAGTATTATATCAGCTAATTGGTTCCCATTGTACAAGCTCTACTTAGTTTGGGGCTAGATGTGTGTGATGTGGATTGTCTACAATATTTATTTACTAAATTTATTATTCAAGTATTTATCTTGATTTCAGAGTGTCTAATGCCGTGTCATGGACGAGAATCATCAAGGATGATTCGTGTCGCATCAGCATACCTCACCATACCTCATTTGAAAGGCAATGTTGACATGTTTGAGGACTCCTTTACATTTAAAGAAACAATGACGAAAATAATTGACGAATACATCGTGCGTTCTTCCTGACTTTTAGTCAAATTATACAAACTGAGAGAAACTTAGCATGGTATGAGGATGCTTAGTAGATCAGTCTTTTGCGCTGTAGGTGTGGGTTCAATCCTTTGTGAGGACAAACATTGTTGTGATGAACGTGTTTAAACTGGACTAAAATTTAAAATGGTCTTACAGCAGTTATTTAGCTTAGCCGGAAAAGTACTACTACCATATCTATTTAATTTTCTGCCGTTTAGCAGCTTCACTGTGTTTCGGTTTGAAGGGTGTGGATGCCGGTGAAATTGCTGGAAAGTGAGGCTGAACATCTGTAATGCTGCATGGCTACCACTTTAGTAAATCAGGCCATATTATGCCATGATCTACTTTTATAAAAAAGAGGACGCTACGCCTTCATTCGCCACACAATTTTATGACTGCGACAAAACTGTTAAAACCTTCGTTGACAAGACCAAGACGAACGCTATCCATCTTAGTTACTTTTATGATTCTCTTCTTAGAACCATGAAACTTTCAGTGTAAGCCCTCAAACCGTATCAAAGCGATAGTCGAAGATATTATCCTTGTAAATAAGTGTTACGGCCGCAGCTGCGTGGTACGTCGCCTGTCACCACGCTACTTCCCACCCATTTGTTAAATTATCTTCAAACGTGAAGTATTTTGGCCTGTGCCACTATTGAATTCGGTTAGTAAATACTTATTTTGTTTATATAGTACCGGGAAATCAAACCGTTGGAAGGAAACGTTCTAGAATGATGACCACGAAACAGAAGACGAATGCGTAGAGCACCACGGATCTGACATTGTCAAAATTGGGGGGAGTGCTTAGTTTTTTTTATACAAATAGCTGATCCATCAGCTAGGTAGACCATAATATATTATGGTTCACCTGATGCTAAGTGGTAACCATCGCTTACAACAAAGCATTGTCTCGTAGGTCTGCTCGTTGGGAGTCAATCATGTTTCAATCGTCACTTTTGCACAAAAATGTGATGTTTGACAGAAGTGAGTCTATTCTATTTATGCTTGTCGCAAAGCTGTCACATATGTTACGTGTTAATAGCCCCACCGGTATGTGATATCGCGCACGGAGGCGGATCAGCTCGCACGACACACCATGGGAACGGTCTCGTGCGCCGAGGTGCGCGGTAGCACAGGAGCCCTTTCTGTGTGCGTTGCCGTGCGTCGTCGTCGGCTGTGCGTGATGATCTGCAGAACCACGCACCGTAGGAAGGCAGCATAAGAAGCATGTATTCACTAGCTGATTGTCAGTATTTAATAAACCAATCTTAAAAGTTTAGGGGGGTTCGGCTGGGTTTTTTAACACCTGGTAAAAAAACCCAATAAAGGTTTTTCGACCATCTTAGGATGTCGAGTTTTATAGATCGCTCGCTTGGGATGCCTTGAGTACCACCAGAGTGAAACTTCTATAAAGGTTGCAACATCATCTATTCTGTGGCCATCATCAAAGTGATCCTACTGCATAATATACTGCGCCAGACATCGAAGGGAACGTAGAGATTGTGTTTTCTATTGAAACTGAAAGGCAGCCGTTTTTACAAGGAATGCTCGCTTATGATCTAAAATTGGAGGGTTTGAAGTCATTGTTTTAGTTTTTTGTTTCTTTCACATTGTATTGGAATGCACGTCGCTTATTTTCAATATCAATTTATTTTCATACGTCTTGAATAATTCAAAAATAAATGAAGTAAGAATTATTTTTAATGGATTATTTTTAGTAGGTATAGAGCTTGATATGATTTTGCTCCACGCGTTTAGTTTATTTTCCAAATGAGGTCTATTTTATTTACGTAGGTTTTTAAACAATAAGTTGAATTTATTCTAAAATTCAGTGCGTGTACAGATTTCCCTGAAGAAAAGACATCAACGCGTATAGCTCCTTTATAAGATCAGACTGGCACGTCTTATTTTGTTTAGGTATTTTTGAAAATTAATTTTTAACATGACATGGTAGAGAGCGCGGGTGGGCTAGTGGTAGCGACCCTGCCTTCCGATCCTTAGGTCGTGGGTTCAAATGCAGTCGGTTACCAATGATTATTTCTGCCCAAAAATGTATGTACACTATGCCAGTGCTTTCAAACGGTGAAGGAAAACATCGTGAGGAAACCGGCATGTCGTAGAACCTAAATAGTTCAAAAATATGTGTCAAGTGCACGAAAAGAGCCTCTTTGAGGTGCACTTAAAATCCAACATGGTCATGAAGAACATGACCATGTTGTTAAAATCAATATTATATTAATACAAAATAGTAATACATGCTGTTTTACTTTCTACAGCCTTGCGCACATTGAGGCTTCTGTAAAATATCTTATTCGAAGTCATATTTGAAGACATCCTATCCCAGGCGCTATATTAGCGTCCCGGAAATAAGGGCATGAGAAAAAAGTTATCCCAGACGTATATAAATCATCTAAAATAGATGCAAAAGCCTGTTTACTCGTTTTATTTGACAGCGTTTTATTGATCGCCACCGCATAACGCTTAGATGTGCACAAGGCTTAACAGAACGAAAAACCAGTGAAATAAAAATACCGACAACACATGTTCCAATTGGTTGTTTAATAAACGGGTTCTCTCTCTCTTTCATTCGCGCATGAGACATTTGAAATGAAATGAAATGAAATAATTTATTTGCATGGCATTTATATGCGAATTCAAATTTATTCAGTCCATAAAACCAATGTATTTATTTCTTCATTTTCAATTTGCTAACGAGCCGTCTCCTTTAATATCGTGTAAGCTCATAAACTTTTATATTTTGTATATGGTTATTAATATCAATTTTATATTGATTAAAAGTAAATGGGGAACCGAAAAATAAACAGCCTTACGACTTTTCTCCAAGCTTGGAAGACTATTATCCTCTCAGACATTTTAGTACCATGTATTCAAGTCAGGGTCCAGTTTTCAGGGTATATATTAGGCAACGCAACGATAGCACCCTTGGTGTTGTTGTCTATGGACGACGGTGACCGCTAACCATCAGGTGGGCCGTAAGCCCGATTCTTTATCATTTGTATTAAAAAAAAGTAGCCAAGTGCGAGTCGGACTCGCCCATGAAGGGTTCCGTAGCAACAAGTAACATAATAAAAAGGTTTTTGTAGTTCGTCGAAAGGTAAATTGCAGTTTACGATTTATGACGTATAAAAAAAAAACTACTGACTAGATCTCGTTCAAACCAAATATCGTTGAAAGTTTGCATAGTAATGTACAACATATATTTTTTTTAGATTTATCATTCTCTTATTTTAGAAGTTAGAGGGGGGGGGACCAACTTTTTTTCACTTTGGAAGTATCTCTCGTGCAAACCATTAAGTTTAGAAAAAAACGATATTAGAAACCTCAACATCATTTTTGAAGACCTATTCATAGATACCCCACACGTTTGGGTTAGATGAAAAAAATTTTTTTGAGTTTCAGGGACCCCCCAATTTTTTTGTTTTTTTTTCTATTTTTGTGTTATAACCTTAATGCGGTTCACAGAATACATCTATTCGCCAAGTTTCATCAGTCTAGCTATTATAGTTTCGGAGAAAAATGGCTGTGACATACGGACGGACAGACAGACAGACAGACAGACATGACGAATCTATAAGGGTTCCGTTTTTGCCATTTGGCTACGGAACCCTAAAAACACTTAGGAACTATGATTCTTTGAGTATGCCTTATGCTGCCTTCCAGGGTGGTTCTGCAGATCATCACGCACCGCGCACGACGACGCACGGCAACGCACACAGAAAAGACTCCTGTGCTACCGCTCACTCGGCGCACGAGACCGTTCCCATGGTGTGTCGTGCGAGCTGGTGCGGGCTGGTGCGCGATATCACGCACCAGTGGGAAGGGGCTATTAGGGGTTAGTCAGAGCCAAACATTTAAAATGTGTCAAAGCATTTTATAGTACTGGAAAGATGAAGCGTAGGGCGCCCACCCACCAGATGGACCGACGACAGAGTTAAGATCGCGGGAAGTCGATGGATGGAAAAGGCTCAGAATCGTTCTTCCTGGAAATGTGTAGGGGAGGCCTATGTCCAGCAGTGGGCTTCTTTTTAACCGACTTCCAATCAAAAAGGAGGAGGTTCTCAATTCGGTTGTATGTTTTTTTTTTATTTTTTTTTTTATTTTTTTTTTTAATGTTTGTTACTGCATAACTTCGTCATTTGTGAGCCGATTTGAAAAATTATTTTTTTATCTGAAAGGTACTGCTTCCAGATTGGTCCCATTTTAATTTTATTAAAATCGGTGTTGCCATTTTTTTTTAATAATTTTTTTAATGTTTGTAACTGCATGCCTCCGTCATTTATGAACCGATTTAGAAAATTATTTTTTTATTTGGAAGGTTATTCTTACGTCCAGATTGTCCCAAACAAATTTGATTAAAATCGGTTTAGCCGTTTGACAATGAAGTCGGTTTCTCAAGTTTTTTAAACTTAAATTATTATTGCTAGAATATCAACTGGTTCTCTCTTGATGTTTTGTTTTACCTACAGAAACATACATTTTTCAAAGAGAAAAATCCATTGGTGCACAAATGGATTCAATCCTACGATTATAAGATGGGGGTCTAAAGATAGCTCAACAATTTCTTGTGAATTTTGTACATTTTGTAAATGTTTGTTGAATTGGACCTAAGTTTCTTTGTGTAAATAAATGTATCAATCATCAGTTTACGTTTTTACAGTTTAATAATTATCGTAAGGTATACTTTACATTGGTTAATTTGAAGAAAATTAATAAAACTAAATACCGACGGTTTTAAAATAAATAATCAAAGAGCTATAAATTACTCACAATTTATGATGTTACTGTTTAAAGTGTGGAATAAACACCTTGTAATTCGATATTGAGCACATTAATGTTGTAATAACGTTTCTAAACCAACATTAAATATTTATGAAAAAATGTTTCTCGGGTGACCACTAGGTATATTTCGTCATTAGTTATCGAGAAATTCAAAAGTTGATATGAATCTGTGATGACGATCTGTGAAACGCTGTCAAATAAGGCAGCGATATTTTACAGCGTCTCACTGATCGCCATCGCCTGTGCGCAAGCCTTCAATAATTTTCTACTTAGAATTTTATGAATAATTCAGCTGTTTGGCATTTATTATGTTTTTTCCCGAGATGTGACGAGATTTTTTAAACGAGATTATGTACTTTGTCGATCATATTGGCAAGCTACGATCAAGCAATTGCGATAAGTTTTGTAGTGATAATGGTTCCAAAGGTTGTCTGGAAGAGATCGCTCTTAGCGATAAGGCCGCCCATTGTACCTTTATTTGTATTGTTTCTTTTAAATGTATTCTTTTGTGTACAATAAAGTATTAATCTATCTATCTATCTATAATGTGTGACAAATCTCAACGCGTCAGCGGATTTCTTGAATTACTGATTTTAGAAGACTTCCACAAAAAAAGAGGAGGCTCTCAATTCGATTGCATTTTAGATTAGACAGGTTATACTTTCAGATTTGTCTATCGGTGAATCGGTTCCGCAGTTTGGTTAAGTAGTCGGTTTTTAAAACTTATCTCACTAATGGCCCGAACACACCTAGTTCGCTGGCGGTAGCGATCAGTGAAACGCTGTCAAATATCGCTGTCAGATTTGAGATTTGACAGCGAATATTTGACAGCGTTTCACTGTTCGCTACCGCCAGCGAACTAGGTGTGCGCAGGCCTTAAATACTCTAAATCGTTATTGCTTAGCCGTAGGTAATAGCCCTACCAGGCATATGCTGTAGCAAACAACACTCTCCACACCAAACAATAACCTCAAACGATTAGCTTACCCGTCACAAAAGTGACACCCAGTGGCAGACTTTACCCATCATTGTCATCGAGGCTTCATTCCCTTCATTCACTGTTTTATGAGTGGTGTAGGTAGCACAATGTTTCCATTCAATAGCACAGTACTTCGTAATATTGCTTTTCGACCAATAAATCGAGTTCCGTGACGAATAGAACGAAATGAACAAATAACTACTTTTAGTCGTAACATACAGAATCTTGATAGGAAATAAATATTGTGGACAATCCACACAATACTATCTAAAAGGTTGTCTGGAAGAGATCGCTCATAGCGATAAGACCGCACATTGTACTTCGCTTTAGTTTTAGTATTTTTGTTAAATGTGTAATGTTCTATTCTTGTGGTGTACAGTAAAGTGTTATATCTATCTAGCCCCAACCTAAGCAGAGCTTGTACTATGAGAACCAGATAGTTGATATAATACTTGCATGCATTTTTTTGTAAATACATACTTGGAATACAAATTTAGCAGACAGTGAACAAACAACTATGTTCCATCATCATCATCATCATTATCAGCCTGAAGAAGTCCACTGCTGGACATAGGCCTCCCCTACACATTTCTAGGAAGAACGATTCTGAGCCCTTTCCATCCATCGACTTCCCGCGATCTTAACAATGTCGTCGGTCCATCTGGTGGGTGGGCGCCCTACGCTTAGTCTTCCGGTTCGTGGTCGCTATAGAATGAATGCTATGGGATTTATTGTAATGTACGAGTAACTATTCAAATGATGGCTTGGCAGGTTTTTTGTGAATCCATTTCAAGTGCATTTATTACTTTGTTCAAAGATATTATCGTGGACGGTAAATATTTTTAGAACAGTGGTGTGAATGGAAGTCGTTTTATTTCACTGAAGGTGTGGTTGACCAGTTTTATGGCCGCAATTTACTGAAGTCTCCTTGAGATAGGGTGACCATCAAGTCAAGGCTCAATAAAAAGATTGGGAAATGATTTTTTTTTTATAAAAAAATGTGGAACCTGCTGATGATAAATGGGTGGTGTTAATTTACTTGTGTGGTGAACGCAGATGTTCGTTCTCTTTTTGGTCGTTAATATTGTATTTTATGTATGTTTTTACAAAAGGTCTGCTTAATTTCGGGCTAGACGCTGTTGTGTCGATTGTCCATAATATTTATTTAAGTATTACCTGTGAGGTAATAAATATTACGTCCTCTGAGGAAGTTTATTGCACTGCGTCCATATTAAGACTTCAAGGAGTTGTCTGTTGTCTAGTTGGTAGAAATCCACACAGCTGTTTTCATGTTTTGAGGATATACACCGCCGCATTCGGGAGCTATTTTGAATGTGTTTGTTTCCGTTTGAAAAATAATCTTAATATGTTTCCGAATATATGGTGATCCTACTAGGAAACAATTCCTTCATTTAGCATGTGTATGCAAGTGACCCATCTACTATTGAACGGACCCGCAGGAGGGGTCCTTTTTGTATGCAAAAACAAATAATAACATAGATACTGTTTAGTGCTCTTTTAAAACTTTGCTAACGGTGTGCTACATACCAGCGACGCTAATATATAACGTGATAATAAATTATAGTTTAAAAAACTAAAAAAAAACGCTTTTATAACTAATTGAACTAAAAAGTTAAAAATAAAACTGTATTTAATCAATTGAAAAATTTATATTATTGTACAAAAAAGCGTGGGGTTGCTTTTTATAATAACTGCAGATATAATAAAACTATTGATAAAATATTTACAACAATCAAAATCAAGCCCCCCACGCTTTTTGTACAATAATATAAATTTTTCAATTGATTAAGTACAGTTTTATTTTTAACTTTTTAGTTCAATTAGTTAAAAAAGCGTTTTTTTTTAGTTTTTAAAACTATATTTTTTTTTTCATAATATTGCATTGTCATCGACCTTTGATAGGTGTGCAAAGTTTGAATCAAATCTGATCGTTCAAAGTAGGTCAAAATCGAGCTCAAAGAGGTCGGTTACATACAAGCTTACATACAAACTTACATACAAACTTACATACAGGTGAAGCTAATAAAAGCGTTATAAAAATAGCTTTAATACTTTAAATGCATTTTCGACTACTCTGATAGTTCAACTGAAGTAGCTCTGCGCAGGAGTTCGTGGGTTCGATCCCCACCGAGAACAAATATTTGTGTACTGAACGTAGACGTTTTGTTCTCTGTCTGGGTGTTCTATTAAATCATAACGAGGCTCAAGGATCAAGGAACTTCTAGAAAAGGTCACATTCGTTCGATTTGAGAAAGATGCTGTGCGAATAATTTCAAATTTCAACACTTTTGATCGAGTTAGTGATTTCAACTCACACTTGGCGAATTTATTTTATTCAAGTAAACTATCCTTCTGAAACATTACAAAAACTTCATTGAAAACGGTCTAAAATTTTAGTTTAGCAATTTGCTAAAAGGTTAAATTAGATCCAACTAAAACTATGAAAACTAGAGTAGATGTTGAAAGCTGCGGCGGCGGCGGCGTATTCAAACGAAGTAACTTCGCGACTACCGTTCAAAACCAACAGCGTTTTATGATTGTGATAATTAAAATGCGATCAATTTCTGGCATACCATAGTCGGCTTATATCAAAACCCTACGAAACTATAAGGACAGGTTATTTAGAAACAGCTGGGTCACTTTAAAACACGGCAACGCTACATTTTCAATGATATCTTTTAGCTTGCAGGTAAACAGGGCATCGTACTCCAACCTCTTACGTCTCAGCTGTTAAGTAGTCAGCTACACCACCACCATCTCAGCCCGGTATCATGTTCTGCCATCTCTTTCCTGTGTGTCTCTTGTCCAGGTGTTATCTACGACCTTTACGATGTCGTAGACCCAACGTTCTTCAGCCTGACTTCAGCCACCATTCGGTCAAGGCTTTACTCCACTGGCCATTATCACATCTAGCCGTGGTGTCTTGCCCAACTCAACTTGAGTTATACCGTTCGGTCGCCGACGTCGTAGATTTTTGTACGATGCTTTACCATAGATAGAATACACGTTTACTACGTATACGTTATGTCGTACTACGTAAACGTATGTGAATATACGTTTTGTTATGTCGTACAATAATCTTATGTACTCGTACCTAGCCAATTGAGATATAATGAACATTATCAATAAATGACTATTATCTATATCTATCTATATACTATATATAACTCAAAGGTGACTAACTGACTGACTGACTGACTGACTGACTGACATAGTGATCTATCAACGCACAGCCCAAAATTATTACATTATGACGTCCACGTGGAATAGTGTCTTTGGGTAGCATTTTTAATTTGCAGCGGAAAAAAAAGTTATTCTCATTCGCAGTGTGGTACGGTGCGCATGCGTACCACACCGCACTCCTTGCATTACGCTTCACTCATATAAGTCTGTTGTGATCCATTTGCGATCATTATCAGCTGTGTCTATAACAATAGCCGACCGAAACTAATTTCAATAATGAAAACAGTACACATCGGTCCTCCTGTTGTCCAAATGCATTTTTCTTCGAAGCACTGTCAATATTGACTTCTGTGGGCAGCACAAAGCCTGTGTTTGTCGATGTTGCACTTCGGGTCCTGTTTAAACTCGCCTTTTGCTTATACATTTAATTTTGTTATTCTATTAGCCATCTTATTGCTATTGGTATAGAGTCTAACTAACTTTGATGGTATTAGGGTGAGAGCACAAAAAGTTTTATACCTTATGTCCGTAGTAGCATTTGGAAGCTCAAGGCGGTTTTGCGGTTATATTGAATACCTACCATGTATTGAAAAGGTTAAGAGAAAGGCATTGTATCCAGTAAGTTGCATGAAAACTATTTACACAAAAAGTGATGGGAGTACAATTCAACATTTGATGTTAGATGTTTTATTAGAAAAGCCATAAAACATACAAATGTTGTAGAAAACATTATTATAGCAAAAGACGTATTGGAAAATCCTCGGTTTTGATCTAACCTTGGAACCGACAGTTATTGGTAGCATTGCGTCACTGTTTCTTTCAAACCAGTGTGGTAAAAGGATTAAAAGTGCTCCTCAGAGATGCGTTCGTGCACTCGACACAATATTTTTTTGAACTTTTTAGATTATACGGCATGCTGGTTTCCTGACGATGTTTTCCTTCACCATTTGAGAGTACTGGCCTATTTCATGTACATTTTTGGGAAGAAAAATTCACGACTGTTATTTGATAGGTTTTTGTCTGTAAAATCAATTTGGAAAAAGTAACTCCTTAACCATTACTATGAGAAGATTGAGTATAGTCATGTCGTTACAGATTTGAAAAAAAAATACCTACGTGCGCAACAACAAAAAAAGCCGCAGGAAGAAACTAGTAGTAGCATAAAAATAAGTAACAAAAGTTACACATTTACAAGTTAATAAAGCAAGAATAGGTAGGAAGTCAGACAGTACTGCCATAAAGCATCTATTATGTAGCGAACTGTACCAGCTACCCACTTTACACGTTTTATAGCTAAAAGCCTGCGCGCATCTAGCACGATGGCAATGGCAATCATTGAAACGCTGTCAAATATGACAGCGATATTTGACAGCGTTTCACTGATCGCCGTCGCCATCGCGCTAGATGTGCGCAGGCCTTAACAGTTTCAAAATTCGGTCTTACAGTCAATAGAAGTACTAACAGTTGATGATATACTAAACAGAAGCAACACGCCTTTTCATCTGTATCACGTGATTTATGCAACGACAGTAGTAACTTTTCACCCACGTAGCCCTACTCCGCTAAACTTTAAACAAAAATTCGTAAGTATCGATATTTTGGAATACATTGCGCGTTATGTGTCAAATCAAATCAAACCAAATCAAAATTGTCTTCATTCAGTTCAATTACAATAATCACTTTGAAACGTCTAAAGCTAGGTGAGTTTATGTGCCAGTTCCACGCGACCAAGCCTAGAAGAACAGGCAACAAACTACGGCTCGGTTCCTACCGTTTTTTTATATGATCCTTTTACAAATCAAAAATAATAATCTAAAATACTAGCAGTGAAGTTCCAGTGTGGTATTGATACTCGACTGCAAAACGAGTGGTTGCATTTCCCCGCAGTGTAATTCAAAATGGCATTATGAAACTTCGTTTATCATTTTCCCGAGTAGACCTCCTGTTTATGCAACACGACATTATGGGCCATGGTTTTATTGACGTACTATTGGACCACCATATCCTCAACTCAGACCATCACTGTCAAACTAATGGCCCGAACACACCTAGTTCGCTGGCGGTAGCGATCAGTGAAACGGTGTCAAATATCGCTGTCAGATTTGAGATTTGACAGCGAATATTTGACAGCGTTTCACTGTTCGCTACCGCCAGCGAACTAGGTGTGTTCGAGCCTTAAAACGACTATGCTTAAATCATCTAAAAAATGATTCAGCAAACTAAAGCCTTGTTCACATCTAGCGCGATGGCGTGGTGATCAGCGAAACGCTGTCAAATATAACAGCGATATTTGATAGCGTGGCACGGATCGCCATCTCCATCGCGATAGATGTGCACAGGCCTTAAGTGTAAGCGTAAGGGTCAACATATTTTAAAGAGTAAAAATATTTTTACCACTGAGCGCCTTTGTTTTAACCGGTTTCAAATAAAAGAAGATCGAAGTTCTCAATTCGGTTTAATTTTTTTTTTATGTTTGCTATCGCAAGTTTGGTAATTCATGAGCCAATTTGAAAACCAAATACATAATTATATCTTAAAGGTTATAATAAAGGCTACTTTCAGACTGGTCCCATAGAAATATCATCAAAATCCGTTCCGCAGTTTGGACGTCACGTCGGTTTCTCAAGTTTTTCAGTTCAGTTTTTACCTATCAGCTACACATGTCACAGCTTGAAAATAACTTTTTCAATATCTGTACTGTATCTGTGTGTATTATAAAGCTGAAAAGTTTGATTGTTTGATCTCGGGAACTGCTGGTCCGAATTGAAAGTATATTTTTGTGTTGTGTTTTTGTGTTTTGGCTATACAACGTGTATCAAAATATGTGTACCATCCTGAAGGGGGGTGAATTTCCACCCCCCGGGGAACAACTTTTGTTCAACGACTTTTCGAACTTCGATTGGTATCTCTGAAAAAAACTGCAACGAAGTTTCAACATGAACAGCTGACTTTATACAAAGTGACAACCCTAAACTCAGCTACAGAGGTAGTAGGTAGTAGTAGTAGACCTACAGAGGTAGTAGGTCAAGGGGTAGGTGAGTTACAAGGATAGGGTTGTCAATTTATTTAGGCATTATGAAATTAAATATTTTTGTATGGGAAACTGAAAATAGGAATTTTTAATTTTCTCCCACCCACAACTGATCACCTTTGTGGTCTGAAACCCCCCACCTTCGCATAGTACACATATTTAGATACACCTTGTATAACATTACGTTAGGTACCACTAATAAAAACAGAGCAAAATGCAAAATGTTGCTAACGGGAAAAAATATTCCTTTTGAGAGCTTCCATCGCTGCTGGGACTGATCGCTATAGTTTAGAAATATGGACAATTTCTTCCGGCAATGTTTAAAATATTCTACCAATAATAAAACGCCTAGCAGCATTTACAGCCAGGACACCAATAAATCAGCAAACAATAAAACTAACAGTTCAACTCTTTACAACCGACTCCATTTGAGCGGAGATATTCGCAATTGGTAAGCAGTAAACGTAGAAAATAACGGTTCGCTAACATCACAAAACAAAGGGTTGTATTTACAATACAGAACAATAAATAAACAAAATGATAATAAACAAAATCTTCAAATATTTCCGTAAGGGCCGAAACTACAGAATATAAATAAGAATTATCCCGAAATACATACAAGCGTTATACATAATAATCTGGTAATTAATTATTATTTACGCATATTTATTTATTTATTTCATAATTTCCTTAGATTAAAGATACCTATGATAAGATAAGAAATTATAAGATGGAGCCGATTCTAAATTCAAAATTCGTTTTATTATTACTATATATACGTACAATTCTACAGTCAATAGAAGTTTTTCTACTGTTGTAATATAACACATAATATAGTGCTTATTTGTTGTTTTTGTATAGAAAGCCTCATTCTTTTAGATAGATTACTTTGTAAATGAAATAAATAACGTTTTTCTGTGACAGCTGACTCAGTGACCTCGGGGTTGTTCGAGAGATACCCAAATATTAGCTCGGGCATTAGACCGCGTGTACCAACCTATTAGGTTACTGAGTACTTGTTATAAGTACCTTTATATACTATTTAGACTACTCATTATTATTTTTAATATTTGTATTGAAGGGTAGACCATTCCGAAGATGGAAGAAGACTTCTAAGAAGACAGGTGGCGTACATTGGAGGAGGAAAACGCGCGATCGCTCAATTATGGAAGAGTTTGGGGGAGGCCTATGCTGGAAAGCAAAACAACTTTACTACTGATGTCATATAGAATTATACTTTTTATTTTGTAATACTGTTTATTATGTTAATAAAGTCTATTGAAATTGAAACAAATACAGGCATTTTATTTTTCCGTCGCATTAATGTTAGGATTTATGATATATTTAAAACTTTTAGTTTAAACGAAAGCAAGATTAATGACACATCTTGTGTTAAATGCTGATGAACACCATCAAGTTGATTTCCTTTACTATATATCTATATCTATACTAATATTATAAAGAGGAAAGATTGGACCTATTTTTGTATGTTTGTATGTTTGTAATGAATAGGCTCAAAAAGTACTGGGCCGATTTAGAAAATTCTTTCACCAATAGAATGCTACATTCTTCCAATTTGACATAGGCTACATTTCATTCTGAAAAAAATTAGGGATCCTTGGTAAAATTTGAACAATGTAACTCGTCGAATGCGCTGCTGAAACTATTAGCGATAGAACAAAATAATGTACAACAATATTGTCTACCCCGTGCGAAGCCGGGACGGGCTGCTAGTTGCTAATATAGATACACGAGTCTTGAGATCAGAAGACGGGGTTGCTACCACTAAAAACACCAGTAGGCCTACCACAAGCTCTGTCTGGCTCTGGCTTTGAGTCTGTGTGAGTGCTCACCAGTGTATTATTAATGTATGTGTGACGTTTCGACGTAGGATTTATTTAGTCAACACTCACACAGACTCAAACCAGAGCCAGACAGAGCTTGTGGTAGGCCTATCGAGCTTTCAAAGCGTAGTGGATACTGTCACAAGAGTATAATCAAATAAATGAAGTGGTTTTAAAACTAGAACTAATTCTTTTGTACTCATAAATCTCAAGTCTACAGCATTATTACACACTTATACCTACCAGATGTCTTAAAAAAGTATTTAAGATTGTAAAAACTATTCGTGTCCCTAAACCACCAGTTATTTTTTCCATAATACCGTTTAAACTGTAAATTTAGAATCGGCTTTACAAAACGGTGAGCGATCCTAAATCGTCTGCGGACGATACATGATACAATCTGGAATAACTAAGCTACCAATTTACGAGTTTGGTTTCCGTCAAAGCATTCTTTGGAAGCAGCGACCGGATTTAAACAACAGTCCATACAAAGTACGCCAAAGTATGAAGAATATGTTTAGTGCTAAAGGTTATGTATCCGACTATGACTGAAGAACTCGTGGCATACCAGCTGACGTCAAGTTCTTATAACTTTCAAAATATGACCACTCCGTTGAATCGTCGGCTTATTGCAAGAAGTCATTAGTCGCAAGAAGTCACTAACTGCGTTAGATACACCATTGAGTTCGTCTCGATGAGCTCTACATTTTGGTAAAACTCACTAATTTGTAGCTCTTCAAACTTAGAAGTTATGGCTTGGTAATAAAGTCAATAACTGCATTTTTGGTATATCTGGTTTCATAAAATTCATTAACTTACATTACTAAATTTTAACAAAAGAAAAAAAACACAATTGCCATTTTTATTTTCATACGTAACTCATTTATGTGACTTAACAACATTTAGAAAATGCCTTTACGTTCACAAGCGTTTGAATAAGTTTTGCTTTAATTCATTATTTGCACTTAGCTAGTTTTGTCGTATCATATTTTTTGGAAAAAAAATATTAACGGTTTATAATGACTTCTATCAAAACGAGTAACGTCTACACTGAGTTTTTAATTTTTTGTAGAATTCATTATTTACACTTAATAACTTTTGTCGAAACATAACTAATGGTAAAAGAATACTATTCGCATTAAATGACTTCTTTCAGAACAAGTAACGTTTATAGGTACTATCACTATTGGATTGGTAAAATTAATTATAGGTCGTTGACAAGTTTTTGCTAAATTATTATATTAAACTTAATACAAGACTAATATCGCTTGAATGATGTATTGTTTTATTAGTGACTTTTGTTATTGTAAAATTAAACAGGTAATGTTTGCAAAAGTCATTACCTTACATTAAATGTATACATTTACGTGTTGCTATGCTACTTGTGAGACCGCGTGCCGCGTGACCGGAGTCGTGGAAGCGGGGTAGAGGGGTATTTTGTTCGGGGCCGCCCCCCGCGTCTCTGCCGCACGCCGGTTTACTGGTTTCTCGTTCATTTAAATAAAAAAAAAGCAGCCAAGTTTCTGATTATTTATGTATGGAGAAATGATTAAAGTCTGAGTTGATTGTAATAAGTTAATAATAATAATCAACCTAGCCGTTTTCGACCACAGTGACTTGCCTTGAGGACATTAAACTAAGTTGGGCTCTGGTGTTTTGCCCTTAAAAGGCTAATGTATCCTATTTTGGCGCTGAATGTTCTGGCGTAAGTAGGGCAGGTTAGGATGCTATTGCTGTATTTGTAGTAGATGTTGGCAGGCGGTCGACTCATGAGTTGGTCACGTTTGTCATCTAGTTCTCGCTGCCTTTCGTCTTCAAACGTATTAGCTTTTCTCTGAACGATACGTCTCCATTCAGGTCGCTTTTCAGCAAGGGATTCCCAAGAGGAAGGCTCAATGCCACACCTTTTCATGTGTCTTTTTTCGCCTTCCTCTCATGAGACATCCGAGGCAGATGCCCGCACCAACGCAGCTGACGCCGCATCAGATATGCCTCTATCCCGCTGACATTAGCTCGTCGCAGTACATCG
Source organism: Thera britannica (assembly GCA_939531255.2). NCBI lineage: Eukaryota > Metazoa > Arthropoda > Insecta > Lepidoptera > Geometridae > Thera > Thera britannica. Next base: position 24,123,768 of record OW618034.2, read on the forward strand.
GTGTTGCGAATCCAATCTGACCATTTGATATTCATAATGTCGCGCAGGCATTTCAGATGGAATCTGTCTAGTGTGCGTATGTGTCTGCGGTATAGGCACCATGTCTCTGACGAGTACAGTATATTAGGCAAAACGATAGCCATGTATACTTGGATCTTGGTACTCAGTTTAATGTCGTGGGAGCTAAACACCCTAGCCCGGAGTTTGCCAAAAGCAGCCATAGCACAGCCAGGTCTGCTGTTGATCTCCGAATCAAGGTCACTTTTGGCTGTATGCAGCTACCCAAGTATCGAAATTTATCAACCTGCTTCAAAGCTGTTCCACCAAGCTGCAGATTTAGAGAAGCTTGATCTACAGCATCCATGGTCATTACCTCAGTCTTTTAATACTTATTTTGAGGCCAAATCTACAGCAGGCAGTGTTAAAACTGGTTAACAGGTCTTGAAGTCCCTCTTGAGATTTCGCAACGAAGCATAAGTCATCAGCGTACATAAGCTCGGTAATTAGGTCGTATGCTACCTTGGTGCACGCTTTTAACCTGGTGGGTTTGAAGATACCACCATCTGTGCGAAATCGAATGCGGATGCCTTCAATGTTTGCGTTCAAAGTCTCCCTCACGACAACAGAGAAATATAGAGGAAACAGTGTGGGTGCTAGAACACAGCCCTGCTTTACGCCACATGTAACGGGGAAGTGCTCTGATCTTTTACCATTAATAGTTACACAGCAAGTCATATTGTCATGGAGAAGCCTTATTAAGCGTATAAATTTGTCGGTACATCCCAGTTTGGATAAAACTGTCCATAACGCTTCGCGAGGTACACTGTCGAAAGCTTTCTCTAAGTCAATAAAGCAGAGAAATAGAGGTTGACTTTGTTCTCTGCTCTTTTCTTGCAGTTGCCTCAGAGAAAAAATCGCTTCGCAGGTACCACGGTTTGGACGGAAACCAAACTGGGTCTCAGGCAGGATATTTTCTGACAACTCTATCAGGCGGTTGAGGAGTACCCTAGTAAAAGCTTTTCCTGGAGTAGACAGGAGCGAAATGCCCCTGTATGAATTACAGTCAGAGCGGTCGCCTTTGTTTTTATATAGAGAGCAAACGAGTGAAACCCCAAAATCACAAGGAACCTCCTCGATCTCCCACACTCGTTGAAAGAACTGCCAAATCTTCTGATGCAGCTCTCCTCCTCCATATTTTAGCAACTCCCCTGGTATATTGTCAATGCCAACCGCCTTCTGATTTTTTGGGCCTTGAGAGCATTGACTACTTCTTGGAGAGTTGGAGGGAAATCCAGTTCTTCAGATTGTGGAAGCGATCTTATGTATTCTAGATCAGCAGAACGATCTACGTTTAGTAGATTATTGTAATGTTCTGCCCAACGACTAAGAACTTCTCCTTTGTTGATCAGAAGAGTATCATTTGTTGATTTTAGAGGCACGTTTACTCGATTGGAACATTCCACTAACTTCCTTATCTCACCGAAAAAGTCACCAAGCTGATTCGTATTCGCCAGCCATTGAATGTAGCGAACCTTGTTTTGCCACCAATCATCTTTCACTGTGCGAGTAAGTTTCCGTAGTTGGGATGTACTTTCTTTGACCTTGTCCAAGACAGTCGTCTGATCTTTCGTTCGAAGGAGTTAACGATGTCTTGCTAATGCATCTGTCAAACACTGATCATTTTCGTCGAACCAGTCTTCGCTAACTCGAGGTTTTAGACCTAAGGTTTCAGTGGCTGCATTAAGAACACTCGAAGACAAATACCGCTAGGTTTCATGAACATGTTCTTCTAAAGGTTTGACATTTGCAGTACGGGTATTAATAGCGTTTCTGTATGTTGCAAGTGTTTCAGCAGATTCAAGTTCTTTCAGATGAAAGCAACTGGGCTTAGCCGGGATAACTAGTCGGTGGTCTGACCAGCAGTTTGCACCACGCATGACTCTTGTGAGTGTGACCTCTGAAATATCTGGTTGCCTGACAATAGCATAGTCAATCAGGTCAATCGAGTGTCGGAGAATAAGCGCTGATAACATTTAGGTACTTATCATTTTCCAGATGAAGGCGAAGGGACATGATAAGTAGGTTTTTAGGCAAAGCTCAAAGTCTATCTTTTGTAACCTATTTATGTGTTTATAACTCTGTTGGTTAGCAGTATTATTTGCTAAAAGCTTAGAGCGTGTTTTTGACTGATTCATGTGCCATTATTACTAATTTTAGTTATTTTATTAAGTGTTTTTGGACAAACAAGTTAATTTGTTTACCTTTTAGTAATAAAAGATGTTATTTTATGATTATTTTGTCTTTTATTACTCGAAAGAGGCCACTAATAACTTCGTTGCAGAAATACTTAACTTCAGTTTAGTCAAAACTTTTTATCGCAAGAAGTCATTATCTTTGCATTTTTAGCTTTTAAAAAAACTGCAATGGTTGAATTTGTATTGATTTCAGCTGATTATAAATTAAATACATATTACTATATATTGGCTTTTAAATGATATTGATAACTGTCGTAGTTTTGATGATATGGGCTCTTAAAGTTATAAAAACTTTAAACTGCTTTTGCCAAACTTTTGGATTTGTCGGTTAATGACTTCTTGCAATAAGCCGACGGAATGCATGTTTTTTTGTGAATATATAGGATTTATTAGGTGCTTATATGAGAACACACAATGCGATAAAAGGCCTATTAAACCAACAACACTTGTCTGCAATTTATAGCAGAGCAGAGTGACAGAGCAGAGTGAAAGGTGGAGTCTCACGCTTCGATTATTTGTACGGAGACTGCATGATTTGCAAAGCGATTCCTTTATCAACAAGGGGTCAACCTGCCTTTGTTACTGGTAACTTGATATGCATACAAATGCCACTCTCGTTCTGAAATGCGTACACATTTCATCGTCAGATGAACACAATCGGTATATATCTTTGGGAGAGGATCGTTGGTTTAATCCGACATTGTCGCCCGTCGCCGTCGCCCCCTCGGGAATCTTCTAATGGCGATTCAAACACGCCGCCTATAAACGCATTAACTGACTGTCGGATCACGCTTCGAGACCCCGATGCATTGTCACATACCTAAATCCCTCTATCGGATAAATACCTGGCCGGTAAGCCGCATGGGCCTGATTTATTGCTGCAACTATCATAATATTTGAAAATACCGATACAAGCTTATATACGAACTATCGATCACTTCAAAGGGGCTAAGGAATAGGTCAAACTTTGTCATTTGCGCAATTCAACTTTCATTGGTGAAACTTTCACCGATAGGTATAGATATAAAAGGCAGACGGCTATTACAAAATCATTTATTTTCCATATTTAATTCCTAAAAGCATTATCTAAAGGCCGTAAATCGGCTATTATCGAGGACCCTTTAAAATTCCATGCGGCGTGTTTCAAAGTACGCCAGAGAATGACGCGTCAACTACATCCAGCAAGAAAAATATTGAGACAACAGACCGTTGAGAGCTCTCGCGAGCGACATAATGGCTTTTCATTGAATTCCACTTGCTTTCTTTTGTTTATATCCCATAATGTTTCGATTGGGGCATGATGGAGGGCACCGTGATTACTTTAATAACAATGACGTGGAGCACAAAGGACGAGAACTGAAATTATGTGCGGGGTCGGACGATACGGTTCTCATGCCCCTCACGTAGCAGCCTCGTTCTGACGGTTACCTGCTGCATGTGACATTCAAACATTATCAACACAGCAATAACGAGCGCTTCATACGAACCCATTAGGTTTATGGTTTGATAGTGCTGATAACAGAACCAAGCGGTATCCTCAATGAATGTGTCCATGTAGTTAATTGGACTAATCAATTAAATTGGTCTTCCTATCGGATTTAGATATGACTATCGGTATTGTAAATTAGACAAAGGAAAATGTACAACGTGTCAAAATGGTAGCAATAAACCACAAGTGCATTGAAAGTTCCACAAGCAGTAAACTCAGTTGGGGGTTGACCGGTATGCAAAGGATGGTCTTTGAATTAGGCATGGTAGCCTCGGAAACAAAACGCATATTCTTTAGTTTGATACTCAATAGCTGAGACCCGGAGTGCGCTATATGTATGCAAGCGGCAAAGGGACACGCTGTTTGATATGGTTATTACGTTCTTTGTGGCGGGATAAAAGCGGCGAGACTCACCCGAGTCATTCTGAGATTCGTTGTGATACGCTAAAATTTCTAAAAAGCCCTCGCGTTCGGCTTCCTTGGAAATGGAAATTCATCACAATAAAAACCTGTTGGGTGACAGGATATCTGTGAAAAAAGTTTAATCCGGCGTGACATGACTGGTCGCTATGCATCACGGGAGTGTCACCTATTCTGTTCCGAAATGATTCATCTGTATTCTAGGCATTTTAAAGTTGAAACATTTGTAGCTTCCCAGCATATTTCATCCAGTCCTATGAATGAAATAGTTTGAACTTTGTTGGAAACAATATGAACCGGTTTTATAATAGATCCCGGATCCCAAAACATAGTCATTATATATCAAATCAACGGTTGGGTACATATAAAAAAACTTTTAGAACAAAAAGGCCTCACTCTAGGGGTTTACCACAAAAAGCACTTACTAAAGGAACTAGATAGTTACGTCTCGAATTAATTTCCAAAACATTAAGCTTAATTACTATTGGAAACTGCAAAATGAGTAAGGGCCGAAACAAATCTTATTGTAAATAATTATAAGTTTAAAAAACTTGAGAAACCGACTTCATTGTCAAACGGCTAAACCGATTTTAATCAAATTTGTTTGGGACAATCTAGACGTAAGAATAACCAAATAAAAAAAATAATTCTCTAAATCGGTTCATAAATGACGGAGGCATGCAGTTACAAACATTAAAAAAATTATTTAAAAAAATGGCAACACCGATTTTAATAAAATTAAAATGGGACCAATCTGGAAGCAGTACCTTTCAGATAAAAAAATAATTTTTCAAATCGGCTCACAAATGACGAAGTTATGCGGTAACAAACATAAAAAAAAAACAAAAAAAAAAAAAAAAAAAAAAAAACATACAACCGAATTGAGAACCTCCTCCTTTTTGATTGGAAGTCGGTTAATGACGCAGTTATGCGATAACAAACATTAAAAACATGCAATTGGATATATAGAATAGAACCTCCTTTTTATATGAAGTCGATTAAACAGAAAAGGATAATATGTACGCCTTCGTACGCGCTGAACAGAGCTATCTACTACCAACTAAGCTATGAAAGCTGTAAAATACATGATTTTGAACTGCAGATTTTATAATCAAATACTTGTTGTGCCACCAAACTCGTATCTCCGAGAAGGGTTTCAGATCGCTAGTTTTTATATAATGGCCCTTTTTATAGTGAATCTAAACAGCGTATCAAAGTAAACAATTGACAAAAATGAACAAAAGTATAGATCAAACGAAAGTGGACATTTACAAAAGATACAAATAAAAGTAAGTTTTATATAATCTGAGACTTAACCTTCATTATAATACTAATAAATTTAGAATACTATATAATACCTTTTTACAGAAATGATGAATATTAATGTTCAGATCATAGTAATATTTACTTCAATAATTACTTAAATCATCATTATCATCAGTCAAAAGAAGACCAATGCTGGCTGGAAATCGACCTCCTTTAGACATTTCTAGGACGAAAAGTTCTGAACCTAGTCCCTACCAACTTCCCGCGATCTTTACAATATACCGTTGTCCATCGGGTGAAGGTATGCTCCGCCTTCCAGTTTCTGATAACCATTCAAATATTTTATACTACTTCGAATACCTAAATAGATGTATGAATATTTCGAACGGACTTAAATAGAATCATAAAAAAAGGATCATCATCATTATAAGCCTGAAGAAGTCCACTGCTGGCCATAGGCCTCCCCTACACATCTCCAGGAAGAACGATTCTGAGCCCTTTCCATCCATCGACTCCCGCGATCTTAACAATGTCGTTAAATAATTATAAGTTTAAAAAACTTGAGAAACCGACTTCATTGCCAAACGGCTAAACCGATTTTAATGAAATTTGTTTGGGACAGTCTGGACGTAAAAATAACCTTCCAAATAAAAAAATAATTTTCTAAATCGGTTCATAAATGACGGAGGCATGCAGTTACAAACATTAAAAAAAATATTTAAAAAAAAATGGCAACACTGATTTTAATAAAATTAAAATGGGACCAATCTGGAAGCAGTACCTTTCAGATAAAAAAATAATTTTTCAAATCGGCTCACAAATGACGAAGTTATGCGGTAACAAACATTATTATTATTATTATTATTATGTGCCCTCCGGGTCCCACTGCTGGGCAAAGGCCTCCCCCCATTCCTTCCAGACATCGCGATCCTGGGCTACGCCTGCCCAATCCGCCAGGAAACCATCAAGCTCGTCTCGCCATCTCCGTTTTGGTCTGCCGCGTCGCCTTCTCGCTGGGTCAGAATGCCAAACGGTGGCTATCTTGGCCCACAGCTCATCTGGCATACGGCAAACATGACCAGCCCAGTTCCACTTCAGCTTCGCGGCTTTCAAAGCTACATCTGCGATTTGTGTTTGTGAGCGCAGTTCTGTGTTACGGATTTTATCCAGTCGTTTGACCCCTAGAATACTGCGCTCCATCGCACGTTGGCAAACCTTGAGTTTGGACTTTTGAAGTTGCGTCAATGACCAAGTTTGCGCACCATATGTCAAGACGGGGAGAATGCATGTGTCCATCAGCTTTCGCTTTAGTGACAAACATTAAAAAAAAAAAAAAAAAAAACATACAACCGAATTGAGAACCTCCTCCTTTTTGATTGGAAGTCGGTTAAAAAAATACCACTCGCTTATCGAATTGAAAACATTATAAGAAATACATTATTTTATAATGGAAGTGGTAAAACTTCCATTTAGGTATCAAAAACAGCACACTTACTAAATGTTTATCACAAACATTATTTATTGAACGTTTTTGTATCAAAAGGTTCTACCTGCTGGAGCAGTTCTCGCAATATTTATGGATCACGTTTTCCGCTCGCACGCTCTATCTAAAGATTAAGGGTTCTGCTAATTGCTCCGCGTTCATGTCCAGTTTCAATACAACCGTTTATCTTGCAAGTTTCGAAGTGAATAATCGTATCGATACTATCAGAACTTATCATCTCGTTCTGAATAATGGCAGCTTTAAAATTAGGAGCATCCTCATTCATACAAAATTTAAAACGTATCTTGTAACTCAGAAACACAAGATAGGTAATGATTATTTTTATTGAGGCTAATTTGTTAAGAGTCGATTCCAATTTTAAGGGTACCGCTGGGGAATTAAGGGTTTCCAATAGTAGCCACGATTTTAAACTTAAGATGCCTCTCATACCCAGCATTCGGCTTTTTCAAGCTGATGATGATTCCTAATAATGAAGTCAAAAAATCAGAAGCCTAAGTCCATAATTATATTATTGAAACTTCCAATCATCTCTAAAAAGAATCTTGACGGTCAATATGTTTACCTACCACGGCCATGCAAAAAAGAACTACAGAAAAACTGCTTGCCCAAGTCATTCAGAATATAAAAGGAGCTGCTACCTATGATGCAAGTTCGGATGAAAAGGCTTGGTATACATAGCATAGCTATGTAATGGGTGTTTGCTGTCTCCTCCCCATAGCGACGCATACTTTATGAGGCATGCTTTCCCGCGTCTTGCCTCCAAGCGATCGCGACACGATAATCACAATACGGAGGATGTCTTGATAGTGTAAGAGCTTTGAGGAAAGTTCAGAGATGTTTTGTATAGGAATATCGCAAGAAGTAACGCGAATTCACGATAATTTTTTAGAGGTTATGCTTGGCTTCTTTTTCTTCCTCTTCCTGCCCTTATCTCACTAGGTGGGGTTGGCAAGTAAGTATAGCAAATTATAGTGAGTGACAAAATATGCAGACTTCTCAAATGTTTGTGTCATCAATTGAGAACTAATCAGGATCTAGGGCTGTTCACCAAAGTTCAACACGCCTCAAAAGCATGGAACTGCCTATTCGAGACTACCTCCAGCAAAACAAATTCTCAAAATACTAGAATATATAAAAAGTACAACACAGGCTTTTACACTATTCAGTATTCACAGAGAGCATCCTGACATTTCTTTTCTTCAAAATATGAGGCATTAAATAAGGCGGCTTGAACAGAACACCATGCTATTATATTGTTTGTGTAATTACACTCTATCATTCAACAACTTTAAATGCTAATGCATGCGAAACGCTTGAAATTAGTCATTGTGATAAAAGATCCGCGCTGACGGTCAAAGGAAGCCTTGTTTATTGCGAAGCTGGTGGAATTAATGAGGTAATGCCTTTGGACGATCGTAAAATAAAACACATGCAATAGAATGAACTATAGAAAATTGCTAGGATTTGATATGGACTGAATTTATTTCTTACATAAGCTAGCGTGCCAGCAATCAGGAACTGCCTGCGAAGTTTATAACTGCATTGAATACTCTAATCTTATAAATTAATGATGAGGTCTAATCGAACCGGCTATTCATGAAATAATATTAGGAAAGCAGAAGCAAAGCATAAGTTTAGGTACCATAACTTTTGAAACTATAATGGTTTATCACTTTGGAACACTATACTTTTAATTTTGTGAGTTTTGACTCTCGATTTTTGACACAATTGCATGCACCATGATCACGCGTGTTCACTGAAGTCCACGAGTAACAGAAATGTTACTGAGAGACAAATCGATCTACTCTTTTTCGCACTCTTCTATTGGTTTCGACAATGTGTCGAAATTAAATAATGGTAAATATCCCGTTGTTTATCAAAATAGTATTTCCAAAAGCAATGTAGGTACATAACACTATCAGTGTATCACTATCATGTATGGCACCTAATAATAACGAATTTGAAACAATTGTGTTTTAGGCAACCAAATAGCCATACATATATTTATGCAAACAATGTGCTTATTGTTTCAACTTATCACCATCAGGTATCTTATCGGTCAACGTATCGCGAAATATAACTTTGAACTCTGCACCTCATCCCGTGGACAAGAAGAATCGAATCGATGGAAATCTAATCTTCAAATCTGCGCTTGTTTTGTATGTATTCTGTTATTTATAGGGATGGGTTACAATAGAGCTGGCACCATATAAACAGGCAACGATCGAGACCTTGTCAATTTGCAATGTATCTTCGGCAAGCCGTGAGTCTATGGCCTTATCGAACGAATCTGAAACGCCACATTCTTGATCTCGCCTGATATGAGGAGGCCTTGTATAGACCGCAATTTGAATATTACGCCTATTTTATATGAATTGTGTTGTGGTATCTTATAATGCATCTACGGATACGATATGGGGAACAAGAAAATATTTTGCCATACCTATTATGTTAGTTATATTTGACAATGAATTTATTAGAAAGTTGGGATTCTTTTCTGACTCATCCGAAACCGATTTTAGTTTTACTGCTTGCAAATATTATTAACTCAAATGTTTTCGTTTAATTGCCTAAGCTTATTGAAGTAACGGTCCAAAGGCGCCGCGTTTATTGCCACCCCGTTACTGTCTAGAAATCGGCGAAGGGTTCATTTAAAGAGTTGCAAAATAAAAACAATAGCCACAATAGAAAGCCCCGTTTCAAAATTGCAAGCCCGATATTTGTTTGGACTTTAAACACCGTTATCGTCTCGTAAACGACTTATTTTATTGCCTCAAATAAACCTTTTTGCAAGGTCGCCGGCCGCACAGTTTTTGGCAAACTTTCACCAATAAAACATCACAAAGCTTTGACGCTTGAACTTTACAGAACTGTAAACGGTACGGATGTCAAAAAGTTTGTTTTATTGCTGGTGTATAATGAAACGTTTACAGTACGAGTGGCATTCATGTTGGACAAGCTAACTTCATTAGTCGAAAGTTTCAAGTAGCTTCATGTTTAGGGCTTTGGACAAATAACGCAACAAGTTTACGATGCGTTGGCCATATAGTCTGGTGGGTGGACCAACTACACAATACGACGGCTATATAGCAACCAAGAAAAAACTGAATCGGACTTAAAGATCACCGATATTGTACGCAATTCAAATTAATAGGACTTCGGCTTCATATGAAATACTATAATATGTTTACCTGTGGGTGGTAGAAATCCTTAAAACAAAGTAACTGCCTTCAATTTGCTTAAAATCTGCATAAAATTTTCTTAAATTTTCTTGTTGATTGAAACAACCGTTCGATTCCCAGAGATCCAAGAACTTGTTTTAGCCAAATCATTCGCAATAAAAACCAAATTTCGGCCATACTCAATTACATATTTACAATGCCGCATACTTTAGGCAAAAGGGCGGCAGCAGCGGCGGCGGTGCTCATTTGATAATTGCCTTCAAAGTCTTATAATCACACACTTCACTTTACGACATCTGTTTTATTGCATCTCCGCTATAATCAACATACATTTTGTATCTTTACAAACAGACTCTTTCAATAAGCAGTTTGAGCGGCTCGGCTCCCTATAAAAATAAGCATGCTACAGATTAATTGGCCCGATTACCTTATCCCTGTTCAATTATAAGCCAGTAGGTACGAATTCAATTAGTTATTCATAAAAAGCTCATGATAAATGAATTCAAAACGATTATCTTAATTGCCTCAAGGTCTACGCAAATAAAGGCAGGACAATAAAAATCGCGCCGGTAATTGGCCGATGTATGGAGATTATAGTCCGCTTTACTGGTTATTAGAATGTGTTTATACATGACAACGAAATTTACTGTTGTAAAGCATTTCTAAAGCCGCAAAGCGCTTACAATGAGAAACATGTCGGTCTTCGAACACACGTCCGAGCGAGGCGCTTGACTGACAGGCAAATAAAAGTACACAAAAAGATGTCGTCGATGTTAAAGCTCGCGCCCAACAAGCAACGATCCGACAGGACGACGACGGTCGATGAGGTCGCATACAACGCAAGCCGTAAACGTAATAAGCAAACTATTCTTAACGAAGCTCCAGTGACATTTATACTTATTAGAACTCAGTCCGAATTAACTTTCATCTTGGAACAATAATAACAACACACAATGGAACAATACACGATATGTCAGAGTGAAGGCAATAGTTGCCGTAGTTGAGGTGAGCGAGTGTCCGGTCCGGCGTGAGTTCCCAGGTGTGTGGAGGAGTTGTATGGAGCGGGGGCGGGTGCGGGGAGCGCGGGGCGGCAGACCACCGGCGCTGCGCCCGCGCCGCGCTCTCCGCCGCATAATTACTGTGTACAGGCATACGCACACATCCAAGACCCCGCATCGATAAAACATTAAATTAAATTTTATCTGCCTTGTAAATTTCACGGGCATTGATTGAGTTTTTGGTATATGGACTCCGATTTAGACACGAAAAGTAGACGGTAGCCATACCCAAATCGGACGCGGTAGCATAGCGGTCAGTTTTACGACCGTCTCCCGCATCGATCACCATCGGTCCCCCGACGTTGATAAAACGCCACTAAATCGATAGAATATCAACTGTAAATTTTTATCTCTATCAAATCACCATACGAATGCGACCTTTTGATCCCGCACGCCGACATGGGTGCATTGTCAAAACGCGATAAGGTGGAAAAGCGATATATTTGCATTCCTTGCATGTTTGACTTAGCGATCGAAAATGGCTTCTATATTTGTTCAGTGAAATGTCAGAATGTGTCGTGAGAACGTCAGAGGAGCGGCGTATGACCGGCGCAGGCACTTCGTGTTGGCCCGGTCACGCGAGCTCGGCCCGAGCCAAGCCGAGTCGCTACACTTGTACTTGTGTACTTACACAGCGAAGATCCAACAGCCAACAGCCCTCACCATTACACGAACTGTTTCAGCCTTAGGTTATTCTAACTGCCTCGTGCTTGATGATTTCTCTGCATAATCATGAATACCTTTAAGTTTATTGACTTTGAATTCACTTTTGTCCCATACTCGTAAACAGCCTCCGGAAGGGTATCGTTCTATTTACGAACATAATGTGAAAATGATATTGTAAGGTTGTGACCGCTGCGTCGTCGTTAGCTCCACCATTATACGATACAAACGTTCAGCCTGTTATTACGGTCGCATACAAAATATCAATAAGCAGCAATATCGAGGGCTAGCGATTACGAGAATAGGAAGAAGCGAGGTTAACAAACTCAGCAGGAAGACTTGATGATAGAGGACCGTCTCACATAACTCTCTCGATAATCGATGATTCATAATTGAGACTTCGAAGAGTTCTAAATCATTAGATAACTATGAAACATGATCTCATAATTACCGGCGGGGTCGGTACAAAACCAACAAAGCGGACGGGAAGACTGTAATTCAACGGACCATCTGTGGAGGCGACCCAGTAATGGCCATCTAAATCACTGGACGTAATCGCAACAGTGATTTTAAACAGAGGTCACGAAGCACTCCTATTGGGTTATATTTATGAAGACAAAAAAGGTACGGACTCTCTGGATGCCATTGATCACGCAGTGTTTTTGCTGTATTATGTCAGTTTTCTCATAATCGATATAAAAGGTCGTGTCACATGGTGGATACTTTCATCGCTCAGCTTCGTATCTTCAAAGGTGTCTTAAAGAACATTAAAAAGATAGTCCTGACAATATTTTGAACATAAATCGTAAAGTCGGGTCTATGGCGCGCTCGGTGAAGTCGGGATCACGAAGCTTCTACAAATGACTGCGTATCCTTATCAGGTAGCACCGGGCCGGGACTCGCTGTGAATTATTTTTATAGCGTTTTAAGATGGTCCCTCCCGCATCTCTTCTAAGATCTAGTTACATTATTACCCCATATGAATACAAGGCTTTTATAGCTCATCTCATCAAGCACCTTTCATAACAGTTCATCTCGGTACACCGGGTTCTGGTATCCATAAATATTTGTACGATCTCAAATATAAATTCCGTTCCGGTTTTATTTTTAATTGGAGTAAGCGCTCCTTTTACATGCTCAGTCGATAAAAAAATTGATTGTGATCGCGCTCGTGTGTTTTGTCTATAAAGTCAATTTTCGTTCGGCATTCCGAAGCCACAATAAATCGAGGTTCATTACAGAAATCGCCGTAAAATACCTGAGCGATTCGACATCGAAGCGCCGAGCTCCGGCTCGTGTAGTGGAGACGAGCCGTAGTGTGCGTGCGAGCGGCACACCTCGCTGGATGTGGCGGCCGGGAACAGGTAGTGTTGTGTTGTGTATAAACAAATAACAAAATCGACTTGTCTTACCGAGCGCGCCAAGGTCGGGCCCGCGCCCGCGCTCGCCTCGCGGCGGCGACCGGCGCGCCGCTGCTTGAACTGACCGAGCCCCATCCACTCAAACTTTTAAACTTTTTTTATCCAAAAGCTCTTATTTATTGTGATGCCCGAGTATTTGGGCTTACAGTTTGTATAAGCAATCAATTTATTCATTTAGAGTTTAGACGAACCCGTTCCTAACCTATATAAATAAATGAGTGAGTTTATTAAATATCTAGCGGCCGACGGAGATTTGGAGTGCGATAGGACAATAAACGTTTTTATTTTGACAATATAATAAACACGTCAAATAAGCATCTGCGATAAAAAGTATGCTCGCTGGAACATAAAACTAGAGCTTAACGGTACGACACAACAAACGTAGGAAACGTGTCCATGAAATCGATATCTTAAACTTTTGGTTCGATCGATTTCGTGATGAATGGTGGGTGATATTCAATCCCGATCGATTCGTGAATGGCGGGCGGAAGTGCCGCGGCGTCGGACGTCTGTCAAGCCGTATAAACCTCGGGAAGAGGAGACCACGACTGGTGCTGTGACAAATCGCGGCATGCCTGCACTGCTTCTAATCGTTCTGCTTTGCGTCGACAATGATCCTCATTTAATTTAATTAACGCTTGAATGCACTCGGCCATGTGAACGAACTTCAGTGACTGTTTTAATGATTTTCCTGTTTCTTTTTAATAGGTGCCACACTTTGTCACGTCTGGAGATAATCTCATCAACGATCTCGCTGATGAACATGAACAGGGCAATATTTTACTTTCTACAGCTTCTAAATAAGTGCTTTATTAACTTGGTGGCTTTATATCAACATCATAACTCTTAGAAGCTTCTATTTTTAAACAACACATGAAATAAAAAAATAATTTGTACATCTAATACCCAACTACGAGTGAGCCACAAAAAATACGTTGCCCTAACAAGAACTTATTAGAGTCGTAATAGCTATTGTACAGTCTCCAAAATTGCTCCTAAGCCAAATGTCTTTCATCAAGACCCTCCTCTTTAGGTGGTTATTAACAAAAACTAGTTACAGACAACAAGACAGTAGCAACCCAGTATTATTACATCTCAAAAAACATGTAAATCGATCCGTAGCACGCAACAGTAGCATGCAAGGAATATTTAAACTTTTTTCTACATTCAGTAGTGATGTAGAGACGGGCTAAATGACTGTCGTTATGATAAAATTCTAATTTTTTTATCATTTAAAATGTATGTTACTTTACATACTTACTTACTTATGTTAATTCAAGGATAAAGATATGCATAGACTTTTAAGGAAATGTTTCACAAAGGAAGGGAACTGGCATGATAAGACTTGACTTATCTTCCGTCGACCCGCTTTCGTACTTTTTACCTTTATGTCAATTATTAATGTTGGTATTGTAATAATAACTATCCATCCTATATTATATATTATATTATAATAAGTATCCAATAATAGTATCCATTATACGAAGCATTATTCTCGAGCACGCCGCAATACCGAGCACGTAATATTCCTTTCAAAACAAAGAGCAAAACATTACGAACGTCAATTAAAGCATTGCTCTAGTATCGCTGTCTCAATCGTACATATTGTATCGATATAAAGTACGGGCCGCTTATGAGGACACAATTACAATCCTTTATATTCTCCATAGACCTTTTAGGGTTGTGCTAACCAGCTCGTGGCTCTGCGTAGTCTGCAGACGTCGCGAACACAGGCGCGGCAATGTCGTGGCACCCAGGGGCACAGCATTATGTCCCCCATCGCGTATTGTTTGTCACTCAGACGGATTTTACGGCGACAAATGGCTGCGGAGATCCAGGATAAACACACTAGCACAATACTACTCTAAATAAATTAATACAACATTAGTACAGTTTCAATTCATTATCCGTTTCTAATTTACATTACATGCTCTTCGTATCTTGATTGCGTTGATAAGAGAATGTATGGAGCGTCAGTGCTTCTAATTGGCATCGTTGATCATTATTTACCAACTAAATGATTACGTATTGATTCTATGATTGCATTGAAAGGCAATAATTTGAGAGTGAGTACTTACAATAACTTACATAATATACATTCGAAAGTAAAAAAATAACATTCACCACACGATTGTAAAAGTGTATCGAATTGCAAAACTCATCGTTGAGATGCGCACGTTACACTGTTTCAGTGAAAACGTGCTTAATCGTAATTACAGCTATAAATATTAGACATGCATGTAGTAATAGGTAAGTACCAACGTATAATAGAGCCTATAGATTTAACTGGAATAGCCCCTGTCCCGTCACCCTCCACTCATTACGCAATAAACCGTGACAATTTGCAAGCGAAAGGGCAAAGGAGTGCGTACAAAATTGCGTCCAATTTTCCTCTCACACAATCGTAGGATTAGAGCAAAATTTATACGTCTGGCTTTTTCAAATTAGAACCACGCCCTGGCTTAATTTGGTCTGTGGACAATGCAATTCCATTTCCAAGGCCATGGGTAACAGCGGGCTTTACCTTAGTCAAGGGCTTATGCTTTAGTCCAGGTATTTAACAGCCACTTTTTACTTTTTTTATTTGTACGCCGCATTTGTTTCATCGGGATTGCTGTCCGTTTGAGGCAGCTTTACCTACAGTTTACATTCTATTGAATATCTGTAGAGAAACAGGCTTTTAAGGTTTAAATGTCAGAGAAGCACTGTTGTTTATATTATAAACAAAAAACCTGTGTGTCCAGAAGCTATGGGACAGACAAATCCACCGCAGATCCCCAGATAGCAGCTTACATGCCTCTAAGAGGCTGATAACCTCTATCTGAACCATATAATTATCGGAGATACCACTGGCCGAGACGACTAATACTCATCTTAATCTGTAGCTCATTTACTGTAACTTGGCTCTTATGATGAAGGGAATAGAGGTGAGCTGAGACGAGCTGGGTGGACTGTGGTCCGTCAAGTCACCGTTGGCACGAAGCCTACGTCGCCGCCACGATTTGGTCTATAATTAAGAAATAAGTTAAGATACGGTTTTTAGCTGACTTTTTACAAAGCGTCTTGCGGGCCAAAGCAATTAACCCGCCTTGTAAATTGAATGTTTGCTTTATAGTGATTAGTAATTAACTTTGAAGTTTTTATAAAAAGCTCACGACGGCATTGATCGTATTGACGCTCATTTGTTTTGTTTGTTGCCAGCACAAGTCTATTTTGTATGGTAGGTAATTAATTTATAGTTTGTTTCTTTACTGTTCTGTGGGTTTTGCTATCATTCCAACGCGTTGTGCGTTCCTCTTCATCATTATTACAATATGCCTAGTTTTCAGAGACGCACAGATGCATGTTTATAGTGCTGCTTCCTTATACTGCATAATTGTTTTGGACATCTAAAATCACATCCGTTTCCGAGAAGCTATTTACGAGATTAGGATGAGGACTTGGGATCTTAGGCAAGCTCTTTCACTGTTGGGTGTTCACACATAGCTCTGACCCCACATAGAAAAAAACAATGACTCTTGCAACGAATACACAAAACTCCATCTTAAATAGTCCACCGTCCTTGATTGTTTAGATTAAATGAAGTGGTACCAGTGGTCAATTCCGGTCATTTGCAAATGCAACTGTCCGAAGACATCTGTTGTTCTGCTTCTAATTGGTTCTGTTCAATCTCTGGGAACTGTCGTACTTCTCTAAGTAGTTCCTACGCTATTGTTCGTAGAGTTCAAGCATAGGCTATATCTAGGCCCCTAAGCATATGAAGTTCATAGTAACAGGTTTGAGTATGTCGTAACGAATCGAAAAGTCGCTGACAAGACCGTAGTTGTAAGTGATTATGGTTAAAACAAACAGATAGCTTTATTTTAAAACAAATGTAATTTTCTTAGACCCAATACTTTTTCAGTTGACTAAAGCAGCATAAAATATAATTACCGTTAGTATCATTTTTTAATGGTAAAAGCGATGAAAAAAACAGAAATTGGTGGTTCCGATTTCCATGCTTGGGGGTAAAATTGGGACAATAGTACATCTCCGAAAAAAGATTTCGTACATGGACGAACGGTGTGAAGAATAATATGAATAAGAAAGAAGTGAATATGGAGATAGAAGCTGATACAGGAGAATGGAAGAAGAGAACATGTGCTGACCCCACATAAAGTGGAATAAGGGCAGGAAGAAAAGGTAGTACATCTCCGGGCGAACTCATTTATTACCAAGTGCACACTACTAATACTAACAATTAATTAGTACTGTACAAATATCAAAAGCATACCATGCCACCTTAGTGTCAAAGTACACGATACCAACGTTAAAGAAATTCCCATGTCCAGAGCGTTTAAAGAACGCAGCTCAAAACACTGACAACTCGCTCTAATGCCCAGGTAATTTCAGAAAAGTGATTATTTTGCCATTCAAAGGTGTCCCCAGCAGAGTATTTCTAAATCCATTAAGCGTTTTGAATACGCATTTGCATAGAAAACAGCTTGCTGGTACAAAATCAAAGTCCTGAGAAGATCTGCTCGAGGATGTTACCAATTTTCTAATTAAGTTTAGAGGATTTATTCACTTTTAGTTAGTCATAGTTGCAATTGAAGAGTCAGAAGCATTCTTCCACTCTATAAAAAGATAAAAGGTCCATCTTATCCTAAGACATATTTTATTAAACCTATATGAAGTACCTTATACGAAGTACCTGTACGAAGTACCTAGAGGAAGTACCTATACGATTACCATTACAAGAGTTGATTGCTCGTTTGTAACGCTGATAGAAAATCTATGGTAACAAGCTTCATGTGTGATTGCGTCCTCAGAGCCTGATGTCGTACGGCAATTTTCCATTGAGCGACTCCTGCCCACACGCATAGACTTTATAACCTAAAACAGCTAATGACTATCATCCGAAATAGTTGAGTAGGACGCGTGAGTGAAAATTATGATTAATATCTGTTTAGCTAACGGTTCTGAGTGAGCAGCGATGTTGGGTGGGAATAGCAAAGTGGTAGAGGTCAATCTCGTGGTTTGTCTATTGTTTACAATGCTAGGCTTTTTATATTGACTGAGCATCAGTTTGACTGATCTGCAAAGTTTATTTAATGAGCAATTTTTTTTTTGTCTCAATGCAACAGAAAAGGAAAAAGAACGAATGCAGGAAGGCTCCACAAGTAATAAATAAAAGAAAAAAAACATTAAACACCTAAGAAACACAAAAACGAGCACACACATAATCCTATGTTTTAATATTAAAAAGGGTGCCAACAGTAATCAATTTATTATGTAGGTATTGTTGAGCCAAAATGGTCCATTGGATTATTAGGAAAGAAGAAAGTAAAGATGATGAAGTGCAACAATCTCAATTTTCCTAAAAGTATGAGTTCCTAGAGATATGAGAGAATGTTTACTGTGCCTCTAGATATAGGTCACAAAGAATGTATATAAATGGTTGCAAAACTACATCTTGCTTCAAAATTTTCTTATAAAGATGTCAAAACAATAATACGTTGTAGTAAAAGATATGCCTTCAAATATAGAGTTCAACTGTCAATCCAACAAAACACCTACAACACAAACCGTACCAGCGCAACCTTACGGTTCTCCATAGAAATTAAAGGGAACTAATTGACTGACAAGACTTGACGAGTTTACGTGAATCAAGAATGTTTCTCCCACACGTTGCAATTTCTTTGTTCGTACATTCCCGAGATTATTATTCATGGGTTAGTGAGTCACGCCTTATCAGTGACTGTTTGAGGTGCAAAGTGATTATCATTATGACATCCTTTGGCAAAAGATAAGGGTTTTGTGTTTATATAAGCCTGAAAAGGTATGCTGGTGGTTTTGGGAATTTTACATTTTTAACAGGTAATTTAAAAATGTATCGAACCAAATGAATGCCAAATCAAAGTTTGTCAGCAAGAAATAAAATCTACGTTGCTTCTATTTTTATGAATAACGAGATATTTACCATGATTTAATTTTGCGAGTTTTGTAGTTTAAACGAGTTTTTGAGTTTCATAAAAATATTGTTAAAAACCATGATAGTATCAAAAGTTTAATGAAATCGTTGGTACACAACTCCGACTCGGACTTGGCAGATTTTGGGCATTTTTGGGCCCACCTTTTATTTATATTAATTTTAAGTAGGTTTTTACATGTGATAAAATTCATTTGGCTAGCTTATTACGCTTTATTTTTTCGAGACATTTGGTTCACTACGACTTTGATGTCAATCATCTCGATAAAACGAAAATTGATAAGACGGATAACAATGATAAAAATTTAAATTTAAAAAACTAATGTTCTCAAATACTAATATATAAATATCCAGAAGTATGTAAACAAACTGGTAGATGCTGCGTGGATAAACGTTAATCAAGCTTGTAAAACTCGAATTAACTTCGCTTGTCGGTACATTTATACAAGCTGGGATGAAGGCAGGACTCCTGGGTTTGTCTGTGAATGAGGCTTAGGGCTGCCAGATATCAGAAGACAATGCATATTTTACGAATTTTTCGTCACAACCTGTTCCAAATCTTATTCAAACAAGTCTGCACAATTGCGTTGCATAATGTGTAAAATAGGATAGTAATTAATTATTTGTAGTCTGAACTTTTGACATGATGTTATTCATTTTGGACAGCAACCCTACTAGTTTAATGTAAAGTTTTGATATAAAAAATCCACATACCATTTCTCTGTTACGTTCAAATCGGCGTGTGAAATCAAACACTTTTCAAAATTAAATGACCTTTGTGCACCATTCGGTTTAACCGATCGATCAAGATCTGTCATCTTGGAGAAACTGCAGGGAGGTAAGACGTTATACCGTAATACAAAACAATCGTAGTTTTGAAGATAACCCTAGCTCTGACATTTACCTACTCAGATGATCTACACGGGCGATCGTATGTAGGTTAGAGCAATTAACCCGCCAAGATCAACCCTACCCAATTATAATTCAATGAAAGTCGCTATAGCTAGCACGTAAGCTGTTATTCCACTTATAAGCCAAGTTAAAAGGCACTAAACCCTAGGTAAAAAGCCCGGTATGAAACAAAAGTAAAATAAATTAAAACAATCGCCATTTCACTATATTGCTTCAGATTGCTTTAATTGGCAATAGTCGCCGAGCAATTAATTGCGTTCAAATTGCCGATGTAAGAGTTCTGTAGCCCTGGCTCGGAGGCCCAGAGCTTTACTGACAGCCCCTATTTAATAATAGTCTTCGCGGGGAAGATTATCTGTGCTGCGTCCGCCTTGAGCCTAGTAGTCCTGTCTGCCGTCATTATGCAATTGAAACTTAGTGAATTATTACGCACGATAATAATCTCCATAAATAAATAAATGGAGCGTCTCTGGAGCCTTTCTGGGAGGTGGAGTACAACGTAATCCACGAAGGATCTCTTCCTTTAGCGTGGAATTTAAAGGTATTCGCGCTTTGAAAGAAGCTATTGACTACTAGCTATACATTATACCCCCTACGGACAGTTTATTTTTTCTTGTCTTTCATTTGTCTTTCATTGATCTTATCCTTTAACTATAGTACGTACCTAGTACTAGTAATACTGCTCTTTGTGAAGGGCTCTTTCAGGAAAGTACATACCACCATGCCCTTTTTCTGCCGTGAAACTGCATTGCTATGTTTCGGTTTGAAGGGTGTGGGTTCCAGTGAAATTACTAGCACGTGAGGCTTGACATCTGTACCCACCTAATACCTATGCCTCAAGTTGATGGACGCAGGACAGTGTATCGTAGGGCACGTCCCTGACGTGCGTGACCTACGAGGCAATACTTTGTTATAGGCGATGGTTACCACTTAACATCAGGTGGGCCATATGCTTGTTCCATCAGTTAGTTGTATAAAAAACAAAAAAAGAAATCTAAGTAGCCCACGGATTTCATTTTTCAGTCTTCATGCTAAACACATAATATTTTTTCTCATCATATTTTGTATAGCTCGCTTTACGGAACGTACCCGTAGTATAACCAAAACATTTTAAAAGGAAGAATTCGTTAGAAAAATATATTCTTTGCTATTGCATGGTAATTACTTTTTTATAGCCACAATTTTTCATTATGCTTGGAAGTCGATTATCGTCCTGTAACGTCTAATTTGCATTTTCTTTACGTATAAAGTAGATAATACGAGGGTATACTTAGTAGCATTCATTAGTGTCATATTGTGAAATTACTTGTAGCCAAGTATTATGTTAATCATGAGTTTTTTTTAATTTGTATTAGAACAAATGCTCGCGTTTTTGAGAAAACACTGGTGGTCTAGTAATAGCATCCCCGCCTTCCGATCCTAGGCGTGGTTCAAAGTCAGTCGTGCATCGATGAGTTTTTCTGTCTGAAAATTTATATGCACTTAGCACTCTCAAACGGTGAAGGAAAACATCTTGAGAAAACCGGCATGTTGTAGTACCTAAAAAGTTAAAGCATGTGCCATGTGTCACGCAAAAGGGCCCGCCAAAGGCCTACTTTGCGGAAACCAGTCCGCACACCAAGTGCGGATCAGAAAATTTGCCGAAATGCCCGTGTTTATCTTTTCTTGGCCTTTATTAGAACTCATTACGAAAACTTTATCAAGAAATTACTACGTATACCTTTATCAATTGAATATATTTTGAGTCATCCAAGATTATTCATCTAAACATACTCGCCTGTCACATCACTGAAGGCCTGCCTGCAAATATCGCTGTCATATACAATACATACGCTCAAATATCGCTACATACACATAAATAGCGCATCATTTTATTATTATAGAAATTAAGGTCAGTGGCAAATATAAATTATGGCTAGATTGTAATAGTATTAGAGTGTGTTATAGAACATAGCGTACATTGAGTACCTATTACTAAAAAAAAATCATCACTAAAGATCTGCCTGCAAATATCGTCGTCATATCTGACAGCGTTTCACTGACCGCCATCGCTATCGCGCTAGATGTGCGCAAGGCTTAACCATACCTAGAAACACACTATTATATATTTAGTACGCTAGTCTAAAACCCATTTCCTAGCAAATGGTTTATCCATCCACTCATCTAAATATTCATTGTATTAATGGGTCACCTCCCATCCCTATAGGATATACAGCCAATCAATTACTCCATATAGCCATGTCGTAGACGTTGGGTATACGGGACACAATCTAATTGAATTTATGCGGTATTGCGACAACCTAGAAATGCTTTATTGCTAATTGATCGAGTATAGGTTCCGCAATATGATATCGGAAAACATGAGCGAGAACTGAGGGACTACCGTCAACTCAAGTCGTGCAGTTTGAACTTTATATATTTCAAGTAGAGTCTGTTCAGAAAGAGAACCGTCGTGGGATTGGAGGGCGCTGCTGTGCTTAATCCCCTTTTTTGTTTAGTGTGCAATACAATAGCGCGTCTGTTGCGTTTTGATCCTATCACAACTAGTGTACTATTCCTTTATTTAATTTTTATGATGCAAAATGCTGACAGAAAGAAAAGGATGAGCTGCCATATCAAAATTGAAACGTTAGTTCTCAATTTGGCCACGACGCGGACGGTTCTCTTTCTGAACAGACTCTACATAATATTTACATTTTAGTCGCGTTTTTTCGTCCCATGCGAAAACAAAACCTTACCTATTTTTTATTGATTTTATAGTGGTCTACAATGTGGTGTACACTTAGAAAATAAATAGGGAATCACAAAGATTTTAATAATGTCTCAAAAGTTAAGATCCAAGCGGGATTTGAACCCGCGATCTTCCCCTTGGTACGGGGCTGTGCTGACCGCTGCGCCATTGGATCCTAATCACACTTTTGGGACATTATCAAAATCTATGTGAAAACCTTACCTTCTTCTACCTTAAACATAAACTAAGTAGAACAACAAATATATAGTACTAATCCGCTAATCTAATCTAAGTAAGTTAACTTAATGCAGACTTGTGTGTGCACCCCACGTAACACCTGCAAATCCTGCAAAGCGAAATAAGGTGTATTAGACACAACAATAATACCACAAGAAATAAAAAACTTAATAAGATTCGACACGTGTTTCGCCTCTCTACGAGGCATCCTCAGGAAAATCGACTATCTGTGCACTATTAGGACGTGTTGCCTTGTCGAGCGCTGAGCAGAAAATATTATTGTTGTGTCTAATACACCTTATTTCGCTTTGCAGGATTTGCAGGTGTTACGTGGGGTGCACACACAAGTCTGCATTAAGTTAACTTACTTAGATTAGATTAGCGGATTAGTACTATATATTTGTTGTTCTACTTAGTTTATGTTTAACAATGGAATTCCGCAAAGTCACGCCTGAATCTATTAATTTTCTTCTACCTTTACAAGTTCTCATTATATCAAAAACTACCCCTTACCTTTACAAATTCCCATTATAATATATCTAAAACTACAGCCATTTGTTTGACTTTATGTTATTTCAAGCGTTTTGAATATAAACCTGCTAGTGTTCACATTTAATTAATTGTCACTCAGGGGGCTAATTCTCGGGCCGATCTCGATCATTTTGCAATTTTATTTTATTGCTTCTTTTGGAAGAGAGAATGCCAGATTTCCTTGAGTAATTCATCAACAACCTCATCATAAAAGCCTCAACAGCTACGATATACGGAAAACGTAGAAAAAGTGCGGGGTTGTGAAAAGAAGCAATAAAATAAAATTGCAAAATGATCGAGATCGGCCCTAGAATTAGCCCCCAGATTAATTCAGTCTTCTACGACTTTATCTCTCTCGTTTCTATCAACTTTTTCTTCTTCTTCGTGTTACTAGTTCTTGCAAACCATTGCGGTGAAAGGATTTTAAAGGCACCCCAAAGAGACCACCAAGTGCACAATGCAAGTGCCTATAGCTCTTCTTGAGAAGCTTGAGTGCCTCTTAGCATCTTTTTCAGAATAATTGAATAATTAAATAATTGTGGGTGGTTTCTATCAATGATAGTAACCCTCCAGAAATCACGGTAACTAGTATTGTTGAAATATTTCTTTGAATCGTGGCCTGCTTATGCATCGTATATCTGTTGAATGGCTCCACCAAGGACCCGCCAGACGAGATAACCTGTGTTAGTTGACTGTGTCTTAAAGTATTCTCTCTTCTAAAGTATTGCTGTCATTGGAGAGATTTTAAAGAGATCTACTTTCAAGACAGGCTCGCCTATAAATTGATGTTTGAATTCATTCTGAGCAACAAATTAGATGTAACAAGAAAACTGATCATCGTTGGGTTTCACCACATGAATACCAAGATCTGTTGGTTCGTTTCACTTATTGACGTAACAACGTCTTATAATTCGATTGAGCCGGCTACACGCACGAAAAAACATGACGTCATGCGGCGTTACCTCGCTCTGAGGCGTTCCATTTATTGAAGTATTTTCTTAAGACGTTGTCACGTTCAACTATCGTCAGTAAACCGACTTTACAGACCACCGATTTTATATTTGTTATTAACTTGGATCGTGGGTTCAAATCCAGTCGTGCATACATTTTTGGACAGAAAATCTAATTGGTATACCAATTAGATTTTCTGTCCAAAAATGTACGCGCACTTATACTAGTACTCTCAAACGGTGAAGTAAACATCGTGTGGAAACCGGTATGTTCGAGAAGCTAAAAAAGTTTTAAGCTCCACTTTAAATTCTTCCACCACACTCTGGTTCAAAAGAATGAACCAGTGATACGATAGGAGAGAGAAAATGGATCCTACAAAAGCAATAATTACAAAATGCTATAATCTTCGTGCTGCAATTTATTAATTAAATGCTACTAAAGTAACATGTAATTTCATACCTCGAACTGCTGTAAACAATAATAGCAAAAACTTCTAGTATTTTTAAAATACAAAGCATTTCGATAATTATATGCCAACTCTGCCAAGTACAAAAATAGAACAGATGTACTGTCATCGACATTGGCAACACAGGATGACAAACACGACCGAAAATAAATCATCATAATTTAAAAATTATATGCATAAAACAAAAAACAGAGTAGCTGACGTTTCGGACAAATTTTGCTGGGACACATTGTCCCAAATGACACTTTTGATTTTAATATTATTTTTACTGACGTTTCGGACACCATTCAAAATAACTGCATTGTACAGTCAGGTAAAAAACAGGTTTTTACCGAGACGCGGCGGTGCCGGCGGCGGCATAGCAAGGTGACGAAATAGATTTATTTATTTATTTATTTATTTATTTATTTATTTATTTATTTATTTATTTATTTATTTATTTATTTATTTATTTATTTATTTATTTATTTATTTATTTATTTATTTTTTTATTTATTTATTTATTTATTTATTTATTTATTTATTTATTTATTTATTTTTTATTTATTTATTTATTTATTTTTATTTATTTATTTATTTATTTATTTATTTATTTATTTATTTTATTATTTATTTTATTATTTATTTTATTATTTATTTATTTATTTATTTATTTAAAGTTAAAGTGTGAAAGTGAACGAAATTATGTGGCAGTTTATATTGTTCTTCATGTTTTTTGGGGGTAAAAAAAATTCGAAATCCACGATTAATTTCAATGAACACCTACATATTACTTTGACTGAATTTGAGCAAGGACAAATAAATATTGAATAACGCCTTGTTATATAAAAATAGAAAAAAAAACAAAAATAAAAAAGTTTTATTTAAAAAGATAATATAGAAAATAGATGATTTTAAAGTGTTTATTTGGTAAAATATTAGAAGAATATAAGAAAATTTATAATTTTAAAGTTTTTATTAGGTAAAATACTGTGCCAAATGCTGTGTAAATTACTGTGATTGTTCTAGGTTAATGTTTTTATTTATCTTGCTATAGAGGTTTACTGTTTTTTAATTGGATAATAGGTCTTGGAGATGATTAATACTAATAAATAATACGCCTTGTTGATGTTGAAAACAAATAATAAGTAATAATTTTAGGTCTGTTTTAGCTATTGATTATTTGTGATTTTTAAACATACTCGTTACTGTCTTAGAATAATTAAAAAACATCTTTAATATATTTTTATGTGATCATACACAAGATATAGGTTTATGCCAAATATACGCTGTGTGAATGAGACTTGTTGTTTTTTTTTAACTTATAAGTACTTCACCACACGCTCGCAAAGCAATTTGATTAGCTTTATCACATTACATTATATTTTGCCTAAACATATTTTACTTGACTGTACTCAAAAGTATTAATAATTTGATGGTGTCCGAAACGTCAGTAAAAATAATATTAAAATCAAAAGTGTCATTTGGGACACTTTGTCCCAGCGAAATTTGTCCGCAACGTCAGCTACTCAAAAAACGAGAACGGACATAGTACAAAAGACAGGAAGATTTTAACGTATGAGTATTTGTAGGTACATAACATTATAGCTATTTACAGTACTAGATAAAAATATTACACATCGGCTAATTTCGGCCGGCGCTCTTATATTTACGCAATATTCACCACGGCATGTTTATCAAAACTTTTTTTTAATTTTTGATTGTACTTTCTGGGTTAAAGTTTTCTGTAATATTCCACTATCTTTCTTTATTCTTTCTTTGTAAGCTTAATTACGTTTAATCTCACTGCATTTATCTATCATCGAATTTTAATTAAAGCTTTCATCATTTTATAATAATAAGTTGATGATACACACTAGCAAACATTTTTTTTACGGAACTCAAATCTTCTCCTACCTTGGCTTCAATTATGTAAAAAAATAAAAAATGGGTGGTTCTTACGACAGGGATAGGGTGATGATGATGTTAGATTTCGTGACTCTAAGATATTTTCGAATTACAGATACGCTAGTAGTTACTATGATGACACGGTAACGTCACAGAATAGATAATAGTTAGTATCAAGCATCTTACGGCGTTTTTCGTGACTGTATGTACTATACATAGGTACCTATTATAGATTTTATGAACTAGCGGCCGCCCGCGGCAGGCTTTGCCCGCTTAGTAGTGGTCATTGCTAACATCCATCCTGTGGAATGTTTGTTTTATTTACCTGCATGATTTTGTAGATCTACTGCATTTAGTTAGGTATTATGAATAAGGTAGGCAAGGCACTGAGGGCTGGTTTCCGCAAGGCTTCTAGTTGGCCCTTTTTGCGTGGCGCTTGACACCAACGTGTTGCTCGAACTGTCACGCCGGTTTCCTCACGATGTTTTACTGGCATAGTGCACACACATTTTTCTACAGAAAAACTACTTTGTACACGACTGGATTTGAACCCACGACCTTATGCGGATCGGACGGCGGGTCCGCTACGTCTAGACCACCAGTGCTCTCTGCCAACGAGCTTACCTGATGGTGGATTCAGAGGAGCTGGTAATCATTATAATCATATATGTAGGTAGGCGTTCTGTGGGAAAATGGGACTTCTCAGCAAATAGGTAGGTATGTACTTATAGGTACTTAGGTAGGTAACTTATCATCATCATTATTATTATTATTAAAAGCCTGTTGTGTCCCACTGCAGAGCAAAGGCCTCCCTCCCTTCTCTCCATTCATCTCTTGTTTGGGCTACTGTGGATCATCATCATTATTATAAATTGTACAGATTAGTATTTTTGTAACGAATAAACTCAAAAACTACTGGACTGATAAACTTCTTTTGCCACTATAATGCTGAATTATCCCCGAATAACATAGTTACATTATACCTAGTTCGAGCAAATGAAACCTACAGGAAATGAGTCTCTTTCACCAATAACTCT
Source organism: Thera britannica (assembly GCA_939531255.2). Classification (NCBI taxonomy): domain Eukaryota; kingdom Metazoa; phylum Arthropoda; class Insecta; order Lepidoptera; family Geometridae; genus Thera; species Thera britannica. The sequence continues at coordinate 24,151,749 of OW618034.2, forward strand.
GCATTTGCAGTTCAGTAACTACTGAGTAGTTCGACTGGTGGGTGGTACAAGACAAAGGAAATGAAATATATTTATTTGCAAGAAGTATGGTACAACTATTAGATCATAGGGCATGTAAAAAAGCGGCTCACATACTTTGTCGGAGAACAATATACAAAATTCAAACAAAAAGTAGAAAATATAAGTTTAATTAAAATGAATCAGTGTGTCAGAATAATAACAATAATCAATTCAGAATAATAATTCATAAAGAAAATAGAAAATAATTTATATGAAATCTTTAACGCTATGAAAACATTGATACAACATTGAAGATATCTTTAGTAGGTAGTTACTTCCTCACGCACATCTACCTAATTATACTTCATTCACAATCTGACTTCACACACTTTTGGCAGGGTTTTAAACACACATCACAAGCCCACTAAAGTCTGGTCTACCACTTTCTAGCGCTAAGTTTGACACACATCTTCAGCCCACTGAAGATTAAAGCCCACGAGGTGTCTGGCATGTGGCAGAAGTGTCCAGCCCTGAAGAATTAAAAGTTCTCTTTAGTGATGACTGCCCAGTTCTATTGCGTAGGAGTTGCTTAGGAGCGGTTGGTTCCCAACGCTGCTGGAGGCATTGGAGTCGTCTGTGCTGTAGGAAATGGTAAATACTCTTCAGATGATTAATAATAAGACAGATCATTAATTACCGATGCTGTTGCAGCCATCGCATTTCTGTCCTATTTATTATTCCGGTGGATTTTATTTCGTAAATAGTAGCTCGCATCTCGAAATAGCCTAGCAAGAATTATAGAACAGTAGCAAGCAGAAGCAAGCATGACATTGACCTCTTGACATTTGACAGTTGAGATGTCAGATTTGACAATTGAAATATAAGATTTACGCACACAAATGTAGATATACATACGTATACGCACACATAAACCATAGAAATCTGCTTCTTCTTTTTTCGTGAAAATAAAATCGGCCAATTTCGGCCTCATAGAGCGCAGTGTGCGTAAGAAAGAGATAGCACTTTACAAAGCCGAAAAGCCGATGTGCAATATTTATTGCTTACAACCGTAAAGATGTTCATACTAATAATAACTAGGAACATTGTAATGTATATAGAACTAAAAATCTTATTTGACAACGTTTCTCTGATTACCACAGCATGCTCCATCTTAGGCTGCATCCTCACTTTCCGGCAGGTGTGATGGCAGCCAAATGCTTAGCTGTCTATTATAAAAATAAAAAAAGAACGCTTAGATGTGCGCAAGGCCTTGCGTTTTATCACTACAGTAATTGAAACGTTTATACAACAAACATTTACGCAGCAACAACTCATTCGCCCTCTGGTTCGTAGCCCGCAGGCTGCTTCTGCCTTGCATTTGCAATCACTGCTCATGTCTTGATCCCAAACGATCCGACGACGAGTGAAGACAACAATCAGATTTTTGCAGAGTTACTGCTGGGAAAAAAATTAACCTGTCTGTTTCATTTTTATACTCCTATCTCCTGTCTTTCATTTTTAACCGACTTCAAAGAAAAAGGATGTTCTCAAATTCGCTCTTTTAAATTAGCATAACTTTGTCATTGAAGAGCCGATTACAAAAAGTATTTTTTCTATAAGGTCTAACAAGTAAATATGCAAAAACTCTTATAATTATTCCATTGCATAGACTGTTCACCATCGATTATGGTCTTTATTTCTACTACATTTGTTCGCTAAAGTATACTTACACTCGATTAGAAGGAGCAGGTTTCACTATCAATCCTTGGTAAATATCTCTTATGTCTACTCTTAATAAGACTAGAATATTAAAATGTAAAATACAGAAAGAAATAAATAAAGTATACAAGATGACTGTGTGACCGTTTAGCTAAATGATAGAGTAGCCTGTCCACGATAAGAAATCGCCAAAGAATATACGGCAGCACTCTTAAAAACTGGGCCTCTCAGCTCAGTTGGTAAGCTCTGCCTTCTGAGCCGTATTTGTGTGGTGAACACAATTGTTTGTTCTCTGTTTGGATGTTATATTATGTTCTTAGTATGTATTTACTAAAATAAAATATTCTCTAGTACAAGCTGCTGCTTTGTTTGGTGCCAAATAGTGTTGTGTGGATTATCCACAATATTTACTTTATTAAGAATAAATTATAGTTTAAAAAACTAAAAAAAAACGCTTTTATAACTAATTGAACTAAAAAGTTAAAAATAAAACTGTAATAATCAATTGAAAACTTATATTATTGTACAAAAAACGTGGGGTGCTTTTTATAATAACTTCAGATTTAGTAAACTATTGATAAAATATTTACAACAATCAAAATCAAGCCCCCCACGCTTTTTGTACAATAATATAAATTTTCAATTGATTATTACAGTTTTATTTTTAACTTTTTAGTTCAATTAGTTATAAAAGCGTTTTTTTTTAGTTTTTTAAACTATAATTTATTTTTTACTTTTTAGTTGTTTTTTTTTTCATATTATTGCATTGTCATCGACCTTTGACAGGTGTGCAAAGTTTGAATTTTTTTTATTTCTTTTCATTTTTTTTTATTTTTTTTCCTATTATTGCATTGTCATCGACCTTTGACAGGTGTGCAAAGTTTGAATCAAATCTGATCGTTCAAAGTAGGTTTTTTTTTTTTTTTTCATTTTTTTTTTTTTTTTTTTTCATATTATTGCATTGTCATCGACCTTTGATAGGTGTGCAAAGTTTGAATCAAATCTGATCGTTCAAAGTAGGACAAAATCGAGCTCAAAGGGGTCGGTTACATACATACATACATACATACATACATACATACATACATACATACATACATACAGGTGAAACTAATAAAAGCGTTATAAAAAAACAGAAAAAAACAAAAGTTAATCCATGTCCGTACGTTGTCGTGTGTTGTGTAAATTAAAAAGACCTGACGAGACATATCCGGGCAAATCACCACGGACCTCAAGCGCAACCGATAAAAACATTACTCGACGCTCTCAATAAATACACATTAATGTCCCGAGGCATTCTGGTTTACATTCCGTGCGGTTCCCAACGAGTTTTATAAAAGCTCCGTTCGGCCGCACACGCAATTACATGCGCCTCTTTGCGGTACAATCAATATTTATCCTCTTGCGAGACAATGCGATACACACGGCAACATTACCGGATCGGGCTCGCTCCCGGATTGTACGAGCCATCCGGTGCTGCCAACTTAGCTAGTTTATTGTTAGATTTAGCAACTTTGCTTTGGCTTTGGTAATTGAAATCCAATACTATTTTGCTGACTAAAAAGGAGACAAACTGGACAGGACCACTAAATAGAAGGACACGAAGAAGACCAAAAGATGAATGAAAAAGATGGATAGATTGGATATTTAAAAATGAAAACAATGAGAGTAAAATGCAGGAGGCCTTTACTTGTTGAGAGGTCTATAAGAATAAAAAAATAAACTATTTAATTTTATGAATGTATATTTTATAAATATTCTTACTTATTGAAAACAAACGCTGTAAATAGTAAGTAAGGAAATAAAATAGGTCAATATTATACTTACCTGCTTACTATTTTTCAGGAAAATTAAAGAGAAGAACGAAGAATGATGGAGTATGCTGAAACTACATCAATACTTTGTAAATATATATCCATAATTATAAATGCAGACTGGAGCCAATTTATTTACTGTCAAGGCCTCTAACACTACTATTCCTGATCCCCTCCGGCTTTAACGAGTAGAAAGTGCTCTTGGTGTCTCATCATGCATCAATATCGCACCACCCAATCTCACCTGATAAAAATCAAAGCCTTAAAGTATCTGCTTCGAACTCATCTTTACCAAAACCCGCAAGTTGTACCTACAGCATATTGATCTCGCGTTCATTTTCAATTAATATCGATTTAAGCCCGGTGTCCGTGACTGTTTATTACAGAGTATTGATTAATTGCACCAGCATAAAGATAAAATAAAAGCAATCATAAAATAGCCGGTGAAATTTTATGGTCCGGAAAACAATGCGCTTGAGTCGAACAATCGAATTCGATGCAAAGGGATGTCGGAGCCCATGCTGAAACAAGAAAAATCCAAGACTTCTCATCACTTCTAACTGACTTCCAAAGTAAAATGACCTTTATCACCCTCACATAAGATTCTGCCATGCTCCGAACAATGAAATCGATTCTTGTAATTCGCGGCTGACCATCAAACGGTATAGTGATCTGAAACCCTGAATTTAAGCTTCAATATCACCTATAAAATCCTTCTCAAGCGGTACTTCGTTACGATAGTACTACAGTTTATTCTGTGAACTGCCTCGGAGGGTAACCAGTCATTACACTAATCGCTGCGATATACCTCCAGAGTCAACTTAAACACAGGTTCCTCGCGGATCGAAATGCAAACATGGCGGCTGCTTTGAGAGCAGCGCGGGAACCCGGCGCGTGCGTCTTCGAAACGAATATGGAAATTAATTTTTGCCGCTAACTGATAACAAGTTAAACTGTAGGCTGTACGTATAGTTTGTACTGTAAATTGAAGGACGAATCTATAGTCATTGAGTTTCTCAATAAGGGAGTTGATTTGGCCATAACAGTTCCTGTACTTTTAGAATGAACATTCAGTCTGAATGAGCCGCTACTGGAAATACGCCTTCCTTATACCTATTTGAAAGTTCCACTTGCCAGGAGGATTGGTGACCGCAGATTTGGTGGTTATAAGTACTCAGAAGCTGCTAATCTCCTGGTATGTTATTTTAGTTGCTTCTCTTAACATTCATGGAAATCTTAGTTTCCATTCACCAATGATTAGTTCCTTAGTAAAATAAAAGTGTCTGTACTGTTCAGTTCCAATTCCAACACATCAAAAAGCCGCTTCACACAAATCCATAAGCCCCGCTTTATCGCGTTTGCGCTAAGGTTATCTCATTGGGCAAAACGTTTGCATACCTACCACCTTCTGATGATGTTTCAATTCCAAATTTATTCGATAAAACAGGATCAAAAATTTGAAGAAAATAGAAGAAGATTTTATTTGTAAGTCGATTGACGAATCCGTTTGAGGGCGCGTTCAGGAATAATCAACAAGAATCAGCCACAGAATCACCAAAAGTACGGGAAACCCCCTGATTATAAGAGGTTTATCTATTTTGACAATTACACGGGTATTTCTCGCGTATTACTAACCATTTATTTGTCAAGATTGCGAAAGTTTAAAAAATACATACTGATCTTTACCTAAGTCCAGCTGTGGGCTCATTTGGGCTGATGATAATGATGATAAAGCGTTAGCATAGGTATAATTTTTTTATTATTTGGATAGTTTTGCCCACAATAGGGATTTGGGAGGAGTTTGAAAATAAAATATGAAATCCGATAGGCAGTAAAGTCGTTTGACGAATGCCTTTAAAGTTTTAAGCTCTTGACGCTCATCGAATCCAATATACGTGCAAGTCCATAAATAACATATCTAATGTTCTATTCGTAACACTAACACCTCATGCTACGACTTTTATCACCGTCTTGATATCCAAATATTTATTAGCTCAAAACAAATTAAAATGTATAAATTAAATAAGAAACTCCATAGTAATTTCAAGAGTTGACAACCAAATCCTATATATATATTACTTATTAGTATAAATGAGACTTTTTTAGTCACCCGGTGAGTCTTTTAATGAATTTAACAATTCCAAGTCATATTATTTTCTAGTAGTTAATACCTATAATACAAGCTTTAAGGTATGATAATCTCAGAGTATTTTACGGTAAAATATTAATTGTATACAAAATTCTATTTTCTTCGATAAAACCCACTCAATTATCCATAGAATGGAGCTTCATTTGAATTTTTAAATTGATTAAAACAAGATAAGAGCTAGATTAAAATATTGTGATTATTTTATTACATTTAAAAGTTAAATCATCTTTTCACTGCTTTAAATATCTATTTCTGACAATTTGCATTAGTTATTTTGTTTTATCGTGATGTTACTACCATATTTAAACTCTAATTGCTAATTATTTACATTTATCGGTTGTTATTGAAGAGATTTGCAAAATACAACCAGTGTTTTTTTAGATATCATAGTCAATTATGTAAAATCTTCTTCTTCTTATTTAAGACAACCACCACAAACAATCGAAAGCCAAACGCAGGACTCCCGATGGACTGCGAAAAGACTGTAGATAGAAAAGTCCCGAAATCGTTTCACTGAAAACAAATAGGGGAAGCCTCCACAACGGACATCTCTTGACTAATGCTTATAAAGCTTTAGATCTTTAGTCAATTATGTAAAATTTTGTTCTTCTTATACATATAAAGACCAATGCTCTTGTCGGCGTAATGTATGCATTTTTCCAGGTATTTCTTTGACCTCCATAATGATACGACATGACGGCGATCTTCGCTTTTATTTGGCTTATGTAGGTACTCTTTTTCTTCCCTTTCCTCTCTATCCTTCTTTTCGATTATATTTCTGATATAGCTGACAATATGTAAAATCATTTTATCTTATACTGGTCTTGTTATTGTGGCATTAAATAAATAACTTTTGATTTGATTTGATTAGTTTTTGAAAACATTCAATTATTTTGCAATAATTATGAATAACTTGCTTGAGAAACAATACCAAAAAATTCTTTAAAATTGGTTAATCCGTCAGTGCCTCAGTTATAGAGAAATAATTTGATGGAGACCAAAGAGCCCTCCCACTAGTAAAATAAATACCACCATCAACCAAACTCTTTTCGCACAGCACGTTACTCTCCGTAAGTAGTTGTAAGTATAATTAATACTGCAATAGCAACACTTGTCTGTGAAGCGAACCAGCTCGATTTACAATGTATCATCTTGCGGACCTCCTGGCCTCCGATTAAAGATTAGACAATTAAAAAGTTTCCTTTAAGGGTGGCTATTAAAGGGTAATATATGGCCGACTACCTTCAGACACAGGGCTTGGAAACATCCTGGTCACTCTACGCGGAACGTTTAACAGGGAGTTTCATACCGAGCTTAGAGAGATTCCCCCTTAAGTCTTACGCATTATCTAAGCGTTCCACGGTGGCTATCAGTGGAATGCTGTCAAATATGACAGCGATATTTGACAGCGTTTCACTGATCGCCATGCCTAGATTTTTTTTATGCCATAACTAGCAGACGAGCGGACGGAACCACCTGATGGAAAGTAGTCACCGTCAGCCATAGATACCTGCAACACCAGAGGTGGTGCTGATGCGCTGCCGGCCCTTCAAGAAGTGATAGACCCTAAACACGCTGAACTAGATGTGCACAGGCAATTCTCAAAAGATGTAAGCAATTATCATCTGAGATTTGCTTGACTGACTGGTCACTCAGTTCAGTTGATAGCTCTACCTTCTGCTTCGTAGAACGTGGGTTCGATCCCCATCACCAAGAACAAATATTTGTGTGGTGAACACATCTGTTTGTACTCTATCTAGGTGTCAAAGTCAAATATTTATTTAATCAAGAGGATCACTTTGAAACCGTTGCTGAGATTGATACTTGTTGAAAATTATAGTTAAAGATGGTGTAAGAAAAACAGTTCTGCTTGCTTTATGTTCAAAATCTTTGCATCATCTGAGAGTGAGCCAGCTGTTTTACTCTCGTAGTCTTTCGAACGCAATTCGCTCTTCGCTCGTCGAGCCCCCCACAAGGCTAACTTCGCTATACTATATTAAAAATTTATCACTTGGATATTAAATGTCATCCCACATACAGGGTGTCCCATAAGTCAACGTCCAACCGAAAACGGGTGATGCGCCTAGTCATGACAGTTATGAGAAAAATATATAAAAAAATATTTATTATGTAACTTTCAAGTTATGAGTATTTAAAAAAATCAGAAAAAACTGACACCCTGTGATGATCTATCCTGTGACTACAAATATCAATTTTTCATGAAACTTTTTTCTGCAACGTAAGCATGAATAACCCTTCTGTAAATTACAATTCAAAATTAAGCCATAACTGCCTCAGTTTTCAATGAAATCGTGGAGTTTTGGCCAACGTTTCATTTCAGATAATTACATCACACAACTTAAACCGTCTGTACCGCAAAAAAAAAGTACTACACTATCATGGCATGTAACTTTAAAAATTGGCGCATTTATTCAGGATTCCAAAATGGTATAATACTTGCTAGAGTACTCCTTAGTTTTGGAAATAAAAAATGTTTTTTCAACTAAACCGGATTTCCAATCAATTTTATTTCAATAGATAAAATGTTTGTACCCTTTAAATCAGGGATTCCCAAAGTGGTCGATATCGACCCCTTGGGGTCGATATTGGTTTCCTAGGGGTCGATATAAACGAAAACTGATTTTGGGGGTCGACGAGGTCTAAAAATCGACCCCCTATTAAATTACCACACGTTCTTATTTAAAACTTTAGGTAGGTAGGTACTGTATTGTTTATGTTGTGTTACGTGTACTAAGAATAATTAATATTTTTGTAGGAAATAGCATTGTTGTAGTACTTATGTAAAGTATCAAGTGTACAAGATGAAAAACTAGGCAAGTCAGTGTGGACAAGTTTGTGCAAGATGAATGAGTTCGAGCGTACATCTTTCAGGCGCGTTTTGCTCTATTTGACTCATACGTGATTTAACACGAACGAATTCATGATCAAATTGCAAATCCAAACATGTTCCTGATATTTTACTATTTAACGAGCTTGCACTTAAGTTGAAAGTTCATTTGCGTTTTGAAATTCGTTGGAGCTTGAACGATAATAACTCATATAAGTACTCATTTATTTCAAGGGATCACAAAGTTATAAAATAGCTAAATTAAGTGAAGTAAAGTGGCTGAAACAAAATTTACGAATCACTTAACCAAGTGCAAAGTTTTCCAATTTGTACCTTAGCACTTAACTTAGGTATTTTGTATCAATAGAAAGAAAACTAAAGATAGGCCCCTTATTTATAATAGACTGCTAACTTAAAACATTGCTAATTCTCACTCTGTCTTTTTCTATTGATCTAATTCAGAATGAAAAATAATTATAAGTTTAAAAAACTAGAGAAACCGACTTCATTGCCAAACGGCTAAACCGATTTTAATGAAATTCGTTTGGGACAATCTGGACGTAAGAATAACCTTCCAAATAAAAAAATAATTTTCTAAATCGGTTCATAAATGACGGAGGTATGCAGTTACAAACATTAAAAAAATTATTAAAAAAAAAATGGCAACACCGATTTTAATAAAATTAAAATGAGACCAATCTGGAAGCAGTGCCTTTCAGATAAAAAAATAATTTTCTAAATCTGTTCATCAATTACGGAGGCATGCAGTTACAAACATTAAAAAAAATATTTAAAAAAAATGGCAACACCGATTTTAATAAAATTAAAATGAAACCAATCTGAAAGCAGTGCCTTTCAGATAAAAAAATAATTTTCTAAATCTGTTGATCAATTACGGAGGCATGCAGTTACAAACATTAAAAAAATATTTAAAAAAAAATGGCAACACCGATTTTAATAAAATTAAAATGGGACCAATCTGAAAGCAGTACCTTTCAGATAAAAAAATAATTTTTCAAATCGGCTTACAAATGACGAAGTTATGCGGTAACAAACATTAAAAAAGAAATAATAAAGCAGCCAAGTGCGAGTCGGACTCACCCATGAAGGGTTCCGTAGCATCAAGTAACATAATATACAGAAAATAAACAGGAAACAGGTTCTTGTAGTTCGTCGAAAGGTAAATTGCGGTTTACGATTTATGACGTATAAAAAAAAAACTACTGGCTAGATCTCGTTCAAACCAAATATCGTTGAAAGTTTGCATAGTAATGTACAACATATATTTTTTTTAGTTTTATCATTCCCTTATTTTAGAAGTTAGAGGGGGGGACCAACTTTTTTCAACTTTGGAAGTGTCTCTCGCGCAAACTATTCAGTTTAGAAAAAAACGATATTAGAAACCTCAACATCATTTTTGAAGACCTATTCATAGATAACACGTATGGGTTCGACGAAAATTTTTTTTTTGAGTTGCAGTTTGAAGTATGGGGACCCCCAAAGTTTATAGTTTTTTTTCTATTTTTGTGTAAAAATCTTAATGCGGTTTACAGAATACATCTTTTCGCCAAGTTTCATCAGTGTAGCTTTAATAGTTTCGGAGAAAAATGGCTGTGACACGGTCGGACAGACAGACAGACAGACAGACAGACAGACATGGCGAATCTATAAGGGTTCCGTTTTTGCCATTTGGCTACGGAACCCAAAAAAAATACAACCAAATTGAGAACCTCCTCCTTTTTGATTGGAAGTCGGTTAATAACACTGTAGCAGCTGTTTTAAGTTAGCGGACCATTATGAATAAGGGGGTTGATCTTAAAAGTATGTAATTTGGCCATGGGGGTCTGAGGTAACGTTTCATTTTGGAAAAGGGGTCACTTGTCCAAAATAGTTTGGGAACCCCTGCTTTAAATGATGGACTAAAAATGCCTACGCTGTGTTTTTAAGTGACTCACAATTCACAGGTACAAGTAAATACCATTTCGACAATGCAAGTAAACAGATAGATCCACCATCTTGTCGAAAGAGTAATAACCATGGGTTTTCAAGTAATTTGTTAGTTTTAGGTAAAAATTTGAAATAAAATTCAATCATACGATTACTTCAATCGTGGTTTTAATCTAAAGTTTGCCTTCGCCCGTCGCCGGTCTTATTACATGGTTTTTGACGTGATAACGTCTTATAATTCGATAGAGCCGGCTGCTCGTACGAAAAAACATGACTCATGCGGCGTTACCTCGCTCTGAGGCGTTCCATTTAATACTTGAAGTGCAAGTGAGAGCGCGGAACGAGCGACAAAGAGGCACAATCGGCCTCCGCGTTCGGCAGCGTTCGACATCGGTCTCTCTCCTACTTGAGTGAGCGATGCGTCCGCGTGGACAGCTGTATGACGTTGTCACGTTCAACTGTCGTCAGTTAACTGACTTTACAGACAGCTGATTTTTTTTAAGGAAATGTAGAGCTTGCATTACTGCTGAAGGCTAACAGTTTGAACATTTGCTGTAAATCCTTGATGTAGTTAAATTAAAATCGCGATTGAAAAAATCCTATGATTGAATTTAATTTCAAACTTTCACCTAAAACTAACAAATTACTTGAACACCCATGGTGTTCAAGTAATTTGCTAGTCTCTTTCGACAAGATGGTGGCCCTATCTGTTTACTTGCATTGTCAAAATGGTATTTACTTGTACCTGTAAATTGTGAGCGATTTAAAAACGCAGCGTAGGCATTTAAGTCCATAATTTTAAGGGTACAAACATTTTATCTCATGAAATAAAATTGATTGGAAATCCGGTTTAGTTGAAAAAACATTTTTTATTTCCAAAACTAAGGAGTACTCTAGCAAGTATTATACCATTTTGGAATCCTGGATAAATGCGCCAATTTTTAAAGTTACATGCCATGATAGTGTAGTACATTTTTTTTGCGGTACAGACGGTTAAAGTTGGGTGATGTAATTATCTGAAATGAAACGTTGGCCGAAACTCCACGATTTCATTGAAAACTGAGGCAGTTATGGCTTAATTTTGAATTGTAATTTACAGAAGGGTTATTCATGCTTACGTTGCAGAAAAAAGTTTCATGAAAAGTTAATATTTGTAGTCACAGGACTTAAAAGATCATCACAGGGTGTCAGTTTTTCCTGTTTTTTTAAAATACTCATAACTCAAAAGTTACTAAGCAAATATTTTTTTTTATATTTTTCTGATAACTGTCATGACTTGGCGCATCACCCGTTTTCGGTTGGACGTTGACTTATGGGACACCCTGTATAAATTGCCATCGCTAATAAGCCGACCAATCGGCACGATAAGTATGACATTTGATTTCGTTTGGGAATAATTCTGCAATTAATATTCCATTTACCTTTTTCGGTACACGATATCGAATCGACTTTGTTGCCCTCATAATTGTCACAACAGTAATTATGCTTACAAAAAAATTCTTGGAAGGAAATGTTCATTACACGAAAAAGATTATTAAACATATTTTGTTAAAAAAAATTGAAGTTCGTTATGTTATAAGATTGTAAAATGCAATCAAGTTGATTCGACAGAAGCATTGTGGCTCGAAAGTTTAATCAAAGTGGCCTTATATATAGCTTTAGATATTTTGTTGACGCAACGTTTGATTTTGATTGAACAAACGTAACGGAAGAAAGACAAATTGATTATTTTATTCTGGTAAGCAAAAAAGTATTTTAATTCTGTTCTGTTTTAAATTATTTGGATCCGTTGGTATTCAGTTCACAGTGATTTCATTGAAAATCAACGCCATCTCGCGAAACTGGCTGGCACAAATATATAAGCTGAAACTGAAGCTGAAAGGTTCTTGCGTAAGGCTACCCTTCGGTGCAAATTACATTTCAGCACCTACTTACTCTACACACCTACTTACTTAACTCAACTGATATTACAAAGATTTTTATAATGTCCCAAAAGTTAAGAGCCGAGCGGGATTTGAACCCGCGACCTTCTCCTTGTCTTTGTGATTTCCTTAAGTGTAGTAAACACTATAAAATTAATAAATCAACTGATATTGTTCAGCAAATGACTCCAAAAATAGCGATGCTAGCTTGAAACAATCGAAGTGCCTAGACTATTCATCGTTTTGTTATTTGCATTTTGTTCTGTTGTATTTAGTAGTTAGCATTACTTCATCAAATACCAATAATTTGTTTAAGGCGAAGACAACCGCCAATGTACTTGTCGCTCCCACATTTTGAGCTGCCCTTTGAAAGATATAAAATCACTAAACTTATTTGTCGTAAATTGCGATCTTGTGTGCAAGCCGATGGCACATAGTTTAGCAAAAATATAATTTTGATTTTAATACGTTTACCTACTTAAAAGTTAGTCTAACTGGTTTTCATACTTGTTACTTCTTTAGTTGCCTCATGTAGAAACGTCTATAAAAGAAACATCAATTTTGTCTAAAAATATCATGGTAACTTGTGCAATATCACCCGCTGTTTCAACTTCTGATTTTCATTTACGCCAGCAGAAGCAAATTGTCTCATCATCTTCCAATAAAGATAGCTGCATATCGAGTTATACTCGAATAGTGTTAGCCTAATATCACACATAAGTTTAAAATATAAATTATTATAATGCTTTATCTAATTTAGACAGACGCCACCTACTGTTTTCGGCACACCTAAAATTTTGGATGTAATTAGTGGTCCCGCTGTGATTTAAACTCCTATCAGTCCCAAGGCCACACTAAACCGTATTAGATATTCAAATATATTCAACGAGAACTAAATTATGCACTTGTTCAGCTAACATACGTTGAATGCAACGGTTATACACAAATCGTCACAGTAACACGCCAACTCACATTTTAGTTGGGAACGGAACTGCCTATAAGATAAGGCCAAGCTATCGTGGAATGTTTGGCAAACTCCCATAATAGCATTGCTTAGATCCTAGCTGTATGGAACTTCGAACCGTGTGTTGTGACACTTTATGGGGTACCATTATGTCTGTAGTGATTAGGCGTGTTAGGATAAACCAATTGGCATTCATTAAGTTGAATCAACGACTGCAATCCCTTGCAAAAATAGACATACCCTCAGGATTTGTAGTGGCTTGCTACAGATATATCTATAGCAAACGGGCTAATGGACTGGTCTCTCAGCTCAGTTGGCAGTAGCTCTGCCTTCTGCGCCGTAGGTCGTGGGTTCGATCCCCACCGAGAACAAATCTGTGCCTCCTGTGATGAGTGATGTATCTCGAGTTGTACCCTTTTTGAGATTTTTACATAGAAATGATCAGAAAAAATTGTAGAATTTTTGGGTCTAACTCACGTTCTTCTATCTGCTATAGGTTCGGAGATAATTTGGTGCAAAGTGATATAACTGACAGGATTTTGGCAAATAAATTGTGAATATAGATATATGTCAAGTTGTAACCCCGTTGAGTAATGGCTCCACGCATTGTTTTTCGTGCTTTGTGGTATAAGAGCGATTATATTCATTTGCACAATTATTTTTTCCGGATATGTATCGTGAATTTCGATATAGGTAGAGTCATATCATTTTGAACCGATTTTTTTCAATACTGATTAGGGTACAATTCAACATGTACCTACAAATCCAAATCTAAATGTGTGTCTAACTAATGTGATAAGTGATATATCTCGACTTACATCATTCTACACAAATAAATTTTTAACTGTGAGTTAATATAATATGAATAGTATCTAAACCTCAAACCAAATCATCATATTTTTATATATAAAAAGATGTGCTAAATGATACAAGTGCTCAATGGCAAAGTGATGCGGGGTTGGAGATATAGATGGGTGTTTAAACGAATAGCAGTTAATTAAACAGACTGTTTAAGTTAAGCTGATAAACAAACTTACAAAGACAACCACTTTTCGTTTAGTGATTTTCACGAAATTTAACCTTATTTTTATCACAGTAAGTATGCATACTGGTTGCACAATCAAAAAGTTGATGACCAAACCAAATTACTGCTGATAAAAAGTTAAAAGTTTTGTTAGTTAAAAAAGCAGATAAGTTTAGAAGCAATTTACAAAAGTCGCTTATAAAAATAAGCTTAAGCATAAAGTTAGCAAAAAAGTTAAGCCGTTATTCATATATCTTTAGCGAAGATGCACGGGCGTTAGTGTCGCAGCAGCCTTGAGGGAATTTATTCACGTCTGAACTTGCCATAGATCGACGCATACAAGTGACAACTTTTGGACCTTCAATTTGACCATACATTACTACAATTACAATCTATTTAACATAAATTTCTAGTGGGTACGACAAATTTACGATTAAGTATGACCGTCATACTCACATGGAGGCTGACAAACACCAAGAGTTAGTTTAAAGAAAAATTGAGGGTAAGAAGAAGTACACAAGTATTATATTCACTTGCCAAGAGATTGGTACCAGCCAGTCCGGACAGCTACAAAAATTACTGTTATCGAGATTACTCATGATGTGTTTTTATGTTTCATTTTTTTTAAACAATGCTATATTGTTACAAAAGCTAATACAGACAATGAAAAGTTTCTGTGGTGCAATGTTTGATCTGTTTTGTATGTCAAAGAAAACATATCCCGTCTATCTTTTAAAAAATAATTCAAGAATGTTGAGTAGGTACGTGAAAATAGATTGTTCTAAGCGGGATAAAGCTTGCGATATGATAATAATAAATAAGTAAGTACTCAAAGCCTACCACTTCAAGATTATAATTTCAATCCAAAAGTAGAAGGATCTATTAGATTTACTGTGCTTTATTTATGAGTATTATGAGCGCTCTCATAAATAAAGCACAGAAGTCTGTGCCACAAGAATGATGTCAAAGACTCTGCTCCGGACAATGATGATGATTCTGAGTATGAGTAATTTTAAGATCTACTATAAGGATTTTGCTATTTAATCTCATTGTTAAAACTATGTTATAATATAGCTTTAGTCCATCTACTGATCAGTATATTATTCAGCACATACGTACTTTTTTATTCTCTTGAATTTTTTCGACGATTTGCCCATCTCATAGATTAGAATTACTGCCTTTAATGTGTTTAAAGTGTAAATGTGTGTTGTATAATTTTGTTATGATTGATTCTTTTTGATTTTTTAGGATTCACACAGTGGTTGTGATCTTATGTTTTGTACTGAGTAGGTTTACATTGCTTATTGTGATACCTGAGTAAAATTGATCTCTGCCATTTTTTAGTAGTCAAGTTCACAGCTTCTTGCATTCAAAAAGATCTCAATTTACTTCTGTTCATAATTTTGATATATCTGTGCCTTATTTACAAGTAAATTCATAATTTTGAAAAAGTTTTATAAACCTTAATTATTTTTCTAATACTTGTATTCATTTAAACAATGAATTGGTATTTTAATGAAGGGTTTAACTTGACTTGTATCATTTAACACGTTAAGTGCGAAGCGAGGCCTAAATCACCCCTGATGCAACTTCCCTGTGGTGCGGCAAGCAAAAAAGTGAATTTCTCTGTCGTGCGAATGGCATAGCTTTGGTTTGGTCCAGTGTAGGAAAGAGATAAATATATATTTGAGATCACTAATGGTTCCCGGACTTGGTGGTGTACCTACCTTGGTACCGGATGTCTTAGGCCTCGTGCCGCACTGAATTAATATAATTTTAATGCAGTGCGGAACGAGGCTAAAACGTCCCATATCCCCCCTGACCTCGTACCGCACTCAACGCGAGCTTCCCGCGACCAGTGTTGTGCATCACGTCGATTGGAGAGCAAATCTAAGCGATGTCAGAAGAAGTTAATTTTAAAAAACCCAGAAACAGAGCCAAAACAGGTAAGTTTTTAATGAAAAAATACCTAAAGTAAGTGTAAGATATTATTACATAAGTATATTATTATACCTAAAGATATTATTGGTAATAACGATTATTGACGTACCTAATACTTTGCAACATATCTAGAATTACCTATTATTCTATATCGTGATAATGAAAGATAAACCTTATGCATAAACCGTAATCCATTATTTTCCAATAATAAGTCTGTAATAGGTGCCTCTTAATGGAATAGAATGGAACGCTTCGTGCGCGAGTCCGACTCGCACTTGGCCGGTTTTTTTTTCTTTATGGCGCCTTCAAGCACAATTTAGATTATTAAAAAAAAAATGTATCCTTTGATAGCTTTGTGTTGTTTTGCCAGGTTTTGCCCTTAAAACGATCTAATGAGATATAATTGATCAAAATCGGTCAAGTCGTTGCGTAGTTATGAGTTAAGAAAAACGTCGATATTATTTTTCCCATCACTAATCGCAGCGAAAATTTGCCCTATTTCAGTGCGTTACGAGGTGTATAAGATCCCATATTTTGTTTTGCTAATAATTCCTAAACTAGCCATCAGATCCCGGGGCGACGGTGGATTAGGGTTCATCAATTCACTGTCTATATCAATAAGGACCAAAATTCTCATTTATCTTTGATTTCGCGTCAGAAAATGGATTTTAGCCTGTAAAAGGAGGTGGGGTCTAATAGACCGCGTGTCGCCCTAACGTCTGGTCACGGTACGGGCCGATTATACCTCGTGCCGCAGGAACGGAAAGTATGCAAAAATTGGTGCCGCAGCTAACGTGTTAACACATCTATAAAAAGGCTAGAATTTTAGCTAACTGATACAATTCAAGTAAATTATCAAAATAAGGCACTGAGAAGTAAATCAATCTAATCTTTGGGCTAGTATTTTTATCATTTGTTTGAGCAACATTGTGTTTGAAACATATTCTGACGAGTTATTCAATTGTTTCACTTCTTGTATATCTGTTTACACAAAGACCACATTTTATTAATATTATAGGTGTAACATGATTTAACTGAACTTGTATCATTTAACACGTTATTTTCACATATTTATAAATGATTAAAGGTACATCTCACAGGTTTTTAATAAATTACTTCAAAACTATAATATTTACCCCGAAAATTAAAATGCACAATGAAAGTGAATATATTTATCTACAAAAGAAAGTACTTAAGTGTAACCTAGCCTACTTAGTCAATGAACTAGAATTTTTTAAACCTTGTTTTTGCTCTCCTGTAAAATGTCAATTTTTGACTTGTATCACCTATCACAGGAGGCACAGAAATATATGTGTGGTGAACGCAGGTGTTTGTTCTCTGTCTGGGTGTCTGTAGTCTCAGTATGTATTTACAAAAAAAAAATGTATTATATCAGCTATCTGGTTTCCATAGTACAAGCTCTGCTTAATTTAGGGCTAGAGAGTTTTGTGTGGATTGTCTACAATGTTTTTTTTATTTATATTTTTTTAAAATAGCTGACCATCCTCTTAGACAGACTTGTGACAAGCACCCATCAACTATGAAGAAGTTTTGTGCAGTTGCAATATTCTCTCATACACACATTTCTCTCATACAGGTGGGTCCACACGGCATCATATTTCGGCCGATTGTGAATCGATCGATCCTTTCCGGTCGGAACTGTACCCGCCCATCACAACTCATTGTACAATCGTTTAATTGGCCTCAGCTTGCCGCAGTTATTTAATATGTCTTAATGCCTGCCAAAAAATACAAAAACATCGAAAGCATCCGCGCATTCAATAGGTCATAGATAAAGACGGTAACAGCTAGTGCACTAACGGCAATAAGTGCATCAGTATCACTCTGGTCTCGTACTCTGCCTTTTGGCCGAAGTCGATCCCAAGCGAGAAAAAATATTTGTGTGGTGAGCATAGATTTGTGTTCTCTGTCTGGGTGTTATATTGTACTGTAAGATCCATATTCAGAAAAAGTGTTTGAGTCTGAGTCGAGCCTCAGGCCGAGATTTATAGACCGAACTTTGACTTTACTTTGATGGAAAGTTCAACTTTCAACCAAAATTATATTTCATAGTTCTGTCAAGCTCTTCTTTATTCAAAATATTGATAGGAAACTTCGATAAACAAAGCTTACTTTGCGGAGACTGCTTTGCTGTAAAGCAAAGTGCGGTCTATGAATCTCAGCCTCAAACACTCTAAGGCCCGTATTCTGAAACAGTGCTTAGGTCTGAGTCGAGCCTCAAGCACAGATTTTTGACACTTTTCAATGGAGAACTGTCATAAAATCTATGCTTGAGGCTCGACTCAGACTCAAGCGTGGTTTCGGAATACGGGCCTAAGCGTAGATTTTATGACAGTTCTCCCATTGACAAGGGCCAAAAATCTATGCTTGAGGCTCGACTGAGACTCAAGCACTGTTTCTGAATACGGGCACATATGTGTTTACAAAAAAAGTATTCTAGAAAAAGTTAAAAAAAAGTATTACATATTATATCTGCTATCTAGTTCTCATCATAAAAACTCTGCTTAGTTTAGAGCTCTCTTTGTGGTCAATTCACACAACTATAGTGAGAGATCTATATTTATTTTATTTATAGTTTCCACATAAACTGTGCTAGCTGTAACACTTTGCCACTGTACAAATTGTAATGCGATATTTTCGTTACAGATTTGTTCGTAGGGTGAGCCCAAACAGGAAATAATTTCGGTGTAGCCACCGACTGATCTTTCTTTATCTCTTTGTACAAAAACCACTTTGCAATCGTTTGCCTTTTTTTTATTTTCAATAGTAACATGAACACTTGTGTATGTAGTTATTATATTGACAGCTATTTTTATTTGAACTTGAACGTATGTGGATATTGGGTTACAGTGCAGTGCACCTGGAGGATTCTTTGAATTTATAGGATACCTTCTTATGCTTATAGATATGCAATTTCCTAGAACTTGTTACTAAAGACACGTCGCTTTGTCTATGACCGAATAACATTTTTTCAACTTCTCATTTAAAGAAAATTATGCAAATTCAAAATATTTATAGGACTATATACGACGCACTGGTGGCCTAGTGGTAGCGGCCCCGGTCGTGTGTTCAAATCCAGACGTGTATCAATTAGAGATGGGCGCTTACCCGGTAAAAACCCGAACTTTGGGTATTTACCCATTTATACCTAATTTTACCCACCCATTTTGAATTAATACCGGGTAAAAATTCAAAACAACTTTTCTATTACTGAAGTTTAGTTTTAGTAGGAATATTATGTTTTTATTGGTAAGTATTCATTCTGATCTACAATGGTTTAGTATTAAAGGTAAAATAAACCAATAAAAATACATTTCACCAGTGTAGGTAACTATTAAAAACATATATTTTTGATGAGGTGTAGTTTTAACTAAGTATATAATTATAGATCGAGTGAGCAAAGCGAACGAAGATCTTTCAAACAAACCGACTTAATGAACAAAATTGTAAGAGAAAAGAAAAGTGGCGAAACGTTAAAGTTGCTGGTGAAAGACACGGTGGGGTAGTCATGTAACCGCACTAAAAAGTCTAAAAAATACAAAAACAGCCTTATTGGTCCTAGCTATACACGAAACCACGGTACTATTGCCTTCAGAAACAAAGTCTACACTTCTGGATGAAGATTTTTGGAGTATGATAGAAGATTGCATTGCAATTTTGGAACCAGTTACAGGACCTATTTTCAAACTTAAATCAAATGAATTTAATAAACACATTTAAAGATATCAAATCAAAGATGGAGTTCATTTTACCCAATATGGTGATATTGGGTACAATGAACTCCATCTTTGATTAAAAGATCGATTGTTTGTGATCATCACCTAACTAGCTGTTACCCACGACTTCGTCATCGTGGATATTTGAATTCGTTTTTAGGGTTCCGTAGCCAAATGGCAAAAACGGAACCCTTATAGATTCGTCATGTCTGTCTGTCTGTCTGTCTGTCCGTGTATGTCACAGCCATTTTTCTCCGAAACCATAAAAGCTAGACTGATGAAACTTAGCGAGTAGATGTATTCTGTAAACCGCATCAATATTTTTACACAAAAGTAGAAAAAAAAGACCCATACTTGAAAATGAAACTCAAAATTTTTTTTTTCATCAAACCCGTACGTGTGGGTTATCTATAAATAGGTCTTCAAAAATGATATTGAGGTTTCTGATACCGTTTTTGTTTATAGTTTGCGCGAGAGACACTTCCAAAGTGGTAAAAAGTTGGCCCCCCCATAACTTCTAAAATAAGAGAATGAAAAATCTAAGCAAAATATATGGTGTACATTACTATGCAAACTTTCAACGATATTTGGTTTGAACGAGATCTAGTGAGTAGTTTTTTTTTATACGTCATAAATCGCAAACCGTAATTTACCTTTCGACGAACTACAAGAACTTTTATATTATGTTACTTGTTACTACGGAACCCTTCATGGGCGAGTCCGACTCGCACTTTTTAGTTTGACATGACCAACTGCTAGTTACCATTGTTTTGAGCTTGTACTTAGAGTGTATTTGAACTTGAAGGCGAGTGCTGTTGGAGCTGACTTTTTTCAGCAGCGTTTAGATGTTTCCCGCGATTTTGTCTTAGTGGTTATCATCGGTTTTTTTGTTAACCTTTGTGTGTATTCAAACCTGGTGACAGATGCTGCGGCAGCTGACACTTTTTTAATGTTTTTTTTTTGCGTATTTTGTAAAGATCTTTTCGTGATTTTCTTCTATTGGGTAATTTGGGTAATATCGTATTCGTTGGTGTATAATCAAATCTGGTTTTTTTATTTGACATGACCAACTGCTAGTTACCATAGTTTTGAGCTTGTAGTTTAGAGTGTATTTGAATTTGGAGGCATGTTCTATTGTAGCTGATTTTTTTCAGCGGTGCTTAGCTTCGGTATGATAGGTGTTTTCCGTGATTTTGTCTTAGTGGTTATCATCGGTTTTTTTGTTAACCTTTGTGTGTATTCAGACCTGGTGACAGCTGCTACGGTAGCTGAAAATTTATTAATGTTTTGTTTGCGTATTTTGTAAACATCTTTTTCGTGATTTTCTTTTTGTGGGTAGGTAATTTGGGCTTTTGGCAATGGGCGGTCTTACCGCTATGAGCGATCTCTTCCAGACAACCTTTGGATGGACAGGATCATTTGGATCGATTCACGCAATCTCAGTTCGGGGCGAACTACTAGTTATTGTGATGAGTTTCATTGATGAGCACTTAACTGAAACGATAATTAGTGCGCTATTTATTTATATTGGACCAAATAGCACACTAATTTATCTTCTGTCATTGGTTTTATTTGTCAAAGCATGTATCATAAAGGTTTAATAAGATGATATTTACCATTTAAATACATTGTTAGTACTTTTTTAAGTATTTAGATTTTCTAGGATTATAAAAATGCAGGCCGAATTTTTACCCGGTATTAATAAAATTTACCCGGTATAAATGGGTATTTTTAATTTTTAACATTTCTTCCCTTCCCTTTCCTTTTTTACCCTTCCAATTTTTACCCACCCGCCCATCTCTAGTATCAATGAGTATTTCTGTTCAAAAATGTATGTGCCGTTTGAGAGTACTGACATAGTGTCAGTACTCTCAAACAGTGAAGGCATATTGTAGAACCTCAAATCTTTTCACCATACTTAGTTAAAGAGAACTTGGCCTGAGAATAACTTATTTTAAATGAATGAAAGTAAAACACGGCTCACCTGATGGTAAATGGTTGCCGTAGCTTATAGACGTCCGCAATACCAGAGGCATCACAAACGCGTTGCCGACCCTTTAAAACTTTTAAAACGTCCTTTTTGAAGAACCCCATGTTATAGTCCTTAGGGAAAACCTCAGCAGGAAGATCATTTCACAGCCTGAGTGTTTATTATGGAAAAAATCTTGTTGGATTTATATACCTATCACCACACTTAAACATTCTTGGTGAAGATGCCAAAGGATTGAGTTGACTCATCCCAACACTTTATCTGACTTGTTGTTTGAGGTAAGTAGTCTACAGATTAGACAGAGCTATTTGCATTCCATCACGTTACAACCACTTCTACTAAACCAATACTTGGAGGTACCAAAATGTTTTTACCATTTTCGGGAACGCTAATAACTATGTCCATCGTTTTTGCTCTGCTTGTTGGAAACTATAACATTTTTTTTTGGTGCAAAAATTTAAAAAAAATATATACCTATTCTAGAAATTCTGACTCTGTGTAGCTTTGGCCACTTATTTTACACTACTTAATGAAAACTCCATATTTTTTAGCAAAATATATGCATGTTTTTTTTTCAATTAATGTCCAACGATGACTTCTGTCAGAACTTGGGTTTTTTATCTAGTAGAAAAAACATCTAAGTTCTGACAGAAGTCCTGTATGTATACTAATACTATGTATAGCTACTGTTTTTTTCAAGGCTTTTTTATGTCAGTTCTCGTAAATTCTAGAGTTATGTTATTTATAATTTTAAAAGACGTCACAAACCAGAGATGAATGTCTCATAAAGGCATTAAATACAGTTAATCCATCAAGGACTAAAGCCAAATGTATTTGATATTTGTGTAACGGAATCCAAGTTTAGACACAGGTAGAGTTACGACTGCAGAGCACAATATTTTTTCAGAAAACACCAGCTTCCGTCCGTGCTGTGAATGTAGCAGCATGGATTAGTGTAACATCTGTATGTTTTAGATACTTTTAGATGTAGGTATGGTTCGTATGTGAATAGGGTACAAAAAACTAAGGTTATTTATTTATCAAGATGCATGTAATTTTTTATACACACACGAGATGTAAAAATAGTTTTAACCCCACACTAAGATTGAGTAGTTTTTGATAAAAAGTCAAAACTGTATAGATTTTAGCTATTTCTGCCGTGAAGCAGCATTGCTGTGTTTCGGTTTGAAGGGTGTGGGTGCCGGTGAAATTACTGGCACGTGAGGCTCAACATCTGTATGCCTCAAGTTGATGGACGCAGGGAAGTGCATCGTGGGGCACGTTCCTGACGTGCGTGACCTACGAGGCAATGCTTTGTTATAGGCGATTGTCACCACTTAACATCTATAACAGAGTAAAAAATAAGATTTCCAACAAGTATGGAAATAACTCTAGATTTTTGGTTTTACTGAGAAATTTGTAGGCTCTATGCATCAATATGCTATGACCAACGAGGTCAATTAATTACCTAGAGTCAATGATGAAGGTTTGATTTATTAGCCTGCTTAATTGGACTTTCTGACTTAGAACAATGGTAGTCTTGACTGGCCTCTCAGCTGAGTTGGTAGTAGCTCTGCCTTCTGCGCCGTAGGTTCTATCCCCACCGAGAACAAATATTTGTGTGGTGTTTGTTCTCTGCCTGAGTGTTATATTGTATGTATTTACAAAAATATGAATTTAAGCATTATATCAGCTATCTGGTTCCTATAGTACAAGCTCTGCTTAATTCGAGGCTAGATAGAGTTGTGTGGATTGTCCAAAATATTTAATAATTTATTTAAGAAGTAGCTGTTCCATCTTCCAACTCAAAGGTTCCAAGCTTCCGATTCGGTCCCGCACGTAAGTATCTTTGTATTAGAAAAAAAGAGGAATTCTCTAGTGGTTCTTGATAAGTTTTTATTTAATAACTTTGATATTACAGTAGCAAGGATAACGACATCTGTGAACGCAACATAACAAGATACTAATAGATAACCGCGGATGGTTTTTATGTTTTTTATCTTTTTTATTTCCATTGTGTTCGTTCGCACGCCAAATGTTCTTTATAAGGGTTGGTAGCGAGGGTTGAACTTCACAATGTGTGATGAATATAGGTCGCACTTGTGACCAATTGTTGGTAATTGAATTTTTTATTAGTGCAACAGGTTTGCAATAACTTTTGGATATCAAAATGAAGTGGGCTTTTAATTAAAACCATAAGTACCAAAAAGCTTGTAAAAATAATTAAATTACGACGGATGAAAGAAGACTTCTCGATAGCACATTATCATTAGCACTGACACAGAACCAACGTGGGGACCTAACAGGCCACTGTCCCCTGAACAAACACCTATACACAACATCGGAGCCACAGACAGTCCACTCTGAAGGTGATGCCTATCCGAAGAAGAATCAGCTTCCCAAGTAGTTCTGGAATGCGTGGGTGTAGCAACTCAACGAAAAGAAATCCTAAGGCCACCCCAAGTTCCAAGCCTTCCAAGCCTGTGAAGCCCCCAGGAAGCTTCTGCACTTCTGGGAGGAGTTAGGCTGGCTAAAGCTTTTTACTCTTAAAATGGACCCGAAAACTTCAAGCAATGAGGTCCTTCGCTTTGTAAAGGAAAGAATCCGTTTCTGGATGAAGGACCCGCCATCGATAAAGCTACATCTGCAGCAGCTAGAGACATCCGGAGACACTGTTCTTGAATCGTACGTGCTTCAGGTGCAGGCGAAGCATGGAGACATGTTTTTCACTTCTGTTAGATAGGTGTCTGAAATAAATTATACTACTACTTATTAATATTACTATTATAAGTCTAACCCGTAACTGTTTTCAGGAAGCATTTTACCTAGTCTCAAGGCTTGGAAGCAATTTGGTGACCACGTAACAACTCATCTACTGGTATGTACAGTCGGCTGAACTATGCCACATTCTCACCAATTTCGTGAAGGTCATTTATTATTGCAAAAGTCAACATAATCCTCCCTAAGTCATTAATTTTCAAGTGAATAAGTTTAAGTTTCTCTTGAATAGTTTGCAACAACCCTGTAAAATATTACCTGAACTGGAGTTTTGTAAAATTTTGAAAGTAGCAGTGTAGCATTATGACGTTCGTAATAAACTTTTTTTTTTATTCAGCCCCGTCTGGCCCACCGCTGGGCCTTTGCCCCGTTATAATAAAGTTATTAAACACAATTTTAAAATTTACTAACACAATTTTATAAGTGTTTTATTTTTGTTATATAAATAGTTGCCTCCTAAACTGAGCATCATCCTAACATAACAAAAAATGCAATGGCAAAAATCCCCCAACTGATAACGCAACACAATTCTGACTCAAAAATAGACACCCTGTATCGCGGTCATGAAAAAATACGAGTGCCTAACATAATATAATAATCCACGACACACAGACCGAAATAAATAATGTTTTCAAAACGGGCATCGATCACGGACTACAGTCGGTTATCGCTGCGCTCCAGTGTCCAGTTAAAAAGTCTCATTACCATAGCGGCCGTGATTTGTCGGTCTCCGCAAACTATAGCCTTTACTCCTTACTTGGTAAGCACCAAAAATTCAGTGGATTACGCAGTGCGGCGTAAATTCCATAAGTTTATTATTCGCCGCGGCACTCGATAACGTTGGCGACGAGACGCCCCAAACTTACAATTCCGACCACTAATTATATAATTGAAGTCGTGACCGAAATAAAAGGTGAAGTAGGCCTTACAACCCTCAGACGAGTTGCTAAGAAGTTAAAGCAGAAACGTGGACTCGTTTCTCAAAAATTGAGACTTAAAAGTGGTGCGGTAAACTTTTCAAATTGAGTTGAATAATTTGTAATGTAAAACTGTGATATTTTTTATACTGTTCACTTTTTAGTTATAATACTCGTAAGTTGAATACGAGTGCTAAAATCACAAAAATGCAATACCTACCATATTTTACATTATTGTATTTAGTTTTGGAAAATTAACAACCTAGTCTACACCAGACATTTTTTTTTAAATGTCGGTAGGCAATAAATTTGATGCGAAGAGCCAAAGTCCGGTCTTTAATAGGATGATGATGATGATGAATAAATAATCTTCAATGAGTGAATGTATTTTATCATGGAAGGTAGGTAGAGGTAGTTAATTAAAAATATCTGTACTGCTTCAAATTGTTACTTTTTCCTAAAGAGGGTCAAAAGAATGCGACAAGAAACCTTCGAAGTACCAAAAGCCGCTAATTACGTAATTCAAGCACCATGACCGAAATAAAACGATAGAGTAAGGCATTGTGGCGGTGGCGGCAAAAGATCCTTGTGCTACCAGAAATGTATGGAGTCGCACTAGAGTAAAAGTTTTGGAGAATATTTGATTTACATTAACAAAACAATACAGTAAGGTATTGTGGCGGTGGCAGCAAAAGCTGCAAGATCCTTGTGCCACCAGAAATGTATGGAGTCACACTAGAGTTAAAGTTTTAGAGAATATTTGATTTACATTAATAAAACGAAAGAGTAAGGCATTTTGGCAGTGGCAGCAAAGGCTGTGCCACAGGAAATGTATGAAGCTTCATTGAAGTAAAACTTTTGGATAATATTTAAAATAGCTTACAAAGATGGCTGCTGGATTCTAATTTCACGAGAGATCATGTGAATCTTCCAATAAAAGCTTTTGGAGAATATATTATACGAAATCTTGATCAAAACGATGAAGGGTACCTCAGGGACCTACATAAACATATTTCAAGTTAAACTATCTGAATCATCATAAGTGAAGAGGTTTATGGCCACTAATTAACCATTTGCCTCGTTATTTGTTGCTAATTTAAATAAAGCTTAAAACATGAGGAGCGTCAGTTTGCTAATGAGCTAATTAACGTAACTAACTACAAACAAAACAATAAAAACGAGAAACACTTTTTATTTGACTTTATAGAACTTAAATGAAATATCAATGTACTTTTTATTTTAGAACCTACTGTATATACTTATCTACTAGTTAGTAGTAGATGAATATTGGTATGGTACTCTAAAATCTATATCTCAGTCTCAGTACTTAAATTTTCATAACTAACTCCTTACACAAATTACATAATTTTTATTTTCAAGATTGAATCCTTCTTTTGTTTCAATGTTGGTCCAAGTTGCTAATATAAAAAACTGACATGCCACCTTGCCTATACCTAATTTACTAGACACTAATGGGCACGTACTAGTACAAAAAAGATGATGTTTTAATTGATTCAAGATGATTAGATAAAATTGTTTTTTCTGAAGGCCTGGCTTGAGATCTCGGGAGCTTTTTTTGCCAATGTTGTGTAGCACAATCATGGCATGATGCTTACATTGAAAATATTTTTTTTTTTATTTTTCTTGATAATTTCTGTTGTTTTTTTTTTGTCCTGGTGTCTCTATGCATCGCCTGTTCTTGCATGTATCTGTCCGGGTGCTTTTAATGAACTAGGTATTGTCACAGATGAATTATAAGTAACATCCCTATGTGGTTGCATTCTATTCAAATCAGCATATTCAATTACATTCATATTTTTGACAAGTGCAACCCTACCCATAACAGATGCCGCGTTTTAACTCTTGTTTTGGTTAGCTTTTGTATTGATTGCTTTTTCTGAAGTAGATTGAAAGTGCCAAAATATCATTTTTTAATCATTTCCCAGCGTATTTTTTTTTAAATTTCTTATTAAACTTTTTTTTCAACAAAAGTCCTCGTTTTTGTTCTCTTATTAAATTTAATCGGTCACAAACATTCTTTGTTTGTGCTTGATAAGCAGAATTAATTAAAACAATGACGAAATTTAAATATTTTCCTTATTATTTTCGAGAAATCTATCCCTATTAAACACCTACGACATTCTTGAGGCTATATTCAAAAAACAATGCCCATAAAGCCTATAATAATGAACAGAAAACTAGCATGAACGAGAAAAAATATTACGAAATTGATTCTCGATTCAACTTTGGGTATAAAAACAGACGTAAGAATTTATTGAAAAGAAGTAAAACAACCTATAAAATTTAAAAAAAGAATGTGACAAACATCTGTCTCATATCTTCCGTCTTCTTAAGTACGTAGACCAACCATCTCAAAAATAGAAAGGTATTTGAAACGTAAAACAAATAAAACTTGCATAATGAACGAGAACAGAAGAATGTGACCTCGTTAGTCAAACAAATTCATTATTTTCTCAAGCTACTCCATTATCTCATAGTATGCGTCTAAGGCACGTCCGGGTAGAACACAAATTTCTGCTACCCCTTATCCCAAAAATCACGAATAGCTGAGTACCTATACCGTCCTTGTTAAGCTCAGATAAGCCTGCAGATTTGTTTGACTATGATTTGTAGTTCACATGTTTTTATAAGTGACTAAACTTGAGCTCTATATCTTCGAAATAAGGAGCAATATAGGCAGGTGATTTTTAAGGGTTGCGGTACTATATCAGAAATAAAATTAGGGGTTAGAAGCGCACCCCTGATCGAAGATTATAATTAAATTTAGAATTTTATCTACTCATCTAACCACCCAGGTGAAGTTACGGTTAATTAATAAAAAGTTTAAATATTTGTATTGACTTGGCTGTACGAGGTTTAAAATGTAATACAAAAGTATTACATTTTAAACCTCGTACAGCCAAGTCGGTGAAATGTGGTTCGATTACAAGCTGCTGCTTCATAAAACCTATTCTAGTTTATTTAGTATTCACAATTACCTCTCATTGGCAAGCTTTTCTAGTAAACTATACCTTATTGCTCGCTTGCTTTGTAATTGGACAGAAAGTAGCAAAACAGATGGCAAGCGATCAGGTTTGAAAAACCGATCTGTTTGCAATTTCTTAAGATCTATTTTCGTCCTTACAGCCCAAAAAATTTAACTTCCCCTTGAAAGTATTTTGCTTACAAAACAGCTAATAACCAAATATTTCCGCAAAAACAAAAACTCATCTAACGACCTATTTCACTAACATATGCGTTGAATTCTTTGCTCAGTGTTGCTATTCCCTGGGCGAATTTAAATTTGTAATTCCTTCCAATGGCGGGGGAACATTTATTAAAAAAAGGCCCGACTCCACCCACCGACGGAAACAGCTGCAGGCCTAATTATTACAAACATACCTCCTTAAGCAATGGCCCACAGACAACTATGTGGTCTGTTATTGTTAATCTTCGATAGAAAACTGTTATTAGACGACCACCTGGCTAGATAGGCAAATATTCTCACTTTTTCTAACCCAATTAAATACCTAAATACGTACGAGGGAGGAAATTAACATC
This sequence comes from Thera britannica, assembly GCA_939531255.2. Lineage (NCBI taxonomy): Eukaryota > Metazoa > Arthropoda > Insecta > Lepidoptera > Geometridae > Thera > Thera britannica. The sequence continues at coordinate 24,181,060 of OW618034.2, forward strand.
TGTCGATGGTTATGTCCTTACCTTTCGACATTAATTTCAAATGAAATAGATATGAGTCAATACATTGTCACATATCATTAGAGTTGAGGCATTATTTAAAATGACGCCTATCATTTCCCGTTTTATGAGTATTTGTTTAAATGAATAAAGCCGTATAACAGTTTTATTACGATATCCAAACCTACGCGAAAGAGTCAAGTTGAAGCATTTCTTGGCGCATTTCATTAGCTCAGCCGATATTTACGGTTTTGGGTAGCTATGGGCGGTCACGATTACGATTATGAGGAAACGATACATTTAAAGTTGACCGTTAATGGTAACTATCTTCCTATACCCTCCTACATCTACAACGTTACTTGATTATTATAATTGTAAAGCATAAAAACTGAAACAACATCGTTAACTTTTATCTAGCCGTCATAATAAATCATAAAAAAATGTTTTAATCAGTTAGATTCCCGCGGAATTGAAACAGGACGCATTACAATGAAGGGATTTTTTCTTCGCTAATGGACTTGCAAATACTGATCCGAACGTCCGTTCTTATTTTAAACTAAGCCTATTTCTGGAAGAGGTGTCATCTTCGCCCTCGCAATAAACCTGTCTGGATCCAGATAACATCACAATCTTGAATCCAAAACCTAAAAGGTCGTTTAAAGGGACATAAACGTTTATAGAATCATAAAGCAGAACCAATCTATTGTTTCCTCTCGGCCTACGCGCCCGAGGGACATTACTAATCGTACGATTCCGCTTTTTGTCTCGACTGAGAGACATAATCAATTGTCACCTCGAGTTGGAATATTTCCCACCTAAACTCGATGTCTCTAATGCGTTTCGAACGGGTTTGGAATAGTCCGGGACAATAAATGGTCGGATATCGTATTGCGCTAGGAAAAAAGGTGATGAGTGGCCGGGATCTGGCGCTGTTGGCGCTAACGGATAGGCCTCGGGTCGAGAGGACGCTAGATGACTTCCATTAATCCCATACTTTTACGACATCTTATAGCTGAGAGAATATAGACACAATACATGCCGTCTTATCTCTGTCGGATAGTGTTACATTGACCAATTCAATTATGATACCGTGCTATTTTCCCCAAAAAAAACCTTTCGATAATCGGTATTTTACATACAAAACCCATGCTATAACTACGATGTTTGTAAATGGTCGATTAATAAGTATCAAATTTTCACATTTATGGTGCTATCTATCGAAATAATCTGACGTGATCGATGTGATAAGTTTCACTCGAAACATTGAATAAATTTTCAATATTCAATTTAAAAGAATATTCTTGTCTTGTTTAAAAAATAATTGTGGTGATGGTTAATTTACTAGAATTAGCTATTTATATAAAAATCATACTTTAAATGGCATTTTTCTCACTATAAGGTATGAATCACTAAATTATTTGGAATTCATGCTGCGTGTTAGAGGCACACACAGTAGGTAGACTATATTATTATATTACCTACCTACTGTGTGTATCTCTAAAAACGCTAAATACCATTTAAATTGTAAGAGTATTATATAAAAAGCTAATTCTAATTTCTTAAAATAATAATATATTTACCATCACCATAATTATTTTTTAAAGAAGACAAGAATACACACACTAAGTACTTACACACCCACAGAGACGCACACAGTATAGGTGGACCATAATATAGAATTACTGTATAAATACTGTGTCTATGAGACTATCCGTTTCTCAACGAATTCCAAATATATTAATAGGTCTCTACTATTTCAATAAAGACACCGAACCTCAAAAGTCAATTAAAATGCTGTTTGTTCTTCATCGATTTGCGTCGAATGATGATTTATAGTTTCGCAGCGGGCACTAGAGTGCTGTCCCAGCCGCTTTCAAATTAAAATCTTAAACCCGCAAGGCCCGTAAGCGTGATCTTATCCGGTTCGATCGATTTAGATAAAATAAATATTTATACACTCGCCCGTAGATGGGCGAACAAAGCGCTCAGTAAATTGATTATGTCAATGGAAAACGTTTTTGACGTTCGCTCCTATTCGATCACCTGTCTCGATTTTAGATATGAATCTGAGTTGGACACGTTCGGCGAGAATGAACATTCCTGGCTTTATTCAAACTTATTTTGAATAACAAAACTGCCTTTGTTTCTTTAATAATAAAACTAAAGCTTTAAAATTCTTAGAATGACTAGGAATCTTTTTATGAGATATTTAGCCATAGGTTTAGCTTGAGTACCATGATGAATTTACTTTATATTCTATAATTAACTAAACCTATCTTAGGGCTGGTTTCAAGGATGGCTAATCGAACAATCCAATATTTGACAGTTGTTCATCTCAAACGCAAAAGTTTGAGTTAAGCAACTGTCAAATATTTGATTGGTCGATTAGTCATCCGTGAAACTGGCCCTTGGAATCATTTGCCTATGGTTTTGTTCTATAGTATAGTATTATCTTATCTGTGATTCTACATACCTACCTACTTGTAAAATTAAACTAAAAACTCGTTAGTTAATTAAAAAATGCAGAAATAAAGTACATAAAATATTTAATTCATATTTTGCATTTGGAAGCGTAATAAATACGAACATTTTCATATTCTAGCTAAAATTAAATCACAAATTATTTGAATACCTAAATGTACTTACAATATAATTCTATATACAATTGACTAGGGTACATTTCAGTTCTTCGACGCCTATTTCGCATTAAAGTTATAGTATTTACAAGGTTTACATTTACAGTGTTGATCGTAACTACATTTTCTTCGTTAACATAATACTTTTTACACAATTAAGTACCTACCTTTATCACAAATTGTTAAGTTGATAAGGAACCTGAACATATTTAATAAAAGTTGGTGGATATTTCACATTTAGCTCCAACTTATAGCAAAACTTGGGACATGAGAACCTGCAGGGCTACCACGAGCTCCATATGGTTATGGCTATGGCTGTCAAATTGTGTATAGATAGGCTGACCCACACATTCTTTTTCTTCTTGGGTTTGAATGTGTTGACACTGTTGACACAATTGTGACAGCCCATAACCATAACCATATGAAGCTCATGGTAGGCCAGCAGATCACTGATATAATGCTTAGTTTCGTTTTGTAAATACATGCTATATGCATATACAGGGTAATTATACATCAACTCACATAACCTACAAAACAAAAGGTAGAGCCAACAGAGCTTTGAAGATATCCAGTAACATTCTTCTAAAACTATGATTATGTGATATTTTCAGATGAATGTACAACTATTATTATTACTAACGGGAATGTTTCTCAAGCTAAATGCATTGTCAGTTTCAGTGGTTTAACAATTTAACTTAGTTAAAGCCTAAAAACTAAAATAATGCCTAAAGCCTTACGCTCATCTAAGCATTCTGCGGTGGCGATCAGTGAAATCAAAATCAAATATCGCTTTCAAATATGACAGCGATATTTCAAAGAAGTAGGTGAGACAGAAGAATTTATAGAGAAGTAGGTGAGACAGAGAGGGCAGTATGGAGCTGACATGGTCGGAAACCGACCAAAGTTCCTTAAACATAAGATTAAAAAAAAATATATGACAGCGATATTTCAAAGCGTTTCACTGATCGCCACCACAGAACGCTTAGATGTCCGCAAAGCATAACAGTTACATCTGATAGATATTATGTAGAGATTGTTTTGCATACTCTTTGCAAAACAATCTCTACATGTCTACATCTTGCTGGTATAAGAACATCAAAATTGATAAACATAGATTACAAACATCGATAAGCTATTTACATCAGATATCTAACATCACAATAGTTTAAACAAAGTAAGTCTTTCTAGAATGTGGAGCGTTAGACATTGGTATCTGTTGAGCTGGCCTGAGAGGCCGCTCTTCACACTGGTGGTTGTCTATGGATACGTAGCTGTGGTGGTGCGGGAGGCGGTCATCGCCTCGTCCTTCGCTGCTAGCCACGGAGCACGTCTCGTCCTCAGTGCTCCGAGCAGAGACCTCGGCGCTCGCACTCGTCGAATGCATAGGACTCGACATCATCAGGATAGGTGGTGCCATCCCATACTTGTACCAGGGATCGTGAGCCGTCGGAGGAGCAGTATACCTCAAATGGCCGTGCCGCCCAAACCCCTCCCTATTACTAACTTTAATATTACTCGCGTTATGAAGCGTCCGATTTGGCAATGTCACATCCACGTCGGGTAACCGAAAATTTAGCTTTTCCCAACAGTTTCTTTCACCCCACACTATCACTGTACACGTTTTAAGCAGCACTTTTAAGTCTGGGTCTATATTTATAGCACTGAGGTCCGTCGTTACTAGAAATATGATTTTTTGACGTCTATGCCTAACATTCACTGAGTTTATCGCACTTTGCAAGGCAGCTTTTGACTCCGGTGAATACCACTCTTGTTGTAAAAAGGTAATAGATAACACAATGATGAGCCGTTTTGAACTTTCCGATGCACTCACTAAACTATCACCTGAGCGTCTTTCAAGCAGTTGTAAGTCTCTATGTTGTAAACACAGTGTATGGCCCAGATTTTCTAACTCAGAGCTGACCGCTCGAGTCACGAAGTCTTCGTCCCGTGGATTGTACACAAAAAACGCGTCGAATCGTTTATTTTTGCTGTCGTTCATGTCCCTTGGCGTCGAGCTGAATATTCTTATACCATATCTTGAATGCATCCATAGCTTAAAATCTTCTCTGAACATAAACATTAGAGCACACGATAGCAGCAAAATAATGGCTATTATCAAAACGGCAGCGATATACGGGATGTAATTTTCTACGCTATCATTCGATTCGATGAATAATCGCTTTTGAGTCTCAGTACCGGTTTCTTCGGTTGTGATCTCAGTCTTACACTCCCTTGCAATAGATGCGATAGTTTTGTTCATCGGCTGGCCATTGGCGAGATAGCACATTATTGTCTCAGTATCTTTAGATTTTTTTATTAGCCACTGATTGAGTTGAGGTACGTCCTTGCAATCGCAAATCCAGTTGTTTCCTTCAACGGAGACGCGTGTTCGGGGATCACTGTCGCTAATGACTCTCCACGGCATGTAATCAACGTAACCGTTATTGTCCAGGTTGAGGTACTCCAGAGAAGGCAGGTAATTGAAGGTATCATTTTCGATTACCTTAATTTTGTTATTGCTCACGTAAAGTTCGATCAAGTTAGGCAATCTTGTGAATTGAGTATTCCTCAACATTTCCAAGTTGTTGTTTTCTAAATGAAGAACCCTCAGTGACTCAATTCCGTTAAATGTTCTATTTTGTATTATATTGATATTGCTGTTATTGAGGTGTAAAACCTGTAGTTTCTTTTTACCAATGAAAACGTGATTGCTTAATTCTTTTAGATCGTTTCCATCCAGGTATATTTCGGTCGCGTCCATTGGTATCCGCTCTGGTACGTGATCGTAGCCGGCATTCGAACAATCGACGACGTTAACGGTGGTCCATGTCTGATCATGATAGCACGAACATCTATCTGGACAAGTCATCTTACAATCGCAGGCGTCAAAGTCACAACAATGGCATACCGTGAAACAATGTGAGTCGTATTCGCACAGAAATTCTGAAGATCTCACTTCGACCAGTCGCATCTCCATTTTACGTGAATGGGTTAAAGTGCATTTTACACTTTCTAAATCCATTACTCTTGGGCGCTGTCTAAGGTCACTATATTGGTTAGTTGACTGCAGCCACTCCATTGTACAATCGCATACAAAAGGATTCTCGCTAATGTAGAATTCTGGTAAATCTTTGTCTTCAGGAACGGATGGTATCGCAAAGGCGCCGAGTTCTAAAGTTTTAATCTTATTGGAGTAAAGCATAACTTTATTGAGATTATACTTTTGCACGAACGTGCCGGGACTGATTTTGTCGATGTTATTATTATTCAGAATAATCGTCTCTATACGGCTAGGAAACGAAGACTTATCCAAGCTTCGTATTTTGTTAAAGCTAACGTCTAGCATTTTGATATTACAAGACTCTTTTATTCCATAAGTATCTTCCAGTTTTTCAACATTATTCTCATGCATGTCCAGCCATTCGAGGTTAGTCGGTATGTGGCTATAATCAAACCATAGAAGCTCATTGTTTGACACATTCAACCAAACAAGCGGCTGTGTATTGGTAAATATGCCTTTCAAGTCTACTAGTTTGTTTCCATCTAATCCAATTGCTTTCAACTGTTGGTTTGAAGTGAAAGCTCCGTCATCTATTTGATCTATGTTGTTTGAAGCTAAATTTAATATCTGTAGTGACGGGAGTGCTGCGAATGTATCCTTTGATATTTTTTCAATTTTGTTACCCACAAGACGTAAGCCATATAAATCATCCAAGCCTTCGAAGTGGGTTGTTGTTACTTTTGTTATTCTATTCATGCCCAAATCTAGGGACGTCAAGAATCTTAACGTTTTTATTGCCTCAGGCACCTCTGATAACTGGTTCCCGCTGAGACCCAAATCGTGAAGTTTTGTGATATTTTCGAAAGAGCGTAAGTCAATTTTGGTTATCCTATTTCCGTCAAGAAATAACTGGTTCAAGACGTATAGGTTGGAGAAATGCCCGCTGTCCACTTCAATCATATTGTTATGGGCCAGTGAAAGCGAGTGCAAGTTTTTCAAATTAGTGAATGCTCCATCAGCAATGCGTGCTATGTTGTTATACTCCAAGCTAAGAAATTGTAGGTTATTCAGATCTTGAAAGAGCAATGCATCTATTTTTGTAATTCTGTTGTATGAAAGATTCAGCACTATCAGCCGCACTAATCCGGAAAAGGTGTCTCTATTCACCCACTCACTAGTCAACTGATTCACTGATAAATCCAAAATTTGCAATTGGTCCAATCCTTCCAAAAGTCCAGGTGCTAAAACGCTCAATGAGTTATTGTTTAGGTAGATTTGCTTGATATCTCTTGATGATTGGAACATCTCTGGCGGTAAAGCTGTCAATGCATTGGTGGATAAGTTAAGAATCTGCAAATCATTCAGTCCCACAAACGCGCGATCTGCCACTTGAGATATTCTGTTGTTTTGAAGAAACAGCTTTTGAAGTGCACGTAAACTTGATAAACCATTGTCCGGCAGATTGCTTATTTCATTGTAAGACATATCTAGTGTTTCCATCACAGTGTTGCAGGATTTCCCAGGGGCAGTTGGTCCATTGCCCCAATCGGAGAATCCTAAGTTTGAGATATCTTGCAATCTGTTTCGCGTCACATTCAGCTCTTTCAAATTGTAGAGCAAACAAAATATTTCCGATGGTAACGTCCATATGTTGTTATCTCCCAAATCCAAAGTTCTCAGATCAGTTAGCCCGCGAAAAGTATCTCGGTGAAATTCCATGGACATCGCAGACCAGTCTGTATTATGTGTCCGAATAGATAAGCTTCGTAGACCACTGAGAGGTGATAGCACTTCCGAAGGCACGTATCTAATCTTACAGGACTCTATTCTGAGTTCTTTTAGGTTATGGAAGCGCGACAAAAGCTGCGTTCCCTCTTCTTTTCTCCTGCCAAGATCCAGGGAGCTCTCGAAGAAGAGCACGTCGGTACAGTGGAGATTCAGCACCGTGATCCGTTGAGCTTGCGATGCTGTCAACCCGGCCAACAGGTCGGTCGCGCCGGCCGCGGTGCGCAGGGAGCACGCGAGCTGCACGCTGGTGGTCTCACTGGAATCAGACACACGTTGCAACTCGCACTCCTGCGGAGCTTCTGCCACCCGGCTCGTCAGCGACGCTGTATCGGCACACAGCCACATCCAGCACCAGGCCGCATACCACACCGCCAATGATCCCATCGATAACATCTCGAAAAACTTTAAAACTGTCACTTTAATTAAATCGTCACTGTTTGACTCACTATTATCGCGCACATCGCTACGCTAGTCCGAAAGCGCTCGGAAAACTTCACGAATTTCCCGTCAAACTTGTTTCAAAGTACGACACATAACGGCTCGAGTTCGTCAGAAAGTGCGGCACAGCCACCCGCGACAACGGTTGAGAACTCGACTGAGCGCGGAGAGTTGAGCGACCGGCTGGCCGGCACGCTCCCCGCGCATTGCTCCTCCCCCGACAGGGTCGTCCGATATCAGCGTCTCTTTTCTTTCAAAAGTTCACGACAGCAACAAGTTGCTCGCCGCAAGATTGGCATGAACAGAACAGAAGCGCGCTTCGCGAGCTTTTATAAACATGGCGGTGCTTACTTTGTTTGTTTTGCCTAATCATAAAATTTCAATAGCTTTTCAGTGAGAAACCGTGTGAACTGGTATTTACATTTATTTGCTGATCAAGTAAACACTTCTCAGATAGTTACCAACCTAGCTATCTAGTAAAGCTCAAGTTTTAGAATTAAGTATAATTTGCACAACGAAATATACAAAACTGCAGTTTTTTGTGAGGCTTCACTTTTTAGGACATTGCAAAGAAAGTAGGGCTTAGACTACATTCTTTTCACACTCACCTAGATAAGCGGAAGTACGCATTTTAAATCGATTTCCATTGTTCTTGCACAAAACTTACCTGCTCTGACGCATTAGTGATAGCGATAACTCGCTTATCTCGTGACAGCACACTCGCTTGATGACATCATCAAGAGTTCCCAGCCTCATTATCTATATTAAACCTACTCAAACACACATAACTGAAGTGCTTTGATAAATGTTTACAATGACGGTCTGTACGAATAACACAAAAACAGAAAGTACTTAGGTACCTAATACCTACACTGGCAGACTATCACAGATTCTCTGAAAACGTACCTAGAGTTTTACCTCGTAGTATGTAGGTACTAACTACGTCAATTAACCTACTAAAAAATACTGTATTTTAAAATGCAATTTTGCTTAAAGTTGTTCATTTACTTAATAAATTAAGCCATGCATTTCAACTATAAATTGTTTTTTATTGAGGTAAAAACCGTACCTACTTAAATGAATCTTTCTCTTTGTCAACAATAATTATAAAAATAATGGGTAATTTACCATTCGTTAAAATAAATGAGGTATCAAATTTAATTAGACACCTGTGACGATTTTACGACTCCCAAATCATACATATAGAATATCATGGTTTTAATATCTACCTACACAAGAACATTATATCTTCCCGTCATTAAAATCTACTATAGTCTCAAATTATTTAATTATGAGAAACGCAAATATACTATAACCCAGCAAACACCGGCATCAGTCTCCAGATCCACAAAAGTGTAATTTTACCATTAAAAAATATTTTGATGTTGTGTAAAAAACAAAATTTAAAACCCCCACAGTCACAGATGACTTACCCAACTGTAGTCCACATTATGTGACATTTAAAATACATGGTGCGTAAGGATAATAAAAACAAAAAGAAGGAAAAGATAAAGTAAAAGGTCACATTAATTCGCACAAGGTGTCACATGCCTTTCGAGCTTTATGAAGGCTCTAGTGCAACATAGCTATAAAGGCTATGCAGGCTTTTAAGGTAGCCACCTAGCTAGTAGCAAGTTATTTAGTGGAAAATCGACACTATAAGAAGAAGTACTGCAACAAAGGTGCAAGTAATTTATTATTGAAAAAAATCGATTAAAAATTCACAAGCAACAAATCCTAAAGTATTTAAAACCAATACTTATTGTTCTAAACAATACAATTTATTAAGTTTAGTTTATCTTATAAGCAAGAAAATAATTAGGTAGGTACCTAACTAATAGTTAAGAATCCCGTTTCAAATCTCCAAGCTAAAATTGAGAATTGAGAATATTCTAAGAATGGTATAGAATTATTATTATACCAGCTCTAAAGACAAGTTATCTATTGAAAAAAAGTAAATAAAAAAAATACTTTGTGAAAAAATAATAATTATAATACTTAAACACTGTACCTACTACTGTACTGTAACTTGGCAATAGCAAATTATTCCGTGAGCACTTTAAATCCCCGATTAGTTTATTGGAATATGACCAGATTTTATCATTCAATAACACAAAAGAATATTGCATCGAACAAAGCTGTCGGAAGATGAAAGAGGGCTTTATTATTGGCATATACTCATTGAAATAAAATGTCGGCAGAAAGTCCCGCAAAGTTAACTGATCGAAATAAGTGCATACCGGGTTGGGAATTTATTAATCATTTGGTAGCCACCACTTTTAAAATAACATCGGTAGAGGGTAGAAGCCTACTTAGTAGATAAGTGCCCTTATTTTTGTATGTATTTTTGGCTTCTGCTGATGTAATAATTTGGAGCCTCTCAGGTAACAAATTATTACATGAGAAGGCTCTCCATCCATTAATATCGTGATACTGATACTTATAAATTAGTTCATAAACACAACAAACGCTGTTATTAATGATTTATTGACTGCAACACTACTAAAACAAAAACCCAATCAAACATCGTTTCCTAACAATTACGTGCCCGTCATAGCACCCATCAATTTTTGAGTCAACAGCTCATAGATGTTTAAAAATAAACAATAATTTCATAGCGCATGTCTCATACCAAGTGCACTGACGTGCCGCCTACTCAGGAAGTTGTAAATCAGTGGTCCAGGCTCGTCAATTCTACTATAGCAGCTACGGCCAGCACCAATTGATCTACCACACCCCTCTTTGTCAGTAGCCGAGACAGTAGCCGAGGAAAAACAATTAAAAAGCTGGAGCTCTATGCAAACTGGAAGCTCTACCACTGAAAAATGTTAATCTAGTTTTACTGCTCACGTATCCTGGGCTGTGTTGTTCGGGAAACGCTTTTTAATCTGAAGCTGTTACGGTGGACTGTACAAATAAATCATAACCACACAGAGTGGGACGATTTTGAAATATCAGGAACTTTTCAGTTGGTCACAGTTGCTGCCATATTACGTAGCTCGCGGTAGGTCTACCAGAGCATAAATAAGCATACACTACATATAGTGCTACTTAGATGTATAATGCTGACTTTACTGGAACGATGGTCATCCTCCAGCCAAAATAATGGTCCAAGACAGTTGATACCTAACCTACTACAAACGCAATCAGGAGCATGGGTGAAAAAGTACCTATAAAATCAGAAAAGATGGTAGGGCCTGCGTGAATTTGCAAGCTACATCTTTTAGCGCACATACTTACATAACTTATGTGAGTTTCACAATTTTCACCATTACTTAAACCACATTGCAAAAAAAACAACTTTTATACAGGGTGTCCCATAAGTCAACGTCCAACCGAAAACGGGTGATGCGCCAAGTCATGACAGTTATCAGAAAAATATAAAAAAAAAATTTGTTATGTAACTTTCGAGTTATGAGTATTTAAAACAAACAGAAAAAACTGACACCCTGCGATGATCTTTTAAGTCCTGTGACTACAAATATTAACTTTTCATGAAACTTTTTTATGCAACGTAAGCATGAATAGCCCTTCTGTAAATTACAATTCAAAACTAAGCCATAACTGCCTCAGTTTTCAATGAAATCGTGGAGTTTTGGCCAACGTTTCATTTCAGATAATTACATCACCCAACTTTAACCGTCTGTACCGCAAAAAAAATGTAGTACACTATCATGGCATGTAATTTTAAAAATTGGCGCATTTATCCAGGATTCCAAAATGGTATAATACTTGCTAGAGTACTTCTTAGTTTTGGAAATAAAAAATGTTTTTTCAACTAAACCGGATTTCCAATCAATTTTATTTCAATAGATAAAATGTTTGTACCCTTTAAATGACAGACTTAAAATGCCTACGCTGTGTTTTTAAGTGACTTACAATTCACAGGTACAAGTAAATACCATTTCGACAATGCAAGTAAACAGATAGATCCACCATCTTGTCGAAAGAGTAATAACCATGGGTTTTCAAGTAATTTGTTAGTTCTAAGTGAAAGTTTAAAATAAAATTCAATCATAGGATTTCTTCAATCGTGATTTTAATTTAACTACATCAAGGATTTACAGCAAATGTTCAAACTGTTAGCCTTCAGCAGTAATGCAAGCTCTACATTTCCTTAAAAAAAATCAGCTGTCTGTAAAGTCAGTTAACTGACGACAGTTGAACGTGACAACCTCATACAGCTGTCCACGCGGACGCATCGCTCACTCAAGTAGGAGAGAGACCGATGTCGAACGCTGCCGAACGTGGAGGCCGATTGTGCCTCTTTGTCGCTCATTCCGCGCTCTCACTTGCACTTCAAGTATTAAATGGAACGCCTCAGAGCGAGGTAACGCCGCATGAGTCATGGTTTTTCGTACGAGCAGCCGGCTCCATCGAATTATAAGACGTTATCACGTCAAAAACCATGTAATAAGACCGGCGACGAGCGAAGGCAAACTTTAGATTAAAACCACGATTGAAGTAATCCTATGATTGAATTTTATTTCAAACTTTTACCTAAAACTATCCAATTACTTGAAAACCCATGGTTATTACTCTTTCGACAAGATGGTGGATCTATCTGTTTACTTGCATTGTCGAAATGGTATTACTTGTACCTGTGAATTGTGAGTCATTTAAAAACACAGCGTAGGCATTTTAAGACCATCATTTAAAGGGTACAAACATTTTATCTATTGAAATAAAATTGATTGGAAATCCGGTTTAGTTGAAAAAACATTTTTTATTTCCAAAACTAAGAAGTACTCTAGCAAGTATTATACCATTTTGGAATCCTGGATAAATGCGCCAATTTTTAAAGTTACATGCCATGATAGTGTACTACATTCTTTTTGCGGTACAGACGGTTAAAGTTGGGTGATGTAATTATCTGAAATGAAACGTTGGCCAAAACTCCACGATTTCATTGAAAACTGAGGCAGTTATGGCTTAATTTTGAATTGTAATTTACAGGAGGGTTATTCATGCTTATCGTTGCAGAAAAAAGTTTCATGAAAAGTTAATATTTGTAGTCACAGGACTTAAAAGATCATCACAGGGTGTTAGTTTTTTCTGTTTTTTTTTAAATACTCATAACTCGAAAGTTACGTAACAAATTTTTTTTTTAATATTTTTCTGCTAACTGTCATGACTTGGCGCATCACCCGTTTTCGGTTGGACGTTGACTTATGGGACACCCTGTATAGTCAGTTTTCCGGACACACAAGTACTAATCAAGAAAAATACGACGTATCCAGCTTATTATCTTATACCTTTAAACGAGAAAATCTTGTATATATATATATATTTAGGATCTCGGAAACTGAGCCAACAATTTTCATGAAATTAAGTATACAGGGGTTTTCGAGGGCGATAAATCGATCTAGCTAAGATTCATTTTCAGAAAATGAGTTTGTTCGTTAAAAAAAAACTAAAAACATAAACTGAATATGTGACTGCTCCTGCCATCTATTGATGATTGTGAGCAACTAACTGCAAGCATGTCCAGTAGGTGGCGTTGTTCAGTAAGAATAAACCAGTAAAGATAATAATATGCTTCTTATAATTTCTTAAAAATACAAATTAACGAAAAAAATTCCGAGCGAAGCTCGGTTACCAACTAGTAAAGATTAATGATGGAACTTTATTATGACTTAGTGACAATCGACATGTGATTTTGATAGCCGCAACTAACCACATTGGGTAAAGCCGGATCGATTCCGACCAACTGTTTCGTCCATTATCTATCAATAAATAGGGTGCATTGTTGAATCCGCAAAAAACGCATAAATCGATCTTCGTTGCTGTCTACCATTCCGCCATTCACTGCAGTGTGCCTGCTGTTTTATACCGGTCTGTGTCACTCATACTAGGCTCTCATTGTAACATGAGCTTTATCATGAGGACTGTAGATTCAATATTATACTCATTTCAAAAACATCGAAAATGGTGCATCGTATAAAATTTTGTTCAATATTTTTCAGCTTTACGAAAGCACACATTTATATCGAGTGCATGCACATTATTTTCTGTGCAAGTCATTTCAAGAATCAGGGTAGAGAGTGATGTTCTGTACAACTCTACTATTATTTCTTCTGTGACAGGCCTCCCTAAGGAAGGACCCATACGTATTCGGGTAGTAGGTAAACGTCAAAATATTTTGTATTAGTGTACTAATGGTTTGTTAGGACCCATTGTTATGACCAAATGTGCATTTTTGCAGTAGGTAAATAGCATCGAAAAATTGTGATTTATTTTGATTTTTCAGTTTTTGGATAGCTATTCTTATCGTTGTCGATTCTTTAAATACCATAACACATAAAATAAACTATAACTTTACTATTAAGTAGAGTTGGCAGGTAGAGTCAAGGTAAAGGTTTCTTGTTAGTCAACTTAAAAGAAGAGATCCCAATCCTTATTTGTCAAAACCTGTAATTTTTGAATAAATACGACGTGTTGATTTTGTTTATTTTTATTTTGAACCGTTATGCACGTTAGCGGTAGGTTAAGATACGTTTAACCTAATGAGTAACATGAAGGCCTAATTTGTGTCAAATTCCTTAAGCTTCAACTCCTAGCCTAGCACTGGAACTTCACCGCTATTTTTACTTTTGTGTTGTGGATGGTACAAAAAAACGGTAGGAAACAAGCCGTAAATTTGTTGCTTGTTCTTGCGTCGGATTGGTCGTGTGGAAATTACACTTAGATTCACTTAGCTTAGACGATTCAAAGTGATCCTTGTGATACAACTGAATTTATAAATTTTGAATTTAACAAGTTCCAAAAGAATGTTAAGTCAAGCCACAATACAGCCATTTTTCAAACAGACTTCAAATTAACTCATTCTTTCCCCTCTGATTTGATTAATGTTTTTTAACGAGAAAACCATTGAATCTGCAAAAAATGATGTGATTCAGATACTTGACGAAATACGAGGAATGAATGTAATGCCATTATAATTAGCATTATTTGAGGAGGGTCTGCGGATTCCGGTTTACGGGATAAAAGATTTTGCTGTGACAATGGAGAGCTTTTTGCTTTTTAGGGTATCGCATAATGTTGGACGTTTTTAAAATAATTCAAAACAAGCATATTCATTCATCTGTCTGGATTTACGTAATTTTATTGAAATCCTGGCGATTAGGTAAGGGGACTGTTCGGCACCCGTGGTTTTCCATCTTTGTGGTTTCCTTAATAGACATAGACATAGATATATAGACATTTATTTATTTACTAAATAAGCACACATAAACCAGTAAAAAACAAGGACATTATAAGAAAAAAGATACAAATAATACATCGATACTGGAGAAGTGGGTCGTGTTTTTGTGTGTTACAGCAGCAAAAGGGACTCAGCATAATGCCTAGCTATACTGTGAGGAAGCTATGCGCTGGTATTCTGTCAAAGTCTTAAGCCAATAATAAGCCTTAAGAAATCAATAAAATGATATTCTATCGATTTTTATACCAGTGCAAGAACCCTTCTCCATACTTGCATGCTCTCCCTTTCTATTTGTTGCTAATAATCCAATCCCTAAGCATCTGTGCAGGCTCCCCGATATCGGATGAATCCGAACAAACTGATGCAGTCGCGGTTTTAATCGCGTTTGTTCCGTGTTAGTTATAGACCAACGATTTGTTTATGTGTGTTGATGACAGGTAGTTTTATAAAACCCTGTGTTATGCTATATTAAATGTAACGTATATTAAACCTACTTTATATTTGAATTCCAGTTGAAAAGGCAATAAATAAATGCAGGGATTAAAAAAATAATTCTGTTAATTTTATTTTGTTAGCGTGAAAACATTTGATTCTTTACGAAATACTAATATTTTAGCTAGTTAATCCATTAATAGGACTGGTTAATCCGGTTGCGTATACGTCACGGGCTTAGGAAATAGAAAAGGGTTCAGCACCAGCTCTAGTCAGTGTTGCAAACGTCAAGCAATATACAGGGCGTCCCACAGATATGCCACATGGAGGGAAAGTACATTTAATATTGCAGATGGAACATTTTACTGAAAGAAAACATTATTTGAATTAAAAAAAAACTATTTAAACTGCATTCATAGATATTTAATTTTATAATTTTTTTTAACAAGTTTAAATACCCTAAAAGGTTTTGAACTTGGTGGTAGGTAGACGACAGCGCGCCCGCACTAAATATTAATATTTAATGATGACATTAATCACAAAAGAACTAGTGATTTATGCTGGTAACACCACGTAGCATGTATCGGTTTACTGTTTAAAGTCACGCTTTTATTACAAAACCGTTTCAGAGTCACTGACAAAGCCTCTTTATTCTAATTTTATAGTTCTACGCCCATGGTTATGAAAAATTTTATGACGAGTAAAATTACATCGTCAACTCGATGGGCTTACACAATGCTTTGGCTATGTAAATCGTACAATAAATACTAGTTTTAACCGGCTGAAAATCAGCTGCGAACAACTTTGGTCAACCATGCAGTTTATTCAAAAGAGGTATGCATACGGTTTGAAAGAATAACTTACTATTATTGCTAAGGCCCTAGTCCAGTTTCGTCTATCACCATCGAATAATTAAAACTCAAATCGAAATCCCAGAGCGCATCTACGTGTGTCAGTGACCGACACTGAATAGGCCCTAATTTTTTTCAGTCCTTCGATTTGTGGGTTCTTGCTTTGTGGTAGGAAATTAATGATTTTTGGTCTGTGGCAGTAGGGCACAAAGGCCGCAGTGACAATGGTGCCCCGCTGTCCGGAGATATTGACGGAAGGCCTTGGTCGAGGCTACCTCTCGACCACTCTCAGTTACCCTACGTCTTTACCAGTTCTTTGACTGCATTTACGGAATAAGCTGATTAACCTGCATGGTACTATTACTTATTAAGAAACTACTCCACAGGAAAGATAGTATTTGTTAGGCAGGAGTTAGTTTCTTAATTCATCATTAGGCCGACTAAGCTGTCAGGATGGTATGATGGCTAACTCCATCCAAAATTCTGTCCCAGACACTAACGTCGCGTAAGTAGGGGCATGCGTAATCACCAGTTGCCCCTGACGATATATTAATCATCTACAATGGATGGAAAGGCCTGTTTAATTACTATTACTGATTGATAATATACATAGACATAACAAATAAAAGCAAGTTTAGGGGACTTTTACGCGTTTATAAACACAACCAAATTGTGTCAAATGAATAGTCATCTCATCTCTTCATTCTCTTCTCTTCCGGACTGTAAGTTTTCTTTGTCAATTTTCGAGGTTGTTGATCTTTTAACCTACATTCGGCACCAACCTGCTTTATACGTAAATGCTCTCTTTGTCCAACGGAATTTTGGACACGTCACTGACGCAAATGGGAGCCCGAAGTTCGTGATAATAAACACAATATTTTTATAATAAATTAATCTTATTTTTTAGTGATGTCGGCCGCGTTCCAGTTAATTTGTACATAGTATTGTTCAGTTAAAATCAAGTTATTTTAAGGTGAAGAATGTAGAATTTTGGAGAGGTTGGAGACTCGGAAACCTCCTTTTCTATTTGTTACAGGACCCGCACGATATACAATTATTATTCAGACTCATAAGCTAGCATGTGTGGTCTATAAACGTAGCTATTCAATATAATACCAGTACCCTCATTTATTTTCTTGCAAATGTCCAAACACCTTGACCCATTACAGCGCACCCAAACATTAGGGTGGTCTCTATACAAAGTCCACTATTTAACCCAAATACAGCATTGACAATGTGGTCATTGTGACAACGTACACTTTCCTGATATTTTATAGCGATTTAATATCATTTCATTAGCAGCAGACCTTACGTATAACCACAGTATCAATACCATTGACGAAGTCTACGACCAATAAATTTTAGGATTAACTTGTCCGTGGGTCGTGATTAGTGCCATCAATGAAATCAGAGGGATAGGCTAAAATTAAATCACCTAAGCCTTGTGGTGGCCGGACAATGGAATGGGTGCATGATTAATTGCGGCAGTGAAATAAAACTGTTAGGCCTATCGTAAACACAACATTATTTAGGTTTAATTACGGTGTCAGATTTTGTGGTATTGGGGAGTCGGAATGACTTCGCCCGTAGTCAGAATAATATTTAGTTTTTCGCTGTCGATATTTTCATACTAGAGGTATAGAGGTGAAATACGTTTTTGTGACCACAAGAAGCTAAGACAAACTTATACGTAAAACAATCTTCATTGAACCCCTTCTCTCTCTGCATAGGGATTTGTAAGGCATTATCTGAAACCATTCTCACCTTCCGTCGTTTCAACCACACTCCTGTTTTGTAGAGTCCTCTATCACAACATTGTTTTGCTATGCAAACAAAAGCAGGCGTAGCTCCAACTTATTTTTTGTTCCCGTCAAAACCGAGCATCAGCCTATAAACAATTCCTGCAATATATTCCGGATTCCCGGTGCGTTGCACGAAGATATACTGAAATGACCAATCACATACGTGCTCGGGTTCTAAAACTGCGACATTTACCTTGGCTCGGATGCGTTTTGCTTCAAGATGATATCAAAAACCATCTTTTGTATGGGTACTATTACAAGTAACTGGTTTTGTGTAGCCTTGTTTTGTTTATCGTTTTGCGATTTAAATAAAGGTTTTAGATAATTGAGATAGATTTGACAATACATTTTCTAAGTTAGGTACCTAAAATTACAACTTTGGTAGGTGCTCCGAATTCTTGACAAGGCAGAAGAGAGGCTAAGCAACACGAAAGAGAAATTCCAACAGAGGTGCTCCCAACCTTACGTGCCCACATCAATTATACGATCCTGTTACCCACTTCCTCTTCCAAGGGAACGTTAATTGGCTCATTATCGTTTACTCTAGAAAGCTCTAACTAGACTAATTTACGAGATTCGAAGTCGGATACATGACGTTTCATAGGTCGAATAGATCTGCAGAAATTATAGCTCTCGTAAAAACTAACCTGATCTAGCATTACTTAGCTCGTCAATGGAGTAATTATCATGAGTCAGAGCTATTTTATTTTATGTGCTATTAAATTTAACAACAATCGCCTTTTATTGACGGGAAAGTGGACAACTTTATGTCGGTAATGTCGTTAAGAATAAAGTGTTTCTACTGATGCGAGGGCCACGGACGTAAAGAAGGTATCTTCACGTTACTTACCATAAGTCACTGCGGAGGCTACCTATCACGAAAGTACAGAGATTTAGTCTCTTTGAATTATTGAACAATCAGAAAGCCTTAACCTACAGCTTACCATACAAACATAGAAGATACTAATTCAGTGAGCAGAAATAAATGAAAAATTTTGTTGTTTCGTTATCAGTTTTTAAATGTGCGTTCAATTGTGTCAGTAAATGTCAGTCCTAATAATATTCTTACCTAATTAGTAGATTTTAGGATGGTTGCTTTAGCAGCTACAGATTGGAGAATAATAAATAGTAAATGGTTACGAGTTACCTACTTCCTAGTTAAAGTTTCTAGCCTCGTATTAGTTCATCCTTCCCATCACATAGAGTGGAAACCATTGAGGCACGTGATATACCCACCAACAGTTTTCTCAATCCAGGTGTGTTTGCAAAAACAATTTTTGACTTTACACCAGCAACAAAGAAGCTGAGACCACACAAAGCTGTTATTTACCGGCGAGAATCCGGCTCTATTGTCGTTGTCACAACAAGATCTGTTACAATAAATCTTATTAAAAGTTCGTCCCGCCACACAACGCCATTCATGGTTCTTTGATCCTCGAAAGGAATTAAGGATTGTTTACCGTGCTTTGCGGAGCCATTGTGGCTTGCATCTGCTCGGCTCGACTCTACCTGAGCTTTGATATTATTTTTAATGTCGCATTAACCAATCTTTTGGTGTATCTTTCGATAGCTATCTACAACTATTGCGCATTTTTGTATTTGGCCGGTGTTTTCAATCGACGTTTCGGAGGTTTTCAACTAGGTACTTAGTTTCATGTTAGAAGGTAACTCTACATTATGCACGTAGTACCTATAGGTTAGGTATCGATTTAAGGCCTACGCACTATTTTATTCCAGTAAGATAACATGGTACACTTGGAACATCTAGGCATCTAGGCGATAGCGATGGCGATCAGCTGAAACGCTGTCATATTTGACAGTCATTGTTTCAGCTGATCGCCATCGCCTTCGCCGAGATGTGTGCAGGCTTCGATTGTCTCCGCAGCCTAACGGACGGCTGACCGGCTGCGGCTGTCATCAAAGGCCACCTAAATATTTTGTTTTGACATTGCAATAATTTCAGTCAATGCAGGTTTTTTATTATCACAAAGTTATAGCGGATCAATCAAACGATGCCACTTTTTATCCACTGGGAAATTGTAAAGGCCCATGCGCACTGTCACAGATGAATATTTTGATTATATTTTTTTATCTAGCGATGGATAATTATTGTACTAAGCGGGACAGCCCCTCAGAGGGTATTGGGAAAAAACATTTACTGGCACTGCGGTGGCCGCTACCGCGACACGCTCGCTCTGCTCGCTCGCCTTGTAGGTACGTAATTTTAATGGTCTCTATCCTAACATATCCAAGTCGGATCCGCCCTGTAAAGTATCAAGGACAAGGTATAAGTATCCAGTGCCAGAACAAAAAAGCAAATGATCATGTTTGAATTGCTCCAGTGTGCATGTGGCTTAACTGGCATCGTAATAACTGTGTGTACAGTCCGGCAAGTATAACTTGGCGGGTCTGAAGTGAGCTGTTCGATCGTTAATGGCCTTAGACAATTTTAAGTTAAATTGTCTAAGTTAATGGCCAATGACTGATGGAAGATTGGCCAAACGGCTAGCTTCAGACCCGCCAAGTTATACTTGCCGGACTGTACAATAACATGATGTACATTATCGCCTCCCGTGTGGACTCTTTAGGGGTCTGGTTAATGTACGGTCAGTTAATGTAGGTACCTATCAACACCCAGTTAAAACTTATTTTCTCTTTCCACTTTTTTTCCACTGTGATGTTGCAACACACGGGGTTGCGACGCGTCTAAATTACCTAAACTTACTGTTTAAAGTTTAAACAGTAGATTTGCTGTTTTCACATTGATTCCTCTCTTTTTCTGTTTAATTCCTAACTTTTACTGTTTTAACTAGCGTTTAGCGCCACCTATTACAATATGCAAAAACTTTTTGATACCCACTATGCTATGTATTATGTCGCAATGCACTAGATGGCAGTATCTACTCTTGTCAGAATTTGAGGGAATTCCCCGATCAGTCTATGTGAGATTATATACCTATACAAAACCCATAATATGAATGACGCATGTCGGTGACAAACATATTAACCGTACTTGAACGACTCGCGACCGTCATGCAACAGGGCAGGGAGGTGGCCGGGGAAACGGGCGAGGCGTGGCGCATTCCAGGGAGGTGTAATAGCTTGGTGCGGTGCGAGGTATACTTTCACAACTGACCACTGACAGCCAAATGGCACAATCACAACTCGCTCCTCTCCATCCTCTCCATAATGGGAGTTGCAGGTAAGGGCCTCGGGTGTGTGATCTATTGCAGGGATAAAGTTCCCTGGGTGAGCCTGGCAGGCCTAGCTCAGCCATTTGTGCTTTACTTTGCACGCGGCCCCTTATGGTTTCGTTGACAAAGATCGTGGCGTGCGTGCGCAGACCAAATGTGACACATTATCGACACAATCGACGTATTAATGCATTGCCAGTGACAAGCACAAAATCTTGACAGCACAGCAGAGTAGCATTTCAGCGCATAGCATTTTATTACCCCTTGGAGGAATTCCTCCAAGTATTACCCCCTTTTCTCAGGACAAACCCTTTTGATTAGTTCTTTAGCATTTAGTTTTGTCTTGCTTTTTTACATTGATAATGTATAGGTTTTGTTTCTCTATAATGTTCAAAATACAAAAAATATTTTGACTGACGGGGTAACAAAATAAACGCTTTGTTTTAGAATGCATCTTGCATTGCATCCGTCCCTTCTGTCACTTCATTATGTTTCAGTTGTTGTGTTTTGTGTGGACGGCTTTGTCTTGCATTTTCCTTGCATCGGTCGCTTGTCAGATCAAAATTAATCGAATAGAATAGAGCTATAGCTTAGTACTTTTGTCCTTTGTCTCAAAGTTCAGAAATATAAGTGAAGTGTTAAATTTAATGGAACCCGAGATAAATCCTGCCTGTAAAAAGCTTGCTTGAGGGCCTTCAACATGACGAACATCAAGTACAGGTAAGCTTTCACATCAAATTGTCTCCTATTTTATGCTGGTCAACATAAACCTGTACCTACCTGATCTAGAAGAACAAGTCTGAATGTATTGCCGCGATCTTTCTTGCAAAGATTGTAAAGTTTACTCAAACTTTTAATGGGTAAGTACAAGTACCTACCTACTGAAAATCACAAGAGGTCTCTATGTGTATAATTCGTTTTCGAACTCATCAATTTCAGTGCATAGGTAAAACATTACAGAATATATTTCCAATGCGCTATACTACACACTGTTAGCTTCAAGTTTTGCCATTTTCAGTTATTCAATGCCCCATTTTGCTCTGCATTTGTCAAAGTTAATGCCATGGTTTGCAAATAGTTATTTCTCAAGGTGAATCTTTAAAAAAAGATCAGAACTTCAATCAAAAGTGGGCTGGTTTGGTTTGGTAAAACTTATAGCTTCTGGAATCGAAAACTTTAAACTCATGGTGCTGGTACCCTGATCTTTCTGGATAAAGACCTAATTTTTAGCCTGCATCGTCCCACTGCAGGGCAAAAGCCTCCCTAATGCCCTTTCACTCGGCCCGGTCCTGTGCTGTGGATATGCAGTCTTCCTTAAACAAGTCAAGATCATCCCGTCCTCTGAGTCTTGGTCTACCGCGAGGTCGTCTGCTATTGTTGGGGGCCCATTCTGTTGTTATTTTGGCCCAAAGATGTTTATAAGGCTATTAGTCTATCTAATAACTACCACCACAAAGCCTTCAGTGACTCATCAGTCAGGTGAAGTTAGCGAGACTTGATAACAGATAACACATTATGTAGGTCTGCAACAAAGTAGTTGACTATTTCTGGTCTCTAATGGTAAACAAAGTATGCATAAGTTTCTCTTTTTACCAATCTTTTGTTATATTGGAGGTTTAGCGATCCGGCCCAGATTCGCACTGGTGAAAACATTCAAAGGCAATTACTTCATGTTCCTTTTTCTAAATGACACCCGTGCCCGGGTCACTAGTAGCCTAATGTTACACAAGAATTATGTAGGTAGCTTTCTCATGGTGAAAGAGCTTTTGAAATTGATCCTGTAGTTTTTGAGTTTATTTGTTACCTACTCTTCTTCCTCCAGTCTTTATTCTACTTCATGTGGGATCAGTAAATTTATCATGCGCACTTGATGTGTTGGCAGGTTTTTCCGCAAGTAGGCTGCTGGTGGGCCCTTTTTGCGTGACCCTTGACACGTCGTGTTGCTCGAACTTTTTTAGGTTCTACAACACGCCGGTTTCCTCACGATATTTTCCTTCACCGTTTTAAGAGTACTGGCATAGTGCACATAAATTTTTCGACAGAAAAGGCATTGGTACTTAAGTGGATTTGAACCCACGACCTTCGGATCGGAAGGCGGGGCCACTACCACTAGACCACAAGGTGCTCTCTCTCAGTGGGATCGGCACAATGTCTTTCTCCTCCATTCCCCTCTGTCATCTATCATCTCTGCATTCACTCTCTTATTGTCATCTTTCACACAGTTTATCCATGTTTTATTTGGTCTATCTTTGCTCAATTATCTATCCACATACATACTCATCACTCTACTAGTCACATGACTTTCCTCATGACATGCCCGTACCACTCCAGCCTATTGCTACTCAATTTTTCTGACACTCGCGCTACTTTCAAACTTCCCCTGATATACTCATTCCGTGTCCTATCCATTCTTGTTACTCCAATCTCAACAATTGCATCTCGCCACAATCATTTACCTTTGTTTCTTCTTTCTTTAATTCTTTAATACACACAGAAATATTTACAAATTAGTACCTAATAACAAAGGACATGAACATAGGCGAGCTTAACCCTAAAAAAAGTTTTCTTCCAGCAAACCTTTAGTGCTAAGAGAAAGCTAATAGTAAAAAGGTAACAATGTGAACCACATACATACTCATCACTCTCCTAGTCACATGACTTTCCTCATGACATGCCCACTCCAGCCTATTGCTTCTCAATTTTTCTGACACTAGCACTAAACCTATATTATGCTATATCTTGTAAATCATACCTCTTTATAATATTAATGTAGATAACATTTTTTTTTTATATCTCCTCTGATTCTTGCAATCTGCCCGTGCGAGCATTGAGCTTGAGTTTGGTCGGTTCTACTACATCAATGGCATGTATGGAGAACGCCCAGTGGTGTTTCCATTTTGTTTGTCCTCTTGCGAGCTATATGAGGTCTTGAGGAGCTCTTCTCTTTATTCTTCTGAAAGAAGTGGTCTTCTCCATCAGATATCTGGCTAGCTCGTTTGGGTGAATTTCGAGACGTTTGGCGTACGATTTAGTTTTCATTTTTATCTCGTCTTCAACTGTCATAATTTCAAGGTCATGGTGGAGTTGGGAGTTTGTCATATACCACGGAGCATTCGCTATCATACGCAGGATTTTGGATTGGAAGCGTTGGATAATTTCCAGATTCGAGCTTGCCGCTGTTCCCCATAGTTCTGCTCCGTAAGACCATATCGGTTTGAGTATACATTTATATAGTAGAAGTTTATTGTCCAGTGATAGGTTTGATTTTCTAGCCAAAAGCCAGTAGTTTTCGCAGTTGCAGCCCAAGAGCCTTTCTTTTGGTAAATATATGCTTCTTCCATGTGAGGCGTCGATCGAGGTAGATCCCCAGATAGCGCACGTCTTCGCACTGGGGTATTGGTATCTCATTCAGCTTAACTGCGGGGCACGATCCATGTCTTAGGGCGAATGTGACATGAACTGACTTACTTTCGTTTGCTTTGATGCGCCAGTCTTTCAGCCAGGTTGAGATGTTACTGAGGCTATTTTGCAACATGTAAACCATACCTCTTTATAATATTAATGTAGATAACATAGTAGATAACATCTGCAAACTGAGGATGCTACTGCAAATCACCGCTAAATTCAGAAAATGGCAAACAAACATTACATTCAGTGTATTATGGAAAAGCAACATTGCTAACAGACATATAAGTGTACCAGCATAAACTATTTAAATTTAACCTTGTAATAGTAAACCGTTTTAATTTTTCTTTTCCTAAGCATGCAACATTTGTTCTGAAAATCGAACTCTAGATTATAAATCATAGAGTTCATTATGTAATTTCTAAGAATGCAAAAATGGATAATTGGAATTCAATTCAAGTGTCACTTGTTTTAACCTGTTGCAACATGTTATATTTGATAATCTAAGGACGGTATGCAGAATTAGTGCTTGCTTGGGGCTCAACTCGGACTCTAGCACATTGTTTTAGTTGTTGTTTGTGTTTTAAATCGCGTGGATTTGGCACCTTGACAGCTTTAAGACGTTTCAAAGTGATCCTTGCAATCCTACTGAATAAATACACTTTTGATTTTGTTTTTTTTTTGCATACGGGCTTAATTAGCACACCTCTATGTGGTTTATATTCTAGGCTTTAAGCTACCTCTCTTTCCTCTCTCAGCCGTGATCTTTGTTAAGAGTGTCATATTTCAAATATTATTATTGTGGATATTTAGTACTATAATAGTACATTGTTACCCGAGTGTTGAAAGTCACGTTTTTTGAGTCCCGAGACGGGTTTGGCCAATGGAACTTGAGGGACTTAAAAGACTTTCACCCGAGGTAAACACTGTGCTTTTCATTACGAATACAAGGAAAGTAAAAATAAAAACATGAATGAAACATTTGTGAAAATGAAGATTGAATTGCCGCCTTCCCGGTTTTTTTTTCTTTTTCTCTGGCGGGCCTTCGGCTACGGCTCGCCAGCATTATTCAGCCATTATTTTCATTTTCATAATTTAAAAAATGGTAAATTGTTTGCTCAAATCTATGTTATTTTAAATAAATAGTTGAAGTTATATATTAATCAAGTAATTTAGAAGATATATTATTTATTTAATACTATTCTTTATCTTATTTAAATTTTACATTGCGCTCAAATTAGAGTTTTTAAACTTCTTACCGTTGTAATGGGTTTCCAACCTACTTGCTGAATAAAAAGTTGTAATTTGGTTCAACCTCCTTGCAGTTTAGAAAGTTGGAACATGGTTGAATAAAATAGAACTTGTTTTTTTTATAATTTGACAGCTGTCAGTAGAAAGCGATTCTCCCTAGGGCTGAAAGTATTACTTTCAATTAGGCCCCTCAGGCAACTTCAAACCTACTTTCAGAGTATGAGCAATGAAAAACAAATTTGTGTTTTATTAGCTTGCCCTGTGGCTTGAGGCTGGTTTGAGGTAAGTATGTTTTATTTTTTCCGGGATTATAACCACTGTATAATCTACATTCATACAACATTCCATTAAAATCCGTGTGTTAATCCTCTGAATAATTTAAATTCATACTAAATTTCATGTATGAGTGGGCAAAAATTGGCAAATTCATTATCAGCACTTGGTGGTTCCACTACACGACGGTTTCCTCACGATATTTTCCTTCACAGTTTGAGAGTACTGGCATAGTGCACATAATTTTTTCTACAAAACACTGTTTGTTACACGACTGGATTTGAACAACCTTAGGATTGGAAGGCAGGGCCGAAAACCAGTGCTCTTGTATGAGTGGGCGCAAACATACTCACGAATTAAATCATTCATTCGTAATGAGACTATATTATATTATTTTATTTTTCAAGATATTTAAACACAATGATAAAAGCATGACCAAAAATAATAATAATTAGTAGCAAACAGGAAAACAATCCACAAATAAAATCCCATCCACTCAACCAATTGAACCAGCAAATTTATTACAGGCCAGTAAAGTTCTGTTATCAATCCATTTAACCAACTTCCTGTGACACTAATTATTGGTTAACTATATTCTTTAGAGTAGATAAGGGCTAACCTTGGCCTACAATAAATTCACTTTGTCTATTGTAGATACCTATAATGCCTACTTTTTTATTGTATGCCTACTGTTTTTAATCAAACCAGCTCCCTTGCATACCTACATTTTGTTAGCAGTATTATTTTGTAGCAAATATTTTTTTTAAATTTTACATAAATGATCTAGACACAAACTAAGAAAATCCCTTACCATAAACTATCAAATAATTATAATCACTATCTAGCCCCAAATTAAGCCGAGCTTGTACTATGGGAACCAGATAGCTAATATAATTACTACAACATATAACACCCAGACAGAGAACAAACATCTGTGTTCACTGCACAAATATTTGTTTTCGGATGGGATCGAACCCACGACCTACGGCGCAGAAGGCAGAGCTGAGAGGCCAGTCAAACTATGTCTGCGTCTTTAATGAATCTTACCAATCAATGGTGTGGAGTTGTGGTGACCTCTATCACAGGGTTTTTTAATCTTCCTCGACGTTTACGACGTCATCAAGAAGGGCGTGCACAACGCGGCATTGCAATGCGTCCATTACTCTGACGTAAAAATATTAATAAAGGTTTTCGAATGGTGACGCCGACCCACCTGATTGAACGACGACATTGTTAAGATCGCGGGAAGTCGGTGAATGGAAAGAGCTCAGAATAGTTTTTCCTTGGAACTTCTTCAGGCTGATGTGCTTGTAATTAAACACCTTTTAAATCAGAACACAGCAATTATTCTGGTTGCCCTCATGCAATATTAATTTATCTGGACTGGCCTCTCAGCTCAGTTGGTAGTAGCTCTACCTTCTGAGCCCTAGTCTGAGGTCGTGGGTAGGATCCCCACCAAAAACAAATATTTGTGTGGTGAACACAGATGTTTGTTCTCAGTCTGGATGTTATATTGTATTCTAATTAGGTAGTATTTACATAAAAATGTATATTAGTATTATATCAGCTATCTGGTTCTCATAGTACAAGCTCTGCTTAATTTGGGGCTAGATTGTGTTGTGTTGATTGTCCACAATATTAATTTTATCTAAGAAGTTATTTCGTTTCTAACACTCATTACCAGTATCACAGGTCATATGATATTGAATTACTGACCTTGATATTATTCGGTCAATGGCCGAAGATGTAGGTAATTTTGGATGAGATGACGATTTTGTGTACTATATCTATAATAGTAGGAGGCGTCATTCGGCAAGGTCAGCTTGCCGGTGTAGCCTCCGTCTCAGTACGATTCGGAATTTACATGTGAATGGTAGTGCCTTACCAAATCGAATTGTTTTTAAATTGCAGAAGAATTCTTAAACTGAGTGAAAAATAAGAAGTTTTTAGACGAAAGTGCCTGAAATTAGTGTTAATTAAACTATGTTATCAAGGATAACTAAAGATGGAAAACCGTACAAAGGTATTGATTGTGTATTGTTATTACGGAAAATTGGTGTAGGTTGTAGCGTTATCCAAAACTAAATTTGATAGCACAAAAAAATATCTACTCTCCGAGAAGTGTCTCTATTGCTGTCAAACTTAGTTTTTAACCGATTTCAAATAAATACGAGGAGGTTGTTTTTTATGTGTTGTTATTGCTTAAATTCGTCATCTATCATCGTTTTGAATATTTTTTTATCTGAAAGGTTGGACTCGTACAAATTTCATCAAAATTGGTTCAGCAGTTTGGCCATGAAGTCGCTTTCTCATGTTTTTTAAAACTTATACATTGTATTATTGTATATGTGTATTGTATGTGTGTACTATTGTATTTTGTGTATATTATTATGCGCTAAATTTATTTCAACTAGCCTTTTATGGCATGGGTATTTTGCGGCTTTGTTTGTTTTCGTGTGATTGGTTCATTAATATCCTTTAAAATATTCTATAGAACGGTTGTTTGGTTTCAGATGAACTGCCGATCCGTAAAATGGATTACAAAAACAGGCTGCAGCGGCAGTACCCTGCCATTATCCAGGATTTGGATGTCAACTACATTCTAGATGAGCTTTATCAGAAGAATGTGTTATCCAACTCTGATTTCGATCATATCCTCAAATTGGTATGTCATTGTCATTTGTAATAATGATTAGTTCTATTAGTCATCCTACGCTTCTCTGGTTAAGTTATCATTGGCGGGTGCAGCAGCGTCTGCTAGCCCCAAACTAAGCAAGACTTGTTCATGTAAATTATATGCAAGTATTTTATCATTTCATCGTATAAAGACTGGTACTTACGAGTAGACTCACCTAGCTTTAAGACTTGTGATACAATTACAACTGAATCAAAGTATTTGACTTTGAATATTTGACCTTGGTGAGAATGGACAGCACATAATGCATACCGCATAGCAACTGAACTATCAGACTGAAATAGGAACCCATAAAATAAAACAATAGGGTATTGATTACCCAAAGGCGTCCTAATTGACATCGATCGTTCAAGCAAACGATGCCATTTCATCGCAAGACGAGATAAAATATACAAATGCCTAGATGCTAATCTTCTTCTTTTTCTTCCTGCCCTTATCCCACTTCCTGCGGGATCGGCACAACATGTCTTCTTCCTCCATTCCCCTCTGTCAGCCGCCATCTCTGCATTCACTCCTCTCTTATCCATGTCATCTTTCACAACGTTCATCCATGTTTTCTTTGGTCTACCTCTGCTCACACATCCATCCACATCCATACTTATTACTCTCCTAGTCACATAACTTTCATCCCTCCTCAAGACATGCCCGTATCACGCTAACCTATTGCTCCTCAAATTTTCTGTCATTATACTATATATACTCATTCCGTATCCTATCCAATCTTGTCACTCCTTAAAATAAAATGCCTAGATGCTAATCATCATTCTCTTGTCCTTGTCCCACTTTAGGTAGGGTCGGCACAACAGGTTTTCGTTCTCCACTCTCCTCTATTAGTCGTCATTTCAACAGTCACTCCTTTCTTACTCATGTCATCCTTCACACAATCCATCCATCTTTTCTTTGGCCTACCTCTACTTCTAATATTAATTTAAATTCCAGACCAACCGCGAGGAACAAGTAAGGTTCCTTTTAGACTACCTCGTACAAAACGGGTCAGTTTCTACGTTCGAAGCGTTTGTCGATAGTCTAGCCAAGGACTACCGATGGCTTTACGAGAAACTGATAGAGAATCAGAACCCGATAATGGACGACAGCTTTGAAGATAGCCTGAGCAAAGGCGATGTGCCTAGGCTGCCGGACCATCATGTTAGGAGAGCGGCTATTGTAAGTATTAAATACCTACAGCTAGACTTGAATTTATAATTCCTTTTCTTTTTTTTGTGTTTTAAATTGGTGTCGCAGCATGCCAATTTGCCGACAAATAAATAAAAGAAGTATCAGTTTACTTAATTATTGATTTAGTCAATTGACTGATTTCATGATCGTAGAGTTTTTATCGCATATTTAGTTTGGCCCAGAGGCATACCTACCAATGATGATGTTGTAAAAGAAAAAGTATAATTAAAGCGCATTAGATCATCACTGCTATTTTGTCTCCCATTCCTTAGTACGACAAACGCATTCATTTTAACATTATTTCCACGAAATGAGATGTGTACTGTGTACCTATTAGACCAAGCGTAAGATAAGTCTGCTCGTGACAGATGGCGGAAAATATGAATAAAATGTATTGGAAATATATCATGTGCCAGTTCACCGGCACTCAAACCGAAGCTAAGCCTTTGCTTAGCTTCGGGGAAGTATTACCATACTACAGTTGTAATACTTCCCCGGATGGGCTTATACTATAAATAAATAATTATTGTGCAGTTGCACAATAAATATCTAGCCCCAAATTAAACGAAACTTGCTCTGTGGGAACCAGATAGCTAATATACTTTTAGTACAATAATATTTTTTTTTTGTAGTTTACCTCTCAGACAGAGAACAAATATCTGTGTTCACCACACAAATATTTTTTCTCGGTGAGGATCGATTCCACGACCAACTGATCTGAGAGGCCAGTCAATAGATGTAGGATTTTTGAATCATGTGTTAAATTAACTTAGATTATATCTGGCACCTAGACTCACCTAGCTCTAAGACGTTTCAAAGTGATTCTTGGAATTGAGATGAATAAATTTTTATTGAGTTTGAGTTTGAATTATTTTGTATCAGGAAAGCACCGTCGCAGAGAAGTTGCGTCAACTGAAACGTCACAAGATATTGGTGCTTCTTGGCATGTCTGGGTCTGGCAAGACTTGTGTGGCCATCAGCGCCTTGCGAGACAACCCTGAACTTATAACCAACGACTTCAACGGCGTAGTGCTGTGGCTAAACCTGGGCAATTGTAAGACGGACGATGACATTATTGCTCAACAGATGAAGTGAGTATACAAATACCATTTTTATGTGGCTTCTCCATGACATCATTCACTATAACTTTCTAGTTAAAAAATAAATGGCTCATAAAAGACGAAGTTATGCGTTAGGAAACATAAAAAAAAACAATTAAAATGAGACCCTAATTTTTTATTTGAAAATGGTTATAAATAATTACAACTATGTGTAAAACAGCCTTCTTCTCAACGGAATTATCTTCAATAAAAACTCTACTGTTCACAGAATAGAATTAATTCAGTGAGCTTTTTATTGTATATCACGCCACATGGTCACGCCACCATATCTCTATCTCTTCTTCTTGAAATCCTTGCGGGGCGCCAAATACTTTGACGCTCCTTGACAGATGACAGATGACAAACCACCACAGAATATAATAGAGTCATAGCTTATTATAATGGTAACGTTACATAATGTTTCAGATTACTCCGTAAAGCATCGTCAATGTACAACACAAATAATTCATTCATGAACCTATCCATATCGATGTCTAGTATCGGATCGAATGGCGACAACTCTCTATCAACCCCCGATTGGACGTGGCGCGATCTGAGAGACAGACTGAAGACGCAGTTTCTAGAACAATCTCTGAAGGAGTGCTTGCTGGTGCTAGATGAAGTTAATGATAGGCGGTTTCTTGAGGCACTGGACATTGGATGCAAGATTCTGATCACTACGAGGGATACAGAAGTTATTGCTAATTACGATCCTCAGATTGTACAGGTAAGGTAGTCTGTACTGTAGTAGTAAGCTTTTTTTTTACATTATATAGACCATCCTTTGGCTACTATCTCACCTGATGGTAAGCGACGATGTAGCCGACGATGAAGCAGGATGGTCTAGAAGACACCTATTCACTCTTGCCTTGAAGAGGCCCAGATTGTAGTTGTCAGGAAAAACTGCCGTCGGCAAAGAGTTCCATTCCTTTGAGGTTCGCATTATGAAGGTGGAGCCAAAACGCTTAGTGCGTATGGGTGGTATGCTAACCAGGTATGGATGGTACTGAGCCGTGCGTCTGCTAGTCCTATATTGGAAGGGAGATGGTGGTATCAGATCATTCAGTTCGATAGAAGATCGATAGGCAAGCAACTTTGCGGTAACTGTGTTTCGGTTTAAAGGGTGTGGTGAAATTACTGGCACGTAATGCTGAACATCTGTATGCCTCAAGCGACGCAAGGCAGTGCATCGTAGGTGCGTGACGTACGAGGCAATGTTTTTATATAGGCGATGGTTACCACCTTAATTCAGATGGGCCATATGGTTGTTCCATGCTAGTTGTTTAAAAAACAAGATTTTAGAAGTCCACTGCTAAGCATAGCATACGGAGAGGGCAAAGAATACAGAAATTCTCTCCATTATGTGTGGCCCTCTCCCAATTAGTATTGGGAAGAAATATTTTGCGCGTTTTTCTTTTACGAACTTCCTCATCTTTGAACAGTTTTGACGAGCTTTCCACCAAAGTAAAATCTTTACAAAAATACAATCTTTACAAAGTAAATTCTTTAAATTTTTTTACACTTTTTAGGCTTGCATTTGAGCGTAACACTTAAATTTTTAGGTGAATTTCCAAAAAAACGTCAATGGTACTTCTCCATCCCCCATATCTCAATCCCAATCATTCTCCATCGCACTAGTGCGATATTTGCAAATTATCAGACCAATATTGAAAATAAAACCCTGGCTATTATTTTCTCCTTTTTTTGTCTACAGATAGAAAACAGCCTCCAAAAGGACGAATCCCTACAGATATTCGCGTCATGTCTCGACGAGGAAGCTTCCGATCTTCCTCGCCAGGCGAAGACATTACACGAGCTTTGCAAAGGAAGTCCGTTTCACATCGCCCTTATCGGCGCTCAGCTTGCGGAGAATAAGGAGAAGCTCAAACATGATCGACGGCATTGGGGTTATTATGTGAAGAAACTTGAGAAAAAGGAATTTTCCATGTAAGACACTTACCTATCTTCTTATGTCGTGTCACTAGGTTCTTTCGAAACAGTATGGTGAAAGGAATTTAAGCGCGCCTCAAATAAGCTCAAATGTGAATAGCTTGTACTATGGGAACCAGATAGCTGATATCTATATACATTCTTTTTGTAAATCCATACTTAGAATACAATTTAACACCCAGACAGAGAATAAACCTCTGTGTTCACCGCACAAATATTTGTTCTCGGTGGGGATCGAACCCACGACCTACGGCTCAGAAGGCAGAGCTACTACCAACTGAGCTGAGATGCCAGTCAAGCAGTAATTGTATGGTTTTTGAAACGGCCATAAAACTGTAATTACCAAAATGATACCACCTCTCTTGTTTACACTGAATGCGTTATTTCTATAAATAACTAGCAGGAAAAAATAATCATAATTGTCTGCAATACAAAATTATAATTTAAAGTACTACCACCATGCCTATTCTTAAAGATTTTTATAATGTCCCAAAAGTTAAGAGCCGAGCGGGATTTGAACCCGCGACCTTCCCCTCTCCCGCGACCTTTATCTCTCGTCGATTCAACTGAATGCAACTTCGGTTATCGAGCAGGTTAGTTGACTATAACGTCAAAACTGTAGATGGAGCCACGGTCGCGTTAGTGCCGAACAGTCCCTAAGAGTTATTCGTCGAGTGTGATTAGGATCCGATGGCGCAGTGGTCAGCGCAGCCCCGTACCTAGGGGAAGGTCGCGGGTTCAAATCCCGCTCGGCTCTTAACTTTTGGGACATTATAAAAATCTTTGTGATTTCTTTAAGTGTAGTAAACACTATAAAATTAATAAAAAATTATGCCTATTCTTTATTTTGAACAAAAACTAGGGTACAAAATAAGTGAAAATTCGTAACTTTGTTTGAACATTTCAGATTTTTAACCCGACCCAACGCAAATCCTATGAAAGCTATAGAAGTCTGCATCAACGCTTTGAACGACAATATGCTACAACTGTTCAAGAAGTTATGCATTCTCCCGGACAACGTGAAAGTATCGGCCAAAGTGCTCAGCAAGCTATGGAATAGGGAAATCCCCGAAGTAAACTCTATGATGAAGCAGTTAAAAGGAAAATCTCTAATCATAGAGACTTATGATCGCGAGCAAAAAAGCTATCTATACGAAGTCCACGATATCATCATGGATTATCTAAGAACATGTTTGAATGATGATGAAAAGCACAGAACACACGACCAGTTCCTAAACAGCTATAGTTACACTACAAATAATTATCCATTGGATATCCTCGATGATGGGTACATAGCCTTTTATGTAGGCTATCATATCCTAAACACGAATAACTTGAACGAGAAATGGAAGCTGTTTAAGAAACTGTTTTTGGATTTGAAGTTTTTGGGGAATAAAGTAAGGCTGACGGGGCCCGCGGATGTTATTTTAGATTTGCAAAAGTACGAAAATAATATCGCTGTTGATGTAAGTATTACTTATTATAATAATAATTGTAAACTATACAAAATATCCATTAATTTTCTTGGCACTGCCAACGTATATTTTTTTTTACACAAAGGAATTCACAATTTCAAATAATGAATGTAAATGACTAGCATTCCTTAAAGCTCTTTTAAATAAAAAAATAAATAACGTGGACACGCAACACTATCTAGCCCCAAACTAAGCAAAACTACTATAGGAACCAGATAGCTGAAATATATCTCAATGGGGATCGAACCCACGGCCTACGGCACAGAAGGCAGGATTACTACCATTTGAGCCGTGATGCGTGTCATTTTATTATTCCATTTCCATTAAAAATTACTTAGACGAACAAAAAAGCGATCCTACATAGATACCGTTTTATCTATTGACACCTTTAAATACAAAAATAATAAATAAATAAATATTTAAGACAATCCACATAACACCATCTGGCCCCAAACTAAGCCGAGCTTGTACTATGGGAACCACATAGCTGTTATACTACATTTTGTAAATATATCCTTAGAATACAATATAACACACAGACAGAGAACAAACATCTGTGTTCACCACACAAATATTTTTGTTCTCTGTGAATTGAACCCACGACCTACGGCGCAGAAGGCAGAGCTACTACCAACTGAGCTGAGAGGCCAGTCAAATAAATAAATTAACGATTACCGTTTCATTTTTCAGGATTTAGACAGAAACCTGATCGCCAATATAAAATCCTACCTAAGTACTCACGGCACAGATCTTTACCACTACCCTTGCACGGACATAGTACAGAGTATATTGCAACACGAATCCCAAGGAGCACTCTATATCAGGGCTTCGAAAGTCGCGCAGATCAACTGCGAGAATAATGAACTGTATTTCGAATTCCTGTGAGTATACAATCGATAGTTTTAGATTATTAAATTAGTAGTAGTAGAGCTCTTTGTGAAAGGCTCGTCCGGGGAAGTACTACCACCATGCCTACTTCGGCCGTTAAGCAGCATTGCTGTGTTTCGGTTTGAAGGGTGTGGGTGCCAGTGAAGTTACTGGCACGTGAGACTGTATGCCTCTAGTTGATATGCAGGGCAGTGCATTGTAGGGCACGTTCCTGACGTACGTGTCCTACGAAACAATGCTTAGTTATAGATGGTTACCACTCAATATCAGGTGAGCCATAAGCTTGTTCCTTTGACAAGTTGTATAAAATTCATTATTATTATTATATCTGCGAAGAAGTACCTAGATTGGTAGACCCAACAATTTGAAACAAAACACACAGGCTCATCAATCAGTCTTTGAACGCCGCCAATAGGGTCGAAAACGCATTGCAAAAGCTGCCACTCTAAGAAAATGACTGACATAAGCACGACCACTGTGGGGGCTAGGACTACTGTGTAATCTGTGGCGATCGACCGTGGAGTGCAAAGGTCTGGGCGTCAATTCTAGCAACACAGTTCGATTGAGTGATCGTCGAGTGATCGGTGAATCCGCGTTCCATTTTCAAATTTTACAAACAAAAATTGACAACTCACATCGATTTACGCGATCGCTTGAGTGATTTGTGTCTTTAGAATCGACACCCTGCACTTTTGGATTAGCGTCGATCGCAAGTCCGAACCTGGCCCACTCAGTCGTCGCCGCACCCTTGTATTGATCGGTTTGCACAATAAACGTGGGATACATTTATATCGGATTTTCTCTTGGCACATGGCACACTTGCCACACCCCAGATAGAGACCCCTAATCCGACTAGTGACTCTCCCAATAGCGTATCCCAACAACCACTATGACAAGTATCCGACTAAGTATGTCAGTAATTACAACATTACCATTTGTTGACGCTATCATTTGTTGTGATTCCACTTCGATGTTTTCTGTATTCTTTTATTAATTTTATGTGGTATGCAATAAAGTATGTTCTATCTATCTATTTGTTGCACGAAAATAATATGTGTAAATTTGTGTAGTGAATCAGTTCGTTTTAACAAATTACCATTGAAATTAACTATATTTTTGCATTTATCGTTCTAAGGGTTCCGTAACCAAAAGGTAAAACGGGGCCCTATTACTAAGAGTCCGCTGTCCATCCGTCTGTCACAAAGCCGTATCTCATGATATTGGGCGTTTTTTTTCGACTGTAAAAACGACAAAAGTCATGTTGAATTCTGTTACTAGCACTCACGTTCCTATCATTTCAAATTTGGGTGTTTTTGTCTCATTTCACACATTTTAAGGAAAAACTTGTGTTGTTGTGAGTAAGAGGGTTCGTCTATAACACCATTAGCAATGCACGCCTAACATAGTTGTTTACTGTTGTAATAATAGGCACGAGCACGATTCAGACGGCATAAAGCATTCGACGATAGACGTGAACGAACATATCACGTGCATCACCTTCCTGGGAAACGATCTCATTGTCGGTACCAACGACGGCGTTGTAAAGGTAACTATTGGACAACATTTGCTTTGATAGGACACAGAATGAGTGAGAGGAAGTTTAAAAGTAGCGCCAGTGGCAGAAAAATGATACGGAATGAGTAGGTATATCAAGGGAAGTTTGAAATTAGCACCAGTGACGGAAAAATTGAGGAGCAATAAGCTGTCGTGGTACGGGCATATCATGAGGACGGATGAAAGTCACGTGACCGGAGAGTTATGAGTATGGATGTAAATGGATATTTGAACAGAGGTAGGCCAAAGAAAACATTGATAAACTGTGTGAAAAATGACATAGATAAGAGAGGAGTGAATGCAGAGATGACGGCTAACAGGGGAATGGAGGAGGAAGACATGTTGTGCCGACCTCACATAAAGTGAGATAAGGGCAGGAAGAAGAAGGAGATTTGCGCTTTGATAGACCTTTGACCTTTCCTTCTGCAAGTGTGCGATACACTGGAATTCTGAGTACCAGTAGCTTTATTTTCTTTTGCTCAAGAGACAGCTCCCAAGTCAAATCGTATAATGAAGTCAAGGAGACCACATTTGAAAGACTCAATTAAAGGGAACTGCATTAGAACCCAGACAAGAGTAGAGCTCTTAAATTTAAGAAAATTAGTCCTCTTAGACCAAGCATACTTTACTTTTCAGTTTTTCGACATCCCAACAAACAAGTTGAAAAAGGAACTCTGTGAGACTGAGACCTCGCGAGGTGTCCCGGTGACGTGGATTGGTGTCGCGTACTCCAAAAACCCGCCCATAGTGGCCGTGCTCTTCCAAAACGGGGTTCTCAAGCTGTGGTACATCGATGATATACCGATAGATGGTGAAGAGGATGTTATTGAAGAAGGTTTGTGTTACTTTTTACATACGCATAAGGTGGATCTTTTGACATGATATCTTTTAACTTCATTCACTCTCATTCTTGGCACTTACTCGTGGGCTTAAAGTGTTCTTGACCCGGTTATCAAAAACTCCAGAAACGTGGGTGGTTTTCTTTGAACGCTTTGAACTTGGGCTAAGGTAAAAGATTTCAAAAGTTTGGCAAGCATCATAATTCTCAAACTTTCGTCAATCCGTCATCATTATATTAATCGGAATCTCTTCAATATATTTTACTTTAGACTGTTAATTACCGGACAGTCATCATCATCAGCCTGAAGAATTCAACTGCTGGAAATAGGGGTCTCCTACACATTTCCAGGAAGAACGATTCTAAGCCCTATCTTTCCACATTCCATATTTTCCTGTTTTTGCTTTCTGTTTTAGTTACTATAGCGTTTAATGTTTAATACTCATAATGTTCCTCGTTGGAGGTGTGCGATAAATAAACGTATAGTAGTAGGCAATAAATACTGCACATCGGCTTTTCGGCTATGTAGAGCGCTATCTCTTTCTGACGCACATCACGCCCTATGAAGCCGAAAATAGCCGATAAAAAAAACAAAATAGTCTTTATTCAGTTGAATTACAAGAATCACTTTGAAACGTCTTAAAGCTAAGTGAGTCTAGGTTCTAGGTGCCAGCTCCACGCGACCAAGCCTAGAAGAATAGGCAACAAACTACGGCTCGGTTCCTACCGTTTTTTTTTATATGATAGTTTTACAAATCAAAAATAGTCTAAAATAATAGCAGTGAAGTTAGATATGTTATATTTGTTGCCTACTATATACGTTCTTTCACATTCCAGAACCAGAAGAAACTTACAACAACAACGTCCCGATCACCATGCCAATAAGGTCTAAGATGTCTCCCATCATCAAATGCCACTGGACAATGAATGAAGACTGCTTGGTAGCTCAGACAGCAGACATGATTATATTATATCTGCCGACTGGTGAAATATTGAAAGTTATCAACCACTTTGAGCGGAATGTTCGACTGTTGTGCTCTGTGCCTTGTTGTAATGATAAGTAAGTTTGGTTTGAGTGGTTTTTATTATTTACTAGCAGCGAAGCCCAGCGTTGCCTGGGAATTTGATTATTCTAGAGCATTCCAGAATGTTCAAGAACATTATAGAGCGTTTAGGAGCATTCTATTCTTATCAAAACTGTGAATTGTTAGAAAAAACCT
The DNA here is from genome assembly GCA_939531255.2 of Thera britannica. Taxonomy (NCBI): domain Eukaryota; kingdom Metazoa; phylum Arthropoda; class Insecta; order Lepidoptera; family Geometridae; genus Thera; species Thera britannica. The sequence goes on from OW618034.2 coordinate 24,220,228, forward strand.
TATTTAATTAGAAAAGGATAGACATAGAAATGTTCCTACGTTTTAGAAAAGGGAAGACATAGATTTTTGACACATTTTGCATTGATGCTGTTCTTATTAGACGTAGCATGTTAAATACCCTATAGCCTTCCTCGATAATTGGACTATCGATCACAAAAATAATTTTATAAATTAAGCAGAGTTTATACTATGGGAACCAAGATAGTCAGCTTTAATGACTCACATATATTTTTTTGCACATACATACTTAGAATACAATATAACACCATGACTGAGAACAAACCTCTCTGTCCACATAAATATTTGTTCTCGATGGAGAACGAACCCACGACCTACGGCGCAGAAGGCAGAGTTCGTTCCAACTGAGCTGAGAGGCTGGTTCAGCTTTGTTATTTTATAAACTCTTTTAAATTAGTTTTTATTTTTAATTTTTGTTTTTTTATTCTTTGTTTTTTTGTTCTTTTGTATTTTTCTGAATAAATAATGATGACACTGTAATCCTATTAGATATGTAGCAGTAGCTACCGCCGGCAGTCAAAAAGGAGTTGATATAATAGATCTGAACACCAAAGAAAGGTACATCTCATTCGAAGACCCAACGCCTGATTCTGCATCCGTGTTGGATATTTTAGCTGTGCCTGGTAAGTTTATTGTTTGAATAAAGTTTATGGTATGTGGTACGTTTACCGAATCTTTTATAAGCCATTGGCGATTTACGCACAAACTGTTAATTTCAGGCGCGCTATGTTATTGGGGTTCCGTACCCTTAGGGTAAAACGGAACCCTAATACTAAGACTCCGCTGTCTGTCTGTTTGCCTGTCCGTCTGTCACCAACCTGTATCTCTTGAACCGTGACTGTTGAAATTTTCAAAGATGATGTCTTTTTGTTGCCGCTATAACAACAAATACTAAAAAACAATAAAATAAATATTTATGAGGACACCCCTACAAAAAACGCGTGTTTTTTATAGCTACGTGTGTGAAGATCTTAAAACTAACTTGTTTTTTTTTTCAGGAAGCAACAAAATAATAACTCTCAAACACACAGAAGTGACCCAATACGATTTGAAAATCAAGCCTAACAATATAAATAAATGCAGCACATTTACAAGCAGAGTCGTTTTAAGCAGTAACGATATCAAAAACACCATGATATTCTTGTCTATGGCTGTGAACAAGACTGGCACGTTACTGTTTATTAGCACCGATGACAGTCGAGTGATACTTATGGATTTGAAGACCAATTCGCATCTGTTTGATCTGGATAATCGGAGAGGGTAAACTTTTTTAATTTATTTTGTCTAGATATAAAAATATTTGAAACTGAAACTTTAAACAAACATGTGAGTTTAAAAAACTTGAGAAACCCACTTCATGGTCAAACTACTGAACCGATTTTGATGAAATTCTTATGGGACCAATCTGGATCTGGAAGCATATATATATATATATACGAGCTGGTGTGCCCGAGCTTTGCTCGGTTTTTAAATTACTAATTTTTATGAAAATTTCCGGAACTTTTGTGTCGAGTGTTTACGTAGAAGTTCAATAGATGGCGTTCTCCGTGACACTAATTCGTGATTTCGACTACTCGACAAGAGATGGCGCTAATTTTTTTTATTATTAAAATAACTTTTAACCCGGGTCTTTTCTGAAAATGAAACCTAGCTAGATCGATTTATCGCCCCCGAAAACCCCGGTATACTTAATTTCATGAAAATTGTTGGCTCAGTTTCCGAGATCCTAAATATATATATATACAAGGTGTATCTAAATATGTGTACTATGCGAAGGTGGGGGGTTTCAGACCACAATGGTGATCAGTTGTGGGGGGGAGATAATTAAAAATTCCTATTTTCAGTTTCCCATACAAAAATATTTAATTTCATAATGCCTAAATAAATTGACAACCCTATCCTTGTAACCCCTTGACCCCTTGACCTACTACCTCTGTAGGTCTACTACTACTACCTACTACCTCTGTAGCTGAGTTTAGGGTTGTCACTTTGTATAAAGTCAGCTGTTCATGTTGAAACTTCGTTGCAGTTTTTTTCAGAGATACCAATCGAAGTTCGAAAAGTCGTTGAACAAAAGTTGTTCCCCGGGGGATGGAAATTCACCCCCCTTCAGGATAGTACACATATTTTGATACACGTTGTATATATATACAAGATTTTCTCGTTTAAAGGTATAAGATATATATATCTGTAAGGTTATATAGGTATATATATAGCCTTACAGGTATATTTTTTTCTTCAAATCAATTCATAAATGGCGAAGTTTTGCGATAACGAACATTTAAAATATATAACTTAATTTAGAACCTTCTCTTTTTTTATTTGAAATCGGTTAATTATGTACTTGTACTTATAACTACTTGGTACTACGCATTCAAAACCAGTTTTCGATCGAATTCTCATGCTAAGGGCCAAGCAAAAATAATGCTTGAGTCTTGACACTTTTAAACGTCTTCAAGTAAAAGAGGAGGGTTCTAAATTCGGTTGTATTTTTTTATGTTTGTTATCGCATAACATCATCATTTATGAGACGGTTTAAAAAAAAATTCTCTGGAAAAAATCTTCCAGATAGAAACATCAAAATAGGCTCAGCAGATTGGCATTGAAGTTTATTTTTCAAGTTTTTTAAGCGTCACTTGATGGTCAATAAATATATTATGCTTGAGGCTCGACTCAGACAAATTGCATTGTTTTGCATGCGGGCCTAAAACTGTCCAAAACGACATTCCACGTCCTTTTTTTAGCGTTTGCGTAAAGTCTACACTACACTTATTTCACTTGAATATTTTTTTATATTGTGGACAATCCACAACACACTATCTAGTCCCAAACTGCAGAGCTTGTACTATGGAAACCAGATAGCTGATATAAGAGCGGGGGCCCCACGACCTTCGGCGCAAGGCAGAGCTGAGAAGCCAGCACTTGATCAAATAACTTATGATTCCAGAAATGTGGTGACAATGGCAGTCAGTGAAATGCTAATGTGGGATGAATTCGTTCCCGGCTCAGACGTTCTATTGACCGGAACTGGAACAATAGAAAAGTCGGCCAAAATATGGTATATCGACGCTCCGTACATATCACAAACTACGCATAAAAATGGGTAAGTTTTCACTTTATTATTTTGTTTTTATTGTGCCACTGTCATAGTTCGATGTGATGAAAGGACTATAAATGAGCCACAAAGAGACTATTTGTGCACTTGAAACGTGTTTTTAAACTTTTTAGTTTCTATGACAAGCCGATTTTCTCAAGCTGTACCCAAAGTCCCAGTGCATTTACAACATTTCGTTACCAAATGTTGTTTTCGTTTCGCCTACGTGTCTCTCTCTTTTGCATGGAAAAATGGTGAGACAACAACTCTAGCTACGTAACATATTTTTGCTGTCTCATCTTTTCTCCCTACAAAAGACAGAGACACGTGGGCGAAACGAAAACAACATTTGGTAACGAAATGTGGTAGCAAAACTTGGACTTGGGGTACTGTTTTCTTTCCCCGTTCAGTACTGACATAGTTCACATTTTTTGAACATGAAAACGCTCTTGTCATGTACAGTTTGTATGAATAAATGCTTTTCTTTCTGTATTCAGTATATTTATTGCCTTTGCATGTAAATTTAACAGTGTCAGATCTTTGAACTAGTTTTGAATCAATCCATAATTTACCCTTTAAGGGTGTTGCAATATAGTAGAAGCGTATATTATTCCTTTAGTGCATGGCTGGATTTGAACCTCCTTATGATCGGAAACGGGCCGCTACCAGTTCAGTTGATCTCATCAATTTACTTAAATATTATTTTTTAAACAAACTTACAAGAATGTTTAACGCATTTTTTTTTCTTTTAGCCGACATTTTTTTTTACTTGTTCCAGAAAAGTCCGCCTGACAACAAAATTTGACGTTAGCTTCCTCCACACAGCATCTCCTAGCTCGCCTACCTCTACCATCAGCTCAGAAAGTGCCAATCAGACGCCGAAACGTTCCCACACAATCACCAATACCATCGAAGTGAAGAGGGCACTGAGGCACTATACGCTGAGCCTCGATGGGAAAGGACTCAAGCCGTTGAATTTAAACGGCATATGCAACGGTAGTGAAGGATCGCCTCAACCGTTACTCGCTGTTATTGATGATAAGAATAATATACAGGTTATTTCATTTTCCTACCTACACAACGAAAACAAACAAACGAATCTAAGTGACTCCTATGATGGATTAGTTTTTTGTCATTTAGGGAAGCTTTTTCATTTTAATTGTTTTTCTGGTGTTATTTTGAGTTCTGTTGTGTAATTTCGGTGGTATTTTAACCAACATTATTTGAGGTCTTAGCTCAGTGTGAGCAGTTGGAACGAAAGTGATTCTGTAATATCCTGATTTGATCGAAAATGTTCCCCCCGTGGGTTTGAAAAATAAACGACCACTATTTTTTTTCAAAGAAAACGACTATTCTATTGACTGACTTTACTAAAAACTATTTTATTTTGTAATATTAACTCAACATTGGCAAAATTGACCGAATGGACAAATTCCTAAAGAAGAAGACTGATATGATAGTTTCGCTGTATCCTCTATCTATGATGAGTATGGCTTTGGATTTCCCCAAACAGTAAAAATACACACAAATATTTTTGTAATAATGCTCATACCATTCACCATATAAAGTATACTGTCCCACTCCTAGTAAAAATACACACACACACCCAAACATTTTGTTCTGTAATATGTTGTAATATATTTTCACCATTTGTACAGGTGATGCGAGGTCGAAAACTCTTGACAGTAATAACCGAAACATTAGAAAACTACATCACTGTCGTCAAAATAAGCCCTTGCAACCAACACATCATATACGGCCTTCAATCTGGCAACGTGAAGAAATACACCCTACGCACAAAGGAAGTCGCTACCATCATGGATATGTATGGACCAGTGCAATACATGAGTTTCGTTCATAGCAATTTGCTTTTGGTAGCGGGTATGAACCGTTGTATAATGGCGTATAGGCCGACAATAGGCGGTACTTGGAAGACTGAAATGCTGCAGCGTGGGAATACTTTTCTGGGATCGCAGGAGATACTCAATGATATACAAGGTAACCCTAAAATATACAATATTTAATACATGCTAAATTACATATTCTTCTTCTTCTTCTGACTGTTCGCATTGGCCTCTCAGCTCAGTTGGTAGTAGCTCTGCCTTTTACGCGCTGCGTTCGATCCCCACCGAGAACAAATATTTGTGTGATGAACACAGACGTTTGCTATCTGTCTGGGTGTTATATTGTATTCTAAGTATTTACAAAAAAGAAATGTACATACGTATTATATTAGCTATCTATTTCCATCTACGTATTAATAAACCTAATTCACCTCAAAATTACAGGTGTAAAGAAAAAGACCAACCAATCGGACGACCTCTCCCAATCATCGAACGACCAAAGTACCGGGAAAGACTTTCTTTTTCCCAAAGAGCTCTCCAAAGGCAGTGGGCTAGTAGATTGCTTCTCTGTCGGCAGCAATCTTATAACAGTCGAGAACAACGCTACTATAAAACTATGGGACAAAGATCTTAAGTTGTGTTGCGTTTTGAGCGCGAGTCAATCAGATATGAATGTGCGTTGTGCAGCGTTTAAGAAGAATATACTGGTTATTTGTGATGGAGGGAGCTATATGGCGTTTCAGGTATGGTTTATGAATCAAATGTATTTATTTTATAAAGTAAAAAGCTTGTTTATTCAGGGATACATGGTGATCACTGGTGGTCTAGTGGCACTGGTGGTCTAGTGGTAGCGGCCCCGCCTTCCGATCCTAAGGTCGTGGGTTCAAATCCATGTACCAATGAGTTTTTTTATCGAAAAATTTATGTACACAATGCTAGTGCTCTCAAACGGTGAACATCGTGAGGAAACCCGCGGCTTAGTCAGCTCCGCACGTATTGACCATGTCTTTCCTGTGGATTAGGCCGACTAAGCTGTCAGGATGGTATAGGTGCTGGGCAAGCCTATTCCATCTAAAACCCTGTCCCAGGCACTATAGCGTCCTGTAAGTAGAGGCATGAGTAATCACCAGTTTCCCCTGACGCTATATAAATCATCTACAATAGATGCAAAGGCCTGTTTACTTTTTTTTTGTAGCTAGATACATAATACCGTATTCATAACAACTAAACAACATACTAAGCTTGAAAAAGTGTATTATGTAAAGATTAACTCTATTAAATACACACATTTACACAAAGCAGAAATAAATACAGAAACTTTGAGAACAATGAGCGGCTTATCGCTAAGAGCGATCTCTTCCAGACAAACTTTGGATAGACTAACCTTCCTCTCGTGATTTCTATATTCATTTCTTTTCTATACAGACGTTTAAACTTAAGGAGGGACCACAGACTGAGCTGAATCTAATACAAGAAATGAAGATAAATAATGAGATAACTTCGTGCGACCTCACAGCTGACGGGAACATTCTTGCGGTGGGTCTCAGCTCTGGGAATGTTTTGGTAAGTAATGTTACATCTTAGTTTGTTACAAAATAGTGACTACTACTTTTAAACTGATTAACATTTGACTAGATTCCATCCTACTGGCTGCGCCAAAAAACTTTTGATGTGTGAAAATAATTCTATACTTTAATATAGTGTAGTACGTCTATTCATGCACCAGCGTGCAGTAAAGAGAAGAGAAGGGTGCGGGGCGAGACGCTATATCTTATCTTATACCTTTAAACGAGAAAATCTTGTATATATTTAGGATCCCGGAAACTGCGCCAACGATTTTCACGAAATTTTGTATATAGGGGATTTCGGGGGCGATAAATCGATCTAGCTATATAGGATTCATTTTTAGAAAATGACGAGAAGTTGGTGTTTTGCAATAATCAAACATAAACTCAATATACGACTGTTCCTGCCATCTATTGGCAATTGTGAGCAACTAACTGCAAACTATTCCAGCAGATGGCGTTGTTAATTAAAATAAGCCAATAAAGATACGACTCTTCCTGACATCTATTGGCGAATAATAATACTATTTTTTTTAACCCGGTCATACCAGCTCGTAAGAAGTAAAACTTAGTTCATTACATAACAACGTCCACCAAATTAGTAAAAACATATCTCCTTATTCGTTTCAGTTTTTACCAGTTTTTATTTTATTTTAGCAAATGAGCATAAATTGTCTACTAACTGAACATAATCCTACAGATATGGAACGTAAAAGCGCAGCGTCAAATAAGTCTACTCCGTCACCACAAGAGCAAAGTACAGTCATGTTCATTCTCCGATGTCCCGTCCTCTCTGTACCGCTCGTCCGGTCACTTCGGCACGCCACACCTGCCGGGAGACGACCAGCCGCCGCTAGTGCTTGCCACTTTGGCGGCAGAGATCGTGTGGTGGGACATCTCTTATGACATGCGGATGCGGACTGGCAGTCGAAGCGGCAGGTTAGTACAGTCATGTTCATTCTCCGATGTCCCGTCCTCTCTGTACCGCTCTTCCGGTCACTTTGGCACGCCACGCCAGAGATCTTCTGGTGGCTCTGGCCCTAAACATTTCCAGGAAGAACGATTCTGAGCTCTATCCATCCACCGACCTCACATATTCCAGAATGTTTAGAAGCATTCTTTTCTAGAAAATTTTGACAAAATCTAGAATTTATAGAAAAGTCCGTACGTGATAGAAAAGGATAGATAGGTATAGATTTTTGCAACATTTTAAATTGATGCATTTCCTAACCTTCCTTGATAAATGGACTATTCAACACAAAAATGTTTTTTCAATGTGGACCAGCAGTTCCCGAGAGCGCGTTCAACCAAACAAACTCTTCAGCTTTATAATATTAGTATAGATTATATTTAATTACTTCCAGACCGAATCTAAACGCAATGACACCGCTCGCAAGCCCTCACGAGACGCGCGTCGAAGTATCAACAGATGATAGCAACGCCAACTGCGGCGCTTCGACCAATTTCTTCTTTGCAGATGCACACATCAACCAACACTGCTGGAAGGCTCTCTGGAAGTCTAAGACGTAAGTTGGAAACTGAAGTCGGTCACTAGGTTCTTCTACTTTCGAACCAGTGTGTTGAAAGGATTACCAGTAAATGAAATGAAATGTATTTATTCGCTTCAAGTCATGTTCAAATGAAATGTATTTATTCGCGCAAGTGTAACCAATGTGTTGAAAAGCAACTTTTGTATACTCGAAACATGGAAAAAAAAAATGTAGAAAGTATTATATCAGCTATCTGGTTCCCATAACACAAGCTCTGCTTTGGGGCACAATTTGGGGCTAGATAGAAAAAATTAATTAATTGGTATGAATTGTCCAAAAATTTTTTTTTTAGATTTTTTTAGATTCTTCGGCATACCAGTTTCTGCACGATGTTTTCCTTAACCGTTTGAGAGCACTGGCACAGTAGACTGCATTTGAACCCACGACCTTAGTATCGATAGGTGAAGCTGCTAACACTAGACCACCAGTGCTCTTTTTTTTAGGTTTCTGTAAGAAAAGCAAAAAATAAAATGATTTCGATTTATGCTATAAAATAAGTCTTTATTTCACCGACCTTAAAAAACAGTATAGCTTAACTTATATTAATCTTTTTACTAAATATAACTCAGCATAACTTTGTTCTTATATAACACCGGCGTGGTACATACATAGGTCGGGTTGTCTTTAGACAAAGGCCTCCTCCAGTGCCATTTGGTGCGGTCCAGACATGATCTGCGCTATAAACTAAATTTTAAATTTTCAGATACAAACAAGGCTCGAAGCGAAAAGAGATTCTAGCTTGCATCAAACTATCAGGAATGACTTCAAAGCTGCTCTGCCACGATGACAAATTCTCCTGTTTCGTCACTGTAGACAACCCTGGACACATCCATATCATGAACGTTATCAAGAAGCAAGGTACATAGCCCAGGCTTCCCTTTGGTACATCCCGACAATGTAGCATGTATGAAAAAGTATCGAAATTATTCGCCTATATAACGTTGACATTATTTTATTGTTATTTATCATGCATTTTAATAGAATATTCGGCATATTTTGTTTGTTAACACGATGAACGCCGTGGAACAACTTCTCGCTCGCACACTTTGACCTTTTGAAAGATAAAAAATCACTGAACTCAAAAAAAAACACAGCAATACGATACAATTTATTTTTACCACTTATGCGCGATGAGGGTGTAATTGTACACAGAAATAAATGCAACTTTATTGAGTTGAAGAAAACTATAGATCAAAAGTGATATAAAAGTTTTCCAGAAATGAAACCAATAGGAAAGCCTGCTACATTTATTTCAAAGCACAATTATACTCTTATCACCTATGAAAATCTAACAACCATAATGAAAAATCGCGAGCAACTATTTTGTGTGTAATCCACGATTTTTCATTACTGAGGTCAGTGATTTTCTATCTTTCAAATGGTCAAAATGTGCGAGTGATAGGGTCATCGAAAGCGGTCTGCCCCTTAACACCTATTCTGATTATATTTTTAGTACATCGATATATTTATGGTGCTAATCACAGATCAATTAAGCAAATGAGATAGCGGTTTAGGATGCTATAAGTTCATGAATTAAAACAGTCGCATCCAGCATAGTGTGCCGCAGATGGATGAAGGCTAAGGCTACCCTCATCAAAATAAAAAAAATCAATTATGTGTTTATTCAGTAGAATCGCTAGGATCGGTTTGAATCAATCATACATCTTCTCAGACATCCATCTTCGGCCCACGACGCTGTCAACCCATCGTGCTCGTGAATGTATTTCCTAATATTTATCCCTTATCTATGGTGCTAATCTACAAGTACATACAATCATGCAATATTTTTTGTGAAAGAAACGTTATTTTTATTTTAAAATATTACTGTTTAATTCATAACTTGGTTACTCTTCTAGTAAATAAGAATCAAAATATAAGGAAGTCGTTGAAAACTCACGACAAATTAATATGATATCTATTTGAATGTTTTCATGAATTTCTTTTTTATACAATATACGTAATTTACATGACTGTAAGTAACTATCTATTTTAAAAGCGTCACGGCTCTGTTGGTAGTAGCCCTGCCTTCGGCGCCGTAGGTCGTGGGTTCGATTCCCACTGAGAACACATATTTGTGCGGTGAACGTAGATGTTTGCTCTCTGTCTAGGTGTTATATTGTATTCTAAGTATGTATTTATAAAAAAAAATATTTAAGTATTATATCAGATATCTGGTTCCATCATAATAGTTTGGGGCTTGATAGTGTTGTATGGATTGTCCATAATCTTTATTTATTTTTGTTATTTATCGATATCAATTTTGCTGCCCATTATACTAACCAATAAATAAAATACAAATACAAATGTTTATTAGGACACAAATTGTAGATACATTTAAGAATTCAAATAAAAACTACATAAGGATGACATACAATACAATATACAAGTAACATAAAAAGAAACTAAATAAATAAATATTATAGACAATCCACACAACACTATACAGGCCTAAACTAAGCAGAGCTTGTACTATGGGAACCAGATAGCTGATATAATACTTAATCCTTTTTTTTGTGAATACTTACCTATAATATAATACCGAGACAGAGAACAAACATCTGTCTTCACCACACAAATATTTGTTCTCTATGGGGATCGAACCCACGACTTACGGCTCTGAAGGCAGAGATACTACCAACAGAGCTGAGAGGCTAGTCAGTAATAGATTGGTAAATTTATCTACGACATATGCCACTGCCGTATGCATTTAATACTGTACGTACATTAATAGTAAGTTCATATATTGTAGTGCTATTTAAAACTAAAATTAACAACGCAGTATTGCTGTGTTTCGGTTTGAAGGGTGTGGGTGCTGGTGAAATTACTGGCACTTGAGGCTGAACATATGTATGCCTCAAGTTGATGGACGCAGGGCAGTGCATCGTAGGGCACGTTTTTGACGTGCGTGACCTACGAGGCAATGCTTTGTTTTAGGCGATGGTTACCACTTAACATCAGGTGGTCCATATGCTTGTTCGATCAGCTAGTTGTATAATAAAACATATATAAACATTGTGGATTTCGAGATTGTTGATACCAAGTAATAAATTAGGTGTAAGTGAGTACTTTATTAGAAAATTCGACTCTTGCTTTGTATTTGAAAGCTATTTTTCTAGTAATTTTTATTATATGAATAAGTATCTTAATCAAAAATTTGTAGTTTAAAAATAATCTGAGATTTAAGATTTTTATGTGACCTATTTGATGGAGATTCAAACATATTGTCAAATAATTTATAAAATGGTCACAATTGATATTATTAATTTTTATGAACAAAATTTAAATTGACTCTCGAGAGATTGCGGTCAAATGCAAGCCTATAATATGTAAAAAAAACTCAAAATCGTTTGAAAATCAGCTATTGCACTAGATAAAGTCATGTGATAAATTGATAATAGTGATAGCTGCTATTTTGATAGGTTTTAATTAGAATAATCAATATTCAATACTTCTAAATAATATAATAAGAAAATTTGAACTGATAGAAATATTAATTAAGGAACTTATTTGAACAAAAAATGTGATTCCAATATAACGAAGTATTTAAATGATCAATCAACGAACAAATTTGCTCAATCATGAACAAGTATTTTATCTTTTTTTATCCAATTTTACTCACCCATATGATAAGCTAAAATGGATGAGCAGTTTGTTTGTCAAGATTAAGATTAGGTATTATATTATTTTCAAACTTTTATTAGTTAAATTATGTTTTAAGTTAAGTATTTTATCGATTATTATTACGGTATCGAATTATTGATCTCTATTCGAAACGTATATGATGGTGTGCTATGAAGGTATAAGTTTTATTTTGTATTATGTATCGTAAATTTTAGGCAAATTTTCTCTTTGTTTTTGGTTCTGTCCTGACATAAATGAAACAACCAACTTAAAATGTTAAGTGCCTGTTTCACCATCGGTAAAAAGCTTTACGCACATGTAGATCTCCTGCGATGGCGATCAGTGTATCGCTGTCAAAATACGCGGCAGTGTGTGCTGTATTTTATTTACCCTTAGTCTAAGTTTTACTCGATCAGTTTGAACAATTCGTTTCGGCCACGAGTCTCTCTCTCTCTCTTTTGTATAGAGAAAAGATGAGACAACAATACGTCACGTAGAAACGATCGGAACGAGTTTTTGTCTCATCATTTCTCCATACAAAAGAGAGAGACACGTAGGCGTAACGTAGTGTTCAAACGATCGAGTAAAGATCAGACTAGGGGTACAGGTGTATGCGAAACCCTAATGCTCAAACTGATTGCTATCGCCATCGCAGATCGCAGCTGATCGCCTAAGTAACGCTCACAGACTGAATTGTAACGCTATACGTCAGATAAAAATATTAACTTCTATACTCTAGACTCGTCCAAAGATTTAAATCTTTTAATCTGTCAGCGTTACTCAAAGACTAGGCATTCGTGTCTAGGCACAAAAACACGTCTACTGATAAAGACACTGCATGTTTTAAATTTTCTACCAGAGTTGTATAATTATTATTATTATGTATTTTTAATAATTTTAAATAATCTATTAATATGTAAAAATGCCAATTAAAGTGCCATTGCAATATTGTATTTATCTGCTAAACGGAGTCAGGTGGACACCAAAAGAGATTCATATTACTTTATTGTTAATAAAATAAATCTAAGAAATTAATGATATCCCCACGAATTCGATTTGATAAGATAAACTGGCAGGTGCTGGTTCATTTCCCGTTTCGGGATAAATTATTGTAAGGTCTGCCAAATATAATGTTCCTAGTTTGGATGTTTTTATAGTACTCGAGACAGGGAAACCTAGTTTGAGGTCAGGAGTCTAACCTAGATCTATTTTCATATAGATGACCAACATGCTTACGACGCTAAATGTTGTTTTCACGAAATATTATCATGCCGTGATGGGTAGAAGGTTTTGCGGGAGACTTTACCCTAGCAGTGAACACACAAAAAAAAAACATTCTGCAGGCGTTCACGCAATCAGAAAGTGGATCTTGTTCTAGCACTCTGTCCTACTCTGCAAACCATGGACGAAGGATATTTAGAGTCTCACTACGTGGCAACAACAACTAAGAATTAGGCGCCGACTTTTTATGTGACTGTTATGCGTTTAATGGCACAACTAAAGTAACTATCTTGGTTTACCTGTATAGAATTGATGGTGCTAGTTATTAATTAGTATTATTATGTTTCACTAAACATTATTAAATTGTGCGAAGTGTTTTCGCTCAAGAACTAATGGATAATCTTACGAATAATAAAATGTATAGAGTACATTGGTTAATTATAACACTGTTTTGTACAGTTTTTTATAAATTCAAGCAGCTGTTTTCCAAGAAAGTTGTATTTTTCAGGTTGTCATGCTCAAATCTGCATTTCGATTTTGCTGTTAATTTAATACTAAATGTTATCGATTTTATTGAATTAATCCATTGAATGTCTTGTAAAGTTGTTTGGTGAAAGCAATGCAATAATGATAGCTAAAGGGTTTCCGCCACGGGCCATAGAAAAAAACCCCAGTCCCGGCGCAAAAGAATTTTATCTCAGATTTTAGATAATTATAAGTAGAAACAATATCAGGTGTCACTATTTCCTGATTTCGTGGCTAACATGGTTATTTTGCCCAGAGAAGTTTCATAGGCGCCACATGTAAACATGACACTTTGTAGGAAAAACTACTTGTTACTGTACTAATTGACATTGAATTGGCAAAAAATGAATAAAACACACACATATACCCTAGTACCATAGACTAAGGAAAACAAGAAGACTGCTAATACAGAACAAAATTTTGTGACTCAAAAAATGGCAAAAATCCGGGCTATTTCTAGATGGCGCTGGCAAATAGCCTGGAAACAGCAATATTTTCAATGTTCATATACCTATTGATAGATGGCGTGGCGTAGTGGTATTTTGTAAGGTACATACTAAGTGGTGCTTTTTTAAAATAGATGGCGCTAATGAAAAATTATTTTTTTATTGCAAGTAGACTAACTGCCGCCCTCGACTTTGGTTAGTTTCTTTATTCTAGTAGGATTAAACCTTAAAGCACTTTAGAAGACCTCTATAACTATATTTTTCTTAAACATGCGCGGAAATATTGTAATTACTTTTGAATATAGAATACGCGAAGGATCATATTTACGTAGACTGAAAAACCAAAATCACTTCCCAGCGCGTTCTCGCTCCAGCAATGTTGTATGAAACGGTGTGCTGTTTGAATTTAGAACTCTTTCATCTATCGTACACATTGCGTTCTCGTGGCTGTATAGCCACAGATGCGTTTACCTTTCGCGTTTACCTTTTGCGTATGGCGGTAAAGCGGAGTTCGTTGTTATTTGGTTAATAATAAATAAATTTATTATGTAAAAGACCCTTTTTTATTTCCTTGCATTTTTTTAAGAAAAGCACTATATATGCCTCGGCCGAAATGGCAATTGCCTGTCTCGTATCATTGAAGTCCTCGCCTGCGGCTCGGCCTTCAAACTCATACTCGATCTGCAATTGCCTATTTCGCTGCCTTTGCAATAATTTACTATTATTTTAGTATGTATAAGGTGGAAGGCTGTCTTTTTATAACGCTTTTAACTGTCTCATTTCGTGTAGTGATAATGTAAAAACAAAGTTATTAATTGGTGAGGACAATTACCATTGCATCGCGCCAATAAAGACAATAATGCTCTGCAAAAATGAACCTTGTGCCACCGTAACACCGCTAGGTTCGTGTGATTCTGTCATTCGAAGCATCAATGTTCTGAGTGTGTACTGGAACAGCTGAGCTGCTCCCCCGCCCCCGCCTCCAGGTACCTGCCCCGCCACGCCTGCTCCCGCGCCGTCACTACCACCTCCCCACTGGTGGCCGCGCGCACAGGTGCCTGCAAGACCACAGCTGATGCGTCGCCCTCACGCACACTCATAAACATTCCTAAGAAGATATCAGCATACGAACAAATACCTACGAAATATGGCAAGATTTTTACTGATTGGATTCTACAACTTCAACAGATAAAATATCGGACTAGCATACCAAGACGGTTCCCTTGTTTACAAAAGCAAGTTTTAGGATGCAAAAGTTATAAAATACAAATCACTTCAAGTTCAAGCGAGAAAAATGAGCTGCATTATTTGTTGTTATGTAATGTTAGTGTGCGTCCACACTGAATGCGCGGTGACTGGAGCCTAGGCGGGCGCGGCGAGCGGAGGCGTGCGGTGGCCACAGTGACGCGCGAGCTCTTGTAGCTGTTCGAAGTATGTCAGGTCTTGCAAACTATGGACGAGGATTTGCTATTTTTACTAGACAGTCCGATCTTGAGATGGGAGGTGTTTAACACTAGAGATGGTATGCACGAAATAAATAAAAACAGAAGAATAACTGGTGAATTTTTTAACTTGTATGAAGTATTGAGATTATACCTTAAAAAATTCAGTATTTATCGCCATTTTATATAGACAAACAAAATACAGACGCGTATACGCCGAGCGACAAGACCGAAAAGGTTTGTTACCCCCGCCACCCGCGCATCGGATCGCTCGCTGACTAGGCCCGTAGTGAGGCCAGAACGCGCGGACAGGAACGTTTGAAAACTACGCGCGTTGTCTCGCTCAATCCCGTCGCACTAGGCTTCCGCCTTAGTCACTACAATATGGACGCAAAGGCGTGTTTCATAAATATGTTTGATACTTCGCGCCCGTGTCGTCGCAACCGCGCTAGGCTCGCAGTGTGGACCCACACTAACACATCGCCCGCCGCTTACGCCGCCTGTGTCGTCTACTGGCGCGTATACATACCTACAAATCCTGATTCGATTCCTGAGCTACGAGTACATCTACAGGGTGCAGTACGCGCATACTGCCTCAGCGATGGTGTCATACAAAAGAAACACAGATTACAAATAAATATAATTTATTTTTCGATGAATCATAAGAGTGGTATGTACTGGACTACAAATTATTTAGACAAGTTGTGTTACACACATTCAGAAAGAAAATATATGAATTTGAAATTACACAAAGATTGTCAATGGTCCCGAGATGCTGGTTTCCTGTGCGAAAAAGATGATCCCGGATGGCCCTGGATGACAGCCGCACCTGAACGAGAAAAAAGAAAAATAAATAAAGAAACCTTAGAAATGGTACACGCAACTGAGAGCGTCGACTTAGCTGTTCTGCATTTAGAGAAGTTGTCGTCGCTGCTGCACTGCTGTACTTCTGCTGTTCAAATAGGCGAGTGGGGCATTCTTCGCATTGGCCGACTAGCACCTACCAAAACCACTTGGCCGAGAGGTACCGCGGATTTACTATTGTCCGGACCCGACAAGTGTATGACGCACTGTGGAAATAAACGCCGAGACTGGAGTTCCGACCTGTTACTCGCTTGGTGCTGCTTCCTGTTGCTAATCAGTGTCCCTGACGTGGCACTGGGCGGAGAATGTAGACGACGCACCTCACGAACCTGTAATAATATTAAAAAACAATTATTAAATTATAAAGTGTAGGTAGATTTAAAAAAATATAAAATGTACTTACTTTGTTCGTTGAATAAAACTGGAGACTACCCCCGCTTGCGTGCGGACAGCTACAAAAATAGTTGGATTTGAACCTCGGTACTGAACACTAGCTTGTCCGCGCGTACCCGGCCGGTTTTCTTTTAACTTCCTCAAAAAAGTGTTTAATAAGCACAGGTTACAGGTAGGCGTAGTCAATCAAGTCCGGTAGGCAAGCAAAGGTAAGTTATTTAAGAGGGTATCGAGCAAACAAGGCGGACGTTAAATAGGTATTTACTGCGCTAGTTGTGTGCGTACTCACGCACACAATGATAGGTTCGCTCGACTCCGTTTACACCTAGAATGGTAAAAGTAGGTAACCCATGATTTGAAAAAAAAAATGTTTGGTTGAGTGACTAAGAGAGACGAATATATTTTTAGGTCACTATTTAAACAAGAAAATAATATTCATTACTCGGATATGAAAAATCTGACGTCACATCACGATCATGACCATGGTCATGATCGTGATGTGTTTCATAATTATGTTTTTAATGGACTTTTTGGTGTTTTTCGTTTCATTTTAAACTATATTCTGCCTCGCATTTGCTATTCATTTTTAAATCCAAGATTGAGGATTTTTTTTTTATATACAGGGTGTCCCTTAAGTCAACGTCCAGCCGAAAACGGGTGATGCGCCAAGTCATGACAGTTATCAGAAAAATATAAAAAAAAATATTTGTTATGTAACTTTGGAGTTATGAGTATTTAAAAAAAAACAGGAAAAACTGACACCCTGTGATGATCTTTTAAGTCCTGTGACTACAAATATTAACTTTTTTCTGCAACGTAAGCACGAATAACCCTTCTGTAAATTACAATTCAAAATTAAGCCATAACTGCCTCAGTTTTCAATGAAATCGTGGAGTTTTGGCCAACATTTCATTTCAGATAATTACATCACCCAACTTTAACCGTCTGTACTGCAAAAAAAATGTACTACATTACTACGGTAAGTAGCTTTAAAAAATGGCGCATTTATTCAGGATTCCAAAATGGTATAATACTTGCTAGAGTACTCCTTAGTTTTGGAAATAAAAAATGTTTTTTCAAATAAACCGGATTTCCAATCAATTTTATTTCATGAGATAAAATGTTTGTACCCTTTAAATTATGGACTTAAAATGCCAACGCTGTGTTTTTAAGTCGCTCACAATTTACAGGTAAAAGTAAATACCATTTCGACATTGCCAGTAAACAGATAGAGCCACCGTCTTGTCGAAAGAGTAATAAACATGGGTGTTCAAGTAATTTGTTAGTTTTAAGTGAAAGTTTGAAATAAAATTCAATCATAGGATTTCTTCAATCGTGATTTTAATTTAACTACATCAAGGATTTACAGCAAATGTTCAAACTGTTGGCCTTCAGCAGTAATGCAAGCTCTACATTTCCTTAAAAAAATCAGCTGTCTGTAAAGTCAGTTAACTGACGACAGTTGAACGTGACAACGTCATACAGCTGTCCACGCGGACGCATCACTCACTCAAATAGGAGAGAAACAGATGTCGAACGCTGCCGAACGCGGAGGCCGATTGTTCCTCTTTGTCGCTCGTTTGACATTGTTACGATATGTGTAAACGATACTCATATTCATTTTTTCAGAAAAAAAATGCAGCCGTCAACTTGTGTTCAAAAAATAATGTCAATTTCACAATCAGAGCCCCCAAAAACCTATTAAACGACACCCATATCAATTTTTTAAGAAAAAAAATGAAGCCATCATTTTGGATTAAAAAAATAATGCCAAATTCACAATCAGAGCCCCCGAAAACCTATTAAACGATACCCATATCCATTTTTTAAGAAAAAAAAAGGCGCCATCTTGTATTCAAAAAAATTGTGTTGAATTCACAATCAGAGCCCCAAAAAACCTAAAAAACGATACCAATATCCATTTTTTAAGAAAAAAAATTATGTCACCATCTTGGATTAAAAAAATAATGTCAAATTCACAATCAGAGCCCCCGAAAATCTATTAAACGATACCCATATCCATTTTTTAAGAAAAAAAATGAAGTCACCATATTTTATTGATTTAAAAATAATGTCGAATTCATAATCAGAGTCCCCAAAAACCTATTAAACGATACCCATATCTATTTTTCAAGAAAAAAAATAAAGCCGCCATCTTGGATTAAAAAAAATTGTGTCGAATTCACATTCAGAGCCCCCAAAAACCTATAAACAATATCTACGTTAACAACTATTTAAGAAAAAAAATTAAACCTTATCCGGAATAGAGCCCCACTTTTCTTCATAATAATATTATAATCATCCCACATCTCATATCCCATTTTTCTCTGAAAACCGAAGAAGAACAGTATTTGTTCGAAAAAAAAACTTTGTTTTGACGGTAAAAAGCACAAATAATAATAAAATTGAGTTATCATATTTCACCTGTTCGCAGCTCAATGCGCATACACAAAAGATCGCGTTTGCTGCTCGGCTTGTGTCACTCCGCACCGAGACGTGCTTTCTCTCTCTCTGAGCTTCCGTGGTCGACTGAATTTCCACTGAGTGTGCGTTGCGTATACAGGGTGGAATTTTGTAATGCCACCTTGAAGGAAAGTACTCTTAATACTGCAGATAGAAAATTTTACTCAAAGGAAACATTCCTTTATTTTTGAATAGAAAGCAAACTGCATTCAAAGATTTTCGAAAATTCTCTTCTTCCACACCCGGGAATCGAACCGGCTAAAATCTGAAAAAAATATACCCTGTACTTTTATTGCATCGATCGTTAGGGTCAAATTATAAGGATGAAATCTCTCTAACAAACATGATAAATTAAATGAAAGAAAAATCTGGATTTTAGTCATTTTTTGTAAATAATTAAATTAATTTAAGATTTCCTGGTTTTTCTTTCATTTAATTTATCATGTTTGTTAGAGAGATTTCATCCTTATAATAGGCCTGACGACTAATTTTCAAAATCTCTTCTATCATATTCAGAAGTATCTATTATGTCTAAAATATATCATATTTCTGTAGAAAATTAAGGTTTTTGTGCAATAAAAGTACATTTAAATTTAAATTTTCAAATTCACGCCAAAACGCTCGCTGGTGTCATGGCGTCTGTTATTACGTCACGGTTATAGTATATCAACAGTAAACATTGGTGCTTTTGTACTAAATCGGAATGACGTTTACGAGAACGTGACGTAATTCGCTCTGACCGGTGTTTGAGCCATCATGGCGGATTGTTGTATTTTGTAGATTTATTTTAACAAATAACGTATTAATCTCGACATTAATAAGAGAATAAATACATAATAATATATCAAAATCTTTGAATCCTTTTTCATTAGATCAGATAAATATTTTGGCGATACTTGATTACTGTCTTCATGCCTATTGACCCTAACGATCGATGCAATAAAAGTACAGGGTATAATTTTTTCAGATTTTATCCGGTTCGATTCCCGGGTGTGGAAGAAGAGAATTTTCGAAAATCTTTGAATGCAGTTTGCTTGCTATTCAAAAATAAATCTATCTGCAGTATTATGAGTACTTTCCCTCCAGGTGGCATTACAAAATTCCACCCTGTATATTCAACTTTCCACGCCTATAGTAAAAATGTTTAGCGGATTTGATATGCTTTTAAAAAAAACTCATAACTAAATAACCAAGTGACATTTTAAAAATAGAAAACGGACTAATTGTAGACTAAATAAACATTTAAGATTAATTCGAATTAAAGTGTGTTAAAAAAAATGACTATTTAATATGACATTTCTATTTAACGCTGACATACGATTTTGGCCAATTTTACTTAACTTTGTTTATTTAACTAGACATCAATTAATATTTATGACGATAATTTTATGACGGAATAATTGTAAATACGTTCAGTCTGGTACTTTATACATAGTTTTAGATTCACTATCGCAAGTTTATTCATAATATCGATTTGACCGTGACTATCGTTTTGAACTATTTTGCTCGGTACCCTCTTAAGAAAAACGGAAAAAACTAAAAACAATAAACACGAGGAAAACACGCTACAACGAAACTCAATTTTCGGGCAATTTAAAGAGCAGCCAAGTGCGAGTCGGACTCGCCCATGAAGGGTTCCGTAGCATCAAGTAACATAATATAAAGGTTTTTGTAGTTCGTCGAAAGGTAAATTGCGGTTTACGATTTATGACGTATAAAAAAAAAACTACTGACCAACTCTCGTTCAAACCAAATATCGTTGAAAGTTTGCATAGTAATGTACAACATAATATGTATATATTTTTTTAGTTTTATAATTCTCTTATTTTAGAAGTTAGAGGGGGGGACCATCTTTTTTCCACTTTGGAAGTGTCTCTCGCGCAAACTATTCAGCTTAGAAAAAAACTATATTAGAAACCTCAACATCATTTTTAAAGACCTATTCATAAATACCCCACACCTATGGGACCGATGAAAAACATTTTTTTGAGTTTCAGTTTCAAGTATGGGGACTCCCAAAATTTATAGTTTTTTTTTTTTTTTTGTGTCAAAATCTTAATGCGGTTTACAGAATACATCTACTCGCCAAGTTTCATCACCCTAGCTCTTACGGTTTTGGAGAAAAATGGCTGTGACATACGGACGGACTGACAGACAGACAGACAGACAAACATGACGAATCTATAAGGGTTCCGTTTTTGCCATTTGGCTACGGAACCCTAAAAATGGGTGTGTAAATCATTCAGTTTGTATTGTGTAGCTACAATCTACAATGTAGGTATGTAGACGGTAGGTTGTTACTAAATGTCATAGTCATCACTCAACTAAAACTCCATGCTAAATCTTTAAACTTATTTGCATACACAACAAAATAAATAACACGTTATTGTGGTGTGCCTTTTTACTTTGCCTAACAACTTACGCATAAGATTTTACAAATAGGTAACAAGTTATTATATAAGTTGACTGGCCTCTAGCTCAGTTGGTAGTAGCTCTGCCTTCTGCGCCCTAGGTCGTGTGTTCGATCCCCACCGAGAACAAATATTTGTGTGGTGAACCTAAATGTTTGTTCTCTGTCTGGGTGTTATATTGTATTCTAAGTATGTATTTACAAAAAAAAAAATGTATTCAAGTATTATATCAGCTATCTGGTTCCCATATTACAAGCTTTGCTTAGTTTTGGGCTGGGTAGTGTTATGTGAATTGTCCACAATATTTATTTATTTATTACATAACCCAATATTTTTAAAAATCCAGGTTGGTCCTGCCTGTCCTGCCTGAGTGTCACTTTGACGCTTCAGCGCAACTTGTTAGCAATTAAGCAATGACCTTAATCCTTGGAACAAACTAAAAACATCAAAATAAATTCTCCGTACACTAGCTGACAACGTCGCGTCACACTCTACTCTGTTTTTGCTCCATCGAAAGCTGGCAACGCCGCAAGTTTAAGTAACGTCACTCAGATTAACGCCATCTCTCTATTTGTTGTCGTACTACAATATCAATTAGTTAGCTAACCTATTGTTGCGAATACTGTAAAAACCATTTCACTCGTTTTTATCAGATTCAAAACGATCAGCGACATCTAGCGTCATTGTAGGCAATCATTTATCGATGCACGTTTTCTTGGATGAGATTGGCAGTCTACTTGTTTTCCTTAGTCTATGCTAGTACATAATGTTGTTATTGAGGAACAAGGACGACATAAGTTTATTCATACATGTTTCAAGTATCTAAATCAATCAATATCGAATCTAGGCCTATAGCTGGATGATCTATTTCATGATCATTGTGTCTAGCCCATCCCAGATAATAGATTACGCTTATAACATGGGCGCAACTTCTCAGTGTTCGTTGACCATATTGATCGGGTACCGTCGAATGGAACCTGTTAACAATGAAACGCATTTTCAACTATTATTTACTCCACGCGCACTTGGTTATAAATGATCGGAGTTAAGTGTAATAGGTGTACAGGTACCACTACGTTCCTAAACTAAAAGTGTGCATTAAGAACTCAATACTCAGTCATTTAAAGCGCGCTCAATGCGTTCTTTTACTTATACAGTAATTATTAGCGTATATCTATGCATATATTCATTGTGTTAAAATAAATACTTTGTTTAAATGAAATAGTTTTTTAAACATCCTCTTGGGGCGGTTCAATAGCACGTACAATATGTACCACGAATTCTCGACGTGATTGAAGAAAATGTTCAAATAGAACATGTCTTCGAAGTCGCCGAAGTGACCGTGTACACAAAACACAATTGTCTGCCATATCACAAGAAAAATCAAAAGTCCAGGGATTAATGCCAAGTCGCCGTAAAAACAAACAGCCGTAAATCAGGAGGAACCAACCACGAGTCGTATCAGTGTGTACGTATTATATTCATTTTTTTGCAACTACCCGCACGTTTGTGTTGTTAATGAGTGAATTAATACAGTAAAATGAAGTTTTTAAAAAAATGGCATAGGTCAGGTACATTATATTACATAAATGTGATAATGTGTTTTATTAGTTTTTTGCCAATTCAATGTCAATTACACACAGTAACATGAAGTTTTTCCTAAAAAGTGTCATTTTTGCATGTAGCGCCTATGAAACTTCTCTGGGTAAAAAAAACATGTTAGCCACGAACTCAGGAAATAGCGACACCTGATATTGTTTCTACTAATAAGTATCTAAAATCTGAGATACAATTCTTTTGCGCCGGGACTGGGGCAATTTTGGCGGAAACCCTTTTATGTGTACACCTATATGTAATTTTTATTTTTTGAACTAGGTATTATTTAATAAACAATCATAAATAAAAAAGAATGGTTTTTATTTTTAATAATCCTATTTTACCGTTCACTGTAGGATCTAGGTAAAGGTGATATCAGACGGTTCACTCGAATGATTGTTCACTCGAGTGAATGCTTCATTTTTGTTTCATTCTATGACAATATACAAGAATGTTATTGTTAGAGTACTGGTAAATATTCTACAGACGGCCTCTGGGAACAAAAAGGGTTTCAATGACGCACTTACTACAATAAAGACTTTAAACTAGTAGAAACGACAATGGGAGAGTTCTGTAATACTGTTTCTGTGACAAGAAACGAACAGAATTCTCCTAGCAATTTAGTTATTAAGTCTATCAAAACCAATTCTGTTAAGTTATCCAAGTCTTGGGACTTTAAAATATTACACCAAAACTGTTGCAGTATTAGAAATAAAACCCTACTTATGCAAGTTGTCACCGAAACTTATAAACCTAATGTGTTAATAATATCGGAATCACATCTAACTGTCGATGATGTTAAAAATATAATAATTCAAGGGTATAGGCATGCCAATTACTTTGTCAGAAAAAAACGTATACGCGGAGGAGTATCTATTTTTCTAGATACCAAACTGAAATTTCAAAAGTGCCCTAATATTGATAAATTGACATGCGAATACCATTGTGAACTAACAGCTATTATAGTTGATATTAATTTTGACAAGCTTCTAGTTATAGGTATGTATAGAACGGGATTGGGTGACTTTAATCTCTTTAGGGATACAATGATAAAATTATTTGATTATCTATCACAATGCCCGAGTCAAAAGACAATTTTAATGGGTGACTGGAATGTTAATTTTCTTGTTAATACACACGAACGTAATACTTTGACCGATATAATAGAACCAAATGGATTCCGGAACATTGTTGACTTTCCAACACGAATAAAAGATGGCACTCAAACATCAATTGACTGTTTGGTAACTAATATGGAAACTAGTGAAATAAATGTAATCAATTTGTCAACAGGGGTATCAGATCACAATGCGCAATTTTCCACTCTAAAAATAACCAAAGAGCGCAGGCCTAAATATAAGTACATAGAAAAACGTAGCTTCAATTCTCATAGTATCGAGGAATTTTGTAACGCTATGCTGGCGTATGATTGGGACAATTTATTTAGTTTTTACACGGAAAACACATTTGATTCATTTATGCATAAAATAATATGGAACATGGACACTTACTTCCCTAAAAAAATAAACAGAATAAGAAATCTAAAAAAAAATGTCCGTGGATGTGTCACGAAATATTAAAATCGCAACTTGAAATTCATGATTTATTTGAAATTAAGAAACAATACCCTCAAACCACATCACCCATTAATGAAATAATAAATAAAAAAAAAGAACACCGAAATAAATTTGTCCTTACTAGAAAGAAAGATTATGTTGAACAGCGTATTTCAAACGCCAAAAATCCAAAAAAAGAAGTTTGGTCTATTATCAAAGAGGATACTAATAAAAAAGCACTTGAGTGGAACTGGGAGTTAATAAATGAGGAAACGCATGAAAAAGTTTTGACTGAACATATTGCTGATTATATTAATAATTATTTTATATCTATTGGAAATGACCTACAAATAAAAAACTCGCCTGATTTCGAGAAATCTATATCGTTCCTCAACGGTTTCATTTCTCGTCAACCTGATTTCGTCTTTACAGGCATATCCAATAGTGAGCTAATGAAGCTAGCGAAACACAAGATAAATAAATCACATACTAAAGATTTATACGATATTTCAGGTTCTTTTTTCTATGCAGTCTTGATGTTTATGTGTGATCACATTCGATTTCTGGTCAACAACATTCTCGAGTCAAATAACTTCCCAAACATGTTAAAAAAATCACGGCTTACCCCGCTTTATAAAAATAAAGGTGAGACCTTCGATGTACGTAATTACAGACCCATTACTATTGTGCCGACAATGTCAAAATTGGTAGAGTCAGTAATGTCGGAAGCTATATTAAAACATCTTTATAACCACAATATTTTGTCTGACTGTCAACACGCATACAGACCGGGGAAATCCACTATAACAGCAACCCATTCACTTCTTAAACATGTAACTCAGCATTTGGAGAGTAAGAGGAAGGTAGCTGCCATATTTTTAGATCTTTCTAAGGCGTTTGACTCTGTTTGTCATGAGCTTCTCTTGTATAAAGCAGAAGTTTATGGTATCAGAGGGCGGAGTCTTGCTCTCCTGAAATCGTTCCTAGATCACAGGGAGCAAACCGTGGAAATATCTATAAATGACAAAAAATTAAGATCTAAGTCACAATGTATTGAAATAGGAGTTCCACAAGGATCCGCACTTGGCAACACTCTTTTCTTGCTATTTCTAAACGATATAGCCAATGTTAAAGTCAAGGGGCAGATCATTCAGTATGCAGATGATACCACCGTAGTAACTGAGGCAGTCACGATGGAAGAACTGTTAAATAATATAAGTGAAATAATTCAAATACTAAAAAAATGGTTTGACATAAATGGACTTTCCTTAAATGAGGACAAAACGAATGTAATGATTTTTAATACTATTTCTCCAAAACAACCGGTCTTTCAAGTGCACTTGGAGAGTGGTAAAACATTAAATACCAGTAACATAACAAAAATGCTTGGTTTTGAGCTAGATCCAGCACTAACGTGGAAACAACACATTGACTCTACTTGTAAAAAAATGGCTAAAGGTATTTATGCTCTAAAACAACTCCGTCCCATTACCTCCCAAACAAATCTGAAAGAAACATATTACGCATACATTCATTCGATCATGTCATATGGAATAATTTTGTGGGGTAACTCAACCGATAGCGAAAGAGTGTTGAAGATGCAGAAGCGAGCAGTCAGGGTTCTTTTAGGCGCTAAATTTAAGGATTCCTGTAGAGGACACTTCAAAACAGAGCGAATACTTACCGCTCCATCAGTGTATATTTTAGAATGCCTTAAATACGTAAGGCACAACCTTAAGGATTTTAAAATTCGAGGTATTAATAGCGAACGTAGTAATAGGCATAAGATGTGCTTAGAATCTGTGACACATAGACTTTCTTTTTCAAAAAAACTACCTCAGGTTGTTGGACCCAAATTCTATAACAAACTACCTCTTTACATTAGGCTTTTGACATCTGACAAATTGTACATTAATAATATCAAAAAATTACTGCTTGACAAAACTATATACAACGTAAGTGAGTATCTAAGTAATGATTATGCTAATTTTAAGGAAGAGTTACTTTAATAATTTAATAGGTTTAGGTATTTGCTTTGTCTACTGAGTACATTTTTTTAAGCTAGGTTTTTAAGTTTTATTTGTAACCAGCCTACTTATAGGTGTATTTTTGACTAGCCCCTTTACAGCTAAAATTATTTTTATCCTAAATTTTGTAAATGACGAGATACTAACGCCACTCAGCAATACTATTTATTATTAATGTTTGTGTTTGCTTTAGTTATCAATAAATAAATTTCATTTTTTCATTTTTTTATGTTCACACGGCTTATACGAAATGATACAGAAATGAACATTCATTGTTCTTTCTTTTAAATATGTCATCGAATGAAGTCGTACGTCTTGGAATTAGTTTAATTTGTGATCATTTAATCAAAGAGTTGACAAAAAAGAAGCAAAGAAAACGTCGACGGTGGTGGGTGCGACCATGGATTATTGCAAGAAGAAATTTATTAGGAGCTTCCAATACATTGTTGAGAGAACTAGCCGTTGAAGATCCTTATTCATATTGTAATCATCTTCGAATGGATGAAAGTAAATTTGAAGAACTTCTAACTTCGTTGACAACGTGATGTCCGTCGGTTATAGGACTCGAAACAAAATGGCCGAATCCAAATGAACATTCTCTCAGTGTTCAGACCGTTCATTTCTCGTTCATTCGGAGTGGGAATGAAAGATACCGGATGCCAATATCCAACACTGTTGGATCGGTTCACTAATGAATTCATTCGGCACTCGTGTTTCATTTTTTGTTCAGACATTTCATTTCGAGTGAAATGTACCGAATGAAAGGTGAAAATGAACAAAAAATGAAACGTCTGATATCACCTTTACATCTACTACAGTAATGTCAGTCCTTCATCTCTTTGTCAGTCTCACGGCTCTGCATCTTTTGTACCTTGCTCAGACTAATAACTAATTGTAGCCAGTTGTTATTTATCTCGTACCTACCTTTAAACGAGAAAATCTTGTATAAGTATAAACTGAACTGAATCTCGGAAACCGCTCCAACGATTTTCATGCGCTTTAGTATACAGTAATTTGGGGGGGGGGGAGAGGGGTGATAATGATCAATCAAATCGATATAGACATGTTTTCACAATATCATAAATCCTGGCGCCATCTGTTGCTGAACTCACGAGTTAGTGGGACAGAGAACGCCATCTATCTCATTGCACTCGTAATATTTTATTTAAATAACAGATTACGTCGGTAAGATCGAAAAATATTATTCATATTTCATCAGTATGTTATTATTCGTATTTAAATATAATTTCTAAAAAACAATATTTACCAAACAAAAAGTCTCCAAAAAACGTTCTTTCAAGTTTCCTCAGTCTTCAAACATGGCCAAAAGACTCTTATTATGGAGTATGATGGACGCTGAACCTTTGTGAACCTTCGTCTTCCTGCCATAGAGGCTAGCTGCAGGCAGGCTACAATTCTTTCATGCTACAGCATAATCCCTTGCCGTAACCATAGATATACTGATATTAGTTAATAATGAGCAGACAGAATTATAAAAATGTCAATGTCAGAATCAAGCTAAGGGTGAACTTGACATGCTGGCAAAGGGTTCCGCGAGCTAGATTGCTGGCATTTACAGTACTCTCTTGAATCAAATAGAATGCGTACTCTTTGTACCGTTACTGAACCAACAGCTATCGGTTTTTGGGTAAAATTAGTCAAATTAGTACGCTACATAACAAGTTAGATTTTTATGTACCTATACTTAGTGTAGATACACCTCACCTCGGGTCCACTAGAGGTCGGAGTGAAGGCTCCAGCTGTTCAGGATGTGGATCCCGGTAGGGTGGTGACACTCAATGGTAAGTGTCGTCGTAAGCACCACGAGGGTGCCAGGCATGGCTGTGGGTGCCAATCCCGGGACAGAGCTTTTGCTTAGGCCATGATTTAAGCCTTGGCAAGATTTGGTAATAGCAGGTGGAGGTGGAGTAAAGCTCTGACAGACTTAGGGTACCTGCATAAAAGATTTTCTGGTAGACCAACTCCTGATGGGTGGAGGTTATCTTTGCCATAGGGCAAAGATAACCTCCACCTATCCTATAGGTCCTATGTACACAAGGATAGAGCTCAAGATACATAAAAAAGCAATGGTCACAAAGTTGCTTGCATCGATATTCTAAAGGCTGCATTTTGGGGAATGTAGTCAGGAACTGCATGATCTCATACCACCATCTCCCTTCCACCAAAGGACTAGCAGGCGCACGGCTCAGTACACAGAGCACCAAACACGCTTTTGCTTACGCAAAGGCTCAGTACCAGCCATACCTGGTTAGCATACCACCTTTCGCACTAAGTGTTTTGGTTCCACCTTTACTAAGCGAACCTCCAGGAAATTGAACTCATTGCCGTCGGCTGTCTTTTCTGACCACTACAATCTGGGCCTCTTCAAAGCAAGAGTGAATATATTATGTGTCTTCTGGACGATCCTGCTCCATCGTTGGCAACATCGATGCTTACCATCAGGTGAGATTGTAGCCAAAGGCTGGTCTATATAATGAAAAAAAAATGATAGCGAGCAGTGTCTAGTCTGGTGTGCATCCCTAAAGACAAAGAAAGTTCTTGATGCAAAAGGCCCAAACCACCCAAGAGTGGTGTCTGTATAAGGACGCTTATGCCCGATGCCCAGCAGTGGGTTAGGCTGCCTGTTAAGATGATGATGATGGTTTACGTTTTACCAAAAAGGTTTAATTTACAAACGACATAACTTAGTTTATTATTATTATTATTATTCCTTTTCGCTCCTTTCGAAGCAGGCTATAGTATCAAGACCATATCGCCTAGTCTTACGTATAATGTTGGAGTTTTTAAAATTTACGTCTTTCGTCAGGCCACCATCTTGGAAGACCGCAATCACAAGTTGTGATTGCGGTCTTCCAAGATAGTGGCCTGACGAAAGACTCACAACTCAAAAAAAGATTCACAACCACAGAGCACCAAACACGCTTTTGCTTATTCTCAACGATCTTATTTCTTGTACTCAAGCAAGACAAGCGACTTATCATACATGATCTCTAAAAAGAAATGTCAATTTATCTGTCACGTCTCACGTCAGGTTAGGTCTGTCTGTTTGAAAATAACGAACTTTTTGAAATTCCGGCTTGCCGGGCTGCGTGTATTTGTTGTGTTGGTTTTATTTCTAATTTTCGTAGAAAAACTACTTTTCATGCGTAAATAAATGTGGACTTTACGAAGAGATTGATTCTATTATTTCTGTTGACTTAGTTTATTGACTAAAGTTATCAGTGACGGCAAAAACTATTTTGCAAACTTTCGTGGTGAAAAAGTATGGCACAATTCAACTATCTGAATGAAATAAACAGTTTGGCGACAATGGATGGACCGTTATCTCGAGCTCCGCTGCAGCGGTGGTCGAAGAAAGGCAACAATGAGAACATGAATCCTTCACTGAGTGCATCGTTCAAGAACCAGTCTATTGTTAACTTGAGCGCTTGCAACCAGTCTATGCAAAAGTTGTCTGTCTCAGCTAACCAAAGCTGTAATAACAGCGTATTGTCTAGCAATAAAACTCCAACTCGCAATGATAATAAGAAAGGGAAGAAAACTCCATCTAAGAATAAATCTCCAGGTACGTAAACTCAATTTACGTCCATGTGTTTTCCATGGTATTTTTTTTTGGTTTGAGAACAATTTAAAGATGTTCTTGTACTAAAAACATTGTTGATGTTGATGAAGGTATTATTCTGATAAAATTCCACAGGCCGCTCCACAACTCCGACCCCTAACAAAGCCTCAAAGACTCCGAACAAAGCGGACAGGTTCATTCCGTCTAGAAGTAACTCAAACTATGACCTGTGTCACTACATGGTAAGCTTGCAATCTCTTCCTGTACTTACTAAAAAACTTCTAAATAATAACCTCTGACTTGGTGCTCAATAACCTCTGAATCTTGAGCGACAAGGCATTTGGAGGGCAATTGCTAAATAGATTTTTCGTTATAGTTCATTTTTAAAGTTTGTAAGAAGTCCCTATACATTTCCAGGAAAAACGATTCTGAGCTCTCACCACTTACCATTAAAAAAAATAGTTTTTAATCAAATCAAAAAAATCACTTTAAAATGTCTTAGAGCTAGGTGAGTCTGGGTGCCAGTTCCACACGACCCAGCCTAGAAGAACAGGCAACAAACTACGGCTTGGTTCCTACCGTTTGTTTATATGATGTTTTTACAAATCAATAATAATCTAATTTAATAGTAGTGAAGTTCCAGTGTTGTGCCACTTCATTTAGTGAGACATATGCAATAATACAATTTAAAGCATACCTAAAACCTAATCTACCGACTAAATTCCTTTTTTGTATCTCACTGTGAAATAAAACAACTCTGCAGATGAGCCGTGACAAGAGTGAAGAAGATAAGACTGAAGAGCAAGGTCCATCGGCAGCAAGCGAAGCCATCGGCCGAGCACTTACTGACACGGAGCCTGGCAGACTGCTGCAGTACACTTGCAAAGCCCCGGCTGCACCCGAAGGTTACCAGAACAGGCTCCGAGTTGTTTATTCACAGGTATTACAAACTTTTAACCCTTATTAATTCACCCTTTTAAAGATTATTTTTTGAGACAAAATAGTGCCATTATACTGCCTGGGAATTTTTGGAAAATTTATTTATGATGCAAATTGCTGTTAAGTCTAATTATTGTTGTGCCGACCCCGCATAAAGTGGGATAAGGGCAGGAAGAAGAAGAAGCTGTTAAGTCATGAAAAAGTCTTCTTATAGTGTCACTGGTTCTTACGAACCAAGCGTGGTGAAAGGATTTTAAGTGCGCCTCAATGAGGCTACTTTCAAGCTTTTGACACATGTTTTAGGTGAAAACAAACAAAGATTTTAAGGAATAATTTCTTTTATTACTTTTCACCAATAATAACTCTTTTTCAGGCCAAAGTTCCATCATCAGTAAAGAATACTTCAAGATACATACCACAAGCTCCGGATAGGATATTGGATGCCCCTGACATTATGGATGACTATTGTGAGTGTGTCACATCTTTGCTTGAAGTTTTTAAGACACCATTTGTGGAACCTTATATCTGCTTTAAACAAATCTAGATTTGTAATTCATAATAGAAAGAGAGCATTGGTGGTTTAGTGGTAGCGGCCCCCCCGCCTTCCGATTCTAAAGGCTACCACTGACGATACGTCCATTAATCCGAATGGAGTAGTCGTCGTTCAAAATCGTCCCATGAATGGTAAAAAAATATTCCATTTGGATGGACGTCAAGCAGCTCTAGATTTCCAAACGGATTGAAATCCAAGCGTCCAGGCCAAATGGACGTCATCCGCGGCCGTCCGTCAATGTCAGAAACGTGCGCCAAGTCCAGTCGTGTACCAATAAGTTTATTTGTCGAAAAAAGTATGTGCACTATGCCAGTACTCTCAAACGGCGAAGGAAAACATCGCGAGGAAACTGGTGTGTCGTAGAACCTAAAAAAGTTCGAACAACACGTATGTGCACGTACACGTACGTCACGCAAAACGGGCCCGCCAGCGGCCTACTTGCGGAAACCAGTTCGCACACCAAGTGCAGATGATGAATTTAGCAATTTTTAAGATCTAGAAGTATGATGAGGATTATGTTTTGATAGATTTTTATGAGGCTATTTTATTTATGAATTTTTCAGACTTGAACTTGGTTGACTGGAGTGCATCAAATATCCTAGCCGTAGCTCTGGGCAGCGCTGTCTACTTATGGAACGCAGGCACGGGGCAGATAGAACAGCTGCTCTCGTTGGAAGCCTCGGAGACTGTGTGCTCTGTCGGCTGGATGCAGGGTGGTGGCTCGCATTTGGCTGTGGGCACATCGGCTGCGACTGTTGAACTGTGGGACTGTGAGCGGATTAAACGGCTTCGGGTAAGACGCAGCCGAAATTAAAGCTATTCTAGAGCAAGGAAACATCGTGAGGAAACCCGCGGCTTAGTTAACTCCGCACGTATTGACCATGTCTTTCCTGTGGATAAGGCTGACTAATTTGTCAGGATGGTATAGGTGCTGGGCAAGCCTATTCCATCTAAAAATCCTGTCCCAGGCACTGTAGCGTCCCGTAAGTAGGGGCATGAGTAATCACCAGTTGCCCCTGACGCTATATAAATCATCTACAATAGATGCAAAGGCCTGTTTACTGCTTATTAGAGCAAGTTATAAAAATCGAAGATTAGTGAGTGAATAAGCCAAGCTACTAAGTAAGTTTTTAAGTTTTTAGTTTTTACTCAGTTTAATTTATTCTATAAGTAAAATTAGGCCTTTGCATCTTTTGTAGATTTATGCAAAATCAGGGGCAACTGGTGTTTATTCATGCCTATTTACGGGACGCTATAGTGCTTAGGACACGGCACTATAGCACGAATTACGGCACTAACGCGACCATGGCTTCATCTACAGGTTTGACGTTAGTCAACTACTTTACCTGCTCGATGACCGAAGTTGCATTCAGTTGAATCGACGAGAGATGTCGCCTTGCTTATTAATAATTAAAGTCTTTTTTGTTTATTTTTTTAATATAAAAACCTAGAAGTAATTCTTCTCATTTCATAACCCCTCGTTTTAATCAGGTAATGGACGGTCACACAGGCCGAGTGGGCTCGCTAGCATGGAACATGTACATAGCGTCGAGCGGCGCGCGAGACGGCAATATCATTCACCACGACGTGCGACAGAGAGACCATGCTGTAGCTACCATACATGCACACACGCAGGAGGTAATTTACTAGCCCACAGAATACTGAATACAGTAGAAATGCGATCATTGCCGTGTATGGGAGCCGATGTCGCCACTTTTACATTTCCACTATTACGTTTAAAATTTCACTAAATATGAGGATTCTAAGAAAAAAGAAAAAAGGAAGATGTTAAGAAAGTATTTCTATGTTTTATATTGTCGCTTAACTTGTTCTGAAAGTAATTCTTGCGCTGCTGCAGGGCATTTTTCACTTTACGACTCCCGAAAAACTGTTGAATTTGTGAGAAACGGGCATAAAATATGCTAATGTATTTTGACGACACTTTTCCGGCCACATGGCCGTTTTACTTTGTTTGTGGCTTGTTTGCCTCTAGAACACAAGCTCC
The DNA here is from genome assembly GCA_939531255.2 of Thera britannica. Taxonomy (NCBI): domain Eukaryota; kingdom Metazoa; phylum Arthropoda; class Insecta; order Lepidoptera; family Geometridae; genus Thera; species Thera britannica. The sequence goes on from OW618034.2 coordinate 24,253,944, forward strand.
ATAAAAAATGAAAAACTAAAGAAACATAAGAATAAGAACATTTGCGAGTCAGGAAAAAAATGTGTTTTGCATCCCAGTGTTTATTGAGCTCCAAAGGATCTAGGATATCTACCGTGCCTATTGATTATTGTCGTTAGCTTAATTCATGTTGAAGCAATCAACATGAGTTGGTATTCAAAATCATTGAGGATTTGTAAAGGAGTGTATAAGGAAGTGTATTCGAAGTCAAAATAAAGCAAAGAATACTCCATAATGATTTACGACAGTTTCTAGGTTTATAACGGTTGTTATGGTATTTAATAAAATATATTATGGATTTCCACTATCATCATCCACAGCTCGACTTCACCCACTGCTAGGTATAGGCCTCTATAAATGCCCTAATTAACTCCAAAATGGTTTAACTTAAATTAAGCTTTTTCTTGAGGCGGCCTCGCATGAGATGGAGGTACGAGCTGGATGCTTATGAAAGAGGGACTGGAACTTAAACCAGAAGATCGTAGTGACAGACGAAAATAGGGGGAGGCATTTGTCCAACAGCGGGACACTACGGGCCAGTAGTAGTAGTTTAATTGATTCTAATTGTGTTGGGGGAATAAGATCTGCACTGACGTCCCGCGATGGGGTGTATTGTGCATTGTCCCCCTGCTAAACCTTACCCCAGCCAGTCCAACTCCTTAAAATAGCGGAGAAAGACTTTGGGTTGGTGGCAGCAATGTTCTAGATGACCCAATGGTGACTCAGATGTGGATGTGGAAGGACAAGACTCAATCAGTTCCCTGAGCCAGTAGTAGTAAGCTTTTTTTGTTGTAGATATGCGGCCTCAAGTGGTCTCCAGACGGCAGATATCTTGCTTCGGGCGGCAACGATAACCTGCTCAACATCTGGCCGATCGCACAGGGCCAGCATTACTCGCAAACCCAGCACATATACTCCTTCAAGTAAGTTTAATGCACTCATACAAAACATCATTACGACCTGGCGAAATAGCTGAGTTGGAGCGACGAGTGGAGACTCAAAGTCAAATATACAGTAGTATCACAAGGATCACTTTGAAACGTCTTAGGCCGCGGCCTCGAATCGAGCGGGCAGCGGGGCGGCGGCGGCGGCGGCGGGGCTCTGTAGCGGGGCGGAGCGGGGGGGTTCATTTAATTTTACGCATAAGAATCCTGCCGCTCCCGTGCCGCCGCCGCTGCCGCCCCGCTGCCCGCTCGATTCGAGGGCGCGGCCTTAAAGCTAGGTGAGTCTAAGTGCCAGTTCCACGCGACTGTTTGTGACTGTTTAAAAATGGTCACTAGACTTCATCATGAAATGCCTTGATTTCGAGCAGCTTCAGACATATTCGTACTTACAATCACGGAATTCCTAATAAATGGAAGGGCTAAATATATAATATAGGAAATGAGGCAACGTTGCTGTCGCAAAATTCAAAAACGCGCGAAAGTTAGGATAACGCAACTGGTATTTTTTTATAGAATATGATTTTAGCATGTTTTCTCTGTTGTTTAATAAAAACTGATGGACTCACAGTGATACACATAGTTTTGCTTTCAGCTCTAATCACAGTTTGTATGTGTTGTGTATTATGATGTCCTTCGCTAGGTATATATCCGTCGATGGCAAACGAACTAACGAAGTTGAATTACTTTAGGAGAGCGAATATTTATTTCTGTCGAAAAATGTATATGCCAGTACTCTCAAACAGTGAATGAAAACGTCGTAAGGAAACCGGCGTGTCGTAGAACCTAAAAAAGTTCGAACATTACGTGTCAAGCGTCGCGCAAAAAGGGCCCGCCAGTGGCCTGCTTGCGGAAACCAGTCCGCTCACAAAGTGCGGATGATGAATTTGCCACCACCTTTGTTGCCACTGATAAGCAGATGATAATAAAGATGTGTTTTGCAGCCAGCACCTGGCAGCAGTGAAAGGGCTGGCATGGTGTCCGTGGAGTGGTGGCGTACTGGCCTCAGGCGGAGGCACCGCCGACCGAACCATCCGTATATGGAATGTCAACACCGGCGCTAATCTCAACACCGTCGACACCAAGTCACAGGTAAAACCATCTTAAATGTATACAATGACAAAAGGTTATGAAGGGAAAAGACGGGATCGCTTGAAATTTTCGCTTGGACCTGATTGGATTTGGTACCAATCTGTAGTGTATTGAATGTTATGTGCTACACTGTGCGAACCATCCTGTTGTAAGTCGCGTACGTATGTGAAGTAAAAATTTAAAAAAATAATTGAATCAGCCGCGCGCGTCCGTGGACAATGTAAATATTGCGAATGAGAAATATGCGTCGGTTTATGTTCGTTGCTTTCAGTTTAAAAGCTATATGATGTGCATGTGAAATGTCCACATAATATATATTTGTGTGGTGAACGTAGATGTTTGTTCTCTGGCTGGGTGTTATATTGTATTGTAAGCATATTTACAAAAAATGTATTCAAATATTATATTTTCGATCTGGTTCCCGTCGTCGTATAAGCTTTGATTAGTTTGGGGCTAGATAGTATTTTGTGAATTGTCCACGATATTAATATTTATAATCGTTTAAATATTTCAGGTGTGCTCAATAGTGTGGAGCACGCACTACAAGGAGCTTATCTCAGGTCACGGGTACGCTAACAACCAGCTGGTGATATGGAAGTATCCGCTCATGTCGCGCGTGGCCGAGCTGACGGGACATGTGGCGCGCGTGTTACATCTCGCGCTCTCGCCTGATGGGACGACTGTACTCTCTGCCGGCGCGGATGAGACGCTCAGGTAACAATCAGTTACCATAGAAAAGACGGACAGAAGGCGTCAAAATATGGCAGTCTAAGAGCACCTTCATATCTGTAGCGGTACTGCGGCTAAATTGAAAATGCAAGCCTCGCTACTTGTAGTAGTAATAGAGCTCTTTGTTAAGGGCTCGTCCGGGCAGTACTACCACCTGCCTATTTCCGCCGTGAAGAAGCATTGCTGGTGCCGGTAAAATTACTAGCATGTGTATTGTGTGGCTGAACATCTGTCTGCCTTAAGTTCATAGACGCAGGGCAATGCATCGTAGAACACGTTACTGACGTGCCTGACCTTCGAGGGAATGCTTTGTTATAGGCGATGGTTACCATTGCTTATGCTAGTAGTATAGAATCGACCTTTGACTGGTGCGTGCAAAGTTTGAATCAAAACGGATCGTTCAAAGTAGGTTTTTTTTTTTTTTTTTTCATATTATTGCATTGTCATCGACCTTTGACAGGTGTGCAAAGGTTGAATCAAATCTGATCGTTCAAAGTAGGACAAAATCGAGCTCAAAGGGGTCGGTTACATACAAACTTACATACTAATAGAAAGAAGCTAATAAAAGCGTTATAAAAAGCACTAAGAAGAACCGAACATGGGGCTCAGTGGCGCGTCTTGGGAGAGTCCTACGTCCAGCAGTGAACTGATATAGGATAATGATAATAATCATGATGACAAAAAAAATAATATAAAAAAAAACTAAGTCAAGTCAACAAAAGTCAGCGTCAAAGAAAATTGATCTTTATCACTTACAACATCACTATTTTGTATTATTTCGTTTTCAATCATAGCTTTATAAACTTTTGTTTCAGATTGTGGAAATGTTTCATGTTGGACCCTTCAAAGAAGAAAGACCCCACCGAGACGAAGGCAGCCAAGTCACTACTAAACATGAACTCATTGATTAGGTAACTCTTTATAAGAGTTACAAGCATGACTTTTGACTGATTATTGTGATGTACAATTATTGTTAGTTTTAATTAAATGAACGTTGGTTCATTGTTAGATATGGTGATATCTACTTGTTTTTTATGGCGCTAATAAACGGCTAATTTATATCTGTAAAAGAAAATTGCAGCTACAAATCGCCGCAATATCTAGCGTCATTAGTATGTATTATGTTGTTTTCGTATGGACATTCCATTGCAACAATCATTTTATATTTTCAAAGTACCATTTTCTATGTTTAGTTTTTTTGTATAGCTTCGTTTTGTGTGTTCTCATAGACGCACTACGGCTTTAGTGTGTGCCTTGCTTAATTAAACTGGAACAATTGTTGGCTGGCATTACTAACTTCCAAATGTAATAACGAGCTTAGTAGATAGTCTGGGTAGCTATGAAAATGACAACAGACTTGCATAAGCTCTAAGCATCATGACTATTGTGTAAAATGCTAAATTGTGAAATAATAATTATGTTAATCGAATTATGTACATATGCCTACCCTGGCATAGGCAGGCGTACCAAATGTATTAAGTGCCATGGCAAGTATTGTAATTTTGACAATTTATGCGACGAATGTATTTCGCAAGAGAAATATCAATTTTGTATAACCTTCCTCTACAAGTTTTAGTGGTGTTGTTATTTATAAATTGTATTTTTAACAACTTTATTTTCGATTAGCAGAGAGAAGTTGAGGTTATAAAATGTGGGATAGTATACTTTGAACTAGACTTTCCCCTCTAGCAGTACACGGCAATCGATCTGGCACTAAGCCAGACCATTCGTTTAGTTTGAACATAGCAACGCTATATTCAAATGTCAAAGATTCTTCTTACTGCAGGCTGCAGGTCTATTACTGGAACACAATTCGGTCAGGCGATCGCTGAATCCGCTGCGAGTTTTTAATTTTTGATAAGAAAATTTTGAAAATCGAACGAGGTTTTTAGATCACCCGAATGAGCAATGTTGCAGGAATAGCCGATAAGTTTTTGCAAAGTGTCATATCGATTGCCGAGTAATGTACTTTCGATAACTTTAATCTTCTCAAATCTTCATCTTCAACAATCTAATTTTCTTTAATGTTTACTTACTATTACTAAGATAACATTTCATTACCTCGGCTTCCTTGTTTTAAGTATTTTGTAGTATGATTAACTATTTATGTTATAATGGTTTTAAGTAGGTAGGAGTTGACATAACTTTTTGTAATTTTACAGTAAGAAATAAAGAATTTTAAACCGAGAAATTGTTTACATTACCTACTTATTCTCTATCGGCCTCCAGCTTAGTCAAAAGTCTGATAAGATTATCTTTCCCGAATTCTGAAAGTCCTGAAACTTGAAAGTAAAGTAGGTATTCCTGTCGTCAAAAACATCCGCCTTCCACGTTAGAAACTATCGCTAGAAAGCAATGAGGTGGAAACCCGTTACAGCAGCAAGGAGTCTATCCTAGCGAGCAGCAGCCCTATGCTGGATTTTTTGCACTACCGACCTTGAAATCGGGGATTTGCTATTTGGAAGCCTTGGCGTTTTCAACGCTCATACTATTTGCTGGCTTTGCTCTTTCTACGAAAATATGAGGCATGGAAGGTCGAGCGAGTTACTATCTATACCTACACATAGTAATGATATAATTCGGATGGCCCGTATGTATGTACAGTGGGATACAGCTCAAGTTACCTAAAAACAAAGAAAAATGACGCTTATTGCAAGGACATAAGAGCTAGCAGTGTATAGTCTGATGCGTATTCTTGTGTACACCTTGATATGTACTACCAGGTAGGTACATTCTGCCTGTGACAAGACTTCACAGACTACCTCACGATAACGGTAAGTGGGGATGCTCTCAGTGGAATTCACATAATAAAACACTGAAGTAAATACATAAAAAATGTTTATTATGTTTTAATTTGTAAACATTGCAACTATGTGGAATGCAAAAGATAAAGAACAAAATAAAGCTTAAAATAAGTATAAATCTAAAACAAAGTGTGATGTTTAGATCAAAGTTAAGTGGAAGCTACTTATTGACTAGAACTAAAATGATGAAGTACCGGTCCAAATTACATCAATAGCCAGCATCTATCTCGCTCTTTTTACATAATAACAAGCGAGATGAATGATAAATTGGTACCCGACGGAATAGTTACAACACGAGTGATTTAAATGCATGAAAGGAACAAAGAAAGCTGAAGTTAGTCTTCTATAAATTCAATAACAACCAATCACTTACTTTCTAAATTCATTGTACAGAATTTTATGTACTTCTCAGTTCACGCGTCCAGGGGGCTAATTCTCGAGCCGATCTCGATCATTTTGCAATTTCATTTTATTGCTTCTTTTCAAAGAGAGAATGGCAGATTTCCTTGAGTAATTTATCAACGACCTCTTCGTAAAAGCCTCGACAGCTACGATTTACGGAAAACGTGGTAAAAGGGCGGGGTTGTGAAAAGAAGCAATAAAATAAAATTGCAAAATGATCGAGATCAGCGCGAGAATTAGCCCCCAGTTTACTTTCTCTCATACACACCTAATACAATATGATTTTAGGATTCCATTCATCTCATTCCTCTGGGTTCGAATAACCATTCGCAATATAACATTCCTAAAATCTAGAATTGAATAATTTACAAAAACTACCTACAATTCGAACGAACACATTCTAGTTTTTTGTCACACATTGAACAGTATAAACCAACTATGACATAACATTTTTCACTTCGCTAAGCTCGGAATTAATAACTAGTGTACACTTGTGTTAATTTATGGGCAATTCAGTAGAAAATTATTTGTATACCTACCTACTCTACATGGCTCAAAATTATTGTGCTCACACGAAACAAAAAATAACATTGATATAAAAATAGTGGAATTATTGAGATTCTTTTAAAAATTACTGTAAAACTTCATTTATGTACTAAAATATTAAAACATTTAATAAAATCAACTAACTTAAATAAAACTGGTACTTAATAACCTAAGTTTAGCGTTTGATTAAAACTTAGATTACTCGTAAAATATTGCTTGGATTTTTGTAAAGGTTAAAACTAAATTGGGGCTAAAACGTCATTCTTTAGACGACTCTATCCAATATCTTTCCAACTCAACACTATGTATCACCATCAATCACAATCATCGTATGGTATATGTAGAAAATTATGGCGTTTTCGTTTGCCAATATTTAAAACAGACTTCAAGATAAAATTCTACTTAAATTACGATTGTATTCAATCCACACCAAGGATTCAAAACCTTACTACAATCCGGCAATGTTACTATACTAGCTCGTTTTGCTAAAAAAAAGGAATGCCTACTCCTACCTATCAATCAAAATTCTCTCTCAAGTGCAAGTTAGATAGAGTCGCCTGTACTATGCAGCCGGATCTTTGCGGGTTTGAAGTTATCCGTTTGACAAACTTTACGTCAGTCATTTTCGTACAAACGGCTCATTAAAGTACCCGAAGTCGAAGTTTTGCTACTACATATTTCATTTACCAATGTAGTTTTCGTGTGAGCACGTGTCTCGCTCTTTTGTATGGAAAATTGATCGAAACAACAAGTTTCGATCATTTGTTGTGTTTTAGCTGTCTCATCTTTTCTCGATACAATAGAGAGAGACAAATAGTCGAAAAGAAACATTTGGTAGACGAAATGTGCTAGCAAAACTCTTCGGGTACAGACTACAGAAAAACGCAGAATCCGCCGTACTGTGCGTGATGTTACAATGGTGTAGATGACGGCCGTCATATCACAGAGGCCAGACTCCGCGCGTGTAAAGTCTCATTATCCATCATGGCTGACATGGCCACCGTATTTGAAATAGGTTCCACATCACGCACCAAATGTTCATGACTAGTCGTCAACGCACTATTGTACTTAAAACTCCGTCGCAAGCTTGAACGTATCGATTTCACCGAGTCGCTTTTCCTAACAAAAGATCGCCGTAAGTAATCCCGGGTTAGAGATAGAGAGTTTCGCGATGTTGATGATTGGGGTTGTGAGGAGTCAGTCTCGTCGGTGATGGTGACAGAGGGGGTGGTAAATACCCCGGTGTAGTTCGGAGGGGTTGTTTCTGTGAGTTGATCGCGTTCGACCGTTTCGCTTAGTGTGATGGGGATTTGTGATGTGTCTTCGTTTTGGAGATCCGATCGGGTGGTTGTGATTCTGGAAATGCAAAATTATTATTAATGTACGAAATAATGTATTCAATCAGTTGCAGTACAAGAGTTGTCCGGTGTATCCTTTCTGCGCTCGACTGCATCTTCATTCATCATGGAAGAAGAATGCGCTTTAGTAGAACTTTCCTCATTAGCTAAGTATATATATTTTTTATTCTAGTTCATTTATACATTTGAACGCATTCTTAACTTTAAGGAGTCTTTAAGTTCCTTCTGTAATAGTAGTGTTAGGTGGTGATGTATATTTGGATGTGTTTGTCGTTCATCCTATAATTAATAAATACTATGCGAAAGTTACGATATTTGGAAGTTCGTAGCTCAATCACGCCGTAACTGGACCATTTAGATAAAATTTTAAACAAATATAACTTGTAACCAAAATAGGCTATTTTTTAACACGAATCACAAAAATGGGGAAAAAAACTACCGGCCGTTAGTTATTTCTAAGATCATTTTCTATTAGGTTAATAAATAAACTCACCTTCTAAGAGTCCGGAAGCTTCTCCTCAGCGTGTTGAGTAGCCTGGCTCCAGTAGCGGTGGAGTACGAGGGCGGGGGGGTGTACTTGGGCGGGGGGTCGGGGGCGGGCGCGGGGGCGGGCGGGGGCGCGCGGGGGGAGGCCGGCTGCGGTTCCAGACGGGGGCGGTACAGGTTCTGTATGCGCTGGAATTAACAATAACTTTCGAGATGAAATCTTCCAAGTAAAAGAATAAAGTAATCTATACTCATATTATAAAGAGGAAAGATTTGTACCTATTTTTGTATGTTTGTAATGAATAGGCTCAAAAAGTACTGGGCCGATTTAAAAAATTCTTTCATCAATAGAATGCTACATTCTTCCAATTTGACATAGGCTACATTTCATTTTGAAAAAAATTAGGGATCCTTGGTAAAATTTGAACAATGTAACCGAAGGTGTAGAAAAATGAGTCTTAAAATGTCTTTCGTCGAATGCGCTGCCGAAACAATTAGCAATAGAACAAAATAATGTACAACAATATTGTCTACCCCGTGCGAAGCCGGGACGGGCTGCTAGTTATTTATATAATTCAAGCACACACTTATGGCTTGTGCACTAGAAACGCTGTCAAATATCGCTGTAATATTTGACAGCGTTTTAGCTGATCGCCATCGCCTAGATGTGCGCAGGGCTATAAATTACAACAAACAATACAGAAGGCGTCTCAGTCGGTAATGACTTGCACACAATTATATAAGTCGTGAAGACTTGTGTTGTTGGTTCTTCAGCCTTACAGTGCTACAATAAATAAAAATAGATCTAAAGTGAGTAAATTATAGGAGAAAAATGAAGGAGACCTTTCCCGAGCAGTGGATTAGTATGGGTTGATAAAAAAATATAGGAAGAGATGCAATTAATAATGTACGAAAAAAAGAAAGCAAAAAGATTAGATCCCAATAATAAATGCGGTCATTTCACACAATCTTAGCAAATAAAAAAAAACTTTGTACAGGTCTAAGGCCCGTATTCCGAAACAGCGCTTGAGTCTGAGTCGGGCCTCAAGCATAGATTTTATGACAGTTCTCCATTAAAAAGTGTCAAAAATCTGTGCTTGAGGCTCGACTCAGACTTAAGCACTGTTTCAGAATACGGGCCAAACCCCCGAATACTGAAACGCAACTCAGATTTAAGCACGTCTCAAGCGACGAATATTTGACAGATTTTCATTGAAAACTGTCAAATATTCGTCGCTTGAGACGTGCTTAAATCTGAGTTGCGTTTCAGTATTCGGGGGTAAGTCACAGTTGAATAGCGCTAAACTGGAATGCGCAGAATTATTTTTTACTAGATTAGGGAGATTTTTTGATGTCTTGTTTCTGTTTGTTTTTTTGATGAAATCCCCGCTTTTTTTCAATTTACACCACCACGTGGAATGGAAGCAACTCATGACGCAGAAATTCACCGCACCAGACACCGGAGAATTCTCGAGAATGTGCGACGATTGTTCCATTCGGCGGCGGTGTAAATTGAGCCTAAGCCAACTAACTATACAATAAGAACCAGAATCTTACCATCTCCTCATTACACTCGCTCGCAGCATACTCCTTGCGGCATAAAACATACCAACCTTTACTTGACAACACTAGTGCGTAAGCACTAGTTTCCAGCCTATAAGCTCACTGTAGTAATACAGTGAGCTTATAGGATGGAAACCACGCCGTGAGTTTCTTGACTGTTTTCCTAGGCTAGGTAGTGACGTACTGGTGATTCACTGGCCTTATCGCTATCGATAAATTGCACTTTATTAAGTTAAGTGAGATTGCGGTCAAACGCAAACATAATTGTATTTTTTTTATGCCGTAGCTGGCCGACACGAGCAGACGGGCCACCTGATGGAAAGTAGTCACCATAGACACCTGCAACACCAGAGGTGGTGCTAATGCGCTACCGGCCTTTTAAGAACTGATAGACCCGTCTTTTGAAGGACCCCATCATTTCGAAACTCATTCAGAATAAAAAAAGGTTACATACGAGTATGTACTTAATAAATAAAAGTAATCAGGCCTTTGCATCTTTTGTAGATTATTTACATAGCGTATTATTTACGTAAGTATGTACTTACATCTAAAATATCGGGTGGTCCTTTATTCATGTACCGCCATGTTTGTGTGAAGGCGGTGATAGGCACGACCAGTAGAGCTCCTTGTTGCATGAACACTCCCACTTGACGGGCCCACACCGGCCAGTATCTAAATCAAGCAAATATACATTCATGATAAGACAGCAAAATAATAACAACAAATATTTGGAACTGCTGGAAGGGAAGACCTAGGCGAATGTATCTCGATCAGACCGCAGACGTTTTAGAGAAAGGCCAGGTTAGGAGTACCCTAAGCCGACAAGCATGTACGAAGAATGTTATGAGAGTGAATGAAGCGAAAGAGGTGTCAGGATCGTAGCAAGTGGAAATCCGCGATCTCTGCCTACCCCCATGGGAATGAGGCGTGATTTTATGTATGTATATTTGGCTAGGGTCATGACTTTAAGAGTCGTGCTCGTGGGTCGTATTTAGAATACAATATAACACCCAGCCGGAGAAAAAACATCAGCGTTAATCAAACAAATATTTGTTCTCTGTGGGGATCGAACCCACGACCTACGGCGCAGAAGGTAGAGCTACTACCGACTGAGCTGAGAGGCGGAGATGAGCCACTGTTAACGATACCCAGCTGCTAGATTACTAATACAATTTCTCAAGATATTTTACTTCACTGTAATCATGGTTCAATTTCAAATATTAAAAGATGTACTACCAACCCAATAGGTTTTTTCCACGTGTATAGTTGTTTCTGTTGCCCCGTCCGGAAATCCATTACGCAAATAGCCTGAAAACAAACAAAAAATAAATAAATATTGTGGGCGATCTACACAACACTTTTCAAATGATTACCGGTTACAATTACTAGCACCGTGCGATCCGGGATTCTTGTTGTGTTAACTAGTTGGGGCTAACCAACAAACAGTGAGAGAGAGAATTTGGTTTCACTCTCTTTCTTACACACAGAAAGAGACAGTAATACGCTGCCGAGTATATAGTAGCCAGACAGGCAAGAGAGAGGTGAGCGAGATGAGAGAGATAGGAAAGAGAGAGAGAGAAAAGAAAGAGAGGAAAAAGATGAAAGTGAGAGAGATAGAGAGGAAATCGATAAAGAGAGAATTATAAAGGGGAGAGAAAGAGATAGAGAGAGAGGAAAGAGAGAGAAAGAGGGGAGGAAGAGAGATATAGAGGGAGAGGGAAGAGAGAGAGAGAGAGGGAGTAAGATAAAGAGCGCAACACTAACACACAGATAGTGTGAGTGTGTAGTGTACTGACCGCTAGTAGCACGGGCACCAACTGAGGCTGAGCAGAGAGAGAGAGAGAGAGGGGGGGGTACTGACCGCAAGCAGCACGGGCACCAGCACGCTCCACGTGAGGCTGAGCAGCGCGGGCAGCAGGCACGCGGCGCGACCCCCGGCGGCGCACAGCGCGGCGGCGATGGCGTCCGGCGCGTACGGCCTCCCTCGCACCACGAACACGCCGCACGCGAGTCCCACGTGCACCACGCACTGCCACCACGCGCCCACCCACACGTAGTCCACGAAGTGCACCACCTTTATACCCGCCTGAAACATAACAGCCGTGCTACAATACAATACACTCATTTATTTGCGAAACACACCGAAACGGATCACTTGAACGTGATTCCGATCTTTAGTTTTGACGGAATTTTGACAGAAATTCTATGGGTTTTTTGTCAAACTTCCGTCAAAACTCCGATGGGTGCAATTCTAGGAACACACATTACTAAACGCGATCGTTGAATTCGATGTGATGTTCAATTTTTGTTTGTAAAATTTGAAAATGGAACGCGGATTCAGCGATCCCTCAATCGAGCCGTGTTGCCGGTATCTGTGGCTGATCCATTTTCAAACGTGCACTAGCTTTATGCCCGTTTGCAGCACACAACCGGACGTTCATTCCCGCCTCGCTGATTTGACGGTCTCTGTTCCATTTTCAAACCCTCCTCATTACTGTTTCATAAAAAGGAAAGACTTGATTTTTGAAAATAGAATTAAGCGGCGATCTTTTAGTACAATTATAGAAGAGCCGACAAGGAAGGATCACATTGAAACGTCATAAAAAAAGACATTGGTGCGAAATCATTACATGTTTCATCAATATAACCTAATAATCACATCTTCCCTGCGTCAAGTTCACTTACATCAGTACTAAGCAGCAATCCCACTGCGAGTCCAAACACGCAGCTGAAGAACGTAATACTGCTCTCCCAGACCCTGAGAGCTTTGGCGTTGATAGCCAGAATGCCAGTAATGACGCAATGCCATATAGCCAGCTGTTGCGCTATCCCGAACATTATCAGGATGAAGTAGAATATCACCGCCCATACAGGTGATAGCTGGAAATTAGAAAAACACAAAATCTATAGTTGATCGAGTGAGCGAAGCGAACGAGGTCTTACAACTTGGTCAAACAACTTGGGCGATTTGACATTTTATGTGCGTATGTATGTATGTAAGTATGTTTGTCCGACGATAACTTTCGAACCGTTGATCCGATTTGCATGAAATTTGATAAATCGATAGCTTGTATTTGAGAAATTTACTGGTATTTTAGCGTGGCGTGAAGCAAAACAATTTTTGCTTCACGCCACGCCAAAATATCACAATTTGTCACGGATTATTCTGTTTTTTGTAATTAAGATTTAAGCATCTTATCTGCTTCGAGATAGGAGTTAAAGTAGGTTAATTCACTGAGTTATCTAATGGGTTTATTACAACCAAATATTTGCTAAGTGCCAATTCACCACAGCACTGAGTAAAGATAGACAACACTTTATTGTACACAAGGATACATCACAATAACTAAGCGTAACTAAATAATATACCATGGGTCGCTAAAATCGCAAAAAAAAGGTAAAGTCAAAAAAAATCTATCAGATAAAAAAATTCTCGTTAATTTTTTTAGGTTTTTTGATCAAATAATATTTACAACAGAATATACATTATTTACAAAAACTATTACTAAACAACATGAAATACCTAATTAAAAAGAAAAAATAAAAATTACATTATATAAGAAACTAGAAATTTTTATAATGAACTCTGTTTTCCACTTGTAGGTATTACAGGTAGAAAACAGAGTTCAGATCACCGACCGCAGGCAATGTGCCCAAAAGGCTGGCAACGTTACCTCTTTGAATAGCTAAGCTAATTCTTTGCCCTAGGTAAGCGCCAGCCCTTTGGTCACCAGTCTCAACCACCAGCCTCTTGGATAATTCTTCGAATAGAAGCCATGCCTCTGGACCCCATTTTAGGTTACAAAGTAGAGTTAATATTTTGACGAATAGCTAATATGTATTAAAATACTTAGCCACCAGTCATCAAAATATTTAAGTTATAATTATTCTTTCTAGGAAAACAGGCAAATGGTACTAATTTTTGATTCGTTTTAATTTTTGTTATTACATCCGTATTAAGAAACCTTGATATGGAAACAAATACACGCACACGTCCTAGTTAGTTTAAACATATCCTTCAAGTTTTAGCAATTATATGTAACGAGCTGGTATGACCGAGCTTCGCTCGGGGTTAAAAAAAATAGTATTATTATTCGCCAATAGATGTCAGGAAGAGTCGTATCTTTATTGGCTTATTTTTAATTAAAAACGCCATCTGCTGGAATAGCTTGCAGTTAGTTGCTCACAATCGCCAATAGATGGCAGGTACAGTCGTATATTGAGTTTATGTTTGAATATTGCAAAACACCAACTTCTCGTCATTTTCTAAGAATGAATCCTAGCTAGATCGTTTTATCGTCCCCGAAAACCCCTGTATACTAAATTTCATGAAAATCGTTGGCTCAGTTTCCGAGATCCTAAATATATATATAAATACATATATATATACAAGATTTTCTCGTTTAAAGGTATAAGATAAGATTATCTGTAGAGCACTAGTGGACTATTAGCAGCGAGGCTGCCTTCCGATTTAAAGTCTGTTCGACTTCGATGGAAAAATTGGTTTTCCAGTAGCGGCGACGTATTTGCTATTCTGCGCTGCAAAAAGCGTGGGCAAAGTGTGTCTATAATTTGGACATCATGAGGATATCCTTATCTTATCCAAATACCTATTACTTTTTGTCGCGGCTTACCACATTAGCAGGCAACACCGCAAGCGTGGCGGGCACAAGCTGCGTTGCCAGCTGTAACGGCTGCCAGCCACTGAGCGTCCGCGCGACGTTGCCGCTCTTCAGCACGCTCACGCCGACTAAGCTGCCATAGTGTGGCGTGTACCGAACTGGCGCGGATGCGATGTTGCCAGGCATCGGTTCGGATAATGGCCAGAGGAATTGTGATGATTTTATCGTCTCTGGAATCAGAAAAAAAATACTTACACCATCGATTACATATTAACATTTCTTAAAAAATAAACGCCCATAGTAAGAAAAATATTTCAATAAATTTTTGCGGACATTCACACAGCACTATCTAGTCCCAAATTAAGTAAAGCTTGTAAAGCCGAAAAACCGATGTGCAATATTTATTGCCTACAAGGCAATAAATATTGCACATCGGTTTTTCGGATTTGTAGAGCGTTATCTCTTTCTGACGGACACTACGCTCTTTATGCCGAAATTAGCCGATGTCCAATATTTATTTCCTACAACTGTACTATGGGAACCAGATAGCTGACACTAAAGTTTTTTTGTTGTAAATACACACTTAGAATACAATATAAAACCCAGACAGAAAACAAACACACAAATATTTATTGTCATCGGTGGGTACTGAGTATCGAGCCCACGGCCGCCAGTGCATATCATTAATCTTGAATAACTTCACGACTTCATCAGGGCGTTGCACTTTATATTTTTAGCCATACCAATGAATGGAATCGTAGTTTTCTTGAGATTAGCATATTTTTCATTGATGAAAAAAGTCTAGAGCGTCTCCAGAATGCATATAATTACAGAATTAAAAATGTTTATCATTCATGCTGTAAGTTACGTTGCGTTATATGCAAATCAGAACGGTTCATTGAGGTCTACCGGCAAGGTTATAACAATTTGGAGTTTTGAACGGATCCATAACAATATCAAATATGCATAACAGTGCACGTATTTTATGAATGCTAATAACTCAAATATTTTACGGTGGTTAACATCGTTACTACGGCGGCAATAGATTATTTTACTATATAGACCAAAAGGCCAATTTACGTCATTAAATACTCAAGTAAAAATTTTGATTTCTATGTTTCTAACAAATTGTTTTATTATTCTAATACCATCTCAAGGTTGAAATCAAAATTAAAAAAAATGCCTCGATTTAGCTTCAAAACGACAGCCTGATAAATAGGATAAGTACATGAATTACCTCCCACGAAGAGATGAAATAAAACCTGAGGGCTTGTTAGTGACCTAAATATTTTTTTTATAGGAGCGTTTGTCTACCTGTTATCACGACTATCAAACAATATGGAAAATGAGGATGCAGTCTAACATCAATCGAGCACGCTTAGCTGCAATCCGCCTGTTCACTCTTATTTTGAAACCACCACATGTCCTCTACAGATTCCTCATTTCAAACCTAAAGAGCCTTCTACACTTACACAAGAATCTCAGCAAGATTCTTCGGAGAACGTTTTTGGCTCCATATTCACACGAGAATCTCCTGAGAACGAATACCGCATAAAGCGTGAATGCAGAACCGATGCTCCCGTTCTCGCGTCCTTCAAAAAAAAGCAAAAGATCCGACAAAAAGTGGAGAACGCAGCGAGAACAGGAGCATCGGCGTTTTATTCACGCTTGTCGCGGTATTCTCGTGTTCTCAGGAGATAGCATACATACATAAAATCACGCCTCATTCCCATGGGGGTAGGCAGAGATCACGGATTTCCACTTGCTACGATCCTGACACACCTCTTTCGCTTCATTCACTCTCACAACATTCTTCATACATGCTCGTCGGGCTAGGGTACTCCTAACCTGGCCTTTCTCTAAAACGTCTGAGATTATCATGTGAAAATGGAGCCAAAGACGTTCTCCGAAGAATCTTGCTGAGATTCTCGCTGGGATTCTTGTGTACCTAAGTGTGGAAGTGAATGTAGAGTGGGCTTAATAGCTCAAATGACTCACCAAAACTGCCAGGTATATACAAATATCCGTTGTTCTTCAATATCTGCACACAAGTATTGGCTAAAAACGAGCCCAGAAGCAACACGGCGAATGTAAAGACGACCACACAAGCACTTTCCTTCTGCAGCATTTTGCTTGTGCGGTTCTTTGCGTCCTTGTGTGAAGTTAGCTGCATAACGCACGCGCCTAGGAGGCCCCAGGTTAGGAAGGTTTCTTGGGCCGCCGATGCCCATGACTGAAATAAAACCAAAATACAATTTAAAAAGGTTTGAGTACGAGCAGATGACGTATTTTGGTGCGGTTACAGGTTCGAATCTAATTTAGATTTCGTGATAAATCTTTGTATTTTCTATAAATTACTCACTAAACTTGATAAGGAGTCTTATGAATATTTGTTTAAGATGTTTGCCGATGGTGCAGCGGTATGTGCAGCCAAGGGGAAGGTTGCGGGTTTATATCCCACTCGGCTTTTAACTTTTGGGTCGTTTTTTATTGATTCTTATAGTTACTACACTTAAGGAAATCACAAAGATTTTATAATGTCCCAAAAGTTGAGAGCCGAGCGAGCGTTTAGTACCGAACAATCACATCCCTAATAGTTATTCGTCGAGTGTGATTGGGATCCGATGGCGCAGCAGTCTGCGCAGTCCCGTACCAAGGGGAAGGTCGCGGACTCAAATCCCGCTCGGCTCTTAACTTTTGGGACATTATAAATATTGGGGCAAAGGTATTATTATCATCTTTTTATGCGGACTGTACTGACTACTGCAGAGTCCTGTCAATTATAAACAAAGCAGAAGTAACACGTGTAGACTGTAAACTCACATTGCCGTTGATAAAGAATTCGCTCCATTCCGTCTCGGCAAAGATATTCGTCACAGTATCGTAAGGTATTAACGTCAGTAGCTTGGTACACAGCACTAGAGTGCCGCATATAGGTATAAATATAAGCATGTAAACTGCCTGAAACAACAACAAATATAACATTTAAATTCAACAAATAATGTAATGTTCTTTTGGTGTTGTTGGTGTCTATGGGCGCAGTGACGGCTTACCATCAGGTGGGCCGTAAGCTCATTTGTCTCTCTATTACATAAAAAAAGCTCACAACTTAGAGTAGCAGTAGAGCTCTTTGTGACGACAAACCCTCCCATATTATGAAGGCAGTCTAGCAGAAGTCTTGCTTTGTATTTGATAGATATTTGATGATTATTATTTTTGTTTTGTATAAGGATCATACAAAAAACGATTGAAACCAAGCCGTAGTTAGTTGCCTGCTCTTCTAGGCTTGGTCGCGTGGATCTGGCACCTAGACTCACCTAGCATTAAGACGTTTCAAAGTGATCCTTGACATATCATTTTTTTTTTCAGCCTATCTTGCCCACTGCAGGGCAAAGGCCTCCCTACCCTTTTTCCAGCTTTCTCGGTCCATTGCTAGGTTGGACTAGTCTGGTAGATGTACATCTAGCTCGTCGCGCCATCTCCGTGGTGGTCTACCGCGTGGACGTCTTTTACCTTGCCTGTTGGTCGGATGACATTGTCAGAGTAGTTTGGCATCAATGGCGGAGACTAACACAGGACCGAAGAGAGTGACGTATTAGGGAGGAGGCCTATACCTAGGGGGGATAGATAGAAAATATTACCTTGCCATAAGACTTCAATCCTTTGCTGAGCGACACAAAAACAATCATCCAAACAACAGCCAAATTGAAGGCAACTTGGAACTTTATCGTGCCAAAGTACGTGCCACTTGATTCTGCGCTGCGCTGTAAAACCTCGCCGTGGAAATACTGAGGCAACGTCTCTTCTATCTTGTAAGTGCCATTGCGCATGCCGGTATCTGTAAAACGGAAATCAATTTGTAACTCATTATTACATCACTAAAAGATAATCGATTCGAAAGTTATTTTGTAAATTGAAATCATAGAACATAATTATTTATGCTGTTTTTACTATAAAATATTACACGGTGAAGAAAAATAAAGAATGAAGGAAATTAATTGGATAATACATAACGCGAAGAAGAAGGCCCTAAATAAACTGTTTATCAACTTTCGTTGTTCACTGTACCTGGTGTCTGTCAGTTTTGAAATTTTTGTCACAATGAGATATTTTTTTTAAGAAATTGTTTTGCAATCAATTGCTAGTGTAAGCCGGTTTTAGGAATAGGACATCACTACTCAGATCAGGCAATGAGATACAACACTAGTCGGGGGAATAAAAAGAGATGGCGTCGTGATGCGCGGATGATTGTTTTCCGTGTTTTAAAGATAAACAGAGTAACAGTATTTAATGGATAGTTTTTACCTTATTACTAGATAGCGTTTTACGTAGAGGAAACTTACGTTCTCTGTCGTTAAATATTTTCGGCACAGTAGGTTCATTCTAAGTTTTAACATCATTTTGTCTGACAAAATGATGTTAAAACTTTAGATAACACAATAAAATGCATTCCTTTTGGAAACAATTTAGTTTGACTGTTTTTCATTCTCCGAAAAAATCTTTTTCCCAATCATTGATTTTGGTAACAAGGAAAGACCCAGTAACAGATTCAATTTCATTGTTGTTTAATAACATCACAAACAAATAAACTAAGTAAGACGACCTTCGCATTTCCTGTATTGATTCGCTAACAAATTCGTTGGCATTGTAAATACTGAGATCATTTTAATTGATATAACAAGCTATTTTAAACTGATTGGTTTCTCTAGTCTTTTAAGAATCAGTGAGGAATTTATAAGGAATCCCCTAGAATAGGTCTCTCTTAACACATCCAAATATGCAACCCAAACATTTTCTCAAATTCTGTTTCCAAAGATAGTCCAGAACTGTGGGGTTGGCACAACACGTGTTATCTAGCTCAGTTGTTAGTAGCTCGCCCTTCTGCACCGTAGGTCGTGGGTTCAATCCCCAACGAGAACAAATATATTTGTTCACACACAGATGTTTGTTCTCTGTCTGCGTGTAATATTGTAGTCTAAGTATGTACATATTATATCAGCTATCTGGTTCCCATAGTACAAGCTCTGCCTAATTTGGGGCTAGATAATGTTGCGTGGATTGTCCACAATATTTATTTATTTAAATTACCAAGTAATGCATCGAGGGCGTTATAAGAGGCTATAAAAGCAGTCATAGCGTCCCATAAACGGCTTGACCTTAATGCTCGCCATAGCATTTTACGGAGGTCAATATCTAGTACATTGATTCTCAACGTGGTCAAGGTGGAACCCCAGGAGACCAGGGATAGACTCGACAGGGGTCTACGTTGGCGTGAAAAAAAAATGGGGGTTCAGAACTCGTTAGCGGGGGTCCACGAAATTTTATCTGGTTTCGATAGTGAAGAACTAAAATGTTGGCTTGACTTCACTTTTAGATGGAGGCAGATAATATTTTAAGAAGCTTAGAGACTGTGCCTTGTAAAATCTTTTTTTCAAAACGGTCAATTCATGGTAGAAACTCCGCTGCAACGCAAAAATATCCATAGTTAGATCTAATCTCCATATTTTTTGTAGACTGGGAATATAGTAAAAATTATGGCTGCAGGGTCCACCAGAACCAGCAAAATTTTGAAAATGGTCTATGAGAAAAAAAAGATTAGGAACCTCTGATCTAGTAGATAACACAGATACTCATTTATATAGACAACAAGATGTTCTTACCTTCGATATTGAATTCGTGTGGCATCGCCCATTTGTACTTATCGTTAGACGTTATAAAAGAATCTCGAAAGTACACAAATATCCAGGATAGTCCGATTATACTGTACGTGCCTATAACTGCTTGAGTTATAAGCATAGATACTCCAATTCCTTGGAATATGGGCGATATTCTCCACATGTCCAAGGGTCCCGCTTCCAAGACTTGACCCAGACATAGGTAGAGAGTGAAGAGTGGCATTCCGATTAGGAGTGATAGGATAAAAAACTGGATTATGAAGCTTGCTGTAACAAAAGCATAATCTACTGTTATACAATTTGAACAAAAAAACATAAAACAAAACATTTCTTTTTTATGCTCTTTTGGAACCGAATATCTCTACAACCCCCTAGTCTTTTTAAATTAACGCGATCGTTATGCAGTCATATGGAAGAAACGGGTATTTAACGCGGCCAGACACCCGCGACCACGGCTGTTGTAACACGGTCGAAACGTCGGGAAATAGTAAAAGTAATCGCGATAAATACCCGTTTTTTCCATATAAATAATCCCCTAGTCGATTGAAATAGTATTAACCAGGAAATCTTGAGTTTTTTCTTATGAATACAACTTGCTGATGGAACTAAGCTATAAGGCCCTTCATTTAGGTACATTAACTAATCGAACATCAATACATTTTTAAGATATAGATATATTTTCGTTCATTCAACCGGGAATCTTAATCTAGGTGAATGAAAACTTCCCGGTATTCAAAATTATAGCATTGACTGTGGTTAAATAATGTTGCTTAATCTATTATTACCGAAACGCGTTTTCCCGTTAATTCGAAAAAGTACGAAACAATTACAAAATCTAGGTTATTGAGTAACGTATACATACCTCCGAAATGAACACTGAAAATGGCAAATCTAGAAATGTTGAATATTCCCACGGTACAACTGAGGCATGCGAGCATTGCACTCATGCGATGTGGCCAAACTCCGAAAGGGGGTTCATCAGTCTCTTCGTTTCTGAAAAACATTTTGATGTCAATAAATAATACTTATGAGATGGCGGGACGAGCTGAACTTTATGAGCAGGACTGACGAATAAAGGAATCGCAGTCGCAGTGACTGGCGGAGGCATGAAGACAGTAATCAAGTATCGCCAAAATATTTATCTGATCTAATAAAAAAGGATTCAAAGATTTTGAAAAATGTATTTATACTCATAATAATGTCGAGATTGACAATTTATTTGATAATATAAATCTACAAAATACAACAATCCGCCATGATAGCTTAAACACCGGTCAGAGCGAATTACGTCACGTTTACGTAAACGTCATTCTGATTTAGTACAAAAGCACCAATGTTTACTGTTGATATACAGAAACATGACGCAATAACAGACGCCATGACACCAGCGAGCGTTTTGGCGTGAATTTGAAAATTTCAATTTAAATGTACTTTTATTGCACAAAAACCTTAATTTTCTACAGAAATATTATATATTTTAGACATAACAGATACTTCTGAATATGATAGAAGAGATTTTGAAAATTAGTCGTCAGGCCTATTAGACAGTATGGGCCAGAAATTGCAGCAAATAAGACCCACCAAGTCCTGAAGAAACTATGATTTTCTATGCCCATAACCGTATCTCCTGGTATCAACCAGGAGCTACGATTTAAAACACGGAACTAATATTATACGCGAATCGCAAAACTTAAACGGAGATGGGCAGGGCACTTGGCAAGAAGGGACGACGGGAGATGGACGAAGGCGGCTACAGAATGGTGGCCAAGGGGTGCTCAAAGATCTAGAGGCAGACAGACCACCCGCCCGTTGGTCGAACGACATTGCTGCAAGTGCTGGGAATGAGTGGATGAGACTCGCGAGGGACCGGAAAGAATGGCGCAATAAAGAGGAGGCCTATACTCAGCAGTGGGTGCAAACGGGCTGATGATGATGAATATTATACAGATGATAAATTTTGCATAAATTTGCTATGCGTAAATGGAACCTTTCCTACGCGTCTCAGCCTCGCCCACCGTATTTCCGAGATCTTTATGAGGTATTTTACGGAGTAACACAAAATATTCCTCAAAACAATGAATCATCACGAACTCGTAAATTTCAACCGCAAGATTGCAAAATCAGAGTTACAAGTAATTAGTCACGGGCGTAAGATTACCTGTCTTCTGTGGCGGCCGCTATCACAGGGGGCGTGATGGCTAGAGATTCGTTAGATGAACTAGATGTGCTACTTTGGGCTGTGCTTCGTGACGTGTTGCGCCCCGTCCAATCTCCCGTGATGTCACTCTCTCCCGGCGACGGGAGTGACAAGGTCCTATTCATCAACAATGTTCTCCGCCCCAGGATCAACGGCCCAGAACTGCCATCACTGCTCAAATTAGCCGCGGTAACCTGCAGCTGTATAGGAGCATTCGTTGGACGCATATTAACATGATCCAAAAACAGAATCACTGGTAGCGTCAGGGGCTCGCAAGACTCCGTTTCTATAGCCGGGAGCACTATAGGATCCAATCTTCTCATGGAGTTGCGTAAAGTATCGTTCGTTGTACTCGCTCGTTCGAGTGACGTCACTAAAACTTGTCGGTCATTCACAGATAGCTCTGAAAAGCTTTTAGAACGACCGAGCGTGGATAGAGACGGTCGTTCTGGAACAGTCTCTGCAGATATTGTAATTTGTGAAGGCGTCGCGTTAGAGCACGTCACCACGTCTGTATTGTCATCTATCGAACTGGGTCCTTGGGATTGTAAAGATTGCCCTTGAGATTCCCCGATACATCCCTTAATTTTACAGATGAGATCCTCATCGTCGCTGTCAAAACTTTTTGAGCCATCGTCGAGACAAGCGAGCAGGGATTTGTCTAAAACTTCGTCTAAATCATTCAAAATATCCATAAATTGGCACAGCGCCGTGGCTTGGAACTCTTCGTCGTTTGTGATGTCGCTTGAAGCTTGTGATGAGAAGTTTGAGTCTGATTTGTAGCATTCTGGTATAGTCTTTTGTAGGTCCTCTCTGAGGTCTCCGTCGTCCGATGTTTGGTCCAGGTCGTCGCTGCAGGGGTCGCTGAGGACGCTGCCGGAAGCGTCGCTATCTGTGCTGCTTCCCGGTACATTATTAATCTGTTCGTACCGACCTTCCTCTAAATTGACCACCTCCATTTTTATCGCATGGCCTAAGTCATATCCTGCACGCTTTGGCGCTAACCCTGCAACAAACATTGTATTAATCACCATTTGTTTACGTATAATAACGTATTTAAATTATGTAAATTATGCACATTTTGCTGAGACGGTCCTCCAAAGCTGAAGCATGGTGTAATGATGTCGATCGCAGCTCGCGTTAGTGTTTACATAAGCATTAACTTGCTAATTAGACTAATTAGTGAACATTGCGCGGCGTCAAAGAAGGCCAAGCGTTAGCACACTAATGCAAAGTGGTTGAAGCAAACGCTCAAGTCTTGTAAACATGAATCATGGCAGATTAGTTTCGTGGTACCTCGTGTCCTATTTATGGGGCTTTGGACACGATGAGATGAGTGCTAAATTGATAACAGTTTGAGCGACGGTAATTATAATTATGACGGCAGAACGAGGCGAAATAAATGCATGATCGTCATATTTAATAGAAGTATTAAAGAATAACGAGACGTAAATGAGGGGATTAAGGACGTTACTTCTTACGAGCTAGATTTAAGCAGTAATTCATTTAAGAATATCAATATTATGAAGACGTTAGCGGGATGATCTCACTCGACGTTCACCGGAAAGATTGTTTGGAGATCACCGGAGACCAGGCTGAGTAGAAGGTTTTTGGGGGAGACTTTTGCCCATCAGTGGGCCACAATATGTTAATTAAAAATTATTAATTACGTGCTTATTTTAATTGAAAAACAATACCTACCTAATTTTAGAAAGCAAAACAACTCAACTTTCTAAATCTGACTATTTCTGCACTGAGCTGTTCACAAATTTACAATACCCAAATAATCATAATTTAACTGAATCCCTGATGATTAATAGGTTAATAACTCCACGTACCTACTAATATTTGCTTATGACAACACAAGTACATACTGCTTGTAAGTAGTCAGCAAGGCTTTTGACGAAAGAGTAATTAATAAATAGACGCTCAGTTCCTGCAATCTTTTATCAAGATGATTAACTTGTCTAGATAAGACAGACACTTGAATCCGTACATAGACTGCACATTGCACAAACTAGATATGACTTCGCAAGAAATGATAAGATATTAACTTGTTGAACATTGATTTGCAGGAATTCATCTGATAAAGGGCTAATAGATTAAATAAGTCTCCTTATATTAACCAAGAATGAGCTAAATGGCCAACTCGCGTGAATCGCGTGAAGAGGAAATGCGGTTGGCGTTGAGTTCATACAAACGTAGAAAATATTTTGGAACATATATCTTTAAGTACCACTGTATTCCAATAAATTGTGTTTTTCTCAAAAAAAATACAATCATTGGAGCTAGGAAAATTTACCAATTTTACCGCCTTAATCAGACAGTAAACAAATTGGACGAATATAAAAAATATAAAAACCAAAGCCCCTCTTAATTATGAAAAAAATATTAAAATCGATCCAGTTTTGGAGGATGAAATAAGGGAATAAGAAATAACAAGTTCAATAGGTAAGAGCAGCGCGACAGCAATTTATATTTGTTAAACACAGATGATCAAATTTCTTGGAGCACTGTGTTTCCTCTTAAAACCTTTGGTAAAACGAAGGCCATCTAATCGACTAGTTATAAAGTATTTTAAGATGGTATGGTAGTACAACCTTCAAACAACGTGTTGGTGGCAAAGTATGTCAATCAGCTAGTACTCAGTACAATGCGTGCAATAATGACTCATGTTACTACCGAAATGGAAACTTTGTGGGATTTAATACTTCGAATTAAAATTAGGATAAGGTACTTTGGTATATTTCCATCAAGGGACTACTGTGACGTAGATATTTTAATCATTTCAATGAGGATGTCTTTTGTGCACAGGAATTCATAATAATTAATTATTGCCGACAGCGTTTTGGGGACGCTTGTGTTTGGCACTGATTTAGATCAGTTGAGCTATCTTCAGATCGTTTGTAACGATCTGTAGATAGCTCGATTGTTTCTTGTGTATTTTATACATCATAATTATTAGTTTGGTGCCATCTGGCACAGGATCGAGGTATTTTACAAGTAATTACACATTTTTTGGAAATAAAGCGTATGTAGTATAAGTAAGTATACAAAATACTAAAATATACCCACACAGAAACAAAATAGTTTGATTTCAACAGCCTTGAAAAATAGACGGCGCGACGACGACAGCAGGATGTTTTATTATCCAATGGAAAAGATGAAAACACCCCTGAAACATCTAGATATCTTGAGAACTCGGAAAATAAAAGCTAGCCCTGGTACTGCCTGAAGAGTTATGTAATTACCAACTTCGAGAAATTTAACATTTGGGAAGTTTTCACAAGACTTTTGCCGGGATCAAAATCTAGATACATTTTTACAAGAGTACAAGATACATTTTTACACCTTTGCTTTTGGATTGTATAATTACTGGTTTGGGTAAACTACTGATAAGTAACAGACAGGTATTTGTTCACATATTTAACTCTATCAAACCTTCAAACACATAATTACCGAAGTTGCAGGCATCCTTTCTCAATTATTATGTTGACTAACTCACTATGTGGTGCAACTTTCAAACATAGTATCAGTAGGTATGTTCATTATAATTATAATTTCATAAGTAACATGTAATTTTTAAATTCCTCAGTCTATTTAATCACTATTACTTAATCAATAACAAACTTCTTTCTGGTTATAGACCAGAAAGAAGTTAATGACAAATCAAATCAACAAGCACCTAGAGTTTCAAGTCTAATCTTATTCCTATCTGTTCACCCACCCATGGCATACCATCATGAAAGAAAGGACCACAAGCTCCAGATATAGAAACTATTAAGTACACCAAATACTAGGAAGTACCATGCAACTAAATCAAATAAAAAGATTACTTACCTAAATATTACATAAACCAAATTTCATTTTATTTTTTTACTACCCTACATCGTCCCACTGCTGGGTGAAGACCTCCCCCAAAGACTTCCAAATAATTATCAAGTATCATTTTTAATTAGAATTCGCGTATTTGTAAATGTTAGTCTATGTAAATGCATTTTCTTTCAATAAATCTTGCCTATTTAGACACAAGAATTAAAACCAGATTATAAAGTAAATATCTGTTTACACAAGTTACATAAACCAGATTATATAAAGTAAACAAAGATTTATTTTATAGAAATAGAAATTAAGAAAACAGTTATTTTCCACCACAAAAATTATATAATTATACCTACTTCATCAATTTTCTAAGCATAATACTTCAATTCCTTCAGTTTTAGATTTGAGAATCAACCATGACCTAATACATTAGCCTTGAACATGAAAGAGATAGGCAGAAACACAGCTGTTTTTTTATGCCCTGTTATTGTATTTTTTATCTCAAGCTCAAGTCTTTTGAATTGAGCCGTTGAATACAAGCTGAAGTGGCAATGATAAGCAAAGGGAAAGCTTAATCTATGACTCAATGTGCATGGGAATTTGTGCTAAAGTTGAAAGGTTATATTTTAAAGAGTCTGTAGCGGAACAACCATCCTTTCTGTATGTTTGTTTATACTTTCAACCACTATCTTTAAGTAGAGAGTAAAGCCCTAAGCCCTAACTGCATGCATTTACTTCCTCTCTCCATCAGGGCTGCTTAATCGTTAAAATGCCGTTAATAATACATTTATGTAGGTATCTAATTTTAAATAAGTCCCCAGAAGTTCCCGCGGATTGTCTTGTAAAATATAAATTCTAGGTTGGCACAAAACACCATAGACCAATGTTTTGTGAAAGGAAGAGTCATTAAGTCAAAGACACCAAGCTTCAAAAACTTGAAACAAAGGTACGCACCTTCTCGGTGTAGATTATGAGAAATAAATAGTACAAAGAGAAGCTCATCGAAAGTAGAATAGGAGCAAAAAATAAGAGCAAAACTAATCCACTAACCTGGTTTCCTCGCTTTTTTGTAGACGCTACTCCATCAGTAGTCAGGCAGACGTAAAAATCATTTCACGGAAAACAATCAGTTTAAATTACACTCCCGCTGATAAATAATTACGGTAACATCTAGAAACGTTTGTGTTATAGAATATCGTATCTCAAGGGCTAAACCCACTACAAAGTATAAAAATTCTATGTTCGAGCGAGACGTGCGTACTGCCGCGCGTTCATTCAACTCTAATAAAAAAAACTAAAAATTCACTCAACTGAACTGAACTCAGGCTGGGCAGGGCTGTCACCTGCCACGCCTAGCTCTGCCACGCCAAGCTATATGCCCACGCCCCATCGTCATGGCAATCATGGCATGCTTACGCTATGCGTTAATAAGCCCCGTCTGTCTGCCTGGAGGCCACGAGCGTGGAAAGGAAATAAAATTGTATGGTACACGTTTTAATTGTTCACATTACCATGCCACATGACCAGTTAGGTCCATCTATATAGTTTAATTTTTTAAACATTTAAATTGTGTGTGCCACTGGCAAAATGGTTTATTTATAACAAATACAACTGACAAAGGTTATTGACCCAGATTTTGTATGGCTATACGATAGGCGTACACACAATTTCGTGTTTCGAACTGCTAGCCTAGCTTCTTAGCTTAATAACACTATCCTGACTTGAAAAACTAGCCTCATGTATCCCGGCCCTATAATTTCTCGGCATTACTTTAAGATGAGTGTTTACAATTATTAAGGTACGTAATGTTGAACATTTATTAACTTTTGGAATAATATGCTCGAGTTCTATTCTGCTTTTTGGTTTTGGAAAAGAGTTAAAATTTCTAAGTTTAGTAAGTTCATAGTTCAGAAGTAAAATTATTTTCAAGCAAATCATTACTTACCTTACCAATCATAATATTATTGTAGCTGTAAAACGCAACTAGAGAAACCAAAGTGGAAATTTTAAGCCGTTAATCAAATCTTTTGTTTTTGAGCCTTTGCAATTTTTTTTAAGCGGTTCGCTTCAGTTTATATTTTTTGAGTGGCAGCCCTACCGTTTTTATTTTCCCCATGTGTCAGACAAGAATTGACAGAAGGACTATTTGACATTGACAATGACAGTATTTTCCACAGATCTGTATAAAAATAAGTTAGCATCTACATTCTACAGTCTGTGGATGTAACAAAAGGCCTTAATACACATTTGCCCATGCTGGCCCACTACAGGCCAACGCCAATGTGTACAGGGGGTATTGGTATATGTTGGCGGACAATTGTCGAGCATGGCGCGCAATCGGGGAGTTGTCTTGGGGAGTTGTAGGTTTTTTGGGCACACTTCAAAGGAATCGTGGCGTAGCCTGGCCTGTGGTGTTTACACAATCGGCCAATGTTCTGTTCGTCACCGGCCGCTGACCGGGATATAACACTTTTGTGTTGCGTTCTGTAATACTTGTAAACAGTATACAATAAATTATAGTTAAAAAAAAAAAACGCTTTTATAACTAATTGAACTAAAAAGTTAAAATTAAAACTGTAATAATCAATTGAAAAATTTATATTATTGTACAAAAAAGCGTAGGGTGCTTTTTATAATAACTTCAGATATAATAAACTATTGATAAAATATTTACAACAATCAAAATTTAAATAAAAAAAAAAAGTTTTTTTTAGTTTTTTAAACCATATATGTATATATTTTTTTTTTCATATTATGCATTGTCATCGAGCTTTGACAGGTGTGCAAAGTTTGAATCAAATCTGATCGTTCAAAGTAAATAGCCGCAGCCGTAATTAATTCGACGTCCGTCGCAATTGGTTTGCCAGGCAGCAATCCAGCAATGAGCCATGCGCCAATGTGTGAACACCAAGTGATCGCGGTCTACAATTGTGCATTGGCGGAGCCTGGCCCAGCACAGGCAAATGTGTACTGGGGCCTTAAAACTTGGATGGGATCATGGAAACAAACCCTCGAAACGAACGTACTTTCGATGGTCAAAGGTTCATCTTTACTAAAATATAAATTGTGCACTATGTTCAACAAAGTTGCATTTGCAATATGAGCTGAGTGCTCTAAGAAACTAAAGTCAAAATTGAATGGCAGATTTTAAATACTATCAGATAAGTTTATGTAAAGTTTTTTGTCATTATTTAAATTGCGATAAGTTTATCAATTCAAACCAGTTCTCTATCTTGGCTCCCGTGGTGAATACACTAATAGTTTTCTAAAGAATAAATCATGATATTATTGAGAGGAAATAGAATAATTAGCTTCAAAATGATGCCAGCAAATAAGGTTGGTCTTTCTAAACTCTATTTAATTTTTCGTCAGTCGCTCATCAGCTGTCTACTCAGGTGGTCAGTAAATGTGATAGTGTTTTCCGAATTCCAATTTATTCCTAAAGCAGAAAAAAAGAATTTAGCTGAATTTAACTAAACATAAGTTTTCTTAATTCTCTACAGCTTTTGAAAGCGATGGCGGCGTATTCTACAAAAGTTTCTCTCAACGAAGTGGTAATAGTTTCGGCAGTAAGGACTCCTATAGGATCCTTCAGGGGAAGCCTGGCATCTCTCTCGGCATCAGAACTTGGTGCTGTGGCAGTCAAGGGAGCCATCGAACGCGCCGGTATTCCTAAAGAAGAAATAAAAGAGGTTAATTACATACATCAACTTTCTCTGCCAATATTACAGTTATTTGAACTCCTCCTTTACAGAAAGTAGTTTTAAATTCTTGATGACTATTCCTGAATATCACAAAATCTGGAGTCAAGCAAAGTTTGGATTTAATCTTGATTATGATAAGATTAATAATTTGATCACACCTAAATAAGATAACAAAAGAAAAACAATATTTTATTTTTGTAAAAACTTGTTAAAATGTAATGTTCTTTTTTCTAGGTCTATATTGGAAATGTGTGCTCAGCGAGCTTGGGGCAAGCACCGGCGAGGCAGGCAGTTATATTTGCGGGTCTACCAAAAAGCACTATTTGCACCACAGTGAACAAAGTTTGCTCGTCAGGAATGAAGTCAATAATGTTAGCTGCCCAGGGTCTGCAAACAGGGGATCAGGATGTTATTTTAGCTGGGGGAATGGAATCTATGTCAAATGTACCTTTCTACCTCAAAAGAGGAGAGACCACATATGGAGGCATGCAGCTCATAGATGGTATTGTATTTGATGGTCTCACCGATGTATACAACAAATTCCACATGGGCAACTGTGCAGAAAACACAGCTAAGAAATTAGAAATCAGCAGAAAGCAACAAGACGACTATGCCATTTCCAGTTACCAAAGAAGTGCAGCTGCTTATGAAGCTAAAGCATTTGCGGAAGAATTAGTCCCAGTTTCTGTTCCCCAGAAAAGAGGGGCACCACCATTGATCTTCTCAGAGGATGAGGAATATAAAAAGATCAATTTTGACAAGTTCTCCAAACTAGCAACTGTTTTCCAGAAAGAAAATGGAACAGTTACTGCTGGAAACGCATCCACCCTGAACGATGGAGCAGCTGCTATGGTTCTAATGACCGCTGATGCTGCACAGAGACTGAATGTGAAGCCCATCGCCAGAGTCGTGGGCTTTGCAGATGGAGAATGTGATCCCATCGACTTCCCCATTGCTCCAGCTGTTGCTATTCCAAAGCTATTGCAAAAAACAGGAGTGAACAAGGATGATGTTGCTCTATGGGAAATCAATGAGGCATTCAGTGTTGTTGCTGTTGCCAACCAGAAGATCCTGGGAATCGACTCAGCTAAGATTAATGTCCACGGTGGAGCTGTCAGTCTGGGGCATCCTATTGGAATGTCTGGTGCTCGAATTGTGGTACATCTATGCCATGCTCTGAAGAAAGGCGAAAAAGGTGTAGCATCTATCTGCAACGGGGGAGGTGGGGCCTCGTCCATAATGATTGAGAAATTGTAAGTTCACTAATGAGTGTGTTTTTGTGCCTTCTATTTGCTGTTAACTGTTAAACAGTGAGTCAGGAACAATCTAGCTTTAAGCATGAAGTTTTTTGTTTAAAATTTATGTTTATTATTAAATTATAACCAAGCTACATAAGTAGTTTAAAATACTAAGTCTGTAAAGTTTTATACCTAGTCTGACATGTTTTTTCTCAGTCTGAGAGCTTATGATTTTTTACTTCAATGACTTTACTATAACAAAAATGAAATCTATCTCTGTAAAGACACAATAATGACCATGCGAGTGCTCCTCTGCAATAGCTTGATGTTTTGAATATTTATTTGTGGTGTATGGTTTATAATAAATCAATTATTTTTATTTATTCTTTCAATAACTTCCTCACTATGTACCCCTATTTTCAGAACGCACAATGTCGAGGGAAATCCAGTGCTAACATTCTACACCAAAGATCCTTGTGGTCTGTGTGATGTAGTAATGGAAGAGCTGGAGCCTTACAAAGATAGAATCGTTATTGAAAAAGTGTACATCACAGAAAAAGAAAATCTTAAGTGGCTGAGGCTCTACAAACATGATATACCTGTGCTATTTTTAAATGGTCAATTTTTATGCATGCATAGGTTGAATAAAGATCTACTACATAAACGACTTCGCGATATCGAAGCGGAAAAGAACTGAATAATATAAAATATTAGAGAAGAGAGATACAAAGTCAATCGTTTATTCAGTTGTATCACAAGGATCACTTTGAAACGAGTCAAGGTGCCAGTTCCAAGCTAGATGCATGATAGGTAGGTTAAGTATATAAATTAATGTACAGATGAGTAGATTAAGAGTTTGCATTTCCATTTTGTGTTTAGGTAGGTAGGTACAGTCATAAGCAGAAACTGTTATGACTATTGGAAAATGTTATTTTTCTTTCCCTACAAAAACAAATATGACCTTATATTTATGAATATACCTTTATGACATAGGCTTGCTTTTTAATAAATGAAACAAAAGTTGATATAAAATTTGTACAGATTTATTTTTATTAGATGCTGAATATAATTTGAAAATTATGTTTAATTTTTACCACCTTTGGTAATAAAATAATGTTTTGAGTATTTACAAAACTTTTATCATTCGTCATGGATTTTGCTATTTCTAGTAATTATAAGTTAAGGAAATTAAATAATTCAAACTAAGGCCACATCCTTTATCGCAGCGCCCTTGAGGTAGGATTAGGTACCTTACAGCTCAGAGCGGTTTCACACTAGCGTTTTATTAGTTGTATTCGAAAAGTCGTATCGACACACACTTAAACGAGCGCACGTAGGGCTCATTCGGCGTATACGCTCAAACCAGTGGATGGTTACGAGTGTCAGTAGCAATAGGTATGCACTACGAGCATAAGTGAATAGCAAAAGACGCCTGCACTCGCTTCAAAAACGCTAGCGTAAAACCAGTCTTAGTCTGGATTATCAGCGTGCTTTTTTAGTTGACAAAATGTCATTTTGAGAGATGAGCTAGCTTGAGGTACCGTCATCATCAAAAGTAGATTGGCAATTTCAGTTAGTAAATTCCTCAGTAGAAATTGGCAAAGATAATGGCAACTTCGGTTTGCAAATAGTTGTGGTTCTTATTCGATCTTCAAAAAAGTTAATACCTACAATCTAAAGTAATCTGATTTAAGAAATATTTGAACTTTACAAACCAGAAATGCTAATCTACTTTTAATGAATCACTTTATTTCGCATTCTCAAAACCTACAGTAGGTATAACTTACCTATGTGCTATATTCACACAGTTAAAAACTGTCACTGCTAATTTATAGCATATTTTAAATAGAAAAAAAGATTAAACAGTGTTATCGGGACAGTCATATTCCCACAAAACAGTTTTAAATAATTAAATAACGATCAGATTGATTTTGATAAGAAGAGTAAATAATAATAAACTCAACATCGCCCTATGGCCTTAGAAACATACGAATGTAATATTATTAAAGTAACATTATTAGTAAGTATGACACAATTGAATTATAAAGTAACATTGTTCATATACCATCTGAGAGTATTGAGTCTTAAACCGTAGACTTTTACCGATAAATTACAAATTAGATACGTTCTTTGATAAACTAAAAACACAGCTTAGTTTAGGGGTACTTTTTTATTCTTTGCACATCACAGCCTTCCAGAATGTTTAGTGATAAATATGATCAGTGATGTACTTACAAATTTATCATAATCCTAATAAGACGGAGTAAAACCTGCACTAGATTTGACGTGCATTAATGATAATTACCTAATTTTGCAAACTTTTAGATGTAGCGCATGAAAATTACATTTTAATATAACTAGCTAGCAATATTCTCCGTACGAATAGTGTACTTTTACTATAACTATGAAATATCTAAAAAATAAGCCCGTAAAGTCAACCCCTAGAAAACCTACAGGATTCTTGCAATAGTAAAACTTCCGAACGAGGTGACAAGACAGGCAAATACATATACTGCACATTCACAACCACATTATAGATTCTGTAATATTTCAATTTCGTTGTAAACGTAAGAGATTTTGTCAAACTTAAAAGAAATCAAACGAACAAGATAACATTCGAGACCATTACAATGGATTCAACGCACCCTGCACTTAGGCCATAATTTTTGAAATAATAAACTACAATCGGATCCGACTGCGCCTATCAAACGGCCAATCGAAACTACCTAGACACAATAGTGTTTTTGACACAGCCCATGGAAGGACACGAAAACTTTAAACATAACCATGATATACCATCATCAATCTCTCGCGACTTGCAAACGGATCTATAGATAAACACTCGTCCGCATTCATCCGTCGTGGTTTTAGTACTCCACCCACGAGGAGTCTCGCGTCAAATCCTCGGCTGGAAGCATGTAAGCATCGAACGCAAATCGAATTGCGTAAAATTCTAGAACTATTTTACAAGTAGAAAGCCTTGCACACTCGACAGGAACTTATCAAAGTTGTCTTGGAATCGAATTCTGTGCGGCCGGTGTCGATCGAATAGAACGCCGTTGGTTAGGAGAGCGAAGGCGCTTTCTAGCTTAGGTACGTTTGTGGGATCATTAGCCGCGAATGATTCTATCATCTGTCTTGCTAGTCCTTCCAACAGCGCTGGCTTGAGACAAGTAAGAGCGTAGATCGCGCCGCCCGCGGCCGGAATACAATCTGAAGGCATCTCCATCTTTATGATCAGCATGAGAAGAATTTCTGCTAAGGACAGTAGTGGCATTGCGTAAGGGCTGTTGACGTCGAGTTTGTCTGCCAGGCCAGCGATGGTGTTGCAACAGATGCTGGATACGTCACTTGAAACCGAGGTCAGGCCTACGCGTAGAGCTGAGACCACCATGTTGAAATCTTCGGTTGGTAAACCCTTGAGCTGGAAGAAATATAAGCATCTACATTAGTATAACACAACAGATATCAACGATTCTTATGGATTCCATCAAGCTGCTATTGAAGGGTAAGAGAAAGAAAATCGTAGAAGGAACGAAAGATTTGTTGCATCATCTGCCTTGAAAAGTCTTATTTGCCTTCGGTCATAGGCCAAAGAGATTTTCAAAAGAAAATCCATCAGATATAGAAACCGTTTTGTTTAAAAAACGCGGATTCTAATCTTTATACGGTGGTATACAATACACTTTGTAAATGACAATGAGGCATTAGCATTTGAAAGATGTTTTGCATACTGGTGACCCCGACATGACGCTATTATACATCGGGGTCACCAGTTATCATAATGGTATATTCAGTGGTTTCAAGGTCTGATTTTTCCATCTCTAGAGTGACGATATTCGTCAGATAAAAATAATATTTAAAAATAAATCTTGTCAAAAACAAGGACAATTTTTTTTTATTTCGATAGATGTTTTGATATTTGTATACCTGTTCAGCTCCTTCCAGTGTCCTTAGCATGGTATACGCCTGATGCGCAAGCGACGGCATAGCTAGTAACGAGGGTGTGATCAGCGGGAATAGAACCCGCAACCCTCGCTTCACGGTCTCGCCTCCCGCGTCGTCTTGCGAGAACCGAGCCACTTTGCAGATTATCTCCATTAGGAGGAAAATGTCCTAAAAAAGATTGATTTTGTTTTTAACTTAGGTTTTTCCTCATGGATTTTCCCGTATTACTTAAATATGTCTCCGCGATAAAAATATATCTTGTCAAGGCCGACGTGACATCTGAGGAGCAATACAGGGCTTGACAGCCAACCCAGCTCAGTTGGTATTAGCTCTGCCTTCTGCGCCGTAAGTCGTGGGTTCGATCCCCACCGCGAAAAAATATGTGTGTTGTGAGCGCAGATGTTTGTTCTCTGTCTGGGTGTTATATTGAATTCTAAGTATGTATTTACAAAAAAAAAAATATCAGCTATTTGGTCCCCATACCAGCACCAACTCTGCTTAATTCAAGAAGGCCAAGAAGATGAAGTTCGGATATTTTATATCATTCAAAATGTTAAAATATGCGATCAACGGTTGTCAGCCTCTTAACAGACGAACTTACATCGTAGGCTTCCTCTTCAGCATCTTCTGGGATATGGGTCAGCTTGCCCGAATTCCACTGTTGGTACACTTCGAACGTCGTGTTGCAAACACTTAGGAACCTACAACAAAAAGTCAGCATCAAAATAAAGGGAAATAATGTAACAAAACAGAACTATTATAATTTTCAGACTACCCATGTTTTTTAGTAATTTTTAATTATGCCTGAATGATAGTGTGCTATTCCAGATTATATTATGATATTATCTATATCTGTGTCGAATTTCATCCAGATTTGTTCAGCCGTTCTGGCGTTGATTTATTATTGATATTTTAATTTATTCTGACATTTGATTTTGTTTCTTTATGTGTAGGTATTTATTTTATTTGATGACTGTATTTTAATGTTTTATTGTTTTTTTTTTTGTAGCATGTTAGTGTAAAGTTAACATTAAATCACAATTTGTAAAAGGATTGTTCGTGAATAAATGAAATGAAATGAAATATTGAATAACAAACATCCATCCATGCATACAAACTTTCACATTTATAATATTAGTGGGAAGTGGGATTGAGCCGATTTGGCAATTTGGCTGTAAATGTAGTTTGCCAAGCAGTTAAGACTAGTGCAGCCGACTGTATTAGTAAATGGTAGGTTAAATTACTTGTGCTTGTTCTGCGGCTGGACAGAGGATAGCATCTTCTTGGCGCTGGCGGAGAGCAGTTCCAGCGCGGGATGCACCACGCTGGGATAGTTGTGGTACTTGTACACTATAGCGGGCAGCTTCTCCAGCGCTGACACTAACATCTGCGACTGCTGGTCCATTGACTCCGCCTGGGAATACAGAACTTTATGAACATTCACGCATAATGAACTCATATTTCACGATTCATCAAAGAATTTGTAGAACACGACTTGTTCGCATACTAATTATTCTTCTTCTTCTTAAATTTAATAGCTTAGCTATTGTCGGGGTTTTAATGCAGTCTTTCGAATGAGGCCTCCTTAGCTTCCATAAGCGACATGACAGCGATTTTTTATTTTATCTGGCTCATGTAACTTATTCTTGGCCGTTCCTTCCCCATTTTCCTTCAACCTTTTCTTCAATGATGTTTTTCTGTCTAGGAAGAATGTTATGAGAGTGAATGAAGCGAAAGAGGTAAGTATGTCAGGCTCATAGCAAGTGGAAATCCGTGATCTCTGCCTACCCACATGGCAATCAGTCGTGATTGTATGTTAGAGTTATATGCTTGTCAGTTACTATTTATTCTTAAAAGAATCATCATCATTCATTAATATCAGCCTGAAGAAGTCCACAGCTGGACATAGGCCTCCCCTACACATTTCCAGGAAGAACGATTCTGAGCCCTTTCCATCCACCTACTTCCCGCGATCTTAACAATGTCGGTCCAACTGGTTGGCCCTACGTTTCGTCTTCCGGTTCGTGGTCGCCATTCGAGAACCTTTATTTCTCAACGGTTGTCGGTAAAAAAAACTAACCTCAGTAAATCCATCAATGAATCCAATAAAGCACTCCAGAACGCTGGCTATCATGTTCCGAACGGGTTCCGTATCCATATCCATATTCTTGAGGGTGCTGAGTTTTTCTTGAATCGCCATCGTACTTTCTACCAGTCGAGTTTTCAGTAGACCTGGAATATGCAATAACTTAAAACATGTCCTATATACTACTAGCGATCTGCCTCAGCTTCGCACGGGTCGCTTATAGAAAATAGCGTGATGTTATACAGGGTGTCCCATAAGTCAGAAAAAAGAAAGTCAGAAGAAAGCCTTATAGCCTTCCTCGATAAATGGGACTATCCAAAACAAAAATATTTTTTTAACCCGGACCAGCAGTTCCCGTTCAGATTAGCGCGTTTAACCAAACAAACAATAAAATTCTTCAGCTTTATAATATTTTTTTAAAGCAACAAAACCCATTATTTACAAAAAAAAAAGTATTCAAGTATTAAATCAGCTATCCGGTTCCCATATTACAAGTTCTGCTTAGTTTGGGGCTGGGTAGTGTTGTGTGAATTGTCCACAATATTTATTTTTTATTATTTTTTTTATACAGGTTGGATTTTTTGAAAAAAATCATTTGGGTCAACTTCCGTCAAAATTAAAAGATTGTTGAAAAAAAAATGCCGTTATTGTTTTCTTATAAATCGCAGGCATGACTCGTTTCACGACTTTTCGCAAACTCTCGTGGTTTCGGCTTGGCCATCACCGCTCTTAATAAACCACCCTGTATATTATCATGCTGGTATTACAAATATAATTACCATGAGCTTCCTTGGAGACCAGAGCAAACGCCTTGTAAATCGGTCTCTTCAGCTCGCCGGAGAGATTGTTGCCTGATATCTCCCATTCCACCAGCGCGCGGAACTCCTCGCATTGAGATAATGTGTCTTTCCTGTGGGGACAACGCTGTGTTTAGTCAAAGAAGTGCAGACATGCTAGAATGGAAGACTCAAACCTGTATTCTGAAACAGTGCTTGAGTCTGAGTCGAGTCTCAAACATGTTTATCAACAGTTCTCCATTGAAAAATGACGTTTTTGAATACGGGTTTGAGACTTGCCAGAGGACAATGAAGCGCAGTGTTTTTTGAACGTATCGATCATGCCCAGCCTTATTGTGAACAGCTACTGAACTTTTGCCTTTCCATTTTTGTCCAGCCCGCTGCACGCCCACGCCACGCCACGCCACGCCACGCCACGCCACGTACACTACACATGGCGCATGGTACGTACCAGGGATGTTACGGAGCTTCGACTCCGGTTCCGATAAGTCGGAACTTCCGATTATTATTACACCTTCGGTTCCGACTTCGGCTCCGACACTTTTAAATCGAAGGTTAATCGGAGGTCGAGGCATAACATACCGGCGGAGCCGGCGCGGGCGGCCGGCGGCCTGTGTCGACTGTTATGAACAGGTTCATACATGTCGCGCGGGGAATCCCTCCGACTCCCACAACGTGCACTCCATCGTCAATTATTTTTCACTTGTTGATAACCGCCCCTAAGAATTTGCTACTTTGCATAAGAATATGCTACTTTGGGTTTCAATTCCTTTATTTTAATCTCTTGTTTATTTAGAAATATGCCAATATTTTTTTGTTTGTTTTATTTTATAACTGAAAATTGAAATGAAAAAAAATTACTAAATAATGTTTTATTTATCCTTAAATAAAAATTATCTCTCATGCCACCACTTCTGACCCTGCCTCCGACTCCGATTCCGACTCCGGTTGGTTCCGACTCCGATCAAGCAAATTTAAAAACTCCGGCTCCGCCTTCGGTTCCGATAAACTACCTCCGTTACATCCCTGGTACGTACCAGTGCGCCAGCAGCAGCAGCAGGTGCAGCGCGTGCTCGGCGGCGAGCGGCTGCGCGTGCAGGTGGCGCAGGCACGTGCACACGCGCGCCGCCAGCCCGCTGCACGCCCACGCCACGCCGGGAGACGACGCGCCGAACGCGCTCGCCAGCACCACCGACACTCGCGACACCTGCATTCATACATCGTTAACTCAAACTCAATAAAATTTTATTCATTAAATTTCAAGAATCACTTTGAAACGTCATAAAGCTAGGCTATGTTTATAAAACACACTAGCCACGAGTTCTGGCGTCGTCCGGGTATTCTAGAATGTTAAAGAACATTCAAGAACGTTTAGGAGCATTATAATCTTATCGAAATTGAGAATTTTTAGAAATGTCCATAAATTATAGAAAAGGACATACGTAAAAAGGAAAGAAAAGGAAAAAATCTATCCTGAACTATTTATTATACAATTTAAATGAGTGCTTGCCAGCTCGCTCGCTCAAGCGCAAAATTTGTAGGTGAGTTGATAAACACAGCAGTGTAAAAATTACATCTTATTACTAACCTCCTTATACTCCGAAGTTTCTAGCCTCAGATACGACTGGCCCCATATCTTCAGCACCCACGAAATAGTAGCTGATAATTCTGGACTGAACACACTGCCCAAGCCAGCGTTTAACGCAAGGCATTCGCATTTGCTAATACGGAATACCTGACCTATAATCCTGTTGGTGGGAAATAGATAGATTAATGTAATTATCTGATATCTCTCTGACTACCCCACTTTGGCATGCTCAAATAATCTTAAATGCGGAGGGATGAAAGTCATGTGACTGGGAGAGTGATGAGTATGAATGTAGATGGATATTATGTGGGTAGGCCAAAGAATTAAAAGATGGATGAACAGTGTGAAAGATGACATGGGTAAGAAGTGAATACAGAGATGATGGCTGATAGAGGAGAATGGAGCATGTTGTGCCGTGCCGACCCCACATAAAGTGGGATAAGGGTAGGAAGAAGAAGGTTATTAGGGCTCATATTCATAGGGTTTTTATAGAAGTCATGTAGCTTTGGAGGCAGCAAGTTTGTGGCCATCTCTATTTGCTGAAGCGACAAGAGACTATTAGCGAATAGCTAAAGTGACAGGCATTACGAATAAGAGGGGTATCGGAGATGTGCTTGCAACCTATCACGTAATGCTTAGATTTATAAATTTAGCAGACGCATTAATGTTATTTGAAATTTGATGATATTCAATTTGTAAATCTGTATGGGACGTGAAGAATTAACCCTGTTATGCTGTAGATAAGATAACTAACATGACAAAAGCTAAGACAGATATAAATAACAAGAATAAACTATTGTATTCAAAAACACGAATAACCTAGAGGTTAACTTGATAGAATCTAGCCCATTAAGGCGTGCGCACATCTAGGCGATGGCGATGGCTATCAGCTGAAACAATGTCAAATATCGCTGTCATATTTGACAGTGCTTCAGCTTATCGCCATCGCCATTGCCTAGATGTGCGTAGGACTTAAAACACAATCCTATCTCAGACAATTTGTTCAACAAAAGAGGTACCGACACTATCTAGAAAATTTGTTTTACAAAAGACTGTTTCAGTAAAGTGACAATCGTAGGTACAATCGAATATTTGACCGAGGAGATAACTATCCCGAATGTAGCTGGCAAATACTGAATAGGTTAGTCATTATTATGATCGATTTTATGTCACAATCTTCGACCATTTATTAAGAATACCGGCCATTTTTATATGACACTCCATCTTAAGTTTATGACACTAGCACGAAAAGGACACTGCTAGAGTAGTGGCAATTAGTCGGCAAAAAAGAAGAAGTGTAGTCATCATAAAAATTATCAGCTTGAAAAAGTTGTGCATATGCTAACCCCATAAATTTTTGATAAAATTGTTCAGGGCATGGTACTTTCTGGAAACGCTGGTGGTATTATAAGGATCACTAAAACTATCGGTTAAGGCTTAACGCCTGCTTAAAGCTAAGGTAACTACTTCAAGAAGTAAAAGTGCTAAAAAAGTAGTAGGTAGTAAGTAGTGGGGAAAAGATTTTATGTGCGCCTCAAGGAGGCTTTTGTGCACTTGACAAATCCTTTCAAACTTTTTTTAAGTTTTACGACATAAAAGTTTCATCATGATGTTTTCCTTCACCGTTTGAGAGTACTGGCATAACTTACTTGATAATAGAATCAACATTCTCCGCGTCGCTGCTAGTCTCAGTCAAATATGCGAGTGAACGTTCCACGTTCGCGTTTTCACTGGCGCTAAACTGCATTAATTCTGCTGGAATCATTCTGAGCGAGTCATCTTCTGTCGCGTCTATAGCTAGGAAATGTCCTGTGAGGAAGAAAACATTAAGTATTCATATTTATTTAGGCCAGAGGTTCCCAACCTTTATTTTCGCTTAGACCACTTTCAAAATATTGCTGGTTCCGGTGGACCCCTTGCCCTGCAGCAAAATTTTTACTGTATTCCTAGTCGACAAAAAAAGATTATTTGCTCTATGGGCATTTGCGTTGCGGCTGAGTTCCTACCACGAATTGACAGTTTTGGAAAAAAGTGAGAATCGATTAGTTAGTTAATTAATTGATAGGTGAAACCAACATTTTAGTTCTTCACTATAGAAACCAGATAAATTTTCGTGGTTCCCCGGTTAGGATTTGTGAACCCCCATTTCATTTGTCACGCTATCGACCCCCGTCGAGTCTCCCGTGGCCCCTTGGGGGTCCACCTAGACCACGTTGGGAATCAATTATTTAGACAGAGCAACTTTTAGGGAGTAGTCTTCTGTTGCGGCTATAGCTAAGAAATCTTCTGTGAAAAAATATTATCTGCCAGTTGTTCAATCCATTTATTTAAATCGCAAAAAAATTAAACATTGATTTCTTCACTATAAGATGTTGTTTAGTTAGCTTAAGTAGAAACTAAATAAATTAACAGACTTGGTATTACGGTTCTTACAACTTTTTACGATATAAGTTAAGAACTGAGTTGCGACACTTATTTTTACAAGTTTATGTTTTTAATGGCATTCATATTTACTCAAAGAAAATGATTCACTCCTTTTTCTGTTTTTAAGAGCTTAGTTCTTGCAGTTTACTCAAATTTGCTCTTTCTAACGCGATCGGTTTCTTTTACTTTTTGACATTCTTTCACTTCTTTCTGTATTTAATATTAAAGAAGAAAGAAAGAAAGAAAGAAAATCATTTTATTGACCTTAAGCTAAGTACAATGGGTACCTACCTACTGCCAACTTATAACATAAAAAAGAACAACTTAATTTAAAAACAAAAAACAGAAAAAAATCCTTAAAAACTAGATACATTAAAAAAACAGGTAGGTAGGCACTTGCCATGCTGTGTAAATAAAGGTCAATTAGGCCTTGGCTCAGTATCTATTGCACCGTGTAGGTCACCCCACTTAGTGCAACACTGGTATTCTGCCAAGGCCTAGAGACAAGTGAAGTCACGGACGATGCAGGCAAGTAATTAAAATAAGAATAAACAAAAGAAATAAGAAATAAAATATACCCCACAAATAAAAGTGCCTAAAAACTAGTTTAGTGCGATGGGAAATAATGTTGTGTAACACAATGCCATCTATCGATCAAATTAAATCGAATAACGAAATCAACGCAGGCCCGCCATCAATAATTATGCCACAGAGCATTCATTGGTTGCGAGTTACGGACGCCACGCTATGAGCCAATGAGCCAACGAGCAGGTAGGCGGCCGAGCTTTTTAGCAAATCGGAAAAGAGCAGTGGCGACTAATGAGTGGATAATGGGATTATTGACGATGACGTCATGAATCTGCACGAAAATGAAAAAAGAATGGAAATTTGGAAAACCGTGCTGGCTAAAAACTTGAGAAAGAGTTGTTGCGTGTGTAATTAATTTTGTCTGTTCTGTTGCGAAGTGCAGTGTGGTGTTGTGGGGAGCGATCGTGGATGAGCCAGCTAAGTAGCTGGACTACTACTATGAAAATGATGAAACAAAGATATGTGGTTGTAAAAACTAGGCTGAAATAGATTTACTACGTATGATATATATATAAAAGTACATAACCCAAGGAATGGATTATCTCCCACGCGGCGCTTCGCACATAAACCATGGGTAAGATTTACTATTTGCCTAGGCATAGTATAGTATGTAGGTATGTACCTACCTACCATGTATCACTAAGCCCAGGCAGTTTATCATGTTTTAGCTAGAAATTTGTAATTTAAATAGATATTTTTTGAGCGATAATCTAAAAGTATTTACGGTTTTCAGGGTACGTATTGGTGGGGGTATATCATTCCAGCATCTAGATGCAGCAAATCTAAAAGACCCCCGGAATGCCATCGTTCTATGCTTTGGGGTGGCGAACACAAAAGTGCAAGCCCTACTGGGGAACCTGGACTGTGCCTGCGCCCACACCAACTTTTCCATGAGATATTTGGGGGATCCACTGTTTAAGAGCCCAAACAGCAGCACTGACATGCGTAACCTTCTACGTGCAATCATTTTGAGTAAGTTTGATGTGTTTAAATAG
The DNA here is from genome assembly GCA_939531255.2 of Thera britannica. NCBI lineage: Eukaryota > Metazoa > Arthropoda > Insecta > Lepidoptera > Geometridae > Thera > Thera britannica. The sequence goes on from OW618034.2 coordinate 24,297,567, forward strand.
GGGGTAACATGTGACCGCGGCGGGATATGGAAACAGAACCTTGCACATGCATTCTGAACTCGTTGTATTAGCTTCTCAGTTCTGCCCAGCAGGCACGGCCCATAAACAACATCACAGTAATTGAGCTTAGAAAGAATGAGAGACTCGCAAAGATTGATCCTGACTGCTTCACAAATATACGGACGAATTTTATATAACAGCTTCAACCTGTAAAAGCAGTTGCGTACACTATCTGCTACATGCTTTTCGAAGTGCAAGCAGTTATCCATAGTTAGTCCAAGGTTTTTTGCCTCTGATACCCGCTCCACAGTTTCACCATCTACTATAATATTAATTGGGTTATCCTGTAGACTTTGTACATTGTGCCTGCTACCAATTACCATAAATTTGGATTTTTTGGGGTTAATAATCAGGGAATTCAACCTGGACCAGTCAGATACCCGGGCTAAGTCTAGATTAATTTTATTTACCGTATTGAGCAAATTTGGTGGCCGAAATGACATATATAGCTGTAAATCGTCAGCGTACAAATGATGGTTACAGTAGGTGAGGCTTTTGATTATATCTGCACTGTAGAGGACAAATAATATGGGTCCCAGTATGGATCCCTGAGGGACACCACGTGGGACAGGCTGCAGGACTGATTGCACCTTAGAACCATTTGGCATAGATAGTTCGACAAACTGTTTCCTATTTTCTAAATAACTGTGAAACCAATTGACTGTTTTAGCATCAAAACCATAGAAGGCAAGTTTGGACAAGAGGAGTGGGACATTAATTGAATCAAATGCACGTGAGAAATCGAGCAGTACCAGAATGCTGCACATTCCCTCATCCTGAGCCTTCAGCAGGTTGTCTACTACATCAAGGAGAGCAGTTGATGTGCTATGGCTTTTACGAAATCCAGACTGAGCCTGCGGGAGGATACTATACTTCTCTAGATACTTGGTGAGTTGCAGGCTTACTACTTTTTCTAAGACTTTTGACAGACATGGTAGTAGGCTAATAGGTCTTAAGTCCTGAAAGGAGCTAGGATTAGTATTTTTAGGCAAAGGCTTTACAACAGCGACCTTCCAGCTCTCAGGAAATACTCCACTTATTATTGATCGGTTTACTATTGTAGTTATTGAAGCTAGGGATTGAGGCAGAGTCAGCAAAAGCATATCCAATGAGATGCCGTCAACCCCTTGCGCATTTGATTTTAAACTACGAATAATTGATAGAACCATGTCCTCGCTTACAGGTTCCAGTGAAAAAATCTCAGAGTGAAACCTGTGGTACTCGTAAAAAGTAAGCTGCGAGATAGATACCTGCTCATCTCCGGGAACACTAAGAAAGTGAGAGTTCACTAGATCAGGATTGTCAAATTGAGGGGGAAGTTCTACGAACTGCTTTTTATCAGGTAAAACTGTATCTTTCAAATTTTTCCATAGTTTCTTAGAGTCCTTGATGTTATTATTAATATGTTGTGTAAAGTAGGCTCTTTTCTCGCTCTCAATAGCTGCAATGACCAGATGCTTCATTTGTTTGTAGCAGTTCTTAAGGGTATCAGTTTTGAGAGACTTGCTTTTTTTATGGTAATCATTACGGATACTAATCATCGTTTTGACAGTGTCAGTGATCCAGGGATGAGGTGGGTCCCTAAATTTCCTTATCTTAATGGGGGCATGAAGATCAAATAACACTGTGACATAATGTGTCAGTACCTCCACCAGACTATCAACGTCTGCAGGGTTCTTAAAGTAGTCCCATTGTAGGCTGTTTAAATCGTTGGAGAAGATATCCATAAGGATGCTTTTCAGGGGCCTGTAAATGACTAGACGAGGTGGAGGTTTTATCTGTCTAAGACTAAATTCTATCAGAATCATCGCATGGGCTCCCAAGTCAGGAATATGCTTGACGTTGACTTTTCGGACATGGGCATCAGTGCACACGAGGTCCAGCAGGGTCTGACTGTGTTCGGTAAAGTGGGTGGGTTCTGATACAACTTGTGTTAAGTTTAGACAATGGAGAAATTCATTAAGTAGTTTTACTTTATTATTGCTGTCATCAAGAAGATCTATGTTGAGGTCCCCAGCTAAAACTATCTTGTCACATTTAGTAAAAGATGATATCGACTCTGTGATCGCATCTAGAAATATATTGACATCCTGCCAAGGAGGTCGGTATGCTGTTCCGATAACAAGAAGAACGCCACCAACACTCATCTGCAACCACATCTGCTCCACAGACGGCGTAGCGGGGTGGGGGCAAGCTCGTGCATTAATGCCCTTCCGTAGGTAGAAACCAACACCCCCACCGCGCCCCCCGCGCACGTGATCAGGTCGCGGAGAATGGCGTAGCCGATAACCTGGTAATTTATCATGGTATGGTATATAGGTAAGTGATATTAGACATAATTTCAGTTCTTTATTTTTTAGTACCTATTATAAATCCTCTTTTATCTAGTCAATCGTATGTTATTCCTGTCTTCCTTCCTCTTCCACATTTTCCTTCTGTTTTAAGGAAAACAGTCGCCTTTTTCGTAATTTTTACCTAGACGTGTTACAATGAATGTGACTTTACCAGAATTGAACAAAACATATTTTGTAGTTTATAAAATTTGAAATGTACAGTCGACTACGCTAGAATGTATACAATTCGTAAATTATTTTCGCAGAATTTCAACGAATATTTAAAGAGTCGAGTTGTGTTCACTGCTTTTAGAAACTGCGCCGAATTTGTTGTCAGTGAAATATTTTAGATGTAAGTGTGATGCGCATGTTTCAATTTGTAAACCTTATAATAAAAAATAAAAACAAACCAAATTTCATGAATTTTGAGTTTTTGCCTTGTTGCCTATATATGCAGGTACATTATTTTGAAAGTTATGGGTTGTATACTTTCTTGTGCAGGTGATTGTATATGAAAAAAGTGTTACCAGTGATCATTAATATCCAGTGCAGATCTTCGAACAGTGACGTCAGCTCTAAGCCACTTCCTAATTGAAGCTTTCCCATATGCATTTGCTGAAGCTGATCTTCTAGCCTGCCGACAAAAATCAAGATTAACTCAATTAAAGCGCAATACACACTGAGCCCGCCGGGTCGCCAACATAATAATGTCGGCAATTTTTTGTCTTCTTGTCTATTCTTTTCATATAGGCCGCCGGGCTTTGTCGGCGACCCGGCGGACTTAGTGTGTATTGCGCTTAAGATTTACAATAACAACACGAGTATATTGCGGATAACAACACTTTCTGGCCCCAAATTATGCAGATCTTGCACTATGGGAACAAGATAACTGATATAATACTTGTGTTTTTTTTTTACCTACGTACTCGTACCTAGAATACAACATATCACCCAGACAGAGAACAGACATCAGTGTTCAACACACAAATATTTGTCCTCGGTGGGGCAACTGAGCTAAGAAGCCAGTCATAATTCCACCCGTCAACACAACATTTTACCACCCGTGCGAAGGCAGGGTGGTTCAAGTAAAGTACCTTTTGCGCCTGTCTTGCAGCAGCGTAAAGAGTATATGCGCACAATGTGCTGGCGCTCGACGCGCTAAGGCACCGATTGTCATCAGGTTGCAGCTGTGCAGTTGTCGCTCGTCTTCCTCTAAATCGTCTCTAACATCCTCGTCTGGGCAATCGGAGCGTCTGGAAATAGTTCAAATACTATAATAATTAGTAAAAAGCCTACTGCTGGACTGTATACTTCCCGAGGGAAGAACGGTGGTCAAAGTCAAAGTCAAATACGTATTTATTCAGTTGATAGGTGCGAGTTCCACGCGACCAAGCCTAGAAAAGTGGTGAAGAGAAGGCACAAGATTATCGAAGGAGAGCGATTGGTGGGAATTTTTCAATTTTATATGGCCAACATTATCGACACGTCAGCGCGTTGGAATCGAACCCGCGTCTTAACCACACCGCTGCGCTATAAAGGTCGTCGTTACTTCTATGAAATGGCCGAAAGAACCATGTTTTTCGAGCTGCTCAATGTACAGTAGTAGACAACAATAATTACACATCGGCTAATTTCGGCTTTAAAGAGCGTCAGAAAGAGATAGCGCTCTACGAAAGCAGAAACGCCGATGTGCAATATTTATTGCCTACAACCGTATTTCAAATCCAAACAAAAAATCGATGCTATAATAAAATATTAGGTTAAAAGATTCGACCTTGCAAACAATGCTGTATAAAATATCAGTTTTCATTCAAATAGATAAAATATAAATTTCATACCTCGTGCCATCTGGAGGCCCGAGTCGACTCTGTAGGTAGGTATTGAATACTTCTATACAAGGGTTCATCAATGTTTCATTGGAAAAACCATCGTAATCAATGACTAGGGAGCTCCAAGTGTGCAGGAACTTCGTCAAAGCCTCTCTCCATACACTTTCTTCATCGGCCTGAAAATACAAATTCATTAGACAACGTTTTAATACCAAACCAAAAATATAAAATTTAGAGAGTAGCTTCCTATAACGAGTGTAAGATTCGGTGAATTCTCTGAACTACAGCTGAGGCTTTAGGGGTAGCACGTTCTGTGGTTTTTAATTCAATTCCCAAAAAAAAACTTATGCATGCAGGTCTAAAGTAAAACAATCCCTATAGCTGTAGTGGTGTTCAATGATATCTTAAAAATTAAAAAACACATCGCGAAGGCCTACGCCATTAGTAGGAACTCTACTAGTCCTACTAATATTAGTAGGTAAAGTCAAAGTTGTGTTTCAAACACACACAGCTGTGTGTTAGTGTTTAGATTGTTGTGGCTCTATCACAAGTAGGTATAGATTGAACCTGGATAAACATAGATGCAATTTTTTATTCTGAAAATTTAATTGCCACGTGAACAAAGCTGCAAGCGGCCGCTAGTCTTTCATTAATACTTACAATCTCTTCAACAACAGCACCTCGGATACAATGACACGTGAGCGTCGTCAACGTCTGCAAAAAAGCCGGGGGCGCGGCGGCAATCGCAGCCGGTCTAAAAAATTGATCCAATCGCCTGTAGATGTCCGCTATCCCCAACAACTCTCTTTCATAAGGCTCGTTTATATACGCCATAGCGTTTAAAAAAGCGCTCACGTAATAATTGAAGTATGCCGTCTTCAATGTCTCTGGGTAGCCGCTTAAGCTGGCCAGCTGCGTCAAACATGTCAACGACTGATTCAGTAGTTCTGGATTAGATCTCACATACATGTGGATCTCGAAGAATAGAGACAACAGTTCGGGTTGCATTATAGTGTCGATCCAGTTGATGCTGAGTCGTAACGCAGGTGCTGAGTCACTTTCGTGTATAGCCTCAAATGCTCCTATCAGCCTTTTAGAAAGCAATGGAGATACATGACTCCAGCACAGCACAGCCTCAACAATAGATAGGAGCTGCTTTGTCAGCAACGCTCGCTCCCCTTCAGCCTGATGTCCGGAACGAACAATCTGCTGCAGAATACTAACAGAGAACCTAAATATCCGCTTCAGATCGGATGCTTCAAACAGTTTTTTCAATCTGAAGTGCACATCCCACATCAATCCGACATCGGCAGACTTCACTGTGATCGCATATTCTTGCATGATAGCCAGTATGAGGGAACATGCCAGTTTTTGCTGGTTGATTGGTGAATTCAGGACTATTTTTTCTAGTTCCCCAATAAGTGCTCGTCTCTCTCTTCCACTGTCATCAATGCTGCCTCTCTTGACGATGATGGCTATGGTCTGAACACACAAAAAGATGTTTTATCAAAATAAACAACAAAAAGTGGATGTGAGCCAAATACATTATTGTTAGTCATCCTCCAAAAGCTGAAGTATACAAAGAAAACAAAGAAATTGTTATTTTTAATAAAACTATGGACTTTTATGAAATATACTGTATTGTGTATTTTAAACAGTAATTCCTTAATAACATCTTCTAAAATAACATTTCTTTGATTCAGTTTTATGTATTAAGTAAAGAAAGATGCAATAAGTAATATCTTAGTTTAGCTCAACTGATCCAAATCTGAGCTACCCCTAGATTGATTATAAAGGCCTGCAAATAGCTCAAATATTTCTTGTATATTTTTTAAATACTTATCTTAATTGTGGGTGTCTTTGCAAATAAAGATCTATAGAGTTATCCTTAGTTCATGACATAATTATACATCTTGATAAACCTTACCTGTAGAAGTTTTTCTCTCAGAAATGACGGAGCATCTTTTCTTAATAGGTAATTTAGAAGATATTCCCTCAGTGATGAGATATCTGTCTCCGATAATAAGTTCCATTCCCTAATAAGAGCTGATTTAATCAAGCCAGCTGCTTCAAACAACACATACTCTGATGTTGATTTTTCTAGTAGTTCTCTGCACATCTCATAAGGGTTTTTGTATGAACGGAATTCAAGAAAGACACTTTCAGCTTGATGTCTTTGCTCAGACGACACCAAGTTTGGTGGGGCCTAGGAATTAAAACAAGAGAAAGGACTAATGGTAGGTAATAATATTATGATCTAAAAAGGTGAATGTGGCTATTACAAAAAAAGCTAAAAAAATATAATATTATGATAATTTGCCAAATTAATACCTCATACTTATTAATTTCTAAGGAGTATTTCTAAATTTTTTTTTTATGAAATAAAACACATGTAAAAAGCTAAATTAATTAAATATATTTACCATGAGCACTTGGGCAGCAGCCTCCAGGGTTTGCATGGTTGAATAATTATCCATTGTTGTCTCTTATTTTCAAAAACTATAAATGAGTGAAATCGTAGTTTCCTAGCATTTAGTAAAAAGATATTAGAAATGTCGCATACTCATTAGATCAGAATATATCGAATACTCCCATTAAAATCTCCGTGATCATGTATTTATTTTTCGCATTTCGATTTTTGGGATTTTTGACGTATTTTTGGAATTTCATAAATGAACGAACTAGATGAATCTAATCTACTCGTGAATGAATGTGTTATTTACTCTGTGAAAATGATTGTTGGTTTTTTTTTATTCTAAACCTAAAGCTGATATGAAGTTTTTATAAACATGCTACCTCGTCTTACGTTTCATCTTCTCTTCGATAAAATAATGAAAAATTATCCTTATTATAAACATCAATAATCAATTTATTACTATAATTGCTATCATTTGATATTGAAACAACTTTCTACACACATCACGACCGACATGAAAAAAAATGTATTTGGCATTGGCAGACCTGACTGTCGAAATGACGGACAGGTTGACTTGACCCTTAACTTAGACGGAGGAAGAAGAAGCTTTCTTCTGCGACTGTGTAGGACGGTGTAGGAGAAGGAGAAATTTTGTTTTTGTTTGCTTTCAGCTAACGTTTTTGTAATTTAAAGTGAAATTGCTAATTTTCTAAACAAAATGAGTGTATTTCGACAAAGCCCATCGTTCAACTCGTCTATAGCCTCATCACAGTACGAAGGTATTGAAGATGTAGAATCTACGCGAGTGAAAAATTACGTGAAAGAAACATTGAAGTCACGAATATTTTTGGGTCGCTACATTGAAAGAAGACTAATAAACCAGCGCGTTGGTTACCGTGATATCGTTGTGGTTAGTGCTGCTGAATCGGAGTTGAAAAGAGACTTGTTAGATGCCCAACAAAAGCTAAGTTCTTCCTGCTCTAAAATAAGCTGGATCGGTATTACCGACACAGACTTCATTGGCTGCAATCCGACCGGTGGTGTATGTATATGCACAGAAATAGACAACCAACCTTTTGGAGTATTCTGGTTCCAAATAAAAACTTTAAAATTCAGAGAAGATGAAATTATTCTTACTCTGAAATGCATCAGGCACATCACCGACACTTTTCTCGAAGTAGAACCAATACTTACAGGAGGAACCAAAAAGTACAAAGAAACAGTGGAGAACAAAGTTAGTACTGACGTAGCTTTGAACCAAACCTACACTGACATTGTATTTACCTTTAAAAGTGCTCTATCAATAAGTAATGTTAAAGAGTTTTTTACATTTTTATTCGCATTTGTTATTGCAATATTTACTGGCAGCACAGCTTTTGTTAACTTTCTGGGTAATTTCATACTTGCTCTGATTAGAGAAATGTCAATCTTTGTTAAAAATTCTACACCAATGTTTTTAGGGGTATTGGATTTTTGTAGTAAGATTGTTGGAGGGTTTTATATATTGCTGGCTATGATGTTTAAACAAAAGGCACCTATGCCGATAAATCAACGGAGTATAACTCAGTATCGAAGCGCTCCCAGGCATAATGCTTACAATTATGATGACGATGGCCAATTTGACTAAAAATATAAGATATCTAAAGCAATGAATATGTTCCTGGGTTTGGTTATAAAGCTTAGGTACTTTAGAAAAATATATATCTTGGTATTTTAAGGGAATTATAGAATGCAAATAAATTATTTATTTTAATGAAATGGTTGATTTAAGGGGGTACGATTTCCATACAAACTTAATTTACACAACTATGGGCGAATAAAGTATTAATGTACACTGAAATAGCTGTAATAGGCTTTTACAGTGGTCCTTATTACCGGCCAGTAATATAAAGTTGGAGTGGTAGCCGTTGGTTGTGGCAGTCGGGGCTTCAGAAAAAGAACTAACAGACTTTTACGACTATTTTGAGACACATGTTTTAAGCTCATTCACGTATTCAATGCCGAGTACCCGTTAGAAAGAATGACGAAAAAATTACTTTTTTGGTTTTTTATTAATATTTCTGTTATCCTACAGTTTTCTCCAACTTTATATAACTGGCCGGCAATAAAGACCACTGTAAAATTCTATTACAGCTATTTTAGTGTACATTTATACTTTGATTGCCCATAGTTGTGTAGATTCAGTTTGTATCGGAATCGAACAACCTTAATAGCATTTTGCTATTAGCTTTTTATGCTGTGATAATTACTAGGTTGCTTAAGTTTGTTATTACAATCTGACTAAATTAGTATGAGTATTAAGTGTGTTTACGGAGGTATCAATCAAAATACTTGTTTATTTTATTGCATAATGATTTAGTTAGCTGAAAAACATATTCCTTTAAAATTTATCTGAAACACAATTTAAATTGCTATTATTGATCTTAAAACACACACATTCCTAAAAACAGCATTTTCTATGTATAACAGAGAAGTACCTACTTAGTATCTACTTGGTTTTTAAAGCATTAATTGTCGATCTTAAATGCTTAGTTGTGGGATCTATTTATTAATTTATTTTACTTTTTGTATTATAAAAATGTTTTATTTGTTCTGGTACCATTATTATTTAAGCGATAATTATTTAAAATAAAAATGTATTTTAAATGTAAAAGAATTGTTATTCTTCAATGGGGACTACAATTACAGGGTTTCTTGAATCTGTAAAAAATAATAATACATTTACAAAACAACTAGGTGTGTAGTCTGATGTGTTTCCTGGTGTAGGTAGGTACCTACTTTTATATTAATAGATCGCATTATGTGAAAAATAGATTTGTCGACTGACTATCAAATACCTCACAGTCATGCCTCACATCATAGTCGTACATCACCTACCTCATAGACTAATAGGCCACTTGCCTACTGTGCACGTTAATCAACTCCTAGTGTAATTTTACATAACGTGAGTTTTACACCTACACAGTTTCGATCTAATCCCGCTTCTGAGACACTGGTAGTGGGTATTTTTTTTACTGTACTAAAGTTACACGAGTTAACTTAGACCTCGTTGGGTGTTTTTGTAACCAGAAAAAAATCACAGATTTTTACAATGTTATGTATTTAATTATTTACAATTTGATACTTTCTTAGGTCTGAGAGACAAGGGGGCTAGGTGGTTAGGCGTTACTATTGAGCTTTACGTAGACGACGAAAACTCTTACGTAGTGACCTAGTCTACCTACCTTTAGTAAATTTTCTTGATCTGTTGAGTGGAGTAGCTGGAGTCTCCCAATCTGCAACTGTACATTTAAAAACTTCAAAAATTTATTGAAAGCATTTTTTACCGCCGTTATTTTAAACAAGCACCAATAAAAAAGCAAATCTTAGTTTAGTATTATGTAAACTCATATAGGAGGTAGATGAGTACCTTTTCGTTTAGAAGGCACGCTGAATCTATTAGGCGACATTCCCAACCCTAATCTAGATTTATTTGTTTTCCTTGTATTGTTTTTCCTAGGGGGGATTTGGATGGCTTCATTTTTCATTAATATTGGCTGAAAAATAAGATAATAGCAATTTTTATTAGTAGATAACGAACAAAAGCGAGCAAATTTGTAGGTAGAAATCGTTCAATCTTAAACTGCACGCCCCACTAGGTACCTACTTTAGTCAATTGTTCTTAATTAATTACATCACAAGTATTATTTTGAAGTGCTTTGCTGTGAGTCGACGTCAAGAAAACGTGGTGGAGGGGTGTGCATTTTTAGACTGAAACATCTCATCTGCCTTCATTCTTATCTGTCTATATTAAATTACTAAAGGTATTACTATAGGTTTACGTGAGTGGTATTTACCTATACTATTATAGTAGCTACCTACCTATGTTCTTTTATTCATTATAATTAACTAAAAATCAACTTACTTCTGTAGAAGTATCAGCCATCATGACGGTTTTTGGCAAGTCATTTGGTTTCATCATGCTTCTTGAAATAGTGTTGTTCAAAATATTGGTGATTATAATATTCATTTCACTGTTGTCGTATTCTAAAAGTATGTTTTTGAATAACATCAACAAAGCTGGTAAACATTTAACTAGTTCCTGTTTTCCATTTTCGTTATTGCTTAAATTGTGTAATAAGTCTAGATGTGTAAAAACTTCTTGTAATGTCATATACTGTCGATATTGAACCAGAGCGCTGACTGTTTTCATGCCAAATCCTGTAATTAACACAAGAATTTAATTGACTTGTTATTTAGTACCAATTAATTTATTTAGAAAGTTATTGTTATAAAAGTACGATTGATAAACGGGTTTAGTAGGTACCTACCTACTACTGGATATCCATAATTAGAACGTCCCAAATCTAGATGGTATAAGCTGGTATGATCTTTGGTCTCTTTATGCAACAATCATTAAGCACTTCAGCTTTGTATGTTTTAGTTTCAGTAACATTTCTATAATATTTGTAAGGACTTTCGTAATGTTTCTTACTAAACTTCATACCTTCGTCTGCTGGCGTGGAGTAGTATGTTACGTTTATGTGTTGGGCCAATGGAGGATGCATCAAATTCAGTGTTGCATTCAACGAATCTAACGTTTCAAATTCTAACTTAGAAGCTTTCTTTCTTATAACTTTCTTAAGATCGTTAGTGATTTTCGAACTGAATTTGAGATATCGTCGACCCTCTTCTAATTGAGCCAGTTTGTATAGAAGTCCTGCTGTTAATGCCTGAAAAACATATTAATAATATATTTTAAATAAATATTTTAGGTAGGTACCATACACTAATTAAATCACACTAATTTAAATAAACACTACAGTTAAGCAATCACAAGTACCTACCTAGGTACATAATACGTTTACCTGTGTTTGGGAATCAAGGTAGTTTTCATATTTACATGGCCATGAGATACAAATTATTACTATGGAGTGTTCATCGAAAATATTGCACACGTCTGCATAAGAACATCCCTGGGTGATTTCCACTTTTTCTGTGTGTGAAGAGTCTGAGAGACCCTGCAATAAATAAAAATTAAGTACCTACCTATTCCTAGTTTTTAGGATTTTGATGAGCCTCACCTCATAAGTACAGTTAAATAACTAAACAAGCAGTGTAGGCATCTATACTTAGCGTGTTTATAGTCGTTGCAAATTTAATAACTCTTATGTGTAAAATGTAACTAACCGTAAAAAACGATGAAAACTATCTACCTTTTTTTTACAATAAAATCATGAATTAACTTTATATCTCACTCAAACAATAAGATGTTCACATAAAAGTATTTGCAGACGGTGGTCCATTTAAGTAGCCAATCAAAAAAACGTAAGTGATTTTCACCAAAAGTGTCACATGAGAGATTTTGGATTTGCAACGACGATATTTTCTCTGAACGCTATTGTAACCGAATCATTAGTCCGGCCGGATCCATATTATGTTCGTCAACCTTTACATTTTATTTGACTGGCACCTAGGTACAACGGAAAATGGGACTCGCCTACCTTCAAACTACGTCACTAATGTTAGAATATAAAATTAGTACGCTACTGAACGTGACTTTCGTGAACGCAGCTTGCGTAGCGCCATCTATGTTTGTTTGTAGTGTGTGCAAAATGTGTATTATAGAAAGATGGCTACAGTAGTTATACAGAAGAATAAATATTATTAAAATAAAGAGTGTTCATCAATCCTGTCCTGCAGCCCCTATGTAGAAGACTACATTCCTTCTACTATAAAAACTAACCTCATTTAAAAACATCAATGCGTGTCGTCCGTAGTCCCCACCCATGTACAGAAACTTTTTCAGAATGCGCATATTTTTTATAATCTCTCCCGTATTACTCGTAAAATATTTTGTGTCTTCATTGAAATGGATAATAAAATCGTTGTATTCTTGTTGGTTTAAGCAGTGGCATTTTCTTGTTAACCTTTTGTAAATGGAGCAGTCATCTTCATCTTCCTTTAATTTAAATTATAATGTCTAGAAGGTAGGTACCTACTCGTTATCAATTACTTAGCTACACATAAATACTAGTCGGTACCTATTAGGTTAGGTAGGTACTTCTGTGCTAGTACTTAGGTACGTAAAAATACGTTTAATAGCTAATACCCAAGTAAGTAGGATTTACCCTTTAATCAGTCAGAAGTGGGATCAGAATTGAAATTCATTATGATTTTATCATTGAACATTATTATAATTCAGTGACCCCAATGTTAATGGCCAAAATGTTGATAAAGGCAAGAACTCTTCAGCAGCTATTAGAATATAAATGCATACCTCTATGTAAATTTCTTCTAAATTTTTAGCTTGGCTTTCAAGTTTCTTCAACGCGCTAGCTCCAATAATATCGGTAACTGAGGGGATCTGCAAGAAAATTATAACATGGGAATTATAATGCTATGACTTAGGTATAATTTATTATAGTATATAAGTCTTAAAAGAGCATTCGTAACGTAAGCTACGTTACGAATACTCTTTTAAGACGTAGGTAGGTAAATATTAGCCTTGGTTTGATAATGTAGTGTGTGCGATTCGAACTCACCGTAAGTTTATATAAATCTGAAATTTAAAAAATAATAAAAAAATCATACTGCACTGGTATTCGATATTGGGTGTAAGAGTTCCGAAAGGCGGTTTTCGTAGGTATTTAGATCTTTTGAATGCGTTTTCGATTGAATTTCTTCCAGCAAACAAATTAGTTTCCTTGTGCTATCCTTCAGTTTTATCAACGAATCCTGTAAACAAAGAATTCACAGTTCAAATTCGAGGTAAGTCTGAACTCTATAATAAGTATATACAAACTCCAAATATTTACCCTGGCAGGTCGTCTACAGTAAGTAGTAGCATAATCATCATGCCTAGTGCATGCCTAGTGGTCATCAACTTACCAGTTTCATGTGCACGAGAGGTTCTGCTGAATCATTACACTCCAGGCATTTAGGCTCTGGATTGATTTTATTCATTTGATAACCGTTCTTTTTGGGTTTAACTGAAAATGGAGGTAGTTGGTTCCCTTGCCCAAAAGCTAAATTTGAATCTGGTTTCTTCACCTGCTTGCTGAAATTGAATGGGTACCCAAAATCGTAGTTCAGATAATTATTATCAGCTGCACTAGGTCCTGTATTTCCATGGCTCACGAGTATGGTACTGGATGAAGAGTTTACAGAGTAATTGTTATCATCAAACTCCTCGCTATCCATGGCGAACCTATTGCAGTTGGGAATTTGTTGATAGATCCAACTAAGATGACATAATTTGTTAATTCGTTTGTCAGAAGGCAAGCAATTTACGTGGTGGTGACCTGGTGACCCTTAATATTTTTTTCAGTAAATTTGGACATAATCTATTTTAGAAACAGCAATAAAACAATTTATCGCATTTTTCACACACAACAATTTTTGCCATTTTTCAATTTTCGTGCCAAGTAGGCTTGTTGAAAAAATATCGATACATCGATATATCGATATTATTTTTTCAATATATCGATATTTTTGAGCGATATTTAATAGTTCGATATATCGATGTATCGATATAAAATTCTAAGTATCGAAAAGGTATAAAAACCGATATTTTTTTCAGACCAATAAACATTTTATAAGTTTTAAGATTAAAAAATCCCAAAAAGAAAACACTTTTTTTATACTAACATCTTTTAACAAATTATATTTTATGTATTTTTTGTTTTTGGTCGACTTGATTTGCTGTTTTATAGTTTGGTTTTTAAGTTGGCAACTCTGTAATCAATTTCAATTTCAACTGCCCGTCCCTAACCACTTGAGCGTCCCGACCTGCGTCCACTGGATTGGGACAAGCACAAGGCTTTTTAGAGCACGAATATTCTCTGTCAAATCATACCGATATATCGATATATCGATATTTTTTAATAAAAATATCAATATCGATATCGATATTTTCAAAAAACATCGATACGATATATATCGATACTTTATTGCATTTTCGACATCCCTAGTGCCAAGTTAGAACGGCCAACGGCCACCTATTAGCCAATCCCAGACTATACAGCCCTTACAGCCATTAGGACGTCAGCATACCACAGATACAAAAAAATCCCAAGAAGTTGAAAATTTTTTATACAACTAGCCTAGCTGATGAAACAAGCATATGGCCCACCTGATGTTAAGTGGTCACCATCGCTTAAAACAAAGCATTGCCTCGTATGTAGTTCGTTCACCTGTCTGAGCAAGACTGAATGAGACTACAATGGAAACAAGCACTTTAGAATACATTTATACATGATCTGTGGAAAATATTGATAATAGAGAACTGTCAGTGTCTGGAGACAGCGCTTGTTCTTTTCTTTGTGGTTTTGTTTTGGTTTGGGACTTTGGGTTTGTCTGTCTGTTTTGTTTTGTTAATATTTTTGAACAAATATTTTCATGACTGAAAAAGTTGTAGATAAAATAAAATTTATCCCGGCATGAACACTTATAAAAAAGTAGCATGTGATAGTCCGTGTGATTCTGACAATGATTGGACTGATTCTACCGATGACTCCAAATATTCTGACTCAGAAAGGTAGGTACCAAACCAACCAAGTATAGCAGGCCTAAAAGTATTTTATAATTAACTTACTGTAATTTTATTTCCAGCTCTGTGCCGGAGTGGGATTCTGATGTGGGGGATGATGGAGAACTCGTTTATATCAAAGTTAAGTCGTCTATTGAAAGCACAGCAAGTCTCTTGGAAAACTGTGAAACATTCAAATTAAGGAATAACTTCAAACGATCTTCGACGCGACGATCTACAAGAGGTACCTACCTAATAGTTTTACCTTACATTGCTATGTTTTTTGTTAACACACTCATATCATTCTTAGGCCACATCTCACACACCTGCTAAATAATCCACCAACCGGAAGACGAAACGTAGGGCGCCCACCCACCAGATAGACCGACGACATTGTTAAAATCCCAGAAAGTTGGTGGATGGAAAGGGCTTAGAATCATTCTTCCTGGAAATGTGTAGGGGAGGCCTACGTCCAGCGGTGGACTTCTTCAGGTCTGATGATGATGAATATTAATAATGAAATTACTATATTTGACCGTAAACCAAAACTACTAAGCATACACGTAACCGGCATTTGTGAAAACCTTAGTTTTGGCTAATCACCCTTCATTTATGGTCCTAATATGGTTAACCCATTTGGCTGTAAAATAATTATGACATGTTTCAGGCAGGATATTCAAGGTATTGAAAGGACACAAATCAAAGAATGTGGTAGATGGGAAGACAAAAGGTACTCATGCATCTGTTTCTGGAGTCAAAGCAGGCACTGGAAGAAGCCAAGACTCTGATGAGGATACCTCACTTATACTCATTCAGGTTAGTTATTGAATTATTATCTAATAGTAATATTAAATTAGAAAAGACAGAGACTGACACAGGAGAGGCATGAAGGCATGTTAAGGATGAATACCTGTTATATGCCTCAAGGTGATGTACACAGGGAAGTGCATCATAGGGCATGTTCCTGACGTGCATGACCTACGAGGCAATGCTTTGCTATAGGTGATGGTAACCACTTAACATCAAGTGTGCCCTATACTTGTTCCATCAGCTAGATGTATAAAAAAAACCAGCAGTGGGTGCATGGAGGCTGAATATATTATGCAGACAGATTAAATTAGTATGAATATCACATGAACACTGTAATATTGCTAAATTAACAAGCCATTTTTATTTACAAATAATCTTATTCAATTTCCTTTTCTATCATTTTTATATACTTACAGGTCAGCCGAAACATGATTTTTCCAAGTGAGAAGAACTGCCAAGTTGAAAAACTATTTGGCATCAGCCTCACCGCCCATTTGGATGGTAAAACTCTAGTGATAGAAGATTTCCTGATAGAAGCTAAGACTATTTACACACCTAGAGTGAAAAAAGGGTACTATTTGATCAAAATCAATGGCATTGAAGTTACTGCTTACAATCTAAACAGTGTTATTCAAAGAGTTATTGAGGACCATAATAACCCAAGACTAACTTTTCAAGCTCCAAACAAGGACTATACAATGGATTTAGAGAGACTACTCACTTGTAAAACTACACCAGAAAATGCTTTAACACAAGTTGTGAAAGATTCACTTTGTTCCGTACTATACATCTGCTGTAATGACATGGAAAATAGTACTGATGACACTGGCGTGTTGTACTGTTACCCGAGACCTTACAATCAAAACTTCTTATTCAATACCAGAGGGGCCTATGTAACAATAAACCATTTGGCTCCTAAGTCATTAGGAACCAGTGAACCGAAATCCTCAACAGTATTTCATAGTAACAAATTTATAAATGTCATATACACACATCACTACAGTGACCTGCTTTTGATAGCACTGCCAAATACTGAAGTAGATCTATTTTCTGCAAAGAAAATTGTTGCCGATATTGTCAGGGTGTTAGAGTTACTCTACGGGTCTCTCAAATTATCTTTCACAAAGCCTAATAATGTGGATAGATTAGATGTGATCTTTTCGCGAATTTTTGTGAATATACTGCAGTCAAAGGGAGGTTTTGATGATGTTTTAGCAGCGCATTCAGTCCCTTTGCCTTTGGAAGTCAAGGTGCAAGTTGATGATGCAATAACAGAGTTGGAAGCTGCTGATTATCGGGAATGGGTATGTCGTGTTCTTTTATGAGAAAATTTAATAGTAATTGTGATAACGTAAATTGAAAAATGATACGCAATCACGCCACAGGTGGTTTAGAGAAGTTCTCTCTGCAATGTAACAATATGTTGCAGTACCGAAACTTCTTAGCATAAAACAGAAAAATTCATCAGGGATTAAAAGGTTCTTTATAATTTTTGAAACAAGGTGTAGTCCTCCGGTCCTCGTTAGGACGATGATCTGCGAAAGTAGCTGGCAAGCACTGTAGAAGAACCAAAGACCGGGCTCAGTAGCGCGTCTTGAGAGAAGCTTACGTCCAGCAGTTTATTATAGCATAGTCTCTTGGTCGGCCTAGAGAGCGGTGGCGGGACGATCTGGACGCTGTCGAAAGAGAATGGTGGGAGGAGGACTAGAATAGAGGGAACTGGAAGTTTTTGGGGGAGGCCTTTGCCCAGCAGTGGGACGATTAGGCTGGTAATAAAATAAGTAATAATATTTTGTGTTTATTTCAGACTGATGATGTAGAAAACTTCCAAAGACTATACACAGTCATAGGAGCTTGCTTGTATTACTCTGGGCATCTACTGAGTTCCCATTTACAAGACGAAGATTTGAAGGAAATCAATGCCTATATGAAGTTGAATGGGGTTTTGAAATTGAGCACTGAAAAAGAGTTGGATAAACTAATAATGTGGAAGGAAGTTTTCATTAATGAGTATAGAAGGCAAAGTAAAAACGATACCAATGAATACAGGTAATCCCCTATTGGCAGCTCAGCTCAGTTGGTAGTAGCTGTTCCTTCTGCGCCGTAGGTCGTGGGTCGATCCCTACTGAGAACAAGTATCTGTGTGGTGAACACAGATGTTTGTTCTCTGTCTGGGTGTTATATTGTATTCTAAGTATGTATTTACAAAAAAAAAGTATTATATCAGCCACCTTTCTGGTTCCCAATAGTAAAAGCTCTGCTAAGTTTGGAGTTAGATAGTGTTGTGTGAATTGTCTACAATAATTTGTTTATTTATTTATTCATAGTTAGGCATAGCTCGTAGAATTAGTAAGTTGAAGTGGCAATGGGCAGGTCATATAGCTCAAAGAAAGGACTGTTGGGGAATTTAGGTTCTCTAATGGTGACCACGAACCGGAGAACGCGCCCACCTACCAGATGGACAGACAGATATGTTATTTCTTTTAGAATACCTGATGGGCGTTGGTTTCTTCTCATCTTGGGCAAAGGCCATTTTGTATTAGCTACTTTGATGGAAGCCGGTGGATGTACTGAAGCTGTAAGTTATAGCATAGCCATGCTAAAATGTTTTAGCTCCTAATAACACAAACTTAATAAAATAATAAATAAAACTAATGCAAACTAATACAAGACTATGCTTTGTGTTGCAATAAGAGCTTAATTAGTATATTCTATTAATGTAATAATAAAACTGGCATTGTCCTATGTATAAGACGATCTTATCGCTTAATGCGATTTCGTTCAGACAACCTTTAATTTGTACTAAAGTACATATAAAGTGATAAAAGCTAAGTTTCAGTTGGTAATTACAAAACAGTGTTACAGGTACTTCTATCGGTTGCTAGAGGCAGATAGATATATTTTTTTACAGTAAAAATAACAGGCCTTTGCATCTATTTTAGATGATTTATATAGCGTCAGGGGCAACTGGAATCACCAGTTGCCCCTGACGCTATAAAAATCATGTGATGTGTAATCATCACACAAGCCCTATTTGCGGGACGCTATAGTTTTTTTACAGTGTTACATTACATTTTACAGTATTCTAGTATCAATTGTATGTACTTGAGTATTTATATTTTATTCTGTCTATTCTTCCTTAGAATTGGCGTGGCATTGGTGATGGTTTCGCATTCTTTTGAAAATATCTTCTTGACTAAGGTAATTCATATTTATTTATCTATATTTCTCGGCTTCCAATAATACACATATCTTACAAAATAGCTCTTCATTAGAGGTGTCTTCTCTATTCTTATTCCCACATGGTATTCACAGCGCAAGTATGAGCTATAATAATACTAGAATAATAATATGATCACTGTTGGTTTTGTGGTAGTGGCATTGCCTAACTACCTTAGGGTTGTGGGTTAAAAATTTCAAATCCTGTCGTGCCAGTCCTCTCAAATGGTGAAGGAAAACATCGCCAGGTAACCAGCGTGTCCTAGAACCAGAAAGTTCGAGAACACAATCATGATGTGTAAAGAGCTCAAGCCGTTTTGAGGTGCGCTTAAAATCCTCTCACAACAGTGGTTGGAAAGGACAATTGACACGACATGAGTATTTTGGAATATATCACAATTTATAAGCATTTTGCGCGTAGTTATTTCGAAAAATGCTTTTTATACCTTTTTTATTTTTTTTATTGTAAAAAGCTAAACGTTTGACTGCCATCACACCTGATGGAAATTTGAAAATGCAGCCTAAGGTAGAGCATGCTTAGCTACAATCCACTTGTTCACTCTTGGCTTGAAAATTCCAATTCCAAATTGTAAATTACCTTTATTTGGCTTTAGTTATCGTTGGCCAACTAGGCTAAGAGGATAGTATAGAGGTGCTGGCTTATTCCTCCTTAGCTTATTAAGAAATCTTTTTTTTTATATTCTATAAAAAATGCCCAAGCTAGGTTATTAGTATATTTTTTTGTACTAACCTAGCAGTACTATATTATGTAGTTTACTTTTCTTAAAAATCTAACTAGTATTTTTCTCAGGCTATTGGTGCGATACCTCCTTCACCATTCTACGTGGAAGAATGCGAGAGTTGCCTTGACTTGTTGTACGAGGTGGGGTTAGACAAGCATCTAGCTTCCTTGTTCTCGTCGAACGCACAGCCGCAAGTGGAAATATCACCAGAGTGCCTTACAAAGTATGGGAGGAAGATGAAAGAGATTAGCCGTGAGTTTTGTTAAATCAGTAGTTTTCTAATCTATATAATTCAAATTAACTCGTGTTAGTTACACTATTTATAACTCAAGAGCAGCTGAACCGATTTGGCTGATAATTAATGGGGAGGCAGCTTTGAACCGGGAGAATGACATAGGATACTTTTTATCCCAAAAAAGTAACGGGAACGGGCGAGCGAAGCCGCGGGCGGCCGCTAGTGGTCTATAAAGCACAATAATAATATGATAAATATTTATTTTTCATTTTAGTAAATTCATTCATTTTAGTATTTTATTTTTATGCTTTTCTTTTTAATGTACACGAACCTGCCGTTATAGTCACCTCTCTAGGCTCAAAGGTTTGCTGTAAAAAAACTCTGCTCAGGTTTAAGCTCCCCTTTGTACATGCCCCCTATTTATGTTATTTTCCTATGTTTAGTATTGTGCGCAATAAAAATAAAGAATTGAGAATGAATAGAAGAGCAAATAAAATAACTATAATAAGGTAATACTCCATCAACTAACATTTCTGTTGGTCCTGGGACCCTGATCCAAAGATTTTCCTTTTTCGTATGAGGACTTACGATGTCCATGTCCTCGATATTTTTTTATCGAAAGGTAATAAAAGTTCACCTAACTAATCCTATTTTATTTTTTTCTAGCACTAAAGCCAGACAGTACCCTAAAATCGACAACTTTCAAACTATCAAAAGGAACCGATACAAAAAGACGTCATAATTCTTCAGAGCACATAAACACGAGCGCCACCAGCGACAATTCCTTGAACTACGGCAGCCATCATAGTCTGTACAATCCGTGGTACGGCGCTCAGAAGTACAGGCATTCTAGTTTGGATGTCAGCTATTCCGAAGATTCTAATAGCTTGAAAAGTAACAGGTGAGACGATACTGAAGCTTTATGAAAGGTCGCCCCCTTATATCACTACCACCAGTAACCAGTTTTAATATAATCGGAACATGCAACAAGACACATCCCTAGAGTAAAAGAAGAAGGATAAGATGGCGTCTTCCGTAGTTGTATTGTTTGCCGTGTTATAAAAGTAAAACAGAGTTGCAGCTATAATCATCATTATGAGTCAATGTCAATAGAAAACGTGGAGGATGGGCGGCCATTTTTATACTGGTTTAGCTATACTCAGTTTAAAAAATAGACCGCAATTTGTATGCGTTCCACGAGAGCAAACCCGGACGCATATATGCTAGTTTTCAACATGACTGACTATTATTATTTATTTATTCATTTTACTAGATAGTATGCCAGTGCTCTCAAACGGCGAAGGAGAACATTGTGAGAAAACCGGCATATCGTAGAACCTAAAAAAGTTCGAAAATATGTGTCAAGTGCACGAAAAGAGCCTCTTTGAGGCGCATTTAAAATCCTTTCACCACACTTGGTTCGAAAGAATCAGTGACTCGATAAGAAGAACTAGATAGTAAATACATAGTAAAGTGTCTGTTTTCAGTGAAATAGGAGAAGATCGCATTCAAGGAAGAAGAGCAGACAGAGAAAGGAATCGTCGTGATTCTTCCGGGTCAGATTCTGATTGGGACAGACAGGTACGGTTGTAGGCAATAAATATTCATATTCATTTATTTATTGCTTCAGGTGTGAGAGCACTGGTCTAGTGGTAGTGGCCCCGCCTTCCGATCCGAAGGTCGTGGGTTCAAATCCACTCGTGTACCAATACCAATGAGTTTTTCTGTCGAAAAATATTTGTGCACTATGCCAGTACTCTCAAAACGGTGAAGGAAAACATCGTGAGGAAACCGGCGTGTTGTAGAACCTAAAAAAGTTCGAGCAACACGTGTCAAGGGTTACGCAAAAAGGGCCCACCAGCAGCCTGCTTGCGGAATAACCTGCCCGCACATCAAGTGCGCATGATAAACTTGCCGGTCTTGCTTCAGGCTCAGGTGTATTGGACATCAGCTTTTCTGCTTTCGTAGAGCGCATCTCTTTCTGTCGCACACTACGCTCTATGAAGCCGAAATTTGCCGATGTGCAATATGTGTTGCCTACTACTATAAGGTAATTCAATGATGAAAACTCAAATGCACGGTCCAAAAATGAAGATGTTATAATAATATTATTTATTTTTAGGATGGCAGCCGAGCAAGTGGTAGCATTGATATGTCGGACATAAGAAAATCGTTGCTCAATGACATTAACCAAGTGGCAGTACAAAGGTGAGTTGAGTACAGTATAATATTGCCTCACAACCTAACTATACCTACCAGCCGAGACTTTTAAACAACTTTCTCACTCGTATTATTTTTTTTATATTTTGTACTGACCACAAAAATCAGGGGAAAGTTCTAAATTAGTTTTTTTTTTAATAACATTGAATATATCAAATAGACCCCCAATATTCTATCATTACCATATTAAAATAATAGACAGTACTAATACATTCAAAACTAAATTAAAAAAGCTTTTGTTGAAAGTGTTTATTCCATTGATATTTTTTATAAATAATGACATTTCTAATATTGATATTTGATTATGTGAAATTGAATTTTGTATAATTATTATTTAATTTGTGTTTTTTTGATTATTTCTCGTTTGTCTCTTCTAATTGTATGCACATAATTCAAACATGATTGTATGATCGTTCATGAATAAATGATATAATATAATAACTTTTACCATGATCATTACATCATTAATGTTGTGTGGATTGTCCATAATATTTATTTTTACAGAATAACAGCAGGTGACGAGAACGTTCTATTCCACTTCGTCCAGCTTGAATCAGACAGGGGTATTCTGATCGCGCCTGTGGCTACCATAGAGACGCAGGCCAACAATGCCTTGTACTCTTACATATTACGAACTTTCCGGAACGCTTGCAAACGAATTCATGAGATACTACAGCATAGTATTAGGTAAATAATTAGTCTCCTACACCTAATCTAATTGTGTAGAAATCAGCGTTTTATTTTTGCAATGAATAAGCTCGTCTTTTGACAACATCACCAGTGATTGCGTATATTTTGTTGCAATCAAAACCTAGTTGCATCTGTGAATTTTGACATGAATTTGAACTTCGATTGCGATAAAAAATAGATTGAAACAAAACTCATCAAAAAACATGTTTTTCTGAATGGAACTTCTAGAACCAAATTTTATGAAATTTGAATGGGACCAATTCAAATTTCATAAAATTTGGTTCAGTAGTTTGGCCATGAAGTCGGTTTCACAAGTTTTTTATCCTTATATTTTTTATATTGTTTTGTTGGTGCCGTTTAAAGTTCAAAAAGCGCAGCTTGATACGCATCGTACAGTTAAAGGCAATAAATATTGCACATCGGCTGTTCTGCTTTCGTAGAACGCTATCTCTTTCTGACGCACACTACGCTCTATGAAGCCGACATTAGCCGATGTGATATATTTGTTGCCTACTACTTCCAACTATACTTACAAAAATCAAAACTAACTAAGATTAAAATATTGCTTGCCACAGGTTCAAAAGAAACCACGCCCCATGTAACCCTCTGAACAAGATCCTAGTCGCTGTCAAGGAACATGGAATGCTGTTCCAGGCGCCCGCAGACATCTTGCTGCAATGCGGCCTTAACAAGAAGCATACAGAGACATTCCAGTTCTGGGTTGTTGGGTAAGGGTCATTCATATAAAGCCTGTTTCAATGAGGAGAAAAGGCTGCCTTCCTGGCAGCCTTTGCGCAGCAATTCCTTGCTGCGTAGTTTCTCCTTGAAACAAACGAAGCGGTATCAAAACGAAACTTTTTGTAGATGGCAGCAGGAGCTCGGACCCATATTTCAACCGCGCATGACAAGGAGTTTCGATACTGCTTTGGATAGCTGTTAGTCGGTTGCACGCATGCACTGTTGCTCTGCACATCAGTCGATGATGCCGCTATGTAAAATGAGCAAACGGCAGTGATCCTCGCCATTGGGCTAATTGCTTGCCTTTGGAATAGTTAAACCTACTTCAATAGTATGAGTCTAAGTTCGCCGTTACGCTTTTGGTACGACATACTTAACATACATTTTTATGGGCCTATATCGTCCAATTGGTGTGCTTTACAAAATGTGTTTAATTAAAAAAACATACTCATATCTGAAAATATTCAATTATTGTATTTGTTTTGTTTAAGGCGAGTCTTCAGCGAGCCAGAACCAAAGGAGCTGTTTGTGTGCTACCACGAATCGGTGCCACAAGATCTTACCGAAGTGGCGTATTTGCTGTCCTATTTAGAATATTAGCATAATTTCCTAAAGTGATTGTATCAGTATTAAAAAAAATTGTGGTTAAAAAGTATTCAATTATTTTTATATATGTGTATATCGCAATCGTTCCTCCTTGTCAAAGATATATTTCAATTCGTTTTTTTCAATTGATCACCATCGCCAGCGACCTAGGTGTGCGCAGGCCTTTGGTGCGTGTCTATGGCTCTAACGGGAAAACGGAAACATTGTTCTAGCACAGACTATACTTACTAAAATGCGTATCCGGTTCACTACCGCCATCTAGGATGCTTCTTTTTTCCTTGAAAGAAATGCTTGAAAACGCTTCTATAACGATTCCTAGATGGCGTTGCTTGTACGCGGGCCGAACGAGGCTATGGAGTATTAACTGACCTAACTATATTGTATTTTTGTTCAATTGCTTCTTTTTCAGTAATATTGTTTTAACTTTAGAGCATTCAAAATGAACAGCATTTTCTGTTTGAAGGGTTTGAAGATATTACAAAACTATTAACTATTGCCATCATTTAGAAAACTATGATGCCTGATTTTTTAGTTTGTTCGTTCAGTTTTCGTTCTTTCCGTTCTATTTCATTCAGCAATTATGTGTGACCAGACTCAGTATTTTTATAATTTGTCGGGATTTTTTTAAATACCAGTATTTTGTAGGTTGCTGGAAGTCGGTATTTAGGAGTGATATTTTTGATAAGCCCAAGGTAACATGGTGGTTTTTATCAAATTCATATTGTTCAATTTCGATGGAGTGTTTTCCATCGAGTTGTTTGATTGGAGTGCACAGTCAACAGAGTGAGACAAAGCAAAAACTTTATAGATATAATCGTTGATGAAGACAAAATTTTAAACTTGTGGGGGTCTGCATTCCTGATGCCCAAGTGGTACAGTCCGGCAAGTATAACTTGGCGCGGCTGTGCGCCACTGTGTTCAATGTCAGTGTTGCCACTGCACAGAAGATGACGCGAAATATGGGAAAAAAATGAAATTTAGTTCAATGATTCACGGATTTACTTGAGGAGTATTATGATAACAGACCGAGAGCCCAAGGACGTCAAATCTTCGTCATTTTATTATTAGTAGTATTTATTTAATTTTCTTGCCTGTCTTTGTATTAATAGAAATATTAAAACATAGATGAATACTGATATGTATTTAACTACGTTAGAATTAGTGGTGAGACTGTTGGGGCTCGACCAAAATAAAACAGTTTTAGATAGTAGGTACCTACATTATTTATTACTAGAATATTGTGATCTACTAGATGATCTTCTAGATCTTCCAATTCCGAGTCTTTTTCTTTTTTTTCCTGGTGTAACAATTTTTGACGAGGTAGCTTCCGTTTGTTTGCCTTCTGCAACAATTCTTTGAACAGAACGTTCAGAAATACCTGAAACAAAATATGTGTTAATTTAGGTAACCATGAAATTAGATTAGGTAGGTAAATTTATAAAGTTTGCATAGCATTATAATTATATGTCATCATTACCTATATACAACCACATTTTATTTAACCACATATTAGACATAAACATTTCGTTATACCCACGGGTAATATTTACGTGTAATGTTGACAACACTCACCAGTCATTGCCGCCACTCTTGCATTTACGAATTTTAATGGTATAATCGGTTCGTTCTTTTCACATTCCTGTGTACAAAACGAATTTACTTTTATAACTGCTTCTCTTGTACCACTTTTTATCACTTTAGGCATGATGATAGCACAGTAGATAACAAAATATTCGCAACGATGTTTAAAATGAACTCGGAAGTGTCAAAGTGAATTTTCAAGATGGCCGTTTTAGTTCCTCAAATCGCCACCGCCAACTTATACTTGTGGCACTGTATGGTTCTATCAAGCTATGATCAAAAATTTTTTTTTCAAAAAGTAGACAACATTAACTGCCTCATCTCATAAGTCATAAGTCATGAATAAATTGCAATAGTCGTGAATAATTTACAACTCGCTCTCCATGGGAGTTGCAGAAAAGGGCCTCTGGGTCTGGTGTGTGAGTTGTGTGACCCAGCTTTTCTCGTAGGAACAATGATCCCTGGGTCGCGGGGCTCAGCCATTTTGTGCTCCACTATTACCTCAATTTCCTTTCCTTCTTTCACTTTCAGTAAGTTATGTAGGTACACATGCACGCAAAAATATATAAATCACTGTCTTACGTTCATTGGGATGATGATTTTCTAATAAAATATGTTAAAAAAACTGAGTTACCTATTTTATTGGTGTATTTGCCGTGCAAGTTGGTAGTAGTATATTTTTGATCAGTATTTTTTTAACCTGGTCACACTACGGCTCTAATTTTGGAAGTTGTAGTAAATTTAAAAAAAAAGTTCTGTCTATGGTAATTTGTTGTATTGTGCACGGATATATTAGCGTTTTCATGAGTTGATCTAGTGATTTTCCGCTATCTAACGATTCGGAAGGATGAAATCAGCCTATTTCTTCTTTCTCCGATGAATCCAAGTGTTTTCCGGGTGTGCAAGGTTTTGATTTTGATGTGAGCTATGATTACAAAAATGCAACCTCAAGCCAATGTTGCCGTTCCGCAGTCTGTCACGACTCAACCGCAGTCCCAACAAATTGTCGGTGTTCCCACTAATGCAGTGATCCTCAAAATGTCTGATATACAGCAGATATCTACCGTCGGTATGTATTTTTAATATTGTAATTTTGACCAAGGGCATTGGAATAAAATTCGGAAATTTCCTGTAGACATCTCGTTCACAAGTTTTTGTGACTCCCTCGATGCATCGCTTCTTGCACTCTGAGGAGGCCACAGAAAAGCTGCAAAACAAAATTCTTCAACAGGCAGATATTTACAATCAGAAGATCCGTAGCATTATCATATTGCATTAGCTTTTGTTCTACAGGTCTGTGTAGCTTCATGCAATAGGTTAGATGTCATGGTATTTCACAAATATATTCAAGACTCACATGGTTAATACTAGTATTTTCAAGCATTGGCCACAATTACTTATCCTGCAATTATTTCAAGATAAATAGTTGTTTTACTAAGCCATGGGAAGAATACATGGTCCATCTGATATTATTTTTCAATTGATTATAACACAATGCATTGTAGCTGGCTCAGAGGGGACTTAACAGTGTGCAAATGTAAAAAAGACTGCCGAAATTTTGAATCAAAAACACAAGTAGCCTAAATTTTGATTGAGAACTGAGAAAAATTACCAAAAAATATTTTTTCTTTTCATTTTTTTACACATTTAATGCTGCTGAAATGGTGAAAAAATCAATCTTGAAGAAACTACCATGTATTGATTCATATTTAAAGCTTGCAATTGTAGTTTTTATTTCCACACCTGGCAGTAACATTTTTCAATTGTTCCAGTGAAAATTAGTATTTTGCTTATGTGGGATGTGGATTCCTTGAGGGTGGATAGCTTCCTCCAGATAGCTCCATAACTACTATTCTTTGTAGTAGTAAATATGCTTCAAATCATAATTGCATTATTACCCTACCTGTAGCATTAGAACTAGGCTTTTTTCTTTGTAATTATGCACTTGAAATGGAGAGCACTGGTGGTCTAGTGGTAGTGGCCCCGCCTTCCGATCCGAAGGTCGTGGGTTCAAATCCGCTGGTGTACCAATGAGTTTTTCTGTCGAAAAAATTATGTGCACTATGCCAGTACTCTCGAAACGGTGAAGGAAAACATCGTGAGGAAACCAGCGTGTTGTAGAACCTAAAAAAGTTCGAGCAACACGTGTCAAGGGTCACGCAAAAAGGGCCCACCAGCGGCCTACTTGCGGAAAAACCTGCCCGCACATCAAGTGCGCATGATAAAACTTGCCGAACTTGCACTTGAAATGAAATCCTAAAACCTCTTTAGGTCTCCTTGAGCTTGCCCATCGGGAATACCAAGCTGGTGACTATGAGAGTGCGGAGCTCCACTGCATGCAGCTGTGGAGACAGGATGGCACCAACACGGGTGTGCTCTTGCTACTGTCTTCCATCCACTTCCAGTGCCGTCGGCTGGACAAGTCGGCTCAGTTCTCCACGCTGGCTATCAAGCAAAACCCACTTTTGGCTGAAGCTTACAGGTAATTTGACATATTGATTTGTAACAGGTTCTGGTAACAGTTAAATAATGTGTGCCACTCATTCAGAAACAATAGGCAAAATAGTTTCTTGGTATTAAATAAATGTTGTCCACCAGGATTGCCGATACAATTGACAAATTACACCGTTCGATCCGACTTGGCGAAGTTTGTCGATCTTTGCCAAAGAGATGATTTACCTACACAGTGGTTTTCTATCCCAAAACAAACATGTTGCCAAATTGGCAAATTCATCATCCTCACTTGGTGCCAGTTTTCCGCAAATATGCCGCTGGCGGGCCCTTTTTGCGTGACGCATTACACGTCTTGCTCGAATTTTTTTAGATTCTATGATACGCCGGTTGTCTCTCGATATTTTCCTTTACCGTTTGAGAGTACTGGCATAGTGCACAGAAAACTCGTTAGCACACAACAGGATTTGAACCCACGACCTTAGGATCGGAAGGTGGGGCCGTTACCACTAGACCACCAGTGAAACAAGCTTGTTATCATCTGAAAATTTCTCCATCCAGTAACTTGGGCAACGTGTACAAAGAGCGAGGCCAGCTACAAGAGGCGCTGGAGAACTATAGACATGCAGTCCGCCTGAAGCCAGACTTCATTGATGGGTACATTAACCTGGCTGCTGCCCTCGTGGCTGCGGGTGACATGGAGCAGGCGGTACAAGCTTATGTCACAGCCTTGCAATATAATCCTGTAAGTGCTTTATTACCACTATCCTAATCTAATTCTATGTGAAGGAATAACATCTGCAATGATGGCAAAAAAATTGCAAATTCATCCTCTGCACTTGGTGTAGGCAAGACTGGTTTTCGCAAGTAAGCCTGTTGCGAAAACGAGTAAGTGTCGCAAGTAAGTGTTGTTCGAATTTATTTATGACACGCTAGTTTCCTCACGATGTTTTCCATCACCGTGAGAGTACTGGGCATAGTGCACATACATTTTTCGAGAAAAAACCTCATTGGTACACCACATGATTTGAAACCACGACCTTACGATCGGAAGGCGGGGCCGTTACCACTAGACCACGAGTGCTCTCTCTGCACTGTTGTCCCGCGATGGAGTGTATAAGTAGTAGAAAAGGAAAAGAGTGACTAGGTTGGGGTATAGAGCCATGAGCTTTGGCAGCAGGTGGTGAACAGGAACAGTTTTAAAAAACATTATGGCATGTCATGTTTTTATGGTTACCTCAAATCAGCAGAAGTGGAAAGTTTATTAACATTATTTCTGCCATTCACTACTGAACATAAGTTTTATTTCCAGATCCACAGATTTTTATGAAACAAATTTTATTAATAAACTTGGCAAGTCTAGCTTTATTCTTGAACTTAAGATGGAACAAGTTTAAAGGCTGTGTCCTTGACAATGTTCTTTCAACTAGAGTCTAGCTAGACAAACTAGATATCAAATTTCAGCTATAACTACGCCTCTTGACATCTAAGGTATCCTGTAACCTTGAAATGAAGCCATCTGGTTTATTTCTTGAATTTCTGGAGTGCTAAGCGGAATGAATCCTGGTAATAAATTAACATTTTGATTCCCTGGTAACACAGGGAATCAAAATGTTAATTTATTACCAACTAGAAGACGACCATCGTAACTTGGCAGGTCTGAATTTAGCCGTTTAACAAATCTTCCATCCTTTATTGGTGGTTTTTGCACAAACAGATTACTTCAGGCTGGCCAAGTTACGCAGGGCGAACTGTTCACGAAAGAAGCCTCTTAGAGGCGCACTTAAAAACTTTCACCACACTCGGTTCGAAAGAACCAGTGACACGATAAAAAGAAGAAAAAGAACGCGCTCATGTACGATTAAGGGGCTGACTGTCGTTGATGACCTTATCACTGGCTCACTTTGACCTTTGGAAAGATATACATTCACTAATGCTATTAATCGAAATCTCGAGCAACTTATATTATGTTCAATCCGATTGCACTGAGTTTAGCAAAAAAAACTGTGGTCCTAACATCTTGGAAAACCAGTTGGGATAACTTTTAAGTAGAAAAACTTGTTAGGATTAAAATCTTTTTTTGTTAAACTGTGTCGAGAAGTTGTTTTACGGTTTTCACCGTCTTAATATCGAATTTATATCACCAGCTGTCTCACACCTGACACCTTTAAATAGAACATCATTTAATCATGATGTCAATTCTGTTTTAATTTACGACAAGACTCGTACGCGAATTTGAAACCGAACTTCAAGGTATTACAGATCATTATTCAAATAATCGCGCGTAATATAAGCATCTAGTAATAAACTTGATAATGCCACACATAAAAAAAAATACTTAAATGGATAGAAAGTACCAAAAAAACCAATGATGCGCAAATGCCCCTATTTAGGCACCGGAACTCGCAAGTTTCATGGTCAATGGAAATCATAAGTTTCATGTACTTTCTGACAATTTGTACAATTTTTTCTGATTGATTCGGAATCAGCATAACTGCGGTCTGCATCACGTAGGGGTCCTGTTGCCATAGGTATCATTGGGTCTCATCGTTGTATCAAGTCTCAATCAATCTGAGTGTCGGCTCCCGTAATAATATAATGTTGTAGGTATATTTAATTCATATAACCTTGATCGTGAATGTCAACAACTAGTACTACTTATGTATGTAGGTAGGTATTATAATTTCCTTGTTCTCGCAATCACCTATTGTTATGTTCTTACTTATGTCACCACTTTGTGAATTCGGTCGGTAATATTCCATACCACACTTGCCTGTAACAATTAACAATAGATGGTTTGATCAAATTAAACTTCATAATCCGATTCAAATGTTATATGATTATGATTTGTTACTTATATGAATTATACGTTGAAAATCAAATCAAAAGTTAATTAATCAAGTGTTGTGGCATAAAAATTGGCTGCCACTCAGCATAAACTACCATTTATGGCCGGCACACATCTAGGCGAAGGCTATGGCTATCAGCTGAAACTTTGTGTTTGTTTCAGCTGATCGCCATCGCCATCACCTAGATGTGCGCAGGCCTTTACACTTTCAAAAGTCGCTATTACACAATGACAAAGCACTACTTAGGGCTCACCGACAATCTGAAATTTCATAAAAATATGTTAAGAAATCAGACTAGTTTTTTTCCTAGAACTGCCTTATAAGGGCTTATACATACAAGCTTCTAAGTGCCTTAAATGTATAGGCGCATGAGCGATAAAGTGTTTGAAAGTCTTGAGTTTTTTGTGGTAGCTAGCAGGATAGAAATGTGTAAGTTGGTTAGAAAGTAATGTAGCGTGGAAAATAGGCGGCAAGTCTTGATTATTAGCTAATGCTGCCTTCCTACGGTGCGTGGTTCTGCAGATCATCACGCACAGCCAACGACGACGCACGGCAACGCACACAGAAAGGGTTCCTGTGCTACCGCGGTAGCACAGGATCCCTTTCCCATGGTGTGTCGTGCGAGCTGATCCGCCTCCGTGCGCGATATCACACACCGGTGGGAAGGGGCTATTAGGCAGGTTCATAATTCGCGTGTCAAAGCATTTGGCCGGTTTTTTTTATAACCACGATAATAAAATGGATAAGACTGTTGATTGTATCAATGACGCTAAGATAAGAATGAGCGAAACTAAGACACGCTTTTAAATAGATTCTGTACCCCGAGTCCCAGTTTTGTCTACCAAATGTTGTTTTCGTGTGAGCACGTGTCTCTCTTTTGTATGGAAAATTTATGAGACAAAAACTCGTTTGGATTGTTTCTACGTCACGTAGTTTTGCTGTCTCATTTTTTCTCCATACAATAGAGAGAGACAAATAAGCGAAACAAAAACAACATTTCGTAAACGAATGAAAGAAAATGCTAGTTTTTATTGACGCCCCGCGGACGAACAAAGCACACACAGACATTTCAAACAAACGTAAGAAAAAGTATACACAATAATGACGTAACGGGGTTTTTAGGGTTCCGTAGCCAAATGGCAAAAACGGAACCCTTATAGATTCGTCATGTCTGTCTGTCTGTCTGTCTGTCCGTCCGTATGTCACAGCCATTTTTCTCCGAAACCGTAAGAGCTAGACTGATGAAACTTGGCGAGTAGATGTATTCTGTGAACCGCATTAAGATTTTTACATAAAAATAAAAAAAAAACTATAAATTTCGGGGGTCCCCATACTTGAAACTGAAACTCAAAATTTTTTTTTTCATCGAACCCTTACGTGTGGGGTATCTTTGAATAGGTCTTCAAAAATGATGTTAAGGTTTCTAATATCGTTTTTTTCTAAACTGAATAGTTTGCGCGAGAGACACTTCTAAAGTGGAAAAAAGTTGGTCCCCCCCCCCTCTAACTTCTAAAGTAAGAGAATGATAAAACTAAAAAAAATATATGTTGAACATTACTATGCAAACTTCCAACGATATTTGGTTTGAACGAAATCTAGTCAGTAGTTTTTTTTTTATACGTCATAAACCGTAAACCGCAATTTACCTTTCGACGAACTACAAGAACCTTATTATGTTACATCAAGTAACATAATATAAAGGTTCTTGTAGTTCGTCGTGCTACGGAACCCTTCATGGGCGAGTCCGACTCGCACTTGGCTGCTTTTTTAACGATACTATACCTATCATGGTCAAAATGTCTACGCACGCTCAAATACTACCATTTGCATTCATGAATAACTAACAGACAGAACCCCTGACCAATGTAACGTTTTGTAGGGGTTAGCCGCCACAGTTTTGATTCCAGAAAAACACTAGCAAATTAAATATACTAGCAAATCTTCTCTATGTTTGTAGTTAGTTTAGGTAAGTCTTGTAGTAGTAGAGCTCTTTGTCAAGGGCTCGTCCGGGGAAGTGAAGCAGCATAACTGTGTCTCGGTTTGAAGGGTGCCGGTGAAATTACTGGCACGTGAGGCTGAATATCTGTATGCCTAAAGTTGTAGGTGCATCTACAGGACAGTGCATCGTAGGGCACGTTCCTGACGTCCGTGACCGTGAAAAAGGTGACTGAAATTGACCTTATTGTTGCAGGACCTTTACTGCGTGAGAAGCGACCTTGGCAATTTGCTCAAGGCCTTAGGACGACTCGACGAGGCGAAGGTAAACCACAAAACATCGCATCTCTCGTACGCTCCGAAGTAAACAGGATTCTATGTAACTCTCTTTTATATACTGTCAAATTAGCGTACTCTCCTATTGCGAAGCGTAGATTGCAATTGCGTAATTGGTATTCGTTGATTCACTATTTCATTCCAGCAATATGATTCGGCATTGGACGCTTGTACTGCTCGTTTAAATTGTATTCTGTGTCGTATACACGCGTCTAATGCCGACTCGAAAGACAAAGCTGGATCCAAACATTGGATCTATGAAAATCGGCGAAAAAGCGTAAGCGTTCTTGTGCATTGATAACGCGATCCAAACATTACATTTTAGCAACTGATACTTTGGGAAATTTTCATAAAATTGGCAGATTGATGGCACGTGATGATGATGTAACCAGCGCCAGTAATATTTACTTGGACCAAGGCCATGGCCGCTAATAATTTTGTATCTCTACGAATACTTATCTTTAGCTCGTAATAAATGAAGACGCGTCCGTTTATCTTCAAAGCGATAAGTGTTTTTGAAATTATTTTTGTCTATGAGACCACACACGGGTTTTTAATTTGAATCGGTTCATATATTTATAATGTTCTCGCTTGTTCGATCATCGGAGTCGTATTGCTACAAGTCGATAAATCAATTCATTGTATTCAGCTCCGCTGTTTATACAAAACCGTCAGCCAAAATCAATATTTTCCACTTTTAATATAATGTAATGCTTTGGATCGCGTAAACAACGCACGATCTGTGGTTTCAACTTTATAAGAGTTACTAACACTCATCACCATGAATCATTGAAGTTGGAACTATCAAGCAAAACAAGGTTGGAAAACAAACTTAGGTTATTTCCGCTTGTAGTTTTCCAATGTTGTTGTTTTAGTTGAATGGTCGTAAAATATTTGATGAGTGTCGAATATTATACGACAGCATAGCGTCAATGTCGATAAAGTCTTCTGTACAACATTACTGATTTTAATATTAATTAGTACCATGCAAATAGGCTGGTTATATTTCAGAAGCTTCTAGATATAGCCTTTACATGAATATGAATGAGAATGTTGCACGGAAGATTTTAAAATACGAGTGTATGCTAATTAACATTACATAAGAACAAACACTATTATAATACAATACAAACCATCCTGTTTCCTTCATCTATTATCTAGTTATTTTGATCTGTGCTTGTAGTGTTTTCTTACTTTATCGAGGATCAAAATTATTTAGTAGCGTGTTCATTTTAGTGGGATGAAGTAGAGAGTTTATTTTGTAACATAATTTTGTCATACTTTACGTGCCTGTCCGGAAACTCGGCTCGGCGACGGCTCGAGTTGGCAATGATCCTCACATCATGATAATTTGATTTGCAAATGTAAACATTCGGGTGTAAGTTCTAGTTTGACACAAAATCAACTAATTCTGTTATATTTTCACAAGGTATTGTCTGGTAAGACACGTGTAGGTGTGACCGGTGGTGTATCTAGCTGAATAACGGTTGGTAGCTCGCTGTGCCGCCATCACGGTGACGTCGCGTGCCGCAGGTAAAGTGGACAAGGTTTGACAGAACTATACGGACAGCTTTAACTCGGATAGTGCAATGCTCTTTCACTTATCTCATTGTCGTGATCATCGATCTCCTCATCGACTAGGAAGTGGAAGCGATTCACTCGCCGACCGTTGGATTGCATTTCGTTCGAAAGGTGCCGTCGTTGCACCGTCGCCGCTCGTTTACATTTCCTACTGATGTGTGGCATTTGGCGTAGTGTCTTCTCCCTAGGGTGCATTTGGCGTAATACTCTGCTGACGGAATTGGAGTCTGGGCATCCGACGTTCGATCGAGCGATCCCCAGGCATCACTCCAGCTGAAGGTGTAATTACATGCAATCGGCGTAACGACAAGTTCAAACACTCACCTCTCGGACAAGTGTATACTCTAACTCTGTATCTAACATGTCATTTTTTGGTGTGTTCAGGCATGTTATTTGAAGGCCATCGAAACTAGGCCGGACTTTGCAGTGGCATGGAGTAACTTGGGATGCGTTTTTAACGCGCAGAGTGAAATCTGGTTGGCGATACATCATTTCGAAAAAGCCGTTGCCTTAGATCCCAATTTCTTGGACGCATACATCAATTTGGGAAATGTTCTCAAAGAAGCCAGAATATTTGACAGGTAAATGAACAAAATTATACCGTGAAACCATAGAAGCATAAATAAATTCACACTTCAGTTAGCACCTATCCCAAATAATGTATAAAGAGTGTCATTCTATTAGTGCACACTCGCTAATAACAATTTATTTCCTCAGGGCCGTGGCGGCTTACCTGCGTGCGCTGAATCTATCACCCAACAACGCCGTGGTCCACGGTAACCTAGCCTGCGTGTACTACGAGCAAGGACTGATCGACTTAGCCGTCGACACATACCGACGGGCTATAGAACTACAGCCCAATTTCCCAGACGCGTACTGTAATCTAGCTAACGCACTCAAAGAGAAAGGCCAAGTCGCCGATGCCGAAGAATGCTATAACACTGCCCTTCGACTCTGCCCGTCTCACGCTGATTCCCTCAACAATCTAGCGAATATAAAACGCGAGCAAGGGTACATAGAAGAAGCGACGCGATTGTATCTGAAAGCGCTCGAAGTTTTCCCAGAATTCGCTGCGGCTCACAGTAACTTAGCATCTGTTTTGCAACAACAAGGCAAGCTCAATGAAGCCCTCATGCACTATAAGGAGGCGATTCGCATCCAACCAACATTCGCTGATGCGTATAGTAATATGGGTAACACGCTTAAAGAGATGCAAGACGTAGCCGGCGCTTTACAATGCTACACAAGAGCTATTCAAATCAATCCAGCGTTCGCCGACGCTCACAGCAACTTAGCCAGCATCCACAAGGACTCTGGGAATATCCCAGAAGCAATCCAGTCATACAGAACTGCACTGAAACTAAAACCTGACTTCCCCGATGCATATTGCAATCTAGCTCACTGCCTGCAGATTGTTTGCGACTGGACGGATTACGAAGCTCGCATGAAAAAGCTCGTCAGCATTGTTGCTGAACAGCTAGAGAAGAATAGACTACCGTCGGTTCATCCCCATCATTCTATGCTGTATCCGTTATCGCACGACTTCAGAAAGGCCATAGCTGCCCGCCATGCCAACCTCTGCCTGGAAAAGGTGCAAGTACTCCACAAGCCACCATACAAATTCCCTCGTGACTTACAAGGCAGATTACGCATCGGTTATGTCAGCAGCGATTTCGGAAACCACCCAACATCCCACTTGATGCAATCCGTGCCCGGGTTACATGACCGTTCGAAGGTAGAGATATTCTGCTACGCTTTGAGCCCCGATGATGGAACCACGTTCCGATCCAAGATCGCCCGTGAGGCCGAACACTTCACGGATCTTTCCCTAGTCCCGTGCAACGGCAAGGCGGCCGATAAGATATACAGCGACGGGATTCACATTCTCGTCAACATGAACGGGTATACCAAAGGCGCGAGGAACGAAATCTTCGCGCTACGACCGGCGCCCGTGCAGGTGATGTGGCTTGGGTATCCGGGGACCAGCGGTGCTAGCTACATGGACTACTTGGTTACGGATGGAGTCACGTCTCCGCTAGAACTGGCGTCTCAATACAGCGAGAAACTAGCGTATATGCCACAAACGTACTTCGTCGGCGACCATAAGCAAATGTTTCCTCACTTGTCGGAGCGTCTCATCCTGAGTGATAAGATAAAATCACACAACAGCATTGGTGGGCTGGCGGATAACGTGGCAGTTATCAATGCTACGGACCTCTCGCCTCTCGTCGAAAACACAGATATCAAGGAGATCAAAGAAGTAGTGAGGGCGGCTAGACCGATGGAGATATCTTTGAAAGTTGCCGAACTGCCGACCACAACACCGATTGAGACTATGATTGCATCGGGACAAGTTCAGGTAACCTTACATTCTTTATCTATAAACTAGCGACGCTGTATTGAATATTGAACAAATTGACCACTGAATTGAAAAAGTTGAATTTTGCCGCCCGTGCGAAGCCGGGCCGGTTCTTAAAGAGAGATAAAGAGACTATAAAACTCAAAAATGTTTTTTAAATTTGAATGTTCCTGAGATTAGTACCAAACAAATTTACCTATAATCAATCACTGAGTAAAATGCTCTTAATATTTCAGACGTCAGTGAACGGGGTAATTCTACAAAACGGACTAGCGACTACTCAGACCAACAACAAAGCCGCAACCGGCGAAGAAGTACCGCAGTCCATAGTAATCACAACGCGGCAGCAATACGGCTTACCGGACGAAGCAGTGGTTTACTGTAACTTCAACCAGCTGTACAAAATAGACCCTCTGACCCTGCACATGTGGGTTTATATCCTGAAGCATGTGCCGAACAGTGTACTGTGGTTGTTGAGGTTCCCGGCTGTTGGCGAGCCTAATCTACAGGCGACTGCGGCGCAACTTGGTAAGCCATTGGTTTTCGTAAAATAATACACAGAAAAAAAACCCGAACGAACTGAATATATCGAATTTAGTTTTATAAACCCAAATATCACACAAGATGTTGGTTTTCCATTTTATGTGATTTATCCACAGCCGTCCGATAATATTTTATTAGAAATTTCCAGAAGAATGAAATGAAAAAAAAATGAAATAAACACAAACAAAAAAACGAAATTACAAACAGGGTCTAAGTACCTATAGGAAGGTTTGGACCCGGAACACAATCTAAAGATATAAAAATTGGCTAGTTACTAGGTAGAAGAGTCCCGCGCGCCCACCCATCCTTCTGTCAGAGCTACATTGGACAGTGTTTACTCAATAGGTTTCAGCTCAACATAGATTGAATAGGACGGCAGGTAGCTACTTACCTAACGCTGATTTTCATCTGAACCATGATTCATTTTTGAGTTTATTCCATTCACTGTTTCAACTGTTTCTTCATCAACTTAGATCGGGCCGTGTTTTCCACTCGTCTCAATGTCTGCTAGCTATTTAGCAGATTGTCGCCTTACTAAGCCTCACCACTCACTAAGAGATGTTTCCAGTTAACACTAGTTTCCATTCCAGGTCTACCTCCCGGCCGCATAATATTCTCTAACGTGGCGGCTAAGGAGGAGCACGTGAGACGGGGCCAGTTGGCGGACGTGTGCCTTGACACGCCGCTGTGTAACGGACACACCACTAGTATGGACATCCTGTGGACGGGCACGCCGGTCGTCACTCTGCCGGGAGAGACGCTTGCCTCACGGTACGTTTTTTTTGACAATTCACACAACACTATCTGGCCCCAAACTAAGCAGAGCTTGTGATTCTTTTTTGTCGTGTCGATGTTTCCCATGATATTGTTTTCTTATAGGAAGCACATATGTGCTTCGCCCAGAAATGGGCCTCATTAGAGCTTGTACCAAATAGCTGATGTACTACTTATATACATTTTTTTGTAAATACATCCTTGGAATCATCCAGAGAACAAATATTTGCGTTTACTACACAAATATTTTTTTCTCGGTGGGGATCGAACCCACGACCTACGGCGCAGAAGGCAGAGCTTATACCAACTGAGCTGAGAGGCCAGTCAAAGTAACTAACTAGCTGCGCCCGCGACTTCGTCCGAGTGGAATAGTGTCTTCGGGTAGCATTTCTTATTTGCAGCGGAAAAAAACAGTAATAGAAAACTAAAATTCAGAAAACATCGTGAAAAAAGCTTGCTTGTCTACTTTTTTGCATAAAAATATGTGATTCGGTTACGGATCTGACTAAACAGTACCTTAAACTGTTAAAAGTTGAATGCTGTAAATCGAGCGAGAGGATGCGTTTTTTGTTGTCTTGTTCGCCCCAGAACCGCCCGGAAAACTATCTAGGACCGAGATATAAAACCCAATTTTGTTTTACAGAGTGGCTGCCTCTCAACTAAACACACTTGGTAGTCCTGAACTAATTGCCAGAACGAGGCAGGAATACCAGGACATTGCTGTAAGACTGGGAACAGATAGAGAATAGTGAGTATCACATTATTTGTTTGTTTGTTTGTCTGTTAGAGAGAAAATAAAGTAAAGTCTTGTTTGGTTTTAGTTGTCTGTCAACGTTGCCTGGTATTTAACGTTGTTAGACATAATATAGACCTAGACAATTATTTAT
The DNA here is from genome assembly GCA_939531255.2 of Thera britannica. Classification (NCBI taxonomy): domain Eukaryota; kingdom Metazoa; phylum Arthropoda; class Insecta; order Lepidoptera; family Geometridae; genus Thera; species Thera britannica. The sequence goes on from OW618034.2 coordinate 24,337,271, forward strand.
TTGCTTCTAAGCACAACTTATTATAAAACATAAATGGATGAAAAAAAAACATACTAATTACAATGATAAAAACAGAAGGACATAAATTATAAACTAATTTTGACATGTGTTAGATTTAAGTATTCTGTGACACCTTATTCCAGAATTTTAAAATATAATTATTTATTTCAGCCTAAAAGCAATCCGCGCAAAAGTATGGGCGGCGCGTATCGAGAGCCCCCTATTCGACTGCAAAGCCTACGCCACCGGCCTAGAGATGCTTTACGGCAAGATGTGGTCGAAGCACGCGCGAAGCGACCGTCCCGACCATTTGCAAGCAATTGACAAATAGAAACGAAAGCGGCGTAGACCTGAGAACTGAAGAATCTAATGACCATATACTTCTGTTGATATAACTTGGCTAGCCGTATCAGTAATAATTCGATGTAAAAAATCGTTTTTACGGATATATGGGTCGTTGTAATGCGAAATTTCACTGGCAAGTCCTTACATGATAAAAAGAAAGTACAAGTAAATTCCGCAATTTCTTGCAAAAGTAATGACGACTGTTGCCATTGACTGCAAATTTATACACGTTGGATTTGATACAAGTTCGATAAGTCACAAGAAGACCGCGGAATGTTGACACGGAAATTGCTTGTGTAAGTCCCCTGCAAACTTTACTGCTAGTGGAAATTTTGCTAAGTTTTATCGACAGAACTAAATCAGTGATCAATATAAACCCATACCAAACCCAGTCTCTAGAATAAACTACAAGATAAACAAATGGATGAATGTTCTACAGTTCTTAGCTAAACAGACTGCGCATAATTGACAAATCGTAAGACAATGAATTATAGTGTTTTGTTGAGTGATTTTTATCAGTGTGCTATCCTGCTATGGATAAATGCAGATATACAAAGCGAAATAAGTGCAGATATGGACTGTGATAGTTTTAAGTGTAACGTGAACGTTTATTTGTATAAACAATATTGTTAGATTCATTTGCGAAAAATTCTGAAGAGATCCTAATGTTAAAAGCTAAATTGTTAGTGACTGTCTCTATTTTTAACCAGCCTACATAATGTAGCAGTAATGTTTCTTAGCTAGTTATGAAATTGAAGTGAATGTATGTGTATCTCAATTATTAATTGAGCATCCATTCTATTTAGTGCCACATCCAGTTGTCTTCTAGTCATACAACCTGCGCTAATGTAGAATCAAATTTAAAATTATCTCTCTTTTATAGACTGTTTTTGACAATAGCTCATACTCATACTCATATTATTTATTGCAATTATTATGTTACATGGTGAGGTCTTAAAGTTAAAAATGGTAAATACATAATAGGCCCTAATGTTCAGGGCATAGCAATATTTGGAGTGGAAGCGGGCCGAAGTCAGAAGTCAGAAGAAAAATAGATAAATTAAAAGCTAGTTGTTATTTTTATATTGTGAAAGCTGCTTCTCACTTGGTCTTGAGAGGTATTTAATTATTCATTTATTGATTTAGCATCGCTATTTGAGATTCGTTTCTGAATTAGCGCGGGTTGTACCAACTTTCGTAGCTATGTTCCATAGATATTATATTTTTGTATACCATAGATAGGTTGTAATGTAATGGACGCTGCCCAGTGGTGTAAAATTAAAATTTTACGAATACTTTGAATGATAATGTAAAATAACGTCATCTGTCGACAACAAGGCACAAAAGAAACAATGTTGTTATAATGAAGGAATTCAGTTTTGTATTCGTGCAAGACAAATAACGCCAACTAAGACTACTTGTACTAGAATAGGAGGGTTTATGTATGCACAACTTATATGTAATTTATTTTGTGGGGTAACAATTTGGGTCAAAACGGGCTCTAGTTATATAATAATAATTTAAGTAGTAAGATTTAAACAATTGTATTTGTGTTTTTTTAAACAATTGTTGTAAATTTAAATTATCGCGTCATTAGATACCTGCCAAAGTCGTATACTTAGAACAGATGATATTTTTTGTATTGTAGTATGCTTGAATAACATTCATACATTTTTAGATCAATTCTAGGTTTAGGTTCCAAAAGCTGCTGAATACTTATTACCTTATAAAGACCTGACACTATTCATTATCTAGTGGCGAGAGTGCTTGTATTCTGATTATCTTTTAGAAACGCATGTAAGTAAGAGGACAAAGTATGAAAGGCGGCAAAAATTTTCCGACGAATCACGTGACCTGCGCAGAACGAAATATCATGTAGAGAATGCGCTCTGCGCAGATTTTTCACTTGCTAAAAAAAACTTCTGTCAAAACTGACAGATGCGACTAGGTTTTGATTGCAACAAAAGATCGCAATCACCCCACTGTTATATTTAGTTGAATAGACGGAGCGATGACTGGTATAAATAAAGTAGTTTTAAATATTTTTTTGTGATAGTAATAAAAACTTGGCTATGCTTATGCTTACTGGCAGTAATTATACTAGAACTCAGCGATTCTCATAGTTCGAAGCATCGAATTTATTATTAAATCATGAAATACATATAGCAAACTGTAAATATTGTATGACGGAATGAAATGATTTGTGTGTATGATGCGAGTATTACGCTAGGTTTTTTTTATTGATTTACTTATGAACTGTTATACAATTACGTAGCTGGTTAAAGACATAATTCTGAATAATGATATTAGAATAAAGCCGAATCGAATGAAAGCATTGTGAGTAACTGAATATAATGAAATTAAGATATCTATCTATCTATCTAAAAAAATATGTATTACAGAAGGGCAAGTCGCAGTTTTACTCGATCAGTTTCAACATTTCGTTTCGACTATTTGTCTCCCTCTATTGTATGGAGAAAAGATGAGACAAAATACGTTACGTAGAAACGATCGAAACGAGTTGTCTCATCAATTTTCCATACAAAAGAGAGGGACACGTGCTCACACGAAAATAACATTTGGTAGACGAAATGTTGTAAATGCACTCGGACTTGCCCTTCAGTTATGTAAAACTTTCTCAATTCCTAAATGAAAATGTTGTCTTGGACGAAGACGGTATGTTCAGTTTCAAGAGGTCTTTCCTGAATATTCTAGAAGTTACGACGACTTGTTCTAGAAATTCTAGATGTTACGATTTTATTATAAAGTAGCAGTTACAATGTTTTCGTTTCGCAATTGAGATATACGATGTTAGTATAAGTTTTGTCGATAGCGACATATCCCCGTTATTTAATAAATAGTTTTCATTGTAAATTAAATACTCATGAATACTACGAGTTGTCTTCAAATAAATACGAAGCAAAAACAGTCTTTTACTTATCCACCTAGAATTCTAGAAATAATAATTAATAGGGAACCTATAAGTATATTAATTTAAAACTCGGAAGTTTATGACGCAAAATATAAAAATTACAATCCAATACATAAATGGGACATATAGTAGAATACATGTTATGGTAAGTACCCTCATGCAACATTTTTTAGAATGAATGTTTTTAAAACTTCCGGAAATTAAAACATTTTTTGTTTTTCAGTAAGAAAGATAAACGATTGGTTCGGTGAGAAGTGTTTCCCAAAATTGGATTGATGACATAATGGTGGTGACAAGTTCCAAGAATTTACTTCGCAAAAGCAGGACTGATAAGGTTAGCCATTTTTCACTGATTAAGCTGAACTAATTAAAGACATTGTGAGCTAACAAGGAATAAATTGTCCTACTAATATTATATTTGGAACTGGAGACTCATCTAGCTTAAAGACGATACAAAGGGATCCTTGTGATACTATGAATTACTAAATTGATATGCTGAATGCTGCTGAAAATTATGAATTTCTATACCTGTTATAAACATCACTAAACAAAATTTTATCATGAAAGAGTAACAAAGCAAGGCCAAGTTTCAAATAATCATCGTGTTGTTTGTAAATAAATCTTCAATTTCGCACAAAAATATAAAAATGTGAATAGACACAAGCCTAATAAATATCTATCCGAGTTCTGTCCTCTGTCCCCCTCTCCTCGTTCGTATATTGCGAGGGTACTAAACTCAAGACAATTACTCAAAGGGGACCGCGAAAACGTCTAACCGAATCTATTAAAGTTTACGTGAGTCGGTTACGGAGGCAGCTAGATTATGTTTTCGGGCACCTACCTACCTACCTATTGTGCAACGGCTTTACAAGTGATCGATTAGTGCTGGAGCCAAGTCGAGAACAAAACTAGTCTGTAGAGTTTCTAAACTAATATCGTCAACAAAGGCACCTCCCTAAGTTGGTCCGAGAGCAAACAGCTGCTCGTCGGGCTCACAGGTGGTAATCGTCTTCGTGCTCATTCTAAAAAGATTTGAATAAAACCGTCATTACCATGTTTACTTCGTGAGTGAACAGTCTATTTGATTACTTCTTTGTTGAATCAACTAATAGCATTAATGGAAACAAAGTCACGTAACGGTTTCCGTTTTATACAGAAGGCGGAATAAGAGGGTTGGATACAATGCGGCAAAAGAACGGTGGCGGATTCGTTCGGGCGGCGCGCGGTAACGGAGCGGGCGCGCATTCATGGCATTTCATTGTACTGTGGGTACGGCACCGGCGCGGCACAGGCACGGGGGCTCGGCGGCACGGCGCGGCAGTCGCGGCCGCGCCGCCGCGGGGGAATCGCGTGCCATGTCTCCGCCGCAGCCGCGCGCACTCGCTCCACTCACCTCTCGCCTCATTGTTGTCCAAACGTTTCCGCATCGTGCTCGCGTCCGCGACACCTGAATATGCACGCGCGCGACCCACTCACCCGACTTTCATTCATCGAAATCGTGAACAAGTGACCAAAATGACATGGACCCGGTGCCTAAAATGATAATCGACGCGATATTGTTTTGCTTAGTGATGGGCGCGGCGCTTACGGAAGCGCCCGACGATGCAGATGCATGTTTCCGCGTGTCCGAGGGAGGCATGGAGTGCAACGTCCGGACGCTGTCGTCGGACAGGGACGTCGTCGGCGGCGGCGGTTCGATGCACTCGGATGGCGCGCAGCGGCTCGCCATCCGCTGCGGCGCGCTGGCCGAGAGCACGCTGCGCGACCATCACTTCGGTCGCATGCAAGGTTTGGCGGAGATCTCCATCGCTAACTGCAAGCTGCTGCGGCTGCCCGGCAACGTGTTCGAGGGCCTGCGCGGCCTCAAGACGCTCCGCATCCGCACCATGAACGACGAGTGGGGACCCACCAAGGAGCTGGACCTCTCGCTGGGTGCCTTCAACGGCCTTCGAGAACTGCACACGCTCGATCTCGCGTATAACAACATCAGAAAAATACCTTCGGACCTGTTCTGCGCCTTGGAAAATATAATAACTCTGAATCTGACGCGTAATAAGATCAAATTCGTGGACGAGCTGGGATTCGGGCACAAATGCGGCTCGACGCTGCAGACGATAGATCTGAGCTACAATGACATCATGTCGCTGCCGGCTGACTCCGAGATATTGCATCTGCGGAGGCTCACGCAGCTGTTTCTGCAAAACAACAAAATAAGCGAGTTGCCGGCCGATGTTTTCAGCGATCTGCTGTCGCTGAAACTCGTGAACCTTTCCGATAACGGCATTACTTATTTACCGGATGGATTATTTCATAATTCCAGAGAAATTCGCGAGATTTATATGCAAAATAATGAGCTGGAAACTTTACCTAAGAGAATATTTAATCGGCTGGAACAATTGCTCGTTTTAGATCTTTCGGCGAATAAATTGAGGAGCGACCACATAGAAGATGAAACGTTCGGTGGTCTAATAAGATTAATCGTGCTCGACCTGTCGCACAACTCGGTCACACGCATCGCGCGCAACATGTTCAAAGACCTCTTCTTTTTACAAATACTCAGTCTAAACAACAATACGATAGGGTTCGTGGAGGACAACGCTTTTTCACCCTTGTTCAATTTACATACGTTGAATTTAGGGCAGAACAAGCTACATGCGATCGAGGATCATGTTTTTAACGGATTGTTTATATTGAATAAGATTAATTTAAATAACAATATGTTGTCATACGTTAGCGAAAACGCATTTAAAAATTGTTCCGATTTAAAAGAGTTAGATTTAAGTACTAATAAGTTAACTAAAATACCGGAGGCCGTTTTGCAGTTAACGTTTTTGAAATCATTAGACATGGGAGAAAACCAGTTGACGGAAATAGCGAATAACTCGTTTCAGAATCTATCACAGTTGACCGGGTTACGTTTAATCGACAATCAAATTGGAAACCTTACCGCGGGCATGTTCTGGGGCTTGCCTAGCCTGCAAGTGCTCAATTTGGCGAGGAATAAAATACAGTCTATAGAGACCGAAACCTTTCAAAGGAACACGCAATTGGAAGCCGTTCGTTTGGACGGAAACTTCATTTCTGATATTAATGGAGTGTTTGTGGTTCTGACGAAATTGTTATGGCTAAATTTATCGGAAAATCACTTAGTGTGGTTTGATTTTGCTTTCATTCCAGGAAGTCTGAAATGGCTCGATATACACGCAAACTTCGTCGAGATCCTCGGCAACTACTATAAAATTCAAACCGGGTTACAAGTTAAGACGTTAGACGCGAGCCATAACCGTTTAGTGGCTCTATCGCCCATGTCCATTCCCAACAGCGTAGAGCTACTGTTTATAAATAATAATCTAATATCAAACATCGAAACAGATACGTTTTTAGACAAGACCAACTTGACCCGAGTCGATATGTATGCCAATGAGATTGAAAGCTTGGACATGAATAGTTTGCGTGTTTCGAGAGTGCCCGAGAAGCGAGCTTTGCCGGAGTTTTACATTAGCGGCAATCCCTTTCGATGCGATTGCACAATGAAATGGCTGCTGCTGATCAACTCGCTCACTTCCAGAGAATACCCCCGGGTAATGGACTTGGAAAATGTAATTTGTAAAGAATCCTACGTTCGAGGCGCGAAATATCTCCCGGTTAGCTCTCTGCATATAAAAGATTTTTTGTGCAAGTACGACAACTATTGTCCGGATGGATGTCATTGTTGTGATTTCAATATCTGTGACTGCAAAACTGTTTGCCCCAGAAACTGTTCGTGTTATCACGACTCTACCAAGAGTACGAGTGTTATCGATTGTTCTGTAAAACAGCAAAGTTTTATACCTCATGATATTCCTATCGACGCCACACATATTTATTTAGATGGAAATGTTTACAGTGAGTTGAACGAAACTGTTTTCCATTCGACGCGTAAAGCTATAGTTATTTATTTGAATGCTAGTAATATCATAAATGTTAACAATAATACATTCAGCCGCCTCATAGATCTCAGAATATTGCATTTAGATAATAACAAACTAAAACAATTACGGGGCCCGGAGTTTTCTAAGTTGAACAACTTGAAGGAATTGTATCTCCAAAGTAATTTAATTGAGTACATTTCAAATGAAACTTTTTCTCTTCTGGGAGCCTTAGAAGTTTTGCGTTTGGATGGCAACCGACTCGTGAATTACGGTCTCTGGCATTTAGACAATAATAAGAAGCTGCAAACATTAATGATCGGAAGTAACCAGTGGTCCTGCGACTGTAAGTATCTGCAGGGGTTCCTTACATACGTGTCGCAGAACGCCGAGAAAGTAGTCGATGTTCACAACTTGTGGTGTCTGAGTGAGAACTTGAACCCAGCGAAAAAGCCATTGAATTTAAATGTGACAGTTTGCAGCGAAATAAGCGACACCTCGGTGATAAGCGCGCTCTTCGTCTCCCACAATCTGCCATTATTGGCCTCGGCTCTCACTGGGTTCATGCTCATTTTATTAATATTGGCTTTAGTATTCACATTTAGATACGCTTGTAGAATGTGGCTGTATTCGAATTGCGGAATTAAACTCTCTCCTCTGACGGGTGCCTTTAAGGATTCCGATAAGCTTTACGACGCTTATATCTGTTATAGTCCTAAGGATGAAGATTTCGTCATAGAGTCGTTGGCGCGGGAATTGGAGACCGGTTATCCGTCGTACCATCTCTGCCTCCATTACCGAGACGTGCCTCAGTTCGAGGCGACGTACGCCCAGTTTCCCGACTTGGTGGTCGAAGCCACGGAGGCCTCGAGGCGTATCATAGTAGTTCTGACCAAGAATTTTATCTCAACCGAGTGGTCACAGATAGAGTTCCGACAAGCGCTACAGAAAGCGCTCAAAAAGAATCCCCATAAATTAATAATAGTCGCCGTAGGGCACATCCCACGAGATCCGGAATTGAAGTCATATTTCAAAACGGGTTTTGAGATAACGTATAAAGAGAAAAGGTTTTGGGAGAGGTTACGTTATGCTATGCCGTCGACGAAGCGGCACGGGCACAAGTTGAAGAGGCTTAATTACGGGAGAAATTCGAATACTTACACGATGGACGCGTCTGTATTGAACAGCACGTGCCAGACGCTTTGTGGCAAGTCTGCCAACTCCGCCGAGCGCTCGCCCTGCGACCGGCCGCTCTCAGAGCACATCTACTCCACTATAGATTCAGATTACTCCTCGAACGGTTACCAAGGCCGCCACCAACCGCAGTCTGTGGTGTTTCAGCACACTGTACAAACGTACCTCGTATGAATACAAAGATCCTCATAGGCGAACTAACCCTAACGACCTCTCTATTATCGATGTGTACCTATGCCTTAGACTAAGCCGTAGGCGAGCTAACCTTGTTGTATAGACGAAATTCGTCCGATGTAAATATTGTAGACCTTTGTAATCTTTCATTGTAACTTTTGTACAATAGTGATACCAAATTTTCGCATTTGAGAATGTTTGCTTCTTCATAGTATCTATTTATTACTTTTTTAAACGAGATGTTTTAAGTATTAATTGGAAAGACTGTAATATATTGTGTAGTTGTAATTAAAGTGGCTGATGTTTGTATAGATAATTAAAGTTTATAAACGATGCAAAAACAAGTTTTCATTTAAATTTCCGATAGGTAATGTTGATAAAGTTGTAAAATGGTGTGAGGCTATTGCTGTTAAAATGCATGTTTTATTCTGTTTCCAATTTAGTTTTTACGAGGTGAGGTGGAGCAGCAGCATCTGGTTCACGTAAACAGAATAAAAATGAATGAAAGCACCCGACATCTCCGCTCCGAGTGAACTTTCAGTATCGGCTCTATTATTATAAGCAGTTCGCATGCATTCGCTTTGAATGAAATGTTCATTTCCATTTGAGTTTTTCAATTTTCTCTGTATACCAATAGGCGTTAGCGGACGCTGATGTGCCAATAGAAAAGTTATTGATCGACAGCTGAATAGACGAGTCAATTGAATGAAGTAAAAGTTTTATTATTGAAAAGAGATTTCAGTATCCTTTGTGAAAGATGCCGAGGTCTTTCAACTCTTGATTGCGAATCCAATTGCTTAGCTTTTAGCCGTAGAGTTTACGAAGAGTCTTCTTTTTGAAGACGAGCTTTTCTGATTGGTTAATTGAATACTTACTAATAAAGATTGTCATCAAAATTCATGATAAAGCTAAACTTTATCAAGAGATTAACCACAAAACGTTAATATATTTAGGTTGTCACTGCGAGAGAAAATAGAGGTACTTTACCTATTAGGTACTCTCAGGAGTGTACCTAATAAGTAAAGTACCTCTATATTTTATTACAGTTCAACACAGGAAATCTGTAGGTACCGTCCCTGACACACTAATGTCTATTCATGTTTATGTGCATGAAGGTAGGGTTTATCCCAGCACAGAATAGCTCCGTTGTTCCAAACATAGCAGTGACCTTAATTTCATCTATTTGTCTACCTAGGTCATGCAGCTATTTACCTGTAAATTGCTATGATTCTGGTTCTGCTTTGTTTGTGGTTATACTTACCTGTGTTTATCTAACTGGGCCATGTCATGTCACAAGGATATAATATTTTACCTGTCTAGGAACACGCGAAAATGCGGCTATAAATATAAGGTTTTAATAGGTACACGGCTAGACTACTTTCATGTGCTATGAGCTCTTAGTTCATAATAAACTTTTTAAGATAACAGTCTCTGTATTTGAAAGTACTGCCATACAATTGAAATAAACACTAGCATTGAGTACCTCACATTGTAGTACTTATTACTATCGTGATCCAAGTCGTTTTCTCTTCCCTGTATGGCGAGGATTTCTTCCTACAACATTTCTACTCGCCACATAAGGAATAAACTTGGCAGCTTGGGATCTAATGTGATCATCCGTATGGCTACAGAATGTTAATTGCGGAAAAACCTCGCCAGAATGATAAGATCTACTCAAACTACATTGTGAAACATTGCTGTTTGGTTATTTTTTCTTGGGCTAGACAACCTCTATAAATGGAGTGTAATTTTGTATTCAGTGGTACATTTTCATCGATTTAGATTTTATTTTTGGTCAATTTAGAACGCGATGTATTAAAAATACAGTTTTACCTAACAAGTTTAAGATTAGTCTTCAATATTGCTTTGTAAACCAAACATTGCAGTACTAGTGCTTTAAATTATACTTACTACTATTCTTCACCATTTTCTTTGTGTTGTGTTTTCTTTTTCTTGGTGACCGAGTGATAAATGTGTATTTAAGTCTTGGCATCACTGCACTTAAGAGTAGGTCCAAGATCCCAGACAGACCTATAAATTAACAGAGATAGATTAAATAGTCTGACGGCAAAAAGCACAACAATGCAATAAAAGTTTGCAAGTGAACTAGAAAATGCGGCATTCGTTGCAAGTTGCAAGGCAACCATTAGCGTCAATACTTAGCCATGCATTCTTGTAGATTTATTTCTTACTTACGTAACTTACCGACCCACTTTGAGGGCCTTCTGCATAGACTTGCCATATTCATTATAACATAATATATAGTCCACAATAAAAAAAAAATACTGTAGGTACTTTCATTTCAGTTGGTAGTAGCTCTGCCTTCTGCGCCGTAGGCCGTGGGTTCGATCTCCACCGAGAATAAATGTTTGTGTGGTGAACGCAGATGTTTGTTCTCTGTCTGCATGGGTGATATAATGTATTCGATGTACTTATGTTTTTACATAATATATACAAATGTATTTAAGTATTATATCAGCTATCTGGTTCCCATACAAGCTCTCAAGATAGTGTTGTGTGGATTGTCCACAATACTTTTGATTATTATGTGCATGAGATTTCATGTAAGTAATAAGAATCGTTTCTAAAAATACCTTGAACACGAGCCATAGTTATACCTCCAACCTTGCTTTATAGTCGCGGAACGATCAAAAGTTCTATTCACGCTACGCTGCATATCCATTATAGTCCATTTACTATAAACACTTTTATTTAGGTACATGTAGTTATATTGAATTAAATAAGGCCGGATGTTCGCCGCTTCCCCAAATTACATCAACATTACCAATCCAAGATAGACCGGGAGAGCGGCAGCGGTTTCTTGCGTCATAGTGTCAAAGTAGGTTTGAAAATGGACTAACGGCTGCGGCCGGAGGGCGGCAGCGGTTTCTTGCGTCATAGTGTCAAAGTAGGCTTACAAAATTAAATGGACTAACGGCTACGGCCGTTCTCAAAATTCAATGTATGTACCTATCTCTCTTCAAAACTATCTGAAATTGTCATCATCATCATCATCATCATTATCAGCCTGAGGAAGTCCACTGCTGGACATAGGCCTCCCCTACACATTTCCAAGAAGAACGATTCTGAGCCCTTTCCATCCATCGACTTCCCGCGATCTTAACAATGTTGTCGGTCCATTTGAAAATGTACCTATACTGCTGAGTAAAATATACTTTTCTATCTTTAGTCTTTTCTATCTTTATAGGGCATAACAAGAGATATACCTATATTGAAATTGCACACAATGAAACGCTGTCAAATATCATCACTTATCGCCACCGCAGAAGAAAGAAGAAGAAGAAATAGATGTGCGCAAGGCTTTAGTCATGAACATTATTTCATAACAAAGACGTGAATTTAAAAACTATCCATCAACAATTATCCTAAATAAATAAAAGGCTATTATGTAGAATGCAACTAAACAAAGAAATAGGTTGGTACTTGGTACTAAGAGATCTGAGAGGATATCTATCGTGCCTGGGGTTCAAAGTCGTACTTTTTTCAAATGAACGGAGTCTTGTAATCTGTATGGGATTCTCAAGAAATGAAGAGAGGAACCCGTTATCAGCTCTTGGGCTACGATAACAGCATTGCTATGAAACTTGCAACTCATTGTTAAATTCTTAGGTTAAAAAATACCGTAGCGTTGTAAAGAGACTTTTAAAAGTCGTTAGCCTATTTTAAAACTGGGCAAGATTTTTAAGAACTAATATTAGAAAGAATAGCCAATAAATTCGACCACCACGATTATTTACAGAAAAAAAATAAAAATAAAAAAACTCGATACCCACCGAAAACAAATATTTGTGTAGTGAACACAGATGTTTGTTCTTTGTCTGGGTGTTATACCTAGTGTATTCTAAGTACCTATGTATTAAGTAAAATAAAATAAGTAATCAGCTGTTTGGTTCCCACAGCACAAGCTCTGCTTAATTTGCGGCTAGAATAGTCCTGTATGGATTGTCCAACATAATAATAATTATTATGTTTGAAAATAATCCATCAATAATTTATTATAATTGAACTCTGCTCGTTATTTTCAACGATAACTTCGAATTTAAGTGTTATAAATCGATGTATTTGTGAGACAAATTGGCCCCCCGCGTTTTCGTTATTGGCTAAGGGGTGCTAAGTCAATGAAGCTAATAAAAGTTCATCACTTACTTGATTTCGTGTTTGCTTGACGAGTTCCCCTTGCATATTAACGATAGTAGGGTCTTCTGTGTCACTGTTTTTAGTACAGACGAAATTATATATAAATATAAATAAACAAATATTGCAGACAATCCACACAATACTATCTAACCCCAAACTAAGCAGAGCTATACTATGGGTATGGGTACCAGATATCTGATATAATATTTTTTTTGTAAATACATACTTACAATACAATATAACACCCAGACAGAGAGCAAACATTCACCACACAAATATTTGTTCTCGGTGGGGATCGAACCCACGACCTACGGCGCAGAAGGCAGAGCTACTACCAACTGAGCTGAGAGGCCAGTCATATAATGTGAAAACGAGAGATACCTATAACTGGTAGAGCTTTGGTGGTTGGTACGACGTCTGTAAAGCGAGCTATAATTTATCAGTGCATAATAAATTGCATCACTTAGTAGTTGTTTAGTAGGTATGTAGGTATGTGGTAGGTTTTGTGTTTTATAGACTTTTGCGTGTTTTACTTTTTGGGTTTGTAGTAGTACCTACAGCTTTTTGTGAAGGGCTCGTCCAGGAAAGTATACCTACCACCACCATACCTTTTTCTGCCGTGAAAGAGCATTGCTGTGTTTCGATTTCTAGGGTGTGGGTGCCGGTGAAATTACTGGCACGTGAGGCTAAATATCTTTATTTCATAAGTTAATGGACACAGGACAGTGCATCGTGATCGTGACCTACTCGTACGAGGAAATGCTTTGTTATAGGTAATATTTACCACTTAACATCAGGTGGGCCTCATGAATGCTCTATCAGCTTGCTGTTTTAAAAATATACTGCAACTAATGGTCAGCAAAATAGATAATGTAGAGTCAACTAAAGTCAAGGTAGAGTCCACAAAAAACTACTTTAGTACAAACCAATCATAGCAATGCTCAAAGTTGCAATTCTATGATTTGATGAAGATTGATAACGAATACAATGGTATTCGTAAGTACGTAAGACTTGGTTGAAATAATTTCAGTAGAAATTGGTTGGTTTGAAGCACAGAAACGTTTGGAGATTCAAACACTCCTTGATCGATGTAACTTTACATAACCCAGCGTCAACTTGCAAAGTACTTCCATAAACGAATTGTCGCCAAGTTAAAATTTTGAGCGCAGCCCCGCCGGGGGTCCATTAAATTTATTGCTTGTAAAACGAGGAGCTAATTTAGAGTTACGTTTTATTGTGTTAGCTAACTAGTTTAGCGGGTGGCGCCATGGGTGTGCAAACGCACCATTTGGGCCTCTTAAACTAAGCCTTATGACCCTGTGATAAGGAAGGCAATTTTTACGCGAAAGGTGATTTTATTAGCCATATGTAATGTGCAGTAAAACAGTGGGGCGTTTGTTTTTACTGCTCTGCGTCATAAATAGGGTGGACGTTGTTTTAGTGTTTTGTCATTTTGGACTAGACATGTGACAATTTTATTTCTATCTCGCAACATGTTAGCATTCTATCGTATGCGCCGTTTGATTACGCTTATCTTTTGACATGTTTATGTTTTCATGTAAATTGTTACACACATGCTTCCCGCAGTGAAATCATTTGCTTACCCAATTTATCCTGAAATGTATTAGAAAGCGTTTTATTATGTAGCTGTCACGTATATTTATGAGTTTTTTGTAGGTATTTACCCTTGCCTGTCAGTCAGTCACGAAGTTTTTTGTTATCTTAGAAAGAAAAGTTACTCGTTTTGGCTTTTTTTTACTGCTATCATACATTCAAGCTACTCCTATAATGCCGACAGAAGTGATAATTTGAACAATTACGTGTGTATTGTCTTCCCTGGCTGCCTACGGACGGACAGACTTTCGGCGAAGTTTGTCGAGTTTTGCCGAAGAGGTGTCGGTTACGTGACAGTGTGACGAGTTTATTGGCTTTCCCACCTCAAAAAATAAGCTTTAAGAAGTGTTCACTTCAAAAATCAGTCTGAGAGAAGGAGATCAAGATCAAGTGGTGACCCAAAATGTTCCATAAAGGAAACAAAAGGTAAAATATGCAGGTTATTATTACAGGCGAATCTTTCATGGTGAATGAACATCGAACAAAGGCCTCCAATATTGTCGCAGCTCATTTTTCTTGCTTACGCGATTTTTTGGTTCACACACGGATGCTTCCCAATAAATGATGATGCATGGGGTACTTAGAAGTTGTACCCAAATACTTTCATGAGGAAAATGGAAATTGTTACTTTTTTAGGTGTTATTAGAATTTTGTAGCGGAATCGTAGCAGGACTACGAAAAGGAAAGTTACCTTTTTTAATAAAGCTGGTTTTTGTTGGCTTTTGTTGTTTCTTATCAGAAAACGTTTAAATTATTTATCGACTGTTTAACACAAAAATAACAGCTAAAAGCAGAACCGCTACAAAGCCTTGTACAGTCAGCGTCAAAAGAGATTAGCATTTCTGGTTTGTAAATTCCAAATACTTCTGAAACCAGCTCACTATGGATTGAAGTCTAGGCCTTAACTGTTTTTAATTGCCATATCTTTATCCAGAGAAAAGGGGCTTCATCATCAGCCTGAAGAAGTCCACTGATGGACATAGGCCTCCCTTACACATTTCCAGGAAGAACGGTTCAGAGCTCTTTCCATCCACCGACTTCCCGCTATCTTAACAATGTCGTTGGTCCATCTGGTGGGTAGGCGCCCTAGTTTTCGGTTTCTGGTTCGTGGTCGCCATTTAATTTTGAGAACCTTTTTTCCTAAAGAGCTTTGAATAACAGAAATTACCAATCTACTTTTGATACTGACTTTACCTATACGCGCTTGGTATGTACAGTTATCGCCATCTAAAAATATCAAAAAAATTGTTTATTCGTGGCCCATCACAATTTGGGCTTTTCTTAGAATTGTAATGTTTTTGTAATTTAGTGCACGTCTGGCACACGCGCCTGTCAATTGCAAACATTACCATATTACTTCATACGCATATCAAATTAGACTTGTTTACCGAGAACGTATTTTATTACCCTCAAATATTATTTAAATTATTATTAAAATATTATAAGTAGTAGTAGAGCTCTTTGTGAAGGGGTTTCAGTTTAATATACCTACTAGAAATACAAATCATTGTAGTCAAATACCTACAGCGCGAGAGAGCACTGTAAGGCCAACATGCTCTCTCGCGCTGTATTTGACTACTAAGTGGTAGTAGCGGCACAGCCTTCCGATCATAAGGGCATGGGTTCAAATCCAATCGCGTACCAATGAGTTTTTCTACCCAAAAATGTATGTACACTATGCCAGTGCTCTCAAACGATGAAGGAAAACATCGTGAGGAAACCGGCACATCGTTGAACCTAAAAGTTCAAAAATACGTGTCAAGTGCATGAAAGGAGCCTCTTAGAGGCGCACTTACAATCTTTTCACCACACTTGGTTTGTAAGAATCAGTGATACGAGAAGAAGAAGCATAATACAACGTTTATACACGTTCCATGTGTCTTTCACGTCTATATCCGTTGGGATCCTTCAGCTCTTTATTCATAGTATCTTCCTATCCTAGTACATCATACAAGCAACCTTCGTGTGAATAGGTTGTTGGCGTAAAGGTAAATTAGATTGAATAGATAGAAAGTTCTCTCTATAGAGTTAACAAGCTAACTTTTCGTTCCAGTGACCACGACCTTATCTCGTTCAGTCGCTATGAAATAAATTATAGTTTAAAAAACTAAAAAAAAAAAACGCTTTTATAACTAGTTGAACTAAAAAGTTAAAAATAAAACTGTAATAATCAATTGAAAAAATTATATTATTGTACAAAAAAGCGTGGGGTGCTTTTTGTACAATAATTTAACTTTTTAGTTCAATTAGTTATAAAAGCGTTTTTTTTTAGTTTTTTAAACTATATTTTTTTTTTACTTTTTTTTTTTTTCATTTTATTGCATTGTCATCGACCTTTGACAGGTGTGCAAAGTTTGAATCAAATCTGATCGTTCAAAGTAGGACAAAATCTAGCTCAAAGGGGTCGGTTACATACAAACTTACATACAGGTGAAGCTAATAAAAGCGTTATTAAAAATACAGCGGAATTAAGAACCTCCTCCTTTTTTGGAGTCGGTTAAACATAATTTACTTCTGTATGAGAATGGATCATAATACCTACCAATAACAGTTTTTAAAGCTTTGACTGAAAGTAAATGTGCCTATAGTTTTATCAAGGCATGAAGATAAAGGACTGGTTAGAAAAATGTAGACGCACGAATGATAGACCGACAACCTGGTTAAATTTGCTGGAAGGAGTTGGATGGGGAAGGCATAAGATAGAAAAGAATAATGCTTTAGACCAAGGTCACCGACATAGCTCGTAGAATTGGTAAGTTGAAGTGGCAATGGGCAGGTCATAAGTATAGCTCGAAGAACCAACAACCGTTGGAGAATAAATATTCTCGAATGGCGACCACGAACCGGAAGGAAAATGTGTAGGGGAGGATGTCCAGCAGTGGACTTCTTCAAGCTGATGATGATGATGATGATGATGATGCTATAGAAGAGACTCACTCCAGCATTGAGAGGTTATAAGTTGACGAAGAAAAACAAACGCCTAACATCTTACATATAATCACCTACATATTATAATTACCTTATCAAAATATGCGTTTGTCTATGTCTTTTAGGTACCTTCACAGATCACTTTTAAGTTTTATGGCATATTCGTTAGTATTACCTACTTATAGAATACAGACATACATTATACAACTTGTTTTATTTTAATTTACATAGCCAACATAAAACCTTCTAGCTGCGGGGTGGGCTCATCTACAAAGAACGCAATTATTTTATACGGCCTGGGTACTATTATAATCATTATATTTTTACGTTCCATGCAGTTTAGCTAAATGCAAGAAATGGATTTGTAAATATCTTGTATTTGCTGGAAAGAATGGCAAAAATTCTAAAACTTGTCTAGCAGTTGGCCAAAGTTGAATAATAGGATTTATACGAAAATGTGCTTTGTTGCAAAAAATATTTTTGTTTGGAGAACCTGTTATAACTAAAAACTCTTGTTCAGAATAAATTTAGTATAGCTAGGTTAGGTACTGTACCTCAGATTCAGTTGAAAGTACCTTTATTATACAAACAGTACCTACCTAGGTACTCAAATACTACTGTCAGCACCTTGGGTGCCTAGTTTATCTATTAAATCGAAGGAAACTAGCAAAGTTGCGACATTACTACCGAATTTCACCAAGTACCTGTAATAACTGTAAGCATTCTGCAAAAATAAAATAGACTATTACCAACAATACATAGTGCAATAACAATTTCAACTGCCATTCTTATTTAACTTTAAACTTTACAGCCGTCATTCCAGAGCTTATTTCAGCTGTTATTGTTGTAAACATGTGTTGTACATTTTGGCACGTGCCACGGTGAGTGATTCGCGCGAAGGCAGTTTGTTAGGCCACTGGCGTGCTTCCGATGCAAACTACAGATATTGTATAGCATGGGTACTAGAATCATAATCAATGCCCTGTGTGACATGAATATGGTCTGGGTGATAAGGCGTGGAATCGATAGTAACAGTAACTTGCATGACGCATTGTGCTGTGGTAATAACAGTAACCATTCATGTCGAGCTGCTACTTCAAAGGTAGGCGATTTAATAAACGACCACCTATGTTGACACTTTGGAATTTACAGTCAGTATCATAATAAAATGTTCTTAGTTACCCTGTTACTTTACCAAAGTATATGGTTTTTTTTCTCTAAGAATAAGACCGATGATGTTGGACGTGACTTTAACACCTCTTTAAAAATATCAAGGAACTTAAATGCAACCAGAAGAATGTTGGCCGAGCCCTGGAATTACATTCGTAAGCCTATTTCAATTATATTTTAGAGTAAGCTCGTTGAAGTGGAAGCTCGATGTAAGATTGTAGGTATGAGTTTACTAAAACGACTAAGTACCTAATTCACATTCAATTTTTTCACACCACTGTGTTGCTAGCTACTAACTATAGTGTTTCCACAACTCTACCATTCTACTGCTCCTAGGTAATCGATTGGCGACAAAGCAAATAGGTATAATACATACGTTATCAGTTCTCAAAGGTGAATCTTAGAAAGCAATAAAAAGGCAGATAGTAGATATGGCCCAATGGAATGTTGCAATAGCAGATGAGATGAGCAAAACTATTGGAAAGAGAAAATAAAATATCAAAACAAAACACGCTTCCGTACAAACCTGTTCCAATATGATTCACAGGCCAGAAGCTGCCAAGCGCAGTACCTTATAGCTACTTTTACATTGTAACAAATGGCAATCGAAAACGAAAGAAAACATCCTCAGTGGGCATGCTGTGTAAAATAGCAATGTTAAATTGTTAGTATAAGAAGAGGAAAAGTAGTCAACATAACGCTGGAAGAAGGTGAAAGGGTGAGTTTGTTCATGCAAAACCAGTAAGTACTTATTTGGTAGCTCTAGCTCTTCTCCTAGCGTTCTTTTTCTTTTTGCGTGACAATAACTTAAGCTCATCAAGTGACTCGTCTTGGGCGCATCTGCTTTTCTGTCATTTGTTTTTGTCATACCCATCTGATGTTAAGTGGTAGGTAATAACCATCACCTATTACAAAGCATTGCCTCGGAGGCCACGCATGTCAGGAAAGTGCCCGACGATGCTATGCGTCCATCCACTTATAGGGCATGCAGATGAACATCTTCCCGGGCCAGTTATTTCACCGGCACCCCCTTCAAACCGAAACACAGCAATGTAGCTTCACGGCCGTAATAGACAAGTTAGTACTTCCCCGGACGAGCCCTAAGAGCTACTACAACTTTAATGAGGTTAGATAGGTTTTTGTCTGCGGCCAGGCAGTTCAAGTACAAGTGTTTGTCCATGCACTGGACTCAAGGCGTGGTTTCCTGCTCCGCCCACGCCACGCCAGACGTGCTCGGATAATAATTATCGACGTTAATAATCCCGATACTATCACTTACACACGAAACGCTACTGGTACCAACACCCACATAATTACCGATGCTACTGGTAGATCTATCTGATTGATTGATAGTGTTTTGTTTTGACTCAAGATGGGGAGATAAGAAAAAGGTCGTGGTATTTTCAACAGCTGGATATTCAGCCAGCGGCTGGTCTTCAGTCTAGGTGAAAGTGTAGAGCTGAAAACTCTTCTTCACGTAAAAGTGCGATTACCTACCTGCT
Source organism: Thera britannica (assembly GCA_939531255.2). Lineage (NCBI taxonomy): Eukaryota > Metazoa > Arthropoda > Insecta > Lepidoptera > Geometridae > Thera > Thera britannica. The sequence continues at coordinate 24,357,196 of OW618034.2, forward strand.
TGACAATTTGGAAGAGTCAAATCAGTAGGCCTATACAAGCCCTGTCTGGCTCTGGTTTTGAGTCTGTGTGAGTGTTCACACAGACACAGTGTGTGGTTTGGTTCATAGGGAGAAACAAATATATGTAAATAAGTCCATGGCAGCTACAAGAATTGAACTTCTTAACGTAATTCCTCAAAGAGTTTCGAAAAAATCATCCCCTTAGCAGCTTCACCGTAATCTCTTTCACGTCAAAAATGTTTACCGAAAAACGGAATTGTATAGGATCAAGGAAAAACTGTGATAAATAAGCGGACCAGATACCGGGGATACCGGATGCTCCAGGCCGTATTTTGCCGGATTTTTGTATCGGCCAATCACTTTGCTAACAAACAAATGAAACTCCTTGGAGCTTTCACTCAATTTTCTTGTTTTATATTTGAATGATTAATAGGATATTGACATTGATTTAAATAAAGAACGAGGCAAGTACAAATTATTTTTCATTACTCATACTCGGAAAGAAGGTTTGAAGTTGCCTGAGCTCCTCTGAAAAAGGTTTAAAAGAAATAACATAAAGTTTAATATTGTGGACAATCCACACAAATCTAGCCCCAAATTAAGCAGAGCTTGTACAATTAGCTGATGTAATACTTATGTTTTTGTAAATACATAGGTACTTAGAATACAATAGTATAACACCCAGACAAAGAACAAACATCTGCGTTCACCACACAAACATTGTTCTCGGTGGGGATCGAACCCACGACCTACGGCGCAAAAAGCAGAGCTACTGCCAACTGAGCTGAGAGGTCAGTCTAAAAGAATATATTTTTTTATGAGTTCATTAATATTAGGTTACTTACAATTATTTCTTTAAAATAATATAGATTTAGGGAAAATATACACAAGCGACTTATCGTTGGAACTAAATACGTTACTTTCACGCTCAGGATAACAATGTACTTTTTCTATCCTTGATTGATTAATTAGAGCACTTGCTTGATCACTGATGTGCTTATAATAGAGAGATCAAAGTCCTGTTGTTCCAAGCCGTGTTTGAAAACTTCAATTTATTTTGAGAATTCGACTTTTCATAATCATCATACTCAGTCTAAAGAATCACAGTGCTGGACATACGCATTCCTCATTTTCCTGGAAGAACAATTTTGAGACTTACAATGCAATGAATACAAGCTTTTTCAAAATAAAATATCTTTATATCTTTTTAACTCATAACCTGATAGCAACTTCAACATCACAATCAATATCACCATCCATATAAATACATTTTTAGTCGTATTTAGGCCCGAGTCGGGTCTGGCATGCGGCCAACAAGCGAAGAGTGGTCATTTCTCGCGTCTAATGGCCCGAACGATACTAAATTATGACACTTCGTTTGTGATAACTGTAAACATTTGTGATGGAAGCGAAATAATGTTTGGAACAAGTCAAAATAAGTCGTAAGCTTGATGGGGAAGTTTGGACGATTTTATTGGACTCGAAGTTTATGTTAACAAGAAGGCTATGTGGGTCATGTTGGTGATCTGAAGATGAAAGCTCAAATCATAACATAGAAATAAAATAAAGTGTTAATGATATTACCGAAATACTTATTTATAGAATGCGTGAGCTTACTAACTATGTTGTTCAAAAGCTTTTATAGCTAAGCTTTGGTTCAACATTTCCATTTATCCTCTAAACAAAAAGCGCATGCTAATACCAGAGGCGAATTAGCTAGACTTTTGATTATTTGGGGTGGAGGTAGGTTCGAGTAAACCCAAAAAGTCATTGACACTGTATGGACAATAGGGCACCTAGAGCTCTAAAAAGGCCCTGACATTTGGAATAGAATTGTTTTCTGAACAACAATCGTATCCATAGAAACTATCCGTTAATTACTGCCCGAATATCTATAAAACTCGAAGGCGTAATAACCGTGAAATGCTCGAATATCGCAATCGCAACTTTACGCTTCACCGGTCGGTATAATTAACCGAAACTCGTAGCACTCGTATCTTTAACAGCACTTAAGAACATCTCAAGCTCACTCAATCATTATCGAACTTGAGACAATTTTAAGGCACTGCGACAATTCCACCAGACAAAAAATTCATGTTCAAACTGTGGTTGGAAGCTTGTGATTTGATTCCTACGAAACAGACAAAAAATCATGGTGCTTCACAGCACAGAATACAGGTGTTCGGTGCTTCAGGAAATAGTTTTTTATTGGATCTTTTTCTCACCAGTTCCGCCGTGGTTTTATTATCTAGTTCCATGGAAATTTGAGAAATTAAATTCCACACACAAAAAACATCAGAGTTGAGGAAAAGATGAGTGACAAAGTACAGCGGTTAATTGAGTCCTTGTTGATTTGGGAGTAATTTTGAAACGGCTATTTTTTGCCCCAAGATCGTTGTACTAACGATGCCTCACCGCGGCCTTCCAAACACTCAACAGTTACAATTTCTAGATGTTTATCGTAAAAATATAATGGCCGCAATGGTATTTATGGAGTCGAGATGTTGATTTGTTCGACCGCTTCGGAATCTATTATGGCAATTTGAATTTGAATAACCTAAATAAGAATATGAAACAAAGTTATAACTTTTGAAACTATCATGGTTTTTAACACTATTTTTATGAAACAACGGGATATTTACCATGATTAAATTTCAACCGTGATCATGGTGCATGCAACTGTGCCGAAATATCGGAAGTAAACTTAACAAAATTTAATCATGGTAAATATCCCGTTGTTTCATAAAAATAGTGAAACCAAGTTATCACCATACCGAAATTCGACTGACTGGAAATTAAAAACTTAGATTTTTCAAATTTTCTATTACATTCTGTAACACCGATCAAATATTTATTGTTTCGGGAAAGGGCTGAGGCTGACCTTTGTTTATCTTCTCATCTGCACAAGACGAGAGAATACAAAGTAAAAAGGCAATTTGTAGTAAAGGCTGACCCCACAGGTCAAAGTACCTACCTGGTAGGTAGTTCCGACCAGCAGCTGTGCAAGGAGCATTCGCAATTTCCAGAGCTAATATCGTTGCAATGAAATCGAACCTCGATATCGAATCCAGTCGGATAGTGTTGGGCTTCGATCGTCCGATTGTGACTCGCTCGTTTTTGCCCATATCTGCTATTAGGTACCTGGTAGACACAGTGTAAAACTACTTCTAAATACAAAAAAATAATTTTGTGTTTGTTAATAATTATTGAACGAAAAGGCTTAGGTCGCAAATAGGAAATTAGTCGGTGGAACCCAATAGGAATAAGTTTTATTAACTGATTTCAAATTAAAAAGAAGGAAGTTCTAGATATAGTTATTTTTTTTCTTTTTAATGTTTGTTATCGCATAATAACAGGTTCCGATTTGAAATATTCTTTTTATCACGGAGATTATATCTTCAGATTGGTCTCATAGAAATTTCATCAAAATCGATTCAGCAGTTTGGCCATGGACTCGGCTTCTCTAATTTCACACTTTCTTCAATTTTACATTTAAATGTCTAAAAGGCTCCGACAAAGTGAGGCAAGAAATAAAGAACTGAAGTCGTCAACTATGACGATGAAAGGATCTGAGTCCGAGGTATACCTACTATATCGGGTTTTTTGAAGCTCTAAGCATTTAAACCGTCTGGTTCAGTTTTCGACTACACTTTTTCCACCCTGTAGATAGACTATTGTGATGCAATACAAACCAACCGGACCATCCAATACGAGACGCAATTAGATCTAACACCAGATAACTAATTCGTAACGGCTGATGCGTATACACCGACAAAAACTGTTTAACAATCTTGCGCACCCGTCACTGTGATGAGGGTCTTATTATTCTCATGCTAAGTGGGAATTTTTACCCAAAATATTTTGATTTATTCAGCCATCGCCCCAAGGTATCGGCTATAATATAGTGCCAGAACTCGGCATTCGATTTGTGACTAATATATTCGAAAGCTGCGGTTGAAGCGAGCTTCGATGATTCGAGGAAGTGTGAGAGCATTACATTATCGTGGGGCTATAAAAAGCGACCACAAAGGGCCTTTAAATCTCACGTGGGGTCAGCGGGCCGCCCTGTGACACTCCTGTAGATATCACTGTCGACTGTAAAATGTTACGAGACAGCCTGCCAAAGCTTTTAAAATACGTTGCAGTTCCTAAAAAGAGTATAAAGTCCAATAACTGTCTTCTGTTTTGAAGACTCTGGCAAACAAACATCATGTATCCTGACATCTCTTGAATTTGTCTTGGATCAATCAAACAGAGTGCTTCTTCGTAGTCTATTATTTTGATGGGACTATTATTCAGAACAATATTATGAAGCCTAATTCCTAATGTGTAAGTAACTAAGATGGTGCTAAAATTCATGACCTCTTTTCTGCAGGTTTTATTTGATTCCAGTGATTCCATTCCATTAAAATGCAAAACAAAACACCTCAAGCAAATTAATTTGTACTACAGAAAACATCATGAGGAAACCGGCATGTACCGTACCGTAGGACTTAGAAAAGTTCGAAAGCATGTACCCAAGCGCATGAAAAGAGCCTCTTTGATGCGCACTTAAAATCCTTTCACCTCACTTGGTTTGAAAAAACCAGTGACATAAGAAGATCATGTTGCAATTTGTTTTTCATTCAAAGTCCTATTGTTTAAACCTTTAAAACAGCCTGTAGAACAACCGAATAGGACCAATAGAGGAATCGTTCACGGCTAGTGACGGTGGGAACGAGCGACATCTATTATCCACTTGGATCGCGCCCACGCTGAATAATAAATCGGAATTTGTCTCGTCTAATTGGCGTGCTCTTGTATGAAGGGCCGCCGGTTGCTGCAGGCAAATTGCGCTGCTCTCAAAAACGATGCCTCTCGACTTGGCACGGGTCGGCCAAGCTAGTCCAAACCTTTATTGCGGCTCGAAATCAGAATGTTTTTTTTCTATCGGCTAATACATTTTTAAATTTCTACAAAATAGAAGCTCATATTATATTGGAAATTATTCAAGGAGTAAGTATTATCTATATTCCTACTAATGGAAGCTCGTACTACATTGGTATAATCTGTTTAAAGTTAAGTTGTTTGAAGTATTGATTCGAAGCACTGTTATTGAAAGTCCTATAATAGCGGATATTAGAGCTTTCAATAACAATGGTCTCGAACGTCTAGTTGAGTTCAATATAATAATAGCTGATTTACCATAAATAGCTACGAGTATGTATATATTTAACCTGAACAGTTTCCTATGCATGTATTGAACACATGCCTAACTGAACACTAGATTGCCAAAGTTGTTTATCTATTAGCGGCTAGCGGCGATGTATTTTCGGATGCGAACAATTCTTGCGGTCGGCGAACCCAGCAATGGCTTTTTAATCGACTCGTCTGTCTAAAAAAAGTTACGGATTCCTTCGGGCGAGTTTTGCTGCAAACGAATATTTGAAATCACTCCAAAACAAACCACTATCTGACTGATTTATTGTTTTACTACATTCAGCTATGTTTATGCGACCAGTGAACTTGGTAACTATTGTAGAAAATTGTTTTGTTTGGACGTGATATTGGCTACTATCTCACACAAAGGAAAAGGAAGGGAAGGGAATCGAGATCGAAGTAAAGAGGATTAAAGTAGCAAGTCGTGAAAATCTATTACCGAACCGCTCAGAAATATTACTTCGATCACTATTCCAAAATAGAATTCCAAAAGATCCTCATAAATCTCTTGCAGTTCACGTCACCATCAAAGTCCTTCATAAGCAAACAGATTAGGGGTATATCATTGGAGCAGCGACAGGTGCGGTCCGGGCTTATTTACGATCCTTCAGGAATACGTTCCCTTTTATAGGATTTGCTCTCCTTCAATATTCTAGGCCTGCGGGTGCTGGCATGTACGTATTTGGATTTTATGCATTATTGGCGTAAACGTTGCGCTGGTATTCTTTTGTTCAACTTAGGGCAGATTTTTCCATCGATGGAGTAACGTCTAAAAATGCCAGTCAGTATTCTTTACCAGTCTTCTTTTCTTGAAGGAAATATATTTATTGATGGAAGAATCAGCCCTTAGGTTTGGTACAGAATTTGTTTGGATTAATGGAGCAATTTGTTCATTTTGATGAAGAAGTTTATTAGTCGTTCTCCTTAATTATTACAACCTCGATGTTCGGGAGGATTCGTGGAAGGAGCATTTATTTTTTAGCTATTATTTTATAAAAGTAAATATTAAAAAAAAAATTTACTTTGAGAAAGAAGTTACAGCGTCCGCTCGATCCAATACTTTTTGTTTTCCTAGAAAATTATCTGATTTAATATAATTTCTTTATAGGTTTTCTGAGAAAATAAATATTTATTGATAAAAAAAAGGTTCGTTTAAAGGAACGAAAACAAAAACAAAATTAAGATCACATCAAACGCAAGGATTTCTGTGGCGTATTTATCAGTAAGAGACCGTGTAGTCTCTGTTAAAATACGAAGACTTAGGCTCTTACTCAGAAACAGAGTGCGTGAGTCTGAGTCGGGCCTCGCAAGCATAGATTTTATGACAGTTCTCCATTGAAAAATGACCAAAACTATGTTTGAAGCTCGACTCAGACTCAGCACTGTTTCTAAGATTCTAAGATTTTGGCAAGTATTTTCCAACTTGTTTTATCAGTGGCACGCTTCAGTCTACACAGAATTAAATGTCTCCATCATTACTTAGCCACACGACACTCAGCGTCTCCATAAAGGCACGTGCAGAATATTAAGATAACATAATGAGGCTGATAACAGCTATTACGATGTAGGGCCGCCAAGCGTTGAGTTTCAGTTGGATATTTCAGGAATGGCTGTCTTTTTGGCCATATTTTCATGTGTTCAAAAATAATACAATATCGTAATACTTTGATGGAGTTAAAGTCACTTATATTATTTATTCAGTAGTATCACAAGGATCACTTTAAAACGTTTTAAAGTTAGGTTAGCCTAGGTGCCAATTCCACGCGGCCAAGGGCTTTGATGCTACAAAAATCAACCAACTAAATAAGATTTGTTTTACATCAACGTCATTCTAAGTCTGAGTGCCTATCTTGACAGAATCGAGTAGCTCCTGCCCTGCCTGAATCATATTAGATAGGTACATAGAATATAATTATCGTTGGATTTCAGATTATCAGTCTCTATTGCTTTAACTTTGTTTTGTTTACGGTTCATCTATTTTAGGTTGTTAGATTTAAGGTTGTGTTTCGATCTTGGCAGCACGCAGTAGTCCTGCCGAGATCGGAACACAACCTTTAATCCAACCTTCTTTATGTATCTGGTAACCCTAATTACGATGTAGGTGGCGGACCGCAGTGTCGCGTCGTGCCGCTTCGAATTACAAAAACGAAGGCAACACGACCTCTTTAATTAGTAGTCGACATTCTGTACTCGGCTTTACAACAAAGAGTTGAGTTACGTATCTGCATAAACAAGTTATCTGTGGGAACCTGTGAGCTTGGCATGCCAATTGCATATAAACCAACTAATAACACAGTAAAATAATTCCTATTCAGTGCTAAAATAATCTACAAAAACTTCTGTGTTTGAGAAGGTCTGCTAACCGGTCTTTGAAATCTTACGTAGGCTCTTCTCTGTAGGAACTTTATGGCTTATAGCATAACAATTGCTTATGGCCACTTTCTGGCTACAGCTGTTCTCACATCTTTTGAATTAACACTTTTTTTTATGCAAATGATAGACAGAGCCACCTGATGGTAAGCTGTCACCGTCACCCTTATAACATCTTCCCACGGTCTGTGATATCGCGCACGGAGGGGCGGATCAGCTCGCACGACACACCATGGGAACGGCCTCGTGCGCCGAGGTGCGCGGTAGCACAGGAGCCCTGTCTGTGTGCGTTGCCATAAGTCGTCGTCGGCTGTGCGTGATGATCTGCAGAACCACGCACCGTAGGAAGGCAGCATTAGACACCAACAACACCGAGGGTGTTGTCGTTACGTTGCCTACCCTGAAGGAACTTTTTTACATTTTCTTGAACCTCTTCATGTTGTAGCTGTGGGGAAAAAACCTCTTTTCTTTTATCTTTATCTGATTCAGTTTGGTCATTGTCTAAATAATTGAGACATTCGGCGGATTTCTAAAACACCGATGGAAGCAATTCAGTTTTTAAAATTAGGTCTTACCTATTATTGTTTTACCATGCTATTCCTTCAGCAAGTTGTAACCTATAAAATACCTGTCAATTCGCCAACTTGTACGCAGTTGAAGTACCTAAATAATGATGTGTCTTTGTGTCGTGAATAAGTATGGGAATATTCCGACACCATTTTCATCATTACTTACATTTTGATATCGCTAGTTAACATTGTTATCGTAGTTGCACGGTGAAAAAATGAGAGCGACATAAATTACTTCACGCTATTGTACATAGTCGGACTAACTTTATTCCTTTGATGATTACTTACGTTTCTTTATTGTAAATATTTTAATTGTGTTAGTAACTTTATAAAAATAAAAATATATTAAGAAAATTACATTTGTCTTAAAAATCTGATTCTTTCTTGGTATTAGAGGTCAAAAAATGTGTAAAGAAGGGTTTGTTAGTAGGTATTATTACCACGGATCTCGATAATAGTTCTGTGATGAGTGTTTATGAGTATAATTTGATTTGATAAAATATGTTCCAGCATTGGAGTTCATCGGGTTGGTCATGAAAATAATTCTTTCTATTCTTGTAACCATCATTTTAATCATTAACAAAGATAAGTGCCTTCTTTTAGGATACGTGTGTGACGTTATAGGTAAGTTAGGCCCGTATGCAGAAACAATGCTTGAGTCCGAGTCGAGCCTCGATCATAGACTTTGAAAGTGTCAAAAATCTATGTTTGAGGCTCGACCCAGACTCAAGCATTATATCTGTATACCAAGGTTCTAGGCCTTAGTACTGAATTAGAATGGCGTGTAAAATGTAAATTCATCGAGCACTCGATACTGTGGATTGGATATCCATAGTAGCTTTTACAAGTATTGAATTCAGAGCATCACATCTGTTGTAACCTTGTAAGCAGACACACTGACCATTTAATAATTCAAGCTCTAATCGTTTTCAATAATTCGTAACTCCAGTCATTTATTACATGGATTAGGCAGGGCAGACAGATAGAACGATTCTCCGTATTCAGTAAATCGACCCACACAGATACAGTTACAAATTAGCGCCATCTCCGCTTTAGCTGGTTCTTTTATTAGAACGAGAGGTGGTGGGGATATTGTGATCATCAAGAGGGAAGCGGCAACTAGTGCTTGATGTTTATTGACATTGTTGATAGGATTGAGAGGTGATTTGACCACAATCTCACCAATTACTCAACTCTAGAGCTAGTATTACTAACTTGAGAGGTGTTTTATCAATATCTCCAATTACTCGAGAGCTAGTTTCACTGTCTTTTCTATATAAAGAATCCAGGCTAATAAAACAGTATCTAATACAAATTCTTAAGCAGTTTTCAATAAGACCCATGTTGTTTAAGAAACAAATTAATCTACAGTATTTTCTTATACTAAGTACCTTTATAGCAGTCGCAGATTCCAAAGAAACAAAGTCGTTATCTCTTATCTCGCGCTCGTTCGCAACGTTGGCATCATCGACATAAGTACCAAAGTTTGCCGAACTTGATGGTGGTAACTTCAGACCAGCTCTCGGCCTATTCCCAGCCAGCCACTTATGTGTCACAAGAGTTCCAAGTGGACGTGCCTCATCGTGATGCTAATTTACACAGACACTGCTAATTGGAGATAACGCTTTGAAGCTTTTGTTCTTTAGGATAGTCGGTTTTTGTTGGTACTTTGTTCTCCGTTGTTGGTTTTATTCGTCAAATGTCAATTAGAGTTTAGATTTATTATTTTAAAATTAGCGATTCCTCGTTTATTTTCCAAGTTTAGAGCTGCAGATTTATGCTCTGAAGATCCGTAGCTTTTGCTAGCACAGTAGGTAGGTATACTAAATGATGAGTAAAAGAAGATTTATAATGCTTGAATCGCAAGGATCACTTTGAAACGTCTTATCTAGGTGCCAATACAGACCATGCCTAAAGTAACAGGCAAGAAGCTTACGGCCGGCAGCGGCGTGGTTCCTTCCTACCAATAGGAAACATTGATGAACTAATATAGTTATTGAAAATCTTGAAAAAAGTCGGTCTTCTCAAATTGAAGACAGAACGATGAGAAGAGTAGTTTGGGTAGAGGTACCCAAATGTTAATATGGAATGAATGCAAAGCACTTACCTACATAATACATTTATCCCTCCGAAGAAAGGAAACCAGTCCATAATAAAAGGAACGAGACCTTCGCGCCTCTGACCCATCGGACTTATTAAGGGTCGGCAATACCATCTTATCCCGTCTTGGTATTATAGCTGCGGCTCTCCCGATTACGACGAGTTTCGCATTTTACTCCCATTTTTGTGAGGGGCCCTGGTATCTTTTAATTGAAATCAACCTCATTGCATTGCATTTTGATAAGTGGCTTAAAATACAAATGGCAGACGTAAGTGAAATTGGTGGAATTAAAAGCAATGCCTCATGGACAAGAGATAATGTATAAATGAATGTCTATGTGCTTGGTGCCGTTAAAGTAAAGCATGGCTGCATAAGTATGAGACGAATGTGGATTATCAAACTAATCCCAAACTGACTGATGGCCTCTGAACTCAGTTGGTAGTAGCTCTGTGGTAGGTCGTGGGTTCAATCCCCACCGTGATCAAATATTTGTGAGGTGAACACAGATGTGTTTTTCTGTCTGGGTGTTATGACAATTGTATTCTAAATAGGTACCTATATGAATTTACAAAAAAATATATTTAAGTATTATATTTATCAACTATCTGGTTCTCATGATATACGCTCTGCTTTATTCGGAGCTAGCTAGATTTTTACAAGCATATGGATGGATTAAGTGTTAACCATCGCCTATAAGAAAGCATTGCCTCGTAGGTCACGCACTTCAGAAACGATGCCCTACTGGTAACTATGCACTGCCCTGCGTGCATCAGTTTAAGGCATAAGATATTCAGCTTCAGGTAACAGTTATTTCACCGGCACCCACTAAGTATTGTGAATTTAATATTTTTCCTCGTTTCGTCTCAAGGCTCAATATAATCGTTATCAGCCACAAAGAAACAATGCTTATAAAGCTCGTTATTTTATAGGCCACGTAACTTTTATGTGCTGCTAAATTTCTGATTACCGTACCTTTTATAAAAATAAAGATAGACATCTACTAATAGATACGTACTCACAGAACCCGTATTACACCATAGCAATCCCGCGACTTATCTACTTCCTACTTAGATAGAACAGAAGACGTAGTTTGTAGCTCGACCCAAGGCTAAAACGAATGGGCTACTGTGAACGGATGCGAATAATTACTACCGGCCTATAGATTGGGTGGGAGAGAAACTTTTGCCATCAAATTGCGGATGTACAGCTTGTTTCTGATACAAATAGGCCTTCTAGTCAGTTTGGTCTGATTTGTGTTGAATTGTGATTAAAAGAAGGCGAGTCAAGTCTATTATATTTCTAACTATAGCGGACGCCAGCGGCTTCGCTCGCCCCGTTTCCGTTACCATCCGTTCTCCGTTACAATATCTTTATAAATTGTAGCCTAAGTGATATTCTGATGTATAAGTTAGATTATTGTAAAGTTTCATTAAAATCCATTCAGTAGTTTTGACGTGAAAGAGTAACAAACATCTATCGATACTTAGGTACAAGCTTTCGCGTTTATAATATTAGTAGGAATTAGGTTACAATGCTCAAATCAAGATATTATAAGTAGAGATATTTGCTACAAGGATTATGATGAGAAAATAAAATTGGCAGGTACCTAAAAATGAGTCTCTTCACAATGAAAGTCATTAGGATTCCATTACTTTACGGGTCCTTTCATGTCAGGTTTTATTAATATCAGGTTAGCTATGGTATCTTGGGGTTATGGTGGAGTGAAAAATCCATATTAAATCACCGCAAGGTAATTTAAACTTGACCTCCAGAGGTGTCAGCCCATTCATAATAATAATTCAACGTCGATGACGCTCATAATGGATGCAAATATATATTTTGAAAATGTTTCTTGCTCCTTGCCAAAATTGTATGATTTGAAGATTTATCAAATAAATAAGTTTTTTTTCTTTCTAACCAGGCCTTAAAATGCTTAGCTTAAATCTCTGTAAATGGGTATCAGGCATTTTTTGATTACGAGAGTAATTGAGTCTCATGGGACTATGAAGGCCACGCGGACAAAAGCACTGGCACATTTTATTATTCCTTTATTTACATTGAACTGTAAATAAAAGAATAATAAAATGTGCCAGTTCACAGAAACAAAATGTAGGGTTCAAATTCGTATTTAGGTCAGTGCATCGCTCATTCACTTTCGAGTTTCGACATGTGTGATTGACGAGTTTTACAAGCCAAGTGGCTGCAGTTTAGTTGTGAGTCAGGTGAGTGGGTGTTCAAACCTGGATTATGAGTAGTTGGTAAGTGCTTTCCATTAGGTATAGTAACTTTTCAAGTTAAATTGCCTACACTGTTAAGAACCTACACACTTTGCTATTGCTGGGCTTACTATGTGAAAGACAAAATTGTGATTGACCCAAAGGTACGAAGGCATACAACCCCAGTGCATATAGTTCTTTAGCGTCGAACCTATAATATGGATATTATCACGACCTAATATTATCATCACTCTTCTTTTCTTTGCTACTGGCTTCCAGGAAACTGCACGTATTTGTTCCAGGAAATTGCAACCAAGTATACAAATACTAGACCAAAAAAAACCTTCATCTATCAATATCAAGCTATTGCGGTCCACTGCTGGACTGGACATAAGTCTCTCATATATGACGCGTCGCTAAGCCCGGTTTTCGATCCAAGTCGTCGTCATCCAAGTAGCTGCATGTCGCCACCTTCATCTAGTCTGAAATCCAGAACGAAGTTTTCCCCAACGGTTGTCCATTAAACACGAGTATTAACGCAGTAATCGAACCCTCACTGTTCGGCGTCCACCCAGCCGGACATCTGTCAGCCTTTGAAATCCTTTGAAGCTACGTGGACCGTAATAGTTCGTATGAAACAATGCATTGGCTAAGTAAGTACCTACTATATAGCACTCGAATGCAATTAAAATAATTACTTTAAGAAGTCATTGGAGACGCATCCAGCTTTCCATTACCTACATTCGGGAAACTTGGCTACATTAAAACCCGTTAGTTTGGCTTAACTGGGGCATCTAACTTTAGCCAGATTTAAGTGGGACCGGATGAAACACGGGAACTGAGGTCGATTATGTAGTTGCTAGGTGTATTTTTAAATATTACAAGTTTCTAATAAATTCTTTGAAATGCTTGATGACAGTATTCTTGGCGCTGATGTCTTGGAGATGGGAGAGAAGAACTGTAAAGTGATTAATGGTACTATTTGTTAACTAGATAGATAGATCGACAGAGCGTTTTTTTTGTCTAAAATATAAACACACACGTCTTATATACTTAACATTTGCAAAAAACAAGAAAAATAAAAAAGCACAAGTAATTAAAACTAAAATATAACAGCAATACCAACTACAAAAATGGTGTGTGTGTGTATACTAGGTACATAAACTCGTATTGTGTAGAATAGAATAGAAAATTTTCAGAAAAGCTATCAATGAAGGTCCACACGCCTTCCTTACCTCCAATTTAATGTATAATAGGTGTTTTATATGTAGGCAAGAAAAAGAAGCATTCGTTTTGAAAATGTATAGAGGACGCCAATGCCCGTCAGTGAACATCTTCAGACTGATGATGACAATGATTATGAAGAAAAAAACTACCTTTTCATGTTTATTAAAATCATTTATATACGGAAACCACTGCAGAACCAGCAGTGTACTCAAATCAAATAACTTCTAAAAGCAAGGGTGAATTCGTATCTGCAATACATTTCGATTTGATTTACATATTCGTGCTCCACACACAGTAGGCTCACGTTTATTTACTTCCCTAATATCCAATAACCATTGTCTTCCAAACCTTTTGCATGAAAAACAATAAAACTAAGAACTGCTGTACAGTCCGGTTTCTGATGTGGCACATTGAGTCTACGTCTTTCGATTTCTAAGACAAATTACCAAGCGAGTTTTTTCTATCTTCAACGTTTTTTTTAATAGAATTTTCAGTTGGAACAGGCATAATCCCATCTGAAAGAAAGAAAGAAAGAATGAAACCTCGTAAGTTACGCACGTCAGTAACGTGCCCTACGATGTACTGCCATATGCCTGTCCATCAATTCGAGGCATACAGATGTTCAGTTTCACGTCGCAGTAATTTCACCGGCACCCACACCCTTCAAACTGAAACACAGCAATGCTGCTTCGCAGCAGAAGTTGGTATAGAACATGGTAATAGTACCTCCCTGGACGAGCCCTTCACAAAAAGCTCTACTGCTACAAAACTACTACAACCTTGCGTAAGCGTTTTTTCTCTTCTGTGGCTATAACGATCACAATTTTCGTTACTTGTAGGTTATTTCAATGTCAGTCAGAGTAGATACATAAAGGAAGAGGTAATGTTGATTTATGAAGAAGAAAGGTCTTGTCCTTGCGTCTGTTGGATGAAAAACATCCTGTTTTGTACCAAACTACACCGATCGAGGGTGATGGCAAGGTATATTTCTTTAATTCTTGCCCACAATGAGCCACATCAACAGCCGGTAATTGCCCCTATTTAGAAAACAATATTGCTATCTCATTCGAAACTACGAAATAAATAAAGACGAAAAACGGGATTGCACGGCGAATTACATTTTGTTTATGATTAAGTTAAAACAGGGAAAGGCGCCACCCATCGCGTGACAGTTCTACGCGGTACCATGCATCCCTTACTCCAATTCCCCCACCCATGCTTTTAACATCACCCTTATGTATACCGCTATAAAGTTCAATATACATCGTTGGTGTGTTTAGTAAAGGTTGTGGTTTCGTCACGTTATCATTATCAAGGTAATGAGTCATTGTGGAAAGTGGGACTTATTCCTATGACTCATGAGGTTTTGTAAGCGAGGGTTGCTCATAGATTGCTGACCGATATACCTACCTACCTTACCTTATTATCTGCATAAATTATCTACACAACCTTTCTAACAGGTATCTGAATCAGTAAAAGCTTGATTCACTGCTCTCAATAAACCAGTTCTAAGTGACGATGTTCTACTTAGGATTAATCCAAGTTTACACCAGAAAAGTTCGTCCGAGAAAAACTCGAACTCGTTGGCTTTGAACTTCCCACAATGTATCATTTGCATCACAAGTAGGGATCAGTAGCGATGAGTTTCTAATGGTCAAAAGAAAAAATTATGTCAATTAAAAATATTAAAGAGAAATATTAAGTATAGTTTTAGTGTTTCTACAGTAGGTATGTACGTTATCTATACTTCTATACTAAAGGAAAGATTTGTATTTTTGTGTGTGTGTGTTTGTAATGAATAAACTCAAAAACTGCTGTGAGATTTCAAAAATTATTTCACTATTGGAAAGCTACATTCACCCTGAGTAACATAGGCTAATTTTATATGTTTAAAAAATAAATGTCCACCCATGCAAAGCCGGGACAGGCCGCTAGGTAATACATAAAATATGCGGAGATCAGTGGACCAAATCTATCGGCAGCAACACGCTTGCTTGCACAAGCCTTCTCATTATACACGATCGGGGTCATGTTAGCGTTTATCATACCAACCCTGACTGATAACTAACCTCATTAGTTCAATATCACCCGTCAGATCCAAACTTACGACATTTCCAGAAAACAGGATCACACTTGTCTCCCAGGACTATGAAAACACTGCTAGATTAAGCGCAGATAAGCGCACGGCTTATTGGGAAGGCTGTAAAATAAATACCATTTACCCTTTCGGACTTAGGGTACTGGGCACAGATTAGGGTGCTTAATGCGACCGTATTTGCTTTGGGTTAAACCTTTTAAGATTTAACGACCTTAAATAGATTCGAACCTTTGGATTGCGTTAGTTTAGAAGTTCGACGGCTTTTGGCGAATTAATGAAATGTCAAAACTTTTATTTATCTACGAAAACTATCGGCAAACTTTGTAAAAACTGGATAATTTACGATGCAATCTGAAAAGCATGGTCCTACTCTAATAGTTACAAAAGGCTTTATGTTGAATAGTTGGATTCCTCTATTGGTTTCCCATCACATTTTTGAGCAGCTCCTAAGCGCAGGTCGTAGCACGGTTACACAGTGGCACCGGATTTGAACCTAAGATCAGAAGGCGGGGTCGCCTAGGATTAATTGGTGCACGAATTCGAACGTTCTGCAACATGAGTCCATTTCAATGAACTTTTGAAGGGCACAAGCATTATTAGCAGTAATCTAGATACAATGCTTCACTAATGGAAGCTCCAGGATTCAAATATTATGATAATCTATCAGCTTAAAAAATACTGTCACTGGACTGCCGTTTTGACGGGGTTTTCAATTCAGGCGTATACCTAATATTGATCTTTCTGAGTCAAAGTCCAATAAGTCTTTATTCAATGGTGTCACAAGGATCACTTTGAAACGCCTTAAAGCTAGGTGAGTCTAGGTGCCTGTTCCACGAGACCAAGCCTAAAAGAACAGACAACAAACTACCGCTTGGTTCACAACGTCGATTACTCCGGAATTGTTGGTCTTAAGAGTTTGTTTCCTTATGTGTCTGCTGTTTTATGTTTTTGAAGCTTTGTTAATTCTTTTGCAACCAAAGCTTCATTTACACTTAGATCAGCTCACACAGGTTCATTTACACATACCTTCTACGGCGACTTTCCCTATGTTTCTAATTACCAAACGCTAACGACTCCATCCCAGAAATGCGGTTAATCACAACAGTACAACGTAAATTGGCCGCGAAAGCCTTACTTAAGCCATAAACAATGATAACCGATGTGGTTTATAGCCAGTTGTATTATACAGCTGTGGCACAGATTGATACGTTTCTACTATTGAGATTAGCTATGGATCTGCGAAGATCTGAGGAGATGGTAAGTGAGTTCCGTGTTTGTGTGTCGATTATGCGGAATACGGCGTGTTTGAGCATAGACATTGTTTTCTATAAATTGGTATCATTTTATTGTTCTAACTTAAGGACGTCGTAAAAGGTAAGTAAATAATTCTAAGAAAATGACAAGGAAATTAAGTTTATGTTTGGCTCAATTGAATAAATGACACGTTATGAGACTGGCCTCTCAGCGCAGTTGATCTGTGCCGTAAGTCTTGGGTTCGATCCCCACCGAGAACAAATATTTGTGTTCTCTGTCTGAGTGTTATACTTATAAACAATGATTATTAGTTCAAATAACTATATATTAAATCTATCTTTCGTAATGTGAACGTTTTTTATGCATGCTGTGTTCGCTTCTAGAAGGCCGTACAGCCAATTTAATTTAGATATTAGAATTCAATGAAATCCTGTTGTAATGGCTGGTTAGTGAACCTTTCAATAAAAAAAAAAAAAAAAAAAAAAATATATATACAACGTGTACCAAAATATGTGTACTATCCTGAAGGGGGGTGAATTTCCACCCCCCGGCGAACAACTTTTGTTCAACGACTTTTCGAACTTCGATTGGTATCTCTGAAAAAAACTGCAACGAAGTTTCAACATGAACAGCTGACTTTATACAAAGTGACAACCCTAAACTCAGCTACAAAGGTAGTAGGTAGTAGTAGTAGACCTACAGAGGTAGTAGGTCAAGGGGTCAAGGGGTTACAAGGATAGGGTTGTCAATTTATTTAGGCATTATGAAATTAAATATTTTTGTATGGGAAACTGAAAATAGGAATTTTTAATTATCTCCCCCCCACAACTGATCACCATTGTGGTCTGAAACCCCCCACCTTCGCATAGTACACATATTTAGATACACCTTGTATATATTTATTATTAATTATCTTTCTATTAAATTATTGGGTGTTATTAATAATCCTGGCGTAATCGAGTTGACAATTGCATGTCAATGCAAGAGACTAAACTCGGATTAACTAGTCCAACGCTACGCCAGTATTATTAATAAGACCCATTGTGTTCTAAGGATGTATTTACAAAAAAAATATTTAATATGTATATAGCTATACAGCTATAGTACAAGCTTCGCTTCATTTGGGGCTTGATAGTGTCATGTGGAGTCTCCACAATATTTATTTATAGAAGTTTATTTTATTAAATTCGGGAAGAAGTGTTTGTTAAACTAATCAGATTTTCATAGCGCATCAGGAAAACTGATCGAGAGCAATGGTGGCTCTACAATGATTACATTCGGTCCCTTTCTTCATAAAATGTGACATTTTGAAGATATGGGTTTTCATTGAGTTGCCCTTCCAATATCTTGACCTTCGGAATATCTGATCTTCATTCAGTGATTTGATTCATCTCTAACACAAACTCAAAGATGTATTTAATAAGTAGTATCACAAATATGAAACGTCTTAAAGCTAAGGAGAGTCTAAGGCCCGTATTCTGAAACAGTGCTTAGGTCTGAGTCGAGCCTCAAGCACAGATTTTTGACACTTTTCAATGGAGAACTGTCATAAAATCTAAGCTTGAGGCTCGACTCAGACTCAAGCGCTGTTTCGGCCCTTAGTGCCAGTTCCACGCAACCAAGCCTAGTAAAACAGGCAGCAAACTACGGCTTGGTTCCTACCGTTTTTTCTGTTCTCTGTCTACGGTTGTGTTGCAATGTATAAAACAGATGTATTGTAGTTTAGTTTTTTATACAACTGATGGAACAAAGAAGAAGAATGAAACGAATAAGACGAGGGAACAAGCATACGGCCCATTGCCTCGTAGGTCACGCACGTCAGGAATGTGCCCTACGATGCATTGCTCTGCGTCCATCAACTTGAGGCATACAGATGTTCAGCATCACGCTCCAGTAATTTCACCGGCACCCTTCAAACCGAAACACAGCAATGCTGCTTCACGGCAGAAATAGGTATGGTTTATGGTTTATGGCATAAAGACTATTTTAACCTTCAAGCACGATGGTCTCTTGATTGATTCAAGGCTCGAACACACCTAGTTCGCTGGCGGTAGCGAACAGTGAAACGCTGTCAAATATTCGCTGTCAAATCTCAAATCTGACAGCGATATTTGACACCGTTTCACTGATCGCTACCGCCAGCGAACTAGGTGTGTTCGGGCCATCAGATCTTTTGATATCTGAGTGTTTGAAGAGTGTCAAATCCAATCATTTCATCTTACATTATGGTCATCTTGTTGTGCGTGTTTGTAATGACATGGATGGAATTATATCATTGGGACGCAGTTTTTTATCAAGTTTTACAACCTTTCATTACTCTATGGTTTTGACTATTAAATATACTTTTCCGGGGTCATTAAACGAGTGTTCCACCCACGCAGGCAACACTATGTCAATATGCATAGCAATGTCTGCATTTGGACAGCGAGCACCAACGTAAGTACTTAAACGTACATTCGGCTGCACTGGAATGACTATTAGTTTCAGTTAGTCTAAAAAATAAACAAGTTGATGGACGCAGGGAAGTGCATCGAAGGGCACGTTCTTGACGTGCGTGACCTACAAGGCAATGCTTTGTTATAGGAGATGGTTACCACTGTACATCAGGTGGGCCATATGATTGTTCCATCAGCTAGTTTTATCAACAAAAAGCAAATTGATGAACCAAATAAAATGTTTGTGATCAATTGGTTTAATGATCTATGAGTTTTTCCTTGGAAATGAAATTACATTAGAAGGGGGTAGTAGTAGGGACTTCCATGTAAGCTAAGAATTATATTAATTCTGGTGCAGCTGACTGTACTAAGAAACATGGGTTTCTCTTTGCCACGAGCAAATCGTTCAATTACGGTAACATACTTTTGTAAGACAAATAGGTGTGCCTACACTTACGAAAGGCACAAGATTGGAAACTTGGCCCGAGGTTAGAGTATTATATATGAACCAAACTTATCTATTGGAATTAACGAAGCTTGCTTTCTTATGCCTTTTCCTTTACTACTAAAAAATTAACCTACTTAAAAAATGCATAAAAAAAAATTAATCTCATATTTTTCTCCAAAAACCAGTAATTGTCACAAAAAGCAAAACCCACATCGAAATCGAATTCGTATTGGAGCTACAAGGCCATAGAAAGCAGGGAACCATACTTGTTTTTTGATAACCCTTTGACATCGTCTAGTCCAGTGTTTTTCAACGTACGTAGGTAAAGTTCGCTATAAAATAAATCCCAACCACACATAAACCATTTTCATCTTCAAAAGAACATAAGGGGTCAGCAGTACTATAGCAAATGGAATTAGGACGGCTACAAAAATAATGTATGAACACCGGGGTACTTGGCCGACATCACCTAAACGACATTTAAACCGGCATTATATTGACACAACGGCCTATAGCCCCTATTACAAAGATCCAAGGCTCGTTTTTCTGTGTTTCCACGATTTAAAGTGTGATTGTTATGTCTGAGGTTACAGCCCGTCTACTAATTAATTAGAATTAGGGTTCCGCGGGTGCAGATAAAACTCTACGGGTCGCTGTGACGTCACTGACCGCCTGCGCCCCTAAATCATCGCTGTACTTAAATTTTGCCTAATCCTTAGCGTGAGCCGACCTATTTTAGGCTGCATTTACATAGAAAGTACACGCAACAAATAAAACATACACACAACGATGTAAAGCCTGTTTTACTTTTAACCTGACGTCAACGGACCAACGACGACGGCTGGTATTTATGTTTATGTCGGTCAGTCAGTCGGTTAAGAGGAAACATGAAGCAACTTCCCGCTCGCTCACTTTGACCTGTTGAAAGACATAAAAACACTGAACTTAAAATAAAACCCTTACATTGGTTTTCGTACAAAGTTTACTTACTCGTACGTGTGTTATAATAAAAAATATTTTTGCTAAACTCTGGCTCGCGTTTTTCGATAATTAGGTTTAGTGATTATAAAACCGAGTAAGTAGTTTTTATTTTGGTTTCCTACGTTACAGAAGCGTTTTGGTTTATTTTGTTTTTTTATCAGTAGTTTCAAGACAAAAATGGTCTAACTTCGTTGGCAGAATACGAAATACATAATATTGGTCAGTACTTACTTATCACATCAGCTTGAAATATTATTACTTAAAGTACCATTTTCTCAGTTTGCAAAAATCGTCCTATTCGTTATCTTCCATGTTTTCTCGCAAGTTCTTACCGGTCTATGTTCGCCTGCCCAACCCAACTCCGGTAACCTGCTTTCTAAGTGAACGTGTTTTCAGTCCAATTGCGGTTGTGCTCCAGATTTGAAATAAGATTGGAGATGAATGTTTTTAAAGGTAAACTTTCGGAAGGTAGTTTAAGTTTCACTACGTGGTTGGAAGGTTCTGTAATGTTATTTCAAAGGATGTTCCAAAGTGGAGTTCCTTGTTTCATCGAATATGAAACTTTATGCTTATTTCTATTCATATGGTTATGTATTTTGCAAGTTCTAACCTATTATTTTATTTAAGCATTGTTTAAATGTTGCCACGTCACTTTATATCACAACAAAAGGCTAGTAGCCTAATTATTAAAAGAAAGAAAAGTAATTGTAACAAAACAAGTACTAATAAAAATTGCTATTAATTTACCGAATGAGTTGTGATATAAAGTGACGTGGCAACATTTAAACAATGTTTTCGCTCGTTTAGTTTTTTTTGGTAATTTTGATTTACAGTGTTAAAAAATTAACTACTTCTATTTATCATTCTGTATTTAGGTTAACGACTAAGTTGAACATTCGTGGCCCCTTAGGAGTTTAAAATTAACGATAAATTTAAAACATATGATTATAACTGTAGTGAAAATCCTTTATAAGTGAAGATTTCAGTGCGCCTTGTAAGACTCATTTCGTGACTTAAACCTACATACTTGGAAAAGAGATTAGTTGAAAGCATTTTATAGTTATTGCGACATAATGATTAGTAAAAAATCAGTACAAAAAATACTAGCCTATTTAATGAGTCATATCGCATAAAAATTTGTCACGTTTTAAGCTAGAAAAGGAAACAATAAAGCCTTACATCATCATCATCATCAGCCTGAAGTCCACTGCAGGACATAGGCCTCCCCTACACATTTCCAGGAAGAACGATTCCGAGCCCCTTCCATCAACTTCCCGCTCCGCGACAAACCCTTACGATCTGCGATGGCGATCAGTCAACTTTGATAATGCGATATTTGACAGCGATACACTGATCGTCATCGCAGGCGATCTAGATGTGCGCAAGGCGGATTACGGTCGTCAATGACGGTCATCGTTTCTCAAGAAACAAGTCCTGTAGGTACGAGGTAGATATCTTTTTGTTCCCCTAACCGAAGCAAAAACCCAAAAACAGCGATAAAAGTTTTATTGGTTTCAAACAGCCTCAAGTCCAAAAAGCTCTTACAAAATATAAATGCTCTTACCAACGTTAGGTTTTGTACCTCATAATGGAAAAATGGATCGCACCAACAACAACAAACACGGATCCTTACTTTGTTGTCAGTCTGTGTTACAACACCCCTTTGAATCTTTTTTGGACTCGTACAAAAGATTTAAACAAAAGATTAGATATTTATGACATAAATAGTCATTAACATTATTTTGAAAAAAAAATTGAGAACATGATTTTGGGTCGTCAGTACCCTGTCCACCGGTTATTTTCTAGCTTAGAACTTATGTTTTTTCTTTTACTTTTCGTTTTTACTTTTAAGGCCTGCGCACACCTAGTCCGCTGGCGGTAGCGATCAGTGAAATATCGCTGTCAAATTTGACAGCGATATTTGACAGACTCCCCTTAAATGCTTTGGACCCCCCTCTTTATTTTATGGGGGGCTTATAGGCAGACCTTTTCAAGCTAATGCTGACAAATACATAAAATCAAACAAACTTATCTGTCCCTCAACAGAGTTTTGACATCAGAAACCCCTGGAGACTTGGAAAATGACTGACGAGGCAACGTCACAAATGACTCGACGTCGTAAAATTTAACGTGGCAGCCGACGCATGGTGATAGTGCCAATGGCGAGGAAAGTACCCATAAACAGAATTGATGAACCGCCCTGTGATGGACGTATTGAGGTATTAAATATCCAAGTGCTATTGTGAAATGCAAAGCTGATTTAATTTCATGAGATTAATGAGACTGGTGAAAAAGAGAAGGAACGCAGATGGTTCACCAGATTTTAGGCGGTGTTTTTTCTTATAGGCCTAATATAGCTTAGAAATCCCGTCCACTGAAGGCGTGCCCTATAAGTAAGTGACATGCTGTATCCATCACTCTTTGACTGACTTCGTTATATTGTATGAGGAGCTTTATCGAATGAGGAAAAGTGACTGAATGAACATACTCACGGTTTTATATGGTGACTCCTTATGGGTTTGCAACTGCATTACTTTTGAAATCAAAGCCACCGAAACGCGTGCTTTACCCACCTTGTGTGTTTATCTTCATATAGGTGCCATGGGATAGGGTCCACTAGCATCCATAACTTTAAAACAGAATAGAGCAATGGACGAATTGCAATGTTTCGTTAAACGTCCTCTGTGAAGTATTGCAATTGTGATAGGTAGAAGAAGCCGGTCAATATCAGGTGGACCCACTGCCGCTTGTTCTCATTTTCTCAGGCGAAAAGCTCGGTCGAGCTAATGAATTAATCATTTTTACCACACGCTGCGACCACGCGATGTTCCCGCCGCAACATGGAATATGCAACGCAAACAACCGCGCTTTTGAGCGCGCAATGCGACCACGAAACACATGAATGCGTGACCGTCTCCTGTTTTTTTGAGGGAAACAAACTGTACAATAACAACTATAGCTCTTTCAGGGCCCTGTTTAATAAAGCTGACAATTCGACATATATGTCACAAAGCGACAAAATTGTGGAATTGTCGCGCTTAGGCTAAGTATTAATAAAAGCGACAAATATGTCATAAAAGTGCGACAGTTACACGAATTTTTAGCTTTATTAAACAGGGGCCAGGTGGGCCATAAGCTAGTAGTTTAGTATAAAAAAATAAAATAAAAAAAAGCTAGTAAATTTAAGGTCATACCAGTAAAGTTTCTATCGTTAATTATTCACTAAAAGCGCAGACAGATAATTCGACTACATAAGACAAAAAAATGCAATTCTACCTAATAAACACGAAACCATTGAAAAAATAAGAAACAATTTTAACTAAAACGAAATAAGATACAAATTAATCATTGGCTGCGCTATCCAAACCTTTTTTTATTGAAAACTATTTGCTATTTGTAATGGATTTCCAAACTCCTTCGTCATCAATGTTTTGAACGTCACATTTTGAACTGAAAATTAAAAAAACAGCATTCAAAGGATAGGAATCCGTCTCTGGACCTTCGTGTCGTAATGTCGCACTGATGCGGTGTATGCTCGCCCTTAAATTGCGTGAGAAAACTCTGCTTAATATTTTTCTGAGGTCGCGGCTGATGGCGGTTTGTAGTCAAATTGTTTTTGCGAAGTCTCTTACCTTACTTGCATGATTTATTTTTTGGTGTAGGACACAACATCTGCATGTTTCAACGACATACACACATCAACATTGTCTAGGGACATTCCATTTCGAATTGATTTTCAGATTATTCGAGATTTCGTTCCTACTTTAATTGTTACTATTAAATAATTTCAAACAGTTGTATTTTATTATTATCAATAAACAACACAAATAAAGACTCTTGCCATATCTAGTTTCTAAAGAAATTATTTTCAGTTTTTGTAAAAATCAACAAAATGTTGAATATCTAGACAATGTTGATGAGTGTCTAAGTATAGACGGCACATCTCTAACTGGTATAGTCGAACACAGCGGGTAAGCCAACTGGCGTACTCTCACTCACACGAAGCTAGGCACTCGATGTGACAACACGCGCTTTTATCAGTAAAAACTTGAGTAAAACAAAAGCGCAATAGAAGCAATCGAGTGCTGCATAATATTTGGCTTATAGTTAGACGATTTAACCACATAAAGCGCTGTAGCTAACCTAAATTACAACTTGTTAAAAATGTAAAATACTTTTGTTCTGAATAGCTTCTCTACACTACGCAGTACGCAGTAAATAGTAACTCGATGGCCTGTTTTAGCTTTTCTCTTAAAAAGTCCCCCCCCCACCTTGGCTAGTTTATATGTATAGGGGTTAGAAATAATCAGCATTAAATAACAATATGAAGATAAAAAAATGCAAGTGAAAATCGTGACTTTGTAAATGATCAATGAAGTCTGAAAGTATAGGTTTCTTGGCACGCGTATTTCAGTAAGTACACCTATTTTCCCATTGTGTTAATTAAAGCTACCGCTAAACAGAACGTGTACTTCGTAATTTATTCATAGTTATTTAGGTACTTATCATGTACGCTGGGGGAGAATTCAGCTTGTTCCGTGCCTTACCAACAAACCTTGTATAAGTCAGTAGCGCAATTTGATACTTGCCTTGCGACACTCTTATAAAATAACACATCCAAGCTTTGTGCTATGCTTTAACAGTATATTTTTGTTTTGTAAATCTACAAATCTTTGAAATAGAATGTTAACCTTTGGACAGTCAATAAAAGAAAAGAGTCTGTCATATACGAATCGAATTTGCGTGGTGTTTTTGTGTGAACGTAGTCGGCGTCGTAGACCCCGCTACGCAACTAAAATAACATATTTTACTTATACCAATTGAATGAAAGCAAGCAAATGCGTCTACTTCTCACTTATATAGCACTGTTTAGAAGTCTAATCTTGCTTTAGCTTGGTGCTGTTTAAAACAAGCACACAGCTGCGTCTGTAAAGCTACGACGTAGCCGCGCTGCTACGAAGAATGTTTCTAGTTTATCTACTGTAATGTGCGTTTACAATGTGGTAAATGCAAGTCGTGCCCCGTTGTACAATGTACGAAGTTGTATGTGAGCTCATAGCTTTGTATAATAATAACTGTATGAAACTAAATGGTGTAAGTTAGGTTGCTTTCAGACGGTGGATGGGGGAAATTAGACAGTGTTGTTCCTTAGATTATGCAAGAGGTTATCTCTAAGTTTGTATCTGTTTGTATCTTACGTATGAAGAACTTAATAATGTTGTACGTGATTACACCGTTTGTTTGTCGGAACATTGTTTATTGAAGGGAAAACTGAGCATTTTTTGAAGTGGGAATAAAACAATGAACTCGCTGCACGTCACTGTCACGTCACGGGGGGTGGGGTGTGTCCAGGGGGAGGGGGGGAGGTCGGAAACATGTAATTGTTCAAGTTTTCACTTCTGTCCGCTCTCCCGGAGCCACACTTTTTTTTACTTGACTGGCGAAGGAAATAAAAAGTAAAGGAATTTTTATTGATACGGCATTTATATTTAATTTCCAAACGTAACCAAGAACGAAGGATAAGTAAAGGCATAGTGTTCGATTAATAATATGGCATCTATTTTTAAACTTTCAAACGTAATCAATAATATTTTTCTTTATTGTTCATCTCACCATAACATTACAAAAAAGCATTTTAAATATAAGGCAAAAATAAAATATAAAGCGTTCAAAGCCAAGTTCGTAGCGCAACGAATTTTTAGTGTCATAAAATTATAGAACACACGGAACAGATTTTAGACCTTACGCAATACCAACCTCCTAAACAGCTGGTACCACTGAACAGTTTCCATTCCACAGTTACCGGCATAGTTGCTATGATAAAACCACAGAATGTGATGTAGTCAGTACGTGAGTAGTAGATGCGAGACCGTGCCTGCTGGCTATAACCTGGCTTCTAGATTTGCATAGTAATTAGCTTCCACTGGGGAACCGGCATTTCACGTGCAATATATAACAAGGGCAGGCAGATCACGGCAGATCAATTAATTTGTGTAATGAGGTGAGTGAGTATGAGCCTATTACCCTGCTATATCTGATGGAGGCAACAGGAGAATGATATTACAATAAATACAAATTTAACAGCAGAAGAGCTCTTTTGAAAAATGGTAAGGCAGAAAAAGTTGTACCACCAAGGAGTTTCTAAACTACGTAACGGTATGTAAAATCCTTGAGCTCTACCGTACCACCTATTTTTTATTGCCAAGCAGGTCATGAAAGACCTGCTTTCATGTGTCTTCTGTGCACGTGGCAACGAATAGAGCTATTGTGGTGGCTACATTTTAGAGGAGGGTTTGAGAAAGTCTTGACTCGATAAGAAGAAGAACAAGATTGCCAAGCAATGATACTTGCATTGCTTTGTTTCAAGAGTTTGTAGCAAGTTCACGCTCGACAGCTATGCGTTTTATTAGGTTTTATTGGTCATTCAGTCTGACAACATTCTGAACTTTTTGCATTTTCTACCTCCTTGGTCAAAATCTTTGCACCGCGGTAAAAACTTCGTCGCCAACTAGGAGGTTGGAAATAGCAAGGAGTTTAGATAGTCTATGGTCGCCAAACATCCTTGGTATTAACCAAAGAGTTTGGAAACCTATTACCAGCAAGGAGTTTCCCAAGTCTATTTACAGTTTACTCTTATTTTTTTTGATTTATCGCCAGGGCTTAGTTATTAAGCGACCATACTATATACCCTAGAAAAACATACCAAGAAAATCAACCTACTTTCTCTTTTTTTTTAATTTATTTGCAAGGCTTTGTCGCTACTTTGGTATTGTTCTAACCGTTCATAAGGAGGCTCAAAAGTGGGGAAAATGAAAAGTAGCTAGATACTTTTCACTTTCAGTCATTGACTGTCATAATGGTGACACTAGAAGCGTATAATGGCCCGAACACACCTAGTTCGCTGGCGGTAGCGATCAGTGAAACGCTGTCAAATATTCGCTGTCAAATCTCAAATCTGACAGCGATATTTGACAGCGTTTCACTGATCGCTACCGCCAGCGAACTAGGTGTGCGCAGGCCTTTAGTGAGTATATTTTTTTTGACCCTGTGTTACTGGTTACTGATTCCTAATGAACCAGTGGTTTCAGTACGCCCTTTTTTTGTATTGAGAATATCGTGGGAAATATTAAGACGGGCCTCTCAGCTCAGTTGGTAGTAGCTCTGCTTTCTGCGCTGTAGGTCGTGGGTTCGATCCCCACCGAGAACAAATATTTATGTGGTGAACACAGATGTTTGTCTGGATGTAATATTGTATTCTATGTACCTATGTATTTATTAAAAACTAAAATTAATTTGAGGCTAGATAGTGCGACGTCGATTGTCTACAATATTTGTTTATTTATTTGAATGCAATTAGGTTAGTGAATGAGTGATTGTGGGTGGACAGGACATGTGTGTCTCATGCATATCATTATGATGAATGGTTATTGTAATAAGGTACAGGAACCACTTATACAAACTACTTGATTTACTTCACTAACTACCGGGTTTTTTATACAACCAGCTATGGCTGACGGCACTAGAATAACTAATGGTCGACCTGATGTAATGTGGTAACCATCGCATATAAGCATGGTGGTAGCTACTTCTAAGCATAATTCCTTTTTTTTATACACCTAAGTAGATACGGCCCACCTGATGGGAAGCGGTTACCGTAGCCTATGGACTACAGAGCCAGACAGAGCTCATGGTAGGTCTACTGACGTTAGGTGGTAACCATCGCCTATAACAAAGCATTGCCTCGTAGATCACGCATGTCAGGAACGTGCCCTATGATGCACTTCCCTGCGTTCATCTACTTGAGGTATACAGATGTTCACGTGCCAGTAATTTCACCGGCACCCACACTCTTCAAACACAGACAGAGCTAGCTCATGGTAGGCAGGTGGGCTATAAGCTTGTTTCATCAGCGAGTTGTATAAAAAAAAAGAAATTTCAATTTTTTTCAGTCTTTTAGTATTTATTTTCCTTAGAAGCATGATTTCACTTTTCATGTAAAGCAAAGCGCTCCCCTCGGGGCAAGTTGCCCTTGAATCGCGTTGACCTAGTTTCAAAGGACGAGGGCTGGAAGCTCCCTTTCATTACAACGTCCAACGGTTTATGCTCGCAACTTATCCATACTTTACCCTGAAAATTGCTTAGGTATTTTAAATAACATTCTACATTTTTAACGAGTCTGGTATTCTACCTACAGTAGGTTAGGTACAGTAGGTAGGAGTAAAACTATTGGCCTGGTACATAAGCTCAAAGTCGCGCAACGAGCTATGGAGATAGCTATGCTGGGAGTTTCACTACGTAATAGAATCAGAAATGAGGATATCCGTAGAAGAATCAAGGTCACCGACATAGCTCGTAGAATTAGTAAGTAAGTGGCAATGGGTAGATAATATAGCTCGGAGAACCAACAACCGTTGGGAATAAAGGTTCTCGAATGGCGACTACGAACCGGAAGAGGAAACCTAGGGCACCCACGGCACCCACCCAACAGATGGACCGACATTGTTAAGATCTCGGGAAGTCGGTGGATTGAAAGGGCTCAGAATCGTTCTTCCTGGAAATGTGTAGAGAAGGCCTATGTTCAGCAGTGGACTTCTTCAGACTGATGATAATGATGAGGTTAGTAAGAAATAATAGTAAATCAGTGATGAATCTGTTTACTAAACTTTAAAATATATTTCAAAGTTTATAATTCACTTCGGTCATACAAATTTAAAAGTGGACTTTAATATTTTGCAAATTAGTTTTCAGTATTGGATTATAGAAAGTTTAGGAAAAGTTAGGAATTTGTCTCAGACAGCGCTTAACCTCTGAAATGCCACATGATTACGCTATTTTATTGACCGAACCTTTTTTTAAATTTACATAGCAACGATAGTAGTTTCAAAGTGATTCTTGAATTTATTTAACTGAATTGTTGCTTTCGCTGTCAAAAATAGTTGATGATAAGTACGGGTACACGTATAGGTAAGTATAGCCAAAAGTAACTTGCTTTACTGTTTTAATCATATAATCAACCTAAATTTTAGACTGATCTCTCAGCGGGGTTTGATCCCCACCGAAAACAAAAAATATTTGTGTTGTGAACACAGAGTTTGTTCTCTATCTATAGGTGTTATATTGTATTCTAAGTATGTATTAACAAAACAAGTACCTATATAAGTATAATATCAACTATCTGGTACCTATAGTACAAGGTCTGCTTGATTTGGGGCTAGAAGTGCCACTGAGCCCAGTGCTTGGTTTTTTCATTTCGTGTTTGCCAATATTCGCAGATCGTCTTCCAATGTTTTCGGAGAGCGTCCTACAAGGGAGATTTTGATTATTTTAATTAAATAGCTAACCCCCGAATACTGAAACGCAACTCAGATTTAAGCACGTCTCAAGCGACGAATATTTGACAGATTTTCATTAAAAACTGTCACATATTCGTCGCTTGAGACGTGCTTAAATCTGAGTTGCGTTTCAGTATTCGGGGGTTAATCAGCTATACCTGTACCTATACCTAGTAGTGGGTGAAGTCGGGCTGTGGATGATGGGTGATGATGCTAAATTCAGAATCAGCTAAATTGTATAGTGTTGAATCGAAGGCCATGCTATGTTATTTTGACGGTTAGACAAAGTCAAACTTGCCACCAGACGGATCGATCTGAAAACAATTGCAATAAATTTTAAATTTGGAATTATTCACTCAGTTTTTAAATGTGTTCGTTGAACTGAATATCAGCTTTCAATGGTAATCTGTCTGTGAGATAAAATATTAAAAATTATGCTAAATTGGATCAGTGTGAAATATTACTGGGATGAGAAATGTGGACCTCAACTGAAAATAACTTTTACTTTTCTTCTTCTTTGATAAATAATGAATCCTGTTGAATCTTCAGAAGATATATTTAAAATACCTAAAATAACGATTAACTAAACACACATACCTACATAATGTAGTAGGTAATCAAATTCTGTTGCGATCATAGCAAATTTAACAAAAACAGTAAAATTTTGCTTTGCCATATTACCCTCGAGAAAATAGAACAACAAATCCTTTGTTTCCAAAGTCAAAGAAGTTAAAACACAAAATACCACTTATAATCCCAATAACAATTCAAGGCTAAGTTTTAGGGCCAATACAATAACTAGAATGTAATCAGGTCTTAATATAATTGGGAAAGTATTTGTCAAAGGCGCCGTTATTGAAATTGATTGAGGATCAATGAGTTGGCTGTCCCAAGCAAGCCAATTTGTTTTTGTAGCTATGTACAGGCCTTACACTACACCTTCTTGTTGGACGCCCTCCAAGATGGGGCAACGATCTGCGAAATGTAGCTGGCAAGCACTGGAGGAGAAGAGCGGCGAAGACCGGGCTCAGTGGCGCGTCTTGGGAGAGACCTACGTCCAGCAGTGGACTGATATAGGTTGATGAAGGTCTTTGCATCTATTGTTGATGATTTATTTATTTACTGGACATGCTACATTTTATTGCTATACTTGAATCACGTGGATTGCCTACATGTTTCTACTAGTGGAGACTTATTAGCCTTCTGTTTTCTTATTGTACTTCTGTTTAATCTGTTTTTACCTGCTGTTAATTTTCCTTAAACTGAATGAAAATCCTACTTATTCCACGCGACCAAGCTCCATTCCAAGCTTAGAAAATAAAGTATTTTTCTCCTCCAAAAAATCCTCGTGGATCCCAAATCTATAAATTAGAAAAAAATCTGAACGATGATCACCGCGCTTAATAGGCATTAGCTGTGAGCTTATTTCATTTTTAAACTGGCTTCCTTAACCTCTTTAAAATCATACACTTTGTGACGTAAAAGGTTCTATAATTATGTTCCTGTTGAAATTACACGCGTAAACTTTAAATTGCTTGACACGGCGATAGAACAAAATGTTCGCATAACAAAGGTTTAAATGCTCACAAAGAGCCTTGATTAACCCGGAACGACGGTAAATAGGACATTAACCCATTTAGGTTCTATAATCGAGGGCATACCAGCACGAACTGAGAAGGTTATTCTTTTGGATATATTAGTGGGTAGTTTGCAAGCAAAAAACCAGCGGATAACTGATCCGTTTTAATAGCAACTTCTACACTACTAATTACTTTAATATTTATAATTATATGCCTATTTTTTGTGACGTTTGTAAACGATGGAGAAGGCCTATAATATTAAAAAATAAACACGTAAAAAACCTTTCTCTTTTTATTGAAAAACTCACAAAAATCTAAATTCCCGGTACCGAATTTAAATTCAAAGTGAGACGAAACGCTTCCACCCGGCACTGATTTAGATCAGTTGAGCTACCTCTAGATCGTTTGTAACGGTCTGCAGATAGCTCAACTGTTTTTTTGTGTATTTTGCACATTTCATCATAATCTACCTGTCCTTATCCCACGCTAAGTAGGGTCGGCACAACAGGTTTTCTTCCTTCACTCACCTCTATCGTTCGTCATCTCAGTGCTTACTTCTTTCTTACTCATGTCACCTTTGACACAGTCCATCCATGTTTTCTTTTTTTCCTCTTCTTCTTTAACAATTTTGTCTTTGTTGAAATACTTAAATTCGTCATTGCTATTCAGCGAGGCATTGCCGCCAGTATCTTGGGGACGCTTCCGTGTGGTACTGATTTTGATCAGTTGAGCTATCTCTAGATCGTTTTGAAACGGTCTGTTTTAATTGTAAGTTTCTCTGAGTACATAAATAAACGTTATTGAAAAAATCTTAAATTCTAAGTTGTATTTAAATTGGTCCAGACGTCACACCAAGCACCTACACATCCATACATCTTACCTTTCACACACCTACTCGTATATGGGTATAATATTAATATTAATTCTTTGAGGAACACTCGTAACTAGATACCAGTCCCGTTTCATTTTGACGTGATAACGTCTTATAAATCGATGGAGCCGGCTGCACGCACGAAAAAACATGACTCATGCGTCATTCCATTTACCTGAGCCCGAGCCCGGGTCGGGTAATGGGTAAGGGTAAATGAGGGTAAGGGTAAATGAGGGTAAGGGTAAGGGTTCAGTCTGGGTCCGGGTCCGGGTCCGGATTTTCATTCAGTTTCATTCAGTTCCATTCAGTTTCATTTAGTTTCATTCAGTTTCATTCAGTTTCATTCAGTATCATTCAGTTTCATTCACATTCAATTCAATTCAGTAAAACTAAAATTTTCTTTTGAAAAATGCAACCATTCCATCAGTATTTTCTTATGACGTTATCACGTTCAACTATCGTCAGTAAACCGACTTTACAGACAACCGATTTTTTTTTAATGATTTATAGTGTTTACCTACACTTAAGGAAAAGTCGTTCACAAAAATATGTGTACAATAGTAACCCAATTTAGGTAAACTACAATAAATTGCACTATATTCCGTTGAAACTTATCATGGTACACCTCCGCACAAAAGTGACAGAGTGTCCCATAGAATAGAAAACTGTCCCATAAACAGAATTTACGGGACACTTAAAAGGTAAGCTGTTGATGAAAATGGGCATTCAAGGCTTCGGTCTGTCGGTGCTCTATCCGATTATGCCCGAGGTCTCCCGGGGCAGTTGATTTTCATAATTGCTTAGGCTTAAAATCAAATAAGTCAGGTCTCATTATTGAGATCGTTCGGATATCAATCTTAATAAAATATTTTAATCCAGCTCTAGACCTTGGGTCTCACCTGGTACCAGAGTCATTTCATAAATTAAACTTGATCGTGGAATAATAATTGTATCGGAGGTCATTGCGCAAAAGCTTTGCTCAGTTCTTTTTGAGCTTCTACGATGGGAACCAAATCTATATGTTTATAAAAGAAAGTCGTGTTAGTTACACTACTTATAACTTAAGAACGGCTGAACTGATTTGGCAGAAAATTGGTGGGGAGGTAGCTTAGAACCGGGAAAAGGACATAG
Organism: Thera britannica; assembly: GCA_939531255.2. Classification (NCBI taxonomy): domain Eukaryota; kingdom Metazoa; phylum Arthropoda; class Insecta; order Lepidoptera; family Geometridae; genus Thera; species Thera britannica. The sequence continues at coordinate 24,391,008 of OW618034.2, forward strand.
GATACTTTATATCCCGAAAAAGCAACGGGGACGGGGCGAGCAAAGCCGCGGCCGGCCGCTAGTATCTGATGTAATACTTAATTATGTATATAGGTATTTTTTTTGTAAATACATATTTAGATTGCAATATAACACCCAGGCAGAGAACAAACATTTATGTTTACTACACAAATATGTTCTCGATGAGAATCATGCCCTCCACAGCGCTAAAGGCATAGCTACTACCAACGGAGCTGTGATAGCTATCAACATGGGATCCGGGCCATATTTTCGTCAGCTTGTATTTTATCATGCAGCCCAGCCTCCATGGTTTCAAAAGGAAAAAGCCGTTCCTGTTAAATTTATCTAAAACTGAGTTATGTTCAGTTCAGACTTGCAGGCAGATTTAAAGCCAGCTCAAAATGACTCTGAGGTTCAAAGTTAGGTGGTACTTTACTTAGGTATGTCACTTATCACCGCCCACTCAAAGACTTGTCGTAAATCAATACAATTGAACGGTTCAATGCGTTTGACGTTCATTCACTCCATTTACTTTTAAGGATTATGACATAAACCACAGATAATCATTATCATCTGCGTAAATTAATCCAATGTTGGAAAATCATGTTGGTACATGTCTAACGCAAGGACTCATCAGTACCAATCTAGTGAAAATAATAAAAAAAATACAGGATGTAGATTTTTTCGAATTTTAATAAGCATTAGTTAAAAAAGCAGCCAAGTGCGAGTCGGACTCGCCCATGAAGGGTTCCGTAGCATGACGAACTACAAGAACCTTTATATTATGTTACTTGATGTAACATAATAAGGTTCTTGTAGTTCGTCGAAAGGTAAATTGCGGTTTACGGTTTATGACGTATAAAAAAAAAACTACTGACTAGATCTCGTTCAAACCAAAAATCGTTGGAAGTTTACATAGTAATGTACAACATATATTTTTTTTAGTATTATCATTCTCTTACTTTAGAAGTTAGAGGGGGGGGGACCAACTTTTTTCCACTTTGGAAGTGTCTCTCGCGCAAACTATTCAGTTTAGAAAAAAACGATATTAGAAACCTCAACATCATTTTTGAAGACCTATTCATAGATACCCCACACGTATGGGTTCGATGAAAAAAAAAATTTTGAGTTTCAGTTTCAAGTATGGGGACCCCCGAAATTTATAGTTTTTTTTTTATTTTTATGTTAAAATCTTAATGCGGTTCACAGAATACATCTACTCGCCAAGTTTCATCAGTCTAGCTCTTACGGTTTCGGAGAAAAATGGCTGTGACATACGGACGGACGGACAGACAGACAGACAGACAGACAGACAGACAGACAGACATGACGAATCTATAAGGGTTCCGTTTTTGCCATTTGGCTACGGAACCCTAAAAAGTCATGTTCGAAAAAATCTACATAGGTCCTTAAGGTCCAACCCCTGCAGAGTTATAATTTATTTTGTGTTTTATGAGTAAAACACAAAATAAATTACTGTTTACCTTATGGACCTCCCGTAGAACAACTTTTTGCAGCTGATGACCCCATCTAACCCCTAGTTGCGTTTGATCCACGACTTTTGGGCCACCCTGTATAATATGATGTTAATTTCACCAACTTTATTAGGTTAGGACATTTTTTACAATATAACAACAAAAAAAAAAGTATTTTGCATTTTGCGTCCTTGATAAAATCGCTGGGGTCATAATGTAAGCGCCACTGTAGCCAGAGCATATTATTTTTAACTTTATTTCGATGGTGCTATGGTTTGTTATTCAGAATTGCTTATTGATCTGAGGGCACCAGCCACTGTAAATGTAAATCAAATATTATTTATAGGTTTATCGGGAAATCCTTAAATAAATACAAGGAAAGTTCGACAAAACTGTGATTTATATTTATCCAACACCGTTATTGGAAGAAACGACACGATATCATGCATGTTACTTAAAACTGAGCCTTATTTCAAGGAGTTTAGTTTGAGTTTGTTTTGGTGTTAATACCAAACACAGTAGGTATGTTTCTCTGCAATGTAATGCATGATCAATTGATCGTTGATCAGTCAATCTCGACCTTTGACTAAGCATGTACGGTAAGGAAGCGTTCACATCAACGCTTTACTAAAGGAATAGGCTCTCAATTTGGTTGTATTTTTTTTCTGCTATCGCACTTCAAAATTAATGAGCAGATTTGAAAAATACTATTTTATCTGCAAAGTATCTTCCAGATGATGAGAGAAAAAACTCAAGAAACTGACTTCTTGGCCAAATAGCTGAACCAATTTTGAAGAAATTTATATAATTTAAATCCATATAAATTTCATAAAAATTAGAAGTTGTGGTAAGGAGAACTCTGTGAAGAGCTCGTTCGGAAATTACGGCCACCATGTCTATTTGTGCCATAATAGTATATTATGCAACTAGTGAATAAAAGACGGATTTAAATCGAGGACCAAAGATGAATCACGAGCAAGTGCAGGAATCTAACGACTGAATCACGACCGTAGGGAGTGATTCATGATGATTGAATCACGAGCGTAGCGAGTGATTCAAGTGTTAGAATCCTTAACGACGCGAGTGATTCATGGCCCTCGATATTAATCCGTTTTATTCAAGTGTTGCATACTATACTTTATACCATGACTTCGAGAAAAAGAAAGATTTAAGCGAAAAAGGATTAAAAACTATGTACTTTGTTCATACTATTCTTATATGACATAAAACAAATAATTTTAGATTTTGATTTGATTTGTAAATAAAGAAGGATAAATTAATGCAAGTTTTCTACTATACAACTCAATTGAACAACAAACAACTCAGCACATCTTTTTCATTCCTAGAATGCATTTTCAATCGATTTACTATTATCGAACATTTTGTTGCATAACTTACTAAGAACAGTATTCAAAATAGCGCCAATTTACTTATGTATGACAATGACAACAAAGAACACAAAACAGTTTTTAATCCAACGCTAAACTCCTTGTCAAAAATTTCGACCAATCAAATCGAGAGTATTTATGACGTAAGGAGGTTGTAAGGTATTGAGATGGACGTTGACCTTATTCGAGTGTTCAAAATTCAAACACCAAAACAGTGATTAAAAGAGCTTTTTATTCACTGTTTCCAGTGAATAAAATAAGCTTTTTAGAGGGGGTATGGTATAAAGTTTGTTGTTTTTCGGTTTGAATGGTGTGGCTGCCGGTGAAATTACTGGCACGTGAGGCTGAACATCTGCATGTATCAAAGTTTTGTTCTTTCTTTATACCACTGGCTCCTTATAACTTATGTAGGTACTCCAACGTGAATACTTCCTTATTACACCGCAGTGGCGTGCCCACCGCCTATTCCTCACAATAACTTGTAACTTGCGCACTGAATAAGAAGTTCGTTAGCGCTGCATGTAAACATGCCTTTATATTTTAGTATCGCTTAGCAATAAATTTTAATTACCTGTTTTTGAACTGGGTATGTGTCTTGTCAAAATGTTTACATGGCTGTAAGGTTTTTGCTTTGTTAATGAACAAAATAATTTAGATTTCCTTTGAACAAAGGATGTGAAGAAGCTAACCACAACGCTTTTAATTAAGCTGGAGCGTAAGAAAATTTTCCTTGGGTAGCCTTTGATTGAATTAAAAATTTGCTGCTGGTAAGGAAGTAGGTTACTTAAAATGCTAAATTATTATTTTTTGTTAATAATATTTTGATTTATATGTCTGTCATCATCATCAGCCTAAATAAGTCCACTGCTGGACACAATCCATACGTTTCCAGGAAGAACGATTCTGAGCCCCTTCCATCCACCAACTTCCCGCGATCTTAGCAACGTCTTCGACCCATCAGGTCGGGGTTTGTCGTTGCTTTGAACTAATTTAACATCTTCGAACTATTTCCCACTTCAACTTACTAACTCTACGAAATATGTCGGTGACCTTGTAATATGTCTATACTTAATCCCGTAATTAAATAAAAAAAAATAGGACATTACATAAATAATCATAGAGCTACAATCAATCATCACATATTTCATCATGACAATGTAAACGCAGCCTGAACTAAGTAAATGCCGAGTCGCCAGGGTCAATGAGGGTTGGGAGACCAAGTTTATTGGTCCTGATTCAATATTGGCGAGCATTTGATAAACAGTTACTTATTGTGATTCGATTTTATTAGCCTTTTTTATTAGTTTAGTTTCGTTGGTACAAAAACAATTTATTTTGTTGTTTTTTGGGGATCAATAATAAAAATAATATTAACACTATACATGTGGTTGTCTCTAACGTCATAAGCTCAATTAGAAGTTATGAGAATGGCATTATTTTAAGGACTAGTTCTATGTTCCTACCAATCATAAGCACTATCGTATACCTACCAAAGTTACAAACAAATAGGTACAAGTGCCTAGCAGTTTTTGTAAATAAATAGTAGATTGTTATACAAGGGCAGTAAGTGAGCTTTTGCAGAACAAGATCCTTTTTGGCGCCCGTGCGAGCGCAGCTCGCAAAGGGCGCTAATGGATCGAGTGTACCCGAGATATTTAGATGCCCGAGCGAGCAAAGCGAGCGAGGGCAAATATAGTTCGAGGGTGCAATAGCTACTTATGACCGAGGTAAGCATTCTACTTTACATTATTCATGCGAGGTAAATTTTTAACTAGCTGATGGAACAAACATATGGCCCACCTGATGTTAAGTGGTAACCATTGCCTATAGCAAAGCATTGCCTCGTAGGTCAAGCACGTCAGGAACGTGCCCTACAAGGCACTGCCCTACGACCATCAACATACGGATGTTCAGTCTCACGTGTCAGTGATTTCACCGGCACCCATACCCTTCAACTCGAAACACAGCAATGCTGCTTTTTGGCAGAAATAGGCTTACAATACAACAATAACACAACATTTATACGGGTATGACAAAATGTAATTTTAATTTGAGTAAAATAAAATTACAATAATAATATAAGTGTTATTATAATTATACTATTAATTTTATTAAAATTAATAGTAAAATATTTGTACCGGTAGGTATCTGTGAGCTACTATATCTTTTCAGTAAAAAGTTTTCATATCATTTTGTAAGAAAAGAGATTGTTTCACCAAGGAGGTTTGCATATCTCTTGAACTGTAATGAACCATCACCAAGGAGGTTTGCATAGCTCTTGAACTGTAATGAACCATTACGTATCAAGCATAGTGTGAAGGTTAAAGTGATTTGAAAATGGAACGCATTTACAATGCACTGGGCTGCACACGCCTACTTACACAGCCTCTTTGCGTTAAAGTAAATTCTATTTACGGAGCATGTATGATGTAAAATATATTTATCATCCCCCAACGACTTTTGTATCTGAGTGCAAAAGCCGTTTTTAATGGCTTTTACGGCTTTTTCGATGAAGTAAATTGAAGTTTATTTTAAAATAGACAGCGGATGTACCTACCTGGAGCCTAATATAAAAATCGATTCGAAGAACAGCTCAAACTTGGTTGGATATCTTCACGTCATGAAGAACAACAGTGTAATAAACAGTAATCAGCGTTAATTACCACCCTGGGGACAGGTGACGTAATTATGAAAAACAACAGACTCCTTTGTTAGTGGAATAATTGTTTAAACTGTCTCATTAAAACGTCGTATATGGACGGACAAAGAGTAAGCTCTTGCGGACAGATCAGACACTGGCAGATGACGAAGGTATTCGTTTTGTAACTGATAAAGTAAAGGAAGGTACAAATATTTTCTAGGAATAAAGAGGTTTATGTTTAATATAGGTACTTGTATTATAAAGAGCAAATATTTGTGAGTAAAAAGTTTTTTTTTTTTTTTTTTTTTATTCAGCCTGGTCTGTCCCACTGCTGGGCAAAGGCCTCCCCCCGTTCCTTCCACTCATTTCGCTCCTGACCCAAACTCGGCCACTCCTTGCAGAACGCGTCCAGGTCATCCCGCCAACGCTTCCTGGGTCTGCCTCGGCGGCGAATTCCGTCTGCAGGGACCCACTCTGTGCTGGCTTTGGCCCATCTTTCGGGTTTCATACGACAGATGTGACCTGCCCAGTCCCACTTTAACTTGGCAGCCTTAGCGTCCACGTCAGCGATCCCGGTTTTTGAGCGTAGCCAGGTGTTACGGATCCTGTCAATTCTCTTGACACTCAAAATGCTACGCTCCATTGCTCTCTGACAAACCCCGAGCTTGGACTTTTGTGATTCGGTCAGTGACCAAGACTGGGCACCGTAAGTTAGGACAGGGAGAATACACGAGTCGATGAGTTGGCGCTTGAGAGATAAAGGAAGGTTGCCCTTCATTAGCTGCTTCATGGACCAGTAGCTCTTCCAGGAAAAGATTTATAATGTCCCAAAAATTAAGAACCGATTGGAATTTGGTACAATAATAATTAGGTTGTGGATACGTATCTAGACTGAATAGATAAGTAGGTACTGTCGTAGGTATCAACCTTAGTTACCTAGAATACACCTACCTAATTACGGCACACAAATCAGTCAATCTCTGCTGATGTCTAGGTAATAATACGCGTCCGTGAGCCAAAAACAGTCCCCAAACACAACAAGACGACAAATGGAGTGACGCTGGTTCTCAGATGGAACTAAACCTTAGGATTTCTCTCAAAATCATCGTCGGCTACATCGTCGCTTACCAAACAAGTGAGGTCGTGGCCAAAGGATATTCTATCAAATATTAAAAAAAAACAATGCTGATCGAGATTGGTATTGGAATCGGCTGTACTGACACTCGATTCGAATACCCGAAGGCAAGAAATGCGTGTATTATCTATTGAGCTTACTCTTTGAGCATTCGGAAGGGGTTTTTAATTACAGTTTTTTGTTTAAAGCCATATATACAGCGGCTGTCTATTGCTTCATTTGTATGCCGCTCTCTTGCAGTACAAACGGCTTGTACGATGAGTTTTTACTAAAGAGTTTTTACTCTTTGGTATTTCGATTTTGAGAGTCACGATAAGTAACGTTTATTTACGAAAGAATGTAAAAAGTCTACGCAAGATAGCTTTGCACGTGACAAATGGCGGAAAATTAAAAAAACCTGACTGGAAATAATCTCCCACAAATATGAACTTGCATTAAACGCAATACAAGTTCGATTTCCCCGTTCATGTTTTGTGATCGGAAGATATTTTTCCATCATGTTTTTCGTCATTCTGTCACGCGCAAAACTATCTTGCGTGGAATCTTACCCAAATATTATTAAAATAGCTGGTCTCGACTCAATAAAAAAATACATAATATGATTTAATTAAATAATTTATAGCAAGGACAGAGCCACTCATTAAATTTAGCATTTTTCACATTTCAAAAGCTTTTGTTACTTATTAAATTAAAAATTGATCTGAGAAAATGTCATGAAAGGAATCCGGAAAAGCTCTGTTTAATTTGCTTTTCGGTAATGTTTTTCCCGGGAAATTAATTTATAAGTTCGCTGGCTTTAAAAGGTCAGCCCCGTTAGACAAGTGCCAATCTCTAGGTAGCATTTTTACACAGCCCAGCAACTTTACCCATGCCGAACTGGGTATAGGCCTCCCTCAGTTTGTGCTATCTACCTCGATCCTGTGCCAGTTTAATTCATTTTTGGCTCGCTGTTTTAACTTTCGTCATGTTGTATAAGGAGGTCAAGAAGGTTGCCCTCAAAAGAAATACCTGAAGAAAAATGCATACATTACGCCGACAAGAGCATTACTCTTAAAAAAGAAGAAGAAGACTTTGACTTTGTCGTCCATCCTTGCCGCAGGGCGTCCTACGTTTCTGTAGCTGGTTCTTAGCTACCATTTGGTAGTTGCCCTACTTTTACTTAACTGTAGGTGTGGCGAAAATAAATACAGTGTGAAGAAAAAAAAAAGTTTTGAAGCCCATGTCTGTCGTTTTCTAGCCCATTATTTTCGATCGCCATTTTGTCTAGAGTGCGGGTGCTCATATTTTACAAGTATAGGTCAACTGAGGCAAGAGATACCGTCGAACGAAATGTCATTTGATTTATAGCTCTCCCCCGGGATGTTAATGGCTCTTTGACAATCTTTTAAACTCAGTGGTGATAAGCTGATGCGATTTCACTTTACACTTCGGCCATTCAAATTCGAAAAATGGGATATTTAGTTTGAATGTTTAAGAGTTATTTGTGAAAAACCGGTATAGCCGTTACCTCGAAAACGGCATCATCATTATAATCTGATGATAATTTACTTATGATAACTTTTTATTTTGCCTGAAAAATTCTCAAGCCGGTACAACACAACTTATAAAGAAAAAGGCAACTGAAAAAGAGAAACATCGAACACCGTAATTGTGGTCATCTACGTAGTCCACTGCTAAACATTGGTTCATCAGACGAAGAGTCCTCCTGCGCTTTTTTTCCGACCTTATAAACTGTTTACTGACCTCATTTTACAAAAGAAAAGAAAAGTAAAGAAGAAAAATACATCAAAAACTCAACCATCATGCTCAATCATGCAGAAACATCCTTCGTATCATATTATTTGCGGCAAACCTAGCTACAAGCGTTTTAACAGTCTTGGGAAACTATTTGCTATTTTTAATAGGTTTCCAAACTCCTTGGTCATCAATGTCTTCGAACGTCACATTTTGTACTGAAAATTCATAGACCTATGAACCTCCTTGCTCTGAGTTTCTAAACTCTTTGCAAACTCACCTGCACTTTTCGTAGACCTATTGCAAGTTACTCGTAGTTAAAAAGAAGGTTTATCTAGGGCCATACGGTTACTGGCTGGTGTCATCATTATCATAGGCATCTCTTACGTCCCCATTACTTGGCATAAGCCCCTCAGACGCCGCTTTTGTCAGGTTTGGTCTGGTTGGAACTGTTTACTCTTCTTTTTCCTGCCATTATCCCACTTTATGTGGGGTTGGCACAACATTTCTTCTTAGAGAACTTTCAAATGGTATACTTATCATCTTCCTGCCCTTATCCCACGCTAAGTGGGATCGGCATAACAGATTTTCTTCTTCCACTCACCTCTCTCATTCGTCATCTCAGTGCTCACTCCTATCTTGCTCATTATATTTCGTGCTACGTCTTCGATATAACCTGAAAAGTAACTTTTATTAAAATATTCACATATTGTAGTAACGCCTAAGTACTACCACTCTTTTACACTAATATTTTAATAAAAGTTACTTTTCAGGTTACTAATATCTTCGGACGTAGCACTCATATAATTGTGATAGAACTTCACTTACAGGTAAGTTCGTTTAATCACTAATTATGCTTGACGCATTCTATCCATCTTGCATTATTGAAGATGACCTACCTGCTATGTAGAAGTAGCAGTAGAAGATGAACCTTGGAAGCTATACCTAATATTATTATGTGCTTTAGTACCTTCTGATGTAAAAGTTGCTTTTATTTTATTGTTTTGGTGGGAAGGATACCTACTGCCTACTTGCTCACATAACCTATTTTTAATGTACTTATTGAAATTGTACTGCGTAAGTAAGTAGTGGTGCCATTTACCTACCAAAAATACCTGTCTGCCTAAAACTTAAACATGCATGCTTCATTTATTATCATTATTATTATGTAATATAGTAATATACTAAAAGTAATACTCTAGTGTAGTTATAGGTACCGTATTGTACCATGATTTTTTGGCTACGAATAAATAAATTTATGATTATTATGATTATCTTTTCTTTGGTCTACCTCTTCTTCCATAGCCACCATCCACATCCATATCCAACACTTTCTTCTATGGTATGAAATGGTATACTGTCTACTAAAATTAGAAAACAGCAAGGTACACGATCCCTTACGTCTCGCTCTATTTAGCTCTAAACTATCATTAGATTCCCATGGACGAGATGCAATTCTTAAGCGGTCAATGCACCAGCAAGATATATTTGAATCGGTGCAGCAATTAAAGGCGGCGTCATTACACGTTCATTACAGGCTAATTATACACCTGCGGGCAGTTCTGTGCCACTGGGTACTGGCCAGCGGTCAGTGGGCACTGAGCAGTAGGCCTACCACAAGCTCTGTTTGGCTCTGTCTCTGGTTTTGAGTCTGTGTGAGTGCTCACCAGTGTATTATACTGTGTGTGTGACGTTTCGACGTAGAATTTATTTAGTCAACACTCACACAGACTCAAAATCAGAGCCAGAGACAGAGCTTGTGGTAGACCTACAGGTTTGGTTATTGTCAACTGAGGTTTACTGCCTTCCAAACATTGCTTGGCGAGTCTGGGGCTATGCAGTAGATACATTGATATCCTTGCCGTCGCGTGACGGCATTTTTTTATAGGAAAAGTGTTTTAATTAACTGACCCGTATGAAATTGTACATTTATACATCATGTGACTGAAATTGCGCTAGCAGACTTCAAATCAGTATCCAGTACGAGTATCACTGTTTAGCGACAGAAATAAGTCACTGATTAGTTGGTTTGTACCCGTCTTGTTCACTTCACTGGAATTGATTGCTATTTTTACTTTTGTTTTGTAAAAGGATAATTAAAAAAAAACGTAGCGAACCAAGCCGTAGGTACAACTGAATAAAAAAAAATGAATTTGAATTGGCTAATGCTATAAGTTAACCAATAAATAATAGCATAAACAAGTGTTAACAATAAAAAAAACAATGTCATTAAAATTGGCTGCCACTCACCATAAATAGCGTGTGTTACTATAACGCTGGTCTTCCGTGACACCACTCTTAGTCGCTATAGAAAGAACACATATTTACACCCATTTCAGATTAAAATTAATCAGACAAAAATGTTGAAGTGAAGTATACATTTATATGAATGGCAGATGAAACAAAATAAAAATACATGCATTTCTAAAATTAAAGAAGAAAAGCAAACAACGAGATCATAATGCAAATTAAACGATATTTAAAATTAAAAAAGAAAAACAAACCAAATACAACGAGATCTTAATCCAAATTAAACAATATTGAAACACTATTCAATACAAACAAGCCCGATTCCATTGCCTAAGGAATAAGCAGTTGAAGTTCTCTGATTTAATCCCACATTTTCCCGTCAGCAAACGGATATTAGGCGTAACATACAGCCATTCTCTTTGAAATCTTAATACTAAGCGACAAATACTTCATTAAATCAACATGACTGTGACCCCAAACAACAAAGCCTTATATCTCATTTCACTGATCATCAGATTGGGACTTATAATGTTGATTATATAAGGTTGAAATTGTAATGATTCGGAATATAATTTGTAAAACGTATTACGTTATCGAGGTTTATGGCTGATAGCATAATATTCAGCTAGAAGGTTTATGCCTTACAGCTCCCTATACCAACTTATAAATTCTATACATTTGAGAGTACTGAAATATTTTTGTCGAGTAAACAAGCTTAAGAATGTAATAGAATAAAAATCATTGCACTGTGGATGTTAAACTTAAAAAAAAAATGGCGAAGTTTGTCGATCTTTGCCGAAGATGCGTCAATCGCGTGACGGGTAGTTTCAGCTTCAAAATATTTATAAATAAAATAAACAAATAAATAAGGTTGACAAAAATGTGGTATTTTTATTAGATAACTGTCCAGCAGCGGACAGATATCTGATCTAACCTTTAATTTGCAGCTAAGTAATATTAGTTGGTACCTACTGGCCATTACAAAGTTAAATTGGTAGAACAGACGTGTGTAGGACGAATGTCGGAAGCGCGGTTTAACAGAATGAATTTCGTCGGAAACATGACACAGTCCAGCAGCAAACTCCCAAGATGTAGATACCTATATCGCAAGTAGCTATAGTTATACAGCAACGTGTGGTTCACATCACAAAATACAGAATATAATAGGAACGCCCAATTGGCTGGAAAAGTGTCACCAAAATACATGAGCATGTGCTCCTGTCTGCATGCAGTTATTGGATAGCCTTAAAAAATGACTAGTTGCGTCATAATACTCGTAACTTGTCGAACAAGAGATTCGAAGTTGGAACAAGGAAATATTTTATTTCAATCGTCCTTCATTTTTTTCTTAGTATCTTTTGATTAAATGATTATTTAAATAAATTGTTTATAATGTGGACTGCGTTGACACCGGTTCCCATACAAACGGCTAGAGAATAATATCGAGACAAACGGCGCGTTTGGTATTGAAAGCTCCATAAAAGCACAATTGTTTTAAATATGATTTAATTAGGCACGACACGTCATTCAAATTCAGGCCACGAGCACAAACTGACCGGACCACCCCTTGAAGTCCAAAGAATAACAACAAAACCACCCGTTCAGCATTCATACTCTGCAGTTTATGATCGCATTTCTAAACTTTCTGTATTCTGTGGTTCACACCATGTGCCCAGTCAATGTTTTCAAGAACCAAAGCATCATCAAACAGAGTGGCCGCCCTTCCCAAAGTAGTTACCCAAAGTACCTTATCAACTTCAATAGAACTAACTAAGATGTCGAAAACCGGACGTGTAAATTACGGTTCAGATAAAGCATTGACTGGGTAGAGAGTTTATGGGAATCCTTTGTAGTTTGATCAGCTTAGTTTGAAGTTTGAACGCGCAGGTGTCGCTGGGAGTCGGAACTAAACCGATTCCAACTTGGACACAGTATTATGTACTCTGCAAACAGTAGAGTTACTGAACAAACGTAAGAAGTTGCATTTAAGCTAGATCATAGTTATTTGTTATACAAGAGTGCAAAGCTGCTTTTTAACCGCGTGCTCAATTTTGATGACTGAGCAAGCGCAGGATTCTAAAGTTTAACCACGAGCGTAGCGAGTGGCTTAAAAGTTAGAATCCTAAGCGTTGGCGAAGGAATCAAAAGAGCACAAGGTGAAAAATCTTTGCACTCGAGTGCAACACGTAACTTTTCATCCCACCTCAGCGAGGAAATGACTAAATGCAAAAAAGAACATGGCGCGACTAAAAGTAACACACCAAGAAGGTTCCGAGTATGAGTTATTAACAAATTTAAAAAGGTTGTATGATAAATTCGGCACCATGCAGGTAGAAGTAAATAGGTTTAATGGTGTTTTGAATTCACAAATACACCAAGAAGGTTACGAGTACGAGTTTTTAACAAAATAAAAAAGGTTGTATGATAAGTTCGCCACCATGGAGGTAGAAGTAAATAGGTTGTGTATTTACAAACTTGTTGAACACGATATTCTAAATTCAAATTTACTTTACCCTCTAGCGGATAAAAACGGCTTTTCCAGTCAGAAATTAAACAGCAAAAACACACTTTCAGAGCTGGTGGGATGAAAAGTTATTGTGTGCTTCAGAATAATTTAGATGGATTTGAAAACAATTAAATCACTATCAGCCATACTTATAAACGCAATTTAAATTTAATCATTGCTTAAAGTTAGCACTGTCACTGTTTGTCATTAGCCAGTGGTAAGAGATGGCAATAGTTTTTACACTGTTTACCTCTATATCTGTTGACATGTTTTTATAAGTAAGGCCATAAGAATAACAACACCGCTTATTTTGAAATGTTTGCAAGCAATCAACAGTCAGGACTCATAGCATTTTTTTTTAATTTGGCTCCTGTTATTATTTATTATGGACAAAAGTGTTGAAATCTATGTCTATCCTTTTCTATCACATAAGGACTTTTCTACAAAATTTAAATTTTGCCAAAATTATCCATAATAGAGTTGCTCCTAAACGTTCTAGAATGTTATTCTGGAATTATCTAGAACATAATTCAAAGACTCAACCTGGGCAACGCTTGGATTTGCTGCTAGTATTTTACGTTGTTTAGGCCTGCGCACACCTAGGTCGCTGGCGATAGCGACCGGAAAAACGCTGTCAAAGATCGCTGTCAAATTTAACAGCCTTTCACTGATCGCCGTCACCTATAGGTGTGCGCAGGCCTTTATTTACATAATATATTTACCTACATAATAAAAAATAACGTCATCTATCAGTAATTTATTGCATTGTCACGGTAGATGCTTGCTCGGTAAAAAAAACAATGCTTGACATATTTCTTCTGTGCAGTGCTCCTCTCTTGTAGTAGCTCTATGAATACCTACTGTTACTTTGTTTAAAACTGTTTTCTATAAATATACCTACTTAAATTGTGTAGTATTCGGCACGTGTTAGTTTATCAAGAAACTGTATTATTTTGGTTCAGGATTGGTTTTGTCATTTGGTACTTAAATAATTTCAAACAATTGGGTGAGTAAACTGGCCCACTTTATTTTGATCGGATGTAAAATTCTATGTGCTAATACTCTGTTCCTGCTGGCAAAAATATAGCTTACCAATATTGAAGACTGAAGACTTGACAGCTGTCTTTCAAAGTGAGTATTAATGACGCTACATTGACGTCATATTTGACATTTTAATGTACCTTTTGCTGAGCTGAAAGAAACTTTTGTTATTTTGTTGAGAACTTATTTTTCTAAACAAGGACAAGATTATACAGTATGTTAGTTTAAACGAGGGACATATTGAAACCCACAATAGTGCATGATTATATGATACTAATAAAAATATGAACAACAAAAAAAACACTGATAAATAACAGACAGAACCATAACAAAAATTTCGCTAAAGTCTCGCAACGTGTGTACACCCTTGCGCTAGCGATTTAATATTATCGCAGAACATGTGCGCGGGTCAATGACCTTTAGGTATAATCCATTTTCCCTTCGTACTTTAAACCTGGCTTACCTAGGTATGGCTCCCTTCCTCGTCCTTGGGCATGCGTCGGTACGGTGAACTGACCGAATGTTCGCAATCGTTGGTTAACACCTAGCATAAGATTGTACGACGGAATCTGGCGGTTGGGAAACATCTCTCGGTACAAAATAATGGCTCCTCGCACACTATCATTAGATAACACGTAGGCACGAACCATATCCCAATATTCTTCATTAGAATATCGATAAGACGTCATTTTTGGTTATTAAAAGAACACGTTTACAGGACACACTTATCCCGAAGTAAGCGGGGTTGTTTTTGCGATACGCGGAAGCGCAATATTAGACATGCGGAAATAGCAGCGCACTCGCATAGACTGACTGCGGTCAGCGCGGGAGTGTGTCCTCCTGTCGGTGCAACACAAAGGGAAGGGGCGGGGTTTGCGCACAAGCTTCCTTTTCGGTAGGATCGGCACGTGTTTTGCCGCGTGATTATTTTACTGTTTACAAGTTCACTTCTTGCGCGCTCAGTGTTCATGAATAATGTATTTTAGTGGACAATTACGTCACAAATTAAGGTTATAGGTTTTTTACATATTTTGGACGAGAATCGAATACTGAATACCCTCCCTCAATAAGTCCCTCGTTTAACCTAACACACTGTATATTTTACTGAAAGAAAATTACTTTACTAATGAACAGAAATAAACGGGAGAACCTTCACCAGATAAGTGATTGTTTTTTAATTTATTTCAAATGCTTCAAATCTAGGTGTTGAGGATGACAATTAGAGTAAATAAATAAAATTTATTGCGGACAAGTCAGAGTAATTTAAAAACTAGAGCATTCATCATCATCATCATCATCAACCTATATCAGTCCGTTGCTGGACGTAGGTCTCTCCCAAGACGTGCCACTGAGCCCGGTCTTCGGTTCTTCTCTTCCAGTGCTTACCATCTACACTTCGCAGTACATTAAAGAAAAATACTACATTGTCCTGCAACGGGCGGTTTTATCGCTCGGGGCGATTCGTTCCAGACGACCTTTGCTTAAAACTAAGAGGAGCTGAGTATTTGTGTGGTGATCGAACCCACGGCCTACGGCGCAGAAAACAGGGTCACTACCAACTGAGCCGTCATGCCTGTCGAGCCTATATTATAGTGGCATTCATATTATTATTATATTCTATTTGTAGAATAAATTATGAGAAAATTGTACCGTTAATTACTACAGCTATTATTACCATCCTCTAAAGATGATAGCCTAAGGAGGAAATGAGCTTAACGAACCACCGGCCTATCAGCTTATCCACCATAATCTATTAATAGGTACGTCTGCTAAGCTAATTTCTCCTAAACTAGTGAAAGCTTTCAAAAAAAACACTAGGTGTAAATGCTCAAAATCTGCATTTTTCATGAAAATCTGGAATCACTTTGTAACAAAGCGAACGTTAAGAATCCTAACCTACGATGCAAAATGGCGACATTTTTGAAAATTGAGTAGTTGTCATAGATTCTTGAATCCGACTCTGATCTCACTGGGTGGGAGAAATAACCAGCAGCAAAGTTGGTCGTCGTATCCTCGTGCCATTTAGATTGGTGACCGTCAATGGCGTAGGTAATACATCTGAGCCCTTCCATTTTACGGAGCGGTCCTGGCTCAAAATAGATAAATAGAAAGTATTTTATTGGACTGCACCACATGCTTGACATATGAAAAAAAATCACAGTGCAATACAATGGGCGGTCTTATCACTAAACGCGATCTCTTCCAGAGAACTTTCTCTAACGGTTGTTAAGCCATGACGGAGGCTACTATTAGCTCGATAAACTTTAATTTATATCAGCAAACAAACAAAGAATGAACTAAAAAAGGTTCGCCTTTAGTAGTATTAGTTTGCATAGTGTGTGGGTAGTAGTGATATAATGTAGGTATCCTTGGACATAAGCGGGCCTATTACATACTATATGAACCTACAGGGTGATGTTTAAATGGGATCATGGGCTTACATGCTTACATGCTAAAATAACAAGGACAAAACATTTAGGTTACTTAAAATGTGAATTATAAATCTTTCATCCACAGCCCGGTTTTTACGCCATATTTTTTATTAAGGTTTTTGGGGAGGCCTTTGCCCAGCAGTGGGGCATGAAAAAAATATATTGGGTGGGCTCATACCTCGGTGAGCCCGATGCAACTACCCATCGGATGGATCGACGTTGTTCAACCGCGGGAAGTCGGTGAATGGAAAGGGCTCAGAATCGTTCTTCCCGGAAACGTTTAGGAACATAGTCCAGACGTGGACTTCTTCAGGCTGATGATGATGTAGTGTGAGTAAAATAATGTCGAGTTGTGGATGATGATGATGAACAAATTGTGTTACAATCATCATTATCATCATCATCATCACCATTCCATTTCTGGACAAAGGTTTCTTCTGTAGTGAGCCACTGAGCCCGGTATTTGGCTCTTCCCATCCAGTTGCTGCCCGCCACCCTGCGCAAGTCGTCGCTCCATCTAGTCTGAGGGCGTCTTATACACTAGAAAGGTAGATCTATCTATCTATCATAGATAACACTTTATTGTAGGTACACCACAAGAATAGGACATTACACATTTAAAGAAAATACAAAAACTAAAGCGAAGTATAATTATCGGTCTTATCGCTATGAGCGATCTCTTCCAGACAACCTTTGGATGGACAGGAAATTATCCTACGTTTTTCCAAACGCGGTTTCCACTCCAGAAGTCGTCCAACCCAGCGGTTATCGGTTCCTCGTGTTACAATAGCATCAACTTTATCATTTTCAACTATAATTGTCAAAGTTCTTTGTTTGGAGTTTCATTTTGCGGAAGAAAAATGTCTAGTCTTATTAAACTTCAGGAATTGTGACCCTCCAAGTCTGCACTATTAAAAGTTGCCTCGTTCTCGAATTCTTTTGCCGTTTTCAGGACCGTTACCACGATGGCATAATAGTCACTACAATAAAAATAGATACAATATTCACTTATGGCCTGCGCACACCTGGTTCGCTGGCGGTAGCGAACAGTGAAACGCTGTCAAATATCGCTGTCAAATCTCAAATCTGACAGCGATATTTGACAGCGTTTCACTGATCCCTACCGCCAGCGAACTAGGTGTGTTCGAGCCTTTACTTCATCATCAGCAGAGGAAGTCTTCTGTTGGACAAAGTGGGTTCTTTGTCCTTCATCTGGTTTACGATTGTATGAATACCTATGATAGTATTAGTAAGTTGAAGTGGCAATAGGCAGATCGTTTGAGCCAATGTACATTCATTGATAGGAAGTAGATTATTATTTTTAGTTTTTTAATGCTTAAGATCCTCTAGATTTTGGCAAACAAATGGCAACTTTTTATCAAATCAGTTTCAAAACTTTGGCCATAATTTTGGAAACCAGAAAATAAATGTTTAGGTACTTACTTTTGTCGATTACTGTACCCAATACTCATACCTTTATGTTTTTCTTTACCATAGAATCCAAGTTATTTCTCATAGTGTAATCGTAATAAATTACAAAATAAAAATGTCCTTATTAAATTAAATTGTTTGCCCTCGTTTTAATTCCAGAGCACGCTGTATAACATAGACGCAGCCGCGCAGGCGAATATAAATTACAAGAATTAATGCACGCATGCTTTCGTTGGCGATACCAAGATACCGTCGACGATTCGATTTGCTTTTATTCAGGCGCAGCCGTGCGAAGAGGTCCTTTTATTGGGACCGCAATTTTGCATACGCTGCCTTTTCAAAGTGCTCCGATTTTGTTCACGCGAACTTACCTGGAGCCTAATTCTCGGGCCGACCGAGATTTTTAATGTCCCTTAAATACACATTGGCATTGCACAACCCCGCACTTTTTCTACGTTTTCCGTATATCGTAGCTGTCGAGGCTTGTACGATGAGGTCGTCGATGAATTACTCAAGGAAATCATAGAAAAAGTGTGGGGTTGTGTGCCAATGTGTATTTAAAGGACATAAAAAATCTCGGTCGGCCCGAGAATTAGGCTCCAGTAGGCCTACCAAAAGCTCTATCTGGCTCTATCTCTGGCTCTGGTTTTGAGTCTGTGTGAGTGCTCACCATTGTATTATACTGGGTGTGTGACGTTTTGACGTTGGATTTATTTAGTCAACACTCACACAGGCTCTAAACCAGAGCCAGAAACAAAGCTAGACAGAGCTTATAGGTAGGTTTACTGGTTCTACCCACGTAGGTAATCTATGTTGAACCTACCTTATTGGTTCTTTGAATTGATTTTAGTGAACAATTTGTTTTAATGGTGGGACAATTTTGTAAAAACAGAAGAACAGAAGCCTACTGGAGCTACATTTTAGTTGTGCATTGAAGATATGGGTTTCAGTCTCGCAGTTTTGCAAATTTTGGGTATGGGTACCTACTTGGCCCGTATGCAGAAACATAGACAATACATTTCTTGCTTCTTAGCACACAACGTACAATACATGAATAGATGAAAAAACAATTGTAAATAAGTTTACATAAGTAATAACAATGATAAAAAGAGAAGGACAGAAATTAAAAAACTAACAGAACGTATGGATTTATTAGTCATGACATGAGTTACATTTAAAAAATTTACATCTTTTTTTACATAATATTGTATTAATAATGCTCGATTCGTTAATGTCAATGTTGATGCTTGAGCCAAGCTTCAAGTAAGGTATAGATTTTTGACAGTTTTGTTTTATTTTGAACTAGCGATCCGCCCTAGCTTGGTCACGAGACAATAGTGTTAACATTCGGATGTTTCATGAAACAAAAGCTATAAAAACCTGAAACAGCGAAATAATCGTTGTCAAATAAATATCGTACCTTATTGCCGCGTAATTTGTCTAGCCATCAAAAACTATGAAAAAATGACAAAATGGTCCATTTACCCAGTGTGTTACGTTTACGAGTAAAAAGCCCATCAAAAAGCAGACCTCGTAAAACTACAAAAATTGCTGACATTAGCTGACTCGCAGAGTATAAAACTGCAGCATCTAATCACAGAATAGATAAAGCGTTACGACCAGTAAAAACACTGCAGTAATACCGTATCCGTAAGCTTTAAATCTTCTTTTATAGCGCCAATTCTTTTTGATCCTATTTTAATTGAATCTTTTTGTCAATCCAGCACGTAAACTATTACAAGACGACACAGTAAATTTATTGAAAAACATTTAGTACTCTTTTTTATTGAGAAGCAGTCTGTGATGCTGATGACGGAACTTTTGTCAGTATCTCTGATCTATACTTATCCATCTAGCTTTAAAATATAACAAAGTTATCCTTATGGAACTGAGCTGATCATGTCTGCCGTATGCCAGGTGAACTTTGGGCAAAGAGGGCCACCGATTGGCACTCTGACCCAGCGAGAAGGCGACGCGGCAGGCCAAAACAGAGATGGCGAGACGAGCTTGATGGTTTCCTGACAGACTTGACAAGCGTAGCCCAGTATCGCGATGTCTGGAGGAATTGGAGGAGGCCTTTTTTATATTATTATGTGCCCTCCTCCCAGCAGTGGGGGAGGGCAGATAATAATAATAAAAACCTTATGAATTACCGCCTTTTGATAATGACTTGATTAGTTTGTGACTGAAAAACATTGTGAAATGAATCCAAGTCTACCCACCCATCTTTGAGAAAACGAAGTTTAAAAAGTAGCTTTACTGCTAAAGTTATCTATACCGTGCGGGTTGGATACAGGGTAAATGCGATGCCCGAGGGTAACATAAACCTTGTAGCTGGTAACTCAAAATGGAAGTGTCCGATGTACTATCTTCTGTAATATAGTAAAGTAGAGGCACTATATCTCAATAGCTACTTGGATCAGGCAATCTTGTGAAAAGATTTGATGTCGTCTAAATAATATTGTCTAGATGAATTTCGTTTCATCAGATCAGCCTAACTTCATATTTTTCATTCATTAATATAAAGCTCCTGTAAGTATGATAAAAATGTATGCATAAGGTATTGCATAAACAAACATTTCTCTCTCACATCATCAGATCATCAGATTCATCAGATTTCAGAGATCGCTATTCAGTTCAGCGATAAGACCGCCCGTTGTACATTTGTGTGTGTTTAATTATTGTGACTTGTTTTTCCATTGTTAGTTTTAAGGTGTGCAATAAAGAATTTTCTATTCTATTCTATTCTATTTCTTTGTGAGAGTAGTAGTGTACAGTAACATGTACTCGTAGATAATACCATCTTGTTTTTTTTGTGTGTGCAAATGATTCCAAAGTTATTTTAATTTTAGTCCTCTTTGATCTCCATGGTACCTTTTTTATATTTTATAGTACGTAGTTTAGCGCGTTGTGATAATGATTACAATAAACTGAGTTTGAATTTGGATTTGAATCTCCGTAAAAAAACTATTTTTTTGATGTAACAAACTGATGGAACAAGCATATGGCCCACCTGATGTTAAGTGGTAACCATCGCCTTAACAAAGCAATGCCTCGTAGGTAAACTCCGTATTTTCAAAGATATTTTGATGTAAAAATAGCCACAATTATTTTTTATTATTATTGTAGTAAATTTAGCTGCCACAGAGCATATAATATAGGATATTGCCACAGAGCAAATACCCAACTCCCATGTAATGGACGAGTATATTGCGAATGTCGCCAATGATTGATGGCTTCCGCTTCCGCATGACTGTGAATTGGACTGATGTTGAAACAGATCCTGCCTGTAACACCGTACTTAGCTGAAGAGGTTACAGTCTGCAGTAAAACAGGACGAACAATGACACATCACAAACAAGTAAAGACTAACGTTACTGTTGCTTCTTGAAAAGAAAAGATTTTAAGGGTGCCTCAAAGGGGCTCTTTTCGTGCACTTGACACATATTTTCGGTTTCCTCACGATGTGTTCCTTCACCGTTTGAGAGCACTGGCATAATGTACATACATTTTTGGGTAGGAAAAAACTCTAATAGTTACTGCTGCTGCTGATTCAACTTGTTCCTATGTTCCTAAGCACCGTGGTTTAGTGTCCTTTTGACCTTTCCCAAAAAGCATGTCATAAATAAAATAATTATTTCTCATTGTATCACGTCATCGTTAATTTTGAATGAGTTACGTGCAATATCTCCCACCAGTATTCCTCCAACCTCCGGTTATAGCCTCTATAAACTAACGCCAAAAACACATAACTCATTTTGAACATTCACATGCTCCATAATAAATAGGTATCTACAATTCATACTTAGCCTTATCCTGATACACGATTTGTCCGTAAATATTTATTTGTCTTCGTGCCAATGACACTTGTTTCTTCTTGGTAAACTAGACTATGCTAGACATAGAATTCTCTTCGAGGGTTTTTAGAAGTATTTTTGGCTGATGTGATGACCAAAGTACGCAATTTGTGGTTTTGTATTATCATTAATTCTTATGACTGAGCTCCACATTATTTAAGCCGTTTTATCTTTTGATATTTTTGATATAAGCTTAATACTGCAATTGAATGTGATATACTTAATGCAAATGACAATAAAATTACGGTCATACGCCAACTTATTACAATCGTTTTATAGCAGCTACCGTTTTATGGAGACCCAGTATTTATTTAGCGATGATTTTCATTCTACGAATTTCATTTTGAGTATTTCGAAATCTTCAAATATCTACGAGACGATGTTGAGATTTCAATTGACAGATTTTAACTTTGAAATTTTCAGCGTTTGCAAGATCGTTCTGAAATTCTCTTAATTAAAATTCCTTTTTGATTTTATTTTATTTTACGTTTCTGGAGTCTTTTAAATGAAACTCGAGAATTTTAGGCTCATTACCAGTCATCATTAAATTCGAAGTTTAAACAGTTGTGCCAAAAGCGTCAGTTCAAATCTACTTTTAAGTAGAATAATATAGCTTTGTAGATCATAAGTGAAAAGAGTGTGATAGTTTTCATGCAGAAGTACCTACTATCACACTGGCCTCTCAGCTCAGTTGGTAGTAGCTCTGCCTTCTGTGCCCTTGGTTGTGGGTTCGATCCCCACCGAGAAAAAATATATTATTTGTGTGGTGAACGCAGATAATGTTTGTTCTCAGTCTGTGTGTTATTATGGTATTCTGAGTACTTATGTTTTTACAAAAAAAATGTAGTTAAGTGTCGTGTGAATTGTCTACAATATTTATATTTATTTCATTTATTTATGAAGATATCTCTTCTTCAACTCCTTGACATTAAGATGGATACGATTTGCCTTCATTGCAGATATTGGTCTCTTTACCACGACATTCGTAACTGATGAAATTTGCATAACAAAAGCCACCCAGCAATAATTACCTGCATTAAAAAAAAGGTTACAATGACTCGATTCAAGGTCCAAAACAATTGAGTCGAAGGGCATTATCAAATAAGCATTTTATTTTTGTTTTCGCTCATTTACAAACAATGCAAGCCTGAAGGCGGAGATCCCATTGCGATTATCTGTGGCAGTGTTTGCAGACTAGTTGTTTGGCCCGGATTTGAATGCATTTTAACACTAGTGGCCTTAGAATAAACAATCTAACCAATTGGGTAATATAATCATGTTTTTTTTTACCGGATGCCTCTCGATAGGACGACCATTAGTACACCTTGGGTCTCTGACGGGTGGTGGTCACGGGGCAGCCCAAAAAAGCGTTGGAGGGACGATATCGACACCTTTGAGAGGAGATGGTGGGAGGAGGCTTGAGAGAGTGATAAGTGAAAGTCTTTGGGGGGAGACCTTTGCCCAGCTGTGGGACAAAATAGGTAAAACAAAAAAAAAAATAGTAGAAAAAATTTAGAATTTTGTTTTTTTAAATTTTTCACCAGTGATTTTATTTCAACAAAAATATTGATATTTGGTGTGAAAAGTACTTAAAGGTCAGACCAGACAGACAAACACCTGTACCTTTCAATTAGATGTTATTGTAAGTCGGCAAAACAAAAAGCATAATGAAAGTATTGACGCGGTAGTTTGTAGAAATCGATTTTGATTTCAGATAAGAAACGAAACAAAACAAAGACTGATTTGTTGATTCCGATAATAATTGGTTAACGGAAGAACTTCTCTTCATTTCAGGGGCGTAATTCTCGGGCCGATCTCGATCATTTTGCAAATTTTATTTTATTGCTTCTTTCGAAGAGAGAATGGCAGATTTCCTTGAGTAATTCATCAACGACCTCATGGTAGAAGCCTCGACAGCTACGATATACGGAAAACGTAGAAAAGTGCGGGGTTGTGCAATGCCAAAAATAAAATAATCGCTTAGAAAATCTCGGTCGGCCCGAGAATTAGGCCCCTGATCTTAAAACAAGCTTGTTTGTGAGTGAGATATCAACCGGAACCATTTTGTTAAAAGTTATAATGGCTAAAGTAACCGCTCAACAGTAGGTGTTTTAGTAAGTTCAAACTTTAAATAGCCGAGCTGTGTGCAGACCGTTGTAAGCGATCTAGACATGGCTTAACTGATCTAAATCGATAGCATCCCTAAAACGCTGGTTTGCCACGATGAATGGCAATGCTGATAAAATAGCAGCTTAAAATAAAGGTTAGGTAATATTTTCAACTATAATATAATAATAAAATGCATTTATTTTCTCTCATAAAGACTAAGATTAATGTACATGTAAGGTATAATAATATTAATATAAGTAGCCTTATTATAGTTGACCTTACATAAGTAGACCTGTTTTGCGAGAGACTGCGCTGATTACTTAAGAGTTAAGACAAATAACAATAGGTATCTGCAGCTAAATATAAACTAAATATATATTTTCAACTAACTCAATGATATGTTTCTATTCTCGACGCTGAAGTCACAGAAGATAAATTAGCTGTGGTGAAGTCACTCACTTCAGTAGTCGTTGAAGATAGAGCAATTATTGTGAGAATGCGCCGCAATTTACGTCAATTTACCAAAGAATGCGATTCAATGCAACGGCAGACGGAAGGTCATAAACTCTTGAACAAATCACTGGAATGTGATTCTCAGGACGGACAGCTTTTGTCGCGATCATAAAATGCTGAACAAATACTGATGGTGTACTATTTATTGGAGTTTATCGATCAAGTGCTATGAACGTTGACCGCGCTCGATCAGCCGTGGATGGTCGAAGAGCGTGACTCCACGCATGGCTGTACTCAGGCATGGGGCTGCCCTTTGTAATGTATCTTTCTCTGGAAGCTTTCAGGAATGTCTTTGACCCGTTCGCTGCCAATAAGACGCTACTTTGTGACGACCTTTGTTCCCGCTGTGATACTGACCAAATTATTACACAGAAAGTTTACAAAGTGGTTTTTGTGGATTACATGAGTGATACATCATAATTGTGCCATGCGGCAGCAAATTTCTCACTACCAACTAAAAAAGCTACTGAACTCTATGAACTGAGCTACTATTGCCCATACATTTGGTGTCCTTAAGTGGAAATCTAAATAATGTTAATAAGAATAGGTCTATTTAAAACCAAAATCAAATTAAAGCGTATTACTGTACAAATTGCGCAAAACACAAATGAAAAGATCATCACGTGCATCCAAGAATTGCTTATTTGATCCAAGTTAATTCTAAGATGCAAAATACTTTAATAATTATACAAGATTCCCCCGAAAAAGTCCTGAGTTCGTCCGTAATGAGTTACGCAGGCACCGTAGGAATCACTCTGCGGTTGACTGCCTATTGTTTTGTACAAAAAGTTTAGGTAAACTAATTTATCGTAATTGGGAAAAATCCGAGAGAAAATATTCGTTGTGGATCTTAGCTTAATGAGATTAATCTAACTTTCTCTGCGGTTTATGTAATACAGTTTTTGCTAGATTTTTTTATTTAATACTGTTAATATGAGAATCACATCGACGACTTGGGTAAACTATTTGCAGACTACTTATCTGAAGCAAGGAATAAGCGTTAATTCCTATATTACTATTACTATTAGCCCAAATCATCCCATTGTTGGGCAAAAGCTTCCCCCCAATCCCTCCACTGTCCATCTTGTGCTACCAGTTGCCAGTCCCTCTCAAAGGCGTCCAGCTCGTTCCTTTAATTCATATGTAATCATAAATAGCTCGTACTAACTTACTGCTAGGCATATACGTCTAATTAAAATACAATGTCATTGTAAGTTTTAGGTGAGGATCACTATGGAACGTCTTAAAATTGGGGGCATCTGTAAGTTAGAACATAATGCAATCAAGCTGTAAGTTTCTTGTCAGGTTTGCTTGGTTTGGTTAAGAGGAACTGGGGCTTAGATTCGCTTAGTTTATTCGAAGTTTCCTTGTGACTATCTTTAAAATATTGAATATCAAACAAAGCAAGCTTATGAGCTTGAAAGATCTTTTTTATTCTGAAAGGATTTCGCAAATAAGCGTTTTCCCTCTATTTGCTCCGTAGGGCGCGTTCTGTAAACATGTGCTACTGGTTCCCTATTAGTTTCTGTTATTGATATTGTTCGTCTCGGCCCATTGGCGACGTTAGAGGGCTCATTGCTCCAACTGAATTGTAGCTATATTTCGTTGGCTATTACAAACTAGAGCTATTTAATGGACTGTAATTTAATGATGGAGAGTATTGTTTGTCAGTTGGAAGATTAAGTGTGAGCGATGGTTGAATTATAGCCTCTTTGTTGTTTAAAACCTTTTACGATAATTCAACATTAAAACCAAAGCATGTTTAGTAAAATCCTAGGGTATTGTAGCTATCTTTTGAGTTTACCAACCTCTTTAAAAGAAAGAAAGAAAAGAAAGAAAACTTATTTATTTATGACGGCACAGTAGAGAAACACGAACATTTTAGACACAAGAACACATTTACGTAATACAAGAAGTGGAGTGATAATAAGAAGAGCACAAATACATTGAAATGGTGTCTCTCAGTCCCACGTGAAGACGTCACAAAATGGTAACCAACACAGCAGCAATTTAAGCCTTGCGCACACCTGAATGGCGATGGCAATCAATGAAAAGCTGTTAAATATCACTCAAACATCATTTGACAGCTTTTCACTGATCGCCATCGCGCTAGATGTGCGCAGGTCTTTACTGTCTCTCTTATTTGACTCCAATTTAATCAGCAAAATGTTGTCAAAATGCCAATATTTTGAAACTATCATGGATGAGATCGCACACTGTGCCTTCTTTAACACAACGTCCTGTCAAAGTATTGATCTGTGGACTAGCAAAGCATCTATAAAAATACCAGCTCATCATTATTAATCATTGTTTTTTCATTCTTCATCTCTTGTTCATCTGTTATAAACTATCATCTAGTCAGCTACACTAGCACTGTAGTTGTACTTTCAAACGGTGAAAGAAAACATCGTGACAAACCCGGCATGTCTAATAACATAAAAAGTTCGTAAATATTTGCACGAAAAGAGCGTCTTTGAGGCGCACTTAAGATCCTTTCACCACACTTGGTTTGAAGGAGACGATAAGCAAAATAAGTTTTTTTTTACAATTTATAGGCTTGCGCTTGACCGCAATCTCACCTGCTTTTAAGATGCGGTCGACGGTGTAGCAAGCTTTCCTAGAAGATACCTTTAACTCTTGACTTGAAAACGTCCAAGTTGTAGGTCACACCATGTCAGCTTTTGGCACTTTAGTTAGCTAATTAATATTAACTCCCTAACCACTAGCTTATATTTAGAGCATTGCAAACTGAAATACACTATGCAGTAAGTAACAAGCAATTCATTTATTTTATTCACGTCATGTCGTATTTCATAGCGGTGCGGATGCATTATTGAAATTAAAACCGTCCGCTGTGGACATTACAGAACAGGCGAGCTGGATATTAAATGGAACTAA
This sequence comes from Thera britannica, assembly GCA_939531255.2. Classification (NCBI taxonomy): domain Eukaryota; kingdom Metazoa; phylum Arthropoda; class Insecta; order Lepidoptera; family Geometridae; genus Thera; species Thera britannica. The sequence continues at coordinate 24,418,418 of OW618034.2, forward strand.
TGAAAAACTGTAATTAGGTCACTGTGATCAATGTTTTCTTGTTTGTGCTATACCTTTTCTGGTTTTTGATGTTAGTAGTCATGACGTCAGGAATGTGCCCTACGATGCACTGCCCTGCGTCCATCAGCTTGAGGCATACATGCTTGTTGGTTTCACAATAGCTGAAAGTTACGCAATAGAAAATATATAATAGTAACAAAGTTAATGTCTATGTTCAGTATTGGATTTCTTCAAGTTGGTGATGGTGACCGTTGCTTATCTAGTGGTATAGTGCCTGCTGGCCTTTAAACCTGAGTAGTATTGCTGTCATTTATCGAAGCTGATCGTCTAGATGTGGCAGAAGTCAAAAATTGTGTCGTTGACATGCATCAGTTCCGAATAATCACGATAACTGCATTGCCGAGTAAAAAAGCCGATCAAAAAGCCAACTAAACCAGCAAAAAAATAGTTGCTAAACTCTGCTACGAAAAAAGCATACCCTGACTAGAATCCGTTAGCGTAAGCCCTAAAACTTATTTCCCCACAATCCGCAAAAAGTTGGGAACATAAATGAGACTAGATATCAGTATATTTATGTAACAAGTTCAATAATCCCAAGGCCTCGGTGACTGGGAGCCTACAGTTTAGGGATAAGTAAATTTTGGTAGATAAGCTTTTCTATTTAATTTTATTTTTTGTACAACGGTTACAAAATTAAAAGCAACGTGTGAATATGTGACTGTAACCTAAGTTATAAGTAACATTATTTAGCTATGAGAAACTGACGCCTCAATAGTTATAAACCTGGAGTTTATTGAACAAACAAATATTTAATTACATTTTCTGAAAGCTCTTTCCGATTCAATTTGGTCCTAATCAACAAACTCAGACATGAATCAACATTCAACTGGCCTACCATGATCTTCATATGGTTATGGTTATGGCTGTCAAAATTGTGTCAACAGTGTTCAACACAACACATTCAAACAAAAGAAGAAAATGAATGTGTGGGTCAGCCTATCTATACACAATTTAACAGCCATAGCCATAACCATATGGAGCTCGTGGTAGCCCTGCAGAACTTCAAGTCTCTAGCTATGGATGGGTGGATAACCAGAATAAACCTGGGTTAAGAAGAGTACCTTTTTTCCAAACTTGGACCGAAACACTAAAAACAAAGCAAGCTTATCCACCGATTACTTGCTCCCACCGCGTCGCCGCCGCGGGCTTGCGTGCTGTCAAGAGGATACTTTAGGGGAAGAAATCCCCGCTTTATAAATTGCCTCGCTATCTAAATCTGAGAGATAAGTGCCTCTGAACTTTCCAATTTCGCAACACATCAATAACAGTGACAGCGGACGGATAACAAATCAAAAATACTGGTCTAAGGGCGTGTGACTGATGGGCGACGTGACTGCACATGTTTGATTGGTACAAATGTTTCACCTATTGCCAAACTATGGAATTCGACTGTTTTTTTGCTAAAAACTTTAAAGGAAAAATGACGTCTCGTTTTGGGAACCATGAGGCACATGAAACTCACTTTTAACTGAATGATGGAACGCAGTATAATGCAAAAGGCAGGTGCTCAGTGCTTTTTGGGGATGGCTCAGTGACATGTTTTGTGAGGAAATTACTACAGGCAGAGGTTATCGTATAAAATCGGATAAATCATGTATCTGCATAATCACTCATAAAATACTGGTGTCATGAACGCTAATAATGGGCGACGATACCAGGTATTACCTATCTTTTCTTTGCCTAGTTCCCGAATCACTAGGTAACTGCCTTATTTTCCTTCCATTCCTTAACCGGCACCAACTAAGGTAATTTTCATAGTGTCCAGAGTTTAAGTCGTCTGGTTTTTATTCACTAAAATCACAAGAAGCACTCTAACGTCTTTGTCGTCAAAAATCACTTTGCTTGAGTGAACGTGAAGTGATTTCCTCTCCAACGACTATAAAGTAAGTTTCCGAACTAAAATACACCGATGTATCGTCAATATTTGATTTCACAAAAACCACATCAACAAGCAATCGTAGCGACAATCCCAGCCGAGATAAGGGTTCTTCAAGCGAGGTGTCATATCGCCAGCACCAATCGATACATTTTCGTTCGCGCCAAATGGGAGCTACGTCTTATCTTGTTCTGAAGTTGAGGGGTTGTTTGGAGGGGAACTGCTTGACGTGTTTTTTCTTTAGGGGCAATTAACAGTTTATTTCCAGGAATGATGGTTATGTAGCAGTTTACAGGACGAAAATAATGATAGTAATCCGCATTAGGATTGAAAGAAGCCAAACTTTACGTGGTCTTTTGAAGCTCTGAAACTGTTGATTACTGCTCCTTTATAAGAGATGGCAATATAATAAGTATGTGAATAGTTTTTTGGTCTGATTTTGGGGATAAAAACTGAAATATTTTAAAAATGAGTTAGTATAAAAGCTGGGCCCCATGCAAATAAAAAGGCTCGAAAACTCCCTATCAATTCCCTAACAAGTACTATCGAGTGAGATTTCGGACGATATACTGAGTCGAGGCAGGGTGAGGCTGGGGCAGTAGAATGCCTTAAATTTCCACTTGCGTCGAGTCAGTTGAGTCGGGAATGAATATTTATGGTTCAACTGCAAGGTAGTAAATTATGGAGGTGTTATTTTGTGATCAATAACTTTTGGCGCTATGCGTGGCGCAACGACCCAAAGTGGATCTTGGCCTCCGACACCAGAGTCCGCCAGGCTTCTCTGTCCATACAGGCTTCCGCGTAATTGCTGGCTGAGAGTTCTTGCACCTACTTACTGCTAATGCCAAACCCGAAGCACTGAAATTATATTCTGAAATACACGAAAAACGTTCGCGAAAGTATCAGTGACTAGATTTAAATAAATCAATTCATTCGCTGACCAAACATCAAGCACAGTACTGTGCTTGATTCTGGTCCACACGCTAGAATACTAATGTTCCTAAGTTTGAACTCACTTTGAGTTTGTGTGCAGCAATAGATTGAGCCCGGGATCCAACAATTAAATGAATCTTTGCACATCCCGGTCGCGTCAGTTCATATTGTCCGTTTTAATTGCTAAGCTGCGCTGGCCTGGCAAATGCGCTGAGCAGGTCGCGTGCATTGTCTCTTGCCCTATATTGAAGCTCATATTGCTTCAGAAATCAAGTTTCAAACTGATACGGCTCGGAGAATGCAGGGATATAAATTGAGATGGAAAACAATGCGAGGAATGGTATTTAACAGTGTTGAAGGAAATGAAACCAGTTACTCATACAATCACTAACAAATTTGGAACTAAATTAGTAATAGTGTCAGAGCACTGGTGGTCTAGTGATAGTGGCCCCGCCTTCCGATCCGAAGGTCGTGGGTTCAAATCCACTCGTGTACCTACCAATGAGTTTTTCTGTCGAAAAAATTTATGTGCACTATGCCAGTATACTCTCAAAACGGTGAAGGAAAACATCGTGAGGAAACCGGCGTGTTGTAGAACCTAACCTGAATTATGAACTCTTTGTCAAGGAGTTAATCCGAGGAAGTACGTTCTACTTTCAAACCATTTTTGCTGCCGTGACGTGGTGCTGACATTACTGTGTTCATATTTGCTATAGGTGCTGGTGCATTTACAACCAGTATCCAAGTTAGAGCCTGAACTGAACCTCCTGTACAGTAGGATACAACTCAAGTTACCTAAAAATTAAGAAAAATGACGCTCACTACAAGGACATAAGAGCTATCAGTGTAAAGTCTGATGCGTATCCTTGTGTACACCTGTCAGAGTGATGGACACAGTGCAATGTTTCGAGACAGAATCTGCTAAGACGGTACAGACGGGATCTGCCAAGGATACAGTTGCTATAGACAAGATCAACCGCAAAACATCTCATGTAATTATCAAGTTACTAACGAGCAATATAGATGCCCATTGTGAGGGGCACAATATGCACAAACTCCAATATAGCTCAGAGACAATGCAGTCCGACCCTTAACTTTATACACCCGTATCTTTGGGCATTCCTCAACTATAAAATGATCTCATTGAACGATTCAAACTCAAGGTTGAGTGGTTGAATCAAAGTGGCAGTTTCATGGGAGCCTTGAAGAAATAAATCATAATTATGGCTTGGTGCAGAACAGGCAAGAAGCAGCTTGGTTTTTAGTTTATCCCATGTATAGCATACTAATGTGATAAGCTTTTAGTAGTAGAGCTCTTGGTGAAGGGCTCGTCCGTAAAAGTACTAACCACCATACCTATTTCTGCCGTGAAGCAGCATTGCTGTGTTTCAGTTTAAAGGGTGTGGGTGTCGGTGAAATTACTGGCACGTGAGGCTGAACATCTGTATGCCTCAAGTTGACGGACGCAGGGAAGTGCATCGTAGGGCACGTCCCTGACGTGCGTGAGCTAAACTAAACTGAACATCAGGTGAGCCATACGCTTGTTCCACCAGCTAGTTGTATAAGAAAACAAAAAATAACGCTTAGAAGGCGAAAAAATCCTAGGCTTTCTCGGTTTTATGTTGAGAAAAAGCCTAGGATTTGAGTTTAAAAATGCGAAAATTTCTTTCTGTTTTGGCTTAGAATATGAACAGAACATTGCCAGTCAAAGTGAGGAACTTTAAGTTCTCTCAACATGTCTCTGAAGTTATAAAGCCTTGCACACATTGAAGCGTTCTGCGGTGGCGGTCAGTGAAACACTTCAAATATGATAGCGATATTTATCAGTTAACCATCGCTAACACAAAGCATTGACCCGTAGATCACGTACGTTAATAAGGATTGTCAAAAAAGCACAAGTATTTTATCTAAATATTGTAGAAGTTGTTTTCTATCTCCGTAAATTATTCTTGTAAGTTTTTCAGAGTACTTTGATGAGATTCACTATGAGCAAACAAAGTATAAATGTACACCGAAATAGCGGTAATAGAATTTTACAGTGGTCTTTATTGCCGGCTAGTTATATAAAGTTGGAGAAAACTGTAGGATAACAGAAATATTAATAAAAAAACCAAAAAAGTAGTTTTTTCGTCATTCTTTCTAACGGGTACTCGGCATTGAATACGTGAATGAGCTTAAAACATGTGTCTCAAAATAGTCGTAAAAGTCTGTTAGTTCTTTTTCTGAAGCCCCGACTGCCACGACCAACGGCTACCCCTCCAACTTTATATAACTGTAATAAGGACCACTGTAAAAGCCTATTACAGCTATTTCAGAGTATTCGCCCATAGTTGTGTAAATTAAGTTTGTATGGAAATCGTACCCCCTTAAGCATGAAATTAAATATTTAATTCTGTTTATTTTGCATTACAGTGCGAATAAGTTACGAATACAAAATGATACATGTAAACTCCCAGGCTCAGAGCAACAAATATAAAAGGGAGGGAGACATGCAGCCGTGCTTAAATATAATATAAGTATAGTTGAAATAGACTCAGTTCATACCAAACATGTCGTACGCCGCGGTTTGTCAGCAGGCTTACTGTAAACCGTGGGTGTGAACAAAAAGTTGACTAATATAAAAGCGCACTCAGTAAAAAAAAAAATACTAATTAGTTTTACATTACACAGTTCAAAAAAAATCGAAATAAGTTTTGAAAATCTAATCCCTACCATGAGCTCTGTCTGGCTATGTCTCTAGTTCTGGTTTTAAGTGTGTGTGAGTGTTGACTAAATAAATCCTACGTCAAAACGTCAAAAACGTCAAAACGCACAGTATAAAGCACTGGTGAGCACTCACACAGACTCAAAACCAGAGCCAGAGACAGAGCCAGACAGAGCTCATGGTAGGCCTACTGGGTCCATTCTACTACGTTCATACTCTAAGTTTAAGTTTTAAATAAAAATGTAATTGCTCAATAGTTTGCTAAAACATCTCTCACACGTGGCGAATGCATTTATGACGTAATCTGATTTCTGCTCGAATGATAAAGTAAATGAGCCTAATGAGCTTTTCATTTGAATTGAGTACGAACGTTCAGTGTTTTTGAATTTATTTTGAGCTCACGAGCTGAATCTGCTATTATTTTTGTATAATGGCACGTTAATACGAAAATAATGACAAAATGTACTAAACGTAAATGCAAAAGTGATTAAGTACGTAATTATGAAAATTATTGTTACCATGTTTCAACGACGATTCATATTCAAGATTAAATATTTGTTTGTTTTGTTGTACCACAAGGCGCACTTTATTTAGCAACGAGTGTAAACATAGACATACTTCGGAGTTCGGATACTCCTTGCAGCGCAGTATGGGTTACCAAACTCCTTGGGGCCTATTGAATTTTCAAACTTTCTCTTGAGCCCATGATCAACCTCAAATGAAAGACGCAAAGTGTTCCATTTTCAAAAATATAGCAATAAACTAGCAACAAGCACTCAATACTCTTTAGAGCTCATCAACAACATGAAAATAATTTAGTTCCATTTTTAAAAACATAACTCAAGTTCTGTTGTCAAGAGGCAAGCTAGCTGCATAGTGTACAGACACGGAAAAAGTAGTTTTGTCGTAACACTTTTATTTGACTGTAAGTTACCCTTCTGAGTTAAGACGCTGAACTCCGTACTCCGTGAAACAACTTCTCGCTCATACACTTTGACCTTTTGAAATATATAAAACTACTCTACTTATTCATTGAAAATCACAAAAAGTTTACTGATGTACCTACAAAAACCAGTTAGGCAAACTTTTAAGTAGGAAAACGTGTTAGTACCAAAATAATTGTTTGATAATATAAGATAATAATTGTTCACGATTTTCGATAAATAAGTTCAATGTTTCTATATGAATTGATCTATCTGAAATAAATTCATTAATAAAAATAAGTAGTACCTATATCTTTCAAAAAGTTAAACTGTGGGAGCGTGAAGTACATATCGGCGGGCGGTACGGTTGTCTTCGCCTTAACGTACAACTTTTCACTTAGCCGGCGCATCGGAGTTCACCAGCTAATCTTTATAGCTAAACTTCACATTGCCATAGTAAAACAGTAGCAGTTTAAAAAATAGCAGCACATTTTTCTCGTTGGTGGTGAGAGTCATTTCCAGTTATAAGCTAAAGTTGCTCCTATTATTCTTAAAGGGTGTTATTAATAAAATAAATAAATAAATATTGTGGACAATTTACACAACACTACCCAGCCCCAAACTAAGCACAGCTTGTAATATGGGAACCAGATAGCTGATATAATACTTGAATAGGTACTTTTTTTTTTGTAAATACTTACTTAGAATACATACATAACACCCAGACAGAGAACAAACATTTATGTTCACCACATAAATATTTGTTCTCGGTGGGGATCGAACCCACGACCTACGGCGAAGAAGGCAGAGCTACTACCAACTGAGCTAGAGGCCAGTCAAAGGCCAGTAATAATCCTGGCGCAACGCTGGAGTAGTTAAATCGGGTTTTGTCACATTTGTTCGAGTTGACAATTGCATGTCAATGCAAGAGACAAAACACGGATCAACTAGTCCAACGCTACGCTAGGATTATTAATAAGACCCAAAATGTATACGAGAAAAGTTACCTATCTATTAACAGTAAGTTGGTACATGACCTAATAATTCGTTAGTACATTCTTACTCAAAATAAAAAGCAGCCAAGTGCGAGTCGGACTCGCCCATGAAGGGTTCCGTAGCATCAATTAACATAATATAAAGGTTTTTGTAGTTCGTCGAAAGGTAAATTGCGGTTTACGATTTATGACGTATAAAAAAAAAACTACTGGCTAGATCTCGTTCAAACCAAATGTCGTTGGAAGTTTGCGTAGTAATGTACAACATATATTTTTTTTGGATTTATCATTCTCTTATTTTAGAAGTTAGAGGGGGGGGACCAACTTTTTTCCACTTTGGAAGTGTCTCTCGCGCAAACTAGTCAGTTTAGAAAAAAACGATATTAGAAACCTAAACATCATTTTTGAAGACCTATCCATAGATACCCCACACGTATGGGTTCGATGAAAAAAAAATTTTTGAGTTTCAGTTTCAAGTATGGGGACCCCCAAAATATATAGTTTTTTTTTCTATTTTTGTGTAAAAACCTTAATGCGGTTTACAGAATACATCTATTTACCAAGTTTCATCAGTCTAGCTCTTATGGTTTCGGAGAAAAATGGCTGTGACACGGCCGGACAGACAGACAGACAGACAGACATGACGAATCTATAAGGGTTCCGTTTTTGCCATTTGGCTACGGAACCCTAAAAATCAACGCAATGGGTGTTTTTAATACAACAAAATAGACAAACATGCATACCGTAGCCTATAGGCGCCTGAAATGAGCCCCAATAATGAACCTTTTTTAAAACGCCCTTTTTGAAGAACCTTTTACTATAGCTTAGATCATTCCACAGCCTGAGTGTTCGCGGGAGAAAATTCCTCTGAAACCGAACGGTGCGCGACCACCCAGGCTCTAAGGAATGAGGATAAACTCTCTGCCTATGGCGAACAGTGCACCTGGTAGAATGATGCTGTTGGCAAGATGTCAAACAGCTCTTATGAGCATATCCTATTTATGCAAGTGGTAGAACACTATGTAACCTAAAAAAATTGAAGGGAATAGTTAAGATTTTTATAATGTCCCAAAAGGATAGGTTTTTAAAATTCACATTTATGTTCTTTGAGGTTTTAATGAAGATCGTGTGTTTTTAAATATTATGGCAAATTAACTTGAAGATCACGTACTGAAGATTTTAATATGCTAGGGTAGGTATATGTATGTATTACGTCATTACATCGTCACTTATTGTTCAACACATTACAAAAGCGACAAAGCTTTGATGGGCCGTAAATTATTTAAAGTAAACTAATAACTTTTGCTTCATGACATGAGTCATGCATGACAAACAATGTTAAGGACAAAAGTCGCGTATACCTATTTTGCCTTACGCACATCGAAGCGTCCTGCGGTAGCGATCAGTGAAACGCTGTCAAATATTCGATATTTGACAGCGTTTCATTGATTGTCAGCTTCACATTCAGGAAATTGTGAATACGTTCATATGAATTTTGTGTTTAAGAGATCCGTGTGATTATCATAAAATATATATTAAATATTACTTTTGGTATAGAAAAAATTGGGTTGGTTTAACGGTGAGGGCCTAACCTATTTATTTTAAAAGTAAATAAATAAATATTACTTAATAAAGTATACACAAAGAAACTTACAATTAAACAAATATTTATAAAATGTACAATAAACACATCCAAATCAGTACCAGACGGAAAAAAATAATGTAAAGTATATTACATTAATTTAAGTTCCAGAATGGGAGGGGGGGGGGGGGGGGGGGGGGCAATAAACATGAAGTAGTTCATAATACGAAAATGGCGCATTCCATTTACAAAATTAATCAAACTGTTCTGGGCCAAAAGACTTCTGGCACTGAGACCATCCATATTTGTAACTGGCAACATGGCTGCGGCTTGCGGCCACGAAGAAAGTTAACGAGAGAACACGGAAATAAACAATTAATTTGAAAAGCTAAGAATAAAAGTTTACGAGCTTCAATTCCGACATGAATGTGGTAGCTGTGGAACTTAATATTCCGCGGTTTGCCACTTCTAAACATTGGCCTTAGCACGATTGTATGGGGCTCTCGAAGCCCTGGTGATTGTTTCGCTAAATGCTTACAATGTTTATTTATACAACTAATAGCTGATGGAACAAGCAAATGACCCACCTGTTGATGTTAAGTAGTAACCATCGCCTATAACAAAGCATAGCCTCGTAGGTCACGCACGTCAGGAACGTGCCCTACGATGCACTGCCTTGTCCATCAGCTACAGATGCCTACAGATGTTCAGCCTCACGTGCCAGTAATTTCACCGACGCCCAGACCTATCAAACCGAAACACAGCAATGCTTCACCAAAGTTGTCGGTTTTTAGGGTTCCGTAGCCAAATGGCAAAAACGGAACCCTTATAGATTCGTCATGTCTGTCTGTCTGTCTGTCTGTCCGGCCGTGTCACAGCCATTTTTCTCCGAAACCATAAAAGCTAGACTGATGAAAGTTGGTGAGTAGATGTATTCTGTGAACCGCATTAAGGTTTTTACACAAAAATAGAAAAAAAACTATAAATTTTGGGGAAACTGAAACTCAAAAATTTTTTTTTCATCGAACCCATACGTGTGGGTTATCTATGAATAGGTCTTCAAAAATGATGTTGAGGTTTCTAATATAGTTTTTTTCTAAACTGAATAGTTTGCGCGAGAGACACTTCCAAAGTGGAAAAAAGTTGGTCCCCCCCCCTCTAACTTCTAAAGTAAGAGAATAATAATACTAAAAAAAATATATGTTGTACATTACTATGTAAACTTTCAACGATATTTGGTTTGAACGAGATCTAGTCAGTAGTTTTTTTTTATACGTCATAAACGGAAACTCAAAAATTTTTTTTTCATCGAACCCATACGTGTGGGGTATTTATGAATAGGTCTTCAAAAATGATGTTGAGGTTTCTAATATAGTTTTTTTCTAAACTGAATAGTTTGCGCGAGAGACACTTCCAAAGTGGAAAAAAGTTGGTCCCCCCCCCTCTAACTTCTAAAGTAAGAGAATAATAATACTAAAAAAAATATATGTTGTACATTACTATGTAAACTTTCAACGATATTTAGTTTGAACGAGATCTAGTCAGTAGTTTTTTTTTTATACGTCATAAACCGTAAACCGCAATTTACCTTTCAACGAACTACAGGAACCTTATTATGTTACATCAAGTAACATATATAAAGGTTCTTGTAGTTCGTCGTGCTACGGAACCCTTCATGGGCGAGTCCGACTCGCACTTGGCTGCTTTTTTATTATATTTGACTGGTCTCTCGGCTCAGCTGGTTGTAGCTCTGCCTTCTGCGCCGTAGGTCGTCGGTTCGATCCCCACCGAGAATAAATATTTGTGTGGTTAATTTAGATCAGGGGTGCTCATACTTATAGCGTCGGCGATCAACCAGATAATATTTAGAAAGCAAGGGATCGACTAAACTAATATGTAGGTAGGTCATCCGCAATGCTATTGCCACCAGCGTCTTGGGACGCTTTCGTCTGGCACTGATTTGGATTAGTTGAGCTATCTTTAGATAATCATGTATGCCACTACATTATTATCCACTCATTACCAGAAACGTCGCAAAGACGACAGTTTGAGCACCCCTGACATAGATGTTATAACTATTGGTTTTTGTTATCTTAATTTTATCCTTAAAGATTAATAAGAATGATGGCGTCAGAAACTAGTGTTCAGGGTACGGTCCAATTTGGTAGCTTTATAGGAGTGTTTATGAGTTACCTACTTGTAGGGTCCAGGATTAGAAATTGAAAGATGCATTATATTTTAGGCGTTGTAATTCTTTGCTTACGAATATGATGAAACTAAAATATTAGTTTTTTAAACATAATTATATACTATAAAAGAAAATTTTGTTATGCTCGATTTGAGTGAATTCTAGACGAAATAGACTCGACGAAAAAAAACAATATTTAAACTGCACATTTAGCGGTCAAGTTTGTAGGCCCAAAAAACATTTTTGGTGAACTTTGCTCTATGTAATATTTGCCAAGTGTTGTTATTTCAAAATGTAGTAAAGTAAACAATAGTACATTATTGCAATGGCAGCGAAATAGGCAATTGCAGGTCGAGTATGAGTTTGAAGGCCGAGCCGCAGGCGAGGACTTCAATGATACGAGAGAGAGATTATCTAAAGAGAAATTTATTTTTTATTAACCAAATAACAACGAACTCCGCTTTACCGCCCATTTTTTAGGGTTCCGTAGCCAAATGGCAAAAACGGAACCCTTATAGATTCGTCATGTCTGTCTGTCTGTCTGTCTGTCCGTCCGTGTCACAGCCATTTTTCTCCGAAACCATAAGAGCTACACTGATGAAACTTGGCGAGTAGATGTATTCTGTAAACCGCATTAAGATTTTTACACAAAAATAGAAAAAAAACTATAAATCATCGAACCCATACGTGTGGGGTATCTATGAATAGGTCTTCAAAAATGATGTTGAGGTTTCTAATATCGTTTTTTTCTAAACTGAATAGTTTGCGCGAGAGACACTTCCAAAGTTGAAAAAAGTTGGTCCCCCCCCCCTCTAACTTCTAAAATAAGGGAATGATAAAACTAAAAAAAATATATGTTGTACATTACTAACTTTCAACGATATTTGGTTTGAACGAGATCTAGCCAGTAGTTTTTTTTTATACGTCATAAATCGTAAACCGCAATTTACCTTTCGACGAACTACAAGAACCTTTATATTATGTTACTTGATGCTACGGAACCCTTCATGGGCGAGTCCGACTCGCACTTGGCCGCTTTTTATTTTATTTTACAGTTTGTGCCGAAAGGTAAACGCAACTGTGGCTATACAGCCCCGAAAGCGCAATGTGTACGATAGATGAAAGAGTTTTAAATCAAACAGCACACCGTTTCATACAACATTGCCGGAGCGAGAACGCGCCGGGAAGTGATTTTGGTTTTTCAGTCTACGTAAATATGATACTGTAACGTAACAGTCCCAGAGGGGGACTGCACGCACAAGTTATTTAAGAATAAAAAAGACCTATCGGTTTGAGTGAAAGATTTTACAAAGCTTACAAATTTAATAAAGAAAAAGGGATAAAAATGATGATGATGAAGATTAGTCACTCCTAGGATGGTTTCAAGGATGCGTCTGGATTTCCAAGGTGCACTGGCGTGCAGCGTGCGGCTGGCGAAGTGAAGGCGTGAAGGCTGACAGGTAGACAGGCAGGTAGGCAGGCAGGCAGGCAGGCAGGCAGGCAGGCAAGCAAGCAGACAGGCAGACTTATCTGACAGGCAAAGCAGTGAAGAACCAAGGAGTGGATCTGAAGAGAGCAGAACACTTAGTATGGAGATGGCTTGAGATGAAGCCTGCTCTAGCGTCGGAACGGAGTAGATAGAGGTTCAGAATCTCCGTAGCACAGTCAGATTTGTAGGCAGTCGTTAGTGACCGCAACCAAGGACGAAGGTACTAGATTCCCTTCTTTAGTACTTTCAATCTGACGTTTTTAAGCAGGCACGGGCGTGCTGCGCGCGGCTGGCGGCAGCGCCAGCGGCCGCGCTCGCCGCCCAGCCTCTATTCGAGATCCGTCTTGTTCCGCTCCCGTGGTTCAACTGATGCACCCGAATCCCTCAGCATTTCAAGTTTCAAATCCAGTTCCAAATTTAATTTTATTTAGTTTCGTAGTCAACGTCCAGCATCTTTCACAGAAGTTCTTCTATGTTTTAAAGACCAACCTCATTTTGATGACGTTAAAAAATGAAATATAAAAGACATATTTTGGTTTGTTTTGACAATCAGTGTCAACAAAGATGTGAAAATACTAACATTTATAAAGGAATCTTATAAAAGCTATTAATTTAGATATAGGATCAAGTATACCTCCAGGATCAGAAAATTCTGCTCTTTCGAATAGTGTAATAAAGTGTTCAAGTGGAAATTTAGATGTTTTTAACCAAAAGAGAGAAAAGGCTGGCTCCAGAGGCCGAAAGATGCAATTTAGAGTTCCCTACCAGCACAAGAGGAACAGAATCCTCCTTCCTAAAGGCATTTACAATGAAATATTAAGCAATATGTGAGTATTTACAGTGAGACAGTCAGCGACATAAAAATAAACACTACATTTCCCCAAAAACCCCAGAAAATTTTCGACAAGAAAATTTTGATGTTGTAAATAAGACCTTGCTCTATCATTCATCTCCTTTCAAATATCCCTCTTACACTCGCATCCTTACACACTGAGGGGCTATGGTTCACATTCAATGACGCATACTCCACAAGGAAATATTAAGTTTTCATAACGTAGGCTTATTTTTTTTAATTAGGTGTCGTTACCCGCACCTTTTTGAAGACCCATTAAAATTAAATAGGTACATATTTACAAAGTTTTTTTTTAGTGCTTAAGAAAAGCGTTCAAGGTTTAGAGCTTAAATGCTTAAGAAAAGCAGTCAAGGTTTAAGAGGTTTAAGATTTAAGTGCTTAAGAAAAGCAATTAAGAAAGTTTAAGCTAAGACACAATGGCTTATTTAAAGAGTTGTGTACCGCTCAACTAAATCTAGACACAAAGGCTTGTTTTACGAGTTGTGTACCGCTCGACACAAAGGCTTATTTTACGAGTTGTGTACCGCTCAAATAATAAAAGGCTAGTTATAAAATTAAAAATAATGGAACCCTAAAAATGCCGAAAGTTAAAAGCTTGTAGAGTATTTACAGAAGAAAATAAAAAAAAAATAAGAGCTAAATGATCAAGGAATGTACAAAATATACATAATGGATGAGTTATTTCAAAGTCCCTAATATGCCATTTGCCTCAAACCGGTAGGATCTATAAATATATAAACTAGGAGAAATAAAGACATGATTAAGTATATAAACTAGTCGAAATGTTATCGCCGAAAGAAATGAGTAAACTAGGAGCAAGTTGTTTTTTAGAATTTAGAAGAGTGTTTAGAGTGTGCAGTTTTGTATAAACGACCACAGGATATTGTCCTGCAGCCGCCGTGAAGTAAACCAGTCCCCTACTTGTAAGTGACCACGGATGGTTTTAAAAACACTCACAAGCGAAGACTGGGTGTAGGTTACCGTGGGTAACCGTAGTGGTGTGCAAGTGTGTGGGGTGCAGCGTAGTGTTGTTTAAGTAGAGAGTTAGTGTACGTGAGAACGACTACAGGATATTCTCCTGTAGTACGTCGTAGAGTAATCCAAACCCCAACTTATGAGTGACCACAAGTGGTTTTAAAAACACTCACAAGCGAAGAATGGACACGACTACCTTTCGGTAATCGTTGTGATGTGCACGTGTGTGGGGGTGTAGTATTATGTGTAAATGTAGAGAGTAGTGTTAAGAGTAATGATTAGAGTAAAGAGAGTGGGTGAAATGAATGATTGATATGAAAATGAAAGAGAATAAAAGTTACCAAAGAAAGTTGAGAGCTTGAGAAAGTTTTTTTAGAATTTAGAGGGGGGGGGTAAGAGGTAGTTGGGCGCCAAACTGTAACGTAACAGTCCCAGAGGGGGACTGCACGCACAAGTTATTTAAGAATAAAAAAGACCTATCGGTTTGAGTGAAAGATTTTACAAAGCTTACAAATTTAATAAAGAAAAAGGGATAAAAATGATGATGATGAAGATTAGTCACTCCTAGGATGGTTTCAAGGATGCGTCTGGATTTCCAAGGTGCACTGGCGTGCAGCGTGCGGCTGGCGAAGTGAAGGCGTGAAGGCTGACAGGTAGACAGGCAGGTAGGCAGGCAGGCAGGCAGGCAGGCAGGCAGGCAAGCAAGCAGACAGGCAGACTTATCTGACAGGCAAAGCAGTGAAGAACCAAGGAGTGGATCTGAAGAGAGCAGAACACTTAGTATGGAGATGGCTTGAGATGAAGCCTGCTCTAGCGTCGGAACGGAGTAGATAGAGGTTCAGAATCTCCGTAGCACAGTCAGATTTGTAGGCAGTCGTTAGTGACCGCAACCAAGGACGAAGGTACTAGATTCCCTTCTTTAGTACTTTCAATCTGACGTTTTTAAGCAGGCACGGGCGTGCTGCGCGCGGCTGGCGGCAGCGCCAGCGGCCGCGCTCGCCGCCCAGCCTCTATTCGAGATCCGTCTTGTTCCGCTCCCGTGGTTCAACTGATGCACCCGAATCCCTCAGCATTTCAAGTTTCAAATCCAGTTCCAAATTTAATTTTATTTAGTTTCGTAGTCAACGTCCAGCATCTTTCACAGAAGTTCTTCTATGTTTTAAAGACCAACCTCATTTTGATGACGTTAAAAAATGAAATATAAAAGACATATTTTGGTTTGTTTTGACAATCAGTGTCAACAAAGATGTGAAAATACTAACATTTATAAAGGAATCTTATAAAAGCTATTAATTTAGATATAGGATCAAGTATACCTCCAGGATCAGAAAATTCTGCTCTTTCGAATAGTGTAATAAAGTGTTCAAGTGGAAATTTAGATGTTTTTAACCAAAAGAGAGAAAAGGCTGGCTCCAGAGGCCGAAAGATGCAATTTAGAGTTCCCTACCAGCACAAGAGGAACAGAATCCTCCTTCCTAAAGGCATTTACAATGAAATATTAAGCAATATGTGAGTATTTACAGTGAGACAGTCAGCGACATAAAAATAAACACTACAATACTTCGCGTGTTCTAAATTCAAAAGTAATGACAATATTTCCGCGCATGTTTAAGAAAAAGTTTTTTTCATCCCACCAGCTCTGAAAGTGTGTTGTTGCTGTTTAATTTCTGACTGGAAAAGCCGTTTTTATCCGCTAGAGGATAAAGTAAATTTGAATTTAGAATATCGTGTTCAATAAGTTTGTGAATACACAACCTATTTACTTCTACCTCCATGGTGCCGAACTTATCATACAACCTTTTTTATTTTGTTAAAAACTCGCACTCGTAACCTTCTTGGTGTATTTGTGAATTTAAAACACCATTAAACCTATTTACTTCTACCTGCATGGTGCCGAATTTATCATACAACCTTTTTAAATTTGTTATTAACTCATACTCGGAACCTTCTTGGTGTGTTACTTTTAGTCGCGCCATGTTCTTTTTTGCATTACCTAGTCATTTCCTCGCTGAGGTGGGATGAAAAGTTACGTGTTGCACTCGAGTGCAAAGATTTTTCACCTTGTGCTCTTTTGATTCCTTCGCGAACGCTTAGGATTCTAACTTTTAAACCACTCGCTACGCTCGTGGTTAAACTTTAGAATCCTGCGCTTGCTCAGTCATCAAAATTGAGCACGCGGTTAAAAAGCAGCTTTGCACTCTTGTATAACAAATAACTATTTTTATATTATCTACAGGTCTATTAGACAGACCTATTTTGATAAGATCGAAAAGAGGTCATATGCCCCTCTCTTCCTGCCACGGTTTGTGTAAGTATTTACACCCATTCAAAATATCAAGTTAATTTTCGATTTTATGTGACCAAAGAGTATGATGTTACTGGTATTTACAGTAGCAAGATCGTTTACGGGTAGTTATTAGTAATGTAAGACCATTTTGGATTTAATAGCTGTTTGTGAGGTTGAGTTTTAATTGCTTATAGTTATAGTGCAGACGATTGAAACACGTTATTTTATGCCTCAATTGATGTTATTAGGTATCATAACTAATCAGTAGGAACCTGCTGCATTCGATATACTTACTCTAACTATAGTCTTACCACGAGACATTGAGGGGAAATTGATTTCAGGGGCATTTTTGTCTACAACTAGTTGATAGAACAAGTATATGACCTGATGGTAAGTGGTAACCATCGTCTATAACAAAGCATTGCCTCATAGGTCACACACGTCAGGAACGTGCCCTACAATGTACTTCCCTGTGTCCATCAACTTGAGGCATTCAGGTGTTCAGCCTCACGTGTCAGTAATTTCACCGGCACCCACACCCTCAAACCGAAATACAGTAATGCTGCTACACTGCAGAAATAGGCATGGTAGTAATACTTCCCCGAACGAGCCCTCTACTATCATCTTACTACTGCCATAATCATTTTACCACACTGCGTTCGAAAAAACCAGTGACACGATAGGAAGAAGTAGTAAACCGTAGCCGTAGTTTGTTGCCTGTTCTTCTAGGCTTGGTCGCGTGGAACTGGCACCTAGACTCACCTAGCTTTAAGACGTTTCAAAGTGATTCGTGTATCGTTTTGAATAAACGCTTATTGAATCTTGAATCTTGAAACACAATCAATCACCTAGACCAGCGGTTCTCAAACATTTTTGGTCACGGAACCCTTTTGACAACCAAAATACTTGACGGAACTCTACAATAAAACAATATATAGTTTTTAAAAGTGTATTCTTTATTATAGAAGCATAATAAAAGAACAATCTAGCAGTTACTAATTATTTTGATTTTTTTTCTAAATTCTTGCGGAACAGGGGTAGCGCGAAACCCTAGGGTTCCGCGGAACACACTTTGAGTACCGCTGACCTAGTCTAATAAAAATAAGCAAAACATGTACCATACACTCGAAAACTAGACCAAAAAAGCTCCCTAAAATGTTAAGCTCGGGTATAACTAGTGGTGTGCATGAGCCGACATGCCTAGTCATGTGCACGAGCCGACATGACATACGGTTGTACGTGTCGATGTCGGATGGCCAGCACTAATTGAAGCACTAGCCTACTGGATAGTTAACGTCATGAATAGATTATTAAATAATTCATTACATTTTATTATTTATTGAAATCATTCAACATGCATTGATGATTGCTTCGTTTCTTTTTCTTTCTTTTATTGTTGTTTTTTTTACAATTAATGGGCTAAAGTTTGACCACAATCTCATATCTATTATTGAGCGGATAAATCTTTTATTGAGCGGATGTATTGAATAAAAGAAGGATAAAAAACCCTTTGATTCCGATATTTAGTTCTCCCACGTATAATTAAAGGTTGGTTCTTTTGTCGCTGACTGTACCTGTCGAATCGCACTTGAACAGTCAGCTACTGACGACGGAATTAACCCGCTGAATTTAATGCTCTTAAAATAGATTCGAGCTTTGTCTTTGGACAATAAAATCACTTAAATTTAACTGCCTCTGACGGTACATACAGATGTAAATCTTTATTCGTAATCTTTTGTGATACAAAGCTTTTAGGTAAATACCAGCTCACACCTCAAGTGCGGATGATAAAAATTTGCCGAAATTTCCTACGTCCAGATTGGTCCCATAGAAATTTCGTCAAAATCGGTTTTCCGGTTTGGCCATGAAGTCGGTTTCTCAAGTTTTTTAAAATTCTACTTGTTCTTTGTTTTTTTATAGCGATATTATCTAAGGTAACATTAATATTTATGATAACCTGTAGCCTCACCATAGGTGGTGGAAACACAATAAAGACGTACCTCTCAAAGTTATTTTTATCTTGATGACTACAATTCAAGTTTATTTGAATGAGCCGTTTAATGCGTTTGTAAACAAAATATTCCATGATAGAAAAAAACTGCTATAGAAATCTTCTTCTTCTAAAGAAATAAATGCGAAAAATACCATGCGGACAATACACACAATACTACCTAGCCCCAAACTAAGCAGAGCTTGTACTATAGGAACCAGATAGCTGATATACCTAATACTTAACTCCTTTTTTTTGTAAATACATACATAGAATAATATAAGATCTAGACAGAGAACAAACATCTATGTTCACCACACAAATATTTGCTCTCGGTGGGGATCGAACTCACGTCCTACGGCGCAGAAAGCAGAGCTATTATCAACTGGGGCTTCTCGGGCTGATCTCGATCATTTTGCAATTTTATTTTATTGCTTCTTTTCGAAGAGAGAATGGCAGATTCCCTTGATTAATTCATCGACAACCTCATCCTAAAAGCCTCAACAGCTACGATATACGGAAAACGTGGAAAAAGTGCGGGGTTGTGCAATGCCAAAAATAAAACACTCCGGCCCGAGAATTAGGCCCCTGTGCTAAGAGGCCAAGCTCTGCTTATTTGGGGCTCGATAGTGTTGTGTGGATTGGCCACAATATTTATATAGGTATTTGATTTAATAGCTGTTGAGTTCAAAAGTGTTTTCTGGTATGAGGCACACACACATTACCTCACAGGTTCATCATACGATGAGCATGTGAGGTTTTGTAATAAAATGAAACAAGTAGTAAATATATAATAGAAAGTAATTATAAAAATTAACGCCGCTTAAAATTAATTACGATGATGGAGTTATAAAGTTACCTCCTGATGAGTTAGTTATTTTTAGAATATTATTTGTAAACATTCTACCACGTACATTTAGTTAGGTAAGTAGTTAAATTTATTTTAGATAGTAAAGTAATAAAATAAAGGAACGTCCCACCTGATGTTAACAAATGCATTTTTTGCCTTATCAAGTTATCATAGACAAGGTAAATTAAAAAAAATGTACTGAAACTAAATACCTATGATAGATCTTCTATGAGTTTCTTTAACAACGACAAAACAAATCAATAAAAATGTAAACAAAATTATTTTACTAAGACCAAATACTTACAGAAAAATACTGTATTTCTTCAAGTTTCTTTCGATTTATTTGATTGAATTTCCCGAATGTGCATCACCTGAGTAAAGCGAATGTTTCGTAACTTTTAAACAAGATCAATAAAACATTTTTATTATTTGATTTGTAAAAAGTGTCTCACCCACTTAGAAAGTTCAACCCGTTTCAGTCAGAAGTTTTTTAATGAAACTTAAAGGCGGCTGTTCAATAAAATCGATAAAGGTGATAAATGCTTTGACCCACTATGTTTGAGAAAGGGTTGGCCAATGTTATCTATTAAAAATTTATGTACACTATGCCAGTGCTCTCAAACGGTGAAGAAAAACATCGTGAGGAAACCGGCATATCGTAGAACCTAAAAAGTTCGAAAATATGTGTCAAGTGCACGAAAGGAGACTCTTTGAGGCGCACTTAAAATCCTTTCACCACACTTGGTTTGAAAGAATCAGTAACACGATAAGAAGAAGAATGTTTTCTATTTGTCTTAATAGACGAGTTTGTTTTGCTTTTGAGTACGTTAATCTTTTGAAAGCCAAAGAACATCGCTAAATATTTCCAGCCTGAATTTAGAAATCAATAAGTAACCGATTGTGTTCCGATTTCAAAATAAAATATGGTAATGTATCACAGAAGTTTATGTCTAGCAGTGGCCTATGGTATCAGCTATATGGTTCCCATAGAACAAGCTCTGCTTAATTTGGGGCTAGATGGTGTTGTGCAGATTGGCCACAATAGTTATTTTATTTATTTATTTATAATTCACCTAGGTGAATTACCCTAGGTGAACTAAGTCTACGGCGCCATAAACATTGGATGCACAGTGCATCACAGTATTTCATACAAAATGCATGAGGCCAGGGAACATGGCTACCCCCACCTTTGACTTACACTAGTATGTTCCACTCGCAGACACATACTAGGTTATTTATAAAAACGATTACTAGGAGGAAGTCGTACCTTGAATTTGGAACACCTGTTCGAAATTCAAGTTGAGTTTGAAATTCTTCGATCAGTGAAAGCCTGCACACGTCTCGGTGATGGCGGCGATGGCGATCAGTAAGCCTACCGCACAAGCTCTGTCTGGCTCTGTCTCTGGCTCTGGTTGTGAGTTTGTGTAAGTGTTGACTAAATGAATCCTACGTCGAAACGTCACAAACACTGTATACTTAGGGTGAGCACTCACACAGACTCAAATCCAAAGCCAGAGGCAGAGCCAGACAGTGTTTGAGGTAGGCCTACAGCTGAAACGCTGTCAAATATCGCTGTCATAGTAAGAGGCATACAACTTAAAACATATTTCCCCAGCATGTATGAATCTGTCTGTATGAGTATTTCAGCAGGGTTACCACGAGCTCTATATGGTTATGGCTATGGCTGTCAAATTGTGTATAGATCGGCTGACCCACGCATTCATTTTTTCTTGGGTTTGAATGTGTTGACACTGTTGACACAATTTTGACAGCCATAACTATAACCATATGAAGCTAATGACTGCCTTCCCAGCGCAGTTGGTAGTAGCTCTGCCTTCTGCGCTGGAGGGCGTGGGTTCGACCCCACCGAGAACAAATATTTGTGCGGTGAACACAGATGTTTGTTCTCTGTCTGGGTGTTATATTGTATTCTATGTATGTATTTACAAAAAAAAAAAAGTATTTAAGTATTATATCAGCTACCCGGTTCCCATAGTACAAGCTCTGCTTAGTTTGGGGCTAGATTGTGTTGTGTGGGTTGTCCGCATTATTTATTTATTTAATGGTAGGCCAGCAGAGCGAAACTCAAAAAAGTTTAACAAATCGCTATCAAAGTCGCGAGTGCTCTTTGGACTAAAAATATTCATGCCTAGCTGGTTGGCGGTTCACAGATGGGCGGGCAATCACAACAGTTTGGTACGCAAGCTAGTTGTTCCGGTGGCCACCGCCATTTGCATGCAAATGTGCTGTGATAACCTGCGGCTAGCTCAACCTGCATGAGCTACGAAAGAGGTTTTGAACTTTGAGGCCTTTGCATGTATTGTAGATGGTTTATATAACGCGAGGGCAACTGGTCTTTACTCATGACGCGACTTACGGGACATGACCACAAATATGATGAAGTTGTGTAGAATAATATGTGCAATTAAATGGCATTGTGCTGACAACGACGAACAAAAATGCTGACGATAATTGAGGAGTTCAGCTAAAAAGATAATCTGCGAGGAGATCTGCCCCTCAAGGAATGAAACCTAACGTACGACGCAAGAAAATTTGGAAATGATTCTACTATATGCTTATTCCTTTAGTGGAAGCCAGTAGATGCTTCTGGCATTTGAGATATGAAGGAAAACGTGCTTCATGAATTTTGCAGCACATTCTGCATCTAGTCTTTATTTAACTATTGATGCCCTGTGAATTCTGTGACGTTAGTCTTCTCAGAGTAAGAACATACTTAACCTCTTATCACGTATGAACTGAGGATATGAACACCAATTCCACAAGCAACAAATCAAATCATATCAAAAACTTCTATGATCAATGGTATCACAAGGACCAATTTGAAACGAACAGGCAACCAACTACGTCTTGGTTCCTACCGTTTTTTTGTATGATAATTTTAAATATAATAGCAGTGATGTTCCAGAGTACGTGCCACTCCAAGTTATAAATACAAAAGCAACGACCAAACAAAGTGTCCTGCACAAAGCTAAAATAACTAATCAAACCTCACTCATTAACCTACTTCAAATAAACATCGAAGAGGTTCTCAATTCGGTTCTTTTTTTTTATTTTGGCTGTCGCATTACTTTGACATTTTGATGATGTTGTTTTTTCGTTCTAATTACTGTTTACCTACCGTTCATTTATTTAAAATAGGTGTTCTAGGTCTACAATACATGCGTTTATATTTCGAAGCCATCGCGATTGGCCCCATGTCTATCACTAACGGAGTAGGTAGGTACCTGCTCTATTGAATATTTTCCCTCTAAGCAGCCAACACAAACAATACCATAAAAATGAACGGGAGCACGGGCGCGTATTTGTACGGATTTTTCTGTTATTGTCTATAAAAACAAGTGCATATTCTGATGTACAACGGCCCCAGGAACGCACAGATGTTCACATATTCATGGATATTTGTCTTTCATTCGCGGCCTTCCTCTTCGTCTGCTTTTGAATAAACTGAATTCAAACTTCAATCTCCCTTTGACATTATAGTTCGACTTTGACATATCAGTGGATGTAATTAGGTCCTTTCTTCAATGGGATTTTTTCCAATGAAAAATTCGTTCACAAGGATTATAAATATTGCACCTCACTGAACACAATCACTGCAACCTTCATTAATTATCCCCAACATTACCTCTTGAATCGTTTGACAGCGCTTCAAATACTTGACGTTCCATGAATGACAGATGACAGACGTCATACATACCTCGAGCACAGATAATAGAGTCATAGCTTATTAAAAATAGTAATGTTACGATGTCTAGTCGTAACTGCGTAAGCCTATACCTACTACTTATCCTTGCCAAGATGTTAGAGGTTATCTATCCAATAAAACAAAATTATCGAAAAAGCCGAAAATCTGGTCACAACCAAAAGATGTTATTTCTCTCGGATCTTCAAAAGACGGGTTTTCCTTTTCCTAAAAAGCTAGCAACGCTTCCGGTGTTGAACCTTCACCACTTTCTAATATATTTCCCGTCTGGTTGTCTGTCAGACATGCCTTAAAAAAACAATTTACTTAGTCCTAGAACTATCATAAAGTAATAAGCTACTTAAAAACAATTCACTTAGTACCATCGCTATTAATATCGTAAGCTACTACTTGGCAGTTTCGTCAAACGTGCCCTCTATCCTGTCTGGAGTATAATAAGCACTTACTTTGTCGAAACCGGCTCGTTGCAACGCATACCAAGATGTGCTTACTCTAATAAAGTACATAGACCATTCTGTAGTACGTCAAGTGCTAAGTAGGTATGCAGTGAGTGAAAACAGCTGGTTCATTACAAAATTTAAATGTTGAACCAACATTTTATTATGCATTATATTTGTGCGACACTGAAAACTAGTGCCATACTTGCTATAAGCATCTATAATATAGAGACTATATTATAGTCTCTTTTGTTTATTTTAAATCGTTTCGTTAAGAGGGCATCACACAGGTGACTCTCCATACAAACGTAGTCCCCTATTTCCTCCCTGGATAATGCCTCTAGAGTAACCATTTTTAGGGTTCCGTAGCCAAATGGCAAAAACGGAACCCTTATAGATTCGTCATGTCTGTCTGTCTGTCTGTCTGTCTGTCCGTCCGTATGTCACAGCCATTTTTCTCCGAAACCGTAAGAGCTAGACTAATGAAACTTGGCGAGTAGATGTATTCTGTGAACCGCATTTATGACACAAAAATAGAAAAAAAACTATAAATTTTGGGGGTCCCCATACTTGAAACTAAAACTCAAAAAAAAAATTTCATCGGACCCATACGTGTGGGGTATCTATGAATAGTTCTTCAAAAATGATGTTGAGGTTTCTAATATTGTTTTTTTCTAAACTGAATAGTTTGCGCAAGAGACACACCCAAAGTGGAAAAAAGTTGGTCCCCCCCCCCTCTAACTTCTAAAATAAGAGAATGATAAAATTTAAAAAAATATATGTTGTACATTACTATGAAAACTTTCAACGATATTTGGTTTGAACGAGATCTAGTCAGTAGTTTTTTTTTTATACGTCATAAATCGTAAACCGCAATTTACCTTTCGACGAACTACAAAAACCTTTATATTATGTTACTTGATGCTACGGAACCCTTCATGGGCGAGTCCAACTCGCACTTGGCTGCTTTTTTTCTCATAAAATCCAGATCTGCTATATACGTGCTCGTATGTTTTCCTTTTTTTCAGAAACTTATTGATAAAGAAAATATGACCCTCATATGATTTATATGAAATATGAATTGGAGGTGATATTTTCTTTATCAATAAGTTTCTGAAAAAAAGGAAAACATACGGGCACGTATATAGCAGATCTGGATTTTATGAGAAAAAATGGTTACTCTAGAGGCATTATCCAGGGAGGAAATAGGAGACTACGTTTTTATGGAGAGTCACCTGTGTGATTCCCTCTCAAGTGTCCTCTCAGTTCACTCTGCCTTCTGTGTCGTAGGTCATGGGTTCGATCTAAACCTGTTTTGTCAAAATCGTTTTTTGGCTGTAATGACGTGGTTGTGTTCAAGCAGATCACTGATTATCTGACGCCAGTTATCTACTAGGAATAAGTGACTACCGTAATGTTATACCATTTTCAGCATCATCAGTACCTACCATTTTCAATATCATTTGGTACATTGAAATTGGAAGGTAAAAGATTGTGTTTGCGTGCCTGATAAAGTGTTGTAGGCTAGTTTTGTTGTAGGATAGAGGAACCACTAAAAACACTATAGACTTTGAATGAACTTCTGTTTTTTTTTAATGTACGAAACAAGACAAGGTTATAATCAAGAATTAAGGTTCAAAAGCATCAGCAAAAATCAGCAAGTTGGCTCAAGCGCACAGTACGAGATAAAAGACCGCAAGCAATTAAACTTCTACGGATGATGTTTTACAAAAATCATTATAATCTGTGTTGGGATGCCAACAGACTGAACCAGTTGCAAATAATTTAAGCTGCACAAGTAACTTCAGCAAAATAATGTCTTTATTGAATAACTTTTGATTTATACGTCGTTTACTTTGATGTATGCGGGAAATGTGAAATGATAAAAGTTAAATCTACTTACTTATAACTTTTTGGAGAGCAAAGAGATTACCTATATTATTTTAATGTGCCGGTTTTTGCCTCATAACGTTCAGTAGGCGTACCACAAGCTCTGTCTGGCTCTGTCTCTGGCCTAAGTCTATGTGAGTGCTAACCAGTGTGTGTGACGTTTCGACGTAGAATTTATTTAGTCAACACTCACACAGACTCAAACCAGAGCCAGAGACAGAGCCAGACAGAGCTTGTGGTAGGCCTACAGTTCATTATTTTTCTTCAAACGTTTGATTTCCTTTTAGCTGGAGTTCTTAGCAAGTTATAAAGTCTTTTAAGGGTCGTACTTAATAGTAGGTACTCGTAATATTAGAAACTCATAAATGATTGGGACTTTCCCTCGTCTGTAAATAGTTGCTTTATATCTAAAATAGTATGCACCAAGTAGGTTAATAAAAAATATATTGTTGACCGTCATATTATGACGATGGCTCTATTTCAAAAAACAACGTATCATCTATAAAGTACTTTTAGATTTGCTGAAAATACCTTTCATATTTAGAAATATTTTTCTTCAAAAGATGAAGGCATTATTAATATCTCGGAGAATTCCTTCTAGAAAGTATGTCCTTAAAATAAATCAAGAGCCTAAAAGGTACATTTGTAAGACCTTAGTACGATTTACGAGAAAAGGTTGACGGGACCGCCTATATTTAGGTCGTCCATTTTCATCTGGTGGGTCTTACATAATTTAGGTGTTCTAAGTAGGGAAGGATATTGAATTGTTGGGACCTAAAAATAATGTTCCCATATTTTTTCATACCCTTGACAATAGAACTATGTATGGAGTAGGCAATAAATATTGCACATCGGCTAATTTCGGCTTCTTAGAGCGTAGTGTGCGTCAGAAAGAGATAGCGCTCTACAAAGCCGAAAAGCCGATGTGCAATATTTATTGCCTAGAACCGTAGGTACCTACATTATGTTAAATTACTTCATGCCTTTAGCCTTGAAGAAAGGAAAGTATTTCTCCCTAGAAGTTTGTTCTAATTAACAAGCCATTCTTTCTAATTAGCCCCATTATAGAATGAGGCAGCTTCAAAATCTGTAAAAATTAAAAAGAAAGATATTATAAAAATAATGATTGTATCCAATGCCAGTATTAAAAAAATATATGTGCCGCGATTTCAACGGCACATCACACTCCCTCCAAACTAAAACACAGCAACACTACTTGGTGACTATTAGGAATTGTAGTAGTATTTCCCCGGAAGCGCTAGCTAGACGATCTTCCTATTATGACTCAAGGCTTTAGTAACGTTGGGTATGAGATACTTCTCGTAGCATTCCCAGTAGACATTCCCCTCACGAATATAGAACGGAATCTATGCTCTGGACGTGACATGTTGATACTAACAAATACCAGCTTACACTATTCTAGCACATACGATATTGTCCGCACGAGTTTTGGAAAAAAAACTGTAATTTTGGGATACCTAGGGTCAATTTCATATTGAGCAGTAGTCAGCAGTTTATACAAAAAAGTTCCAGAATTCGTGCCGGAGTCAGCAGGGCTGATTGAGTGATCGCTGAAACCATGTTCCATTTTCAAAATTTTCAAACAAAAACTTACAAGTCACATCGAATTCAGCGATCGATTGAGTGATTTGTGTTGATAATAGTATGGCATCCCTGTTCTATTTTTAAAAATTCAAAGCTAGTCATCAGCCTGTCCTGTTTTCATAAGCCAAAGCAGGACACAAAATTAGAGTAGGTATCTTCTCTTATTCCTTTTTTGAAATTATAAAAAATTTAGAGAATCTAAATTTACTGGTGAATATTCTCGTTTCATAAAAGTGATGCAAAATTTATGTGCACTATTCTCTGCATCCGACCCTCCACGTCATTATTTTAAAGTGCACTCCATACCCGCTCAAGAAGGCATTATAATTATTCGAAAAGTTTTCACTAATGTTTAACTGTGGGGTGTCATCAAAGGGTCTATCAGGCTTGATAGGCGTTTTTACCAGCGTGGAAAATAGGGGAGTGCTGTTATGTATATCGCAAACGATGCAACACGCATAGTGAAGAAATTCGTAGCTTATACCAATACACCTGCACCATAATTATATTTCTCGTGGAGAAAGAAATGTGTGAGAGGATGCAACTATGCAAATAAAAAAAATCCCCATTACTATTTTTATGTTATGTCCCCACCTAATGTTAAGTAGTATATACCCATCGTCTATAACAAAGCATTGCCTCGTCAGTCACGCACGTCAAGAACGTGCCCTACGATGCACTTCCCATTATTCTAAGAATGTATAACCTGTCACGCTGTTCAAATCGCGTGGAATAATGCTGCCTGATGTGCGTTTAAAAAAGTGTAACTTTGTTTTTTTTTGCATAATTAGATTGATTTAGTAAGTGTAAATAAAAAGCTGAAAAAATCAACAAAGTTTTAATTAAGTTTTATAGTGTCTTTCCGAAAATAACAAAATTGAAAAGGAATATGTTGGAAATATAAATAAGCACTACTTACAGTCGTGTCGAGAGTACTGGTGGTCTAGTGGTAAAGGCCCCGCCTTCCAATCCTAAGGTCGTGGGTTCAAATCTAATTGTGTACCAATGAGTATTTGTGCAGAATAAGAAGAAGAAGACAGTCGGTCACAAAAGTGAATCAGTAGGTACTGTATATAAGGACGCACTTTTCTATTCGATGATGTCGATCAGTGTAACGCTGTCAAATATCGCTAATCGCAGAACGCTTAAATAAATAAGTATTGCGGACAAACACACAACACTATCTAGCCCCAAATTAAGCAGAGCTTATACTATGGGATCCAGATAGCTGATATAATACTTATTAACATTTTGATGTGACAACGTCTTATAATTCGATGGAGAACATGACTCATGCGGCGTTACCTCGCTCTGAGGCGTTCCATTTAAGGCTTGAAGTGCAAGTGAGAGCGCGGAACGAGCGACAAAGAGGCACAATCGGCCTCCGCGTTCGGCAGCGTTCGACATCTGTCTCTCTCCTACTTGAGTGAGCGATGCGTCCGCGTGGACAGCTGTATGACGTTGTCACGTTCAACTATCGTCAGTAAACCGACTTTACAGACAACCTTTTTTTTATTTTGTAAATACATATTTTGTAAATACATCTTAATTATAGCCCCTTCCCATGGTCTGTGATATCGCGCACGGAGGACGGATCAGCTCGCACGACACACCATGGGAACGGTCTCGTGCGCCGAGGTGCGCAGTAGCACAGGAGCCCTGTCTGTGTGCGTTACCGTGCGTCGTCTTCGCCTGTGCGTGATGATCTGCAGAACCACGCACCGTAGGAAGGCAGCATTAGAATGCAATATAACAATAAATCAGCGCAACACCTATGTGAATTGTTTGCTGAAAATTGTATGGTTCAAAATTAATGGGCATTTAATAGATGACATAAGCCACGCTTTGTCCAGCTCAATCAATCAATGCAAGGCTATTGTGTCGACCCGCAGTGAAGCATGCTCTATTGTTCATTCACCAATTCACGGTATGTAGGTGAACTATTGTTTGAACCTTTGCAGTTCTGTAGATAGTTCTGACTTCACTCACAATGCTTTGTCCATCAGTCTAAAAGGGATGAACCTAGATACAAATGTCAGTCACATTCAATCTGATATTGGTGATGCTAAACATTTTGTTGTTCTTCGTGGGCTGGTTGTATCCTTGGTTTGGTTGTAGCTTCAGTTTTTGACGTGACAACGTTTTATAATACGATGGAGCCGGCTGCGCGCACGAAAAAACATGACTCATGTGGCGTTACCTCGCTCTGAGGCATTCCATTTAAGGCTTGAAGTGCAAGCGAGAGCGCGGAATGAGCGACAAAGAGGGACAATCGGCCTACGCGTTCGGCAGCCTTCGACAAGTGTCTCTCTCCTACTTGGGTGAGCGATGCGTCCGCGTGGACAGCTGAATGACGTTGTCACGTCAGTAAACCGACTTTTCAGACAACCGATTTTTTTAATTTTACTTCTAAAATGCGATATTAGCCTTGTGCATATCTTGGCGATCTGCGATTGCGATTGCGATCAGTTGCAGCATAGGCTTTTACATACACCGACACACACTAGCGCGAACTTTGATAGTGCGATGTTTGACAGCGATACACTAGGTCGAGGCTTTAGTAGTTGTTTTAGCTACGCTGTATTTTTAAAAAGCCAGAAATATTTCATCAATATTATATACAAGTTCAATTATTCATCTGACGTACTTATATTTAATTAGACGCCTTTGCAGTATAATCAACTTTACTTATTTTCAAAATAGAAATGAAATAGACGTTACTTGGCCTTATTAACCTCTAGACTAGACTGAGACGACCACACAATAAGTTATTGTTTTTGTTTGGACTGATCTATATTTAAACAAACAAAATAGAATCTAAAACTCATTATAATGATAAGCGATTTACAAATACTAACAAATCTAAATAGTTGAAAGCGGTTTACCATTAGCTCTTCTTCAAGTTAAATTAAGATTTATTTGTACTGTTGTTTGAGTTCAAGGATAACCATCCTATCTCGTGAAGTAGGCAAGGATAAAGAGTATAATATAACTATGTTGTGTCAATAAGTAGGTTAAAATGTTTTTTCTTTGATTTAACTCGGTCATAAACAGGAGGCCGAAGGCAGGTAAGTCAGTCGCAAATAAACTTCACAAAGTGTGCACGTAACAGTGGTTTTCTTCAAAATAATATCCCGCAAGCTAAACTGAACCTTAGACACATCAACATATGGTCGCAATCGAGCCGGATTACTATCGAGCTACGGAGCTTCGGCCGGCCTACGAGAACAATAGACGCCGCATTCCTGAGCAGCGATAAGGATTTTGCATTTATATTCGCACCAAGATGACTTCTACGCAAGAATTGATCAATCTATTGGAAGATACGGCGGCACTTTTACAAAAAACACAAGTTAATCTGAAGAACTGTCCTAAATCAAGATTGACAAAAGGTTATGTAGAAACAAGAATCAAAGTCATAGATGAATACTGGCTAACATTTAAGTCGACGCATCATGATTTAGCTAGAATTACACCGAAAGAACAACGCATGATATTGCCTTATTTTGTAAACGAAGACTTTTACGTATACGAGGACTTGTACTTATGTTTGCTGGCGGAACTACGTGACATAGTGGCTTCGTTCAACCCACCACCATTTGTACCTACTACCGGGACCTCTTCATCGCAGGAAATGCATACAAGTAATAACCAGAACCAACTCGTGAGGCTGCCGAGGATAGAACTACCAAAGTTTAGTGGGAATTATGAGGAATGGTCCACATTCCAGGACATGTTTTTTTCATTGGTGCATGAAAACAAAGCAATTAGTGACGTGCAAAAATTGCATTATTTGAAGACGAGTGTTGTTGGAGAAGCTCAAACATTGTTGAAACATATCCAGGTAACACAACAAAATTATGAACAAGCATGGAATACTCTCAAGGCAAGGTATGGACACAAAAGATTAATTATCAACTCAGTCTTGAAGAAATTATTCAACCACAAAAAGATTTCCATTCAATCAGCTGCTCAGATCAAGAATCTTCTAGACGTCACCATGGACTGTCTAAATAACTTACAAAATATGAAAATACCTATCGACTCATGGGATCCTATAATCATATTTTTGGTCGTGCAAAAATTGGACCCTGAGTCCCATAAAGACTGGGAAGAATCTGCATACAAGGAAGAATCCGAATCGCTACCTACCTGGAAAGAATTGAAATCGTTTCTACAATCAAAATATCGAATGATCGAACTTGTTTCATCGACGGCGAACCCCCGTGACAAATCTGTGAAGGAACATTCATGCCAAGTCGCTACAAACACTTCGTCATCTACCACCACGTCAAATACATCATCATCATCATCACCGACAAGCAGACAGTGCTTTTTATGCAAGGAAAATCACACTTTATGCCATTGCAAGGAATTCATCAAACTGCAACCTATAGAAAGAGAGGAATATGTGAAGAAGAACAACTTATGCTTTAACTGTTTAGTACCAGGACATGCAGCTTACCAGTGTCGGTTGCAGATGTCCTGTCGTGTATGCAGACGGCGCCATCATACGCTTCTACACCGGAATCAGGATCAGGATACTTCGGAATCATCAGGAACTACTCAACCGAAGGTATCATACCACGGCGTAGAAGAGAGAGAGGAACTACAGGTCAATACAATGATCGCGTCACATCAAAACAGTACTGAACCGAGCATAGGCGTAACACTACTAGCGACGGCAATGGTGACATCAAGAAACGAGCAAAACCACATCATTGTTCTTCGCGCGCTGGTAGACCAAGGTTCGCAGGCATCGTTTATTACCGAAAGGGCGACTCAAATGCTCAATCTTATCAAACAGCCAGCGAGAAGAAGTATCATTGGAGCGGGATCTTCAAGAACGAACGTCGATCACGTGGTACAGCTGCAGGTTGGCTCCCGATGGGATCCTAACTTCAAAATGAATCTGATACCGTATGTAATGAGGAAACCACTTACCAAGCAACTCCCCTCCAAAGCTGTGACTGTCAACCATTGGACACACCTAGAAGCACTCAATCTGGCAGATCCAAGCTACCATACACCAGGGCCGATTGATTTGCTTTTAGGCGTCAAAGAGTACGCACAGATAGTGCAACAACAAATAATCAAAGGTCCTCCAGGTTCTCCGTGTGCACAACTAACAAACCTCGGATGGATCTTGTTCGGAGAAATCAATTCAACGAACTGGCAAGATAAATCATTTCTGGTCCTTCGAAATCAAGAACATATCGATGAAAAGCACAAAGATCATAAGAAAACACAAACAAGAGAAGAAGAATCATATGAAACTGTCTATCAAGAAACACACAAAAGACCAAATGAAGGAAGTAACATAGAAAAGCTATCTTTCAAAACTGATGAAGACCGAAAATCACCTGAAAAAGAGACCAAAGATATAGCAAAAAACGGACTACTCCAATTAGAAAGAAAATTCAAAGGAAATCGACAGCCAAAGAAAGATTACACAAAGGTTTTGAAAGAAAATGTAATACCAAAGCACAAGAAGGAAATATCTGAAACGGAAAGAAAGAAAGAGAAAGAAGTGTACTTACCTCTCCATGCCATAGTCCGTGATGACAAGGAAACTTCGAAGGCACGCGTCGTATTTGATGCTTCCCCAAAGAACTCAATTCTGTTTCATCGTCCTCAGTTTCAAGATGATCCCAGAAACCTTATCACGAGATGGAGAAGAAAACATGTTTCTTACGCAAGGAAAACTCAGATGATGAACAGGCAGCTTCTAGAAAGAAAAAGATACACTGACAGCAAAAGAAAAGAGCCCACAACTAAAATTAGAATGAAGAAAGCACCAATAACAGATTTTGAAAACGTAGACCAAATACATGTAGATCGATGGCTTGGTAAAAGAAACGCTAAAATGAAATCTGTACAAGTTGACAGCGATGCCTCTAGGCAAGCGTATGAAGCAAAGACTTACCTTAGATCAGAGACTAAAAGCGGAAAAGTCAGAACAAGAATCAAAGCATCAAAATCCGAACAAGACATGAGAATACCTACGACAAAAATGTATGATATCAACAGCAATCAGTTGTACCATGTCCCATCAGAAGCAAACGCAGATGATATCGAAGCCAGGCATTTTACTTGCTGGTCTAAAAACTCGGAGTTGTGGTGGAAGAGCTCAGCACGGCTATCTGAAAAAGAAACAACATTAAAACACACAGAAGTAGAACCTATAAACTTGAAAATAAGAAAGAAGAAAATACAGGCTAATCTTAATATACAAAACAAAACCGAAACCATGAAGAACTTACCGTCACAATTTGACCAAGTTGAAAACCTAAACGAAGTGATGAAGGTTATTGCTTACTACAAAAAGTTTGTGAATTCAAGAAGAAGATTAGGAGACATAGAGAAAAGAAAACATAGAAGAAAGCTTTACTATAGAAGTGTTAGAAAAAGCAATGATGGCATTCATTAAGTTAATACAGGAAGAAGAATATAGTGATGAAATTGACAGAATAAGAAGAAACAAACCAATGAAGGGAGACAGTAGTATAAAAACTTACCTTAACAAAGATGATATCCTCAGGGTGGGCGGTTGTCAACTCTCGATGAACACACCAAACATCCTATAATTCTGTGAAGCAAGAACCAATTAATGAGCATGATTATAGTCGATGCACACAAGCAAACACTGCACGCAGGTGTTCAGCTACTTACGTACCAATACTGGATCTCCAATACCACTTACTATTCTTCCAATTGATACCGAATATGCGTTGAAAAATCTATTTTATTATGTTATTTCTAATAGCTATTCAAATCGTGTAATGATGATGAAACTTATCTAATGTTTATTCGTAGATACCTATACCCTGTAGAAATAAAGTGATCTATAGGTAGAATACGAACCTTTTGTTCCTCATGTTTTGTTATGAAGTTCACTAAGATTTTGTTATTATTTCATTTTGTTCAAATAACTACTTACCTTATGATTAGGCTTAGTGGATATCTTACCTACTATATTTAGTATTCGCCTAGGCTAGAACTTATGTTTACCTATACTATTAGTTGCGTGCTAATGTATTGTATTAGGTAGATATCAATTCATAGACATTGTTGTAGAATCAATCTAGCATGTTTATTAGTTTATTTAGAAAAGGTCTGATCGCCCTTTTGGTGGGCGGTATGTTGTGTCAATAAGTAGGTTAAAATGTTTTTTCTTTGATTTAACTCGGTCATAAACAGGAGGCCGAAGGCAGGTAAGTCAGTCGCAAATAAACTTCACAAAGTGTGCACGTAACAGTGGTTTTCTTCAAAATAATATCCCGCAAGCTAAACTGAACCTTAGACACATCAACAAACTAGCTGATAGAACAAGCATATGGCCCACCTGGTGTTAAGTAGTAGGTAACCATCACCTATAATAAACCAATTGCTTCGTACCTCGTCGATCACGCACGTCAGGAAAGCGTCCTACGATGGACTGGTCAGTCTCACGTGCCAGTAACTTCACCGGCACTCAAACCCAACAAACCAAAACACAGCGATGCTGCTACACAGCAGAAATAGGCATGGTGGTAGTACTTGCCCGGACTAACCATATACAAAAAGCTCTATTTCTACTGATACTAATTGAACCCGTGGTGGCCTGATTTTAAATTATAAAGATTTTATAATGTCTTAAAAGAATGTCATCTGAACCACAGTAGATTATAATACACACGGCAAAGTTTTTTCATGGTTCTCTATGAAGTATTTTCTATAATATCATCTACTCTTCAGTCTTGTCTTAATTTGCCAGCTTTCATCCAAACTAAGCAAATGGAGTCCCTCAGGAGGCTCACGCTACTGAGTCCTGACACGAGACAAGCATCAATCAGAATAACTGAATACCGGTGTGAGTTGCATCTAAATACTTAACTTTATCATGCTATCCTCTCAGCCTGAACTTATCCGGGGTAGGTACGAGTACGTACTAGAGGTGGGATTCATAGTTCTATATTTTCTTTTTATTTCTACACCAGTAATTTGCAGCCAAGTATTATATTTTCTCAAAGTACCATGTTTCCTTTGTCTTCATTCAACTAAGAAAGATTTTCCCATCACTTGTCAATTTTCCCTGTTTATAGCTTGTTATAGTTTTTTTATACTTTTCTGCACACCATGTGCATCGTTTTGTCAAAACAATAGTAATTTGCGGTAATACTTATTATGAGAGTCATTATAATTATTTCCTGTTGTATAGATTTGGATTAAGAAAATGGAAAATTATTAAAATCCTGGAAAAAAAACCTTTTTTCCCTTTATCTTCCAATACATGGTCGTCATTTTCTTTGTCCATTCCTGTTTTCATTATTTGTTTTCACTTTTCCTCAAGGCAGTTTGATTTGGATTGACTGCTCTTGCCGAATTGGGCTTTCAATAAACGACCTCTATAAATTGGTTACAACCAGGCATTAACATATAGACTCAACGCAATATGAAATTTGCACTTTGTCACCTATTTTATGTCTTTTTTCCAGCAATGTTATCAAATAGGGCGCCTAGCCACATTCCGTTCCGTCTCTAGCCGAGTCAGCAATGGAATATTCATGTCGCGACAGACTTCCGAGTTGGGAACTGCACCGCTGTTTTAATCACACAGTCTGACTTTTCCAGGGTCGCCGCTAAGTTGTATTATGTAGGTCTAACTAGACAAATCAATTTGATATATTTCACACTCAATACTCAATACATTTATTGCATAAACATGGTTTAGTTTAGGTACATACATAGTTCTTAGGTGTAAGACCTCACATGGACCCTGTGTATAGGGTAAAGCAACATGGAGGTAGGCCGAGGCTTATACACAGTAGTTGGTACGTATATATTACACTTTTTAGGTGTTTGTGCTATGTATCATAATTATATATTATATTTATGTTTATTTATGAAATATTACGGTTAACTGGTAGAGATCAATGTTTAGCAATAAGTCTGCCTATTATTTCTACAAATATTTTTAAAGTTTTTTTATGTATTATCGTCTTTTTCTAACTTTTTATGAGCAATACAGTATTTTCTATCTATCTAATATACAGTAAATTAAAAATTACACCAAATAGGGCAATACAGATGAATATTTTACTACACTATTTTATAATGTTCTCTGTTGTGGCTTTTGATGAATCTACAACACTGTTACCACATAAGTCTACGATGACAATTCGTCAACGTCTGTTGCCAAGTTTTAGGTACTTACGAATGTGTTTGATTATTTTTCTTAGAACTTACTAAACCTTTTCTTTAAATCTTCATCTTCTTCTTCTTCATGATTATATAAAAATGAATTGCTGTTCGTTAGTCTCGCTAAAACTCGAAAACGGTTTGACCGATTTGGCTAATTTTGGTCTTGAATTATTTGTAGAAGTCCAGAAAAGATTTAAAAGGTGAATAAATATGGTTTTTTAACGGGAACGTGAATGAGGCGAGCGAATCCGCAGGCGGCCGTTCGTCAGAAATATCAGAATAAAATAATATAATTTCAAATTATCATGTTCTATAATACACCGATCGTGATTTTATAAAAGCTTATTATGAGGGCATCACACAGACGACTCTTCATACAAACGTAGTCCCCTATTTCCTCCCTGGATAATGCCTTCTAGAGTAACCATTTTTTCTCATAAAATCCAGATCTGCTATAAACGTGCTCGTATGTTTTCCTTTTTTTCAGAAACTTATTGATAAAGAAAATATGACCCTAATATGATTTATATGAAATATGAATTGGAGGCGATATTTTCTTTATCAATAAGTTTCTGAAAAAAAGGAAAACATACGAGCAGGTATATAGCAGATCTGGATTTTATGAGAAAAAATGGTTACTCTAGAGGCATTATCCAGGGAGGAAATAGGGGACTACGTTTGTATGGAGAGTCGCCGGTGTGATTCCCTCTTAAACATTTGCCCCTATCCTAACTGTGGCTCTGATTTTCACAGAAAGTTTCACATAATCACCTGCTAGGTACCTACTCTTCTGAGTTTAATTGTCGACACTTGTTCGACTGACTCGAGGGTTTCTATTTGTTCGATTTGCAGTGATTTTCGATTGTGATTAATTTAGGGAAATTAAACCTCATTACCTCACTTAATGACTTTTCATTTAACCTTTTTGCTTCAAGACTAATTTTTTGAGGATAGTTATTGATTAGAAAAACAGTACCCACTACGAATACCAGTACAAAGCGAGAGCATTGTGAAGCTCGCGCGAATTCGGTGGATGGAAAGAGCTCAAAATCGTTCTTCCTGAAAATGATCCTCCAAATCCTCCTCCTGAAACTGAAACTCCTTCGGGCTGATGATGATGGCGACTTAAGAGACTTACCATAATAATAAAAAAAATACTAAGTTAGACTTGAATTAGTACAACCATCGTCGTCCTGCCTGTGACCTAAGTTATATGCATAGTCATACACCCCGTTATGTATACATTTTTAATCATCATCAGCTTAAAGCAATCCACTTCTGGGCACATACGCCTCTCATAATACACTCTTTTGAGCACTCTCCACTCTCCGAATTCATTTTTTAAAACTTCTAGTTCCTAAAAACAAACCAAAACTGTCCACTCGACAATCAAAAGAGCTCCATCAACTGCAAAACCTGGATTTGACTGAGAAAATAATAAAAAGCATATTTCAAAGTTTTTCTTTCAAATAAATCTAGTGCATTCACAGTCGAGAAATGAGGAATAGCTGAGAGGCACTCGTTTATGTCGTGGACTGCGCGTATTTTCTCATGGGGCTGGAAAAGCCATTGAGACTTTACAAACGGACTTCATGCGAGAACTTGCAGACTGCATAATTGCAGTTTATAACGTTTATATTTTTTTCTAAAAGCAGTCGATAATTCAACCAAAGATAGACGCTAGATATGACTGCACATTTGTTGTGCAGTCATTGAGTCTAGCGTGAAGAATTTTAACGGCAAGTGTGAGGTCCATCTGCTCGTTCCAGTGAAGTCCATCTGTAAGTAGATACCCTTTGGTAGTTGCGCATTCCAGTGAGGAGCTTAATTGCGTGACATTCAAGTATGTGGGAACGCAAAACTGCTACATTTCTGAACGGTTCATAAAAAGGTGAATTCGTTCTTTCTGGAAATTCTTTTAGAAATGTATGTTGATGACGTCCCGTGTAATGTTATTTTCCACGGTTATTAGTTTAACGGCACGGCACTGTAATTCCCACTTAGGTATAGTTATTATTTTTGCAAAGGACATCCTGCTTTACTTTTTATATGGTCGTGCGAAGTTTATCCAAACAATTTAGCATTTGTTTTTTACAAAGTACTGATGGTCGGAAGACGTAACGTAGGGCGTCCACCTACCAGATGGGCCGACGACATTATTAAGATCGCGGGAAGTCGATGGATGGAAAAGCCTCGTTCTTCCTGGAAATGTGTAGGGGATGCCTATGTCCAGCAGTGGACTTCTTCAGACTGATAATGATAATGAATGATGGGTGATGGTAGCGGTGATCTTCCAGAGAGGCTTAAAGTTTTAGGGCGGGTTTTACTAACGTACAGCAATGCTAACCGCCTGAATAATCTGATAAGTGTTACTCTGAGTTGGTAAAATATGTACATGTGTCCAGCTTCCTCATAAACGGAAATTCCAAATTCTAGAAACATCAATATACGACATAATTGGATCAATCTTAGATTTGAATCAAAATTTAGCAGCAAAATAAACAACGATCCGCTCCCAATAATTTGTTTAACTACCATTTAAAATCAAATCAAGAAGATCAACAATTACATCTGAAGACAAAGATCAGAGAAACAATCTAACTCGTTCAACTCCGAACAAATAGAACAAGGCGAGAAAGCCAAGACATTTTATACCCTGCTTTGATGTGTAGACCTTTTCGCTGACCGCAATAAATGCCGAGATAAAGCTTCTTTCAGACGAAGCAAATATCACGTATAGCGATCTATTCATTGCGAATACTTAGATCGTTGGGAGCGACTTGCCCTAAACCGACGGAATGACACAGGGCATGGATATGCGTCTTTCACGGGAAATTCTACGCTCGGTGAGCGCCCAAGCATGCTTCTACTGGATGGGAATTCAAAACTAGTGTCTTTTTCCTAAAGGTTGGTAGCGTAAAACTGGCTCCTAGATTCAAGGTTACAAAGTATGTGACTAAACTTGTGATTGAAATTTACCACTGCTTAGTAGTAGAGCTCTTTGTGAAGGGCTCGGCCGGGGAAGTACTACCAACATGCCCATTTCTGCCGTGAAGCAGCATTGCTGGTTTAAGTTTTGAAGGGTGTGGGTTTCAGTGAAATTACTGGCACGTATGTCTCAATTTGTCGAACGCAAGGCTCAGGTTGTTGGGCATCATAGGGCTCGTTCCTGATTTACGAAGCAATGCTTTGCTGTAGGCAATGGTTACCATCAGCTAGTTGTATATGAAACAAATGCAACTTTGACTTTGAATTCAAATGCGCGTAGCTCTCAGGGAGAAACGCGCTTGCCGCGATCATAATCGAACATGGTCAATTCAACCCACAGGATTGAAATCGCGTTGATTTAAACATAATCGCAGTGAGTAGTGTGTCACATCAAGTAAGTTTTACAATACAAACGCAGCATGTATTCACCTCGTGTAACCGAAGCTTAACGATATAAAAGTTAGACGCCTTTGTGATCGAACTCGGCAACTCGGCCAAGTGACTTCAAATGTAATGAAAATCTTTAGGTGCGCTAGTGAAATTTATTTCCTGCACTTACCTGTCTGCGTTTCTTTGAACGTTTTATCAGCAGTATAATTGATCTGTTTACTCGTCAGTCATTCTATAGAGGATGCTGCCGACAAAGCGGGTGAGGTAAACCAGAAACTATGAGCGTCATCGCTCAGGGTCTTTTGAAAGAAGCCAAGATTTAGGAAACACAATCATCATCATCATCAGCCTGAAAAAGTCCACTGCTGGACATAGGCATCCCCTACACATTTCCAGGAAGAACGTTTCTGAGCACTTTCCATCCACCGACTTCCTGCGATCTTAACAATGTCGTCAGTTCATCTGGTGGGTGGGCGCCCTACTTTTCGTCTTCCGGTTCGTGAAACACAATGATCTTATGTAATCGGCTGACAGAGAGGAGAGGAGGAAGACATGTTGTGCCAACTCCATATAAAGTGGGATAAGGGCAGGAAGAAAAAGAATGATCTTTAGTAATCGTTTACTACTTGTCAGTTTCTACATAAATATATAAGAATTAGTCTATCGTGCATGTAAAGAACTGTTGTTGTAAATGCCATGCAGCATAGTTTTATTATTTACGGGTGTCAAGGACCCGAATATGTGGTCCGTACAAAACGCAAGTCTAAAAGTAAGTAGGAGGCACACCACATTGTAAGGTGAGGTGGGTTTAGCCCAAAAACACAGAATAAATTAATTTTCCGGTTTGTTTGCAAAATAATACGTTAAAACCACAAAACCGTCAAAGGGATTTCAAGGGTTTTCTATAACAAAACTCATGCTCAATGTTTGTCTACTGTCAGATCAACCAAAAAAAATTAAAAGGCTATGTATAGCGGCTAAGTGCGAGTCGGACTCGTCCATAAAGGGTTCCGTAGCAACAAGTAACATAATATAAAAGTTCTTGTAGTTCATCGAAAGGTAAGTTGCGTTTTACGATCTATGACGTAAAAAAAAACTGCTTACTAGATCTCGTTCAAACCAAATTTCGGTGGAAGTTTGCATCATATAATTGCATATATTTGCATCATATCAGTTTAGAAAAAAAAGGGTAGTACTCAGGTTTGATAAAAAAAAAATGTTTGAGTTTGTTCTAAGTATGGGAACCCCGACAATTCATGTTTTTTTATATATTTTTATGTGATAATCCTAATGCTGTTCACAGAATACATCTACTAACCAAGTTTCATCAGTATAGCTCTTATAGTTTCGGCAAAAAAGTGGCTGTGACATACGGACGGACAGACAGACAGACAGACAGACATGACGAATCTTTAAGGGTTCCGTTTTTGCCATTTGGCTACGGAACCCCAAAAATGAATATCTCCATGTTAGTATGAATCATATCAATAACATGAAATCCGTGACCGCAGCATTTTGCTTAAATCGTGCGGTCAGCGACAACAAAGTGGAGTTTACGATTTTGTGGTGAACTACGAGGCAAAACAAGCGTTTTGTTTGCTAACAGCTGCCCGCAAAATTGTCCATTTCGATACTTTGATCCCACTTATATTACATGCGTTTTAGATGTTTCTAATAGAATTAATATCGCGGGAAGTCGATGGATGGAAAGAGCTCAGAATCGTTTAAAATCGCGGGAAGTAGGTGGATGGAAAGGGCTTAGAATCGTTCTTCCTGGAAATGTGTACGGGAGTCCTATGTCCAGCAGTGGACTTCTTCATGCTTCTTCTTCTTATCGTGTCACTGATTCTTTTGAACCAAGTGTGGTGAAAGGATTTTATTTGCGCCAACGAGACTCCTTTCGTGCACTTGACATATATTTTCGAGTTTTATAGGTTCTACGACATGCCAGTTTCCTCACGATGTTTTCCTTCACCGTTTGAGAGCACTGGCATAGACGTACATAAATTTTTGGGCAGGAAAACTCTATGGTACACGACTGGATTTGAACCCACGACCTTAGGATCGGAAGGCGGGGCCGCTTCCACTAGGCCACCAGTGCTCTCTCTCTTCATGCTGATAATGATGATGATGATGAGATGTTTCTAGAATGTGAATCAATAACCCGAGGGTTATCTTGACTATACCTATTTAAAAAAAAAAACGGTTGTGTGTAAAGTCGGTTTACTGACTATAGTTTGAACGTGACAACGTCATACAGTTGTCCACGCAGACGCATCGCTCACTAAAGTAGGAGAGAGACAGATGTCGAACGCTGCCGAACGTGGAGGCCGATTGTGCCTCTTTGTCGCTCGTTCCGCGCTCTCGCTTGCACTTCAAGCCTTAAGGCCAGGATATTCGAGCGCAGTAGGCATTTAGCGCTACCTCAGCCCCCGCCATGATAAGCGCGCGACGTAATTATTTACGCGCCCGGCAGGCCGTGCGCCACTGACCGCGTACGATAACTTAGTGCCACAGTATAGAAAACCAAGCAGTAGTTAGGTATGATATTTACTTACTAACTTCAGTTAGGTAGTATTGTAGATAGTATTGATAACATATTACCAGTATTTTTGTTACATATTGTGTGTAGATATAGGTACAGTCACAAAGCTAAGTAATAAAAAAAATTAGAATTAGTCCAACTAAAAAGTACTTTGGTTTCGTGTGGCACATACAACTATTCGATCCAGCAACGAGAACATAGAGGTAAAAAATACAACTAGTACAAGTAACAATTATATTTATTTTGTAAAACGACAAATACTTCTGCCTACAATACGTAAATTTTGAAAATGTTATTTTTATACTATATTATATAAAAAATATTTTTATTTCGTATGGCACATATCACTTTTTCATTGCACATACTCGGAAAGTAGGTCTGAAGTTGCCTGAGGGGCCTAATTGAAAGTAATACTTTCAGCCCTAGAGAGAATCGCTTTCTACTGACAGCTGTCAAATTATAAAAAAACAAGTTCTATTTTATTCAACCATGTTCCAACTTTCTAAAGCTATTTCTAACTGCAAGGAGGTTATTGAACTAAATTCTAACGTTTTATTCAGCAAGG
This sequence comes from Thera britannica, assembly GCA_939531255.2. Lineage (NCBI taxonomy): Eukaryota > Metazoa > Arthropoda > Insecta > Lepidoptera > Geometridae > Thera > Thera britannica. The sequence continues at coordinate 24,461,450 of OW618034.2, forward strand.
AGGTTGGAAACCCATTACAACGATTAGAAGTTTAAAAAGTCTAATTAGTCCGCGATGTAAAATTTAAATTTAAATAACATAAAGATAGTGGGTATTAAATAAAGAATATATTTTCTAAATGACTTTATTATTATTTAGCTTCAACTATTTCTTTATTTAAATTACATAGATTTGCGAAAAAAAATAACCATTTTTTTAATTATGAAAATTAAAATAATGGTTGAATAATGCTGGCCAGCGAAGGCCCGCCAGAAGTCTCGGGACTCAAAAATGTGACTTTCTATCCTCAGGTAACAATGTACTATTTTATTCAGCAACGTGAATAATATACAATTTCGTAATCTTTGTGCATCGTTTTGATGAGTTTACGAAATTGTACATTTCTACAATTTGATGAATTTTAGTAGGTAGGTAGGTATACCTACCTACTAAAATTCATCAAATTGTAGCTGCCTAGGTTTGCATGGACCAAACTGACCACGAGGTTGGATTGGACTTTGAATTATATCCAATTGCTTACTTGGACCTGGCTGCATAGGTACGTCATTATTTTCGTCATTTTCTTTTAAAATTATATCACTTATTGGCATACCGCGAATTTGTCGCGGGTCTACAATCTCTGGCAAAAGGCATTTCATGTAAAAATCAATAACTTTTTTTTCTATTTCCACCTTCCAAAATTCGTCATCTCTAGGAATGTATTCGATTATGATTGGATGATTTTCGCCGGACCAAATTCCAAAAATGCATTGGTTTCTCTCGGTAACATGGAGTTGACCCTGCACTTGGTAATACCAATTGCTTCTTTTATTAATGATTCGCGTACTGTTTTTTTTGTCATATTTATATATTTGTATTTTGTTTTCTTTTATAGCAGTTTCTATTCCGGTCTTAAATGCCGTTATTGGACACTTTACTTCTATAATTTTATCGTGGTCAACTAAACCGTCGGGTGTAGCCCCAATAAATGGGTATTGTTTATCTATGAAAAGTCCACATGGTTCGATGACAATGTTTTCTTGTCTCTCCATTTGTTGTAGCGCTTGCTTTTCATTTTCTACACCATGAGCTACTGACATTACGTGGCCTATATTTTTTTTATACAGTAAATTTTTTACTGTATTCGCTGTGCTTTTGGACAATTTCCTTTTACAGATTGTGCCAAAATTTGAGGCCGTTATAAGGCTTTTTCTAATTTCCATCCACTCACTGCAATCCCTTTGTAACACTAATTATCAGTTTTTTCCCTTTGTAACACTAATTCTGGGGGGCGTAGGAAGGTCACAGCACGGCTCGCTTCGCTCGCCGCGCTGTTCTCCGTGGTCGCGTGGCAGCTCGCTTCGCTCGCTGCGACTCTTCCCCCGGGTTCAGGAGGAGGGGGTTCTGGGGGGCTTGGGGGGGGTCACAGCACGGCTCGCTTCGCTCGCCGCGCTGTTCCACTCGAAAAAATAGGGTCAAAAAAGGGCATTTTTAGGTTTTTTTAATAATAAAGGGGTCTAAAGGGGGGAGGGGGGCAAAATTTATTTTGCTTTCAAAATAATCTCAACTTCCCTACATGACCCAAAAAAAAAAAGTCTTAAAAGTCACTCCGCTTGGAAGATACGAAAGGGGGGGAAAAAAAGGGGTAGGAGGGGGGAAGTTATTTTGTTCTTTCAATTCAGGAAGAAACCCTCTATACGAAACTCCAATCGAAACCCTCCTATCTCGACGGTATCCGGTAGCACCCTCAAAAGGGGGGGTCCTGGGGGGCAAAGGGGGCAAAATTTTTTGTACAATCAAAATCACTTTAGACCCTCTTTACGTTGCCCATTAAAAAATTATGCAGGCCCTCTCCGTTGCAGAGCTCCCCTGAGGGGGGGAGTTCCGGGGGGGCAAATTCCGGAGGGGTTACAGCACGGCTCGCTTCGCTCGTCACGCTGTTCCCCATGGTCACATGGCGGCTCGCTTCGCTCGCCGCAATGCTCCACACGAAAATAAAAGGTCAAAAATAGGCCATTTTTAGGTTTTTTAAATAATAAAGGGGTCTAAAGAGGGGAGGGGGGCAAAATTTATTTTGCTTTCAAAACAATCTCAACTTCCCTACATGACCCAAAAAAAAAAAGTCTCGCAAGTCACTCCGCTTGGAAGATACGAAAGGGGGGGAAAAAAAAGGGGTAGGAGGGGGGAAGTTTTTTTTGTTCTTTCAATTCAGGAAGAAACCCTCTATACGAAACCCCAATCGAAACCTTCCTATCTCGACGGCATCCGGTAGCACTCTCAAAAGGGGGGGTCCTGGGGGGCAAGAGGGGCAAATTTTTTTGTACAATCAAAATCACTCTAGACCCTCTTTACGTTGCCCATTAAAAAATTATGCAGGACCTCTCCGTTGCAGAGCCACCCTGAGGGGGGGAGTTCCGGGGGGGCAAATTTCGGAGGGTTCACAGCACGGCTCGCTTCGCTCGCCGCGTTGTTCCCCGTGGTCGCATGGTGGCTCGCTTCGCTCGCCGCAATGCTCCACACGAAAATAAAAGGTCAAAAATAGGCCATTTTTAGGTTTTTTAAATAATAAAGGGGTCTAAAGGGGGGAGGGGGGAAAAAATTATTTTGCTTTCAAAATAATCTCACCTTCCCTACATGACCCAAAAAAAAAAAAGAAAAATAATAAAATAAATTGTGTTGCTTACTTATATTTCCGTAAAACAAAGTTAATTGTACTTACTGTTACAATTTTATACTGTGACGGCAAACAACAATAATAATTTATCGTATATTTTGCGGGGAACGTAGCGAGCTAGCAACAGCGACACAGGTCCTACCTCAAAGACGCCTGGCCGGCTACTGAAACGAAGCGCGCGGGCCGCATTATTATATAATATCTTGATAAAACAATAAAAAACTGTTTTGAGAAAAATGAACCGTAGAATATTCTTCGTAATTTCATTGCCTATTTTTTGACATGTTTTTCGGGAGTAAACGTTGGGTCTACTTCAAGTACGACTTAAAAAAACGATCAAAAATTCGCGAAATTGGGAGTTTTCGCGATTTTTTTTGATCGAGCAAAGTTGACAATATCGTGTTTTGAACCATAGAATAATCAAGATTATTTATTAAACTACAACATATATTTTTATCAGATCAAAACAAATAATATTTGATTGTTTAATGTTGAATCTAAAATAGGTCGATTCTGAGAGTCTTGGTCTTAAGTGGAACGCCTCCGAGAGAGGTAACGCCGCATGAGTCATGTTTTTTTGTGCGTGCAGCCGGCTCCATCAAATTATAAGACGTTGTCTTGTCAATACAGGTGAGTTTTAGAGGCGAGCTCTAACAGAAACCTACTTAGGTAAACATGATGGGCAGATTGTACCAGGCACCTTTTATTACTCCGAATGTACACAATACCAAAACCTAGTTGTATCCTATTTGTTTTAGGGTGAAACGAATAGGGGTTTTATTTCGGGTTGCCGGGTTACTTTATTGTATTCCACAAATAGTAGAAACACGTTTGAAACCTTGTGGTTTGCATTTTACCTTCGGGTGGTGAGAATAAAATTAGTTTTGCAACTTGTGTTATTCGGTTTACGAATGTTTTGTGTGTTTGAATATTTTTGTATTTTCTTGTTTGGATTCAAATTGGTAAAGGTAGTTGGTTTTTGAACTGTTTTAAATTTCAACAAAAGTAAAAGGTATTCTGGTAGGTAGTGTTAGCCGGTTATGGGAATAGGACATCCTTATTGGGACCATAAAAAAACATACGGTGAAGGAAAACATCGTGAGGAAACCCGCGGCTTAGTCAGCTCCGCACGTATTGACCATGTCTTTCCTGTGGATTAGGCCGACTAAGCTGTCAGGATGATATAGGTGCTGGGCAAGCCTATTCCATCTAAAGTCCTATCCCAGACACTATAGCGTCCCGTAACTAGGGGCATGAGCAATCACCAATTGCCCCTGACACTATATAAATCTTTCAATTCATGTACAATTGATGCAAAGGCCTGTTTACTTTTTTTTACTGGGACCGAGCGACGAGACACATCACTAGTCGAGGGAGACAGAAAATGGCGACATAATGCGTAGATGTTTGGTTTGCCGTTTATTGAAGTAAAACAGAGTTAGAGCTATATTCAATGAAGAGTTTTCGCCGTAATAGTAGGTACTTGCATCCCGGTAGGTACAAATACTTTACTCTATAATTTACAATCCCAATTTAATGTCGCAAGAATAGGTAATACATACTCAGTAGCTGCAGAAGTAAGTGCAGAGGTAGTATTGTATACATACCTACCTACTGTGACATTGCAGTGCCCAACAGGGTGCATGTACTTAACCAAAGCTACTTTAGAACTAAGTTATATAAAGATGTATATTTTAGCAATTAATAAATTAAATGAAAGTATAGGTAGGTACTTACTAAGGTCACAGATAAGATAATACTAGATAAGGTACACCAATTTTAAACTGCTGTTTTTGTTTCATTAGTATAATTCTGAATTTTAAACCTTTTTGTTTTATTTATATTATCAGTCTACAAAACGCTTTTGAAAGTTTGTTTACTTTTCAGGATTCCATTATAATACCATAACCTAAAATTCTTCATTCTTATCTTTATTTAGTCAGCTTTTTGCTTTACTTTTAGTAAATTGACGTCGCACCGAATATGGGCTCATTGCACTGTCTGGAGGGCGGTTTTAAGACTATGAAAACCATGAAAAAAGTTCTCGATCGCACACTTTGACCTTATGAAAGACTAGCGGCCTGCCCTGGCTTCGCACGGGTGGCAAATATTTTTTTAAACACATAAATATAGGCAATGTTACTCAAGGTGAATGTAGCTGTCAAATAGTGGAAGAATTTTTGAAATCGGCACAGAAGTTTTTGATTTTATTCATTACAAACATACACACAAATATAATTGTTTTCTTTTGATAATATTATTGTAGAAGGGTAGATATAAAATAACTGAACTTATTTATCAAAAATGTCTTGTGTGTTACAGTTACACATAAAACATTTTTGATAATAGTACAATTTCCCTCTGAAAACCATGTAGGAGAGTGATGAGTATGAATGTAGATGGATATTTGGGTAGAGGTAGGCCTTAATAAAGATGAATGAACAGTGTGAAAGATGACATGGATAAGAAAGTAGTAAATACAGAGATGACGGCTGATAGAAGAGAATGTAAAAGAAGAACAATGGTGGTTCCATAATAAAAGTTTTCCCAAATGGTTTCCGTTCTTATGTAAACATTGTGCATATAGGAGGAATATTTGGAGACCTATGTCCAGCAGTGGACTTTTTCAGGCTGATATTGACTCTGATATGGTAAAAATATAAATCTCGAAGAAAACGTTGGTGCTTTAATTCAAAGTTGGTAACATAACAACACAGACGCCGAGTGAGGGATGAGACGTTAGGAATCAGCTGAGCTGCTTCTAGGCGATAAAACGCTTAGTCGGGAGCTACGTCTCGAACTTCAGGCCTGTGGTGAAGGAACGCTTTGCATCTGTTCTGTTGGGCGCAAGCCATATACTTCTAGCCGTAAAATAATATATAATTCAGCTGCCTGGTTCTCACTTACAAATAAAACCCGAAATATGTCGGGATCATTAAAGTCATCAACATTCAAGTCTATATTTTGGTGAAAAGAGTGCCCTAAGCATAGTCTTCCCTTTTGAATGGAGAGAAGATGAGACAACAACAATACGTAACGTAGAAACGATCGAAACGAGTTGTTGTCTCATTATTTCTCCATAAAAAGAAAGAGACACGTATAGGCGAAACGAAATGTTCAAACTGATCGAGTTAAACTCAGACTAGTACGGTACGGATTCAAGCCTTTTATGCAACACAAGGCTTGTGGATCGACTCAGACTGTTTGGATATAGTCATCCACCATTTTTGACGTGACAACGTCTTATAATTCGATGGAGCCGGCTGCACGCACGAAAAAACATGACGTCATGCAGCGTTACCTTGCTCTGAAGCGTTCCATTTAAGGTTTGAAGCACAAGCCAGAGCGCGGAACGAGCGACAAAGAGGCACAATCTCCGCGTTCGGCAGCGTTCGACATCTGTCTCTCTCCTACTTGAGTGAGCGATGCGTCCGCGTGAACAGCTGTATGACGTTGTCACGTTCAACTATCGTCAGTAAACCGACTTTACAGACAACCGATTTTTTTCAAGTGACCAATATGCATTCTCCGTAACTTATCCCACACTCCAGCCGACAGCTCTTTACGAGTAACAGCTTTGTTGGCTCGTTACGTCTATGTGCAGCAAGCGAATAAAGTTTCTTTGACGTATTTTGCATCGAATATACCACAAATCTCAGCAAAAGGTTTTAAAATCAAAATAGTTTGCTACCAGTTGACTTTTGGATCTTTTCTATATATTTTGTTACCCATATTAGAGGTGTTATATTTAAAAAGTTAGTAATATGTATTATCCGAGATTAGGTAAACAACTATTTTATGCTACTCACATTGAAAAAAACCATAAATAGTTTTATAATTAATCTAATTGATTTTTATTGTTAGGTGATCACAAAAATTGTGGTATCGAAGATTAAATGTGAGCAAATTGTATAATTTAAGTAGTACATTAAGACATTCTTATATAACTTTTGACTTCCTGCATAAGCATATTATTTTTTTAAGTATAAAACCGAGGTATAAATTAACTTTATTGATTACGTTTATCTGTAAGTTAAAAACAAAGTAACAACATAAAATCAAACAAATTATGCCATTAGCTTCAAAGTTTAATATCCCGAGTAAAATTAGATTCATCTCGAACATCCAGCCTTAATAAATTGTAAATACATAAAGTCTACAACGAGCAAGCAGCCTTTTTAAAGTTCCGGTCGACTATTAGAAAGCAAAAAAAAATCACGCTGAAAAAAAGTTAAATATTTTAAAACATATCAAAAAGAGTGTTTTCAGAAATATTCATCTAAATAAAATATATTTTTGATAGAACGTGTTTTCTCTTGAACATAAAAATATTAGTAAAATTTAAAAGCGCCCAACTTACCTTGATCTGTAACATCATAAATGTTCCTTCAAATAAGAGCTTACGCTATACATTGTTTTCTTTTGTAACTAATAGCTTTTATGTCAATGTAAAATTAGCGTTACAAACCTGAACCTGAGTTCCTTCTGAACGCTAACTACCCTAACTCTTACCTTCCTTAGCAAATGTATTTATTTTATCCGTTTGTAAATAACGTTGTTCTAGAACAATTTTCAGTGGAACAATTACTAAAACAATTAAAACTTCGTGCGACTTGCCGCGGCATCCGTAGTATGCTGGACGCGGAAACACCCAAGTATTTGCTGGATAGCTGTTGGGGACCGACCTGCTGACCTCTTAACGAAGATAAACTCATCATTCACCATCAGCCTGAAGAAGTCCACTGCTGGACATAGGCCTCCTCTACACATTTCCAGGAAGAACTATTCTGAGCCCTTTCCATCCATCGACTTCCCGCGATATTCTGGTGGGTGTCCTACGTTTCGTCTTCCGGTTCGTGGTCGCTATTCTAGAACCTTTATTTCCCAACGGATGTCGGTTCTTCGAGCTATATGACCTGTCCATAGCCACTTCAAGTTACTAATTCTACAAGCTATATCGGTGACCTTGGTTCTTCCACTCATCTCACTTGGTTCTTTGACTCAGGAAGATAAACTAATTTTGATAATTTTGTTAAAAATTACTTAAGTTAATTTTCTTTGAGATAACCAGTTCATCTCTGAGGAAAAAAAATCTTCCAGAATACCAGAACCAGCTGATAATAATACTTATATACATTTTTTTAGTTTATTTTTTAGAATACAATAATGATACCCAGGCAGAGAACAAACAAACATCTGCTTTCACCACACAAATATTTGTTCTCGTTGGTGATCGAACCCACGATTTAAGCATACATTATATCAGCTATATGGTTCCTATCGTAAGTGGTCGTAGTTGGTGGTAAGTGGCCCAAATTAGACTAGTGTTTTGTAGATTGTGCATAATATTTATTGAATTTTGAAAAAGTTGCTTATACCTAAACAAAAACTCTGGTAGGAAAACTGAATTGGTTCAAAATTATATTTCTAAACCTATTAGCATTGCAAATATTTAATAAAAACTTACATCTTATTTCTCGTAGTACGTCACTGTTCATTACAATCGCCTTTGAAACTTGAAATCCCTTACAAAACCCTCACAATAATGCACTTGCTATATTGAAGTGTCATAATATTCTCCGATTCCATTTGTCATGGCCCCTTTCTGAGCACTTTCTGATACTTTCTACCCTTTGTTGGAAATTATATAACTTTGTAACAAGTTTGCAGCGAATGGGATAAGATTAGTGTGGATTTGAACGTGGACAGGACAGTTCGATCAAAGATTAAGCAGTGTGGTCGTTGTTGTTGCTTTTTCTGTTTTTAGCAGGTGTGTAAGTAAGCATGTCTTTGCATCAATTGTTGATGATTTATATAGCGTCAGGGGCATCCGGTGTTTACTCACACCCCAACTTATGGGACGATATGAAGCCTGAGACAGGATTTTAGACGGAATTGGCTTGCCCAGCACCCATACCATCCTGACAGCTGACTAAGCATGACGCGCGGAGCTGACTAAGCCGTGAGGTTCCTCACGATGTTTTCCTTCACCATCTGAGAGAGAAAAATATGCATTGTGTGCATATTTTTTCAAACAGAAAAATCTGTCCTAGCCATCAATAATATCCATTCAGGTATGTACTAAGTAAACTAATAATAATGTACTAAAAGTAAAATTACATGATAGTCCTATAGCAGTTAACTAACTTAGTAGCCCGCTAAGTTTATTGTTATCTCTATTTGTTAACATGAAAGTTACAGTAACAGGAAACTTTTAGGGAGCCGCTAAAATGTCACGCATTATGAATGAAATGAACAGTTGCTTACTCTTGACTTTTAGATTTCCCTAAAGTCCCCTGTCGGTGCTCAAAAGAGACGCTAAGGGAATTTCTGGAGTTAAAAAAGTTTAAGGGAGTTGCCGGACAGTCAGACGCTGCACCACTTATGGTGTTAACCATTATAATTAAAGTAAAACAATAAATACAAATACAAATACAAATACCACTCACCCAGTCACAATTTTTACGCGTTGCCTCATCTGTGTTTTATTCTGTGGCAAAAAAATCTAATCAAGTAATCGACAGGTCTCTATTTAGTAAACAGTTCACTCCAAAGCTTACTTTATCGCGTTTCTATAAAGTTCAATTTGTGTCCGACGGCCAAAGAGTATGCAAGGTGCATCCGCAGATGTGCACAGTGTCAGCTTTGATTACAGCATTGGTATTGAAATCTAATTTGTGTGCAGGGGAGTTCGGATATCGGATCAGCTGTGGCCCGTGTCTCTCGGAGATAATGGATTTGAGGATGCTCTCTGAATATATTTGTTTTGAAGGGATTCGCCAAGATGAGCATTTAATTAGGCACCTACGCTGTCTGTGGGAGACGCGGGAGGAATACAAATTTATATAGGGGATTACCAAAAGTTGGTATCAAATGCTTAATATTCTTGTTTTTGTCTTGGGCCTAAAGCCTCTTGGTGAAACGTTGTAGGTACTAATGTGTATTTAAAATTAACATTATAATGTTCTTAATTAAGTAAATTCTGAATACGCTTATGCATGATAGGTACACGCTATTTTCGTTTCGTTCACCATATATTTTTCTGTTCGGAAAATGTACTGTATTGTCATTTATTACATAAAATAGCCCACAGAAAAAAAACCTGTCAGTTAATCAGTCTATTTGTCTGATATTTCAAACGCTATAGTGCCTAGGGCAAATGAAATAGGCTTTCATTTGCCCTAGGCGCTAAAGCGACCCGCAAGTAAAGCTTGAGTAATCACTCGTAAAAACCAGAGCCAGAGACAGAGCCAGACAGAGCTTGTGGTAGCTACTGTCTTAGTGGCGTGCCATGGGAGAGACCTTTGTCCAGCAGTGGACTGTAAAAGGTGGGTGATGATGATGATAACATGAACTGTTCATGTTAAGGTATAAAATATGCATCACGCAATTTTATCCATCCTTTGACATGAGTACCTAGAAAGAATAACAGATCACAATCGTATCATGAATATTGAATTTACAGTACCAGCCCAGTAATTAGGGATGTATATTTAAATACGCACTCAATGGTTCCTTTAATTGGAGTATTCAATTTAAATATCCATTGCAAAGATATTTTTTAACCCAGTGTCTTCATAAGAACTTGAACCAATTAAATGATGACTAGCCTCTCAGCTCAGTTAGTAGCTCTGCCTTCTGCGCCGTAGGTCGTGGGTTCGATCCCCACCGAGTACAAATGTTTGAATTGTGAACACAGGTGTTTGTTCTCTGTCTGGGTGTTATATTGTATACTAAGTACGTACCTATATACGAAAATAAATATATTCATGGTATTATATCAACTGTCTGGTTTCCATTATATACAAACTCTGCTTAGTTTGGGGCTAGATAATATTGTTAAAAATAAAAGTTCTCAGTAGGGATCGAACCTACTGATGATGGGGAGTTGATCTTATATTATAGGTGTATTACATTGTTTAAAGTTTGTTTTCTGAAAACAGTCTGGCTTTCGGGCAGTCTGCGGCTCGCTTAAATCATCAGCTTTCGACTTGGGTTTAATAAATTTATTGGCTGTGAAACGAGATGTCTAATTTCGACTGGAAACCATTTCGTTTTGTGTACGAGAGAGATTTAGTGCGCGCTGCGGGTGGCATAATCAACACCAATTGTTGTTATTTTGTATTGAAATTAATAAGTTGCGCTTCATTTTAATGAAAACTTAAATTATAACCTTAAATTTGGAAAGTACCTAAAACTCTTATTTTTATACAACTATAATGATGGCAAATAATTTTAAAATTATGCAGATTGATAAACACTTATGTATAATAAGCTCGACCATTTCTATAAATGGCACTGAGTCTTACCATAATACTTCATTTTATTACTATCACTGGTTCTTAGGAACCAGTGTGGTGAAAAGGCTTTAAGTGTGCCTCAAAAAGGACGAGCACTAATAATAGTGTGCAAATGATGTAGTGGCTATACAAATAGTTACCGGTGTCACGTCGCGGTGTAGCGGACAGGAAAGCGTTCTATCAAGGGGCAATCGCTCCCGACGATCTCAGAAATAAAGCATTTGCGATCCTCGCTCATCAGGTTTGAAACTTGTTCTGCATAGGACCAGTTACTATCGGAATATCAGACGAAGTGGGGCTTCTAGAATCGACCGTCGTCGGTATAAAGCGGTGTGAAAGTAATTTTAAAGGCATTTCATTTGAGGCTGTTTATTTAATAAGGCTTTTTATTTAAAGCCTTTATTTTAAAACCTTGCGCACACCTAAGCGTTCTGCGGTGGCGATTAGAAGAGGCCTTCGCATATCTAGCCAATGGCGATGGTTATCAGCTGAAACGCTAGTTGACTGCGTTTACCACTTATCCCACTTCATGTGGTCGGCACAACATGTCTTCTTTCTCCATTCAGTGAATGCAGAGACGACTGACAGAGGGGTCAGTCATCTTTAGATTCACTCCTCTTTTATTCATGTCATCTTTCTCACAGTTCATCCATGTTTTCTTTGGTTTATCTCTGCTCACATATCCATTCACATCCATACTCATCACTCTCAAATAAATAATCGTGATAACTAATTATGTAATTATTCGAAGTACTTAAATGCTCATAAATTTATTGTCTGTCTAAATCTAAAAAGATAGTATAAAACGCTTTAAATTTTTCAAGAACACGTTTTCAAAATGGCCTCCTTTATTTAAACAAAAGTAGCTGAATTCAAAGGCATTTGAACGACCTCATTTGGTCCAATTTTTTCGCTAAGCATGCTACACTGCATACAAATTTAAGCGTTAAGTAACATTTAAATGCATAGCCTAGAGATGGTAATTAAGCTTAAAATTGCTTAAATGTACAGAAAAAATTAACGAAGCTCTTTTACTTGCACGCTGAAAATATTATAAAAAAGTTATTAAAAGTTTAATAAGCGCAGAAGCTAGAATTTAAACCGTTGAACACTATATAAATGGAACACAATGGAGGGTATTATCTCTGAGTGCAATTTCTTTCAGACAACTATATTCTAAGAATAATTCATATTTATTACGTAGGTACCTACATGATTAATCTGAGAACTGTTTTATTTATTTACAGGATGCTTGGATCAGAAGACTTCAGGTAAGTAATTACTAAATTTCGTCAAAGGCCCGATGGTGAGTGGGAGTAAAAATGATTTCGTATTCTGAGAACTAATACCTACATACCAGTACCCACGTACTTAAATAATTTGAGCAAAAATTAAGAAACAATAAATTATAGAAAGAGAAAATATTTATTTTACGTCACAAAACATGATACATACAAAAAATAAAACAACAAGCAGTAAGTACTTGGGTACATAACCAACTTAAACCTACTAATAGTATTTAAGTTACTGTTAACTTGAATAGATAAATTAGGGGAGGTGGTGACGCATACAAAAAAAGGGGAAAAACTAGTGGTCAAAAATACGCAACATCCTCAGGATTTTTTAAATTACTTTGTAAAGTTTGTTCTTCCACTCGCCCATAGATGGCGCTACCAGTTAGCACAAACATTGAAAATAAGGGCAGAGTTGAAAAGTACGGTACACTATTTGATAATAGAACTCATATTTAATAAATAAGAATAAGTTACGTGATAAAGATTTTACGGCGTATTGTGTGGTATGGTCTTTTTTAAAGATGGGAAAATGCATTTATTTCCAACTGTACTGAATTAAGTTCTTACCTGAGTAAGTTTAGGTTGCTACAAAAGGTAACTTTTTCACTTAGCACAACGTTTAGGTACTTTTTGCACAAATTGGGTCTTGTAAACAAAAACTTTTTTTTCCTACCTGACTAATTTCAGGTTGCTATAAAATGTAACTTTTCACCTAACACAACGCTTTAAGCAATTACAATAAACAAAAATGTATTTCTATCCCAAAAAAAAACAAACCATAAAAACAGCCACAAAATCTTCAAAATGTCACAAACTAAATAATATCACAAAAAAAACCGACTAAAATTATAGAGCGCCTGATTATGAAATGGCATCTCAAGTTTTATTTTCATTCATATTTTATTACTTCATCGCTACCTGATCATGGGGCTGCCATGATCACTATCCGGTTACTTAAACAGTCACGGTGGCATAGGAGCTTGAATTTAGTAGCGCAACTTCACTTTTACCTAACTCTCAAAGTCGCAAATAATGGTCACTTCAGACAATCCCAGGTACCAGTTCCACGTGACGGAACACTGTTAGGGTGATACTGACTTATCTGAAATGGAAAAATGAGAGAAAAAGAGGTTTCAGACGCAGAAAATATAATAAGCTTTACTACAATTTGTTTAACTACTTTCCATTATTTTTTTTATGGAACTAGCTGATGGAACAAGCATATGACCCATCTGATGTTAAGTGGTGACCATCGTCTACAACAAAACAATGCTTCGTCAGGCACGTGCCCTACGATTCACTGTCTTGCGTTCATCAACTAGAGGCGTGCGATGCCGAGGCTCTGTAGTCGTTACAATGCTCTATCAAAGAGTGATGATATTGATCTCACTGACCCCCTTCTTAAATTCAAAAGGCTTACCCGAAAATGTCTTTTGCCTCAAACACAGTAGAGTTTTTTTTTTCCTGTTTTTACCCCCTAATTCTTACTTAAAAGCTTTTAACTAGGTGCTTGTGCTTACCGAATGTAATTTAGTGTTATACTATACTATAGTATTATATTTTAATGTAAAACATGATCTCAATTTAAGTTTAACATTCGTTGTGTTGTTGTTTGTTGTTTCGTATTTTCATTTGTTTATTTTGTGTTTAACTTTGTTACTATTTTATTTTTGTATTTTCTATAGGTATTTATTACATACCTACACTAATTATTTTGCTTTGTCTAGTTGTATATTTTGCGCGCGCTGTGGCGTCCTGTAATTAGAGAGACGCAACGCACTGATTACTATACATTTAAGATTGTTCATTTATACCATGTGATTTCTCTGTTGGATGCCCTAAATAAATAAAAATAAAAAAATAAAAAAAAAAAAATTCTGCTTCACGTGCCAATAATTTCACCGGCACTTAAGCATGCTATTTCATGGTGGTAGTACTTCCCCGGTCGAATGGATAAAATAAGAAACGAGTTCATTAGAGGAAGTTTAAAAGTAGCGCCAGTAACGGAGAAAATTATGACATGTTATGAGGAGAGAAGAATGTCATGTGACGAAAAGAGCGCTAGGCATGAATGTAGATGGATATAAAAGTAGAGGTAGGCCTAAAAAAAGATGGATGGATTGTGTGAGAGATGACATTATGTCTAAGAAAAGAGTGAGTACTGAGATGGCGACTGATAGGGGAGAATGGAAGAAAAATACATGTTGCACCGACCCCACCTAGTGGGATAGGGGCAAAAGAAGAAGAAAAGTACTTACCCGGTCGAGCCCTTCACAAAGAGCTCTACTACTACTTAACTAAATAGTTACAATGTCGCTGAGTTACCATGATCACTATTCGATTATTAAAACAGTCACGGCGACTACAAAAAGTTCCGTCAAAGAGGCAGAGACAGCGCGCGACGGCAGCTCGTCGCAATCCCGACTTTTTTTACTACCCGTGAGGTACACGGCCAGTGAGGATAACCAACATGTTGGGCAACATGCGCGGATTTAAAATAAAAACTAGATTAACTGTTAGGGCGAAAACTCTTGATTGAATATAGCTAGAACTATTTTACTTTAGTACACGGCAAAGCCATACAACCTCGCATCACGACCCCATCTTCTTCTCTCTTCCCTAATAGTGATGTATCTCGTCACTCGGTCCGAGTAGAGATGTCCTATTCCCAAAACCGGCTAACATTACAAACCAAAAAGTGAATTGTAAAATAGCTCTAGCGAATAACAACATCCATCATTTAAATATGTAAAATCGATGAGGGCGCAGAACCTGTACTGGACACAGAACTGACCCATTAACGTGTCTTCTGAAGCACAGAAACACTCAAAATTATTGTAGATTATTATGTAGATATGATATGCCTTTAAATTAAATCGCCTGGTTTTGTTTTCAAGCTCGTATTTAAAGACTTTAAATTCTTAATTATTACAAAGTTCTACACCAGATTTAAAACTAAATAAATTGGTTAAACCATGTTCAAATAAATACGACAGCGAAGCGTTTGTTGGGCATTCTTTCTAGCCGTGTGTCACTTCTCAAAGAGACGCCTTGTCTTAAAACACACCTGCTTAGAATCTTGATATCGAATTCCCAGACTTTGAAAACCAAACGAGAAGACCTTTCATTTTCCGCAAAACTCTTATTTCTTGTCACAAAATGCAACCGATCGAATACTCGATACGGTTCTAGTTAAAATGGTCTTTTAGCGTGTTAAAAAATGATGGCTGACATAAATGGCATCCATATTTTTTTTAGTTTTAAATCCTATGTTAAGCAATGCGTTACATGAATTTGGATTTGTGTTTTGTATGCTTTTAATGTTTTAGGGCAAATTTCGGTTTAGAAATACAACGAAAGTGGTAATGGGTAACTTAACTGCCTTTTAAAAATGACTGCCAGATTTATGTAGCGTCCTGTCTAGACAGTGTTTTTACAGGGTCCTTAATGTCAGCATTCTTTTAAAGGTTGTAGTAAATAACAGCATACAATATTTTCAGCATGCAGGTGTAATAAGAACACCAAAAACAAACAAAAACAATGTTTTGCGATTCTCATCATTTAACTCCAAGCTAAGCAAAACTTGATGATTGAAACTGCTGGGCTACCACGAGCTCCATAATGGTTATGGCTATGGCTGTCAAAATAGTGTCAACAGTGTCAACACATTCAAACCCAAGAAGAAAATGAATGTGTGGGTCAGCCTATCTATACACAATTTGACAGCCATAGCCATAACCATATGGAGCTCGTGGTAGCCTTGCTGATATGTATTCATATTTTGTAAATGCAGTACCTATAACACATGCTAATAACTAATAATGCTTTTTATTCTATCTGGAAATTGAACCCACAACCTTCATTTTGACTTCATTTTGGTTGTAGATACCTAATACCAAAATGAAGTCAAAGAATGACTCTGAACTATGAACTAGCAAATGAACTATGAAGCCAAAGAATGACTTTCTAAGAAAGCTTTTCAAAAGCTTTTGATCGTAGAAAAAAAACACAAGCAATGTTGCAAATAAAAAATAATAACACGCTCAGTTATTTATTTTCAATTTCAAAGCAAATCGAGTTTCAATTTTACCAATATCAATATTAACTGCCTCTAATACATTTTAAATAAAGTTCAATCATCCAATGAACCTTTGATTAAAATCATGTTGCAGGCAAATGCGAAAATTTGACACATTTTTCAATGGTCACTCTGTCAATTTCGAGTGACTATTCTCACATCTAGGAGATGTGAGAATAGTCACTCGAATGATGCGATGGCGATAGCAATCAGTTTCAGCATAGGGGTTTGCATGCATCCGCACTCATTGCCGCGAGCGTTGATAGTATGGTTTATTTATTTTATTTTATTTATTGAACGCCAACTTATTATCCACCTATACATTTCAAAAAGATAGTGCTTATATACTTTATACAGAGTCAACTGTTAAGTGTGCTATTTGAAATCAAATCAAAAGTGTTTTTTTTATGCCACATCATAAGAGTAGTAAAAGGACGAACAATATTCCAAGAAATTATACTAGGATGACCATTAAGTGACAATGACATAAAAATTGGCCATCACTTAGCTAAGCTATAGTAGCGAGTGCTACTTTAACGCTGGTCTTCCGTGACACTAGCTATTATTTATTTTGACAGCAGCGGTACAAGGCTTAAATTAAAACTACTACCACTAGTGTATTTTTGTGGAATTGAAGGTATAGAACACAGTCAAAAAAGTGTCCCATGCACTATAGCATCCCGTAAGAAGGGCAATGAGAACGAGTAAACACCAGTTGTCTGACGTTATATAAATCATCTACAATAGATGCAAAGGCCTGATTACTTATCTATACTTACAGTCGAAAATATAAATATGACGATATCCAAGGTAAATTTATTTTTATCAAATCAATGGATCAAGAAACCAGAGTTGGAACAACTGGGTGTCACACGAAACACAAGGTGTGTTCCGATTGAAACAAAAACACAATGACGATAAAATTGTCACGGTGACCGCGAAGCAGGTGGTAAAGAGGTAGGCGATACTGATGTTGCTATCAAGTGAGAAATTTGGGTACAGATATTAATGTACAGATGGGACAAACATTTAACTTGGAATATGTTTACTGCATCACGGAAAAAACGGAGCACTAGCAAAGTACCAATTTGGCTTGGTTATTTTTTTTTTGACTACTTATAACTAAGACTTATCTAAATCGCACAATAAAGCTCTGTTAATAGTAAACAAGCCGGTTTTGCTGTATATTCTAGGTAATTCTAACAGAGTACTTGATAGTTTCAAAGTGAGTGCCTCAGTTATAGTAACCTATTCAGTTTCCGTTTGAATATAGATAAGTTTTCAGATTTATAAACTGACAAGTTGACCTATCTAAGTTTAGACTACTCCTACTCGGTTAAATTTGTATAGATTGGTATGATTACAAATAACCAAGACTCATTTAAAACGTACAATAGACGTATGTTTGTAGTAAACAAGCTTGTTTTGCTGTATATTCTTCCGAGTAAATCATTATTTCCCAGTGAGTATCTTTGTTAAAGTAACCGTAGCAGAACTTTAAAAACCTATGATTCTTCTACTACAACTATAAATGCGAAAGTTCTTATATACATTAGGGATGTTTGTTGCTCTTTCACGCTCAAGCCAGTGGACCGATTTGGATGAAATCTTGAGCAAATATAGATTGTATCCGGTATTGAAACATAGGCTACTTTTTATCGCGTAAAAATAACAGAAACGGGGAATAACTTCTTTAGCGATGGCACTTATCACCAATAAAGAACCTTTCGAAAATTCGTGTATAGGTCTGTGTGCATGTACCTACTTTTACCTACACAACTGACAGCGCAATGCCGTACATAACAAAACTCGACGAACATACAAGAACTTATATATTATGTTACTTGTTGCTACGGAACCCTTCATGGGCGAGTCCGACTCGCACTTGGCCGCTTTTTTAGGGTTCCATAGCCAAATGGCAAAAACGGAACCCGTCAACGGAATTCGTCATGTATGTCTGTCTGTCTGTCTGTCCGTCCGTATGTCACAGCCATTTTTCTCTGAAACCGTAAGAGCTAGACTGATGAAACTTGGCGAGTAGATGTATTTTGTGAACCACATTAAGGTCTTTACACAAAAATAGAAAAAAAACTATAATTTTTTTTCATCGAACCCATACGTCTAGTATAGGTGTGGTGAATAGGTCTTCAAAAATGATGTTGAGGTTTCTAATATGGTTTTTTATAAACTGAATAGTTTGCGCGAGAGACACTTCCAAAGTGGTAAAAAGTTGCCCCCCCCCCTCTAACTTCTAAAATAAGAGAATGATAAAACTAAAAAAAATATATGTTGTACATTACTATGCAAACTTCCACTAAAAAGAACCTTTTTATTATGATACTTGTTGCTACGGAACCCTTCATGGGCGAGTCCGACTCGCACTTGGCTGCTTTTTTATCCCTACATTTGTTATTTACGACTGTGGGTTATAAAACTTTAAACAAGTAGATTAGCTATCAACAAGCAAGTAACACAGCAATCAATAGATAAGTGTTTGTCTATTTTATATTTTAAACAAGTAACTTAATTGGAACAATCGAAGAAAATGGTTATTCGTTGACATGTGAATTGTGTAAACTCGGATAATGCGTTTAGACACGCGTGCAATTCAAGGACAACGGCCATTTCTTTTCAACAAGTTCTTGGGTGCGGACACGAGAGTATCTACTTTTATAATAAACAGTGTGAGAGCAGAGGTTGAGTGAGTTAAGTGAGATTGGCACCTGAACATAGAAAACTTGCAGCGCTTTACCAGTTTGTCATTCATCATTTTTGATAAAACTGCATTAAGTACAAAACGCCCGATGGATGAAGACGTAAGGAATCTCCTTACTGCTTGGGGCTTGGAGGAGTATATCGAAGTTTTTCAAAGTAAGTATTACCACGGTGATTATTGTAGTTGGCAGAACTCGTTGCTATATCGCGTGTGCTCATTGGTGCTTGAAGCCATTACTTCTACCTACCTACATTAGGTGAAAGACAAAGAATTACCTGGTAGAACTTTCTGCAAAAAAGCCGTAGTTCTGTAATTATATGTGCCATAATACCTACCTAACTTAAAGGTACCTAGCACACTATGCGTGGCTTGCCACAGCATCTTTACCGGCCGCGCCGCGCGCCGGGCAAGCCGCATCAGTGCGCCCGCGGTTGGCTTGGCTCACTAGGTATAGCAAACAAAGTGTGGTGCGTGCCGCTGAACAAGCCGATTTTTTTTTTATTTATTTATTTATCCTTTTACAGAAAAAAATCCTGCTTTGAAGGACAACATCTTTGAGCTGGCTAAACTGCGCACCAAGACCAAGGACAAACCACTTATCAGCATGGTAATTTATTAATTTATTTTTTATATTATTAATATTTCTTCTCGGTGGGGATTGAACCCACGACCTCCAGCGTAGATGGTAGATCTACTACCAACTGAGCTGTCAGGCTGTCAAACGAAAAATGCTCTCATAAGTTTGAACATAGTATTTTATTAATTCATCCTATTAGGTAAGTAACTACGAGTACTATATATATTAGCGTTTATAAATTATATTTTCTAATTTTAGGTTCAGAGGAGGCATCAAATATAGCTTGTTTGTTGCTTATGCCATATCTCGTGGCTGTTACAAGTGTTCGGCTGAAGAATAGTCGCAAAAAGATTTGGCGTCCTTCGAAAGCTGAAGCAACTGCTAGTTTTGTACAGCATGTGAAAAACGATTCGGATAACAGTGCAATAGCAAGTAAGCGAACAAAGTTTCAAGAATATAGACTTACAATGCAACCTTTTATCATGATCGTAGGCGAATCTCTTGACAGTATAAATAACTACTTCGTGGTTATAGATAGATGAATTCATCAACACCCTTCCAGCTATTTGCAAAAAGCACAAACTTCGTATTTATAATATAAATGTGGTAAACATAATTGTAACTTACCAGTATGGTGCTTACAAAATAGGGGTGGGTATAATTATAATGTTTATGATCTAAGTACCGATCTCGCATATTGTGCATTTATATGAGAAACTGTATATTTTGCTAAGACTATGTATGTGAAAGAATCTTCATTTACTTAAGTTAAAGCCATCATCATCAACATGATGAGTAATTTAAATTAAATACTTAAAAAAAAATTAAATGTTTTGTTATCATACAAAATACTTATGTATAAGTACTCGTTAGACTTATGTTTGTTAAAATATTTTTAAGTACCTATTTCATAAGTTAACAAACAATATTTATGATAAATATTGGTTAATATAATAATTGAAAAAGTTGAGGTAAAAATGACTTTGTACAAATTAACAATGTAAGATTAACTACTCTCGAATGTAACTTTTTATGTTGATTAACGAATAACATATTTGATTCTTCTCTGAAGCATACATCGTTATTTAGTATCGTGTATGTACTAGCTATTAAGAGCGCTTACATCCTTCTATTGCCTTTAAGCTTTTTTTAGAAATAATAATGTTTCTATGTGAGTAACTTAAAAAAAAGTTATATTAGCATTTATAGATATAGGACATCAATCATAATTAGCTTTTAAAGATGGTTACAAAAAAAATCATAAACATATGAATTTACATATATTTTTTTATTAAAATTTTATAAAGATAGCTGATAGATGTAAACGCTCTTAAAAATATTATTTTTAGTTGGTTTAATTTAGAATTTTAGAATTTATTAACGATTGTTGAAGAATTTAAATAAAACTTTATTATTTCATATACATTCTTTTAACTTTGAAGTACGGTCTGTGGGCAAATGAAATATGATCGTTCAGTCCTTTTTTTAAAAGGGTGATTTAACTTTTTCGAGTTCGCCAGATTAACGATCTTTTTCAATTCCCTACATATCAACTTTTCACTAGCGTCAAAATGAAGAATTTTTTTACTTCTAGCCTACTTTAATTGGAATTTTAGCAATGTTGTTTTTTGTTCTGCTGGTTTATTGGGTTGATTAATACTGCTAAATACTTAGCTGCTGGTACCATTTCCGATTGACAACAATATTATACTTAGTTATTCTACAGATTTTAAGTTTGAACGTGCATTGTACTAAAAGCAGCTATCAAAATTAAAATAAAGCTTATTAATATTCATGTCACTTGGAAATGGTAGGTACCTGCAGCTAAGTATTTAGCAGTATTAACCCAATAAACTTGCAGAACAAAAAACAACATTGCTAAAATAGGTACAAATTAAAGTAGTCTAGAAGTAAAAATGTAGATGGGTTGTAGCGAACCCAATAAACCCGCTTAGGAACAACAAACTAGATGGGTTGTAGCGAACCCAATAAACCCGCTTAGGAACAACAAACTAGATGGGTTGTAGCGAACCCAATAAACCCGCTTAGGAACAACAAACTAGATGGGTTGTAGCGAACCCAATAAACCCGTTGAAGAACAACAAACTACATTGCTAAATATACCGATTCAAGTAGGCTAGAGGTAAATATGTAGATTGGTTGCAGCGAACCCACTCAACACGGCTGAAAGCGCGAGTAACTTTGCTAAGTATACCTATTTGAATTGGTTAGAAGTAACAAAGTATATTGGGTATGGCTATCCAGTGGACACGATTGACAGCGCCGAGTAACTTTGCTAAGTATACCAAAATTTGACAAAGTTACTTTGTTAAACATAGAAACGTTCATTAGCTGTGTTTACAAAGTTGATTTGATAAAATCGACGATTTAAGCTAAGATGCTTGGTTATAATTAACAGAATTACTCGATTCACGTTCACAATTAGCTTTGTTGTCTTTATTAAATTAAAAGGTTGGAAGCTACCTAGCCCAGGTTATCAAATTTTAACCAACTTTCTAGATGAATATTACTAACTTACAGTAGCAAAGATGGCTTGTCTAGCATTAGCAATACACTTTGCAGGTTCCCTCCGAAACGAGTTGCTTTGTTGTAAATAGCAATAAGTTATTTAAATCCAACCGTTACGTTTTTTCCGTGATCCATCCCCGCACCGGTCGTTCGTGTCATTCCGGATAAAGAAAGATAAAGAGCCTTGCTATTCCCGTAGGCCTACCACAAGCTCTGTCTGGCTCTGTCTCTGGCTCTGGTTTTGAGTGAGTGTTGACTAAATAAATCGGCAAAACGAACCCGCCGAAACGCACCTCTGGCAAAAATTTGATCATGACGAAAAGCAGTTTTGACGATACGCATAAAACTCATCGAAATGTCTCAGTATAATACACTGGTGAGCAGTCACCCAGACTCAAAACCAGAGCCAGAGACAAAGCCAGACAGAGCTTGTGGTAGGCCTGGCCTACTGTACTTTTTATTTCAAGTTTTTTAAAATCCTTTCACCACACTTGGTTCGAAAGAATCAGTGACACGATAAGAAGAAGAATTTCAAGTTTCATCTAAATTAGTCCAGTTGTTATCGCTGTATTAAGTCTTAGAAAGATAAATATATAATACATAATAATAAATAATTTTTAGCCTTATTTTTACTTATTGTAAGCTATGCCTAGTCAGGTTATAAAATCGGTAGTTACTACTATATTGCTCATTATTTTAGTAGCAATAATCCAAGCTTAAAAATGGATTTCAAAATCGGAGATTTGTAGGTATATTTTGTTTCCAGAACAATCTACATAACAATGACTAGTCTATGGCCATGTGAACTGAAAATCACCTGCTTCTCACTATAGCGACAAAACGTCGAGACCTTTTTCTTATCATCGAAAAAGGTGGAAGCGAACCAAGTCTTATCTCTAGCGTAAAGGATATTTTGGGATATTTCTTTGTAGGTGTTAATTATGGTATTATACGAACCATTTCCTTTTGTTTAGTTTCCAAAGATCTGCCGACTGCGTATCGCTACGATTGCTACGCTTTTTTGTCTTCAACATTTTGGCTCGTATGATAAGCTAAAAGACGCTGCCGGTTTTTATATTGTATTTTGACTACTGATAGAGACTTTTGCGTGGGATATCAAATTAAAAACCATGGGCTATTGTAAAATCACAATGAGTTATGAGATTCCAACCAAAAAAACTCACAAAATAATACGTAATGTTGTATTCATTGTTGTACTATATGTATAGCGTCCCGCGATTAGAGCTTGTGTAATCACCAGTTGCCTCTGACGCTTTAATATCATCCACAGTAGATGCAAAAACCTGTTTACTGCTACTTTTTTATATTTATCTTCTTTATCATGAAGAACACTGCCTGGAGAAACACACTGAAACTAAACATAGCCAATAGACCCTATATTTTTTTTTTAAAGAAGGTCCCATCTTAAAAGCTTCGTCTTGCGGATTGATTCTACCAGAATCTTGATTCCTTGGCTGTCAGTTTGTATGTTTGTGTTCTAAATTTAAAATGTATGATAAAAGTTTGACCATAATGGGTGCGAAACTTTTCAATCTTAAAACCAACAGAAATGTTAAGTTTCAAACAAATCTAATCGCAAGTTTGAAAGCTAACTTTTCAGGTAAACATTCAGGTAACCTAGTTACGGAAGAAAAGCTCTATTCATGAATTTAAAACACATGAAACTCTAAGCGAAGGCATGCATCATACTTATCTTGAGAAATACGTGATATTTTGACTGTGAGACATTAAAACTTGAGACGGTTTATCAGACGCGACTTAAAAAGTGTTTGACAAATTTATTACAATAGTACTTCTTAAATTTATTACATTTCATTTTTCCGTTGTTATTATCATACTTTTGTGGTTTGTTAAAATGGTTAATTTCAGGGGATTACTGGATTTTGTGTTGAAAATTCCTCTTCCAGCACTGGTCTAAGGGTATTTTTGAATAAATTTTTTCAATAAATTTTTTTAATAAGCCATTTTTTTCTACTTATTAGTTCTTTCGAACCAGTGTGGTGAAAGGATTTAAGTGCACCTCATTAAAGCTCCTTTCGTGCACTTGACAACATGTTTTAATTTTGCCATGGTGTAGTAACTGCTGTTGAAGCTATGAAATCTTTTTTCACCGTACACTCTATAGTTTTTTACATGTTGCTTTATGTTTTTTTAGTAGGTTTGCTGGTGTGCCCCCCCCCCCTGAAAACTTACATAAGGGAAAACCTCAATACAGCCACAGCAATCGCTATTAAGGTAGCGACCAACTTAGTAAAAGTTATCTATTGAAAAATCAACACAATAAAAAGAAGTGGGGAATAGTAGGTCCTCTCTTGGTCTTGCTGCCTTTGTCACACTAGGTGGGGTCGACACAACATGTCTTGTTCTTCCATTCTTCCCTATCATTCGTCATCTCAGCACTTACTTTTTTCTTGAACATTATCAACTTTCACACAATCTTCTCTTATCCATCTTTTCTTAAGTAAGGAATAGAAGATATGCGACTAAAAGTCGTGTCTCAAGATTATATCCAGCTCAAGGATAACCGTATAACTGCGATAATATCGAAGTAAAGCACCAGCGTGATTTAAAGGGGTACTACTCTAGGAACCATAAAGATTATCACGGCTGCCTAATGGGACCTCAAATTAATTATTGAGATGTAGGCTTGCGCTCTAATGTCAGCGGTGTGCGCGATGTGATAAGCTAAATTAATGCTTAAGTACCTTTTGCTAAGTAAACAGACCTTTGTATCCATTGTTGATGAATTATACAATACAGGAGCTTATAGATAGCCCTGTATGAGGCTTACAGGAACTGGCACCTAGACTCACCTAGCTTTAAGACGTTTCAAAGTGATTCTTGTAATTGTATTGAATAAAATTTTATTAAGTTTGAGTTTTGAGTTTACTAGAATAGAACGTAATGAGAAGAATGTTAGGTATGAATATGATATAAATGGAGTAGAGATAAGCCAAATCAAAGATGGATCGATTTTGTGAAATATGTTAAAAGAAACAAACTAATTCTAAAAAGACGGAAGAAAGAAAATGGGAGAGAAAAAACTTGTTTCTACCCCGCGTGAAGTTGGGTAAGGGCAGAAATATGATAATGATGTACATATTATAGTATCAGAGAGAAGAGTAACTTTGAATGGCAGGTCTTCGCCTTAAATTCCTGTTTAAATTCATTTTTCGTTTGCTACTCGGCTCAACTTCACAAAAAAATTTATTAAGTTTCAACATTCCCAGCAATAAATAACACATGCCATGCTCTTAAACTAAGTTAAAAGTTGAACTTATAACCTTCAAATTCCATTATTATTTCAAGATCGTCCATAAGTTTCTGCCATGTGGTGATAAATAGGTGATTAGTTTTCGTGAAAGACAGTGTTCGGTATAGTACACACAAATATTGCACATCGGTTAATTTCGGCTTCATAGAGCGTATTAGTGTGCGTCAGAAAGAGATCTCCATGAAAGCCTCTATGAAAAGCCGCAGTGCAATATTTATTGCCTATAATCGTACTTAGTTAAGCTTCATTATCAATGATAATGATGCCTATTAGATGCTTAGCTTATTGCGACTGGCGAAGGCATAGCTATTACCAACTGAGCTGAGAGCTCAGTGGTAGTAGCTCTGCCTTCTGCGCCCTAGGTTGTGGGTTCGATCCCCACCGGAATCGAATATTTGTGTGCTGTACACAAATGTTTGTCCTTGTGTATTTTGTAAATATCTACTTGTATATTTATTGATGTTTCTTAATTATTTTATTTCCTTATTTGCTTCAGACTTTGGAAGACCACTCTTGGAAATCTGGAACCATCTATCCTGGTATTTCAAAGGTTAATTAATTAATTTTATAATTTACATCTAATTTAATTACCTACGCATAAAATTATAAATTATTCGTATTGAAATTCCTCCTCAATTTATAGAGCTATTAAAATAACATAAACTAAAACAGTAGGTACCGTATTCCACATTGTGGGGTATCGAAATTTGTGTTAAAATAAATTAAATAGTTATTAAAAACGTTTAAGAACGTTTTGATTTTATTACTGCTGCAGGTTTTATAGGCAAAGTTTATTATCAACTTAATTAATTTAAATTTAATATTTTAAAACATTATTTTATTCGTTCACCAGACCAAAACACTTGAACATTTAATGTTTGATAAGTTAATTTTATTTAATGGTATTATAATTTTAAAATTATGCGGAATCGTTTCCTTAATGTATGTAAACACTACTCTAAAAACATCTTAGTGTACTAACCACAATACTATGTTTTCGTTTGTACACCATATATCCATATTTTGTAACTACCATAAAAAATTAGGAACTGGTTCAGCAGAAGTTACTATTGATAATAACACCACGGTCAAATATTATTTTAGTTTTTACCCGGAAACGGAACCAATTTTATGGACACAGTGCTAGACAACACTTTATAGTCAACCTCGTACGCAGTGTCTACGAAAATTATTTGTTCTTAATTCATAATTCTTTATTGCACACAATATAAAACACAGGAAAAAAACAGAAATAGAGGACATGTACAAAGGCGAGCTAGGCTAGGTGGGCTAGGGTTTGTTATTTATTTTATTTATTTATATTATTTGTGTAGTATCTTGGGTAATAATTTATGTTTTAGTACCTAGTAGTAGAGCTCTGTGTGAAGGGCTCGTCCAGGGAAGTAATACCACCATGCCTGTTTCTACCGTGAAGCAGCATTGCTGTGTCTCGGTTTGAAGGGTGTGGGTGTCGGTGAAATTACTGGCACGTGAGGCTGAACATTTTTATGCTTGTTGTTGTGTTTTATACGTAGATATAAGCACCTATATTATCGCCAACTTAGTATTATTTTGTGAACAAACTACATAAGTTAGAACAGTGTAAAGATGAGCTGGTGGTGGTTGTTTGTGCGGTCCTTATAGAAATTACACAAATACTTACATAAAATCACGCCCCATTCCCATGGGTGTAGGCAGAGATAACATGACATATCTCTATCGCGTCACTTCTCTTCGCATCACTCGCATTTCACTCGCTTTTCCTGACCTTCCTAGAACTTACTAAAATAATATTCATTGCCTAGTCGTAATACCACAAAATATCCTTAAATTATTTTCCCAGAACATGCTCAATGCAACATTGTGTTTTAAAAGCATTCTGCGATATGTCACTAAAACTAGACAACTAGCCACAGCTTACTGATTACAGTTGGTGCACTGCATGAACAATGAATATATTATAATTAACTTTTTAGTAATGTCGCCACTATAAGTCCAATATTTTACAACATTTGAAATTTTTCGCAGAGCATCCGTTCCCTTACAGAGTCTACATCCCTTTAATAGTTTAAGCATGTCAAGTTCGCGTGGAACTGGCACCTAGACTAACCTAGCTTTAAGACGTTTCAAAATGATTCTTGTGATACTACTATATTAATAGGTAGGCGAAACGAATTGCTCAAACTGTAGGCCTACCATGAGCCCTGTCTGGCTCTGTCTCTGGTTCTGGTTTTGAGTCTGTGTGAGCGCTCACCAGTGCATTATACTGTGTGTGTGACGTTTTGACGTAGGATTTATTTAGTCAACACTCACACAGACTCAAAACCAGAGCTAGAGACTGAGCCAGACAGAACTCATGTTCAGCTCACCCTACAGTGTGAGCAATTTGTTTCGCCTACCTATGTAATATTGTATTATCACAAGGATCACTTTGAAACTTCTTAAAGCTAGGTTAGTCTAGGTGCCAGTTCCACGCGAACATGACATGCTCAAACTATTAAAGGCCTAATGATCGATTAAAACTCAGACTAAGGGTACAGATGGAAAGAACCAGCGTTGTTCGTAAGACTGTGAAGCAGGCACCAAGTAACGGGTGCTATTGCAGTTGGCAGCAATTTGCGAGAAGCGGCAAACGTGCTGTCACTTGACATCGCATCGCGTGCTGCTCCGCCAATTACTACGTACAAATAGTAACGTTGGACAAACGCTAGCGGTTTTCAAATAACTGCAGTTCTGTGTTGGGAATTGACAAAGAACAAGCAAAAATTGTCTATAGTCAGTTTGTATACCTAAACACCATTGTTTTAGCCGTAGGACTACTAACGTCATTAGGTTATAGATAGTGCAATTCACGAAGACGCGCCCCTCGCGGGGTGCGGGGAGTTTGCTCCGAGCGGCAGTCGCGAACCGTAGTCTATTCATTGTAGTGTGCGTGTGCACTCATAGGTAATTAGTGTGTACCGATAACACTCAAACATTGACGGAAGCTTGCACACATATACTATAAACGGTTAGGAGGAATAGTGGGGCGCGCCTTCGTGGATTGCACTATCTATATCAGAGCAACCGATCTTGTGATGTAACGAACGACCTTCGCAATTAATTAGGTTAGATTTTATCTAGTGCTTCGTATTTCACGTTTTTCAATACGTCTGAAAGCCTCGGATACCCTAATGGTGCTTCTGAATTATAGACTAGCTAAAACGAACATATTTATAAAATAACCACCTCTTCTTCTTTCTGCCCTCATCTCACATGATGTGGGGTCGTCACAACATAACTTTCTCCTCTATTTCCCTCTGTCAGCCGTCATCTTTGCATTCACTCCTCTTTTATGCATGTTTTCTTTGGTCTACCTCTGCTCACATATCCATCCACATCCATACTCATCACTCTCCTAGTCACATGACTTTCATCCCTCTTCATAACATGCCCGTACTACGCCAGCCTATTGCTTCTCAATTTTTTTAAATAAAATAACCACTTCAATAAGTATCAGTACGCTTTACCAAGAAACGATAATAATTTCAAAGGGACCTTTTAAAAAGATAATTGAAATAAACCCAGGTGAAGTTCTCTATTTGCGAGCGCAGCACGGTTTATGCTTTCACAATTAGAGAGATTCCTAGGCGTCAGACTGTGGGAGAGTTATTCCGTCATTTAACAAGTCACTGGGACTTTGTTAGTCTTCCTGTTCGCTGGTACTTGGCATTTTTACAAAGTAATTTTAATCGCGTGACAGTCGCCGTTAATTTATGGTGGTCATAAAATGGTTTTAATAACTGTGGCGGAGAGATTCTCTGATTTCTTCGCCGGGTGTGATTAGACTCGTTTATTTTAATAATACTTTGGAACGTTTTCTCGTCTTGTTATCTTCATTACTATTAATTGCAAATAGAAATCTCACAGCTGTAATGAATGAAGACAGTTTTGATTTGGACTTCAATATTTCGACGGGTCGGGTATTCGGACGGTATTGGCGGGTATATTCATAATGTTCTTTAGAGCAGGAATTTAGCATAGCAGACCGATACGTCTGTTGCCATGTCTATTTGTTGGCATGAAAATGACAGTGATAAAAGATTTTTACCGAGCCGTTAAAAATAGTCCAGCATTACAATTAAGGGAATGGAGACTATTGCTGAATTAAATCAGTCGTCCGTTAGAGGAGGCTGTGAGCTTTTCTGGCTGATATAGATAAAATAAATATAAAATATTGTGGACTTTCCACTCAACACTATCTAGCAAATAAGGCAGATCTTTTACTATAGGATACTATGGGACCAGATAGCTGATATAATACTTATGTACTTTTTTTTGTAAATACATACTTAGAATACAATTTACCACCCAGCCAAGGAACAAACCTCTGTGCTCACCACACAAATATTTTGTTCTCGGTGGGGATCGATCCCACGGCGCAGAAGGCAGAGCTACTACCAACTGAGCTGAGAAACCAGTCAGATGAAGGAAGGTCCTTCTTTCAACAGGATAAGTCATTTGTTTACTGACAAATTTTGTGATTCAAAAGCCGTAAAACTCAAAGATATAAATCATAAACGTTCCGTGTTAATTCGAAACGAAATCCGAAGAACGCCGAAAGTACTCCGAACATAAAAACTTCATTTTCATAATGCACGGGGCGGATGCTATAAAGTGGAATTGTTTCTCTTTTCCGTTGCTCTGTTTTTTCCGTAACATTTTTAAGTTTTTGTAAGTATTTGTTGGGAAAATGAAGATTTGGTTCTATTCATTTCTAAAGGTTTTGCAAGATTAGAAGGAAGACGATATTTTTTTGCACTTATAAGCGGAGTCATTTTCTTAATTAATTCTACCTACTTGTACATTATTACAAATAAGCAATAAACTAATCGAAAATGTATATTTATATCTAGTTTCAGGAAGGTTGGCAAAATTTTACATCCTCTTTTATAAGATCGCAAACTAATTTAAATTTTATAGAACCTGATTATTGACCATCAATGTAAACAAATGCTAAGTTTTAATAAATGGAAATAAACAATCACCAGCAAATTTAAAGTTCTAAATACCTTATTTTCCGACTATAAATACACAAGGAAGAGGTTCTCAATTTGGTTGATTTTTTTATATGTTTGCTATCATTATTTGAAAAAAAAAATATCTGAAAGCTAAGGCCAGTTTTTCTACGTTTTTTTTTTAACTTTTTTTACGATGTGTTTTCAATCGGATATTATTAATCATGATACGAGTTTAATTGTTTACTAATAACAACTCAAATTGTACGATAATCTGGAGACATTTTTACTTGCCCGTTGTCAGGACACGGCCATATTTCCTTCGGGTGTTTAATTCCATCGTCCGTCGTACCCACCTGACTCCAAGTAATATCGGGGAAGTAAATCATTCCAAGACCTGGCCTTTGGCAAAAAAACTGCTATGCCACTGCATAGCGTCTTGTAAGTTTTAAAGAAAATAGATAAAGGAAACTACACCGAGAATAAAATTGTTGCTTGAATTTCGAAGAAGAGGTGAAAAATCACCACTTTATGAATTTTCACATGGTTGACTGATGAATCTGATGGTATAATGTTTTTTTTTGTAGGTTACGAACGTCAGGAGCGTGCCCTACGGTGCACTGTCCTGCGGCCATCAGCTTGAGGCATTCAGTTCAGCCTCACGTGCCAGTAATTTCACCAACACCCACACTTTTAAACCCGAAACACAGCAATGCTTGCTTCACGGCAGAAAAAGGCATGGTAGTATTTTCCCGGACGAGCCTGGCACAAAGAGCTCTACTACTACTTAACTACCCAATTTCATCTTAATCATGAACTAACACATTATGTAACCAAGCAATTAGCTATTACTGCTGTCATTACAGTAATACACATTACAGGAAAACCATCTTTGTCACATTAATTACTGAGTCAAACATCTTTTCCTTTATCAAGGTACTCAAAGCCTGGTTTAAGGCACCCCAAATCCTTCACTTTATCTTCCCTTGTCATTTATAACTGTAATGCTGGTTATGTGGGGTTCCGTATGTAGGGTTCATTGGGAGGGTCTTTAATGACGGGAAGGCAGTAGAGTGCATATTGTTGCTTATGATGAATGAGAAGATTTTCTTTTGGAGTTGGTTTATTGTACAATATATGATCAAATGAACTTCCAAGTGAGGTATTATCATTATTATATTGCTTCATTAGAATATATGGTTAACACCGTAGTTTCTCTTATGTACTTGGTAAAAAACCGCACCTATTAAAAAACAATTATTAAAATCTATTTTCTGTCTGCTCAACCCCAGTCGATACGTCTTTTTAGGCACAAGATTGGATTTATTGTTTTAATTGTTATTTTTGTTTTCTATAGGGATCATGTAAAAAACGATAGGAACCAAGCCGTAGTTT